>JARLTB010000360.1:8715000-10077500 GCA_030141615.1 Unio pictorum | reverse complement strand
TTTAGAAGAGATTAGCTCGAAATGCAGACTTTCGAAGATCCACATAAATGGTTTAAGGACATGAACAACTCTTTTGAGCTGCTGAAATTCATCTGTTTTGCGGTCCCATCAGCTATTTTGAATAATCCGTAGTGATCTCTGATCATTTCTCTCGAGGTGTTTGAAATGATCACGTTGTGAGACTGAGTCAACGCGGTTCTGCAATTCTATATAGGCCTTTCGCCTGTGTTGAAGGTTGATGCTGATAATATTGTTATTTTGTCAAACCCGTCTTGGAGGACTTTTTTTGTGGGGGGGGTTTTCAGATACACACTGAACATGTTCCTGCGCTGGTTCAACTTTGCGGTTAGGTGTCCGTGTGAGGTCCATATGTTTTTAATGTGAGATTGATATTGCTCTCTCTTTGCTGCTAATGGTTTAGCCTTGCAGTGGTAAACTTGATTACAGTAAGCTTCCTTTATTGCACTGTGGCGGGATAATAGTGTGATCAAGGATAGCCCATACTAATAAGTCGTCCATCCATCACTCATCTCCATTCTAGACTCTTGTTGTCCCTACATTGTGTAGGTCCATGTTACTGACGATGATATGGTGGTTCAGATGCTGTTGTTTGTATCTGGGATACGTCCAAGTTGCTTTATTATTCGGGTTCTGACATAAGAGTGTGTTAGTGATTGTCAAAGTATTATCTGCAAAGATCGAAAGTAGAAGCAGTCTATTTTACCGATTATACACTATCCCAGTACTCAATTCCAGCTTTTGAGGTCATTTCCTACCAGTGCGTTAAAATTTGCCATGTAAGAAGAGATTTTCGCAAACTGGAGCAGCTTAAAAGATGATATCGAGACTTCCATAAAAAGCCCTTCTGTCCTCTTTGCCTCAAAGTCGTGGAATATGAACTATTTATGGTGATATACTTTGATTTAAACAAAGGGACGCGTTGTTTGTTCAGGCGTTGGTTCACACGCGTAGAAGCAGCTAAGAATCGAAGCAAACGTGCAGTACAAATGGCAAAACTGACATCCGTGGATTCTGTATTCATCTTCTGTTTTCACCGTCCAGAAACATGTGTAGCTAACCTCGGGTTTGAGGACAGATCTTTTATTGGCTAGCCGTGAATCTCTGAGAGCGGCAATGTCAAGCATGAATCGGGCAGGTTCTCTGGATATGAAGGCTGTTCTTTTTTGAAGCCAAGGATTAATTTGTTTGTACATGAGTGTGCGTACTCTCCATGTACCGATAGCGACTTTGGTTTCTTTATGCTTATGGTGTCGACCGCATTAATGGTTAACTTCTTACTGCGACTAGCCGCCTTGTTAGTTTATAAAAGAAGCAATGTTTAGGACATCTTTTCTAGTCCCATTTATAGGGTGATCATTGCTGATATAAATAGGGCTGCTCAGTCGCCAGATATGCTGCCACACTTCTTTTCTCTGCTGGTTCTAAGAAAAACAACCACTTGTCCACATACAGTTCCATGTAGGTTTGTAACCACGACCTCCAGTAGTAACCTCAACCTGTCGATTCGTCCGCCACTTTAGCCGGAGCAGTCTTCGTATCTTGGGTTGCGCAATCCTCTAAATATATATATATATATATATATATATATATATATATATATATATATATACAATTATATACAATTAACAAAGTGGAAATATGGGTGAAATTTTAGAATTATGAACTGAATCCATGCTAATCATCAAACAGGTTTTTCAAATCCAAAATAATGTAATGTTCTGTATAAACCTGATATCCGTGTCAATACTTGACAGCCATACGTCCTGACCTGTCAAAATTGCATTGCCACGAACTGATTTGAATTCTTCAAGAGTAGTTTCAAAATAATGGTATAATCCAAAGAAAATTATCGATTTCCATGGAATCATTCAAACAAATGTTTTTTTTTTCTCTCAGCTAATATATAAATACAGAATAAAGTGTGTCCGCAGACTTGACCTAGCAATACAAAACAGGAAATAAGAATGAAAAGTGGCCCTTGCTCAGCAAGTTATATACAGACGAGAAAGCTAACACACACATATTATCACCGCTTATTCGTGTTAAATCGACATTTCCAAAATCTTATAAGAACTCAAATCATTTAACTCGTGCAGTGGTAATTATGGTGTTTCTAATACACCATCCGACCGAAATTTACAATCGCAGGAAAGTCCTAAACATGTTTTAATAGATGTTATTACATTGATTATAAATAATTTTCATAATTGCCTTGTGATCTTTATCATTCACCTTTAAAGCCGCAACAATGATCAAATATTTGTGTTAGTGTAATTGTTACTTAGAGGTGATCATTTCAGTTCTTAGGGATTGAATGACATTTGGTAATATATGTATCGAAATTAGTACTGCATGTATTCTCTTTTTCCGTTCGAACTGTTTTGTGTATATAATGTATTTTTTTTATATCCTACCCTTCAAGAGCTGCATGTTTTAATGTATGTTTTTAGAAACATTGCTAAACGTTTCGACGTCATACAGATTAATGTTTTCTTTTGGAGTCAATTGATTTTGTACAGGTGTTCTGTGTTCTTTGTTTTAAAATGTCACGTGTATTCATAATCGTACATAGTTAAAGGAAATAGGAGAATAGTAACAAGCAATAATTTTGATGTTCAAGATATATAATTTACCTTTGCTATACGCTTCTGAACCATTTCAAATTTTTGTACGCTGCTGCCTTATATTATTGTCCATTTCAGCGATGACATGAACAGTTACAAGCCTGATTTTAGTTAGCACAGCATGTTTCGTTTTGTAACTTCTTAATGGACTTTATTGGCACTTAAAAGTGAAGGAACCATTATATATACATACATACATACATATATATATATATATATATATATATATATATATATATATATATATATATATATATATATATATTTGTTGTATAATTTGTTGAATGTAATATTGGTAATTTGTCAATATTTAAAGACCATGCTTTGTGTTCGTAACTCTGTGTCCACTAAGTTTGTTACAATGGATACGATATCAGTGATTTATAGCGATGCGGTTGCATTAATTACTCAAATGGGCTGACATAATGAAAGAGAGATAAGGGTTATTATTCCACAATACGTGTCGGAATATATACCCAATCTCATTAAATTTTTTTAATCATGCTGTAGTTTCTGTTCAATCTCTGCATTGATGCTCTTCCTGTATTAATTCATACTGATTTTGAAATATTTCGGACCCAAACTTATATTTGGAGAACTAAATATTTAACAAAACGGGACTAGTGTAGCCCCGACAGCACTGATATCATGTATTTCATTTTCAAAGATTTTATATTAATTAGTGCCAATTATATGTGTATCTTCATGTTAACGTTACATTGATTTCGACGGTTTATCCATATATCCGTGAATTGCTCTCTCGCTCAAATCAACATTTTCGAGCTTTATTCGGCATTTATTTATTCATGCAACATTTTAATCCTGGTTTATTTATATTGATCAATAATCGTAAACGGATCATGTAAAGAAACTTGGAAACTAATGATAATGATTATGTCTAGCTAGTGGACTGTTTTGTTTATTTGTTCTAATATACAATATGTTTTATGGAAAATTATTACTTTTATCATTTTAAATGTAATTTAAGGTTTCCAGATTGATTTTACACTATACTGTGGATAATTGGTTAAAAATAATCAAATGTGTTTTGACATTAGGGGTTTCATAAACGTTGCCTTATAGAATAAGAAAAGCCAAGAGGTATGCAATACCATTTGAAATCCAATAACATCTTCGGGAATTAAATGTGGCTATTATATATCTACAATATTTTCAAGCTATTGTTTTAATATTCTGGCCTTGATTTCTCACAGTTTTTGTGAATATTCATTGCAGTTGTTCAGAGGTATGAATTCCCTTTATTTTGGTTTCATATAACCTTGTTTGGGTTTCGCTATACCTAATTATCATTATGATGTTTACTCTGTCTTCCGTTTATTTAAAGAATATGCATTGTCTTCATGCATGATAATATAAAGGTTGTGTAAGTAGTAGTACATACATTGTCAGCGAACTGTATGGTCCGTTTGCCCAAATTAGTTATTTACTTCAATTTAATCCACCTGTACATACTGTGTACACTTAGCATACAAGAGAAATGAATATTTGGAATTTCCAAATTACAATGCGGAAGGATATGTAAGAATGAACGTATTATGTATCAGTTACGAATTGTATATCGTGAACAATTATTGAACGAAATCTGACATGTGTCATATCTTTCATTATTGCAGCATAATGAATAAACGGAAGGCATATCATTTCCCATATTGTAAAATGCTGGTATCGTATGTTAATAGATTTTGAAGGATACACTAACCTAGCATAATTCAATAAAATGTTGTGTTTCGTGTTTTTAAGGAACAATGTGTCCGAAGCCACCTCCCGTTCCTAGTAAAGGATTATACAAGTTTATTCCAGGCAATGAAGGAAACTGGTCGTATAATTTCTCATTAATACTACAATGCATCGAAGGATATAATATTGATGGACCCATTGCAGTACGATGTGAGGATATCAATCGTTGGAATGGAACGTTTGGCTCTTGTTCGGGTATTTATCACATTTCAATGAAACACTCATATAATATGCAAATAAGAAGACCCTTTACATCACATTCTGATGCGTGACCTAGTGTTATAAAAGCCACATATAACTTCAAGATATCATCCCTTATGTTCAACGAAAAAGAATTTGCCAATTGATTAAGCAACGTTTAATTTTTCCAGTGTATTAGATATAATAATATAATAGTTATTGATCACCTACATACTTACATAAGCGATGCTTGTATTTTATTGGTTTTCAGATAATATGCTAATCACTAAATCCTCCGGTATATGCTGCATGTCCATATTTCAACGCTGATAATTGAGGCTACTAAATGCTAGCAAATTTCATATCGAGGACCCAAAATTGATTAAACTTTCACAGCCATTAAAAAAAGTATTTAATAGCAGAAATATTTGTATAGCAAACCTTCAATCATATATTAAATAACAGTTGTCCTAGAGGTAGATTCATCATGTATCTTTCCATGACACTTAGTTATTTGACCGTGTATATAATGAAGAGGAAATAACTAGTTTAATATTTGATTCATTTCACACATTATTATTAATACATGTGATAACAATCATCGAGTAGGCCGAAATATTGATTTGTAACGTTACTTCCATTTTTTATTTTTCCAGTTTGTTTTCTTTCTTAGATCGCGTTCCTTTATAAAGAATGTTTAGATATTCACCATTGACAACAAGGCGTGCAACCAAATCAAGTTAAGGAACAATGGTTATAAATATGTTCAGATTTACCTACAATATACAGACGAGAACATCAGTTCGTTACAACAGAAAATGGAATGTTCAGTTTTTTTCACAATTACATTGTTCTGGCTCTTAAAACACGTATGTGAATCTCATGTTGACAATCCGTACCTAGCATGTAACTGTTAATCTTTGAAAAAAAATATTTTAGTACTTGCAAAATATTCTGCAAACAGTTTAAATAAACATTTTACATATACTCTTTGAGGGTAACGTGTTTGCGCGTGTTTTAATGTCCTATCGAAATGTGTCTTCATTTTGGGTCCATTTGCCACCGTCTAAAGAGTATTTCGTCGCCATATAAGTTAGTACCGTTTTCTACCAATGCTGAAATAGTTCCTTGGTCAGATTATATGCCCCCTTACTCAAACAAATCTTCCAGCAAAGTGAGTCTCTGATTATTGCAAAAAATACAATCTACCTGAACAGTAACATTAAAATCAATCCAACGGATGCTTTTAGTGGAAAATATGTTTTGAAAAAGCTATATATTGCCGACATAAGTTTTTAGTTGTCTTCATTCTTTGTTACTCAATACAGTGACTTATAACATGCCACATACTAGTTTTACATATCAAAATCTTCTACTCGTCAATAGTTGACTTAACAGAAGGAAACAAAGTCTGTTCTACAACCATGTAGTTTCATCGAACGTTTTCTAACGCAGTGGTTTTACAAACTAAAACAAAATAACAAACTTAGTCAATGCCGCATTTGTATATGAATAAGTTAAAGCCTTGTGCGTGTATTATAATTATATATCATAATTTGCTATCTACTTTTGTTAAAGTTAAACGACTACCTTAATAGTCGGAATCAGAAATGATTGTGTGGCGTTGTGTGTGTATGTGTGTGTGTGTAGTGTCATAATGGGGATTTCGGAGTTTTGCCCCTTTATTTACATTCGAGGCCACTGATAAAGAAACAGCATTTATCTCCCTTTGATTTGGTGAGCACCTGACATACAATAAATGTGCAACTTGTAGATTAGCAGGACACGAATGTTGTCAAAACGTATGTATGTTATTTAGGTTGGATATGGTTACTAGGACGCCAGCAGTGCAAACTCGATCATTACGTTCCAAGAAATATAAAGCTTGCTAGACGATTACATGAACAACAACTAAGGCAGATTATATTAAAACGGTGGGTCTTGTTTGCCTTTTAATTCCGAGATAGTTTCACTAATTTGTCGTAATCGTCATATAGTTATAAAAGCGCTTGCCAATTATTAAATGTAACTGAATGTTTATGTTGAAAGAGCATCTGTCATATATGGTCGGCATCCAATTACTATATATCCTTACTATTACTGGACCTTTTGTACATGTAAATCTTTAGCCGCTGTATTTGTTACATGTGCTCGGACTTGTCAGTGAGTTTGAGAAATGGGCAAGTAGACGCTAATGTCATCGTATAGCATAACATTCCTATCACAATAACACAGTGGTAAATGTCCTTATATCCTAGATAATAATTTAGATCAATGCACCAATGATTGCTGTCATTGTTGTGATCCCAGCCAGACCAGGACGAACATTTGCTGATGCATCAAAACTACAAATAGCATCTACAAGCAAACACGTACACTTGTACATTTCAAATAAAGCGGTTTAGGTGTTGATTTCGTATTGTACTCTTTTTGTATTTCAATTATGTGGTTTCATTAGTAAAACTGAGTGTTTATTTGACATTCATAACTCAATCGCGGAGTGCAATTACACCTACACATGCATGACTTATCCAAACTAGTCAAGCGTAGATGTAATCCACGCACGCACTTATATTGTCATTGGCATGTATATAAATTTTAGAACCTTTCCTGGTCAGCAGGATTCGTCGTCTAAGTTATTATTGGTTTTTATAAATACTGCCTTGCTAACCTTACTATTTCTTCGCGTATCAAAGTTATTTTCGTTGATAATCGTCAATATTATTACAGTTTGTACCAGCCTCTGCTCCATACAGTAGTTATGTTTGTACGGGCAGATCATGTTATAGTTGCGATCGGATATTTGATCAACTTTAACACTTTCGCAGCTGCATAAGAGCGATCTCAGGTGCCAGGAAACAGGTACATAAAACGTCACACTGAAGTCTGATTTCTTTGATAAGATGTAATCTTCGATGCAACACGCTGGGTTGTAATTTTAACAATCGGGTGCATATAAGCATTGATTTCGTGTAGAACATTTCAGAACTCACCATTAGAGAACGAACTTGGTTCGTTGGATACTTCAGTAATATCTTCAATGCGTTCCTGCATATGTGCGCTACTTGCATTTCCGTCTATTGTTTTCTGTTGACCAGTCGCTGACAAAATTACGTGGTCTCTATGAAGACTTCAAGGGTATTATGTCCCCATGAATATTTCCTAGATATCCGTTTCCTCTAGATCGGCCAGGTCGTTAGGGTCGTATAGTTAACCGAAGCAGTCTTTTTCTCCTCGTCATTTGTGGATGAGTATTTTGGCAAATCTGCCTTGATAACCCTTCTACTTCTTCTCGTATCAACCCACTCTGCTGTTAGTACATACTTGACCTATTTAACGGTTGATATAGTGAGATATTCACATCAATTTGTACACACCTTTCCGGAGCCAATCACAAGCCTGCATTGGTGATTTTATCCACCGTTTGGAGAATCTTTTTAATGCCTCTGTCAGTTTCAGCATTGATGCCGCTGATGTCTATACGGTTCAGGATTGTAATAGCATATGCGTAAATCCACGGAGTAGTAGTTTTATATTCATACGTGTAACTACGTATTTTAAAAGCAAGATGCACTTTGAGGAAAATAAAAATATCTGCTTTACTCCAGACGATTTTGTATGTGGTTCCATTAGTTATATTTGTTAGTATTTACTTGGTTTGTATGCGGATCGAATAAGGGTGAAACGAGTTTTTTGTTTACCACTACTAGTATGAAATCTGAATTCTCGTTCTTTAGATTGCTGTGATCCATCAGGCACATTCACAGTAACATTACTAGCAAGTTATTCGTGGTGATCCTGTATACGCCGAGAGTGCGTTTACTCCTCAGTCCTTAAACACGTCTATATTATCAAATTAATCATCTTTACTTGCACCTCTCGGTATTTCTATATTACGCTCAAATGCAGATAGTTTCACTTGTTGTACTGATGCTTTTGTCTTAACAACCATTATATATAATTAGTGTACGTTAAATTGTTTGTCCTCATCTAGTGCAGTTTTTCATGCTAAGTATTGAATTAGTTCTTTGTACGTTTTGCACGCAATTATGTACATGCATGTGATACTTTACAGTACTAATGTGTGCATTATAAATCAGTTAAGATATGATACAACGCTTATTAATTACTGAATATGATGTCACATTATTAACAATCACCATTTAGACTTGGTAATTTCTTTACTAACAACGATATAAATATATAGGTTTAGCATTGTGTCTAACAGGACAACACGTTAGAAGTTATGGATATCGTTTGTGTTGAGAGCATAAATGAAAATTACGTACTTACCGCTCAGACAGCGTTTAGAAAACATGTCATGGACCCATCTTTTATGAGAAATATAATCAAATAGGACATTGTTGTTTAAGCCTCATGTGATTGATTACACGCATGCATAATATTGTTAGTCCGACATATATTTCTAAAAGAAAGTATTGATTTTTATTATATTACCACACGCTGTGCTAACTATTCGAAAATTGCATCAAAATAGCGTAACAAATCATAGTGGATAATTGCTAGGGGTTGTATCAACGACCCGAAAAGGAATAAAAAGTGGAAAATTCCAATCAAAACGTATATAAATATTTATGTGCTGATGTCTCTATATCAACAGTATTTAATTTGTACTATTTAGGATTAAGTTACTATTTGCACGTATTTCCTAACCCACGAAACCTGTTATGGCAATACTATCATGTCACCAAGCATACTTTTTTATATTAAGCATTTAATTTCATTATCTAATCTACCAAGAATACAAATAATAACAGATCAAGTATGATTTCAACAGCTTGAGATAGCGTACCTTTCTCAAGACAACTTAAATCCTATATTTTCTTCGTCATCATGCAGGGTAAATTCATTACATTTTACAATTCAGTTTACATGATTGCTCGATGATGCATTCTCCTCACAGGAAAAACTATTCAAGATTATGTTTGTGAATACCTCTTTAATACTTCCTTCTTTGTCAGAATATTGAACTCCAAAGTTCATATAGGCCATATCTGGCAACAAAAGAGATATTGAGTTTGATAGTTTTATTTCATTGTCTTATCAGAACCATCTTATAGCTACAATGTTTTTCTGTATGACCAATGGCTTAATACCGTAATTACTGTTATACCTTATTTTGTTATTTTTTGTTTATTCTTGCACTGGTCGATACTTGTCTTGTGACTATGATAAATTCATCACAAATATGCTCAAATATATTAGATGCAGCATAATGCAAAAGCTTAGTATGGTAGTGTAGTGTTGTATATGCATCCGAACATATGAGACTTGATTTCAGTAACTATTGTAGTCTATTTATGAGCGAATAATTAGGAAATAATTGGTTTTGGTTGAAATGTCAAATAGTATACAATCAGTGCAGGGTGACCTAAGTTTCGGTGTACTATATATGCCACCTGAACACTCCATAATACATTCAGAAGAAGGCTTGTTTATTGTATTAAAAGCGAATCTGAATATTTTCCAGTAATATATCCAAACCACTCATATAATGTCAGTGGCGATTCAATATCACGACCAACAGAGAACCAGAATGTGTTGTGAACGAAGGTAATGTCATTGACAATAATATCGACTTTACCGAGAATATAACGTGTAATTGGTGGGAGATCAGGCAAGGACTAAAATTATATAAATCAGTATCTTGCGAATTTACTGAATTTCTAACTGCTCAGACAAAGACTGCAAATGGTAGATGAGGTGATGATAAAGATATCGGAAAGTTTGTATGCATACAATATAACTCTGACACGCATATTCTGTCTAAGTTTAGATCAATCATTATTTTCATGCCAACCTACCTTCGGGATTGATAAATACAATTTAATATATTCATCAATTTATAATATGTTATTTGGGTCTAAATCATCTTGTAACCATCCAAACCGAAACTACTGAAAGTATTTCTCAACGAGAGATATATATTTATAATGAAACGCAATTAAATATATGAATACTACATTGATATACAAAAATCAGTTTTATACTGTTTTGAGTTTCTGAAGGGCGATGTTTTTGAATCAGCAGAGTACATGAAAGTAGATCCCAATATTATATAATACAACTATAATATAAAGAGTTCTAATGCAGATACCCCCTGTGGGTTTGGGGTTGCAGAAATGTCTGCCGTGCCGCACTAAGTGTCGTAAGACGCGACTAAGTAGAGGCGTCATGTTTGCCGTGGGTTGCGACCCGCCCGTGTTGGAGGGGTGGGTGGGTGGCGGGGGATCCTGGTAGTTGAGCGGAGGCTTTCCCGATGCAATACACAGCTTTGGCATCTACTTCTCCTTGACGGGATGTCGGGATTGGCCCGGTCTCGACAAATCAGTTGGTCATGCCGAGCCCAAGGAAGTCTTTATTTACTTGCTCAACTGAATTAATCTTTCGTACTGTATCTCTGTTGATACCACCTAATCTATCCCTTTAGCTGTCACTTTCCAAAGTTATAGACTACTTACAATAATGAGGTGGCTTAAAGGGAGGTAATTTTACCGACCCTAGAAGGTGACTTCATGCGTCAATCGTTGGTACTTTTATCTACTGAATATAGTATATGTGTATCTCTGGCACTTGATAAGTGTCCCTGCGTTGGGTTCTTTGGTGGGCGTGGATTATGGGTACTGATATTTTATCAAACCATCAAGGAATTTGTATTATAAAAATCAAAACAAAGGAACCAATCCACTATCCGACTGTGATGGCGGACCATGTAGTCCGGAGCTTACGCTTTATAGTTATACAGTCAAAATATGCCGCAAAAAGAATGTTACATCACTCTCTCCTTGTGTAATTGTAAAAACTATAACGGGGTCGATCGGCTCACTAAGTATTGTTAAAAAAAGGTGAACTCTGGTTGCCTTCTTGTTGAGCGTGAACGACAAGGTCAAACAGACAATATCAAGAAAATGAAAACATTCTTCGATATTCCAGTGACCTCATTCGCACATACGACACTCATTACGTCCAAAGGCATGGTGTGCTATCGTGACCCATTCTGTTGTTGGTGTTGTAGTGTTTAGAGCCATTTTTCAGCACATGATAGTTATACATGGCGGCCAGTGTTAATGATGGAGGAAGAACCCGCGGAAAATCCCGCTTTCTCACATACCCACATTGGCCTAATCGGAGACTCGAACCCATGCAGACACAGGTGAGATGGCAGTGATCCGTAACGGAGAGAGCTTTAGACCACTCGGAGTCCCCTAGCCTATTTTGTTTTTTGTCCAATCCCATGATGCAACGATTGATCGAAATAAGCTACAAATGAATAATTAATATATATATATATATATATATATATATATATATATATATATATATATATATATATATATATATATATATATTCACTTTGACTAGCGTTTCTCACTGTTATTTTACGTTTTCACGCAAATTTATAAAGATTAACAAGATATACATGTCATTGCTTAGAGCTTAGTTTCTTTATTTATAGGTAATATCTCAGTTTCACATAACATATGATATCTCTCTAATTTTAATTTGAAGTCTTGAGTAAATCTGGTGAGATGTGTTTGTTCTATATGGTTTGTTTGATTTGATTCTTGGTGTATCACACACGTCTTAATATTATACATATATATATATATATATATATATATATATATATATATATATATATATATATATATATATATATATATATATATATAAGTTATATGGGTTGCATCCGCGATTGACCCACGTGAAATCGTTTATTTTGAGTCATATGGGTTAGCGCCGACTAAAGAATGTAGGTGTTATATAAATCAGTTAAAAATTCCGATATGGTACTCAACGCTACCAACACAGACAATAACTGGCCCACCAATATGCGGCAGAGACGTAAATGCTGTACTTGATGTTATATCAGAGTCGACTAAACCACCCCATATGGTTGTGCACGAGTATACAAGTCAGCGTTGGAAATCTAACTACACCAAACGCTTCGTAATTGCTGATAGTAGGATGTGGTTGAAATTCTTGACTAATGTATATATAATATATTATTTGTCTAATTGATTATTTGTCTAGATTATTATTTGTTGAGAATCTAGTAATATAATCATCGGGGGTTCTTATGATTTTGTTATTGACAAAGGCAAGGACAATATTTCTTTGATCATAATTTTGCTTAAGTTCTCTGTATCGCTTACCAAAACAGCTGAGACACAACTGTGTTTCTTCTTGTACTCTAACACCTTATCGTATACAAAGTTTGAGACCTAAGCTTGCTCGTCGCACACTCTATGAATGACATCCACAAAATTCGTTTATGCACCAATTGTTACAAATTTTTTACGGATCCTATCATTAGCCATTTACAATAGTTCATTATGCAAAATTTAAATACTTGTTTTAACCACAGAATGGAGGAATTTGTTAGATTATTAAAGATCAAGCCCTCGAAAACCTATACATTCAGTCTCGATAGAATCTCTGTAGATGCCCCAAGTAAGGGTTTAATGATTGATAAAAGCATAATCGGAAACATTCATGATGCTATGAACGAATTTAAAAGCGATGGCGCATCTAATTCCTGGTCAAAATTTGGAAACAATGGTAGTGTTGATGCTACAGTGAATGATGAACAAACAGCGAGTATATTCGCGCATCTTGAACATCAAAAGTATTTTTTCAGTGTGAAATTTATTATACTAGCAGAAACAGGAAACTGGACTATTCGTGATAATACGACCCTATCCTCAAAAATAAACAGTGTCATCGTGATTCAGGATTTCAAACCAGGAATATGGACCGGAATTGACAAACCGTATTACGAGCGAGCGTATCCTGTGGCCACGTTTGTTTATGGAATTTATATGATAAACGTAAAACCAAATGTTGAGAAATTGAAACCTATGAAACTGTCAAGGATAAATTGTGTAACCGAACGAGTAATAGAGCATTTTACAAATGCGATGCGTGGAAATGGTTTGAAAGATGTAAGACGTAGCCAGACAAATGACTGGGTGCTGTCAGTCAAGGATTCTGGTGCTACAATAAAAAATGTGGCTGAACTAGAAAAAAAACACTACGATTCCCAATAACGGTAACAACCGTAACAGGAGAAGTAGAATACGAATCGAATATAAAATACGGAGCTCCAATCAATATTGTTGATCATAATTCACGCGCGTGAACTAACGCAGTAACGATACTTTCACGAGACAGAAGCGTAAAACGCTTCCCGCCAGAGCTCTCTGGTGGAAATTTGATTGATATTTTTTACGAGTTAAGTAAAGACGATCCCGTCAGTTGCGACTTATTTCGCCAGAGAGAGAAATCTGTGGTAGCCAACACGATTTGAACTTCTCACATATGTTCAAGCTAGTTGTATAGAATATGAACATGGTGGATTGTGGAATACGAAATATGATTCTAAAAACGTTATTTCGGTTGATATGGTTGCATATTTTCCTCGGGAAGTTTCCTGGGGTATGTAGAGTGTGCTGGGCATTTTAAACGATTTGGACATCTCACACATGAGATGACATGAGTTGCAATAAATGGAACACTACCCGATTCTGATCTAACCGGATTCGCTCGTGTGGTGTCATTTGAATTCGCTATTGGATTTGATCCGATTTGTTATGTCTGGCTTGGTATACAATGGGCCAATAGTGTTATTAAGGCATATGATCGATTATAAAATACTGATATTACTGATTCCCGGTGAGGCATTTATATCAGACTGAAGTTTGGTTACCACAATCGGATAGTCTTGATAAGATTATTAATGATTACAAGGAGATTTTTCATGATCTCGACAAACACTATATGGTTACAACATCCGAGGATTTTTGAAGCCAATAATAAAAAGTCAAATAATCTCGGTAGAACAATAATCGGTAAATTCACCCGTGGTGGAGTATATATCACAAGCGGCATATTCACTATTAATTCTAGATGACGCTAAATACGATATTATAATCGTGGACTCAATAGCTAAATATGTACGTGTCAGTCGTGAAAATGCCTATTTGTCCGATTTAACATAGTTAGGAACTATTGTTAGATGCCTCTATGGCGAATCAACTCAGTACAGGAATCTAAAATCGTCTATGCCTGCTTATGTTTATATAAACCTGCTATCGATGACAAAAATATTTCCTGAATTTGCGGTCAGAGTCGCCACGGATTAGTTTTATATAGATAGCAATTATAAAAAAATAGTCTCTCTCTCGTTTTACAAATTCTTATGCGCGTTGGTGATCATGGAGAATAAAACAAGAAATGTTACATGATTATTCTGAAGCAGCAGATGTTACGGTTGAAGATAATTACCTGAAAAATAATCAAATATCAGAACTATCGAGTGCACCTTCGTTATCCGATCCAGTATGTATATATAAAACCGTTTACTCAAACGGATGTCGCGGCTCTGGAGAAACAACACGAGTAATCAAATTATATCGAGAGAAGTCAGACATTAATGTACTAACACCCACACACAGACTTGCCAGAGAGATGAAATAACGAGGAGTTAATTTTTGCACTTACTACATTTTCTTTCGATTTAAGGGTGACGCATGGACTCCTGGTCGAATGGATGAGAAATACATTCCGGGGGTTATTATTTGGGATGAGATATGCACATTGTCGTTGGATATATTAAAAATGTTTCTTGACTGACTCTTACTCAAAAATACAGCTGTGATAATGTGTTAGTTTGTCCCCGCATAGTTGTCTAAAGTAATTTGTAGATTATTACGAAGAAATTAATACTGATCATAGAGCACTTGATCCAGATTTAAGTGAGTTCATGAAATTAATCTGATTGAAACAGGATCAAATCCAATGTAAAATAGCGCCTAAAATAATTTCAGAAACCTCGTTAGATGAGATTTGGGAGGCGTGGAGACCAAATGATTTGATAATGGCATATAGAAAGATAGACACAAACTTCAGGGACAAATTATTTATCGCGCATAAAGCAAAATTTCCAGCGCTGCCTCTACCGTTATGTTAGAGACCAGCTGATTCACGAAGACACAATATTGAGGTTGATACTCCTGGGAAATCAGAAAAAACAAACTCTAGTGTTAAGTGATATTGTGCTGGTTGATATAAATGCTGTCGAAGATTCATTGCGCGTTGACAATATTCCCTGGACGCAAGGATACGCAATGACGATACACTCATCTCAGAGGTTAAACATCTCTGATACAGTTGTCTGGATCATAGTGGTCGCATCATGTGGTCGAATTTAATTAATGTTACAGTGTCACGAGTACGAAGAATAAATCAACTTCGTAGAGTCGATTTAGATTCTAATGACACCACAACCAGCGATATTGTCAGAGATGATATAATAAGAAAAAACTCGTTGGTTATAAACAGCGCGATGAAAAAATAATAGGATATACCTGTAATATATTTGACCACTGCAGACCACCTTCTGGTCCAAGTCCTCGTCGGTAAATTCGTTCAAACGCAGAAGATACTTCTGATGCGGCCTTGCTCAATAATGGTTCAGCTTCTTTGGATCTACTAGCAACATTCAACTACAGTTAACGCATACTTGTAAGACCGCCCTTTGACAGTATCATGCGGCAGAAATAATAGATCCGCCTGATGCAGTTCATTTGCAACGATGATATCAAAATGTGCAAAGTGAACTTGCTTAGGCAGTGATAGATAAATCTGATATATTTCTTGTTTTGATAACCAATCTGCTGCAGTAACTTTTCTGACTTTTGCGTCTTTGGCTAGTTTATTAATTGATGAATTATCCCGCTAGTATACTCTTGGGGAATAATAAATAGATTCCATAATGATATTAATTACCAGCACCTAATACCTGTTTAACATTCATCGCAGATCTTACTATTAGTTAGCTAATTATTCCTTGAAATATTGATTCGTAATAGAATGGAACGTGTGAATAAATTTCACATCTCCGATATGTCTATGTTGCAGATTGCTACTTTTATAAGCAACATCATGCGCTTTGACATTCATTATCAATAGCGTTTATCGGATATTCACCTGGTGTTGGATGGTTTTAGCGTCAAGTCGGATATCGAGTCTGATTGCTGGGCCGCAGTAATTATATCCTGAAGAATGTTTTCCTCATGCCTATTTGGCCCATTGAGTCCCTGGGACGTTTATCAATTTTACTGCAATATTACCTCTTCTTCTTTTACAATCATCACCCGATTTCATAGAAATAAATCTAAATTTCTTAGTACCACGCTGTGCGCACTTACCGGTAAGTGGTGATCTTTAATTTTGTTGTAGCAATTCTTGGTAGGTCGTTTGTGCTAGTATAGATCCATACTTATTTATATAAACATAAGTGTAATTGATTTTACGCGACAAAAACGCGAGAACTCGTTAACGATATTGCTGCCCTACCAAATTATATTCGTTTGACTATAATTGGACAATCTGCAAGTGGTAAGATACAATTGTTACTTAATCTAAAAATGAAATGGATGAAGTGGAATAAACTGTATTTGATTGCTCCATCTGTAGATAATCAGCGATGCTACGATGTGTTAGAGATTTTAATGAAAATTGCAAAATCGATAACGATGAAGATGTTATTGAATTTGTACTGATATCGATGAAGCGCCAAGTGTTGATTCCATTGATGAATCTATTAATAATTTAGTAGTATATGATAATGTGACAATCAATCAAACACTGCCAGGATAGTTTCCAGGGGTAGACATAAAAATACTGATGTGATTTATTTTACAGAGCAGTATACACAAATTCCTAAAGTGATCAGAGACAAATGTAATATTCTTGCTGTCTTTAATGGAGTTGATACACATACACTATGAAATATTAATCAGACCTGATGTAGCGGAGATATGGATTATACTCTCTTCAGAAATGTATTTAGGCATGCTGAGTCAACCCTACAAGGATTTATAACAAGACATTTGCATGACCAGAGATCAAGATATCGTATCGGACTTGATACAGAATTAGATTGAGAATATGATTTAATTAATAGCAGCTAACGAGGGCTCAACAACAAATATGCGTCTCGGTTCATCAGAGGCATAATTTCTGTTCGTTGACACTTTTTTGGGTTTCGTAGGAGACCTTGGTTTAACAAATTATACGCCTATAAAAGTCGTAGGGTTCACCCACTCTACTACTAAGAGTTTTATGAACGGGATATTGGAAACTTTGCACTAGTTGTTCCTTAAATCAGTACATCAAATGCTGGCTGTTTCAGCAGAGACTTTACGATGGCGGTTTTGAAGCATTATTTAAATTACTCGGATGATAAGATGCTAATAATATTAGTTATTGAATGAAATACTGGGTCTAAGCACTCAATCGGATGTCGGAATTGGATCAAGTTTACATGCCTTTGCTGCAATCTTCATCACGAGTGTCCGTACTAAATCCATAGCAACAGGTTACAATGCTCCAAATGGTTGCCTCTGAAATCCTATATCGAAGATGTATAATGACGACGAGTCCATTGAAATTGAGTTCTCAAGCGTATCTCTAATGGTTTGTACTTTGTCACGGTATCAATATGCAAATAATCGAATAGAATATACGACTACCAGAAGTACAAGATATTTCAAACATAATCTAATTACAAATTTAGTTTGGCAGCTTGATTTTGTTTCAAACAAAAGATGTACTCAGCCAGTACAGCAAGGATCGCATGGCGTCCTGGCATTCCAAAGTGGAATTCAAGGCAATGGAACCTATAATACAATTGTATCCTTGAATTGTAGTTAAGGTTACAAAACATACACCTATGGTAAATTAAATTGTGCAGTAGACGAGGACTGGCAGGGAATACTCGGCCCTTCGTCGGGAAATCAATAATGTATCTTAATGGGAAATGATAATACTTCATATAATTAACATTTATATCTTCATTGGATGCTAAAAAATGATTAAACATAAACAATATGACATCTTCATGACTAACAGTGAATAAATTAGTTTAATTACAACTATAGTGTGTCCCTTTGTTTTTGTTTCAGCCAAGAGATGTAATCAGCCAGTAACGCAAGTAGATCACGGAACCCTTACATTGAAAGATGGAATTGATGGTAATGGAACTTATAATACAACTGTGACCCTAAATTGTAGTGAAGGATACAGTAGGAGCGGACCTGGACACGTGCGTTGCACCGACGAGAATGAATGGCTGGGAACACTGGGGATTTGCTTAGGTAGGTACATAAAAAGAACAAGTTTGCAGAGATTCAAATATCATTACTTTAAAAATGTATATGATTTTTAGGCAAGATAACAGTTATATAAATTTCTGATATTGGATGTTTCAAGGCAGGAAATACTAATACGAAGTTAACTTTTAATCTATATGAAACGTTTAGGAAGTTATATCCTATATTGCGAACATAATCTATATTGGAATTAAGACGTTTCGCAATGTCAAAAAATGTTGTCGAAATTAAATTATTAAATCTTGTGTTTCATCGATGTAGTTAATTATATTTAATAGGTTCTCCGGTAAAACTAAGATCTAAAAAAGAACTAGACACTACTTGATTTATATCAGACAGCTGCTCATCTTAATATTATGGTACGTAATCTATATTTCGTAAATCTCCCTAATGAGCTGTGTAATGGTGAAAGGAATATAATATATGACAAGCTCATGTACAATATGGTATAAACGTCATCTAATTATAGTTCTAGTTTATCCACTTAAGTTTGTTTTTCGTAATCTCACATCGTGATAAACAGTCGAAAGTAAATAGCACACGGTGTCCTTACATTCAACGACATACTTGAAAGCAATGGAACCTGTGTCTCAGCGTCTCCTTGAAATGCATTTAAGGTTACCAACTGGGCAGCCTTGTTCAATTACGTTATGCAGACGAAGAACACTTGCAGAGAAATCCCGATCTTTCTTTGGGTAGTTAACTTAATCTGCAGGGTGAAATAATACATCATATAATTAAACATTTATCATAGGATGCTGAGGAATGATCAAACAAATATAATATTTGACAACTTGACAAACATCATAATGTAAACTACATTTAAGTCTACTTGATTATGTTTCAGTCAAAAGATGTAATGTGCCTTTAAAGCAAGTTGCACACGGAACCCTTAGAGTAAAGAATGGAATTGATGGTATGAGAACCTATAATACAACTGTGACCCTGAATTGTAATGAAGGATACAAAAGGAGTGGAGTTGGACAAGTGCGTTGCGCCGACGAGAATAAATGGCAGGGAACACTGGGTATTTGCTTAGGTAGGTACATAAAAAGAACAAGTTTGCAGAGATTCAAATATCAATAATTTAAAAATGTTTACGATTTTTCAGCAAGATAACATGTGTAGAAATTTCGTGATATTGGATGTTTCAAAGCACGAAATAATAAATCAAAATTAACTTTTAATCTGTATGAAACGTTTAGGAAGTTATATCATATATAACGAACATAATCATTATGTAAATGAAGAAGTTTCTCAAAGTCAGAAATTGCTTTGGAAATTAAATTATTAAATCTTGTGTTTCATCGATGTAGTTCATTATATTTAATAGGTTTTCCGGCACAAACTAAGATCCAAAAAAGAACTAGATACTACTTGATTTATATCAGACAGCTGCTCATCTTAATATTATGGTATGTAATCTATATTTAGTAAATCTTCCTAAAATGCTGTGTGCTGGTGAAAGGAATATAATATATGACAATCTCATGTACAATATGGTATAAACGTTATTTAATTATAGTTTTAGTTTATCCACTTTAGATTGCTTTTCGTAATGACACATCGTGATAAACAGCCGAAAACAAATAGCACACGCCCCCCTTACATTCAACGACTTAGTTGAAAGCAATGGAACCTGTGTCACAGCGTGTCTTTGAAATGCATTCAAGGTTACCAGCTGGATAGCCTTGTTCAATGACGTTATGCAGATGAAGAACACTTGCAGGGAACACTCGATCTTTCTTTGGGAAGATAACTTAATCTGCAGATTGACATAATACGTCAAATAATTAAACATTTATCATAGGATGGTGAAGAATAATCAAACAAATAGAATATCTGACAATTTCACGAAAAACATATTGTAAACTACATTGAAGTAAGCTTAATTTTGTTCCAGTCTAAAGACGTAATCAGCAAGTATCGCAAGTACCACATAGTGTCGTGACATTCAAAAGTGGAATTAGAATCAATGGAACGTATAATAAAATTATTTCCTTGAATTGTCTTTAAGGTTACAAAAGAGACACCTATGGTCAATTAAGTTGTGCAGTAGACGAGGACTGGCAGGGAATACTCGGACCTTCGTCGGGAAATGAATAATGTCACTTAATGTGAAGGGATAATACTTCATATAATTAACATTCATATCTTCACTGGATGCGAAAAAATGATCAAACATAAACAATATGACATCTTCATGAAAAACAGTGAATAAATTAGTTTAATTAAAACTTTATTGTGTCAATTTAATTTTGTTTTAGCCAAGAGATGTAATCAGCCGGTAACGCAAGTAGATCACGGAATCCTTACATTCAGAGATGGAATTAATGGTAATGGAACCTACAATACAACTGTGACCCTGAATTGTAATGAAGGATACAAAAGTAGTGGAGTTGGACAATTGCGTTGCGCCGACGAGGATCATTGGCAGGGAACACTCGGGATTTGCATGGGTAGGTACAAGACAAGTTTGCAGAGATTCAAATATCAATAATTTAAAAATGTATACGACATTTTAAGGAAGATAACATGTATAGCCATTTCGTAATATTGGATGGTTCTACGTACGAAATAATAAATCAAAATTAAATTTTAATCTGTAACAAATGTTTAAACAGTTATGTCCTATATAACGAACACAATCAATATTGAAATTAAGAAGTTTCTCAATGTCAAAAATTGCTTTGGAAATTAAATTATTAAATCTTGCAGTTCATCGATGTAATTCATTATATTCAATAGGTTTTCCGGCAAAAACTAAGATCTAAAAAATAAATAAATACTACTTGTTTTATATCAGACAGCTGCTCATCTTAATATTATGGTACGTAATCTATATTTCTCTAATCTTCCTAAAATGCTGTGTGCTGCTGAAAGGAATATAATATATGACAATCTCATGTACAATATGGTATAAACGTTATTTAATTATAGTTTTAGTTTATCCACTTTAGATTGCTTTTCGTAATGACACATCGTGATAAACAGCCGAAAGCAAATAGCACACGCCCCCCTTACATTCAACGACTTACTGGAAAGCAATGGAACCTGTGTCACAGCGTGTCCTTGAAATGCATTCAAGGTTACCAGCTGGACAGCCTTGTTCAATTACGTTATGCAGACGAAGAACACTTGCAGGGAACACTCGATCTTTCTTTGGGAAGATAACTTAATCTGCAGATTGACATAATACGTGACATAATTAAACATTTATCATAGGATGTTGAGAAATAATCAAACAAATAGAATATCTGACAATTTCACGAAAAACATATTGTAAACTACATTGAAGTAAGCTTAATATTGTTCCAGTCTAAAGACGTTATCAGCAAGTATATCAAGTACCACATAGTGTCGTGACATTCAAAAGTGGAATTAGAATCAATGGAGCCTATAATACAATTATTTCCTTGAACTGTATTTAAGGTTACAAAAGATACACCTATGGTTCATTAAGTTGTGCAGTAGACGAGGACTGGCAGGGAATACTCGGCCCTTCGTCGGGAAATCAATAATGTAACTTAATGGGAAATGATAATACTTCATATAATTAAAATTTATATCTTCATTGGATGCTAAAAAATGATCAAACATAAACAATATGACATCTTCATGACTAACAGTGAATAAATTAATTTAATTACAACTATAGTGTGTCCCTTTGTTTTTGTTTCAGCCAAGAGATGTAATCAGCCAGTAACGCAAGTAGATCACGGAATCCTTACATTCAAAGATGGAATTGATGGTAATGGAACCTATAATACAACTGTGACCCTAAATTGTAGTGAAGGATACAGTAGGAGCGGACCTGGACACGTGCGTTGCACCGACGAAAATAAATGGCAGGGAACACTGGGGATTTGCTTAGGTAGGTACATAAAAAGAACAAGTTTGCAGAGATTCAAATATCATTACTTTAAAAATGTATATGATTTTTAGGCAAGATAACAGGTATATAAATTTCTGATATTGGATGTTTCAAAGCACGAAATAATAAATCAAAATTAACTTTTAATCTGTATGAAACGTTTAGGAAGTTATATCATATATAACGAACATAATCATTATGTAAATGAAGAAGTTTCTCAAAGTCAGAAATTGCTTTGGAAATTAAATTATTAAATCTTGTGTTTCATCGATGTAGTTCATTATATTTAATAGGTTTTCCGGCACAAACTAAGATCCAAAAAAGAACTAGATACTACTTGATTTATATCAGACAGCTGCTCATCTTAATATTATGGTACGTAATCTATATTTCTCTAATCTTCCTAAAATGCTGTGTGCTGCTGAAAGGAATATAATATATGACAATCTCATGTACAATATGGTATAAACGTTATTTAATTATAGTTTTAGTTTATCCACTTTAGATTGCTTTTCGTAATGACACATCGTGATAAACAGCCGAAAGCAAATAGCACACGCCCCCCTTACATTCAACGACTTAGTTGAAAGCAATGGAACCTGTGTCACAGCGTGTCTTTGAAATGCATTCAAGGTTACCAGCTGGATAGCCTTGTTCAATGACGTTATGCAGATGAAGAACACTTGCAGGGAACACTCGATCTTTCTTTGGGAAGATAACTTAATCTGCAGATTGACATAATACGTCAAATAATTAAACATTTATCATAGGATGGTGAAGAATAATCAAACAAATAGAATATCTGACAATTTCACGAAAAACATATTGTAAACTACATTGAAGTAAGCTTAATTTTGTTCCAGTCTAAAGACGTAATCAGCAAGTATCGCAAGTACCACATAGTGTCGTGACATTCAAAAGTGGAATTAGAATCAATGGAACGTATAATAAAATTATTTCCTTGAATTGTCTTTAAGGTTACAAAAGAGACACCTATGGTCAATTAAGTTGTGCAGTAGACGAGGACTGGCAGGGAATACTCGGACCTTCGTCGGGAAATGAATAATGTCACTTAATGTGAAGGGATAATACTTCATATAATTAACATTCATATCTTCACTGGATGCGAAAAAATGATCAAACATAAACAATATGACATCTTCATGAAAAACAGTGAATAAATTAGTTTAATTAAAACTTTATTGTGTCAATTTAATTTTGTTTTAGCCAAGAGATGTAATCAGCCGGTAACGCAAGTAGATCACGGAATCCTTACATTCAGAGATGGAATTAATGGTAATGGAACCTACAATACAACTGTGACCCTGAATTGTAATGAAGGATACAAAAGTAGTGGAGTTGGACAATTGCGTTGCGCCGACGAGGATCATTGGCAGGGAACACTCGGGATTTGCATGGGTAGGTACAAGACAAGTTTGCAGAGATTCAAATATCAATAATTTAAAAATGTATACGACATTTTAAGGAAGATAACATGTATAGCCATTTCGTAATATTGGATGGTTCAACGCACGAAATAATAAATCAAAATTAAATTTTAATCTGTAACAAATGTTTAAACAGTTATGTCCTATATAACGAACACAATCAATATTGAAATTAAGAAGTTTCTCAATGTCAAAAATTGCTTTGGAAATTAAATTATTAAATCTTGCAGTTCATCGATGTAATTCATTATATTTAATAGGTTTTCCGGCAAAAACTAAGATCTAAAAAATAAATAAATACTACTTGTTTTATATCAGACAGCTGCTCATCTTAATATTATGGTACGTAATCTATATTTCTCTAATCTTCCTAAAATGCTGTGTGCTGCTGAAAGGAATATAATATATGACAATCTCATGTACAATATGGTATAAACGTTTTTTAATTATAGTTTTAGTTTATCCACTTTAGATTGCTTTTCGTAATGACACATCGTGATAAACAGCCGAAAGCAAATAGCACACGCCCCCCTTACATTCAACGACTTACTGGAAAGCAATGGAACCTGTGTCACAGCGTGTCCTTGAAATGCATTCAAGGTTACCAGCTGGACAGCCTTGTTCAATTACGTTATGCAGACGAAGAACACTTGCAGAGAACACTCGATCTTTCTTTGGGAAGATAACTTAATCTGCAGATTGACATAATACGTGACATAATTAAACATTTATCATAGGATGTTGAGAAATAATCAAACAAATAGAATATCTGACAATTTCACGAAAAACATATTGTAAACTACATTGAAGTAAGCTTAATATTGTTCCAGTCTAAAGACGTTATCAGCAAGTATAGCAAGTACCACATAGTGTCGTGACATTCAAAAGTGGAATTAGAATCAATGGAGCCTATAATACAATTATTTCCTTGAACTGTATTTAAGGTTACAAAAGATACACCTATGGTTCATTAAGTTGTGCAGTAGACGAGGACTGGCAGGGAATACTCGGCCCTTCGTCGGGAAATCAATAATGTAACTTAATGGGAAATGATAATACTTCATATAATTAAAATTTATATCTTCATTGGATGCTAAAAAATGATCAAACATAAACAATATGACATCTTCATGACTAACAGTGAATAAATTAATTTAATTACAACTATAGTGTGTCCCTTTGTTTTTGTTTCAGCCAAGAGATGTAATCAGCCAGTAACGCAAGTAGATCACGGAATCCTTACATTCAAAGATGGAATTGATGGTAATGGAACCTATAATACAACTGTGACCCTAAATTGTAGTGAAGGATACAGTAGGAGCGGACCTGGACACGTGCGTTGCACCGACGAAAATAAATGGCAGGGAACACTGGGGATTTGCTTAGGTAGGTACATAAAAAGAACAAGTTTGCAGAGATTCAAATATCATTACTTTAAAAATGTATATGATTTTTAGGCAAGATAACAGGTATATAAATTTCTGATATTGGATGTTTCAAGGCACGAAATACTAATACGAAGTTAACTTTTAATCTATATGAAACGTTTAGGAAGTTATATTCTGTATTGCAAACATAATCTATATTGAAATTAAGACATTTCGCAATGTCAAAAATTGTTGTCGAAATTAAATTATTAAATCTTGTGTTTCATCGATGTAGTTAATTATATTTAATACGTTTTCCGGTAAAACTAAGATCTAAAAAAGAACTAGACACTACTTGTTTTATATCAGACAGCTGCTCATCTTAATATTATGGTACGTAATCCATATTTCGTAAATATTCATAAAATGCTGTGTGCTGGTGAAAGGAATATAATATATGACAATCTCATGTACAATATGGAATAAACGTTATTTATTTATAGTTTTAGTTTATCCACTTTAGTTTTCAATTCGTAATCACACATCGTTATAAACAGCCGTAAAGTAAATAGCACACGCCCCTCTTACATTCAACGATTTACTTATATATATATATATATATATATATATATATATATATATATATATATATATATATATATATATATATATATAAGGCACAACCTAGTTAAACGAAATTAATCTTCAAACTGTTTAACAGTTTCGGATAGCATTGTCAATTATAAAAAAAGTAATCTATATTTAAGTTAAGATGTTTCGCAATGTCAAAAAATGATTGCGAAACTTATTTATTTATCTTTTCCACCTAATCTTAACTACGTCTCATACGTTTAGTACTGCACAAAATGAAAATGTGTGTTGGTTGCCAATTTTAGACGTATATCCGACTGATCTTTGTAACATTTAAACCTTATTTATTTCAGACAATTGTCCATCTATACAAAATGACATTCAATATATTGTTTTCCGAATTAACTGTGTATTGATCAAACGAATTGAATATATGACAACTTCACGTACAACATTGTATAAAGGTCATCCAATTATAAGTTTAGTTTATCCACCTGATTATGTTATTTACAGTCAAACGATGTGAGAAGCAGCCACCACAAATAGCAGACGGCGTCCTTATATTCAATGGTGGTCTTGAAGGCAAAGGAACTTATGACACAACCGTGTCCTTGAATTGTACTGAAGGATACAAACGGAATAGCCATGCTCAGTTACGTTGTGCAGACGATGAGCAATGGCAGGGAACGCTCGGGCTTTGTTTGGGTAGATGCATACATGAACTTAATATGTAGATATTACCATACTTATCCTTCAAACTAGTATATGGCTTTGGATGAAGATTATATATATATATATATATATATATATATATATATATATATATATATATATATATATTTAATGCAATCAATATTTCAATTAAAATTTTTCTCAATGTCGAAAATTACTTACGAAAATTATTAATGTATCTTTTCCATCTATTGCAGTTGTTACGTGCTTAGGCTCGAATAAACAGTAACATAGAAAGAGTGAGAATAACAAGCTTGTATAAACCTAATAAACAATTTATTGAGCACAAATATTTGCCAGAAAAGAAAAATAAACTTACGGTTTTAATAATCAATTCCATAATTAATCCAAAACTAATTCAAAATATAATCCATTAGAAAAATTGCAATAATAACATGTCCAAATAATTCCAAGTTCGAATCTAAGTGAAGTATCCAAGATGGAAGACAATGTTACGTGATGAGGTCAGTTCTTGTAATGAAATTCAATGAGCACAATTATTTTCCAGATAAATAACAAAATAAATCCTCTTGATCCAAACGAATTGAATAATTTCCAATGAAAGGTAATTTAAAATAAAACAATACACACAACATAGTATTTTAACAGCGCAACTTATACTAAATAGTTCGCTCCAAACCATACATTATATATCTGTTTTTACGTTAAAAAGAAAGTGGTAACATGATCTTCTAGAGTCTTTTAGAGCAAATTTACTTTCAAAAAATCTCTTACACACCGTATGACCCAACTAAAAATAGAAAGATGTGTATAACAAAGATCCATAATGTCCTCGGAATAAAACAAAAATCATTTTAAAAGCTTGTTTACAACTCTGAAGCCAGGTCAGAAATGAGGTCAACACCTGGTGTTTATTTTGTAAAGTACAGGTCATCTCCCAATGAATGAATCTTGAACTTACAATGTCAAATTTAAATCTGACAAACAAACAATTAAAATAAAAAATAAATGACCCAAGTCAAGTACAAGTAACACATTCAATTACATATCAGTTCATTTGACATTGCAGCATATACCAATGGATCTTATTTTTCAATAACAGACATATCACGGAGTCTCCTTTGTGACATTTGAACCTGATTATTTAAGACAGTTGTTTTTCTCTTTATTATGACATTCAATTCAATATATTTTTTCTTTCGAATTTCCTGTCTAATGATCAAACAAATTGAATATATGATGACCTCATGTACAACATGGTATAACTCTTTTTAATTAAAATTTGAGTTTGTTCACTTGATTTTGTTATTTGTAGTCAAACGATGTGAGAAGCAGCTACCACAAAAAGCACACGGCGTCCTATCCTTCAAAGATGGACTTGAAGGCAACGGATCTTATAACACAACCGTGTCCTTGAATTGTAATGAAGGATACAAACGGAATAGCCATGCTCAGTTACGTTGTGCAGACGACGAACAATGGCAGGGAACACTTGGGCTTTGTTTGGGTAGATTTCAGATTAACGTAATATGTAGATATTACATTATCTATAATTTAAAATTGTATCAGAGTTTCAAGTAGGAATAACCTTTAATATGAATAACGCGTTGTTGTGGGCGTTATATTGTCTAAACAGAACATAATTTATTTAGATTAAGTTTCTCAACGTCAACAAATGCTTGCAAAATTTATTAAATTGTAATTTTCATCTATTGCATTCAATTACTTTTCATACATTTACCGGTAAAGGCAGGGATTTAAAATACATTGACACTACAGGAAATTAAATTTGGTTCTATTATTAAATGGTTGAAGTATCACGGTGTCTTCTTTGTGTCACTTAAACCTTATTTATTACATACATTTTCTCATCTTTACAATATCGCATTAAATCTATTATATTTTGTCTTCTAAAGCTTCGTAAGATGCTGTTTAATTATCAAAATTATATAATATATGACAACTTCATCTATAACATGGTATAAACGTCATCTAGTTACATCTTTATTTCGTTCACTTAATTTTGTCATTTGTAGTGAAACGATGTGATGAACCATTAAAGCAAGTATCACACGGTGTCCTTACATTCAACGATGGACTTGAAGGCAATGGAACCTATAATACAACTGTGTCATTGAATTGTAATGAAGGATACAAACGGGACAGCCATGCTCAGTTACGTTGTGCAGACGACGAGCAATATCAGGGAACACTTGGACACTGTTTGGGTAGATAAATAATTTAACTTAAGTTGATGAGCTGTTATGCATGGTAGAATTGTATATAATCTGCATGCTTTTTCTGCTTCCAAGGCACGAAATGGCTAAAACATGATTGTAATGCGTTATAATATTCCAGTTTATTTCGAGGTGTACCACAATATATAGATGGTTCACTATTTCACGCAATTTTGCACTGCAACACAATCGCATCAATCAATGTATTACTTAAATGTGTCAGTTCTTTATAGAATTATTTAATTCCGCATAATATCATGTGGAGTAGGTCTATGTTCATATGCACAATATCCCTCTTAATAATATTCAGTTATAACATTGGCACGAAACATCATATAGCCAATATAAGTAAATCGTCATTCCCTATAAATAGTTGCATGTGTATAAAATATATATGACTTCCGTTAGCCCAAGCGAGCCTTCATACATTTTTCTGAAGCCTAAATATTCAGGTAACGTACTAGATTCTCAGATATATATGAGACAGGGACGGCTTAACTAAAAAATATGTCACATCGTTAGCTTTTACAATATAATGCACCTACTAACGCTTATTATCTAAATTAAAGGTAGTTATATTTATTATGTGGCAAAACGCCCGAAGAAAATGTATTGGAATATCTGAAGATGGACGTCATTGCAGCTATATTTTGATAAGAGTCTCTCCAACATAAAAATAAATGAGTTATTTAAGGTTACATAATCTTTTAATTTATAAGAAACTAATATTTAATTAGAGTTCTATTTTGAAATCGAAATGATGTGATTAATAATTTAGCAATAGTGACTATTTATAAAATAAAAATGTATACTCACGTTAAGATATAATCCAGGGGAAAATAATATGCTGCAGAAGAAATCCTTCTGGAAGCGATAATGTTATCGTAAGCATTATGCATACATATATAATATAATTGATTCCGCAAAATATCTTCGTAAAGATAACAAAGTAAAATAAATAACCTACTAGACTATGAAGAACAATGTATAATTCTGAAATAGTTAGTAAAATATTAATTTTGAAATTTATTGTTGACGAAATAATTGTTTTGTTTCAGCTGCCTTAGTCCGCACTATACATTCCAAACTCTAACCAGTCTAATAATCTAATTGATTTACGCGGCGAGGTTCTACAAATTAGTCTGTTTGTGAAATCGTAAATGATTTTCATCGTAAATGATTTTCATTGTTAACCATAGCAGCAGAGGGGCGGACATGATAAAATATCAGGTTAACCCATAGCAGCAGAGGGGGCGGCGACAACAACCATGGCATCTCAAGCATGCCTTTTTACAATTTCGAGGAAGCCTTAGTATGCCGAATCGACGCCTGTCCGATTCACTTTACGAGGAAGCCTCAGTTTGCCAAACAGATGCCTATAAAAAGTTGTCGGATTCGCCCCCTCTGCTGCTTGCGGTAAAATCTGCCCGAGCTTATTGACGAGCTTGTAAATTATCTCTGAACGAATCTTTCACCGGCAGAAATTTTTGGTTTATGCTGTACTCATGGAAATTTAACATTGCTTTTATGAACGATATCACACTATAGACAAGTTAGCATAAACGGACACTATACTGGAAGTATATGAAAAGTTTACATTATGGCGTAAAGGTTTACAATAAGCAGATAAATATCACACTAATTGTGTCTGTTGCTCAAAATGTTTTCTGAGAAAACAAGGTTGCAAGTTATTCATGTTACAAAATGTGAATACGTAGCCTCATGAGTTGGTATTATTGCTATTCTTATATGTGCATAAACTATGGCAAGCGATATCAATTATGGTAAAAAAGATACCTACGAAAGAGGGTATTTCTATGTCGGTTTAAATAAATAAAAGAAATTAATGATATTTAAGCGTTCTTGTGAAACAAATCGTAACAAATACAAAATATCGTGTTTTGATTCATGTCATCAGTAACGTAACTCACTGACTCACTCACTAGCTGAATGACGTCAATAACATTTTACTCTTAATCACACTGAATTTCATCCTAATTTCGCTTTGACTTTGATAAAAATTTGCTAAAGAAATGATAAGATAAACACCTTATGCCCAAGTAGGGCATTCATTTCCAATTTAGACATGAACACAAATTATGAATCAACAGAGTAGTAGTGTTGTATTGTCATTATTATTATTGTTATTGTTATTATTATTATTATTATTATTATTATTATTATTATTATTATTATTATTATGATAAGTAGTATTAGTAGTAGTAGTAGTAGTAGTAGTAGTAGTAGTAGTGTTCAGGTATATGTGTATATCATCTGCATCTTTTGAAATGTTATCATTATAATTCCTCAAATGAACACCCAATTTTAAAAAAGATACAAAAAGACAAAAATTTTATTTAAAAAAATCATTTTATGAATTTCCAGAATAAAGATAGACTAGTATACCAAAGTGTACTTTGTAGACAAATATCTGCAGGATGCATTTATTATTTCAATATATAGCAAGAAAGTTTATGGAGGATTTCGGCATATCATGTATGTATGTATGTATGTATGTATGTATGTATGTATGTATGTATGTATGTATGTATGTATGTATGTATGTATGTATGTATGTATGTATGTATGTATGTATGTATGTATGTATGTATGTATTTATGTATGTATGTATGTATGTATGTATGGATGGATGGATGGATGGATGGATGGATGGATGGATGGATGGATGGATGGATGCATTTATGCATGTATCTATGGTTGAAAGTTTGCTACACTTCATATTACAGAACATGTTGAAAATTATTCATGTTTGATGATAACTACGGAAGATAATTTCATCTAAATAAGGAGGATATACTAGCTATGGGATCCGCCTACAGCTTACAATTCGATATACATGCTAATTTCTCCTGGAATGAAATTATATCTTATCTGTAATCATCTCATCGACTTTAATTATCCAAATTATATTCGATGCTTAATAAATGAACGTGATGAATGGTGTTATACCGACAACATGAAAAAATGAAGATAAATAGTAAGTAGACTTGATCATGTTTTTACTTTTCACAAGGTAGTGACATTCATGTGGTTAAACTCTTGATAGATTACTTAACATTTAGTGAATATATTCACAAGCCTTAATTATGGTTGTGGTTGAACTGTAAAACCATTTTCCGGACAGACACGATACAGTTCTTTCGCAGACATGACATAATTCACGACTTTGCTTTATAGGTCTTGTGCTTCAAAGACTTTACTCCAACTGTCCCAAGTAGGAAACAATCATCGATTAGAATATTTCCGAAAACAACAGTGTATCTCTGTATCTTAAGGATGATATGGAAACTAATATACCGAGAAGTCAGTCTACACACTTATTTCATGCTCAATAGGACATTGTCAACCAATAACGGCCTGATGTCAACATTCAATTAGGTTGCAATTAAGATTTGGACAGTTTTTTCCTGAATACGGCGGAATCACCAGTTCTCCAATTGTCTCGATCATGTGCCAATGCCTGTGTCTCCGCACATCTTTTCTTTGTCCATTTTGTGATGTTGTCAGGCCACTTTCTTCGCTGTCTACCTCTCCTTATGCCACCCTGGACGCTGCCTGCATTACTGTTGTGAATCGCTGTTGGCTCTAGTGACATGTTCGTATCATTTCAGCTTTCACTTTTGACAGTGGTGAGGAAGTTTTCATAATGGCCTGCTTTGTTCGTGATGATGTTACGCAAATCTTCATTGGTGATATGGTACATGTAAGAGATGCCAAGGATGGTTATGTAGCATCTCATTTCAAGTGCCTGCATTTTGTAAAGAAATCCTGCTGGCAGGGTCCTGGCCGCACATGAATACAAAAAGACATGGCTATTGCTCTCATTAGTCACTGTTTAGTCGATCTGGTTATGATGGATTCCATTTGGTGCGTGCCATGTCCAGCGTCGTGAAGCTTTATGTTGGTCCAGGGTGTTGGCTAGTACCAAGGTGATGTAGCTTGCGAACCCGATCCGTCTCCCTCATTCATTGGTGAGCTCAATGCAAGATGGTCCGCAATGATCACCCCAGTCTTTAAGATCATCTTTGCCAACTTATCCATTCTTGTCTCCATGGATGATCAGTGTTTAAATATGATTCAAATTTGGGTAAAGTTACAAAATGAGGATGATGATGGAATGAGGAGAGAGAAGTATTACATGATCGTCAGTCAGAATCGAGATGTGTAGAAAATGTAATGAAATTGTTTAATTCCTCCACCTCCTTCCTAAATATCGAATATATTTCACCTATTTAAAAAAAATCACCCTATCAAACAAAATTAATGGTATATTTGAACTCGCGGTTACGTTGGTTAATATAGTGCAAACCAACCTTAAATAATTATAATTTCAACGTCAGGGAATGATCACCCATCCTTTTGCTCACTGTTTGATGATCTCATGAGTTCTTTGTTATTATCTAGACACGTGCATAACGAATATTTGTTTCTTTAAATCTATTTTCGTGTTCAGTAAGAGTTTAGGTTACCTAAATCTTCTACTTACACATTAAATTAAGACTATTTGTAAATGCTTATAGTGATGGGGGTCCATTAGTCAAAGAGTGGAAGACAGCGAAGCTGAAAGTTACTATGTGGGGTGGAGTGGGCTGGATCGGATCACCCACCCCAATCTATATCGTAACTATCAAGATCGGTTTCTTATATATGGGCCAAAACAGAAAGACAAGACTTAACGGAATAATAGTGCAAGTTAGCCGGTCAGTGAGTAATTTCGTAACACAGATTCCACTGGTAAAATTATAACAATTTTAATCGACACGTTACTTTACTGGAAAGTGTGCCATATTTGATGATTTACTGAGAAGATGTTTGAATTGTGTCCTTGCAATATTTGGACGTGAAAATTTGTTTTTGGTTTATGTATGACGTCAACATTCCTCTCACTGGTAGATTTCTATGTTTTTCTTAATCTGCGGTAAATTTTATCTTCTTAATATAAGAATATCGTTCTGAAACATTACCTAATATTCTGATGTGTGCCAGTTGTCTTGAATATTTCAAATTATAATAAATTTTATAAATAGTCCCAGTTGTGTCACATTGTTGTTACGGGTCAATATGCAACCGTATTGACCGGAGTTAAGTAAATGTATTCACTGCTTCCGTTTATGGTAATCATGTGCTTGCGTTCCAAGAACTAGTTTTGTCTATTCGAAATAAAAATGATACCAGATGGATCATGAAGAGTCAGATTTATTTATTCTGTTGATTGAAGAAGAGATAATGGCGGAGGCAAAATATCATCACATTAACCCATGTGACACATACAGTTTAACTGAACATTTGAAAGAGAACAATACCAAAACGGCAACGCAACGTAAATAGGTCTTCTGCAAATACTTAAAATTGCATGAAAAGTACATACTGAGAGAGAGAGAGAGAGAGAGAGAGAGAGAGAGAGAGAGAGAGAGAGAGAGAGAGAGAGAGAGAGAGAAAGATAGAGAGAGAGAGAGAGAAAGAAAGAGAGAGAGAGAATCATTCTAACGTATTCATCAGCAGGTCTATAATAAGCATGCTCTGTTTCATATAAATAAAGCAGTTTTATTCCCTGTGAATAGTATGATTTTATCCATAAGGTGTAATATGGGACAATCTGGCGACAATGGAAAATCCAGTCAAAAAGGGCTTGGGACCTTCTGGCGACAAGGGTAATTTAACATGGTAAGACTGTCTAGCAACAAAGGGAATTTAACATGGTGGGACTATCAAGCGACATGGGGCAATTGAACATGGGAAATATTATTTGTATTTGGGACTGTCTTGCGACAAGAGAAATAAAGGCAAAGAAAGCTAATATCTTTTCGAGGCATATGAGTGGCCCTGGATTCTTCTTTTTCTTCTGCCGTTGTTCCACCACCTTTTGATTTTACCAATGATTCCTGTTTTCTTCTTCTTTTCGTCCTCCGGAATCCAGTTATGATGTCCCATAGCTCTAAACTTTTCCTGAACTTTGATCCTTCTCTGATTTAGTTGATCAAAGTCAACATTCTTCCTTTTGTTGTTTTGCTTCTTTTCTCTCCTTAGTCCGGTTATCTTTAATCTTCATCACCTCTTCTTCCATCACCTTTATCATCATTGCTTCCGCTTTCTTTAGTCGGTCTAGTCCCCACTTCACATAATCCCACTTGAATTTGATGACATTATCAAGTGCCTCCTTCAAGTCCACTATTCTTATATATTTTGTTTTAATAAGTCTTCTTAATTTTTTGACTTCCTCCTCTATCATACCTTCTAATATATCTCTCGTTAATTTCACATTGCTTACAAAGTCCAGGTTACACTGAAACTCTTCCTCAAGTCTTTCGACTACATATTCTGCATCAATGATCCCAAACCAGGTGTATCGGAGTTGGATAAACATGTCGATGGCAAACTTGATGTGTTCAAAATTGAATGGCTCAAATGATTGATTGATTGATTAATTGGATTTAAGACGTTTTCGCCCATTGGGCATTTACGTCTGTTTAATGCCCCAAAAGGGCTAATTAATTGTTTCGGGGGACGGAATAGTGCCACGTCCCCACGCATTATTGCACAATGTTATGCTAATTAATTGATACCAACCGTCGGAAGCAGAAGAGGTAAAGGCGGAACGAGACTGCATTGGAAGGAAGGTGATATACCCAATAATTTTAATCCCCCGAATATAATTTAGAATAATTGTCGTCCGGCATTTAAAAATAAGTGGTTGGGTAGGGACAATTGGAATGGGGTGCAGTATTAAATACTGTCAGACTTGTCTATTTCCCGGAGGAATAATAGGATCAGTTCTGCAGTTAGGTTGGGATTAGGGTTCGTGATACTAAGAAATGATGGGTAGGTTGTGGTAGAGCCTATTTTAATAAGAGAGCTTGCAAGTTTATTTCTTGCTACTCTATATGCTGGGCACACATTAAAAACATGTGATAGATCTTCTAATTGATTGCATGATTGGCAAGAAGTATTTCTTCCAGGGTTGGATTTATTGTATTTGCCCATACTTCCGGCTAGTAGTAGAGTTTTTCCTGTTTTGATGCGATTGAAAATTCTTTCGAGATGTGTATGTTTAATCTCTGCTCCAATAATATTCCTGGATACTTGGTTTTGGATAGAGTATAGTTTACGTCCTTTCTGGCTTGAATCCCATTGTTGTTGCCATTTTGACATGATTCTTTTGGTAATGACATTATATAATTCTGTTACCGAGTACTCTATATATTCAATTTCCACGTTGTTGAGGCTATTTTTTGCAGCACGGTCAGCTTGATCGTTTCCAAACATATCTATATGAGATGGGACCCACATAAATTCAATTGTTTGGTTAAGGTTAGCAAGATCATTGACAGTTAGCCTAGTTAGCTTTTGATAGTTGCCACGCCCTTTTGAACATCCAGATTCAAGTGTTTTTAAGACACTTAAAGAATCACTGATGATGAGTGATTTGGGAAATTTATTAATTTTGATCAGATTCAGTGCCTCTAAGATAGCCCAAAATTCCGTGGTGTAGATGGAACATTGGTCCGGAAGTCGCCTCCCTATTGTTATATTTAACTCTGAAATGGTGACTGCTGCAGCTGTTCTATCTGGATCTGTTGATTTGGATCAATCAGTGTATAATTTGGTATAATCCTTGTAGTTGACTTCTAAGTTATTGAGAATTTTTGTTCTTATTTCGTTCGCCATTGATTCTTTAGGTCCAAATGTTGTGGCTTCAAAGTTAATGTTTATTGGTATGTTCATCCAGGGAGTATTGTCCGGATAGGCGATTTGAACAGCTTGAAGGTTGTTAATGCTTAGTTCTTTGCTTAAGGTGTGAATCCTTTTCCCGGAAGGTTGGGATGGTACTAACCTCTTGCTAAAGGCTTTGTTGCAATTTTTAATTGTTGTTCTGGTGGGGTGATTTGCGTTATGAATTGAGATTCTGACCGCATATCTAAGAGTTAGCTCATCTCTTCTAAGTGATAATGGCATTTCTCCAGTGATGATTTGCAATTCTTCTTTTGAGATGCTTCTCAAGGTACCTGTGCAAATCCTTAGTGCTGTAGTTTGTATTTGATCTAGTTTCCCCAAAAGACTTTGTTTAGCAGATGCGTATACTTGACATCCGTAGTCCAGTTTGGATCTAATTAGGGCCCTGTAGATCATCAGAAGAGTTTTTTGGTTAGATCCCCATTTTAATCCTTTGATATTTTTCATGAGGGAAATGTCTTTTTTGCATCTGCGGATCAGATCTTGGATGTGGTACTTCCATGTTAGGTATTGATCGAATGTCATACCCAGGAATTTGATTGTTGTTTCAAATTTAATTAACTCCCCTTGAATGTATAGCTTTGGTGCTTCTACTGTTTTCTTTTGATTTGGCGAAAAAATTATACCCCTTGTTTTGCCCTTTGAGAGTTTGAACCCCCATTTGTCAGCCCAAGTTCCAATTTTGTTGAAGCTGATTTGGAGGGTGTTGATGACTTTTTGACTTGTTGGATCACCATCTTTCCATAGACCGCTATCGTCTGCAAATTGCGAGAGGTCTACTTCTTTGGGATCAACGTTGATTTCCAAATCATTAATCATAATGTTGAACAGCGTAGGGCTAATGACACTACCCTGAGGTGTGCCGTTTTCCGATAGGAATTCCTCAGAGAGTGTATCTCCTATTCTAACTCTGATGCGCCTATTAGACAGGAATTGTTTTATCCAGGCATGCATTTCACCATTTATACCGTAGTGGTTAAGTTTGGCTATAAGGCCATTGGTCCAAACCAAGTCGAATGCCTTTTCAAGGTCTAGAAAAATTGCAGTCAAGTGTCGATTTTTTTTCCTTTTATTGTGAAATGCTAGTTTTATTTGGGATTCAAGTCGGACTAGCTGATCTATTGTTGATCTATTATTCCGGAAGCCGCTCTGGTTGTTTGACAAAAGGTTTTTACTCTCTAAATGATGTTTCAATCTGTTGTTAACCATAGTTTCCATTACTTTACATATGGTGTCCGTAAGGGAGATGGGTCTGTATGATGAAACTTCGGTTGGGTCCTTGTCTGCTTTTGGGATTGGTACTACTATTGCTTGTTTCCATTTCTCGGGGATTTGTCCCGTGGTCCATGATTGGTTAATTAAAGCAATTAGAGCTATTTCCATGTTGGTTGGGATGTTTTTATATATTTCGTATCCCATGTTGTCTTCTCCTGGTGAGGTTGACTTTTTTGGTTTGATTGCATTTATCCATTCCTCTCTAGTAAAGGGTTCGTTGAGAGACGGGTTTCTGGGTTCTCTATCCATAAAGAGATGTGACTGCTGTTTCTCCACTTTTGCTCTATATGCTTGGAATTTTGCAGTGTGGTTTTTGTTGCTGCTCATTCCTGCAAAGTGAGATGCTATCGCTGAAGCTTTTTCCATGTTTGTTATTGCTCCTTTGATATTTGGTATAGTCGTGCTAATTCCTTTTTTCATGGATTTAATTTTATTCCAAATTTGTTTGGAATTGGACTGTTTGATTATTAAAGTGGAGCAGTAGTTTTGCCACGATGTCTCTTTAGATGTTTTGATGATCTGCTTTGCTAATTTTTCCTTTTTTTTGTAGTCATCGAAGTCCGTTGACTTGCCAGTGTGCCTAAATCTGTTGAGGGCTTTCTTCTTATCCTTGATCGCCATCTTGCAGTTGTCGTTCCACCAAGGTATGGGCTGTTTATTTGTAATTTTTGTTCCCGTGGAAGGAATGCTATTATTGGCTGCTTCCTTGATACACTGGATTATGTTGTTATTAAACTGGTCGATGTTGTCGTCTTGTAGATCATGTATTGTCTTTTTTTCCAGTAGGGTCCGGAATTTCGTCCAGTTTGCTTTGTTTAAAATCCATTTGGAAGTTTTTTTAATGGGATCGATTGGCTTTGACAAGTGTATGTCAATAACTATTGGGTAGTGGTCACTACCTAGTGTAGATTCTCTGTCTACTTCCCAGTTGGTGATTGCAGCCAATCTGGGCGTACAAATAGTAAGATCTAATGCAGACATGGAGCCATTTGTTGGTGATAGACGGGTTTTTGTTCCGTCGTTTAGTATGACAAGGTTTCTTTTGAGTGCCCATTGTTCAATCAATGAGCCTCGCTTGTCAGTATGATCACCGCCCCATGACTTATTGTGGGCGTTAAAATCTCCACAAATCATGTATTCTTTTATGCAGCTGTTTAACTACAAATAGTTTTGTAGGAGCGCTGGAGCTGCTCCACCAGGGTCATACACGTTAAGAAGTTCAAATGAAAAAGAACCAACGTGTATATGTACTGCTTGATATTCTACAGCGTTTGCTGTAGATTTATCTTGTTTTTGGCTAGTGTTAGTACAAAAATAAGTATTGGGTAGTAGGTCACTAATAAATATTCCTAACCCACCTCCCTTTAACCCGCTAGCCCTTGTCAGGTATTTATATTTGGAATATCCCTTAATTTTTGGTTGGAATTTTGATGAACTGTGGGTGTGGGTTTCCTGAATACAAATGATGTCAGGTTTTTTAGTGGAATTTTGAATTTTAATTAATAATTCAGGTTTATTTATGTTTAAACCCCTGCTATTCCATTGCCAGATAGTTAATTTATTTTTCCCTTGTTTGTCCATTTAAATTATGATAATTATTACCTTATAGCTATTTCCTATTTAAATATGCAAATGTTTTTCAAGGAGATCATTTAGTAGTTTAAAGTACGGTACACTAGGTACCCCCTGGTAATTTGAGATTTGAACAATCCCTAACAAAAGATCACTAAGGTATTCTAAAATTTTTATTTGGGGAAAGGAATCAATCCCGCTATTAATGTTAAAGTTTATATTGTTTATATTGTTTATATCGTCCCCCTTGTTATTAACAGTACTAGTTGATAAATCCTTAGTTTTTTGCACGTTAGGATTTGTAGTACTGGTTTCTCTATTTCTATTATTTTGAACAAAATTTTTTATCTCCGACGAAGTCGGTTTATTTTGTTTTAGGTTTTTTGAGGGCATAGATGAGGGCTGGGGTAATAGTGGATTCTTACCCTTTTGAGTTAGTTTTTTAGTTTTTGATATAGCAGTGATGCTTGGTGCTGTAACATTTTGGAGGTCTTTAATGTTTGTTGTCTGAGGGTTTGCAGCAGGTTGTTTCTGTGCTACCTCAGAACTGGATTTGGCCAACTTATACGGGATTTTTTCTCTATTCATTATGGAAACTATTGTCATTTCCTTAATGGTATAAGGACAATCTTCGGCCGTTGGTCCGTGGGGTCCTTTACAATTGGGGCATTTGGGTCCATCATGTTTACAAGGATCATTGTGATTACCACCACAGTTTCCACATCTTGGCTTGTTTCTACAACTAAAAGTGTAGTGGCCCCACGATTTGCATTTATTGCAAAATCTTGGTTTATTGATGTAGTCTTCTAGTAGATAATTGGTTCCATAAAAATAAACAAGTATTGGAGCTATTGTGTAAAATTCCAGCAATATTTTCCTTGATATATGATCCTTTGTAGATCGAAGTCTGGTAACTTGTTTGAGGTCGGATCCCTGTAGTGTAAGCTCCTGCCCAATTTCTTCATCTGTCAAATGGAGATACCTCTTTGGAAGCTCAAACACTTTTTGATATCCTTTGGAATACATTTTGTTGTTTGGTTCCAATATGGAATTAGTAACCAAAGTAGTTTTCTTTTCCTTCTGTATGATTACTTGAGGTCCTTTGTTGCCATTTTTTTCCACTCCAGGTGGTGGTAATTCAACGGAGGTATGTTTCTTAGGAGTAGTTTTGTTAGTGGAAGCTGTACTTTTGATATTATTGGTTACCGTCTTATGTCTGGATACTTGAATTTTCATTGTTCCAATTGATTCCATTTCCATATATTTGGCAACTTGTGACAATGTGCTGCAGCGCACTATGATATAATTTGTTCGTGGCCTTATTATTTCGAACGTTCCGCTATGTTTTTGTGTTTGTGCTGCAGCTATACTTTTTCCACTGAGACTGAAGGTTTTTGAGTTACCGCTTGTAATGAATACGGTATGTTCAGGGCTGTGGTACTTGGTACCTGCTGTCTTCTGATAGGCTGGAACCTTCTTTGTTTGATTTGTGATTTTTGTTTCTGGACCTTTCTTGTTGTCACTTTTTGTATGTGGTGGTTTTTTTTAGTGTTTTTTGCTTTAGGTATGCCATTCTTTGGGGTTTTCCCTTTACTCTTAACACTTGAGGGCGATGTTGGTGCTTTTCTTCTGTGCTTGGATGGTTTTTGTTTGTCAGTATTTGTTGAGAGCATTTTGATGTGTTCTTCAGTATCTAGGTCCTCATCCGTTGTTAATATTAAGTCTTCAATGGTGATTTCCTTTGAGGGTCCCGATGGTTGGCTATTGTGATAAAATGTTTTTTTCCCATTTATTTCTGTAAGAGGGGCCAGTGTATTCAAAGGAGATGTTGATGTTTGAATTTGGGTTGTATTTGGAGAAATAATATGGTAAGTGAGTGGGTCAAAAAATGAGGGAGGAGTTGGAGGGGGCATTTGGGTTAGGGGGTCAAAGAGCAAGGGTGACAAGGGGGACAAGGGGGACAAGGGGGACATCTGGGTTTTAGTGGATGGGGTGGGGCTACATTTATTGAGGGGGGATGCGGGAGGGATTACGAGAAGGGATACCGGAAGGGTTACAGGGTGAATCGATAAGTTTTGAGTGAGGGGGATTGTACTGACTAGATTTTCATCATTTTCATCATTGTCAGTGTTAGGATTGGGAGTATTAGTTGCAACTAAATTTGAACCAGTTTCTTGGTTCCCAATTATGTTGTTTACATGTTTGTTGCATTTATTCATGCAACGTACCATGGTGTTTAAGAGTCCTGGCGAGTAACACTCGTCGTCCTCATCCACGAGTACAGGTTGAGTTTCCTGTATCCATGTTACTGTTGGTTGCAGTGGGAGGATGTGATTTGGGGGTAAGTTTAATTCTACCAGTGCACTAGTACCACTGCTTGGTAATTGTTTGTCAATCACTATTCTCTTGTTTAATTCAGGAGAAGCCATGACCGTGGAAGGAGTGGTAAATGTTTTGATAATTGGGGATGTTTGGTTGCGATCCAATACTTCTGATTGAAGATTTTGGTTCGTTGGACTAACTTCTGGGATGTGAGATGGGATGTGAGATGTCACTTTTAATTATCTTGCAATTACATTTCTTGTTCTTATGCTAGGACTAAAGTAGCCCACAGCTTTTGCATATGTAATTGGTTTGTTAACCGGGGAGACGTTACCAATTATGTTACCACTCCCATTGTTGTGAAGAATAGGGGTAGTGGTAGTGTTTGGGCTGTTGTTGGTGGTAGCATTGGTAGGGGTAGGGGTAGAGGTAGGGGTGGGAGTACCGTCTATTTCTTTGGCCATTTTGAGAAGGTTATTAACCTTTCTGGTCATATAGCGGTTAGTATTCATCTTGACCTTCGACTTTGTTTCGCGAGACATGGTGAAGTAAGTGAATATTGTTCACAATATTTATATACTACTGTAGATTGTAGATTGTAGATTGTAGATTCTTGACTGTTAAATCTCTTTGGTACAACTCCTATTTGTTATCAAGGCCCAATTCTTTCGAGCGGTGACCCAGTTGGCTTTATAGTCGCTGTACACGCTGTACACGTATACGTCTTAAGTGAATATTGTTCACAATATTTATATACTACTATGCGAATAGTAGCAAGGTGTAAACAATTATGTGGATAGCGGGCTGCTAATGAAGAACGTAAATTTCTACGATGTGTAGATAGTAGACAGTAGATTGTAGATTGTAGATTGTTGGCGGTTAAATCTCTTTGGTACAACTCCTATTTGTTATCAAGGCCCAATTCTTTCGAGCGGTGACCCAGTTGGCTTTATAGTCGCTGTACACGTATACGTCTTAAGTGAATATTGTTCACAATATTTATATACTACTATGCGAATAGTAACAAGGTGTAAACAATTATGTGGATAGCGGGCTCCTAATGAAGAACGTAAATTTCTACGATGTGTAGACAGTAGACAGTAGATTGTAGATTGTAGATTGTTGGCGGTTAAATCTCTTTGGTACAACTCCTATTTGTTATCAAGGCCCAATTCTTTCGAGCGGTGACCCAGTTGGCTTTATAGTCGCTGTACACGTATACACGTCTTGACAGGAAGAATGCTTGCTATCGAATGATGGCTCAAATAACGTTCGAACGAGTATGCATATATTAAGCACGGACGTGAAGGAAAACATCCCTAACACTCACTTTTCATATTATATACTATACTATTATATACTATTCACAAACCATACAATGTACTATCCACACACAGGGAAGCAGCCAAACCAAATCATATAATTTACTATCCAATATCACACCATCTACCATCCACACACAGGGAAGCAGCCAAAACAAACCATATAATTTACTATCCAATATCACACCATTTACCATCCACACACACGGAGAAGCAGCCAAACAAACCACATAATTTACTATCCAATATCACACCATCTTATAATCACACTACTCCTGTCTCATACCCATTGGCAATTTGAACAGTCTCTTTTCTAGACATTTGGTTAGCCCTGAGAAGGGCTGTTTTTTTTTAAAAACTCCTAAATGCACCTGGCTTATGCTGACATCTCCCAGGTCTAGCCCCGCACAAACATCTCATACTTCAATCATTCTCCCAATTGACTCTTGTGATTCGGAGTGCAGAGGAAGCTTGAGTGGCTTCACTATATCAATCTTCATTTTGAGGGATAGTGAAAGCATGTTCACGTCTTCCTATATACCGCAACCGTGGATGAAGTTGTGGTTGTTGCGGCTGAGGTTGTGGTTGTTGCGATTAGGGCTATGACTGTGGTTGACGAGCTGATTCTGGTGGTGGAGTCGTCCTCACCTCAGGTTGCACCTGATAGACATTAACCATCATTAGGTGAGGCAAGATTGGTATTCTCTTGTCCTCCTCTTCTTTATTTTTTTTTCCTTCTCTTCTTCTTCAATTATGGCCTGTTCTTCTAAGGCCTCCATATTCAGCTCGTCCAGGAGATGTCTAGCATTCTCCAGGTGCATCTGAAGCTCCCTAAGTTTGTTGAGTCTGCTCATCTTCTTTGGGTCGATGTGCCAACGATAGGTAGCCAGACTGACGAGTGCTTCTTTATATAAGGCACAAGCGCGGACGTGAAGGAAAACACCCCTACGATAAAAAATCTTACATTTTCCCTATCATCACCAAAACACTCTGACTTAAAAGAAAACACTCACTCACCCTTTTACTTTACTCACATAAATGATAAACTGAACAAGTTATTTGAAACATACGTTGTGCTTATAGACGCACTTTCAAACAAAAGTAAAAAAAGGCTGTGATTATAGACTGTCTTCTATTTTTTCTAACTTCCTCACATACCATTAGCAAATTGAATTATTAGTTCTTTTCGAGAATATTGGGTAGCCCTGAAAAGGTCTGTTTTTTTGTGTGCACGAGGAGGGATGACAATCTCTTATCGTCTAAGATTGCGTCCTCGTCTGGCAACAGGATAGGGTCTGCTTCTTTAGAAAGAGAAAGATAACTGTTTTGTGTCCACACGACAGTCGACAAAACTTCTGTCTGGTTCCTGCTGCTGTTGTTGCTGTTGCTGTTGCTGTTCTCTCTGCTCTCTCTCTGCTGCTTCTGAAGTCTATACTTCTCAGTCCATTCTTCTTTGTCTTTTTGAATTTCCTCTCTGAAGAGTTCTTTTATAAGGTGTTCCGTTACTTGCAGCATTCTAACATTCTCTATCTCTTCAGTCTTTTGCATATGATTGTATATTATACGATGCAGAATGACGTAAGCTTCGTTGAGTTTGGCTAGTCTTGAGCACATCTTCGTAAGAGGATGTGTCAAACAATGGATGGTCAAACTGGAGACTACCCCTGATTTATATGGTTATACGGACGCGATAGAAAACACCCCTCTACGGTTTAGGGATGGAAACGTTTGGATAGTTTGATGTGATGGATAGAAAGAGGTCAAAGATCATCTATATTAATAAAAATGTAAAACAAACGACATACACATTGGTTTCAAAAGACAACATTTTTATTCAAAAAACAAACAACTCACAAAACACAACTTTTATCAACTAACAACCATTTATTAATTCACAAATATTTGTTTCAAATAACAAACATTTGTTCAAATAACAAACATTTTTTCAAATCACAAACATTTTTTTTCAAATAACAAACATCTTTTTTCTTCAAATAACACAATTTTTTTTCTTCAATAACACCAACACATTATCTTTGACATGGTTGACAACATTGTGAGTTAAATTGAGATTTCCACTGTTGGAAGTCATTGGGCCATTGATGTACACTACGTTTCCCAGCTAAAGACAACAGATAGCCATAATGGTCACAAAACCATCGATCTACTTTGTCATCGTTTCGAGACGAATGACGATCAAAAGAAGTCACTAAATGTTCTAAAGAATATCCAAGACTGCGATGATGCAGAAAATAAATACAATATTGTCCACACACCATATAACCTGTGCATTGTAATTTCACATTAGTGAATCGTGTCGTCTGGGTATTTCTTCTCATAAAGTCAATGATATCGTCTTCCAAAAGAGGCAATCCTTACGAATCAAAATACTCCACACAACCCTCTTGAGGAAAGTAGACAGCTACCCAATGAGTTCATGGAAGAATGACTGGCATCTGTGTTGATCACATAAGCTTGATTCTCTTGAGGTTTGCGATGAGGTAGTTCATTTTTAGCACAGACGACAGGATTCGAAGAAGCAGTGTACGAGCTACGGTTCAAAAGATAATAAAGTTCCCAGGTATCCATGTTTGTGTAACCTTGTTTTTTTCTTTCTTCACAGGTGATGATAAGTCATCAATTCAGTACAGACTTTTTGCTTGCAAAGTTCTGTGAAGTAACTGTTTGTTTGCTTCGTCCCTTACTCTTGGCCAAGACAGCTTCGATGCGATCAATTTCTCGAGCAAACAATGGAGGATAGGAATGATCACGCATATCTTTATACCACTGATGTAACACGGCTTCTTCTGAGATGAGACTTCAAGCTTCGTTCAGATAATCGTCCAATTATTCTTCTTGACTTATCATCATACATGTATCGTGTTGAATTTGATTGGTATGATCGATTTGACATCCATAACAATCTTTTTTGATCATGTCCCTCATTGTATTCTCCAATTGCTTGGCAAAACAGGTGACTAACTGTTGTTTATGTTCTGGCCATCTGGACAGCATTATCACTACTTCTTTTTGGTCTTTGGAGTCTGCTTTCTCTGTAACTTCCCATTCCATTTCCATCGATTCTCCACTATTCAAAGCGAGACAAGTTTTCCATAATGTTTAATAGTCTAGAATGACTAATCTCAAACTGTTGATTTCTATGGTATTATCGAATTCGGCATACAGAAAACACTCACCGTTTCGGTAAGAGCTCCTGCAAACAGAAGTTCCACACGCAGTTGCCCATATTTTATAGGATGGAAATGTCCCTCGTCGCTGCCTTGGTCTGTAGTGAAATCAAAAGTCCACAAAGTGTAACCTCCTGCATAATCGTCGTAGCAAATACAGTGACTGGTGTTGGTTCCTAACTGTCCTGTGGCTTTGTACAGCGACAAGTACGACCTCAAGTAATTCTTCTGGGCAAAATCGTGTTCAAAGGATCGGGTACACAAAGTTTTTCCATCGCGACTGACTTCGAGTTTGGATAATCCACAGTGCTTAAACTGGAAGGGATTTTGATCGTGGGTGCCGTTGAGGGCTGCATTGCTGACGACACCAATGAATAAACGTTTGGGTAACTGTCCTTGGAACAAATGATCTTCGATCTTAGATCGGAGTCCAGTGGCAATGGTGAAAGATTTTACTTTCACGCGTCGTATCGGATTATTGGCTGTCGTTCTGCTCAAAGTGTGATTGATATCATTCCCACTTTATGTAACACTTCCACACGACGCAAGTATAAACTGGCTTCTTTTATAATGGTTTTGTATTCGTTGGCATAAGCCATCAAATGGATATCAGTACTGCTACGATTCAGTCTCAAGCGAATATCCATTCCGTTCAGCAAATACCTCTCTTAAAACCACATGTCCAAATGCAAACAATCGAACAGTACTAAACTACGTCCTTGTAGAAGTTTCTTTCGACGCTCGTTAAAACCCACATTGTGAGGATCGTCATCTACGGTCAAGGCTGTGTCGTTTAACTTATTATCACCTGCTGTGTCAGGTTTCCATACCACGCAAGCATCTAAATCAGTATTATTGGCTTTTTTCCGTATGTCAAGAGATTTTCGAGGTACGCTCGCTAAGGGTAAGTATCCATGCTGCCCGCTTACCAGTTTGTTATTCATGTACAAATCCACATCGCTGAACAAGGAATGTCCGTTTTAATCAATTTCAATTTCAAATACAAGTAATTGCTGCTTAGATCGATGTAATCTTCGGGTTGCCCTTTGATTTCAAACTCGATGGGAGCTCAAATACAAAATTACATTGGATTGGATTTATAGAACAAGCAGCCGAATTTTGGCGAAAAGTCTAACACTTTGAATGAGTCTGCTAGACTAAAAGCAGGTCTACCAAAGTATATTTCAATTCTCTATCACATTAAAGCAGGTCTACCAAAGTATATTTCAATTCTCTATCACATTAACTAATAGATTTCTCTATCCCCTGATCTTCGTATGAGTAAGTTGTGATTCTGTCCTGCTATTTCAAGCGTTTGGTATCCGGTGATTCACACTTCTTGTTGTAAGAATTCTTTATTGTCCTGACCAGTTCTCATTTTGGTTCAAATTCCCATTGTTCATGCAGATATTCCACTTACAAAATGTATTTGTGATCGTTTGAGACAATAGCGGGACACCTTCCTTCTCCGTTTGATATTTTAAATCTTTTAGTCCAACCGTGATTGAGTAAATTCTGAGACGTTTCTCCTGATTATTCTTCGACTGGAATGAATTCCGTTTAGATGTATTTCCTATGGAGTAACCGAAAGGACTTCATCAGTTGAGATATCCGTAATAAGTCAATAGGTGTGTTCCGGAAATTCATAACACGATGAATTTAATCTTGTCATAGTTAAACTTGTAAATCAGCAGCTTCTACAAAACCAACACGTTAGCATACAAATAGAGTGGATTTTGGAACTTTAGCTTGGCTTATTCGTTAATGTCATACAAATGCTGGTTCAGCAAGAAACCTGACAACCTAGGCTTTTTCAATATTATGGACTATGTCAGCATGAATACCTTTGTGGATGTTCTAGATTGGCAAACTATTGTAGATGTTGCTAATCGATGCAAAGACTCAAAACCATTGTAGTCTAAAGATTTAGCACACGTCATGGACATACTAAACATGTTGTATGCACGCTCACCTCTAAGTGAGCCACTGCCATTGCCAGCGAATTTATACAAAGACGTTATAGGCCTCTAGTACAAAGACGTTATAGGCGTCACTGCTGTATTGCCAACGAAATAAAAGTTTATATTTTGATATGATAAAATGTATCGGATTTAATCTTCCGTGGAGCGATTGTGCCGCAGAGTTGCTGAGACTTTATTGATACAACATACCGGTTGGTACTGAATCACGCGAGTGGGTGACAACTTTCATGAGTCAAACAAGTGCACAATAATGAAACGATATACAACACTGAGTTGAAACATGTTTAGGATATTAGATAAAATGTTACGAAAGTTACTTACCCAATAAGTTCACAACTAGCGCTGTTAAACCCGCCCGCGAGACATTTCCGTCCAAATTGTTATACATCGGCGTAGATATAATGACCCTAGCTGATGTATTCTATTATAATTAATTATGTCTGGTTGGTCTCAATATCTACTGCAAAGATTTCGAAACGTTCAAAACACATCTGCTTGAAGCATTCTTAGAAGACCACGATCAGAGCACACCTCACCACAACATTGTCCCCTACAGTGGCTATCCATTCGATCCACATTCAAACACACAATTTGGTCTCTGTCCTACATTTCACTGACGGACTCCAGTCCAACATACCTATCTCGTCTCAACAATGTGTACACACCAGTACAATACTTTATCTCATATTATCATTTTCGTATACTGTTTAAACCCACAATGAAAAGGAAATCATATGGACAACGTGTTTTTGCATACTATGGCACAGCAATGTTGCACGAATTGCACAAGTAACTCAGCCTTACGGCTATTTGTTTTCTAGTGTTGCTAAGGAGTATTACGTATTTGTCGATGCTGCTACTCCACCCATGGACGGAAGAGCAACAGTTCCGCGCAAGTTACCACAAGGACATTTGTTTTGTTTTGAGTGAATTGCACGCTATATAGTGTAAGCATTGCGTGCGGTGCATGAGCACATGCTATCAATTTGATACACATCAAGTTCGTTTTCGTTAGTTATGCTAAAGGCGCGATTATAGTTCCAGAAATGAGGAGCTACGGAATATTCGCAGATAGTATCGTTAGTAATCGTTATTCACCATCATGTTCGCTGAAGACAAGCGTGTTTATCTGATGCATTTCATCGTAACATCAAGGAATTGAAGAAACTCATAGACTTGGTCCTGCCAACAACTTGACAATGGCTACTCATTTGCCTTCACATATGTCTACCAGATTTGTTACAAAAAACGTTTGCAATGAGCGCCCTAAGCCACAGAAATGGCTAGATGTTAGTGGAAAAAATATTGTTTACAATGTATGTCGCGTGTCCGGTCGACAGCCTGTTAGCTGCATTCCAACTGTAACGCATCCGCCTCCACATGTACAACACACGTATGTTTATTATCAAAGAAATGATTTACAAATTTTGTACGACACGTTTCTTTCAATCGTTGTTATAACGCTCTTTGTATTTACACCTTTGGTTCCGCAGCCATGGTCCTAAACATCCCGCGCAAACCTATGGTCTTCGTAACATGGATCCTATGTTCTACCTCTACCTTTAACGATACCGTACTGGTGCAAGTCCTAATACTTCAAAAATGCTAGATTTAGACGAGGAGAGTCGTATTACATTTTCACAGACTGATTGATTATACAAACGTATATATTTAATCTACTCTGATGATAAAAACTAGCAAAATAAATTGCATTATATAGTACCAACCAACGGACTTTTGTAGTTATTTGTAGGATTAGAAAATGTAGCACAACTATTAAACTGAAATCTACAGAAACAACCATTTGTGATTAAATCTAAAACCTAAATGTTGACGTTCCTATGCTTTATTAAAAAAACGGATTGAATGATATGTATTTATGCTCTATCTCATTGACATATAATTGAAATTTTGATGACACTATTACCATCGTTTCAACAAAAAACGAAAAGTTGAAATTGGAACACTGTCGTGGGGTAAATGAAACAAAATGCAGATACTCATCATGAGTTATTTTTTATTAGATCAGAATATACATCAAATCACATTAAAGTACATACTCATCGGGGTCACCATAACAAAGACCCAAGTGAACAGAAGCGGCTTGAATGTTGTCAGAGTTAAGTGTAGAGCACTTTAACAAACTGCCCTTAAGCAGAGTTAATTTATTTGTTTTCAGACTAAACCCCATTCTACTGTAGCAATCATCTGTATCGATCACTACATTAAATATTCCATTACGTCTTGAACCATTTTAGCATCATATTGAGCATTTGTATATAAAAAAACCGTTTGTGTTTTCTACCAATGACACTCATATCACTACATTTCAACTGATCACGCGTTGTTTGAAAATATATTGACACACAATATGTTTCTCAAAACAATAATAATGAAAATTAAACTTGGTTGTAACACAACAAATCAGAGATGACGGAATCAATATCTTGAGAATTCTTACACAAGTTAAAGAAGAATTTAGAATATTTGCATTGACCGTGGATTTATATATTACCGGACACCTATAATTAAGGTAGTTTTGAATGAGCAGTGTTCCATCAAGTGATTGTGCAATAATCAGACGTACATTCATCAGTATAGTAATAGAGTAATGGAACAAGGAAAGGTGTCTAAGCTATTTTAAAACTATATTATGTCCTAAAGGTCGCCGCTTGTTACCATTTTACTTGAAGTGGAATGTATTTTTATTCCAATATTACAAACATTCATTATAATTATCATAATTACAAACAGTTTTATTTATTGACGGTGTTATAATCTTATATATTGAATTAGTCCCACGATTTGTCAGTTCTTAAAAAAACCATATCGATGCACAAAATACAAATATTAGCCAAAAGAATAGAAACGAATCTCATAGCTGAGCATTAATTGTGGACACATCTGTTCAAGATATGATGTTTTATCCTTTCGTACTGCGTACATATTCACTAACGATAATAGCTCTATCAGGGCTCATAAAATAAACATGCAGCTATACATTGTATACATGATGTATTACGCTTGCAGAAAGAGAATGCAACATATATAATCTGACACACGGTAATTCATCAGTCATACTACATGGATATAATCAGCAGAACTTCACATACGGTGCAACTCTGAACTTAACTTGTTTACCAGGCTTTCAATTTTCTGCCAACGAATATTCAAGAACAGTTAGGTGTCAAAGTAGCGGGAACTGGACAGAAGGCGGAGATTGTAGTGGTAAATTATTATGCTTTATATATATATATATATATATATATATATATATATATATATATATATATATATATATATATATATATATATGTATATATATATATATATATATATATATATATATATATATATATATATATATAATTAAACAAGCTAAATGTTAGTAACTGCTGTCTTAGCATATATGGCAGATAGATGTGGATCCTCCCTAGTTGGGTTTAGTTTACGCTATCGCCTTTGAATAGTTACTACCAAAATTCAAAATTTAAGTTGTTGGTAATCATTTTATCAAATATAACTAATTATGAGGAATACATATATTTCCATACATGAATTCGTCAGTATGCACTATATAAGTATGTAATCTTCCACCAATGAATCAAGATAATAGCAGAATTAATAATTTCCAAATATCATATATATATATATATATATATATATATATATATATATATATATATATATATATATATATATATATATATACTATAAGTGGACACTGAACTCGATAAGAATTTGTTCTTAAACGATTATGATAGTAACGGGGAATATCATTGTTATAATGGTGCTTGCAAAAGCTATCCAGTTCGTCTTTAATGCATACGTTTGTATTCGAATGCAAGTGACAATGATTTATTTTTAGTGTCATTCTTCAAACGTAATTTTCCTTTTTTATACATCTTTCTCTTAATGTAGAAAGCGAAATGTTGTAGAAAATGCAAATCAGGGTTACCTGTATTATATAGTTTAATGATGGCGCACATACATCACAACATAAAGAATAGAAAGTGAACGGAGAAAAAAAAAACATCATGCATGTTTAAGTAAGAAAAAAAAACAGTTATATAAAATATAGGCAACTTTACAATTCATGTTAATAAACTAAGCTAAATACAAGCAAGAATATATTTGAAGCAAATAGCAAACACCAATTAGATGCTAGCAAAACGTGAAAGTAATGTTTTGTACTATATTTGGCCTAAACAAAACGTTACATTAATTACATTATAACCATATTGCTTTTAATTATACATCTAGTTAGATATAAGAACGTATGTTACTGCATATTAATGAGCATTTCAACTTTGGTTTAGTTTTATACACGTTTACTGTATTTTTGAAACTCACATGAGCTTGCAACACGAATTTGTCAGTTATCTCATCAATGGATATACTTTATGATCTAATCTGACATTTCAGAAAATATGAAACATGGCGGTTGAAAGTTGAAAGGGTTCCTCATATTGATAACATTGTCTAATATATACTATGTTAATTGCTACCTTTCTAGATATCGATGAGTGTACACAGCAAGGACGCAGACCTTGCAGTAACAACGGAACCTGCAATAATAATATTGGAGGTTTTAGCAGTGAATGCAAATCTGGGTACGAAGGACCAACATGTGTGATGAGTATGTATCACTGAACGACGGCCACGTCTCTAACGAAAGAAAGAACAACAATTGTGATAACATTAAAAGGAAAAAAAGTCCGATATCACTTAATCTAAATCAAAACTTGTATGTTTCGTTCTCATGGGATTGGAAACTGCAAACTTCAATAAATTTAAGATAGGTGAAATTTGCGACATAATCATGTGATCCCCAAATTGATGATTAAAAAAATTGTTTATCTACTCTACACGAAATGTAAATCAAAATTCACCGGGATTCTCAATGATGACGTGTTTCCGTGCAGGAAGATAATATATGATGTGTACATCCATTTTATAGTGTCATTTTGCAGTTTAGAAAACCAAAAATGTTACTCATGAAATTCCTTAAACAGATCAATATTAGTTTTTTAAACGTAATGTAAACATTCTTAAATAAACCAGTCATGTTCCGATCATCACATATAATTGAGCCAATCAAATGCTAGAGCGAGTGTGGTAAAAAAGAAACTCCAGAAGGCAATTACACTTTAAGTAATATTCTTTATTTAAGTGGCCTCTATTACAGCTAGGGTGTAATTCCAGATGTTATAAGCCGTTGAGTTCACTGTAGTGTCTGTCCTTGACATTGATGCGTTCTTGGGAAAATGAATATATGAACTTTTACAATAGTACTAACCTCCGCATTTAAGGATTTGAAATATAAGTTCATAGTCTAAATCGACTTCCAAATAAAAGTTATAGTATAAATGCAAACGTTGATACATAATTACGAATCAATATACCGTTTATAATATATAAAGCTTCCTGCATATCAGATACAATAAAGACTACCTATATTGTAAGCCTGTATGAATTATATATATCCATTGTTACTTTTCAACTATTCCAAATGTTGTAGACTATAGAAGTTTCAAACGTTGAAAGGAAATAACATTTTTATTATTTAGATTGTAAGCTTGAAATGTTTCAGTTGTAAGATGCATAGACCCAATTGGAGAACTAAAGAATGGTGTTATTGCATACCAATCCGGCATCAAAGGCAACTTAACTTACAATTCAACGTTATCGATGAGATGTCAAGAGGGATACAATCTCATCGGGGCAGATCATGTTCGCTGCGTCGCACATAATGTCTGGGATGGAACTCTTTGAATTTGTTCTGGTATATTAACGGTTATCCTTCTTAGTAACTTCACAAATTATGACCATTATTACGCTATGGAATATTGATCAACTTGTCTCTTTTATTGGTAGTTAATAGTCTGCCAAATAAAATCAAAAGAGCTAATATCACATAAGTGGCTCTCCTCAAGAAATGTATTCGATTATCACACAGTACGCATCTTAATGTCCTTATTATTTACTAATATTTTATTGGAGAACAACACCGAAAAAAGCAACTAAATAATTACTATTAGGTATTGGATCCAGATGTATGCATTAAGGACAAATTCTAGCAAGTTAATGTATTGTATTGTTGAATTAATGCAAATGTTTCGGAAATTATAAAACATCAGTTGAATGCGAATATTAATTTGTACTTTAATACCTCTTCTGCCAGGGGGTGATTCATTTAATGACTTTTGCACGAGTAAAGTAGGTATCGCAACATACTATTTTATTTCTGTTGTAATTCCATTGATGCAAAATTTGTTAGGTATATGCTGTTATGTGATACAGGCATGTGATAGTTGATGACGTGTATGAATTTCAGAAGACCGAAACTGATCTTGATAAGTGTGTATCGATTGCCCAATATGCCCGTCATATGAGAATGTGTTCATGGGAAATTAATTATAACTGATTGTATTAATATTACATACGACGAAAGAAATCAGGTGAATATAACGCAGGAGCAGCACTATCAGCACGGATACCGGTAATCATCGTTTAGCGACATCTGTTGTATACAATGATGAGATCTGGAACCTACAATTATAACAACATCAACAGGAATATGAGTTACCGGGAAGAAATATGGTTATGAACAAAAAAAAATGCAGTGGCTATATATAATCTGAATATTCACACAATTTCTAACGAGTAACACATTGTGTTCAACTGTGAGCTTTACCATATGTTATTAACTTAGTTCGCCACAATTTGGGTTGTGTTGAATAATTTTAAAGTCATATTAGATTTAGCAAAGAAGCTAGGTCAGTGTATAAGTCGTCATTAAAAATTATGTCAGGAACTTAATAAGGCTCGAATCTTAAAATACAATGACACAGGGTTTGCAGTTTATATTTGAATCACACTTTTCAGTCCACTCCATACATTTCGATTGATCTTTTACGAGGGGATACAAATTCGGATACTTAAATATAACATTTGAAATTGTACTGTGTACTCTTTTCTATGGCTTCCTAAGTAAAACTCATGGTTCATTATCATACGTTTTGATTTCAATATTTCACTTCTCTGTTTCAAATGTGCGGGTTGCGATTATATGGTGAAACCTGGTGCATTATAATGCATTTACATTCGACTTTGTTTTGCATAGTACGCTAGTGATGGTTGTTTTATAGAGTCGATATCTTATGAGTTTCATCACATTTTCTTTTCGTCTTTGTGATGTTAGAGACCGAACGGACAAGATAAAGGCTCGTTAAAACATATCTCCATCTGCACTATTTATTTCGATGTGTCAAAGCCGTATCTTGAGCATGTCTGTCGAAGCTCAGAAATGAAGTTTTCTTCACATTGTCTTTGTTGTTGAAGATGTTGGATAACAATTGTTTTAAATCGGTTGTTTTAGGTATATTTAGACGAAACAAATTATGATCACAATCATTAACAATTCAACATTTATCTTTATCGATTTTTCATTTTATATACAAATATTATTATTGTAGTTAATTCTCAAAGCATGGTAATACTTTCCTCCTAACAAATTAAATAATTGTGATGAACGCTTGTTATGTTTCAGTTGCGAAATGCGTCGACAAATTGTTACAACGCATCAATAGCTTTCATGTATATCATCCGGGCATCGAAGGCAACTTAACGTACAATTCAACTGTATCGATAAGATGTCAAGAGGGTTACAATCTGATCGGGACAGATCATGTTCACTGCACTGCGGATAGTCAATGGGATGGCAATCTTGGACATTGTTCTGGTATGTTTTCACTCCTGCACAGAGAAGATTCGCAATGTGTTGCAATGACTAAGTGTTGAGTATTCACAATCTTGTGTATTGCTTTGGTCAGTTAATATTGTACCATTTAAGCGAATGACTGTAAAAACATAACAAGTAATCCTGCTAGAAATGTATGTGATTCCTACAGTATAGGCAATATGGTATTAATCATGTCATCAGTATGCAAACTAGAACGGAGTCATAATATATATCGTGAGAATGTCACATATGAAACCAAAAAAACAATGACGGTAGAAAACGCGTCTACCTATGTCATATAATTAAACCATCAAAGTTTCATTCAGCGGTGTCATGAACAAATAATTTTTTTTCTAGAAATTGAAAGCTTTACGTCATTGTGATGGAAGTGTTAATAATGAGTGTGTTAACGGTTCTGTAAGGGCCAATTTAGCATGGACAAGTAGTACACCATCTGTAATGATGAGGTAACAGTTCTGGAATTATTATTTTATGATTTTAGTTTCATCTATTTTTTTGAATAAATAGTGTTTGTCATATTCGCTCTATCCTCCAGATTCGTGTTTCGCTCAAAGATGGTTATAGCTGCTTTGAAATGTAGTATTATCAATGTATAAACACTTAACCGCTTTAGTGACTACTTAATTTATGGCAGTGGAAGCTGCCCGTACAATTGTAAAATGTCTCGCATGAAAGACTATCTCCGTTGAAGCATGTTTGTATGTGAGTACAATCTAAATGGTTAAACTAAAGTATATACACCATGCACATGGATCCCATGAACAACTTCATATGACGATAAGTCTATTTGATGGTATTAATTGAAAATTTGGGTGTCGTTATGGATACAAACATTCAACAAATACTTGTCTAGCTTTATCCAATTCATGCGTCCAGAAAACCTGTTATGATATAAACAGCATCAACACTACGTCAGGACGAATACTAGCTGACTGAACGTGATCTAGTTGTTGACAACATAATATATTTATTGAGTATATATCCTAATTTGATCAGCATTAATTCACTCTGTTTCGCACACAATATGTCACAGTTATTGTCTGTATATGCGTTTGGCAGTTGGTCCATTATTTAATTCACCACACGTTGGTTTTGTTACAAAACATTAAACGAATTAGGCATTAAAGGATGCCGCTAATTACAGTTATAAATCGTTATTAGAAGCTGTTGCACGAACTTCATAAGGTTTCTGTCCTATATGTTAATGCCACAATCGGCATAGTTCGTTTTCATCACTCTTTGCATTTCACTCCATGGGTTTTCCTTTGTCTGAGACGACAGGGTAAAACTTAAGAATCGTAAACAGATCATTTGATAGTTTGATACGTAACCAAGTGTATACGGTTTATAAAGTCAAGATCATGGTTCAGTAATATATAAAGATACCATCATACCTTTTATGTCGTTATATCAAGTGTGAGGAGTTTCAGATTTTGTGGTGAAACCTTGGTTAACATGGTGTATTACCATCGTAGTTATTTTAATTGATACATGATGGATCATATTTTCAATGCCTTTATTTTGAGTTTTCAGCAACGTCTCTTTTCCTCTCAGCAAAGTTAGAAGCCATAATCCTCAGGGTGAAAATGGCAACATAATTAACTCTTACCAAAAGGTATTTTATGTTACACATCTGGATGTCGTACCTTCAAATTGACGCTAACTCCTTAGTAATGAATTTTTTTCATATTTTCCTATCTTGTGACAAAAGGAGGTCACACCTGTTCTAAATCAATTGTACTTGTGATCTATTTTGCTAAAGCAAATAATGATCCCAATAGTTACAATTTCAATCTTAATTAGACTTTTTATGATTACATTTTATCAATAGGTAGCAATGCTTTTATGTATTTTCAAAGCCTGCTAAAGCAATGTTTTCCTATCCAATTGACTGGATGTGATGTACGTTTGTAATATTTCATTTGCACGATGCGACGAATTCTTACAACGAAACAATAGCATTCTTCTATGCAAGTCGGGCATCGAAGGCAACTTAACTTACAATGCAACGGTTTATATAGGATGCCAGGTGGGATACAATCTGACCGGGAAAGATCTTGTTCGTTGCAATGCACTTAGTCGTTGGGATGGTACTCTTGGAAATTGTTCTGGTATGTTTTGATTCATGTACAGAGTAGATTAATAATGTTATGCAATGATTAAGCGTTGGCTGTTGATAAATCTTGTGTATTATATTGCCCAGTTAATACTGTACCATTTAATCGAATTACTGTATATCACATACGAAGTCATTCTGTGAGGAATTTATGTGATTCCTACATAGGAGGCATAATGTATTAGTCATGTCATCCGTACGCAAATTAGACGTAAGTCTTATTATATTTCTGGAGGAGGTCATATATGAAAACAAATACACAATGGGGATAGAAAAAGCATCTGTCAGGGCCCGTTTATCATGGACAAGCAGTACACCATCTGTATTGATGCAGTGACCGTTTTGGGAATAATGTTTTGATGATTTTAGTTTCTTGTTTTACTTTAAAAAAATAAACGATGGCGATAAAAAAGCGTCTACCCGTATGCTATACTTAAACAATACAGGTTTCATTCAGTGGTGTCATCAACAAATCAGTGTTTCTAGAAAATGAAAGCTTTACGTCAGTGGGCAGAAAGTGTTAATAATGAGTCTCCCAACTTTTCTGTCAGGGCCCTATTATCTGTATTGATGCAGTAACCGTTCTGGAAATATTTTATGACTTTAGTTTCTTATAATATTTGGAACACAAAGCGATTGTCATATTCTTTCCATCCTTCAGATTCGTGTTTCTCTCAAAGATAGTTATAACTCCTTTGATACATAGTGCTATCAATGCATAACCGCTTAGCTGCATTAAGGACTACTTTATGCATGGCAATGAAAGCTGAGCGTACAATTATATGTCTTGCAAAGAGAATTTCCGTTAAAGCATGTGTGTAAGTGTACAATCTAAACCGTTTAACTAAAGTATATACACCATGCACATGGGTCCCATTAACGACTCTATATGACGATAAGCCGATTTATTGGTTTAAGTTGAAAATTTCTGTGTCGATATGGTATACGATTATACAGAAATATTAGTCTTTATCCAACGCATGCGTCCCCAACAAAAACTGATATAATATAAACAGGATCGATACTAAATCAAGAGGAATACGAACTGACCGGAAGTGATCCAGTTGTCGATACTATAATGTATTTCTTGGGTATATATCCAAATTGTTCAACATTATTTCACTCCTTTTCCCACAAAATATGTCACAGTTAGTCTATCCATGTGCGTTTTGCAGTTGGTCCATTATTTAATTCACCACACTTTTGTTTTGTTACAAAACCATAAAACCATTTTACATTAAAGGATGACACTAGGTACACTTTATTAATCGTCCTAAGAAGCTGTTGCGCGAACCTCATAATGTTTCTGTCTTATAGAGTCATGCCACAATCATAATGTTTCGTTTTCATCCTTCTATGCATCTAAATCCATAGCTTTTTCTTGGTCTGAGTCGACAGTGTAAAACGCACGAATCGTAAACAAACCATTGGAAGGTGTGTTATGTACCCCATATTGTTTAGCAATATATACATAACCCATCATACATTATATGTAGCTTTATCAAGTGTGTAGTTTATATTACCACATTTTGTATATACCAGGCTAAGAAACTAACCATGAATCTCTTATCCTCTTGGGTTTCTACGTCCGCTGTCTCATTTGACCCATCACTATGATAGAAGGTGTTAAGTACCCCAGTAAAAAAGTTGGATGCATTTATTCAATTCGTATCGCAAAATTATGCATTTTAAATTTAATTAGCAATTACTCCCGCATTCACATGACCGTAGTGCTTTTCAGTGTGCTTGTGATATTGAAAGCTGTATTAATCTAATTGCTCGCGGTCTGGCTTAATGTGCTTTTTGTAAGCACAATCAACAATATCCAATTGTGTTGCAATCCTGTTCCAGCCAAATTATCAACGTAACGTGCCTATTTCATTCACTCTTCCACTTGGGATTTATATTTCACAGAAACTGAAGGTGATAGTCTTGCGCGCTGATCAGATACACACATTCTCCGTCAAAGATGTCAATATTTCCAGGTGGCCCTGAAGCTTTGTTTTCTATCAGTCTGCAATAGCATGACTGGTTCTTGGGAGACATTTTCTTAACCAACTTGAGCTCTAAATTGAGAGAATCGACGTTGGCTAGAGTGGCTGAAAATGTCGTTCTTAGTTAATCGATTTATTACTTTTTACCATATGGTGTCGACGGGGTAATCATATATCCAAGGTTTTTGTTTGGAAAAAATGCTAGCGATAATCATGCTTCGTCACAGCGACTTCCTAATAGACTGATAATGGAGAAACCGGCGAGTTGAAAAGGTATGCAACTGTTGTCGTTCGATCGTGTACAACTGCGAATGTTAAAAAATCTTGTTTTGAATCCCATAAGTAAAAACATGACTCATTCATTTATGTGTCCCACCAAAATTTTCGATTGTTAAGTACACGGCCTCTGAGGCAAACGGAGGCGATTACCTATAAAAGCAGTCCAAGGGAGCTCTGACAAAATATGAACCATGTAGCCTAACTACATGCATGTCATCGATTCACGTACGAATATCAATGCATAATTACAATACTCGCATACTCTGTCATTGATATCAGTATTCACGTGGCACCGAAGCCTAGTTCTCGATATCAGATCACAGCCCCGAGACTCGTTTCTGAAGCATCATTTTAAAACCTAGTGAGTTCTGGATGTGAGAGTTAATAATGGCAACAGCGGCTGAAATAACGTAAGTTCATAATCGAAGTTAGACTCTTTCACCAAATGGTGTCGACAGGATAAGCACATAATCAAATCTACTGGTACGACTTTCGTGTGAAACTTTAACCATAAGACTATGTTTATCTGGTATTCAACTAAAACACACTTTTCATCACAACACCTCCGTATTGTTAAATGCAGGATAAATCGGCGCATGCAACGGGGATACTATTATTGTTGTTTTGCATAACGCTGCCAGTATCTTAAAATCGTGCGTTGCATCATGTCGATACAAACGCGTCGATGTGTCCTTTGTCATGTATACGACAGTAAAAGTAAACGAGGGCGATGAACCGAAAAATCAGGCAGAGCAGGTTTAAAAGCGACTGTACAACGTAGATTCACAGAGGGCATGGTATTTGTTCTTGTCGTAGCATTAGTGTTTAATTCGAATTGACCTAGTGCAATGCAGAATATTTAAATATGTTTCGATTTATTACTAAAATACCGGCTTCATGGATACCACTTTCACATAATCTCAGCAAGACTGATTTTCGGTTATAGACAGTACGGACATACTCGTATGACGCAACAACATATACAATAGTTTCAAGCAGGGTAATATTTCTCCGTCAATAATACTTCGTAGTTTATCTCATGGAGAGCGGAATAAAGGTGTTGAATGTTGATGCTAATAATACTAATATTTATAACAATAACTGTATTACTACTACTACTACTAATAATAAGAATTTTGAGTAGCACTTAATCTCTAGAATCAGTAGAACACTCCTATAAAATTGAAAATCATATAATGATATGATTACATTTATAATAAATATATTACAGAACAGCCAACACCACGAAATCAGGCAAATATAACATCCTGAAAACATTTAAGGGAGGAAACATTATTAGGTCTTTAAGTTTGTTCTTGCATTCGAAAAAGGTGAGTTTATGAGCACTCTTGAATGGATAGCCACTGTGTGGTACAACGCATTGGGGTGGTGTGCTTTGCTCGTGGTTGATCTCATCAGCTATGTTGTAAACCTTCCGAAGTTTCTGGAGTAGATATTGAAGCGAACCAGACGTACTGGAGTTAAAAACGTCCAGTCTTGAAAGTACTAATGAATACACAAGTGTTTTAGTGGAATCAACTGGAAATATATTTGCGAATGGATCTGACGAGTCTCAGCTCAAGATATGCAGTCTTGCTGGTGTACATGACATTTTGGTGCAATGTGAAAGTGCTGTCGAGAGTGGCAACTAGGTTTGGTACTTATTTTGTAAAATATAATGTTGGTGTTGCTGATATTTATTGTTTGAGGTAAAGGAAGTGAATGATAAAGTATTTGTGTTGTGCTAGGAATGGCTCCATTTTTATCGTCATTCTTACATGTTATCGATGATTTCACATCCGATACTCTCACACATTGGATGGTAGCATCAACTTTTCCTGGTTGGTTCGATTTGTATATTTTTTGTCATCAACATACAATTGGTCAGACACTTGATGATGATATATGACACTTCATAGCAGCTGAGTGTATAGAATGACGAGAACATGTCCAAAACAGACATCTGATAATCACTACAACATCGCTAACTGGGCTGGTGACCAATCCATTTGTGGACACCAGACGTTACTTGTTTACCACGCACGACTTGAATCACAGGAAGGCTTTAGCATGAGTGTCAAATAGAAGCTGAAGATGGTCAAGTAAATTATTATGGTATATGGTGTAAAATGCTTCGCACAAATCAAAAACGAAGATGAGTAATGTTTCTGCAATGCAAAGCAGAGATAATGTCATTAAATGCTTTCAGACGAACAGTTTCGGTACTGTATCAAGGGAGATATGCAGACTGTACATTGCTAAATTAAATGACGGTCTGAATTCAGATGTGATACAAGTTGGTTTAGAACGACCCTTTCTAAACATTGAGATATGAATAGGAGATTAAAAGCTGGTTGGTAGTTATGTAAATCGTTATGGCCGAGGGTTTGCTCCTTCAGCAGAGGATTTACAATCACAGTCTTTAAATTGATGGGAAGTCCCCGGATGAGACAGAATTATTACTAAGATCAGTTAGTGAAGGCACTACAGGATTGAAGCACTCAATGTTGGAAGTGTATCAAGTTCACATTGCTTTAGTGCACTCTTCGTCGGGATTGTACATACTACATCTATAGGAACAGTTTCAAATGCTGCTAACGGTTGCCGCTGCAATTCTGGATCGCAACTGTATGGTCACGATTAATCAAGTCGACTAGAGAGAAAATAATTGGACGTGGTGTACATTTGTTCCTTGGCATTAGCTTGTTAGTAATCTCCAAGAGCTCTTTGCAACTGGAACTTTTCGTGATCTTAGTACTGAAGTAAGCTGATTTCGCTGTATGGACTACGTTTGTGACGCTTTTTTTAGAAGCATCATCGATTTGCGTCTGAATATTTAGTGTGGATGAAAGGCAAAGCCTCTCAAGTTTACGGCAGTCTATTATATCAGTGCCAAGGTGGACCATAACGCTGTTATGCCACGGATATAACATTTGAATTGATGAATTGATTTTCTGTCCTTTGTGCCTGGGGAATGGTTTTCTAGCAATGAACGTTGTCAGTTATTGAGTCGTCCTGCTGTAGCAGGTAAACAATTAGTTAAGTTTGCTTGGACGTCAAGCATTAGTTTTGTTTTATTTATTATAAGGAGGTTTTTCTTAGTAGGGAATAAAAGGTGGATGATTAGAGACTGATAATTCAAGATGTCATATAATGCAGAGGTGATCTGATGCAAGTTTGTGAGATACCAGGAGGACCGTATAATATGATCATCGGGTCATTGAAGATCCAGTCTAAAATGTGACCTTTGTTATGGGTGGGTTGGTTATCTGACTCATTGAGGTTGAACACATTAGGAAATCTAGGAGTTTTGATCTGCATAGGTTTCTGGAACAGTCGAAGTGAAAGTTGAAATCTAACAGAATAATCAGGTTGTTGAATTTCCATATTGCAGGTGATTCAAAAACTGCTTTCAAAAGAGATTCAGCCACCTTGTTATTTCTACTAGGTGGAGGGTCTTAGAGGCATACAATAATTGACTGACCTTTGTTTTTCAGTTTGATTGTGCTTTAGACTAGTTCAAACGATTTGTGGTAGAACTCGAAGGTTCTGATATGCTTAAGACGTTTGCTCATAAAGTTCTTTGTAATGAGAGCAATTCCACCTGAGTGAGGAATGCAGGGATACGACTTGATGGAGTAACTGGTGGGTGTTAGATCCGCGCACTTGTCCCCATCGTGTGATGCTTTTATTCATGAGACTGTACTATATTCGGATTGTTAAAAAGGTAACTTTTTGTGCGCTCCTGTAATGGTCTTACTGAATACGCATTGAAGAATATAATATATGACAAAGAGTAATGCATAACTTAGAAAGGGAGATTGATGTTGGATCCCACAGTCTCCGCGTGTAATGTCGCAGTCACGCCATGAGTGACAGCGTACGCTAATTCTGTGAACTTCTATATATTGGAATACCCGTCTGGAAAAGCACTGCTTTTGCAGCGGTTTCAGGCTTAAATGTATCAATGTCTTGTTACCATGAGAACCCGATATATGTTTTTATAGACGTAATCTCTCTGACAACTACGTACGAACACGAGATTTTACCAATCACCTGTTCCAGATCCAATGACTCAACATCATGATTGGTCAGTAAAACGTTCATTGTCACTGATATTCCACGTATACTTTGTTTAATAGCGTCGAGAAATAGATAAATACATAGGAACCACATACTAGCGAATGTCTTTTAACAAGGATGTTGACCTGAAGATTAATATGTTGGTAGAGACCACACTTGTTTATATTAATATATGTGGTACCTTCCGTGAAAAGGACACGATTGTAGACTTCTACTGATCTAGAACCGCAGACACGAGATACATGTTATGGTAAAACGAGGGAACCTTCCGTTTTTGTGCGACCTTCTGGTGTGGCATGAATGTTATCGACCACGTGTTGCCTTATAAAATGTCTAGACTGTCGACATAACAAGCAGCTTATATTATATTTGCTGCTCACTCAGCTCTCTCCGATTTGCGTTAGTGTCCTGGACAATAAACCAAATTCACCAAAGAAGCATCAAGTTTGGTTTATAATTGCTCTGTCGAATTTGATTTCGTTAATTTTGTTTGCATTATTACATGTGCATTGCCCTCTTTATAACCAGGATATCCCGCATCGTCAGACAATTGGGTTCCTACACCGCCTCATTTTGACCTTAACATTTCTACGTCGAACGTATTGCCATTTATATAACTCTACGTGACTGCAGGCATCCCATGAGTTTTTTTTTCCGTTTGTGCCTAGTCTTGAGTCTAAGAACCTCTTGGAACCGATCGTACGCCAGATATGTTATATGGCTAAGATCTTTTTCTGCAAAGAATTGGCGTTAGTAACACCATGTCGCCTTCTCATCCAATGTAAATTTACGTGCCTACAGATCATTCATTTTCAGTTCACACAGTCGAGACTTTTGTTTAATCCGTTCTGTTGTAATAACTGGTATACCGTCGCGCCACGTCATATATTTAAATAATACATGTTATCTCTTCGTCTGCACGGATGAATGTAGCCGGTTCTCAATCTATTAAATTTTTCCAAAGCATCACGGCATTTTGACGTTCTTTCGGCCAGTTATGTCAAGGTCAAAATTCTTTCAACCATGTATTACTTAGCTATACTATGCGCTTGTTCAGTAATGCGCACGTCATCTCCGATATTACCCACAACATATTTAAATACGTAAGAGGGGCATAATCCGCTCTGATTTAATAATAGATTTAAATTCGCGTCACGTATGGTATCTCATTCGACGATGTTATTTGTTAGTCTCCATGGAGGATTTGTAGCCGTCTTTCTTACTTGTCTTGCTCAACATCGAGAATACAGGTAAACATATATCCTCCTTTTTCATACAATGAATAAAGGTCAGTCACGGCGCATTGACGTCCTTCACACCAGTCACTTTAAGGTAACAATTCATTCAAACCTGTTTTCGCTAAAGATATAATATGCGTTTGTTCAGGAAAGATCACGTCATCTCCAATATTTAATGCAGCCTATTTGAATACGTAAATAAATGTGGAACGTTGTTTTCAATTTACAGCGCGATTTGTGTAAATGCAGACCGGTGTACAGTCGTCGTGATCAATATACTAGTCATCACGGCTCAGAAACAGCTGCAGGCTGTCAGATTTTCCAACCTCGGTAAGAACGATGACGTTATGTCTGGCACCTCCTGGAAGCCATTCACAATTGCTTTGGTGAGCAATCCGTCATCGAGACGACAAGAAACATGTCTCAACCGCAAATTTAATCAATGTGATAGTGATTATCGATTTAGCATACAAATGGGTTTTATATAGGGATTCTTAGCGACTAAAGGGTTGAGGGTCAAATTTACTTCACAGATTCGAAAATACAAACCAATGCTTTATATGCATAATGGTCTTGTTAATGTTGGTGTTGCCACCCACGACGACCCCTCTATCGCTGTCAAGTTTCGGAACATATTTTTCATGCCGTTCGATTCTTATCATAATATGAATAAGACTTACGTTGCTGCTATAGTTGGAGCATACAGCAATCTCTTTGGCTTTATAACTACTACCTAGATGGTGACAATCGAACAAATACACTGGATAAAAATACTATAATTCAAAACTAATGTGAAGAAGTGCGTAGATAATCGGCCAGATCAGATCTCTATTTTTAACCGTATCTGAATTAAGGTAATAATTTGTGAAAACGATCAGCACGATGTTTATAAAGGTAAACAGCTTCAATAGCAACACAGCCAAAACGCTGATATTGCTGTTGAGATGTATGCTGTGTGTATTGTTGTCATGGCTTAGATTCCCACAATATATAATCTGTGCAAACACAACAAATATCTGCACACTAGCTAGTTGTATCAATTGGTCATTTTTTCCATAAGAACTACATCTGTCATCAATTAGAAAATATATTTTAGAAACTATATATATATATATATATATATATATATATATATATATATATATATATATATATATATATATATATATATATATATATATATATATGTATATATATATTGTGCGTGCGTGCATGTGTGTGTGCGCGTGTGTGTGACTTTGTAACGGCGTTTATTGGGGAAAAGTTCAGAGTGATGAATACAGTTATTTGCGAGAATGTATGAGTATATCCAGTTCTGGATCGTGATTATTTCAACAATAGGGCCTTGTTGGATTAAAAAACTGATTAAATCAATCATTAATTGAAGTATACAGCCTTCTATGAGTTGTTTTCCATATATCTTTGTCACATGTGACATTTTACTACACGAAAAATATAAAAAAACATCGGATTGTTGGTCATACATTTATGCTATATTTTTGCAGATATTGATGAATGCAGCATGCTTGAACCTGCGTGTCACAATCATGGACGGTGCACAAATACCGATGGAAGCTTTTCATGCCAATGCATTAATGGTTATACGGGACGTATATGTGAAACGGGTAAGACTATCACATATTGTGACCATTTTATAAAGCTGTATTTTAAATTTCAAATCTGATTTTCCAGTCAAACTTATAAATCACTATGAACATCTTATTATAGTTTTAATTAAACAAGTGACCAAATTCAAGTATATATATATATATATATATATATATATATATATATATATATATATATATATTTATATATATATATATATATATATATATATATATATATATTTATATATATATATATATATATATTTATATATATATATATACATATATATATATATATATATATATATATATATATATATATATATATATATATATATATATATATATATATAAATCAATAAATGATGTTTATCCTGATTATTTTGTTGCGTATACATACCTTGAATGGTCCCTCCGTGCTTGTGATTGTGCTTTTGTAGAATTAGTTTTCAGACGGTTTGCATAATACACCGTAAACTCAAGCTCTTGTTTGATATATGTCAGATTCAATATAGTTGTAATAATTAGATCATATGCATATTTACCAGCAACCGTTACAATACAGAAATATATATACATGAAAACTCTCTCTTCTGATATATAGCGTGACAAAGACTACATTCAAAACTAGACCAATACTTAAAAGGAGACCTATAATACTAGTCCTCGTAGTGTTTTTAATGTCATGTATGTGGTTTTGGGGAATATCTTCTCAAATATTACATGCGTGATCATAATTTGGTCGGATGTGACCTAATATGAATGCGCCAACAACGTTATAACTGAAATGAAAATGAGATATTAAGACCAACGATATTACAATCAATAGGAATGTTAATTAAGAATTATATCTTTTAATAATTTTGATAGTTCATATTCCGAAGGACTCAAGCGGTTGCAGTTGGTGCATGTTACACCGGTGGTTGCTGCGATATTGCATCTCTCACGAGCTTAATTAATACGCTTGCGGCAGTCAACCTCGTATGTTAAACTGGCCTGTATGGTCATTGGAATGCACTGAATTATGTCTGCGGCAGCGATCCTGATCTAGTAGAGTTGAATGTCTAACCATTTGATGTGCGTTTTGAGATACAGTTCTTACCTCTTGCGAGTACTGCTTTTGTTTCGTTTACTGTGGGCTAGTTCGCCAAAGAATAGCTACTTTGATATTATGTTTTGATCCATGTGGATGACATGACCAGTCCATCGAAATTCCTCAGGAATAGTTCGGCCTCGATGCTAGTTGTCTTGGCTCTATTAATGACTTCCTGGTTAGTGATTCTATCCTGCCACCTAATCGGCATGATGGATCCCAGGGAGCGCTTATGGAATGGTTCCAACTGAATAATATGCTTTCTGTATAGAGTTTACGTTTCACAACCATACAATCGATATGTGAGGAGAACTGCATTGTACGGCTTTATCTTTGTTGACAGGCGTATGTCCTTTTGTGGTAATACATTTTTTCGAAGTCGTCGGAGTGCGTAACTGTATCTTTGGATCATCGCAATAATTTCTTAGTCCAGTGAGTCAACACTGATATTGTGCTGCCAAGGTATCTTAAATTGTCCACATTACTCCGCAGTCTGTCGTCAATGATGAGACAGGGTTGTGAAAGGTCAGCTTTTGGGGGTCGGCTGGAGAAGAATTTTTAAATTTCGTAGATTAATTATGAGTCCAAACTGGTTAGAAGCTTCAGAGAACCTGTCCACGATTGCATGTAGGAAAATCTTTTCATGGTTCATGAAGGGACAGTCTTCTGCGAAGAGTGCCTCTGTGATGTGTATTTTTAGCAGTTTGGGTTTTGTAGCTAGGCGACGGAGATGAAACACTGATCCATCCAGGCGATTATCAAATGTAGATATCAAGGTCGAGTATAGTATAGTGCAGTACCTGTGTGAAGAAGAGGCTGAAGCTTATAGGAGCGCGTACAAATCCCTAATTTACACCGTTATATATGGGGAAATTATCTGAGGGTTCACCATCTGAAAGAATCTCTCCAATTATGTCATCGTGAAAGAGTCTGATGAGGTAGGCACACTTCTAAGGACAACGAGGCTTCTTGAGTCTATGTTGATTGACTCGAAACCCTTTGTTATGTCCACGAATACGGCATACATATTTATGTTCTGCTGAAGGCACTTCTCTTGGACTGGTCTCACTGCGAAGATCATGTAAATGGTGTTGCGGTATTGGCGAAAACTACACTAAGACTTGGGCGATTATCTATGTTTGAAAATGAACCAAAACGTGTATTTTGTCAGCTATGGAGATCGATGAAATTCTCCTGCATTTACTGCAGTCCATAAGTATGAGATTAGTATTACACAGGGTACCAATTGATGCGTCGCGGAGGTAGACTGACATCTCCTCTTCCTATCAGATGCTGATTAGCACATATATATTTGCCTTCAGAGTCTGTTCAATGAGAGCTTTGTAGACCTTCTTTGGGATACCATACCTTCCAGGTGTCCTGCCACAGTTCATTTGTTTAATGGCTGTCTTAAACTCCGCTATTGTTGGCGGAAAATCAGGTTGGTTGTACGTTGGTTGTTGGAGACTTTGGTCAATAGCAGATTGGCTCACGGATGAGGGCAGGTTTAGTAGCTGACCAACGTGTTCTTTCTATCTATGTTTAAAGCTTGCGTTGTCCTTTATTTGTGTACTGCCATTGGCAGCACGCAAGGGAGCAGAGCACACTGACGGGCCGCAGAGTGACTAGATCCCGTAGTAAAACCCTTACGAGTTATTCGTGTCAGCATAGTTGTTGCACTTTATCAGCTTTAATTTCCAACCACTTATCATGCATCTCGCGGATTTTCTCTCTGATCATCAGCTTGATGGGTTGTCAGCGATTGTTTTGAGCGTTGCAGTTTGTGTCATTCTGTCTGTCCAATAATGCTTTCTTCTTTCTGGCAAGCATATGTTAAATCTCACCGTTGTTCCTCCTCACACTACTCTCAATTCGTTCGCTTCTTATTCCCCAGAGTTGCCATAGCTGTTTATCTTATCATGTCTCTGAGATTGTTGCTTTTCTCAAAGACTTTTCGCGTATAGGAACGTTGGCGTACGGCTTGTCATCTATGTTTCTCAGGAATTGAGATGGATAGAACGCTCTTGGAGTTTGACAATGGTGAAGGATGTGCACACATGCTTAGGACAATATGGTTGATGTGGTGAAATGAGCAGCTTTAGGGTACTTCGGACAAACATGTGGTCTGTCACAGTATTCCGCTCCTCGCATAACCTTCTTGATGAGAAGATCCTGAGCATCGCGCTGGCGGACTAGTACAGATCTGTGGTGCATCCAGGTGTTTTGTGTTTATTCGCCATCATGAAAATTGCATCTGTGATGAGGAGCTACAATTATATGCATTTGCTGAGTAGGAACAGACGGTTGTTGCTCATTTCGTCGACACCATGCTTATCATGCACATTTTTCGATTGACCATACCCGCAGCAAACATGGGCTTTGAAGTCACACAGTAGTATGATCTTGTCGTCACCTGGAACTGAGTTTAGTGCCTACCATTACTCTATGGTTTCGATTGGGATCTATAAACTCGGGTAATATACGCTGAAGAGATTGTAGCGTGGCGTTTGTGTCTGACAGAGTTATCGTGATTACATTAGTCTTTAATATATACCAACAGGCAGGTCCTGGAGCGGCTTTAAAAAATTTGATTTGATACCCAGGCCGACTACGTAATCACGACATCGTTTTCGGCTTATCCTTTCCATAAGAACGTGTAGCCCCCTTCTACCTCAGTCAGAGAACCCTCTTCTGCGAAACCGGCCTCGATATTGTAGCGTGAAAGCTCCTTACCGACTAAGGATGTTAACTTGCGGGTCTTGCTACGTTATCTTTGTCCATCAGAGTACGGAAGTTCCATGCTCCAATAAGACAATTTTGCTTTTAATAGTTCACATCTCAGATATCGATGATCTTGCCAGCCATAGAAAGCTGACAAGATTGTAAAGAGCAGGCAATATTATTGCCACAATTTACATGGCACTGCCTATTCAGATTGAACAGTGCTGTCCTGAAAAGTTCTCCTCAGTCACCCTGAATGCTACGGAACTGTTTCACTGCCCTGAGTACAGAACATTGCGACAACTTATCCATGGGCTGCCTATGTGCAAATATCTGATTACAACTCCCTGTGGACATTTGCTTCGCCAGTCGCCCATGGTGTGCCCGCTGCGTAAGATACAGCTGTCTGGTGCCATAGGTAAGAGCTGAACGCCAGGTGGGAACCACAGGTGGTTATGCTACACTCCGAAGGAGCAAGACGTGCCCTCCCCTCCCAATGTAGTGCCCTCCACGAGCACGCCAAACACATACAAAAGTGTATAACGGCTCTTTATCAAAAACATCACAAGTTTCATCATTCCAATGTAATATTCAGCATTCGTAGAAAGTATGACAATAATATCAGATAATTCTAATCCTAAAGCCTTGCTTGCAGTTGCTTGAATTAAATTTCTTCGCTGTTCTATCTTCTGGTATGACACAAACCGGAGATGTTGTTTTTATATCTACATTACGTTTACCTCTGTTTCTCGAGAGTCTTTGTTTTAGTTGTAATAAATCATTAATTTAATATTGGGAGATTGAACTATAGTTGTAAATATCTAACTATATATTTGGTATATGTTATACAAAGAATATAACTTTGAATTGAACTAATCATTTTCAGATGGTTCAATCAGATGCTCCTCAAATCGTTCTTATTACACGTAATTCATTTATCTACAGTAAATATTTTGCAGGTAACACATGCAGAGGAAGGATTGTCATCAGATATCCCAAAAAGTCAACATTATTTAAATAAAATCTTTTTTATACTTTGGATGATGGTCAAAAAAAATATAAAATATCCACTACACTTGGACTGTGACACTTTGATGATTAAATTGCAACTATAAGTTCTACTGATTAATGTACTTCTATTGACTGTTCGAAAGAGCCAAAGGTAGTTAATTTTTCCAAGTCTCAGTCATAGATACCGTTGTGCCGGTACAGGAAAAGCTACGAATTCTATTTATAGATTTGTAAATAATTTATATAGCACTGGTAGTTATTCAGGTTTTTAACTAAAACGAGCAGTCAAATAATGAATTTTTGGAAACAACCTGCAATAATCATGGAGTTATTTATAATGAAAATAAAAAAAGAACGAGAACAATTAAGAACCAGGAATTGTTTCCCCTCGTAATGTAAGGCTAAAAAAGATACTAGTTCAATGTTACATAAACGTCACCTATTATTCCGGTACCACAAATATGCTTTCATTTAGCTACACGAACATTGACATTTAAAGAATACACCTCTTTGGAATAATTTTCTATATTTTCGAGATCAAAAGTCAACTAATATCATATTAATGTGTATTTATATTAGTAACATTTCCAGAACGTTATTTTACCACATAATCCAATTAAAAGAACAAGGAGACACCTTATACTGATATATGCTTATCTATCTATCTGTCCCTTAGTCTTGCCGACCGTTGGGGCACCACTGATGACCTGACAGCCAGCTTCCTCCATTCCAATATGTTCTCTGATATATGATTGCTGGGTACTAATTATAGCAAGTAGTATCATACCCGGGTTTCGTTTCATAACGGCCTGCAACGCAAAGAACATGCAGTCAAGCACATTATTTTTTTTTTTAAATTCGTAATCACATTACTCTTAATTATCATGCCTAAAATGTTGTGATGATTTTCTGATATTTCACAAGTACATTTCAACAGCACAGATAATTTAAACCTGTTAGACTTTAAATATGTTAAAGACGTTTGATAAAGATACATACCGAAAAATCCATTGATGTGGTCGGATGTTTGAGAGAATATGTATGTATGTATGTATGTATGTATGTATGTATGTATGTATGTATGTATGTATGTATGTATGTATGTATGTATGTATGTATGTATGTATGTATGTATGTATGTATGTATGTATGTATGTATGTATGTACGTACGTACGTACGTACGTACGTACGTACGCACGCACGTACGCACGCACGCACGCATGCATGTATGTATGTATGTATGGTCTCCGAGAAAGTAAAAAACATGGATTTATTTGTTCGGTATATATCTTGATCCAAACGTCTTTAATATAGTTATAGTCTAATCGCGAAGACTTTGTATAGCACCTAATCTTTAGAAGCTCTAAGCGTTTTACTACATCTATAGTGGTATGACTATAAACAACAAAACAAATAAAACACACACCAATAAATTAGAACACATACACAATGCTGAAACTATGTAAGGCAGGAAACAGTATTAGGTCTTTAAGTTTTTTTTGCAGCCGAAATAAGGTCAGTTGTAAGAATACTCTTGCAAGATATGGCCGTGTCGTTGTATCTGCTTTCAATGGGCAATTCATTCCACGTTACATTATATAGATACTTGTGTGTGTGTATGTGTGTGTGTATGTATGTATGCGTGTGTGTGTAGTAAATCGCGAAATATCCACGTCTCATCTGCAGCAATCAATTGTGATGAATAACTACATTCTCAGTGGCGCACATACTGATGACAAAATTATTTGCATGCAAAATTGCACGACCATCTGAAATTACTAACTACATTACTAGATTTGCTTTGTTATGACAACATTACTTTTTAGGCAGGATGCTCATAAAGACGTCGAATTATTTAAAATCTTGTAGACATTGACGAATGCTCGCAGGAAGGAATATGTCACTATCATGGGCAGTGTTCCAATACTGATGGAAGCTTCGCTTGTAATTGCAATGCTGGCTACAAAGGGATAACGTGTGAAAATGGTAAGCATACTAAACTTTGTTTGCACTACTGTCAATGGCATCAGTGAATGTGGTTAGTTAGCCCATTATAATTTTCAGTCTTATATAAGTATTTCACACCTTATATATCTTAAACTCTAAATAATATACTTTGCTTACATTTGGACAGGTGCCTGCCATGCACATTATTTATAAAATTAAGTATTTATATCATACGTCGTCATTGTTGGAGCCGTCGTGGTGAATCAATGGCAATATTCCTTTACATAGCTCTGTCTTGGAAACAAATTACTGCATTGTTTTGGCTAATTAATTAGATATCATGCACGAGATTGTTATTATACTGAGAACATTTGTAAATGTGACGTTTGCATGAAATAAAATGTTTTCAATTGCTTGAGATTTGCAAGACATTGCTTGTATATAGTGTGTCATTCTGATGAGCATATTAAACTTATTATCTATATGATGGAGGCACAGTTAACAGATGGCTAATTACAAGTTAGAGAGTCAGGTGTAGATTATTTTGAAATTGGCAACCACATTAATCCTAATTTATTTGCCGCACATATTTTGCATACATTCAAAACGGTTTACCAGGAAACGCTTTGTCAGGAGCCAAGAAACAGCTTACTTATATAAACAGACTCTTGACGCAAACTGTAAACAAAAATATGAACTCCAATGCTTTAGAACCACCATTGACAATCTACAAGAGAAATATGAGATTAACATTGTGCAGAAATAATACAATAAGGGTGTAGTGTATCTATCGCATAGGGCACTATTATATTTTGACATAATTATAGGTTGTTAACAAAGAACGAATACAATGCGTGGCGAAACACCAATGCAATAAAGTATATCCATTTATAGTTATGCAATGTCTGAGGAAAGATTGTTTGGCATTTGTGTCTGGATTGTGGACAAGAACTATAAAAATACTACTACTACTACTACTACTACTACTACTACTACTACCACTACTGCTACTACTACTACTACTACTAGTACTACTAATACTAATAATTAGTATTAATAATAATAATAATATTATTATTATTTGTATTATTATTATTAGTATTATTATTATTATTATTATTATTATTATCATTATTATTTCATATTATCATTATACTAAAAATAATGCCAAAACAATCAAGACAATAAACTCATTAAAATGTTATTTCTTGGGCAGACATTAGCGTAACATTTTTGTCCGGTAGTAAACTAAAGATTGTTGTCATTGACAAAAAAGACTGTAACAGAAGTTAGAATGATTCATTTAAGCCAAATTATCCGTGAGATTTCATTTGATTAGGATAGATTAGCTGGGCTAATACAACAAAAAACACAACCATTAAATTTAGCAAGCCCTGACGTTATGCCTGTGAATGTTGGTAAAATAATAAATCAAGATGCGAATCACAAACTAGCTGAATTTTGGGATGAAGCACACAAATATAACTGCAGATTGAACAGCAGGAACGAGTCTTCACGTTGGACGATAACAATTATAATAAAAATGTGTATACTTGTATCTGATCCATAAGTTTATATTGATTCAACGTAATCAAGGATGAATATGTGCTTGATTATCAATATTACTTTTATGATGTAAAACAACCAAATCAACATGGGCGTATTGACTTACAAGTTCAGGATGCAAGTATTTATTTATGTAACAGTTGAAACATTTTTGAAGTAGAAGGTGAATGCTTGAAAACAGATAATACTGATTACTAAAACGAATTCTGACGTTGTTTTGATAGCCTTAACTATATGAAATAAATATTGAAGCGATTCAAAATGACGTTGAAGTTACCAATACAACATTGGGTCAATCGGTATGTTCAGATGATAATACAAATTCAGCTGGTCAGTCAATGACGTTTGCTAAGGACACTTCTATAATTCATGATCATACAAACGCAACGAATGGTAATGTAAGAAACACTGCAGGAGCTTCATAATAACCTCCATTAATATCGACGACTGATAATTTCAACTTAGGATTTACGACACGTCGATACATATTAAATGTTTTAGAAGATTTTGATGTTAAATGAACTGTTCCACATCTTTGGGTTTGATATACATGTTCGAAAGGTTATTTTCGGAGGTAGATATACAGTTATACTAGTAAGAAAAGCAATAAATGATGATGCAATCTGGCATGCTATTGGAGCTGATCCATATAAAATCACACACTTCATGATAATGTAACTCTATCATTAAGTTTGCTGTGATTGCTGTTAATCACTCCATCACTAGCCGAAGAACAACACATATGTAAGAAGAAATAACTGATGATCAAATAGCGTTTGATCTAGAATTAAAGGAGTTTAAACAGTTGAAAGACTGCATCCGAATAAAGTTCATTGTAACAAAATGCGGGGCATAATTAAATAAATAAATATCAACGATTTTTGGAATTAAGATGACAAGATGATTTTTTGATAGTTGCAAGTATAATGACAGTTCGTGATAAACTTCAGCAACTTTTATGTCTGTTATATTTTAAATATACCCATCCTTTTATGTTATCGCCCAGCAGATACTCGACGACAGATTATTGAAAATGATATACCAGGATGATCGGATAAACAAAATCTCGTGGTTAAGTTTCTGTCAGTGTTGTTCGAAAAACGGTCTAGCTATGGCCAATGCTCCATAGACACTAGGGTACGTAATGAGAGATCAATTAATCTCAAGGATTAACCATCTCTGATAAAATTGTTTGGATTGTTAATGATAAAATTGACATTTCAAATTTACTTATCTCCTAGTGTCTCAAGTGATGAGAAGGTTTCAGTTGCGGATGAATATTATACATTTTACAGCAAACAATAGTCAAACTACTAACAGTAACAGCGAAGTTCGTGTCGAAGATGCAATAAAGAAAACAAAAACAATCTGACAACAACTACATGCTACTTTGATATTGATGCTGAATTTATTATGACATTCAAACAGCAATAGAATAATCATTGTGCAAGCGATAACACAGTAATATTGCGGAAATATTCAAACGATGATCCAATACAATTTACCGTAGAGTTAATGGTAGTATTGGTTATTCGCGTGAAAATGTAATGCTGGCCTGTTTTGAGTATAATTGACGTCGAGTGGCTAGTAAATTGAAGACGGTGGTAAGCGTGTATCTTCAAGTATTACTTGTAATTTGTTACGTACAAATCCGCGTTGAGGAGCCGTTGAATCTAATATATAGATGGCAGGTCTTCCCCAAGATATTACTACACTTTACATTGTATGTGAAATTACACTACTAATATGATCGGTTGCTCTTTCTTTACCACATTCATGTTCAACGGAGGCATATTCATATCTTACAGTCACATTACCTAATACTGGCTGCTTTGCAAATTCATATCGTTGTAATGGTATATGTTGTGTTGTGTTTGCATTTGTAGGTTTCATAGAACATTGCTCGAGTAACCTCATTATTTAAGGAAGCTATTACACTTGGTAGTAGTGTAACCCATTCTCGAGATCTCATATCTGTACTAATGAATATTTTATTTTTTATATCAATCGCCAAATAGCCACTCAGTAAGTATTCAATTAAATAGGTCACCGATTTTGTCATCTCGATGAATTGCATCGTCTGATTATGCCGTCAAGTTAGTGTTCCAGAGATGATACTGCACCAATCGATTCTTTGACAGGATCAACCTGTAGTAGCTAAGGCTATCGCATCGTTCATCGTTGATAAATTCACTCAAAAGCAAATACAAATTCTGTAGCTGTTTTAGTTAATAATGAATCTGTTTTTTTATATCCACATGCAACGTCAACAACAGTTAACGCATATTTGTGAATTGTCATCTACCAATTGTAATAGTAGCTTGAGGTAAAAAGAAAATGTCCTCGGGAGCGCTTACATCATTATTCGCGTATTGAATTAGTTTAGGTGGTGGTATATAAATTTGCAACAGTGTCTGTCGTTCTAACCAATTTACAGCAACATAACGTGTCACATTTGCTGCATGAGCTAGTTTACTAGTCGTTTCTACAACTCTCCAATATCCTGTTGGGCTATACTAAACCTATTCCATTACTAAATTATAATCAGTTGATTAATTACCACCCCATAGCATAGCATTCATCGCGAATGGCAGTTGAAGGGGTGAATCCGATAACTTTTAGAAGCGTATATTTGCTAAACAAAATCTTCGTACAACACCGAAAACAAAATGACAAAGAAAACAGAACCAAAACTTCTAACTAACCGCGAGTTTCTCTTACGGGTTCGGTGTGTCATTGGTTTTAATATTATGCGCGTGATTGTTTACCTTTGAAGCCTTTAATTGAGGCCACATACCCCTCTGCTGCTACTAATTAAATCATTATCTCAATCAAATAATGTATCATGACCGATTCGATATCTTAATCCACTACCGTGTAAATGTATTGTTGTAAATCAGTTTGTATTTGACTTAACACGCTAAATAAATTTCTAAAAAGAGTATGATTCATATCTTCGTTACACCAGGGTTGATGAATATTTCTGAACGTGTATATAACAACTCCGTTAAACACAGAAAAAATGTTAGTTAACTCTGATCACTTTTGGAATTTGTGTATATCTCTGAGTAACTTAAATTACGTGTGCATTTAAGCCTTCCTCGGGAAAAAAATCTAGCTGAATTTGATTATTTTTCCAGCATTACATCATCATAAACTAGTACATCTTTAATACTCCTATCAGTATTAGAAACACTCGGTGCTCCATCAATTTCAGTGATAAAATTAATAATATTATCTTCATCTATCATCGCCGCGTTCTCATTAAAATATTTTAACACATTGTTACACATTTTGTCATCAGGAGACAGAGCAATAAAAACAAACTTGTCCCATTTTATCCATCTTATATCAAATTAATTAACAGTTGCATCTTGACACATCCAGATGGTCAAATTATAATAACACGAATTTACTTTGGTAACGCTGGAATGTGTTTAATAGGTTCCTGCGTTCTTCTCAATTACATTCATGTTCTTATAAATAACAGTATGGATCTATAATGTGTTAAATATAGAGCTCGTACCCCAACATATACACTAACAACAATTACAACAACACATATAATACATCAGCGGTTACGGGTAAGTGGGAACGATGCGGTACAAATAATTTTAAATTTATCCCAGATGACAAATCGAATTTAAAAAAATCACGAGCAGGTGATATTGCAGCAAAATTAATAAAATTACCAGGTACTCCGTGGGTAAAATACCCAGAAGAAAAGCATGTTAGGGATATAATTGCTGTGGTCCTGGCACTCGAGTTGATATCAGAGTTGATAATCAGGATCAACCAAATCCCAGTGAGTATTTGATAAACGCTATTGATCGAGCTTTTCAGGCACATTATGTATCTTATTAAAGTACCAATCGGCAGAATAGACATGTCGCAGATGTAGGATCAATTCACGCGCTACATTCTAGTACTGTTAATCTTTCAAGGAATCATTAGCTAGCTGGTTAATTACAAGCCGCAGTTGAAGGTATGCTTGTATTATGGGCAGATAATTAATATTATTATGGAATATATGCATTATAGTCCGAGAGGATATTGGAGAGGTAAATCAGCAATTAATAAACTCGCCGAAGCAGCAAAGGTAAAACGTGTTACTGCAACATATTGGTTATCACGACAAGCAATATGTCAAATGTATCTACCACCGCCTAAAAAAACTTAAATACACATATTTTGATGTCAGCGTTCCAAATGCAGTTCATCAGGCTGATATTTTATTCATACCACATGCTACTAGGCGTCGTGTAACATACAAATGCGCATTAACCATCGTTGATGTTTTGAGAAGATACAAAAAGTCAGAGCTATTATCGACAAGGACATTAGGAGAAGAAGCTTCTGCGTTTGAACGAATTTATCAACGAGGACCTTTACCATGGTCACAGTTGCTACTGGTTAATCCTGGCGAAAAGTTCAGGGCGCACTATCATCGCTGATGAAACATCATAATGTCACCATCAGACGAGGACATTCTGCAATACACCGTGATCAGGTAATTGTTGAACGATTGAATCGAACACTTGCTAAGCGGTTATTTGGATATCAATACGTGAAGTAATTCATTTAAGATTTGTGTGTTTACTTGAATTTTAACGGCGCACCAGCACTTTTAGGCTATTTAGCGCCATACAATAGGTTAGATGTTCAAAATCAAGAAAGGGTTAACATCGACCAGCGATATATATAAAAAACATAATAGTTAAATATAAAATGGTAAGATATTGGTAACAGGAAAATATGAAGCCTCCCAATCAACTGGAGATGTAAATGGTGTATGTTGATGATAAGATGTTGTAATTAAAAGGTGATATTTGCATTAGATAAAAATATTATACGTGATGGCATACAAGTTATAGTTTAAAATAGAGATTTACTTCCTTTAGGAAATCTAAAATACAAGTGATTTGTATTGTATCAAAAAGTTCCTTCATGTCATGTACATTATAGTGTTTAACACGAGTTGGTTGCAGGTCGGAACACTCGGTCATAAAGTGTTTAACAGTGAATGGCTCATTGCAAGAAACGCACTCTGGTGGATCTTCACCTTTAAGTATGTGGGAGTGGGTAATGTATGTATGACCGATTCTGATTCTTGCAATGACAACCTCCTCCCTACGGATAGTTCTGTAGGAAGGAGTCCATTCTCCCAGGGTTGGTTTGATGGCATGAAGTTTGTTATTGACTGTATCATCCGATGACGCCTGCCATTTCTCACGTAGGTACTTTTTGATACAAGGTTTAAAATCAGTAAAAGGTAATTTAAAATCCGATGGTTCTTGGGATAGAGCCATCTTAGCAGCCCGGTCTGCTTATTCATTACCTCTAATACCAATATGGCTAGGTAGCCAACAGTATAATATGTTGTAGGACTTACTAAGCTCAGAATTTTTGACGAGAATATCGACTAGTAATGGATTATCCAGTTTTCTATGGTGTAGCGACTGAAGTACTGACAGAGAGGAGAAAGACAAGAAATCTCGAGAATGGGTTGCAAGATTACCAAGTGTGGTAGCTGCGCTACATAATGAAAATACTCGAACAAAAAACATCAAACCCTTTCGCGCAATGATCAAAAGATATATACTTGTACGAAATGATTTTTTTTTAAAACAACCATTATTAGGTAATGTTATTATCAGATATTTATATGAGGCGGGTGAAATTGAAGGTGGTTAAACAAGAACTACTGATATTATTGGGAGTATTGCAACATACAATTTATGTTGCATAACAAGATCCTCGGGTAGACTCGCAATCTATAGACTGGATTCAACTGCTCATCAACGTGGATTCACACATGAACAATTGCTACTAATACCTGAGGAAACTCATTTACCACCGCGATCACTTAATTAGCGCCTCAACGTCTACTACACTCAAGACAGGAAGCATTGTATTCATTTGTGTATGACGAAGACTAATATCCTTCCTATATACGGTAAATTGTCGGAGTATATTTATCCAAATACAGCCATAGCAATATTAAAAGACAGCTCACAAAGTCATTATTCTGCTGCTGTTTCAGCATCATTCTAAATTCCGCATCAGTATTATTAAAAATCGCGATTATGTTTTGTCACTTTGTTTATAATCAGCGAGTTTGTTTCTTACTTTGTCATCGCTAACAATTTTGTTGTGGTGTCAGTAAATTTTAAAGTAAACCTCAGTAATTGATGTATTCTTCTAACTCGTGTCACTGTGAAATAAACTAAATTTGACCACTGGATGTCATCATCCATGATCGGAACAACATATCAGAAATGGTTAGCACCTTAGATGAGTTTATCTTCATTGCGTATCCTAGGGTCAATGGAGATTTGTCTTTTATCGCATCCTCGACAGCACTGATATCAACTAGAGTAGTATCATTTAACACAAGATTCGGGTTCTCAGTTTGTCCTGGAATTCCAGATTCACGAGTCTGTCTTCGTGTATCAGCTGGTCTATAACATAATGGTACGGGTAATTCTTGAAACTTTTCTTTATGTTTTTCAAATAATTGCCGCTCATGTGCATATCTATCTTTCTACTTGCCACTATTAAATCCTTTGGTCTCCATTTATCCTAAAATGCATTTATAGTTTCTGAAATTATTTCACGCGCTATTTCACATGTAATTTCATTCGAATGTAATCTGATTAATTTCTTGAACTCGCTTAATTCAGGATGAAGCGCTCCATGATCAGTATTAATTTCTTCATAATAATCTATAAAATTCTTTAATCATTCATGATGTGACAAACCAACAAATGGTGGTGGTTGACCGTGATTGCCAGACATTATATAGGCTGAGAAACATTTTTAATATATCCAACGACACTGTGCATCTCTCATTCCAAATGATAAGCCTGAGCATATATCTCTATCGTATTCTATCAGGAGTCCTTGCATTACCTTTATACCAAAAGAAACTTTGATAGGTACACGATTTCACTCTGTCTCTTTCATTTCTCGTGCGAGTCAATGTGTAGGAGTTAAAACAAATAAATCTGAATTCTGTCTTTATAATTCAATAACACGCGTCGTCTTACCACAACCGCCACACCCGTTCAAGTAACAAGTCTTATGTTTGCATACTGGATCGGATATAGGTGGCGCTGACGATAATTCTGATGTTTGATTTCTTGTATAGTAATTATCTTCAACCATAACATATGCTGATTTAGAATAATCATATAACATTTCCTGTTTTATTATCCATGATCCCCATAGTGCATCAGCGTTAGCAAAACGAGCCACTGCTTCTATGTACATGCTATTGATATAAAATTAATCCGTGGCAACTCCAATCGCGGTATTAGGGAATCTATTTATCATCGATAACAGGTTCATTGAAACATAAGCGAAACGGATGATCTCCGATGATATACATAAGAGATTCGCCATCGATATAACCAATAATTGTACTAAACCGTCTTCCGCTAGATAAGTAAGCATTTCTCGACTGCCAAATATATGTTTTGCTGTTGCATCTGCGATTATAAAATCGTACTTGGTGTCATCTAGAATTAATCGTGGATAATGCCGTTTGAGATCGTATGATCCGTCTTGAGTAAATTTATCGATTATTATTCTACAGAGATATGTTGCATTTGTATCACTGATTTCACATCTGCTCTAAAATATCTCTTTAGATTGTTCAAGTATATAGTCTTCGTAATGAACAGGATTTTTTTCTTGTAATTCTTAATAATTTTATCAAGAGTAACATCATGTTGTGGTATCCAAACCTCAGTCTGCTTTTTATATGATAGAATTGCCTCGCCGATAATCAGCGTTACAACTATTTTACAATCAATCCTATCTCGTAATAAAATTATTGGTGGCCAGTATGTATACCAAACCAAACATAACATATAGGATGGAGTCCGTTAGCAAATCCGAATGATATTATGCGAGGGAATACGATTTGATCAAAATCGGGTAGTGGTATATTTATCGCAAATCATGTAATCTAGTAGGTGGTCTGTCTAAATCGTTTAAAATATTCAGTAACTCTCGTACCCGAAAAAAAGTCCCGTATAACAAGCGACCATATCAATCGAAATAACATTTTTAGAATCATATTTGGTATTCCATAATCAGCCGTGTCCGTATTTGACACAGCTTTCGCGTATATCCTCGGGACATTCAAATCGTGTTGGATTCCACAGATTTTTCTTTCTAGCATAGTGACCAGCAACTTACGGAACTGTAAAACAACTTGTTTTTAGTCAATCAGTATTCTCTGTTTAAATTTTCCGCGAGAGATTTCTCATCGTGTCGTGAAAAGATTCCGTGCAATATATTTCTCCGTTAGGTCTTACAAACGTATCAAATTTGTCATCATTGGAACTCTTAAAAAAACATATTGACACAGGATCGTTTTTTTTAACGCGTAAATAAAATCAAACATCTTACAGTTCGATCTCGTGGAAATAGTGTTACTGCATTAGGCCAAACATGGGCAGTATGATCAAATGATATGTATTGCTGCTCCGTTTGATTTATATTTCGATTTGTATTATTCGTATATTGTTGTTGTTATTATTGTTATTGGGGATCTGTATGTTCTTTTTTTTCCAAGATCGATTCAGCCCACTCGTCTATCTTTCTACGTCTTAGATCTGTCAGACTATTTCCACGCATCGCATTTCCGTTATTCGATCAGCGACACAATTAAACGATGCAAATTTCATCGGATTTATATTATCAATACTGGGTTTTTCATTCGTCAGATAAATTCCGCAAACAACCGCGTAACAGGATACGTTCGCTGATAATACGGTTTGTCAAGACCGGTCAGCATTCCTGGTTTGATCTTTTACTCACAATCACATTCTTTTTATTAGCAAGGACAGGATCATATTATCACCAATAATCCAATTACCTATTTCTTCTAGTACAAAAACGTTTACTTTGACAAAATACTTTCCATTATCAAGAAGGGCGATGATATTTGCCGCTCGTTTATCGTTCATTGTAGCATCAACACTATTATTGATTCGGAATATTGACCATACGTGAGATGAACCATCGCTGCTAAATTCCTTCGTGGAATCATGGATTTTATTAATCACATTTGTATTCGTCGCAAGAGTTTTTATTGGTAAGTCAGGAGAGATTACATCGAGATTAAATTTCGTTTCCCAGAGCTTGGTTTTCAATAATCTCTAAAGCTCCTCCATACTATAATTGAGATAAGTATTTAAATAAAAAAATAATTCAGATACAATTCCCCAGGCAAGAAATCAATAGAGGTGGTTGATGATACGGTCTGTAATTCCTTGTATAAAATCGTTTATAATTGGATTCTATGTATATCATTCACAAAATGTGCGGTGAGGAATGTTAGGTACGAAACATCGTTTACGATGTGGTGGTAAGCGATATAGAGAGCTTAAACGGTATTATGATACAATAAATAACAACCTTGACATAGTCAATGATAAATTTATAAGAACCCTAGAAGATTATATATCAATATTATCAAGAAAGAATCTAGACAAATAATGATTTGAACAAATAAATATTTTAATATATTTAATATATATATATATATATATATATATATATATATATATATATATATATATATATATATATATATATATATATATATATATATATATATATATATATATTTATATATATATATATATAAATGAAGCAAATCATGATGGTGTAGTCAGACAATTCATCCATTTTATATGATAGCTACTTATATTTTGTAACATCAATATATATACTTGATGATACATTAATTTGTCACGGATAAATCAGGGTTAACCCAGACAGATGAAGTGTCTGTAACGGTGTTATTTACAGGTGTCCAGTTGAAAGACCCATGTTGTATCGTATACACCGTATTGATTTTCTTTTGCGGTATTTTAATCCTATCAAGCCTTTCAGCGATAGCAGGAAAATTACTATTCATTATCTTGGATTCGTTTAATCGTCTGGGTATTTGTTCTGATATCAGAAAATTTCATGACAGCAGTCAGAGGATTACTAAACATATTATCTGCGATTTCATTCATTTTTCTTGCAATTTAAGATTTGCAAACGCGCCTTTATGAACATTATATTCGGCCTGCAGCGTTGATAGCTTATTGTCTACGGTATCTACATATTTTTTGTTACCGCGTCTTTGTCAGATGTTGGATAGCTAATTGTCGTTATTGTATTCGAGTTCATCTTGAGTTTGCCTGTCATTGTTTCACCGGATTTTTGTACTCGCGCGAGAATATTATCCAATATTGTAGGAAACAAAACTCCGCTATGGAGGTTTCGGTTACTCCATTAATTCAAACAATAATATCGTTCAATGAAAGATCATTCGTTTTTAATTTTTCTTCATTATCCTGAAATATAACAATTTCGTTTGGATCCACATTTGCAAGACTTAACAATTCGAATAATTCGTTGTTAATGATGTGTTTCACATTATCTTTTCATATTCCTTCAGTATAATTGTCTCTCGAGATAGATCTCCAGTACATACCTACCATTATTATATATTTTTTTAAATCATATAATTCCAACACTGACATGTATAATCGTTTACAGCATTATGAGGTGGTTTGGTTGATTTCGATACAGACTCGAGTACAGCAATTACTTCTTTGCCGCATATTGGTGGGTCAGTTATTGTCTGTTTTGGTAGCACTTAGTACCATATTTTTATGATCTCTGTTATTTTATCGAAATTTTGTGGGTGGGGCTAGCACATACGAATCGAAAAAAATAATCCCACGTTGATTAATTGCATATACGGTCCAGTGAGTTCCAGGACCGGCGGAATTATCGGAATTAATGATACCGGTTTCAACGCTATTAGGCATGAAATAGTAACTGATCTCGCATAAAAAACCTCTGATTTTTTTATTATTAATTTTTATGAGCATCGATTAAAACGAAATTTGACAAATACGAATAAATATTCCCTAGTACTATCAGGCCGCTTCCATAAGAAACGGATAACGTCCTGGTACCTTAGACTCTTGCCTTTTTGTATTCATTTTATGTTGCCTACTTTAGTGCCATTCATGCCGCTGTCCCGAGGTCGGCAGCTTTCGCCATTGCAGGAGCGTCCGCGGCGGTTAATGCTGGTTTTGCCAGTGGAAAAATAGCACCTGATTTAATCAAATCTGAAATAGTACTCACGCATAATTTCAGTCCGCTTCATGCTTTATCCTTAAATGCATCATTTAACTTTTTAATCTGTTAGTGATAGCTTATTCTGACCGCCTGTGATCTGATTATGTTTTAACGCTATTGTAGTTCCACTTTTTTGTAGCTGCATCTAATTGTAACTTGTTATCTGACCATGAGTCAGAGTAACAGTGACAAGATTATAGGAGATTTATAATAATACGAGTGATCTAACTGTTACAAATTTGGAAAACATTTACATGACATCAATGACTAACATTCGTCCACCAACACTTTCAAGTTAGATGGATTTGTTACTATACATAACAGCGATTTATTAGGGATAAGAATATCACCTGCTGGATTAGTCGGAAGAGTTACACGAGCTCGGAAGTGTGTATCGCTCGGAAGTGTGTCTCTCTGTTTAAATCAAGTTGTTCCAACAAAAATAATCGAATAGAGATTTTTAAACTCTAATTGTGATATTTGCAGACCTGTATTTACATTCAGATCTCGTCCCATAAATGTCAGCACCCGATGATATGTGGGTGCCATTTGGTTTTGTCCAAAATTAAGTAAAATATCTTCAGAAGGTTCTTGTTTGCCGTTTATTCTTAATGTTACTTTAGAAACACCGAGAATTGAATAGTGCTCGATTTGGTAGCGCAACAAATGTATGTCATGGCGCAAAAACACCCTGTTGTGATGCTATATGCCATGTAAATATATTGTTAATAGTACTATGCATACTGGCTGTAGTTGTTAGCCATGATGTAAATGATTTACCACCTGCATCCATATATGACCATAATTTATTCTATGCATTGATCGACCGAGTCATTACTAGCATCAACAATGAGTGTTTTCTTATATTTACTTTACCATCAGCAAAACCAGCATCTCGGCAGATTGCATCATTATCATAACCTTTTCGAACCAGGACTACTGAATATCTAACTTCAAAGATAACTTTATAACATTTCCACGAAAACCAAATATATGAGACAGTGGAATTGAACATGAAAATAATGTACGCGGTCCTTGCAACATTATAAGTTCTAAGTAGTACTAACACCTTTTCTAATATCCATTATTGTTGTGGCAACGTCGACATCCTTCTGAATAGATTAAATATCTTTTCCATCAATCATATATATAGCACCTCTAAACAGCACCATAACCACAGTGTTAACAAAACAAACTCGCGTATTCTCTTCATATGGTATATTATTTGCAACATTTGTTACAAGTTCTCCTTCTACTTCAATAAAGGTTTCCGTGGGTAAAAAATATATACTTGTATCATGAACCTGAGGTTCAATTCTGACTCGTTCATTTGAGTGTATTGCGTTATAAGAATAAAATTGATAATTACGTGAGGATTCATCTTTGACGACCGGTGCATCTATATCGAATGCTGTGTCAAGTGAATGTTTGAACATTGTATTTATATTTCTCGGTCTAAATCGTGATATCGCTGACCCTGTCAAACCATGTCCTGCTATTAAAGTTGGAGTAATATTGCTTTGTACATGTTCAGATCCTTGATTTATTAATTATACTATTTTTTTATCTTCAGCTTGGTTTATTATTTTCCGATATTCGTGGGCATACTTTCTGTAGATGCAGCTACATTTCCAGCTGTTGTTGTCGTATTAATCGTGTTAGTCTTTATTTGGCTGCAGAAAATGCATTACTGGCAATATTACCAATAACAATATAATAATAAATAAAATTGTAGAACAATAATTAGCACCGTCTATACATGTGGACAGTGAATCACAAAGGAATCTCACCGCGATTTTAATAGCTGGTAGTGGTATGACAAGGACTTAGATCGACAAATATTATAATACAATGTTTAAATCTTTGCCCGATGAAGCATTTAATATAGACGCAGCGGTTCCCAAATATAATTTCGTACGCGATTATCAATTTATTCATATTCCGCGATACAACCTGATTCCCGATCAAGAATAGAACTTCAAGTTCAGGATACAAGCAAGTATTTCTTACCCCGTGAAGCTTTTATTGAAGTGGAACGCCAACTTGTTTGAGATATTGAGATACTCAAATCATATTCGTCAAGAACGGCATACTGGCGTTCTTTAGTAGTGCGCGATATATGAACGACGGAAGGGAGATCGAATCTATCGAAAATGATGTTGATGTCGCCACTACAGTTTTTGGTTTAACTCGATATTCCGACGATTATATAAGATCTGCTGGTCCATCGATGATGTCCCCTAAGAATATTTTTGATCACGCCGATCATAATCATTTTTTTGTAAGACTACCATAAAAACATAGTGCTGATGATGAAGGTGTTGTTGTGAGTAATTGAGTAATAATCTTAATTTCAACCAAGGATTTTTTACACCGTGGAAGATTTTCATGCGCTATTCCGTTATCTCATAATTTCGGTTTCTGTATAAATGTTAGAAAAGTTATCTTTTCAGCTAAGCATTCAGTAGTTCTTGTGAGAAAAAGTAATAACAGTGACGCAATCTGGCATGCTGATTAAATTGAAAATGGTAAGGTAGTTTTATCAAAACTTTCAATGTGGATGACAGTAATGACCCCATCGCTCACTACAGAACAAAAATTGTTATCTTTTATGGATCAAGGTGGTAAATCATTAATGTCATGGTTGGATCTTACGACGTCATTGTGGATGACAGTAATGACCTCATCGCTCACTACAGAACACCCATTGTAATCTTTTATGGATCAAGGTGGTAAATCATTAATGTCATGGTCGGATCTTACGACGGTTACAACAACTAGTTCTGTTAAAAGCGTGTTTACTAGGCAGATAGCATCAACGAAGAGTATTTCCGCTCCTATGCATATTGTCATTTCATTACAGAACCCAACGCGATTAAATCCGGCTGATAAACAGCACATTATCATATAATATTTGGCCAACTAGGTGTCAATTAGGTATCACTGAGGATAAATGATCAGCATGAACCTTCCGTTTATATTTTGCTTGATTATACAAGTAATCAAATAACACGCGCGAATCGTCGTTTATGGACGTTTATGGGACGCGATCCTAATATCGATACTGGCCTACAAATATCTCATTTGGAGTTTATAAATTTGTATCCAATCTATTACTTTTGATTGCAACACCTCAATCTAACTAGGCAAATACAAATAGGTTGATATACATTTTCGAGCTCGTGTAAATGCTCACGCTGGTGCTCCATATAAAGCAATTGCTGTCCTTCACAGTGATAAATCGATGTTACTCGATGATGTAGGTGGGCGGATAAAGGTTGTTGACGCGCCAGTAGAAAATATGTAAATGTTTTCCAAGAACATGTAGACAATTATATCGATCTCGTATTAAATAAAAATATCATACAATCATGTTAATGTCAGGTTGACACCCAGTCAGGCAAAACAATTACAATCGTACGTGTGGTGCAAAAATAACTTTAAAACGATATCAAATTGCTAACGGTGGACCAGATAAACTATCATTGGTTAAAATTCAACTTAATCATTTCAATAAAGCGTTAAAAGCAAACAATGTTGTTCATTTTGAGTTTGCTTCCTCTGCAGTCAAAAATATGATTAAATTAGAATGTATATTTCCTCTCCTTGCCGCGATTCCTGCATTGATTGCTCTGACTGCACCCGCTCTAGCTAAATCTGTCGTATTAGGTGTTGTTTGTACCGCTACCGGAATGGTATTGAAGAAAACTATAGGGCACAGGTACAAAAAGAAACCAAAGGCTTGAAATTACCATGCAATCGTTTTACACGATACGGAGCGGGATTAAGACTCCCATGAAGCGTTTATTCATAAGAGCGATGTCCAATTTTGATTGAATTGAAGCTGCCAAAACTCGCCGAGTAAGGAATTTCAGAGGTGTTTTTAACAGAGATAAATTACCAAATCCAAAAAACAATAACGAAACAGGTATTATTAATCTATATAATAACACTGGATCTGGTACTCACTGGGTCGCATACGCGATTGATCTACGGGGAATTATTTTTTTTTACTCTTACGGGCTAGCGCCGCCTAAAGCATTTCTCAAATATATATATCTGGGTTATAAAACCGATTTGGTATTCAACATTGCCAACACAGACAATAACTGATCCACCAATATGTGGCCGAGAAGTAATTAATATGCACGACGCGATCACAAAATCATCCAAACCACCTCATAAAACAGTACATGAATATCCCAGGGATACATATTTAAGGAGATCTTAAATGTATAATGGTAGATATTTGGGGAAGGTCTCTCTCATGAGGGAAAAAAAACCAGGGGAGTTTCAATAGAGGTTGTAAAGAAACTTATCAACGATGCGCTATGCGAAATTTTAGACAAACTCGTTAATGTAACAGAAAATTATATCGTGGTGTTTGACTCAACAGGCTGGATTAAACCTGGGGTTCTTTAGTCAACCATCGATAATAAACTAACATCGCTGGACAACGATTATATCTCGTCGACGAATATATCTTAAGGGAGCTGCGATCTGAGTATGATGCCCACATAAATTGGTTTACAGATGTCAAGAAAAACAACTTTGAACCTATTTAAAAAAAATATTTGTAATTTCTTTGGAATTCTACAAACGATCACATTGAAACTCGCTGATATTAAAATAACTGCGCATAAATTAACAGCTCTGCGATCTGAATATGATGAACATATCCGCGCGTATGATATTGTAATAAGAGATACTAGACGGATTAATACCGCTATAGTAAGTGTTATGGGAAACTTACAAGTATGATCTATGAATCTCGCTGATATTAAAATGATCGATGATAACTAATAACGCTGCGATCTGAATATGATGAACATATAATAACACAGTTTACACGTTTCCATACTAATTTTGGAAAAGTTGATGATGCTCGGGATAATGTCTGTGGAAAATCGGCAATGATTCCTATAAAACTCGCTGAGATTAAAATTTCACCGATGAGATTAAACAAAACTGATGAGGTTTACAGATGTCAAGAAAAACAACTTTGAACCTATTTAAAAAAAAATATTTGTAATTTCTTTGGAATTCTACAAACGATCACATTGAAACTCGCTGATATTAAAATAACTGCGCATAAATTAACAGCTCTGCGATCTGAATATGATGAACATATCCGCGCGTATGATATTGTAATAAGAGATACTAGACGGATTAATACCGCTATAGTAAGTGTTATGGGAAACTTACAAGTATGATCTATGAATCTCGCTGATATTAAAATGATCGATGATAACTAATAACGCTGCGATCTGAATATGATGAACATATAATAACACAGTTTACACGTTTCCATACTAATTTTGGAAAAGTTGATGATGCTCGGGATAATGTCTGTGGAAAATCGGCAATGATTCCTATAAAACTCGCTGAGATTAAAATTTCACCGATGAGATTAAACAAAACTGATGAGGCAATCAAAGAGGAATTTTCTAATATGGTTACCCGACTCAATACAGTTAAAATCACTAATGAGAAAAATAACAATAATGTGATATTTCAAGGATCTTTCGAATGGACCCCTCAAGATAATGTTATTGATGTTACTGGGAGGCTAAAGGTTTTTACAGACGAACCCTGGTTTCACCAATAGAGTTTACCGAGAAAACAGATTTTACGGGAATTAATACTCCAAGTGATTTTATCAATAATGGATCAACTAAGCAATTTACGATGACTCCTCTCTCTCTGGTAATTTAGTAGCTCGATTGCTGGACACACGGTAGGTAGAATTTGTAGTTGATTTAAGTAAACAACTTAATTAAATAATGACCACTCAGTAGTATCGATACGATCAAGTCCACGAGTAACATACTAAACTTAAAGATCTTACAAACGAGTATCAAAACAAAGTGAAAAAATATAACAGACATATTACCAAAATTGATATAATCGTATAGTCGGTTTCAGGTGTCATCGCTGCAACCGGTGTGATATTATCGTCGGTGACAATGATTTCTACTGTGGATGATTATATGGTCCAATTACAAATATCTCGAATCGCGTATTCGCAAATATCAACGATGAGATCATCGAGCCGATGATGACACAATAATATCCGATAGTGAATTCTTGTCGTTGATTAACATGCATTATGCCGTGTTGTCAAAATTAGAAAAAAAACATTGATAATAATGTCATTGACAACGCCACAGAAATTATCTCAACGGATAGTTGAAAACACAGCCCTGGTAACCGCGACGATGATTTTAATAATGGCAAATAAACCTGAAATCAGCGTTGATTTTCCAAATTTGATTCCAGTAAAAGAAATCGCGTTTACTCAAATACGAATATATTACAGCTGGCCTAATATCAGATCAGCATCATTTGCGGGTAAACAACCAAATATAACATTTCTATTTGCAAGAAAAGATAAACCCGAGGGTACTCCCGATTGGCAGACTATAAATCTTCCCAAGGGAAGTTATGACATGGAGCATATCAACGATGAAATTAAACGCAGGATTAAACCTCTAACGTTGGGTAAAATCTAAAATCATGAACCATAATTGTCAACTTCCATCGAGATAAATTATCCCGGAAACGTCGTGTATATATATAACTCGTCGATCAGAACTATATTAGGATAGCCTGAAAACCACCCAGTGGAAACAAAACATAGATTTGTTGAACCATCGAGATCTGATTATATTACGGATGTAAAAAAAAATATAACATTTCACGAATATAGAAATAAATTAGTATATTTCCCAAGATGCATTTTCATTTCTCTATTGATGAGTTTGTAAACAAAAATCTTGAAAATGAAGTTATGGTTCGCGGATATGGTTTATTTTGAATTTACTCGTATGTTTGATAAATTAAAACATTTATTTGTAGGTACTACACGATATTTTTCTGTTGATCTAAAGCAACAAATTATCGAAACAATTCGGCATTTGAACCATATAATACATGATTTCGAGGTGTTTAATCAAGACGCAATTGAAATGGTGGTCGCTTTTACCAGCATATAATGTCCACCGGAATGGTTAGGGTATAGTGAAAGATAGATATACACAGCATTTAGAAATCATTTCAAAATAACTGGACAATAATTACCAACATTAGTAATACCGGCTCCTGCAACCAAACAAACATAGAAAAAACTCAATTATGACATCTATTAATATTTCCCTAAGTTCCTCGCCACGTGAACGATGGTATCATCGTCGCCAAATATTCTCGGACACAACGCCCCCGACGAAACAGGCAGATATGTAACACCGGGGAACGTTGAAAAAAGCTCGGTGATCGCGGTATATCTCTAATGATACATCATCGACGGAAGTTACAGCGAGAATACTGAGTTATCGAATCAAGCAGTTCAAGGATATATTTTATTAACTTTTTTGATCACAAGTATCTCCTGGAAGTTTAATCATACAAATGCCGGTTAATACAGTATATTTAAAATGTAATAATCGCTGGATATCAAAAGCAAATTTTCAACTCGTTGATCAAAATTCTAACATGATCAATTTACGTGATGAGCAATTGCAAATTACTCTTGATGTAAAATCCTAAGGATTAACATCCTAAGGCATCTGTCATCGTAATTAAAATTAAAACAATTATAATAATGTACCATCACGTGAAGTTATATGTTCATGATAAAGAACGGTTCGAACACGCAATCAGAGATTGATTTACTAATACAATCACAGGGAATATTGAACTCGTCGTTGAGGAGTTCGGCAATGATAGTTTTCTGCTGACACACACCATGTAGATCAAAATCGACGAGATCGTGTCACTATGATCTCATGTTCCTTTGATCAGATATTAAGTCATGCTCATTCGTGTATTTCTCGTGAACACCTCAAACAAGTTTTATCAGTGATACCCCTCGACGGAAAACTATTTTTTTCATTGAAAAATCCAGCAAATTTAGATAATTTCCACGTCTACCGACTATACTTATTACCAATATTTTTGTTTATTTCTGTGATTATTGCTGTAATTTGTATCCCATAAAATTCCACCACGATTCTTTTCCCCGTTAATATATGAGAACCCCAACTTATATTATCGCCGATAACGAAACAAATAGCGTTACATGGTGTTAAAAGACCTCTCGGGGTCGTCACCGAGTTTAAATAGGATTATCCCGGATGTGTAAAATATGGAAAAAAAACGATTTCCGCTAAATCTCAGGGCAACGCTGAACAATTCTGCGCGGCTCAACAAGAATATCGAGCTATCAAACGAAAACTCCGAGAAAATATCACCGAGCTTATAAAAAGGGATCAATGATCTGAAATTAATTACGGATCACCGCTGAGAAAAAGTAACAGATCGAATACCAACAAGAAATCTCCGCTTTTAAAACAAATCCCAGCGAGAAATATTATAAAACAGTGACGGATACTCAAAAAGTAAATGATGGATTAATTTCCACGATTGACGAGTTAAAATATAACCACCAAAATGTTGACGGATCAGTATAAACTACTTACCGCGACGAACAATAATGTAAGCGTTAAAACAACGACAAAGAAATACGATATATAACTCGACAGAGATGAAAATGGATGATCAGGATGTTAGTAAACTTATGAAATTACCTATGTTTTGTTAATCGAGCAACATCCTTTCGAATTCTTTGATTATATCTTTTTTTCGTGGTTGTTCTACGAAAACTGTGTTGATGTTATCAAATATATTTTTGATGCGTTTTGAAGCTGGTACTAATAATTTTAACTATCATAATTTCGAAAAACATGTTTATTTTATATCGATGTTCTGACATTATATTCATGATCCTGTATTCATTTATATGCGACGGTATACAATTATCTAGCATCGTTTTAACACTGTTGTATTCTTCGGTAATAAATTCACTGGTGAATATTTTATGATCACCTACTAAATTTTTTAGACGGTCATGTTCATTTATCAACTCCGCAACATTTTCGTCGTTCATATACCATAAGAAATGATTTGTTTAAACGATTGCATGTTTCAGACAATTTACTGTATATGTTGCTATATGCGATCCTTATCTCACGACACATCCCATATTCATCTTGAAAACCGCCATCGTTGTCGTAAAAATGAAATATCGCCTTCAAACATTCATTACGAAATTCATCCGCGGCAAGAACGATTGCATTCTCCGCAAAGATATTCAGTTGACATTTAACCTCGTATTCAAATTCTTCCGCGGTGAATATAACATGATTTAAAAGAAATTGTTTATCCGTGCAGTATTGAGATGGTGCTACATCATTAATTATCCTATCGAATAAACCAAAAGCGTTGTACATATCTTGTCGAGCTAAATTGATTAACTGTGCTTGCGATTTGTTGTCCGTATACAATAAACGTCTATTTAAATGATAATACCTATCAGGCAATTAATTCATGCAAAAGTAAAATATACATTTTGTTTAAATGTTTTGACCGCGTTGTTAAATATATATCTTCATATTTAGCTACGGAATTCATCGACGGAAAATCTTTAACCGGGCTATCCATGAAAGCGATAACAGGTTGTCGTGGTCGAGAGCTAATTTTGCAAATACAATTAAGAAAATTTTTGCGTTGAGTAATAGCTCTCAAATTTTCTACGCGATTGTCTAAAGGATATCTGTTCATATGATCAACAACAAATCTCTTATTTATTTGCCAGTTAAAACATTAATAAATAAATTGATGGGCGAGATATTTTTTCCGATGACTGTAATCCTCTAGTATCCTACCTCTTCCTCCCTTTTAAATCACCATACTGATCTATACAACCAATTTTGATCTTTCGTTGACAATGTCTAATCATTTCACAACGAGAAAGAAAGAAGCTTCATAATTGTCTTAAACATGATGAGAAACGAATTCAATTTGATTCATGATATCTCTTAAGCAAAACAACTATTTAATTCTTTTTCAGGAAAACTTCCAGTAATATAATCCTGTCCATTGAATACGACATTATATTTATTTGCATAGTGCATAACAAACTCTCTGAATCTTTTACCGCTGCAATCATAACATAATCGAGTTTTACCTCGTAAACCATAACCACATTTGATACATTTAACAAGGCCCTTAGAACCTCGTTTAAAATAATAATTATGAACCGCGCAGTATTCTCCTTGAGATTTTATTGAACATGTACCTGCGGATATGTCAAAGATTACCTATATTAAATTTATATCCACCGCGGTGGTTTTTTTTTACCTTGATGGTAGAATACATTCGCGGATGTGGAAATCAAAAATTAAAAATAGTGTGAAACAAACAAAATATAAATTTCTTATACACGGTGCAGATTACGTGTGGTCGAATTATAGAACACCACGCAATAATAAAATCATGGATGATAAACGAGCAGCTGAAATATTATCAAAGATAGATCGTCGTAATAAACAATATTATCAGTTAGTAAAAGTTAGCAGAATTTCAAGACGACGTTGGAAGGTATATAACAAACGAAAAACTTGTAATGACAACAAAAGGGAAAACTGTAATCATCGACGATAAAACCCAACCGGGGATGTTAACCGGGATCGAAAGCGCATATTACAGTGAAGAATATCCGGTAACCGTATCAAATTATGGAACGTTTTTAATACATCAACCAGATATCAATAAACTTTCCCCGATGTGAGTTTCGTCGATGATGATGCTGACCAAATTGTCGATTATTTTAAAAATGTGAAACGAGTTAATGGTTTAACGGCGATGAGATTACCCAAGATAGATAAATGGGCGGAATAGGTTAAGAAAAGGTGCTTCAATAAATGATGTTGGTGAATTAGAAGAACATAAAGATTCCGATAATCGTAAAAACTATCACCGGGGAAATTTATAATCGTCGAAACATTACAAAATTGGCGGAGCTCCGATTGAAATAATCGATCATAATTCACATGCGTGGTCCAATTCCGTAAGGATATTTCACATAATCGCGTAGTAAAATATTACCACGCGGATATATTTGATTATATCCAAATAAAACCGATCCGGTATCAGTATGGTGATTTAAAAGGGAGGAAGAGGTAGGATACGATCTATTTTAGAAGAACTTCAAACACGCATGAATTATCTCACGGTGAGATACTCAAACGACGTAGAATAAATACGACGAAATTGTTTTACTGTTTCATCCGTCGCATCCCATTTTGCCAGGAAAAATAGTTCGTGGGAACCGACTCGATTTGATTTTTTCGATGATGTAAAATCAAGCTGTCTTAAATACGGCTATGGTGGATTGTGGAATACCAAATACAGTCACATCAATGTTATTTCCGTTCACATTATAGCTTATCATCCAGGAAGTTTTCTTTGACGCGGTGAATGCAGTTAATATTTTAAACGGTTTGGTCATCCTACGCATGAAAAGACCAGAGTCGCCATAAACGGACCTTTACCTGATTTTGACTTAAAAGGATTTACTTTTATCGTTTAATCTCGCTGAAATTTTCCATCCAATATGTTGCGCCTGGTTCGGTAAAAAATGTTAACGTCGAAATGGGCACCGATAGTACTACTACGTTTTATGCTCGATGTTGACATGTTGACATCGCTGACTGTCTCCGAGTCGTTTATGTAATATAGGAAATAATCTTTGGTTTGGTTATCGAGGATTGGGATACAAATTACCACGAGGAAAAAGGCGCAAAGGATCTCAGAAGAAAAAAAAATAGTAGATTTCCTTAAAGTGGATCATGCGATAACAAGTCACGTTGTACAAGATTAACTTTAGAAGATACTGAACTAGATTTTATAATCGTAGATACAAAAAAAATTACATTGAGGAAAATCGGTTGTTTGACCAACATGGAAAAAATAGAAACCATTCTTGAATATTTTGAATGTGAATCACCACAATACGCACATTTAAGATCCTCAATTTTCGCTTATGTTTCGATAAATTTACTCGCGATGATAACCTGATTTTCAAACATTGCTTTTAGAGTCGCCACGGTTTCATTTTACTTTAATATCGAACATAAGAAAATCATAGAACCGTTTACTACAATCATGGACGAATGGGGTTCATGGAGAATAAAACAGGAAATAGTACATGAACACCGCGAATTAGCGGATGGTTCCATCAATGATATTACAGCGCAGATATAAAATTAGAACTATCGCGATGCTGTCTGTTTACGATCCAATAGACATAAAGAAAACCGTTTACTTGAATGGACAAGGAGGATGCGGTACGACAACCAGAGTTATCGAATTATTCGGAAAGAATTATGACATGATAGTATTAACACCGACGCATCGACTTGCAAGAGAGATGACATCCCGCGGAGTAAAAGCTTGTACGTATCATTGATCATTTCGTTTTAACGGAAACACGTGGACTCCTCAAATGGGAAAACAAAATATATTCCCGGGATTATGTTTTGGGAGGAAAGATGTACAGTATAATTGGATATATTAAAACGTTCTTGGAGTGATTGTTAACAAAAAAAACCGCTGTGATAATGTGTGGTGACCACGGTCATCCACCGCAGTTAACTGGATTATCTCCTCAAATTGGTTTTAAGAAAACTGTACATTATTATGATGAAATTAATACCGATGATCGATCACTTGATGAATCATTAAAAATATTAAAATCTTCGATAATATTACAATGAAATAAAACTCAACGCGAAATAACACGTCAAAAACAATTCCTGAAACATCCAACGGGAATTTAGAAACAAACAGATTTGATAATCGCGAGCAAACAAGAAATCACAGATCTACTTCAGATGAAATTATTTAATCTGCCTGAAGAAAAATTTCTAACATGGCAGGTTCCATTATGTTATAGGCCAATTGATACACGACGACATAACATCAACGTTGATATTCCTGGGACATCAATGCAGCAAAACCTCGTGTTAAATGATATTGTGCTGTTTGATATCACTGCTGTCAGAGATGCAATAAACGCTGAGAAATCCTCATAGAATATAGTATACGCGATGACAATATATTCACCTCAAGGATTAACCATCTCCGATACAACAGCTTGGATCATCGATGATTTCATTGACTGGTCAAATTTAGGTTATTTAACGGTATGTAGAGTCCGCAGGTTAAATCAACTTCAAAGAGTTTACGTCGATTTCAACAACAATAAAAATATCGATTATGTAATCAATGATACCGCGATAATAAAAAGAGTTAGCAGGGTATAAACAGTGACAAACAAAACAACAGACAATTTGATCTCGATGTTGTTTTATTTTAAAATTAAAACAACAACATGAAAACTACTGCGCGAGCTGTAATTGTATAATGGGATGGTCGGAACAATTTACTGTTGATAGACATACCAGAGATAATGTAACATTGACCTGTCTGGAATATAATCGAAATCATAACATTAATTTAGACCCCGCGGTGGTAATTGAGTATCATCTGGAATCACTTGTAATTGTTCACGTGCTAATCCATGTTGTGGAGCAGTTGAATCTAATCTATAGATTGCTGGTCTCTTTTTAGATGTGACAACACTGAATATATTATATGTGGTTACACTCCATATAGGATCGGTTTATCTTTTTCTATATTTCTTTTGTGATCGCGATAAAAAGAGTCATATTGATGATTCTAGCAATTTCATTATTGAGTGAGTTATCACCCCGGGTAATCTTTTAACCCATTCACGTGATCGTTTATCTTCGATGGATTCCCTCGCGTATTGATAAAGAAATAACCGGTCTGCAAGCTTTCGATTAAACCTTTCAACGATTGCTTGATCGCAATGAATTGCAGTATGTCCTCGTCTGATGGCGGTACTATGTTGTTTAATCGTTGATGACACTTCAATTTGAAACTCTTTACCTGGATCAACCTGGAGGAGTTGCGGCCAACGTAGAGGTCATAATTGATAAATTCTTTTAAACGCGGAGGCAACTTCATATGAGGTTTTCATAGTGAACGGTTCTGCTTCTTTATATCCACTCGCAATGGCGACGACGGCTAACGCGTATTTGTAAGTATTCTTTCCACAGTATCATGTTTAAGAAATAAGATATCAGCCTGATGAACTTCATTTTGGACGTTAACATCGAATGACGCGTATTGAATGGAATAGGTAAATAAATTTGGATAACCAATTTCTCGTGGTAGAATTTTTAATCTTTACAACACTAGCGAGTTTATTAATTGCGAAGTTACCTTTCCAGAATCCGTCCGGGGTTTAATAAATTGATTCCATCATGAAAATTACCAGCACCTACTATGAGCTCACTTTTCATTGCAGTTTTTATCAACCAACTAGCCAATTTTTCTTTGAAAGATTTATCAGCGACAGAATTTAACGCATGTATTAATTTCACATCCTCGATGTGTCTTTGCTGATGATCTTACTTTTGTATTCGAAATCATGAGCGTGGCAAGCTTTATCGATATAATTTACTGGCTATTCACCAGGTCGGGGTTGATCTTGATTATCAAGTCGGATATCAAGTATGGTTCCAGGACCGCAGTAATTATATTCCGGGAGGTGTTTTTCTCCATGATATTTGGCACACGGAGCTCCAGGAATTTTTTTTAACCTAGAAGTGATATCACTTCTCTTTCTTTTACTAACGAATCTGAATTTTTGTATACCACATTGTGCACACTTACCGCTAATTGCATCTCTGTTATTTGTTTGTCACAACATGCGTTGGGTCAATTGTCGGTGTACGCTACTTACAGTTTACACAATATAAATCCATAATTTATATATACTAATATGAATGTAATTGATAATTCAGTGAACCGAGGGCGGGAAACTTTTAAACATTATGCGATGCTACCAAATTACATTCGGATGAGTATACTTGGTCCATCAAGGAGAGCTTAAACACAACTGCTAATTGATATGATAATGAGATGGATGAAATGGGATACATTATATTATTTAGCCCCGAGAGCAGATGATCAACGTTGTTATGCGCTGCTAAAGGATTTTAAAGAGATCGCACAATCGTTAACCGGCGAGGATATTATTGAATTTATCATCGACATCGAAGAAGCTCCTAGCGTTGAAGATCTTAACAGGAGTGTCAACAATCTAGTTGTTTACGATAATATGATGCTAGACAAACAAATAAATCCCGCTATGATATTTTCACAAGGAAGACACAAAAATATTGACGAGATATATGTTACGCAAAGGTATACTCAAATCCCTAAAGTGATCAGAGGCAATTGTAATAGCCTCGCGGTGTTTAACGAAGTTGATACTCATACATTCAGAAATATTCAACAAACCTGGTGCGACGGTGACATGAATTATAATAAATAAAATAAAAAAATTTAGTCATGCTCGGTCTATCCCTCATGGATTTATATAGATAAATTTACACGATCCAAAGACATGATATCGGATTGGGCTCGATACAATATTTAATTGTTTAATATCAGTCAATAGCACGTGATGACACCATAACGCGATTTGATTTCAATTTTTTACATAATAAAAACATTGTTTTTTTTATATATATTTGCCTGAAAAAGTTGTGCATACCTGCTCCCATTTCACACACATACATACGCGTGCGGACAAATCTTTTACATTTAAAGTATAAGCTTTTGTAACCAACTATAAAGGTGGGCAAACCTACTCTTCCTCTGTTTGAACTCTACAACTTCAACAATATAAATCAATATATTTTTGATATAGATATAATAGTTTTCTCATAGACACAAAATCAACAACCAGTCAAATATCATCCAGCGCTACCGAATTATATCAGAATGATACTACTAGGTCTGTTACGAAGTGGAAACACACAATAACTTCTTAATTAGATAAAAAAGATGGATCAAGTGGGACCATATCTGGGTCATCAGAGATGCTGCTATGTTCTTAAAAGTTTAATGAAATCACAATAATTAAATGAAGAAGATGATGATATTAATTGCATCACCGATAGTGATTAACTGCTGCGTGTTGATAAACTTGTTTGATATATTAATACTCTTGTAGTACATGATGATGTAATTATCGACAAACAATTAAATCCAGCAAGAATATATTATCGAGCCAGACGAAAAGGTAAAGATATAAAGTATGTAGCAGAGTGATATACATAAATTCAGACATTGATCAGATATAACTGTAATATATTAGCTATATTTAATGGAGTTGATACTCATACACTGCGTAATATTCATCAAACTTTGTGTTTAGAACACTTTGATATATTTAAATTTAAAAACGTTTGTTCACTTGTGCAAGTTACCCTACACGGAATTTTAACGACACATTTTCAGGATCCTCGGTCGCGAAATTTTATAGGTCTCGATACATTGTTTGCTTAAGAGATAGCTGTTAGTCTGATATACTAATGATTTTATTACAGCCGCATAAATAGTACGACCTCATTGAAACATCTGGTGGTTAAACAAATGCACATATACATTTGGAAAACAAATGGAGAAAAAAAATAACAAAAAAATCTAACCGAATTAAGGTTACAGGATTCGGTTTGGCGTTATGGACTCTGTATTTTTCATTTCCTTAGGAAGCTTTATGTTTTTAAGTAAATGGTGCTTCAACGAAAGGTATGTTGACCCTGTTTGCTGCTCCATTGCCGCCCCATTATTATCTTGAACGTGTTTAATGTTAAACACAAACTGTTAAACTTAGGAACCTGCTATTGACGTTTGACCAAACATTACGTTGGAATAGTTTAATCTGTTCGACTACCATGTTTACATGCAAACTGTAATACCATCCTTGTGCGGGATTCATGTTCATAAGGAACATGCATGCATTGTGACTAGTGATATTCGGAAGGTTAGTATTTGATGTTTCGTTGAGATTGACCATGACAGCCTAACCGCATGAAGGCAATATTTCCACAAAAGTCAGTGTATTAAAATCAACTAGGATAGTTTGTCATTGGTATTACTGTTTCAGGAAGTTAGTGGCTTCTGCTCGTTACATTATTTTATTTATTAATTGTTCTAATATCTTAGCGAGCAGGTGAAAGTGTGATGATATTCAAGTAGGTAACCATATTGTTAATGTCGTGCATTATTTCTGCATTTGGACCATCGTCCTTGTTTGCATGATAAGTTGCTTTAACATTTATTTAATCAAAATGAATGGAAATAAATGTTCAAAACATAAAGAGAAGCGACTGATCAATTTGCAAATGACACTGATATTATTCGCAAAAGGTTGAAAACTACATGTTTTTTGTGACATAATGGATGGGCCTTTTTATTTATTTCCCTCGGTCAATACAGATCTGCTTCTGGTCAATCCTTTGTTGGAAATTCAAGTGTGTGTGACATCAATAAATCGTATGTATAGTACGTATGTTGTATCATTCGTGTATTACACGTTATGCAATTGCAAATTTCAAGGAAACTCGACGATATTGTTTCCCATTTTAATGAGGAAACTATACATCTCGTGTTACATAAATGAAACAGAGTACCTGCTAAACACGTATGTTAACAAGGGTTATCTATATCTTTGTTTTGGACAATGTATCAATGAATTGTAATTTAAGATTATATCTGATATATAGAGATATATGTCACTAGGTAATGACCCGAAAGAACATTTGAACAGGTAAACATCATTCCAAATCTACACCTTAAGACTTTTTAATGGAGCAGTTGCAACGCAGGTAACTTACAAACTCTTAAAAAATGGTATAAAATGTGTATAATTCTAATCATCTCACCTATTAAAAAGCAGATTAAATCAGAGAAATCTCTTTTATTGTGTATATTGCCTTCTTTGGGCATCATTCCGAAACTAGTTCCCTGCTATTATTGTTAAATATGCACGAAACGAAAACGTTTAGGTATCGCTCTAGGGGTGCGAATATAATTAGATACTATGACTTTAGGTATTCAGCGAGAAGAAGAACTGATTCCTACATACAATATTTCACATATTGTTTCAGATACTGATGAGTACATATTGCAGAACTGTACATGTCACAACCACGGACAGTGCTTAAGAAGTGAAGGAAGTTTCCTATGTAGATATAATAATAGTTATACTGGAATTAGATGCGAAACAGGTTGGAATATAAGATGTTTGTCTCACATGCAATATGCATTTAATACATCTATGTATATCATTCATGGTCTAAAATTGTTAAACATAGATAAACGTAAATTAAAACATGCCTCAAGCAATAATGCATGAGATTCTGTCCCCACAAATTATAATTTATGTTCAGTATGAAGGGCATGTTTTCTATTTCTGTTTCGATTGTTTGATGAAGAGTAACAAAACGTATTCAGTAAAATGCATATTCATCCATTTTACAAAATCATCTTTTTGCAAATGCCTTTACGAGAGCCTTTAAGCAATCTTTTAACGTAAGATCCATTTTAATATAGAAAGTTTTTAAAGAAATAGTTCTTGCAAAATCTAGTTTCTTCCTTAAAGATATTATATACATATTCTAGACATCATTTCTGGTTTGATTTAATTTATTTGTTTCTCCATCTATACAGTTTGATAATCTATATTTTAAGCATTACATAAAATGTTATTTACAAGTTATCAAGTATAGAGCTAAAACAGCAAGACTTCTTAATCTTGCCTTTACTAGAGTGTATTCTTCATCAAAATGAGTTCTAACTGCTTGTATTTAAGATCCATCCTGTAACAAATAGTACGATAATAAACATAATCGCCTTATTTAAAATCATATTCATCAGATCTCAAGGCTGATTAAGACTTGATCCTGAATTTAATCTGAACCCTCACGATAATAACAGTTCTCATTGAGGTGTATTCTATTAAATGTTCTATGGAATGTTTTGATTTTACGGTTTAACGCCATTTGTAAGAACAATATAGGCTATACATGGCGTCCATTATTAATGGTGGAGGAAGAAACCGGATAAACCCCGGAAAGAACCACCGATCAACGAGAAAATGTCACATAACTACATTTGCCGAACCTTAGACTCGAACACGCGCAGACAGAGATGAGATGGCAATGGTCCGTAACAGACAGCGCTTTAGACCACTCGGCCACTCGCGGGCCCCTCTCTACCGAATGAAGTCAACCGTTAATCAAAGTTAGCTACAGTTAAAAGTAAATATAATAATAATAATAATGATAATAATAATGAGCACTGAGTATTGCACTTAATCGTGAGAAGCTCTAAACGCTTTACAACATATATAATGAATTAATTACAAAAAAACAAGAATAAAAACCCACAAACATAATGAAATTAGAAAACAGAAACTAAATGCTGAACATATTACAAATATGAAACTATCAGTTATTTAAGTTTATTATTGCAGTCGGAACATGGGAGTTTTAAGACCACTCCTGAAAGGGACCACTGTGTCTTTCTGTCCAATTGCAATGGACAATTTCTTCCATATTGCTTGGTCTTGGTATGCAAAAGAACGTTGTGTATATGTGTTCGCTTTCATAGATAGAACAACGAGTATACCAGTATCAGAAGAGGAGCGAAAATGTAATATTTTGTTGCGTACACATGGGTGAGGCCAGATGGGATATCTATTGTTTCAGGTAAAAGATGTGAATGAGAAAGTCTTTGTGTTGTGATCAGAATGGCCCCAGTTTTACCATCATTCATCTGCAGCTTGTTACATGTCTTTCATGATTTCACAGCAGAAATTCAACTCTATGCCTTGGATGGTCGCATCAACATCAGTTGGGTGGCTAGGTTTGCATATTTGAATGTCATCAGGATACCATTGGTTATACGCTGGATGAGTATACATGGCACTTGAGAGCGTCTGAGTGTAGATAATGAAGAGAACAGGCCCAATAACCGAATCTCGTGAAACGCCACAACATCGATCAAATAGGCTGGAGTGTATTCCATTTGCAGACACATCTCTGTCCTGTTGACTAAGTAGGACCTTAGCCATAGTAAGATTGTATTTTGAATGTCAAATACATGCTGGATAGGTGAAGTTATATATCATTTTCTAGTGTGTCAAATGCTGCTGACAAATCAAAGAGGGTGAGGAATGCAATCGTTCCATTGCCCAAAGCAGAGAAAATGTCATTAACTACAGTCAGAAGAGTAGTTTCCGTATTGTGGCAAGGGCGATATGCGGAATGTTCATTGCTAAATGGTATGTCGGAATTCAGATGAGATACAAATTGTGTTATAACAACCTTTTCTGAGATTTTTGTATATGAATGGGAGAATATAAACTGGGCGGTAGTACATTAAATTGTATTGGGTGAGCGTTGGTTTCATCAGCAGAGGCTTTATAATGACAGATGTAAAAAATGATGTGAATTCACTGGATGACAGAGAGGCATTAATAACGTCAGTTAGTGAAGGCAATATTGGCTGTAAACACTCAAACAGCAGTGATGTTGAATTAGAATCAAGTGCACGTAATTTTGGTGCAAGTAGTGTACATATATTTCTTGACAAAATGTTGTTAGTAATCTTGAACAGTTATCTACATATGCTATAGTTTAGTATAGTATACATAAATTATATCTGGATTCGAGTTTTAGTTGTATCAACTAGTACGAAATATTAGTAAGTTGGATCAAAATTAACGAATGCACATGATATGATTGGATGACGATCTCTCAATTAGAAGACAGATATACTGCCTTATTCTTCTGTGAACAGATGTGTTTGTACTTATTAGATAACATTTAAACCATTCTTGTGTATAGGATTAATTCTAGATCACAGGAACATCTTCCTTACGCCCTATATATATATATATATATATATATATATATATATATATATATATATATATATATATATATATATATATATATATATATAGAGAGAGAGAGAGAGAGAGAGAGAGAGAGAGAGAGAGAGAGAGAGAGCTTATCAATAGCTTCATTTGTTGCTGTGTTAGGTTTGGGTTTAATTCCACTTTTCATTGAACTAGAGGCTATACATAGCCTAAATAGACCCTGTCGAGTAATAAGTCATATCTGTCAGACATGACTGTTTCGATAATTCTTTTGGAAGTTATATAAGTGAATTGGAATGTCCGAATGATGCAGTGGACAACACAAATGCATCCAGCTGTTATAAATGTCTGAAATGCCCATGACATCGATCAAACAGTGGTTTCGTATCATAGTAAATCCGAGTCGCTTGTCCTTCCGCTTCGGATATCCTTATAGCTGTTAAAGTCACAACGTTTGTACAATTATCATTAATGATTACATTTGTGAGTTTCCTGCAGTCACTAACTGCTGTATTAACTACAAATGTTTCATTGACAAAGAGAGAAACCCGTCCTAGGATGAACGTAAACGTCTCGGTTCCAAAGTTAGAGATCACTGCTTCCTCACTGGTGCAGACGCAATACGTGCAGTCTGCAGTTGAGCATTTACTCCGACACAAAATGCATGTGGTGATTCATAACCTAGCAGATAATGTGGCTACTTAATCATAAAAACAGTAGCCAGGGCATCTGATCGACCGGTTAGCGTGAACGACCACAACATCAACTATACATGACGATTCGAGTGGGACAATTGCAGTTCGTTATTTCGATACATTTTTATGAAAGATTCCATGGATACGTTAGTACGCAATCGGACAAAAGAGAACAGCAAAATCATTCTTCGATACGGTCCTACTAATATGTACCTTATCACAAAAAATGGGCTTTATCCGTTAGAGTACATGACTCAAGTCAATTTTCCGAAACTGTCAATAAAAAAGGTATATCTATATATATACAGCTCGTAAATTACCTGTCTGAGCATGAGTTGGATTAATGGCACCTTTTCGGGACGATATAGCACGGAATATGAAGACATTATGACATTATAACTACATAAATGTATTCAATGGAGTAACTCAACACAAAAATCGGAGATGTTTTAGAAGGTAAAAGGAGCACTTGAAAAGCTCTGCTTAAATCGTCATTGTCATCGACGTCTCCGCACAAGCAACGAATAAACCGACCAAGATACCCAAACAAAAGTAAACAAATCAGGTGTAATGAATATAGATTGTGTTAGTAAATTTGCAAACCAGTGACGATATGTTGATGCCGGTCAATAAACAATCACATACACGTGCGGTTATATTAGTATTAGTTTTGCCTGTCATCCCTGCCGGGGAGTAGGCCAACCACGAAAGGTCGCCAGAGGCTTCTGTCCGGTACCATCCCCTCAAGCTGACTCCAGGTGTGATCCATAATAGTGATGTCCGCCTCAACGTCACGTCGTCAGGTGTTTATTGGTCGTCCTTTTCTCTTCTTGCCTTAAGGGTTCCACCTTAATGCCTCTCTAGTAATGTTCGTTGGCTGTCTACATAAGGTGTATTCTATCAAACCCAGCCTTTTCGTCTTGATCTCATCCTCTACCAGAAGCTAGGAGGTTATCTGCGAATTTATGTTTTTGCTGACGGTATGTGGTCAGCGGATCTGGACAATTTTTCTTAGGGATGCTGTTGATGAAGGTCTGAACTCTTTTTACTGTGGACTTGGTGTTTCTCCAGGTCTCCGCTCCATACAGTAGGACTGACCACGTTGGAGTTGAACAGTCTGATTTTGGCAGTCAAGGAAGTTTTTTTGGAGCTCCAGATGTTCTTGAGCTGTATAAAAGCTGCTCTCGCCTTTCCGTTCCTTGCCTTGACATCCGCATTTGTTTCACCTGCTGGTTGATAGTGCTGCCTAGGTACGTGAAGGACTCCACCTCTTCCAGGGTTCTTCCCTGCAGTGTGATTGTGTTGTTGCCGATATAATTGATTTTGATGATCATGGTCACGCCGTTATTAATATTGAGGCCAACCGGTGGAGATGTGGCTGCCAGTATGTCAATCTTGTCGATACGATAATATTTAACAAGAAATGTTGAGTATTTAGATTCATGTGTGGTGTAGTAATACTTAGAAAATCAATTTCAAATCTAATAATGTGCAGTTCCTTTCTCATTTTAAATTTACTGTTTGATTTAATTAAGACGGATACTTATGATGATACTTGCATTTTCTGTTCAAATATACACAACACGCAGCAGACAAAAAAACCTCTGGAAAACGCTGATATTGCGTTGGATATAATAGGAAAACTGATATGAATCTGTTCTTGGTATATTTAGCCAAATGATTTAAGCATCTGCGCATAGAATGAAAGGACACTTTCCCGATATGAGTGACTGTTGGATATATCTCATCTTGTGGGTAGAACAAATAATTTTTTTAATGCGTAGCGTAGTCAATCCTGAAACTTCTGAGCTGTTCATATCTCTATTCGTGACATCTCCCAGCTTTTTGTACTAAACCGGGTTTAAAAACTAAGTCCTAACACAGATTCCTTTAATATGAACATATTTTATTGCCCATTAACAATGTCAGGCTTTCCTTATCTTAAATATAACGATGTATAGTAAACATGATCATATATTAAACATGAACGTTCATGTATGTGCAAACCAATTGTCAATTATATATTTGAAGTTTAAAAATATGGAATGTTGTGCAAAACGCTTGAACGCAGTATCGTATTTCTTGTCGTGTTCTTTACTTATATTTGTTAAATATGTCATTAATAAAAACAAAATTCAACGATTTGTTAGCATAATATTAAATTGTACAAATTGTTTTCCACTAAGACCGTATTAGCAATTAAGAAAATAAATATTAAGTGTACATCAGATTGTGGTACGTAGTTAGTTGTTTACATCCACGCTTTAAAACAAGAGTGCCTATTGGAGAGGTTTCCGTGTTCATTAGCATGCAAATACACAGTAATTTAAATTTGTTTTTCGCTCTAACGATCGTTTTCTTGTCATAATTCTGAAACAATTGTATAGGTTAAATCAATAGTTAAATCATGCAAATGTATGCAATATGTTACACATACCACAATAATAAATACGTTTTAATCTTCTGTTGAAATTATAATAATATAACATAACATGTACAGGGATTTCCTTTACATGTAATTGACTACCACGATTAGCAGTGATGTATTGCCGTTATAATTAGTGATTACGTATTGTGATCAGACAGCTTTGAAATCTTCGCGTTAGCAAACAGTATATACGTCTGCACATTTCTTGTAGACGTAGTAATTAGATTGCCGATATAAATATTTACTGAATGTTGAATTTTCCATTCGCAGCCCTTCATGAAATGAATGCAGATCAAGAGCAAAGTAAGACATCCTTATTAGGATGGATAATCACTGGGCCACTTTGTCTTATACTTCTTGTAACAAACATTGTGACATGCTTACGACTCCATAGGCATGAAAGTAAGTAATATATGTTCAAATGACAAGACTGTTTGCTTCTGTGTCTATTTCAAATTGATGCGTTCCATTACCTTTGTATCGTCATTTCTTAGTCCATGTTCTTATAATACATAATAATGTTCTGAACAAATACCCATATAAGAGATGGTAAATATAATAGCTGTACTAGTCTTTATCGGTATAACATGTATAAACTGTTATCAGACAGCTCGGACAATGATGTGGTACTTGTCCTCTACAGATAGTTAACCGTTATATCTAAATTCGCAGATCACAGTTTGGTTGGAACTGACATCGTATCACACCTAATACGTTGATATAAATTCATGTGTATTCATGTTTGTGGGTTCAAATATAGACTTCACTAAAAGTAAATCACTTGTCTATAGATGGTCATTAAGCAGCAACAAATACTTTATTAAAAATAGGTCATGAATAGCACTGTAAACTCATGTTTTACTCCTGTAACATGCCTATCGCTTATACTGAAACGGAATGTTCCTTGTTATGTGTAATGTTGAAATCGATTTCATGCACATACAGTATGCATTTTGTTTGACCGTATATTTTTTTTATGGATAATATTACCTGCCAGTAACATGTAAAATATCCATCTCTCGATTTTCTTCTCATATAGTGCAAATGCTCAGTAAGGGCAATACCAGATAGATATGTGTTACATATCATGGGAAATAAAGTATGGCAGTTAAGTACAGTAATTTATGCGGTCAATATATGTAACTTAGTGACCATTGAAGTCATTTTGAACACCAACAGGAATCAGCCACTTTGCAAACATTAATTGTGGTTGTACAGATAACATAGTTGTGTGAACGGCATCTATATTCGTACTTAGAAATCATCTTCTCACTAATGTCCGCAGCGTGCTGATAAATTAGGAGAAGGTCAAAGTGTGCAATTTATATCAATTCCCCAGCCTTCAAAATAGTGAGACTCTGACATCACTCGCGAGTCGACAAAAAAAAACAGTGACAACTTTCGCTATTCCTTAGTTGTCATTTAAGTGGATGAAAAACTTACTTATCATTCAGTGACCTGCATGTGATAAAATTGTCTTTCACTAGATATTTTGACACATATTTTACCAGGTATTATTTTTTGTTTTACGATTAACAAATTCCAAGTAGTCTTTTATTTTCATTAAGATTGTCATATCGACATATTGTTTCAATTTCCCTATGAATGTCATATCAACATTATTTGCACTTACGTTATGTTTTCAGATTCACATATTAGTTCATTTAGGTTAAGATTATCCATTATTTGTATACGTCATATGCATAAAGATATATACGTGTCGGCACCTATTTTGTCAAATAGATGATACGAAAAGCTCTATACGATTTTTAAAAAAAATTGTCATGTCACGCATTTTCTTCACAAACATTCGCTGAGCTCGGTTGATATTTTGTTTCACATTATTATGAAGATATGTGTTCGAGTTGTATGTTGCAAAGAGATGCACTGCTTGTACATGAAGTGGCTAAGCAATGAATATCACTATTGATTAAACATCAGGTTTGCTTCGGACTACATTGCATTCATTGTCCTTGTTGACGCGTCTTAAATGCATCCGCGAATAATTGTTGTGAAGCATCACAGCTATTTTTGCATTTGCTATCATAACGTTTTGTTCCCATTGCTGTTGAATAAAGTCCCAACATTAATAGTTAGACTCTTACATACTCTAGGTTTTGGTGACGGTAAACTAGCAAGAACACGTTAAAAATAACACATATATGTTTATTTCCTAAATGTGTGTGAGTTATAGGGGACATTTTGCATTCATTTCAGTTAAAAGGAAAGCTGTGTTATTCCAATCATATTGCATTAGTTTCTTTTCAGGTTGCAAAAAGAAGAAGAGGTAAATCGTTTGATGTTAATAATTTCCATAAACATACTATGAAATAAAACATTACTAAGTAGTTTAAAACAAACACCATGGTATATGACTGGGACTACTAAATTGAAGATGCTATGTTCGGTGATCTCCATATATCATACATTAGGCCAAATGTTTGTAGTATGTACATTTCCGACCTAGATTTTAAGGTATCACAAAAAGTGAGATAATTATTACAATTATAGCAAAGGGGACAGCACATCAAGATGGTATTATCCGAAGTTGCATGCTTGGGTAACATACATTATTTAACAACCTAATCAAAACAAATTTAAATGAAATTTGAATTCATATGACATTACATATTCCGCTGCACTGATTCTAATGTCTGGTGTGTTTTCTTTTACATGAATCTTTATATAAGTATCTAATAAAGGGCACGTAATAGAATACCATAATCTCGTGGATAGTTAGATAGTTAAATACTAGAATAAATAAATTTAGTTTGGACATAAACATAATATAAACGAAATAATTGTTCCAACATAGTTCAATAACGATCTTATTCATCATTTTATAAATCATTTGATTGCTGATTACTGTGCTCTTTGTTCCAAATATTTTATATTCTAAGAAACAACATCCCGGATGATATCACCACTGCAAATAAGGTCACTGCTATTGATCATAGAGCTCAAGCGAAAGTGAACGAAGAGATTTCTGCGTATGAGTTTGTGGAAGGTAAAACACTACGTTCAAATATAACAATCGCGTCTCTCTTTGCCCTTCAATAACAGTAATGAAGATTAATATGATATGATTAATATTATTTGCAGAAAAGAATGGACATATTTAATCATGTACGAAAACTGTTATACGAGATTGTGAACACATCTACAACGAATATAAGTTAATAATATTCATTGGATTATAAGAAATATTAGAACATACCCTATGCAACGCAAATAATAAGACAGGATTTTGCATCTAAGATATATATATATATATATATATATATATATATATATATATATATATATATATATATATATGCATAACCATAATACAACTACAAAGGTTATGCGAATGAACATATGTATTTCAGATTCCGACATGGAGTCTCGCAAGAACAAATCAAATGAATCAGAGAGGTAAAATATTTTGATTCCACGTCATTGTTCTCATGTCGCTGCTGCTCAGCAGATTATATATATATATATATATATATATATATATATATATATATATATATATATATATATATATATATATATATATATGTACTAATAGAAGATATGAAGTCCAAACTATTTTTTCTACATGAATGAATTTAATTAATTAGCAAAAAACGAAACTAGTATCCATTATAACATGTACACGTGTTATGTGGTGAAGCATGCAAGCTATCTGAGCAAGCAACGACGGCATCAGTATTGCGTAACCTTTGTTGCTTTGCTAATTATTCGAGCCAGCTTTAATATATATGGGATATAGTCACTATGGATATATATATATATATATATATATATATATATATATATATATATATATATATATATATATATATATATATATATATATATATATACAGTAGAGTCTCGTTAATCCGAACCCGTCTATCTGGTAACCCCGATGTCCGGACATAATTCAACGGGAAAAAAGTTTCTACACGTTAATTTGCTCCGTTAATCAAGAGACCGCGTTCCGGATCGGAAAATCAAAATTGGGGACCAAAGTTTAAAGTTACATTAAAACTTGTATTGATAATCCGGAACTAATTTGTCCAAAATTAAGAAAATTCGAAACATTGGATATGAAAATACAGTCAGTATAATAATACATATACCTCAAAAGTGATGCCCTTGATAATATATGGCCATTATCAACAACAATGTAGCATGAATTATTGTAACCAGTGATGGTATAAACAATGTTTGTTTTAGCTAGTTGCAGATGGGGGTGTTAATAATTAAACACACTGGGATTAAATCGTCCACACCTTTTGACGGAACATATGATAAAAAAATAAATGTGTCATTAATCCTCTTTGGTGTGTACCAATTGTATGCAACAATTACACTTTATTGATGGGTTTAAAAATACAGTTCACAGATGTAAGCTGTGGACTGTATAGGACATCATTTCTGCGGTACCTGGTGTAATGTGTTCGATATGTTGATTGTTTAAACTTATCTATCTACCTACCTACCTACATACCTACCTCTCTCTCTCTCTCTCTCTCTCTCTCTCTCTCTCTCTCTCTCTCTATCTATCTATCTATCTATCTATCTATCTATCTATATATATATATATATATATATATATATATATATATATATATATATATATATATATATATATATATATATATATCTTTACTTTACTTCAACCATTATTGAATATATAGTACATTACATTTAAAGATCGAATATACATGTACATACATACGGTGTGATGATATCGTAAAAAAATGTGAATGATTCAGTTATCCGGAGAACTCGTTACTCCGGACATATTCACTCGGAAAGAACATGTCTGGATTAACGAGGCTCCACTGTATATATATATATATATATATATATATATATATATATATATATATATATACTTTTTCGACAATGTTATCATGGATTATTATATCGTTTCCCTGTTAAGCAATTTTCAGTCTTAGACGCCATTCATATTGTTAGGTGCCATTAGTGATATTACATTACATATGAACCTTTTTGCCTTTAATATATATATATATATATATATATATATATATATATATATATATATATATATATATATATATATATATATAACTTTAAAATAATATATTACGATATAATATTTCAAAAATGGCAAGAAAGTATTTAACTAAAACCTTGAAATACAAACTTTACGATGAAGACATCAATGCAGGATATGAAAGGTATAGGTAACTTGATTATATTCATCCGAAATCTACGTAATTTCATAAATGGGCATCAGCATATTTCTTATTACAATTGCAGTTACTTTTTTAATAAAAGTGATTTAAAGGTAAATATTGTACGCGGAAACCTTTTAGTGTCTAGATGCTGAACTTAGATCAGTATATATTATCTTATGCCATCAAACATATTAGCGGTTTACAATTAATCATTCGGCTAGTCTTATTTTAGATTAAATTATCATGTATTATAAAAACTTCTGTCTGTTAAACAATTTTCAGTCTCAGACGTCATTCATATTGGGGACTTTAGTGTGCTACATTTCATATATCAACATATTTACTTTCAATGTTAGAGCTTTTTGGAATTTATGTCAAGAGAAATGTTTGTAGGAAAAACATAAAATATTCATTTTCTACAATTTCAGCAATGCTATGGAACCCTACGATAATTTACAAATGGAAACAAGATCGAAGTCAGAGTATGATAAACTGACGTTTGAAAGAGGTAAAATGTTTTGCCAATAGTTCTTCACTGACGTAATGATGTGTGGTATATATATATATATATATATATATATATATATATATATATATATATATATATATATATATATATATATATATATATACACCGCACCGTCTGTAGCGTGGTATATTTTATTGATTGTATCATGTTAGGAAACTGTATTTCGCAGTTATATTTCAAGCAAGGTTGAAACCAGATATTATATATAAGGATGTTGTTTGTAAACTGGATCATAGCTGGTTCCATAATATAAATAAACCTATGGATATTTTTAGGTGTAAACGTTTTGTAGTTACATATAAAAATATGTATGTGTATTAAGCGTTCTGGTTAGGTTTCATAGTATTTGGTATTCAATACATAACAACTAGTGCAAGAGTTATCTCCTCACTGCGTGTGCGATTCCCAAAACACGAAAGGTCTACAGTTTGAAATAAAGACAATGCAAAATATCACGTGAATAAATGAAATAAATCATTATTTGTGTCGAAGGAAACGATTTGATTAAAACACTGTATTAGGTACGAACAACAAATATCATTAAATTCTAGATCATACAACAGTGTGTTTTCTGTTCTCAGAATCTTCTTTGAAAACAACATGAAGAACGAGATATAACAAATAAGGGACTACGGAACTATCCCAGAAAAACACATCCAGTGTGGAAGTACCTCATCATATGTGTTTGCTTTATTCAGATTAACTTTTTTAATTATAACATGTATATTTAGTAAAATAGTTGAAATATATTTTGCCTAATGTTTCAAAATATTCCGATTAATTAATATATGGTATCAGTATTAGTTAAATTCGTACTTAAATAACAAGATAGATTACAGTGATGGTTTTGTTCAAGAGACGTGGTACATTATTCCAAATACAAATATGCTAAAGGCTACTATGACATAATTTATACCAAACAATTACAATGTATAACAAATAATAATCAGCAGAAACCGAGTGGATGCTTCGTTAACATCAAATAATGTACATTTAAACCACCAATTCAGCACCATTGACCCGTTTGGTTTTTGGTATGAATTGCATCAGTGCGTTTTCATTTATGACAGCTTTTGCAAATATTTAAATTGTTGAATTCATCTCTTGGCCAAGCGTTTTAGCCAATTAAACAATCATTTTCAGTAAAATAGTATGGTACAATTAAAGATCCTGCACGATAGCTAATCAACCTGATAAGTGACAAATTACTAATCAGTCGCACTGAACCAACGAGACATCAAGTACAAAATTAGAACGTGTATGCTTTGAATGGAGACACTATATCACATATCACATATGTTCAATCATATCACAAATAGGAAAAGATCATTGACTACAAGTTTAAATATACTACTGGGGCATTACACAAGACATTTCTAGAATATGAAATTGATCAGTAATGATCAAGATCAAATGTACATCCTTGTCCTTTTCTATCAAAGAAAAGAGCAATGCAAGTTGTAGGTGGTGTCATTACTCCTCTCGACAACATATGCACATTTTATTGTTTCAGACCTCTATACTCTGTCTAATGCTAAATAGGTATCCACTTTCAGTTAAAACCGCTCCAGTTTCCTTTGATGGTTAGAGCGCTGGCCTCGGATGTGGGAGGTCGCGGGAGTGAGACTGCATTAATCATTACTTAAATGTAAACGGAAGCTATAACAAAAACATTATTTCAAAGCTGGATTACGTAGAACAGGAAGACGAATTCCATGTATCTCTCATTCGCCTTTTAAGTCTAAACAATTTACAAATTCGGCCGTTAATTTAGAAAATCTGATGCAAGTCATTTTTAAATCGCCACCCTTTTTGTTAACTACTCCAGATATACAAGTGTGTATTGCAGTATCCAATGACCAAACATGATGATCACCAGAAAAACGAATAGTAATAGTCAATGATATCAACGATCAGAATATTGACATCTTCGTTCTGACAGAAACATTGCTAAAAACATCCGGCGATTACCCCAATTGATCGGATCTAACACCCGCCGGTTACGCCACCAAAGCGTGATACCGCCATTCTCGTAGAATTGCCGTAATCGCAAATACTTCCATGATACAATGTCTTAAACACAACACAAAGAGCAATTTCTGCGACACATCGTTTGAACTAGACCAAACAACGATCACACTGAAATTAAAGTCAGTCATTTTTTCCTTACGATTCCACCGTATCCCGCCTAGTAGAAACAACAAGCTGACTGAATCTTTATGGAGGAATTTCTGACTCTCCTGGTGTATAGAAATTTGATAGGTTGCAACTTAATTATTTTTGGAGATTTCAACACTTGGACCGGAAAAGCATACACATCAAAACTCTCATATGTTAGACAAGATTCTTTATAAACCGAATGATAATATTACGTGGTCCATACTTGTATCCAACGGACTTGCATCATATCACCTTAGCAAAATATGCCATCTGGATGTATCAGTCCTTAACCCTCCACCATTTTATTAATTACATAAACCTCCGTATGACAAATATAAAACCACACGTTTGCATGAAATCCAAGCCATCCTAACAACTTGCTCACCTCCTACAGCAGAATAACTCCATAATTGACTGCGTTCATTGCATGAAAAACATGCCCAAGCCACAAAGTGAAAAGTATCAATTAAAAAGTGTTCTCCATCGTATAGATGTGTTAGGAACCAGCTTCCTAATGCTAGAAGACACCGCCGTAAAGCAGAGAGGCTTTGATGTTCCAAAGGACTCACTATTTATAAACAAAGATATGAAGCCGCAGATAAAACGTCACAGATATAGTCCATTTTGCCACATTTGTCCACTACAGTACTAAGATGATAGAGAGTTCTAGCTGCAAAAAGATCTTTGATATTGCGAACAAAATAATATCAAGGAAGTAATGTACACCACTTCCAACTGCCGTCTCTCCAGTATACCTTCCGGAACTGTTTGCAAATTTGGTCCGAGACAATATACAAACGATTAGAGATAAGCTTGACCAATCAATTTTAATTGACTCACCGTTACCATAGGGTTGCAATACATAATTTCAGCGACAACCATTATCATCACTTGAACCTGTCTCTAAGGAGTTAGTACGTACAATTGTAATGAAGTGTGTACCAATGTCATGTGAAGTTCCAACATCACTGCTGCTGGAGTGCTGAAATCCAATATTGCCTTCACTAACTGATGTTATTAATACCTCTTTCTGATTCGGGGAATTACCATCTTTTCTCATATCTGCCATTATAAAGCCTTTACTGAAGAAACCAATACTCGACCATAAGGATTTAAAGAACTGGCGCCCAGTTTCTAATATCCCGTCGATATAAACAAATCTTAGGAAATGAAGTTCTATCTCAACTTATATCTAAATTAAACAGTCGTTTTAGTAATGTACAATCTGCATATCGATTTGCCACAATACTTAAAGTAGTATTCTGAAAGTAGTTAATAACATTTTACCTGATTTGGATAGCGGAATGTTCCAGCTATTGTCCTCCTTGGTTTTACTGCGCATTAGACACAATAAACCAAGATATATTACTTCGCCGTATCCAACATGCAATTGGCCTTGACAATACAGCTTTACCGTAATTCAAATCCGAGTTAGTCAACAGAACACAATTGTAAATATAATCGGACTAGACTGATCTATGTTGTGGTGTTCATCAAGGTCATGTTCTTGGGCCTGTTCGCTTCATTATGTTCACACTCTCGTTACCAAGGGTCATATATAATCATGAAGTGTCTCATCAATTGTATACTGATGACATCCAAACATAAAAATCTAGCCACCCAAGTGAAGTAGTAGCTACCATCCAAGGAGTAAAGAGGTGCATTTCTGATGCGAAATCATGGATTTAATGTAAAAAGCTGCAGATCAAATATGATCTGAGGCCATTTTGATCACAGCAAAATCACTTTCTCATTCGCAATCTTTACTTCAAACATGTTTCTGTAACGTATACTTCAATTTAGTTGGTACATTTTATCAAAGACATTTAAATTCACAAGTAACACAATAGGCAAACTCAATTGATTTATCACGAAATTTTACGAACTTTGCTTTCCAATTAGATGATAACGAATGTCTGTACATGCATACCATAAAGACCCAGTTCTGTCTTTATTTATATCAGAACATATATAATTATACATTTCCTGGTTAAATTAAACCGTGTAATAATGTTGTTTCTGTTCCTGTGTGGTAAGTGTTATTACCTTATTGCATATGCCTCATCAATAAGGAAGATGGATATTATCCCTAACAAGCCATTTGAGAATATGCCAGATGGATTCAATGCTGAATAAACATGGATTAACTTCAAGAACTTTCAAGAACTTTCCAATGGTATAAATACTTATATAAGTACACAAATCTTAATACCGCCAGTTCAGTTTAGCTCCAACTGCATAAGTAGATACATATCTGCATTTTCTGACATAGTATAAAATTTATGCAAGCATTCGGGAGACGTATGTTGCTATTTATGTGACCAATTTATCAAGACAAGAAGCAAATTAGTACTCAGTGGAAGAATCTGCTTAGATTTGTGAGACATACATGACATATGTTTGCATGCCTGTCGGGCATCAAGAAAACACATGGACAGTTGCAATCACTGTGATAATTATGTAGATGAAGATGGACAGGTTTTGCTCTGAATTTGATTTTATAATAGTTGTTAAAATTGTTAAACTTGTTACAATAGTAAAAGTGTTTAACTTTAAAAGTTTTACAATGTCGATTGTTATTGAATAAAATATATCATATATGAAAACTGAGTCAAATAAATGGATTTCATAGGATAGTACAGAGGGAAAAGAGTGCCCTGAAGTCATGCACTACCTGCACCCACTCTTCCGGAGAGAGAGCATTCGTCATTTGAAGAGGGCAGCTATTCAGAGAACGATGTAAACGTTGTTGCACCAGATGCCAATTTCAAAGGGCGAGTTTAGAAAAGAAACCCATACTACCCCAATCAAAAATGACCTCAACGACATGATCAGATCTTATGGTGTTACCAAGTCCAACGCCGATCTTTTGAAATTTATTCTCAAGCAGTGGAACAAGTTTGATTACAGTATGATAGCAGCAACGCAGGAAGCGTCACTAAGTTTTTTAAAGCATTTTCACCCGTTAAGAAAGGACCACGCTTCTGCCACAGATAATCTGAATCATTTGTTATCATAATGTATGGCGCATCTTTATTGACAAATTAACTTTTGATCGCAAAGTCGTGCTGCTCTATAATGGAACCTGATACCGGTCTGTACGCCTTGTTCACTCGGTGCACTTGAAAAAGGATTATAACAGCATGAAGACCTTGCTGGACGCTTTCATGCATGATGAGTACGGCTGGAGTCGGTTGTCCAGGTGACCCTGCTATATTTGTTTTTGGGACACAACCGGGCACTAACACTAGTGCGACTAGCAACAGCGCGGATCTTGTTATATAAGAAAAGTAACATCGTCATGTTGGTGCCACCGGTGTTTTCGTCGGATCAAAGATAAGGAAGGTTCTGAAGTGCAATGAGCGCCTTAAGAAGCTCAAAAGTAAGGATAAATCGGCTTGGAAGAAAAGCTTTGGTGTAGTGGTTCGCGGATTCCTGGGCAATCACAACACCAAAAACTATGTAGAAATAGTTGAGACTCTGGTGAAAAACTACGGCAAATCATGCTATATTTTCCAGTCTAGTGAAGTATCTATTAAGATGTTCATATGTTGTCGCTCTGACAGCTATCTGCCAGTGCACTGTCAACACTCATACCTATAGACTCATCTTCGTGTCACATTACCTTAGATAGCCAAGCAATGTTTGTCCTTCACGTGGCTGGCAGTGGCAGTAATTAAGTAAACTGTTCACGTTGCATGACAATTCCCTCTGACAAACAATTTAGACAAGATAATAGATAGAAAGATAGACAGAAAGATAGATAGATAGATAGATAGATAGATAGATAGATAGATAGATAGATAGATAGATAGATAGATAGATAGATAGATAGATAGATAGATAGATAGATATATAGATAGATAGATAGATAGATAGATAGATAGATAGATAGATAGATAGATAGATAGATAGATAGATAGATATGTGTGTGTGTCTTTCTATGTCAAGGACATGTATTAAAAAACATTTTTATTTACTTATTAAATTCATATACTAGTGTTTCTTTTTGTGCGTTCAACGATTCTTCATGTTGAAAAATGTGTATTATCTCGTATTTCATACTAGTGAGCTCGGTTCATTTTATGCCACACGTGCGAAGTGCTTTTGATGAGACGAACCGAATAACTTTAATGCACAGACAATATCTTTGTACAAATACCTCATCGCATGGAAATATCTTTACCCCACGGAATGTATTCGCACATCTCCAGCTGTAGAGGTATATACTTTTAAATTATTTCTCATATATCTGATAACACTGTTGTATTACAATGTAAATTTGTGAATGATTTGTATCTTTTGTTTATGCGGAGTAATGCACATGTTTATATGCGCGTTTACGACTGAGCGAAGGATTGAAATTAGGAAAAAAGGCCTTATTTTTAAGACATGTTAAGTACACTAGGATGCTTATCAAGCAGCGTTAGGTTTATTTCTAAATTTAATGTTCTGTAAGTATTTTGACGCTAATATTATCCGTATAACGTACTGTGTATAACGTTATAACGTTTTTATGCACGTGTGACACGGTATTGGATATGTTTCCAGCTGCCCAGCCTCTGGAATGTCCAGAGTAGAGAGTGCCCAGTCTCTGGAAATGTACAGTGTCCGGTGTTGCCCGGTGTTGTCGAGTGTCTGGTTTTGACAAGTGTATGGAATGCGAAGTCTTTGTCTCATGTGTAGAACTGTCCAGTGTTTGGAGTGTCTCATCCGTAGTGCTGTCCAGTATCGGGTGTGGCAGGAATGTACATTATCCGTTGATGTCCAGGATCTGGAGTGTCCGGTATCGTCCGGTGCTGTCGAGTGTGTAGTGTCCGGATCTTCTGGAATGTGATGAACCGTCTGGGATGTTCAGAATGGCTATAGGGATCCGAGCGTTCCAAGTATTGGAGGTATCGATGTCTACGTGGTACAAGCTGCACATCCTATCATAGGAATTATTCATTGCAGCTGTGTAGCTAAACTATAGCAGCCGTCGAGCTGAAATAAAGTGTTCTGACAGCGGTTTATCTCCTTGCATGTAATCTTTTAGCCGTCGGCTAAATTTTGGGGCTCATAAAATCCATTGTATCTTTCGGGACTGTACAAATCTGTCCTTTTTCATTTGTATAAATTTTTCATTTGCATATTTTCACTATGAATGAATTAATTCTACTACATGAGTAAAATGCTGCATTATTTGCTAGCTGAGTAAACGGTATCCATCTTTCCATGCTAAGTTTTTGTACAGAAAAGAAGCTACACTGCGATCTTATCAAACTCAAGCACAGCTTTTATTCGTTAGCTAAATCAGATTTTACGTGTATTCTTTCGTAAGAAGGATGACATTAGTTGTCGAACATTATCAAACGCATTTGGGTTTTGATTACGACAATAACTGCAAAATGAAAAGTCCAGGAAAATAACTTTGAGCTTTGCTATTTACTTTTTTCAATAAAATATAAAGTCTAGAACATAACGTTTACGCTATGACTAATCATACCATTAAGTGTGTTTCATTATAATCTAGCGATACATCGATTATATCACATCAGTTCATATCCAAATTGTGTACACAAAGAATATTGCAAAACCATTGAATAATCACATATTAACAATATCAATAAATATGTCCTAAAAAAACCGTAATATACGGTTTGAGTCCGTTAGAAAAAAAGCCTCACACACCATTTTGGTTGGCTTGTCATGATCAAAGTTGGAGTTCAAGATGTTAATGATGTCTTCGACCCTTAAGATTTGAAATATAGTGTCTTGCATGTTCTGCCGCGTGAACAGTTGGAAAATCGTTCTGGACATATCTGGAGATGCCGGGAACAGGCTTAAACTGAAGAATGAATAATTGTTTTCTAAACATCCAAGGTCTCCGTAGCAGATGGTGGATCCTATTCTTTTGCAAACCTCAATTGAGTTTACAAACGATTTTCGGAATATATTATAGTCAGTCATATGCGTAGATTAATACTATGTAGCCAGGACTATTTATCGTGAGGAAAAATCTAATTCATACATTGTATGGTATATTATAACGTACATCTTAAATACAAACAAAAAGGTTAGGAAAATCAGAAAAACGAAAGGTATAGATGATTTGAATGTGTTTAGCTGAAAACGTTTGAAAAAGTACAAGCAGCCAGAAGTATACACAGCTATCTAAACTTTCAAGGAGATCGATACGATAGTTTCATTCTTTTGTTTTGACAAAATGAAAAAATCCATTGTCCATAAATGTTATTTTAGAAACGTGATAATAAATAAGTTAAATTGTTGAATGTAATAAAGATATATAGAGGATTATACATATGTCGAAAGCCAAATGTATAAATGGCAAGATGAAACATTTAATGCTAATACGACGAATATCAGGAGGCGATTAGTACCATCCAACATGATGAATTGTTTCTCAATTTGACAAGCGTTGTTCAAACCCCATTCTCTGTTAAAAAGGTTTTTCATGAAGAATTCAAGCGTACCAGATAGTGTATTTGAAAATAATCAGTCACCAGATCAATAATTAAGTGCAATTCGCACAATGTATTTCCATTATTTGATGATTATACAATCCATCTCGCAAATCATTTACAATAATCTCAAAGGTAAAACCGGTTAAGTGAACGAATATGTGTCTTCAATATTACAAAATTTCAAAAATATTATGAATAAACGAAATCAGTGCAAATAAGAATAAACACTGTCTCAATAAAATCAACTTTGAACTGATGTGATTTCCTGTCCGAATAACGTAACAATAAAACTGTTAGCAAAATGTTTTATATCATCGGCAGATAAACACAATAGTCGGTATTACAATAATACCACTAGTATACGAATACATTTAAGAATAAATGGATTTTCTTAAATTTCAATACAAGACATGGATATCTTATTAAACATAAACAGTAACCAACCCAGTGCTTCCAGCAAATATAATATTACCATTTTAAGGTATAATATATTTTATTTTCATATAATAATTTTAATTATGTTGACCTATTTGATTATTTGATTAAACAAAATTGCTTCCTCATGATAATTTTGTTAAACTTTAAAAGTGAAGATATAAGTGAAGATCAGTATAATCACGTATGTTTATAATTTAAATGTAAGACATCCATGCTTTTGGCTAATAATACTAGCGATATTTGGCTGGTTGTTGGAGGGCATATGCACGTGCAAACAATATGTCAATGATTATGATCAAACCAAATCATAAAATAATTTTATTCATATTGATGAAAGAATCCAGTTCGATGTAGATGATAGATACACCACCAATTGATAATGATAAATGGATAGATGCCAATAAATAACCATTGATACAATATTAACAGCAGATGGTTCTTCTGATTAGTTGTATCGTTTAATCAAACTCTTCAAGAATAAAGTTCTCGTTCACTGGTTATATGATTGCGTGGGAATGTAAAGGAAAAATGGTTACATCCTTCCATAAACAAATGTTTCATAGAATGAAGGAATAATTAGTTTAGTGGAATCTAGTCAGGCTGATTTTTTTTTAATCAACTATAAACAAATTACATCATTTATTGCATATTACACAAATTATATATCGGATTTGAAAGTAAATATATTGCATACTGTATACAACGTGAATCAAGTGTCATGGTTTAAATAACGTTCTGAATATGCGTCAGTTCTATTCAAATGAAAACGTAATGCTTCTTACGAAACAAAAACAACAATTGAGATTGTTTGACCAAGAATTCACATACACTGAACATCGGACGATAACGATACCATAAGAGACGTATTTATATAATTAAAAGTATTCAAAAATTCAAGTTGTATATGAAAGTAAAACTAGTTTTAATATATCAAAGCTATCATTTTCTTTACAAACCGTTTTATTTTCAAGCAGGTGTCTTAGACACGGTGGATAATTTATGTAAACGTTATACTACAACTAATGGAATGAAACAGAAATATGGTGGTTTGTCATGATGTGATACGCTGGTGGAAATTATATATTTTTAGAAATATGTGGATCATATTATGGAGTATATCGATTATGATGATGACTTAGAATACCAGAAAAAGGATCTTGCCTTTTGTTCAAAATGTAAACGTAGGTGTAATTTGGAAACTGTAAGATTGTGGAATTCGTGGGCCTAAATTTGAAGCTGCATTCCGTCAAGTTTACGGATGATGAAAGAATGAACGTATTGCGGATTAGTCAGATGAAATCAGGATCGTCGCTGGTATGTATCAGCATATCAGCATTATTAAGATACAATTTTGTAACAGACGAGGAAAATACAAATAAAGATGTAGTATGGTCTCAGGATCATATGTTATGTTTATACAGGAATGAAATAAAACAACAAAAAAATCATTATCAGTCGTTGATATTAAAGCCGAATATGATTGATACAGTCAAGGAGCTATACAAATAGACGTTATAAAGTGACAAATCCTTTTCTTTATCATACTACTATCAGTACATGACATGTGGAACAGATTTTGTTTTAAATGTTAAATAAGAAGGGTTACAGTTAAAAGATGGATCAAGCGAACTTTACAGAGAGTTGCATGATCCACCAACACTTATTGGAGACGATAACAGTGAAGCTACTACAAATAAATTGGGAGCAGGTTAGCTAGATAAGATGTGAAAAGTTCAGGAGCGCAACATTTTAGGTAAAATATTCAATGAATAACAGCAACACTTAATCGTAACAAGAACACAATTATACGAATTACCATTTCCACAACCATCAACATAGGTAAATTAATTGGAACAGATGACGAAATCAAATCTAATGAAGCCGACAATGAAGTATAATAACATATTAAGTTCGATAAACACAATAAAACTGGACATGAACATAAGCATGGGATTATTACAGAATATCGCAAAGGTCACCATACGTACGTTCAACCAAATCCAACCACAATGAGATGTTAATTGTGGTCACTACAGATAAACTCAGATTAAAGCAAACCCGACTAGCGGATGCTGATTATGTCAAATGTGAAAGAGGTGATAGAGGAAAATGATAATTAAAGATTCAGGTATAAGCTTTTAAATTACACCAAAAAAAATGTATTATCATAAAGTGGTGAACATTAGTAGCCATTAGTTTCGGTTTTAATTGTTTTACCATCTATAGTTTTCATTTGTAATATCCCGTTAAAATATGGATTATTATTTTATCGTTATAGTTGTGGCGAAACAAATATCAATTATTATACAAATTACAAATAAATGCATATTATACACATTCCTATTGATATATGATTGTATCAATTGTGCCTAACAATTATTCGCTAATTACTTTATCGCGCATTGACTTAGAAAAGAACCTCTCCACGATGACGTTTGTGCTAGCGGAAATGGGATAATTACATTGTTGTACGTTACCGGAACATGTGAAATATCAAATTATTGTGAGATATATACTGATAACCACTTTACATATCATTGATGGTATAATTTTTTCAACATTATCATGTGAGGTTTATATATCAGGTATGGAATATATCTTCAAACATATTTTCATATAATAAATATATTGTTTAAAAAAAAACATCTCTCTGACTTAATACATTGTATTTACGTCTCAAATTCGATTTTAACAGTCATATGCGCATATAGCCTTGTTATAGCTTAGGATTTGTAATGTTTGACAAATTGATTTATCTCATCATAAGTTAATTAATTGACACAGCAATATGATCTTTAATTACTTTTTAGTTCAAGAAACTGATATATTTGGTTTTAATGTTATCACAATCCTCAAATGTACATCTTAACTATCAACATTATTATGAGTGTTGAAATAATGATACTAGCACAGTAATTTCCGTTTCTTTGTAGAAATATATAAAATGGTGTTCTTTGCATATTTCAACTCAATGTTATAATTTATTTTGTAATTAAAACATTTAATTTAAAAATTACAGGAAGATTCCTCAAAACTTTTTTTTCGTACTGTAAGTGGAATAAACTTTTGTAATAGCTTTTATCTTGTTTTAAAAATCTAAATAATATTTATCATAATGTTATGCAAAATTATTTTTTGAATATATTTCTTTTTCTATGTCCTCTTTTGTTGTAGAAATCATTTATTTCCTTACTCAGTATGTGTTGATGTTGGCTCTTTAATTTAATAAATAAACAAAGTTTCAATGTATAAATGTCCAATCAATTCATTTTCTACCTATGTCAATACATAATATATAAATTTCACTGAACAATTTCATTTTTATATAAATGGTTTAATTGTCATTGAATTACGTCTGATACTGAGATACGATTCTATTATTATTTGTTTTGCGATTGTTAATATCATTGGGCAAGTAATTTTGTGCTTCTTTATGTCTTTTATATTTCGTCATTTGCAGTAACTTGTCATTATCACTGTCAGTTCAGTATTCATCAGTCTCAATATGTTTATCCATTTTTTTAGTTGTTACAATATCTACTTTATATATTAAGTCATTTCTCTTTTTGTCTTCGTCATCTTTCTTTTTGTTTTACACTAACAGCCATGATTTTGTCGTATGCTGTTTGGGATGTTTCCATTCTCTCTCTCTATCTCTCTCTCTCTCTCTCTCTCTCTCTCTCTCTCTCTCTCTCTCTCTCTCTCTCTCTCTCTCTCTCTCTTGCGACGCACTTGAGAAAGACAATTTAATTTTATTTTTCATTCTTAATTTAGGCACTGTAGTTGACGTTAATGGGTGCACCCCCAATAACTCTATTGATTCCAGTTTTTAGCTGTCACTTTTAGTCTCAAATAGTTCACCCTCCTCTATCAAGATTGCATATCTGTTCGTTAAAGCAATGTCGTTTCCTTATACGGTGTACACTGCGTCTCTGTCTTATCGGGGCTTAGATAAACACCCATTAATCGATGTATCGTTACTCCTCTATGCTCCCGTTACATCTAAGATGGGCATTTTATCATCATCTACCTCTTTGTGTTTGTCTTACATAGCTGTTCAAAATTGTCTCCAATTGTCCATGTAACTCTTCCTGCTGCTTTGTTTTAGGGCTTCGTGGATGGGGGAGCGTGCAACTTTGCTAACGTAGGGTGGTGATGATTGGGGATTTTTAAGTATATTGGGACATATCCTGCTTGATTGCATCTTGGACATTTTCTGTCCCATCCACTTCCGGTATACAACAACCTAAGCAAAAAACATATGACATAAAATAATGTAGGAATTTGTTTGGCATTCTGTTTCAGAACTATCATAATTCTTGCTTCTGACTTGACCTCTCAAAATTCCCATACTGCCATTTTACATTCCAACACTTTTGCTTTTAGTTTTGCCATGATGATAACATCCTTCAACACAACCTTCCTGACCATGGCGTCTGTTTCATGTATATTAGCTTCAACCCGATGCAATCTCTTTAATTAGCGAATTACCAAATCTTTTCACTCGGGTATGATTCCCATGACTTTAAGAGCCAAAAGTATTTCAGATTGCCTAGGGCAGTTTGCTTTTTCACCAAAGTCAATAGTCTGGCACCCTTATTGGCAAAAAGGCAAAAGTCTTTAATTCGTTACATTCCCTTCTAGCTGTTTATGAAAGTACATGTTAAGTTTAGTTATACTTGGCTGTACTGCTCCATGATTCATATTTCCTAATTGCATTTGGAAAAGTTTAGTCTTTCTCTGCTGAAAATATCGCAAATTTTGTTGCACAACACTGTTAAAACAGATGCTGGTTAGCTAAAATGAAACAAAATACAAAATTGAGTCGGTGATGGTGTTCTTTGCTTTTTTCTTCAGTTTTATATATGCCTCCATATACGTATTCTCCAGTAAAGTCTAGATTAAAGAATTGTTTTTTTTTTTTAAAATGTAAAAACACCTATACAGAGTGAGCAATATTACTGCTTGCACAGGAGCACCAACATGAATACACAAAATCACAAATGGGTAATATCTCTTGAAATATGTTGTGTGCGTACTGAGCAGCTTACGTCAATTCCTGTATTGTGAATATAAACGATGAGTTTACTTCTCAACAACGAGTATCGTATTTGTTTATGGTAAGCAACTATTTGATATCTATTTCACTCAATAGTTTAGCTGAGACACCATTTCAACATCTACAATGTGAACCACATTATCTTTAGGCTGTTGAGTAATAAATAGGATAATAGGTGGCACGTGTTTTGTTTGTGTAAATGTTCTCTTTAGAAACGTTGCGAATCGGGTGCTGCCAGTATTAATTTAATTATTACAGAAGACGCACCCTGGCTCGTCCGTGTTAGAAATTGAAGTCGCGTCAGAGAGATGCAATGCGTCCAAGCTCCCAGTCAGCGAAGCCGACAGTTACGTTACTGAATATAAAAGGTGAAATTCAAATAACAACACGTTAATACCATACAATAACAAATAGTCGTTTCTCAAAGAAAATTCAATATTTAAAACCCAATTACTTGTCTTTAACTCGACCATGTTACGGCCGTTTTCATCATATGATGTGGTGTGATAGAGATTCGTACTGCCCTGTGTTTCTAGTCATCAGTTATGCGACTCAGTACTAGTACTCTAGTCCCACTCAAGTCCGTCTAACTTCTGTCTCCGTTCCTTCATTTCTTGTCTCCCAGAGACTCACAACCAAATGTACTAAAATATGACCGTATGTCTTCTAATAATCAGCTGGTCTATAAACGTTTCATGTGCGAACACACAAGAACATTAGCATATCATATACCTATCTAGACTCACACTAAACAGCAATATATTATCAGATAAGATATTACCTTCCTTGGCCATGCATTCGAGCACATCAAAATAACCATCCTTTCTTATACGGTGTACAGAGTATCAACAGTTTAACATGCAGATATCAGTAAATTTCATCGCATGGTATATATATATATGTATATATATATATATATATATATATATATATATATATAAATATATCTATATATATATATATATATATATATATATATATATATATATATTCAATAGTATTATTTTGAACAATATCACATAATCAGACGCATTTCTATCCATTACACATCTACAAAGTGTACACATATCAAAAGATCCATACGTTGATATATCCTTACATATTACTCCTACGAAGTATACAAAACTAAGAAAATATCCCTATTAACTAATGTAACCACTGCAACCATTATACAAATTTATTATTTAATTCAGCATTTTTAATCTAAAAGATATCATTAATAATTGCACGATATTACTACGAATTAACCAAGCAGCGAATTACATTAAAATATAAATTATTCACATAAACATTGTTCATATATGAACATATGCATGTAGATCAAACACTACAAATACATCAAACACTACAAGTAGATCAAACACTACAAATTGTAATTTTACGTACTAAAGATTCTAGTACTGAAGTATGTATACTGCATCTATTTAAAATACAACTAATTTCCCGCAATAGATTACAACAAATGAGCAAATAAGTCACTGATCTAACCGAATCTTCTTTGTAATTCCCATAAAAGAACGTTTCACGCCAAATTCGAATGACGTTGGAGTAGATATAACCTCCCGCAAGATAGTTTAGCTACTACTAAGGTTTAGTTCTGAATATACTAGATTTAAGCTTGTTATTTAAGCTTGTTATTCTAATGCTGATCATGCCTTGCTGAACTCCGAGTGGAGTTCTATTTACCCATGGTCTATATAAGTATTATGCATTGCCCGCTCCCAGGCAGTCAGTAAAGGGTTGGCTTGCGACCACCTCTTGATGTATTCCTTTTTAAGTCAAATGCGGCAATTCAACACTTACCTGTGAATCGCGCCCTGCCATAAAAAGTTAATATGGCCAATTTATACACACTGGCCTGATACTTCATATTTCTCAAAGCTGACGTTCGTAATATTTATGACGCGTAATTATCAGCCTCGATGCCTAGCGTATACATTTTACAATGTGCTACTGTTCCTTACTTACAACGTGACAAGGTCTGTGGATTTCATTTCCATTGCATTGAATGAAATGTTTTTGGTCTAATTTTAGCAATGTTTCTACATTATCGAGATAATTATAGAATAGTATTTGAAAACAATAAAATAAGCAAATGTCTAATGCCGGGCAGTGTTTGAACAAACATCTGCTACTCAAATACCCATGAGATGGCTTCTGTATACAGCATAGGTATACGTTAAATGTTAAACTTAAAAAAAAATATCCTTTTGAAGTAAACTGCCTCCGCCATCCTTGGCCGTTATATAATGCGCTGCTTTTACACTGATGGTTCTTAGGCATTTCGTTCTAATGGAGGTAACTCGTGAACTCCAACATATGTCGCATTGACGAAGCGGAACATTATCTGCTCTCTGCACCTATTTGTGGACAGAGTTAACATTTATGAGCATTGGCTGGCGATGATAGCGATGGTGAAACTTAGGACTAAACCAATCGGAAAATATAAAGAAAAAGATCAGATAAATGATAACGATTTGGTCAAGAAATGTGTCATATTTGAGAAAGTTATCAAACTTGCTTCAGAGATAAAACGAGACTTGTTTTGAGAGAATATCAAAATATTATGAATGCTTTTTAATCCTACTTTCACCCAACTGTTCTGGTATGAAATAATGCAGCCAGACAAGCTAACAAAGCAGTAGAACTGTTTTCAAAAGCTTCAATTTGGAGAAATAAAATATTAGATATTTTGTTCAGCTGGAAAATTATGCATGCAATATAACTGTAATACTAATTTCCACAACTTTATTGTGGCTTATTTCAGCGTCTCGTCTCCTTCAATTAAATTCAGTTTTAGAAATGTAACACGGAAAAGACGATGGTATACAGGTGAAAATATGTAGGTGGGATGGGTAACTTAAGTTTACTGACAGCAATATTAATGTACCATTATTGCACAAACATTTAGTGGGGTTTTTGTGGTTGTGCGTAAATATATATATATATATATATATATATATATATATATATATATATATATATATATATATATATATATATATATTACTGGCTGTGGGTTTCGTCGTACTAATCATGTTAGTCTTTCTTACTGGCAATATTCCATATACCACGAAGAGCTTTTTCACCAATAACATTTATAGCTTTTATCGATAATTGTTTTGCGATTGGTGCAATCCTTGCAAATAATCATTGAATAACACTAGCAAGACCATCTCCGTACATTGTTCTGTTTACTACTCTGACCACGGATGGTTTGTAATGATGATAGTGTATGCTCATCTTATTTGTAAAATTACCATCCACGGAATTAATGTCCGCGAATATCAATAAAAAAAATATGCGGATCAAACACTAGAAACCATGCAGAATCAAGGATGTGAACAATTGCAAAGAAATATTACTGCAAATACAATAGCTAAAAGCGGTTTTAGTTTGCGATTTAGATCGCAAAATATATAATAATAATGTTCAAACAATCGTCTGACGAAGAAATTTGATATAGACGCACCGGTATTCAAAGATGAATCTGTACGTGATTATCAATTGTATTCTTATAGCGCGATATAACATGATAGTCGATAAAAAAATTGAACTTTAAGTTCAGATTACAATGAAATATTGTCTACCCCCTGATGCATCTACTGAAGTAGAAAGATAACTTGTAAAAACGGATAATACGGAATATGCAGAAACAACACGGTTGGTGTTGTCAATAACGATATAATGGCGCTGTTTAGTTAAACGATATTAATGATTGATGGAAGAGAGATTGAATCTATTGAGCATGATGTCGATATTGCCACAACAATAATGTGTTTAGCGAGATATTTTGATGATTATACAAGATCAGCTGGTCCATCGATGATGTTTGCTAAGGTAATTACTGATAGCGCTGATCATCTTCGGTATGTTTAAATACGGACACCACAAGATACTGCAGTTGATCCACAACCAGTTGAGTTTGAACATAAAGCTAGACCTCCTAGTGAGTTTTATATTTTAGTGATGTTAATGCTGCCAATTACACCATAGGGTTTGCAACACGTATATCAATGTTGAAAGGACGTCGTAGTTTATATTCATGTGCAATACCACTGTCCCATATTTTCATATTTAGTGGAAATGTAAGAAAGATTAACTTTGGAGCTGGCGAGAAGCAGGCACTGATGCAACTCCAGTCGCTGCTGGTATGGTAAATATAACATAACTCTCATTGCAGATGCCAGTAATGACTCCATCGATCGCCGCAGATGAAAAATTACTATGATATACGGATACAGGTGGTAAATAACTACTATCGTGGCTAACAGTGTCGGCATTTAGTAGTCAGAAAGATACTAATGGCATATTTCAATGGCATGTGTCATCGCCACATATGCGTCTCGACATATATTTTTGCGGTACTGCAGTGTTAAATAGTGTGTGTCTACAAGGAACTGTAGAGTAGGACAAAGCAGACTTCTGCATCCCTCATCGTCTTTCTTCTTTTTTTTCCAGTAGGAGTCGAACTTTAATAAATTAGAACATTTCATCAGTAAAGTTTAAACAATTTAGTTTGTGGATTATTCTTGGAATATGTTTTAAAATTTGATTCTTAAAAGTTACAGTTCTTCTTTCATTTTTAAATATTTGAAAGGTTTTTGTTTTCACTTTTGTGTTACTGTGATTTAAAGCCTAACACAACGGAATATATAAATATATGTGTGTGTATACATGAATACTTTAATTATATTTCGCAGACTTCTATAATGCTTGTACATACACGTAACCACGGATACGTATTTGGCCTTATCCATTGTTCCATTGCTGTTGCAGACTGAGTTTAATCCAAAAAACGATCGTTTTTGAATTTCTCTTCACACGCTTTATTGACGTATAATGGAAAACATTATAAAAACACCTCACATATCTAAACCAGATGTATACTATAGACTCACTACAAACAACGCGACACATCCACAATGATGTTTTCACCAACACATATACCTTTTAACCTAGTATATATGGAACATAAACTTATGTCGACAAGTCATTTTAGGTTTCAAAAGCTAAAACCACGTAGTGGCATTTATACAACTTGGACCTAAAAGCATAGACATAATTCCTCATGTATAATGAAGCGCATAGTCTTCTGTTGAAGAGACGGAGACAACAATTTATCCGAACTTCCAAAATCAACGATGTTCATCATAACTGCATGCATATGTAACCGTGGCATCTTTACTCCTGTACATTGTAATACCTACATTTGCTCATATGGAACGTCCATAATTTCAGTAAATGATTCAGTAAAAAGAAGAAAAATATGAATTACAGCCCAAAGGACATAGGATCCGATTGGGTGAAGTCATTTTTGTGCATATGTGTTCGTAATAAATGTCATATGATTGTCAACAATTACGTAAGTACAATTTGCTACTATATCCAATAAAAAAGAGAATATAACGCTTTTTATTAGAACATCTACATTACATTCCTAAAGATATACCATGTTTTATCTCCTGATTCATAATTAATGTCATGCTGGCAATCCTCATATTGACAGCAAAACCCCATATGAGCCGGTTATAGACCAGATGATCGCATTTAACGCGAATGGTTGAATGGTCGAATTTAGTTTATTTCGCAGTGTCACGAGTTAGAATAATAAATCGACTTCGTAGAGTGATTTTAAATTTTAATGACACCAGCAACGAAATTGCCAGCTATGACATATAATGATATAAAAAAACTCGATGGTTACCAACGATGTGACAAAAAATATATAATCGCGACTTTGATATTGATGTGGAATTTATAATGATATTAGAACAACATAATAATCACTGCACGAGCTATACTTATATAATGCCAGGGCAGTATTCGTATAAAAATCCAGCACAGTTTACCGCAGACACGAGAGATAGCAGTCTTCATCATACACGCGAAAATCTTATGCTGACCTGTCTTGAGTATAATAGACGCAGAAGTTCTAGTTAAGTGATCGCGACGGTAATTGTGTATCCTAGGGTATCACTTGCAACTGTTCACGTGTAAATCCACGCAGATGAGCAGTTGAATCTAATTTATAATCTACAGGTCTACCCGTGGTTCTTACTATGCTATACATTTTGTGTGTAGTAACACTCCAAATTGGATTAGTAGCTCTTTTTGTTACCAACTTCAAGTTCATCTGGTTCATATAAATATATCGCAGTCACATTACCAAGTATTTTTGTTTTGAAAGATCAGTTCGTGTGGGTATATATTTTCTATGGTCACGCTATTAGGTTTCATATTGATTGTTCTAGTAATTTAATTTATTAATGCATTTATCACACTTGGTAATCTTGCAACCCATTCACGAGATCTCTTGTGTTGTATACATTCCTTTCTCATTTTGATATCGAAATAACCGCTCAGCAAGTGTTCGATTAAATCGTTCGACAATTGCCTGATCACGGTGTATTGCAGTATGTCCTCGTCTGATGGTGACAGTATGATGTTTCATCAGCGATAATACTACACCCTAAAAATCCTTGCCAGGATCAGCCTGTAATATATCTGGCTATTTCAGAGGTCCTCGTCGATAAATTCGTTCAAACGCAGAATATACTTCTTTTGCCGTCTTTGTCAATAATGGATCTGCTTTTCTGTATATATTTGCAACATCAATGACGGTTAAAGCGTGCTTGTATGCCCATCTTTTGACAATATAATGGGGAAGAAATAGTATATCCGCCTGATGAACATCATTTGGAACGATGACATCAAACTGAGCAAAGTCAATTTGTTTAGGCTGTGGTAGATATATTTGCCATATTGTCTGTCTTGATAACCAATCTACTGCAGTAACGTCTTTTACTTTTGCTGCGTAGGCGAGTTATTAACTACTTATTTACCTCTCCAGAATCCCTTTGGAGAATAAAAAATATATTTCATAATAATTAATCAGCTGATTAATATACCGGCACCTAGCACTAGTTTTACCCTTCATCGCAGATCTTACTAACCAGTTAGCTAATGATTCCTTGAAGGATTTATTTGTAATAGAATTTAACGCGTTAATCCATTTCACATATACGAAATGTTTATGCTGCAGATTGTGACTTTTATAATACATATCATTTATAGGATATTCACCTAGTTTTGGTTAGTCTTGACTGTAAAGTCAGATATCAAGTCTGTTTCCAGGACGGCAGCAATTATATCATAGAAGATGTTTTTCTCCTGGTTATTAACCTCACTTAGTCCATGATAAGTTTTTCAATTTTGATGCAATATCACCGCATCGTTGTTGTTTAAAGCCATCACCTGATTAAACGTGTTTCGTCTCTGACTCCAACACACCATTTCGTTTCCAGACTTCCATTACGAACGCTTTGCAAACGGATTCCACATAATTAGTTTGCGCAGGCTTTGTTACAAGGAGTTATAGAGCCTATAAGTAAACACTTGCATGTTTTATTCATTTTAATCATTATATATATATATATATATATATATATATATATATATATATATATATATATATATATATATATATATATATATATCATCATCATCATCATCATCATCATTGGCCCCTAAGTCTCGGGAGACCATGCGGATAGCGCCCTTGGAGTGTCGTCTGTCTCTGGGTTGTTGGCATTGTCTCTTTGTGGATCTGGAGACCTATGTTCTAGTGGCAGTCCCTTTTGCAGTTTGTGCAGACATGCTGGGAAGCCCGAGTTGCTGTGGTTGCTGTCAAGTGTCCCTTTCTGACACGTTTCTCTGCTGCCAACTGGTCTCTCCTCGTATCAGCGACTGAAATACCTTTACTTACTGTCAGTCTCAAGGTGCCTCGGTCCTCGTTCAGCACTCCCCAGCCATCAGGTGCGATGTCACATGCCTTTAGGTCCCTCTTGCATGCATCCTTGAAACGGAGTGAGGGGCGGACGACTCTTCTTGTGCCAGTGGCCAGCTGTTCATATAGGATGTCCTTTGGAAGCCTCCCATCCTCCATGCGTCGGATGTGTCCCAGCCATCGAAGGCGACGTTTGCTCACCAGGAAGAACATGTTGTGGGTGTTTGCACGCTGCAGGATTTCGCTGTTTGGGACACGGTCTTGCCAGCTGATTTTCAAGATGCGTTTAAGGCACCGTATATGGAAGGAGTTGAGCCGGTGCTCTTGCCTCATGTAGGTACTCCGTCTCACTTCCATATAGAAGGGTGCTCTTGGTCAGTCCTGACATGATGGTGTTTGCCTTTCCAAGCCTTCTGTCCAGCTCCTTATTGAGCGATAGAGAGTTGCTGATGGTTGACGCCAGGTAGGTAAAGTTGTTGACTGCTTCCAAGGTGACACCGTTGATTGTGATTGTAGGGGCAATGGTGGTATCTTGAACGCTGACCTTTGTCTTTTCCAGGCTGATGGTGAGTCCAGACTGCATTCAGTCATCATCAAAACGGTGTCCAAGTCTATGCAGGGCTTCCTTAGTGTGTGCCACAAGAGCCGCGTCATCTGAAAAAAGCATCTCCCTCATGAGCACAGCCCACCCTTTCGTCTTTGAGCGCAATCGTGCCAGCCTCCCATCGGACCTGGTGTGTGTATATACATATATATATATATATATATATGACATCAGTGGAAAAGTCAACGGCGTAGGACAGAATCAAGGAGATGAAGACCCCCGAATAGGCTTGGTTTCCAGAACGCAGCCCTGCTTCACACCGCTGTTAACTGGGAAGGAGGTTGAGGAAGATCCATCATACAGGACTGTTCCAATCATATCTGCATGGAAAGAAATTATCATGCTGCGGAGTTTTGAAGGTAAACCGATCTTACTGAGATCTTCAAAAAGGCCCTTCCTGCTGACGAGATCAAAGGCCTTGGTGAGGTCGATGAACATCATTTAGAGTGTTTGACCTTGCTCTCTGCTCTTCTCTTGGAGTTGTCGTAAAGAGAAGATCATGTCTGTTGCCGACATGCATGCTCTGAAGCCGCACTGGGATTCTGGGTACACACGGTCTGCCAGCAACTGCAGACTGTTTAGTATGATGCGGGCATACACTTTACCAACGATGCTCAGAAGCGAGATCCCTCTGTAATTATTGCAGTCACTGCGGTCGCCCTTGCTTTTGTAAAGGGTCACAATTTTGGAATCACGCATGTCTTGGGTGACTGCTCCTTCAGCAGAGGCAAAGTAGTTCGTGCAGTGTTTGGAGCAGTATTGGTTTCCCACATTTGATCACTTCGGGCGGGATGCTGTCACTACCTGGTGCTTTGTCGTTTGGGAGGGAGTCAGTTGCTTCGCTGACCTCTTCTAAGGTTGGCACTTCGTCGAGCTCCTCCATTATGGGAAGATTCTTTATGCTGCTGAGGGCTGCTTAAGTGACTAACGTTTCACGGTAGTATAGTTCTGAGTAGTGCTCCACCCATCTGACCATCTGTTGCCTACAATGTGTGATCTTCTCTCCCATCATATATTTCAGGGGAGCAACCCCTTTCACTGAAGGGCCTAGAGACTTCTTGATGTCACTGTACATACATATTATGTTTCCGGTCTCGGCACTGCGTTGGATTCCTTCATACAGTTATTGCCAGTACTCGTTCGCGCACTGTCTAGCGATGTTTTGGGTGTTGTTTCGAGCACTTTCAAGAGCATCATGCGTCCGTTAATTGGGGCATTTTTTGTACGATGTAAAGGCGTTTCGTTTCTCTTCGATTAGTGGTTCCATCCTTGTTAGGTGTGCGTTGAACCAGTCCTGACTGGGTCGTTCCTTTTTGCCAAACGTGGACATGGCTGTTTTGTAGATGGCACCTTTCGTGGCGTTCCACTTGGCTGCGGCGCCGTGCTCTGGCAGGTCCTGGAGAGCCTTGTCCAGGGCGGACACATACTCCTGTAACTTGGAAGAGACCGACATCTGTGCGGTATTTATGCGTGGGTGTCCTTTTCGTTTTGAACGGTGTAGTGTATTTGGCTGTAGTCTCACCGTGCTGCTCACAATGGCATGGTCGGAGTCGCAGTCTGCACTGTGGTAGGTTCTGGTGGAGAGGACGCTGTTAAGGGCAGAGCGCCTGGTGATGACCAAGTCAAGCTGGTCCCAGTGATAGGACCTGGGGTGTTTCCATGACACTTTGTGTTGTGGCGTACCCTTGAAAAAAGTGTTTGTTATGCAAAGGCCATGGTAGGTGCACAGCTGCAGCAGTCTCTGACCGTTTTCGTTAGTCGTTCCAGTACCATGATATCCGAGGCAGGTAGTTCATGATTCGTGATCCACACCTACTCTGGCATTGAAGTCGCCAAGGAGAAAAAGTGATTCGTGTTTGGGGCATCTTTAAATCTGTTCATCCTGCTGCCCACATAACTGATCCTTGGTGTCTTCTGTAGACGAGAGGGTGGGAGCGTAGACACTAATGATGTTGACAGGACCTGAAGCAGTGGTGAGGCGGATGGACAAGAGACGCTCAGTGTCCCCTGTGGGAGGGTCTTCCAAGCCCAGAAGATTGTTTTTGATGGTAAAGTCTACTCCGTGCTGACGGTGCTCCTCAGGTTCGCGACCCTTCCAGAAGAGAGTAGTTTTCCTCTCTGAGGCAGCCATTAGAGGCCAGTCTAGTTTCTTTTAGGGCATCTATGCTGATATTTAGCTTGGTGAGTTTTCTATCGATGATGGCCGTTTTCCTGGTGTCATCCACTTCTGTGAGGTCATCGGAGATGCCTGTACACATAGTGCGCACATTCCAGCTTGTAAGTCGATGAGCTGGAGTCTACTTTATTTGTTTCTTTTTCTTTTTGTCTGGTGTGGAATTTTCCTCTGCTTGTCATGTTAAGTACCACACTGAGAACCAGACACCCACTGGAGCAGGCATACGATGGCGGGTCAACACCTTATTGACCGGGGAATGCCCGGCTTTAGGCGGGCGGTAGTTGGCCAGTGGGACACGATGATCCCTCCTACCGTCAAAGCTGACCCGTGGCGCCCCTTCCTTACTCCAATCGCGTGGGACTTATAACCCGTAAACTGTCAGCTTCGGTGTTGTTTCCTCACTTACTAGCGAGACTGGAATAGCCACTCCAGGGCGCAATCCTGGGCATGGAATATGGATATCCTTGGTTGCCAATGCTTCAGGATCCCCCTCTCATCCTTGCTGGTTGGTTCGAAAGTAATGCTGAGCATGACATTTGGCATCAGTTTGGATGCAGGAGCTGCCGGAAGGAAGTCGCAGTCGATATCCAGCCGCCTTGGGGGCTCCACTCCGGATTTTCTGTCTGGGTTTACTCCCGTAGCCTTTCCATCTCCCGAAGATATCCACAAGGCAGTGGAACCATTTGGTTTTCAATCAGAGTTTTCTTCTCCTAGAAACGTTGCCTTGACCAGGCTAACGAGCTTCATCTACCCGGGTTCGGAGTCAGAGTTTCCCTTCTCTTAGACTGGTTGCCTGCCAGTCTGTCCTCCCAGTTATACCGCCGAGCACTGGGTCGCGCCACACAACAGGCTCTGTGATCACAAGGGGCCCAGCGTCTTGGAGCTGTTGTAGGCACAGTAGTGTAGGAGAGGCTATATGCAAGAAACCTCCTGTCCATCAGGGCGAGACAGTGGTCCTGCAGCGATCACTACACCTGGAAAGGAGAGGCTATGAAAGACCATTCACTTCCCTTTGGCAAGCTTTTATAAACACCAACAATTAATGTTGCATCTAAAACAAAAATAGCTATCACTGCTGGTGATAACAATGCAGCGATTTTAACGATAATAGCTGATACACAATTATATCAACAATAGCTACACGCCTGTGGTATTTTCTATTTTTTACTGTGTACTCATGAACGATAAAATGTTTAGTTTGTTTTGTCATTCACGAACCTGATTGTATCTGTATCGTTTACGTTAATTGGGCAGCTAATTATGTAAGTAAGTGGTAGTTTAGCGATATATTGAAGATACCAATATTAATTCAAGCGGACTTTCACTTCAAATGATACTACGTTGTTTTGATCTAGTAGAAGTAACATACAGCAAATTGATCCCGTTAGTCTATAACACCTTGTAATCGTTTTAGTTACCGTACATATTGTAATGGCGAGTACTGAGGACATGTATATACCGCTAACCCAAGCGCGGTGTTTAATAAATATTTAAGGTGGCGACCGCAATAATGATCTAGACGCTTATATACTACGTTTTCGTATATATTTTGTTTGTCAAAGAGGTCAATGTCGATAACCACTGGACTTCTGAAACATGTATTAATGTTAATATTAATGATTTTACGAAACTCATAAACACTTGTACATGATCACTATAATCAGATCTACATGAAGTCATTCCATCATATATTGTCGTTATGGGATTAATCACTGTTTTGTATCGTCAAAGTTATTTTTCGTTGCAGCGTCATTGTTTGAATCTGTGAATATGCAAAAGAAACTTATTTAGTCAGATTTATATGTTTATACAGTTGTAGAGTTAGATGAATATTACATTTAGGCCTAAATTTCATCATTACTGAAATTGTTCAACTTAATAAGCTCCTTTTATTAATGCTTTTACACAACGAATTATATACAAATCATTCTTACTTTCATATCCTATACACATGAGATTTTAAAACAACATGCTTGTATGAAATATTAAATAACATACACTGAGAAAAAAAGTTTTAATATATGTAATTGTTTAAGCTGAAGATCCACAAATTCTGGATTACCGCCAATCTTTCGGACATTTAAATTCGCTTGGTCTACAGCTAAACAGATAACAATTTGAATTCCGACATCTCTATTGCTATTCATTGACTGTAAACCTTCATTATAAAATGAGCATTATTAACGTGTTTATACACACACACACACACACATATATATATATATATATATATATATATATATATATATATATATATATATATATATATATATATATATATATATATATATATATATATATATCTATATATATATACCATGCTTTGATGAGAGATCAATATTAAAAGCTTTTGTTCAGCTTCTCACTATGTTGATGCCTTGGCCTACATTGTTTGGCAGAGTATTTACGATTTACAAAATATGTATAATTCAAGTCACTTTCTATCGAAATAAAGATATTGCAATAAACATCTCACCAAGGGTGTATATTTGTTCAGTAAACTGGTATGTAGAGCTGTCTTCAAAATTTGATTTCTTTATAAACTAAATATTATTTTTATTTCCCTTAGGAGCATGTAAGCATGTGCTCTTAAAATGTTCAGGCAAAAGGGATGTAGCTAATTATATGAGCTAAATAGTCCTGCTGAACATGAATCTTTACTGAGCAGTGTGGGTCGGTATTCGGTAGTGTTTAGTGACATAATCAACCTAACATGCAATTGGAATAATGGTTACTAAAATATTATATAATGAATATGGTTTTACTACGGTTTAGTTTATGTTTGCAGACTTGTAACGGTGAAGAAATAGTTGTGAATTGAAAAACACTGTTTTATTTGTGGCGACTATGCTGAAATAAAAACCAGATTAGAATTATAAACATAAATATGAACCACATATACATGGATAAAACCAGAACGTACTGGGTATGCAATTTGGTTCCAAACCAATTATGCCATACGTCCTAATCATTATTTTACTCGACTAATACTTGTCTGTGTTTGTTTAATTGAACAATTCTAATTTAAAGCAATAATAATTACAATAAACTCACCGTGTATTGCTTTGATATCAATAGCAATCTATATGAGAGTAATCAAGAAGGAAATATACATTCTTAATAAATGAATCCCCAACTAAATCGTTATTTCAACGCTTAGTTATTTAAATACATGTTTATAAACATTATGTTATTAGATTCCACTTCTTATGTAAATTTCTGTGCGGGATATATTTATTGCTAAACTAACTTTCCAAACAATAGATTTTCTTTGCATTAGCTTTGTGTGGCATTCCATAATAGGTTTTAACGATTTAAAGCTGTACACATTGAAGTCATACATTCCTTACACTTGCGGATCTTCTGTTGATATCGGAAAACATAGCCTTGTTAGAGCACAAACCTTTGCTCTTTACTTTGACCTCTTATTAACTATACTAAAAAGCCATTGATTAGCGTCCCTATATATAGGAAACTGACAAGACCCAAGCCACATGTTATATCTTTATCCTGACTGTAAAACTTCAAGCTGATAACTGACGAGGAAGTAGCGATTCATATTATCTATCCTGTTGTACATGATCTGTACTCTATGCAATGAAGTCTATAAGAATAAAGAATATCTTCTGTGATATCTACTTGACTTATTAAATTGTGCATTACAACATGATATGCAATTCTTGATATTATACATGGTATCTTTAATTTCATGTTTGTGTTGGTATTGTCCTTGCGGTTTTTCGAGGTGGGAGGGGGCTAAGATATGAGGTAGATTAGCATACTGTTGAAAAATAAAAATCTTTTGTTTTTAATCGATTCTCTTTGCTTGAAGTGGTGATCTATACAGATGCATATACACAACTAGAGAACCATTACGGATTAATTCTACTAAAGTCTAATCTAAGGCTATAATATTAGACAATATTCGAAGTAAAATAAAATTCAAAACTACAATGACAAGGAAAGTCATTTAATTTAGTAGTTCTTGGAATTATTAATAAAATCTTAAACCAACCGCAAATAGGTTCAGTTCCACATTTGAAATTCGCCATAAGTACATATTTTGTCGTGTCTTTATTAGCCATCTGTCTACTGCGTCTGTCCAGTTATGGGGAGATATGACGTAACTTGTTATCGCGCGTTTATTCGGTATATAGATTGATTGACTTTGATTAAAAAAGGCAGTCGTGTTGCAATCATATTACACAAATTGACAAATTTGGATACAGTCTCATGATATATCTACGAGATAATTAGAAATATGTCAAACAGCCATTCTAATTAGACTGTGTTGCTAATATCGCGTTGAATATTACCACATAAAACACTTTACAATGGGTGATTACTGACCAGGAAGTCAGAGAACAGTGTATGTTAGATGATTCATTCCACTGCCTGCTCGTTTGAACTCAAAGAACGAGGCGTTGTTCTATGTATTAATTAAATCATACAACAGGACATTATATGGTATAAAAAGGTAATTTGATAACCCGTTTTATATTCTGCCATTTTAAATTCACTTACTAATCCAAATTGTACATAATTTAGCTTTATATTTCATGTCAAACATTTGCATATCATGCTCATTAAATAGCATACGGAACTAAGGTGGTCATCGCTACAGACATTACCTAGTCACTCTGGATCGCACACTTTAACATTGCAAAGTGGATATTACTTCGAATGAAAGAAGAACGAATAAAGTCGATCACTGCTACAGACGACACATGTTTCGTTTGTTGTTGATAACACTAGTTACAAAGAGTTAGTATGATAGTTCAAAAGTATATTATACGTTACTTACAAACTAAAACTCAACGAACAAGTTTCCTTCCAATCAAAGCCTACGTTGTAGACAGGCCAAGTCATTGGTAGCACAGAATGTCCAATGCGCATAATGTCGCATTGTGTGATGCAGTAAAAGATATATACAGTAGATAATCCATGCTTTGCAATCTAACGTGACAAAATCACAACTAAACATTAAATTGCTTGGGCTAATCAGGTAATCGAAAGTTGACTGATGTATAATTTCCCATATTTACTGGGAATTAGCAGTGGTTTGATAAAATTGCATCAATCTGGCAACCGGTTTGTCAACATTCTATTGTGAACAATCGGAAGTCTCCTTTTACTTTGTTTATGAAACATTACATAAATTATTGCATAAAGAGTGGATTCTATACTACAGGTTTACTGTCTCATCCACTCGCACTTCACACACCGGCTCTCACCTTAGCAAACCCTTTATTTGTACTTATTGTTGTTCCTGTCTTGGGTTTTTCGAATTTTGAAGGTTATGATATGTTATATATTGCATAACAAGAAACTGTGCAGGCATATTGTCCATATTCTGATTGGAGAGAGCATGTCCCCCAATTAATTTGGTGACACGAATCTAGAAATGACCACAGTCGTGTTAATTTAAAACAAAATATCCTAGAAAGCTGTATAAAATGCTTTCCCGCGATCGCAGCCAATTAGTACAACAAACATTTCACAAATATGTTATGGGCTTATTTTAGACAAATCATAATAACCAATAAGCGATATGTAACATCTTATTATACAAAGAATATTAAAATGCAAAGTCTATTGGGAAAGTGGACCGACTATATCATACTGTGTATATTCTATCTCTGTCAGGTATTGTTTTTCCTTACGGCCTATGATATAGAATCTAATATATATATATATATATATATATATATATATATATATATCCTGGTTGTAGAAAGTGTATATATATCCTGGTTGTAGAAAGTGTAAGTATAACAAGCCTGCTACTACCATCATAATAAAGATTGTTAACAGCTGAGTATATTCAAATGTGGAGTGGCGACGAAATTGTTGAGTCGAAAAGTATAATTAAGCTTTATGTGTAATTTCCAAAAGGAAAGTTACAACTTCCTGTAGAATGGAATCTCAAACATGTAAGACAGAACTGGATATCGGTTTATCGTTTGAATGCATCATACAGGTTCATTAAAGGAGAACAAAGTATTCTCTTTGAATTGTACGAATCCAAACATGATCACAATTTTAAGTTGGCGAATCTGAGACTGACCCAATGGAAAGACAGCAATTCTGACAACAGTTATTTTGATCAAATGTATAGACAATGATGTCAATAATATAGTCCTAACGTGAGCCTGGTGCGATACTATTTAGGCGTCGTACATATGTGATTAATCATTGGAAAGTATTGGATATAAACCCACAACGAGTGGTGAGTTGTCCGTTACTTGAGACGCTACTATAAAGATTTATGAGCAGCAATTTCACCAAATGAAAGACTGAAGAAACATTGCACTGGACAAAACAGTTGTTATATGAAATGTCCGTGAATGCATCATTACATTACCGTAAATGTCACCATTTGATTTTGATGAATAAAATATCTTCAATATATTAAATAAAGCCAATGTGATTTATTAGCGGACCAAGTTAAGTACACAAATATTTTGCAGCTTTCACGTGAATAAGACGTTCCATGGCACTGGAACGTTACAAACGCTAGGTAATGTAGTACACACGCACAAATTCAGTCAGGGATTATTGGCACGGCAGCCTGAAATGTATCATCGGATTTAAATCAAGAATCAAACTTTGCATGTCATGTGGATCTGCGCAGAAACAAATTCAAAATCACAAACGTATTTAGCAACCCAAGCGTAAGAAGATACCACAACGAAATAAATAAAAGATATAATCATATTGATTGAATCGATCCCATTTCTGATCCTGAGAAACTACTAAAAATAAAACAAACCATCGAAACCAGTTCTCAGTTAATATGACGTTTCGTTATATCGTCAGTACAAACATGCCTAAAGTACCATAGCTGTGACAGCTTTCACTGCAAGATTTTTTATGTAATAAAGCAGACATACGTGAATTATCGAAACCCGTCTTTGCGCTGAATTTACAACTATTACGGCCACTACCGTCTGCCACTACCAAGGCCACAACAACCAACCGTAAAAAACTACGAAAATATGCTCCCGAACACAGTAGCCAAATACCCAGAGTCAAATGTAAAGCCGACATTCTTGCGATGATTGACCCTCGAAAAGGAAAGGGAGTTGATGATGAAAACTTTCTTGCCCCCTCTGCTATCAGATATGATGCAGATGAGTATGCTCATGCAAATAGACACCAATCACAAGTGCTCGAATTAAAATTTAATTTAAGAAACGCAGGGGTGAGTTTCAAAATCATGTGACTATCATCTTATCCACTTACACAACAAGCATATAAGATCGACAACCACTGATACATCGTTGCTTTGTCACAAAAGGTTGACCACATGTGATCAAAACAATGTTCTCGAAGTTTAGATGGTTTTGCCAATTAGTCATGACACTGAAAGATTACAACCACTAATCAGACGATTCATGGCAATGCCGGCTAGATTCTGAAGCTCAAAAACAGTTCCTTCGTTAGCTATGAAATTGGCAGAGGCTTTAAAACTAATGTATTGATACAAACTCTTGGCTAGCTAGTTAATCTACATAGAAAACACATCGCATGATTTTATTTAACACTCCAAACTTCTCACCAGTCAGGATGTTTACTGAGTTGATCAAGGCGAAATATTACATAAGCTCAATCATGGAAGGCCATACACATATGGAGATGCTACTCAGATTAATCTAATTCACATCAAAATGATTTCGACAGCAATTTGATGAACTTGAACGCATGAATATGGCTGGTGATACGATTTGTTAGTTGTATGTAACCATTAATTGCTGGATTTTGTAAACGGTTTCATCAAGAAAGAGCAAATTCCATTTGGCGACGAAAGTAAAAGTTCGCGATTATTACATCTCTGATGCGTACAGAGGTACCATAAACAACTCGTGTACCCAGCGTTTGACATGTATTGCAACAAAAAAAAAAACAGTCACACGGTGCGTCATAACCTTAGTGGGTACGATAACTACTGAATCATGTAGCAGACGTCTTAGCATCGAATTCACCGATAGACTTGATCCCGAAGAACATGAAACTAAACATGATGTTTTCGCTGGGACAACTGCAATGCGTCGATTCGAGCAAGTTTATGTAGTCGTCTCTGGCGACTACCAATATCTGTATCTGTAAAAGATTATGTAGACGTGTTTGATGCATGTCTTGATACAACCAGGCGCGTGTCCAGGCTCAATTCCGCTCAGTATATTTCGTCAGAGGGTAATAGGTGACAGAGGGTAATAGGTGAGATCGAATTTGAATTGCATTCGGATAATGGCAAGCATATATTTATCATCGTGTAATATCGTATGAATTCAGAGACACGCTTGTACCAACAACCATAATGTGTTCGGGTATAATGCTGCAGATCCCAACAGTAACATGTATGAAGAAACCAATACTTTTGAGCGGATACTCTATGAACTAGCCACTTCTGTTTCATGAATTTCGATGGATCGATCCTGATCATACTGATCACCAAAAAAACGTTAGCATCACAACATACACAGGACTGCAAATATTGAGAAGGACTTTTCAGGCTCATACCGTGGTTATAAAAAAACATAGAAAATCGGCAAAGGTATTGTCCATTTAAGAGGTGAGAAGAAGAGACGTCGAATGCTCAATATGGATCCGGCCATTCATTCCATGTTTTGGTGGACATGTTGGCTTTCGCAGTAAAATATTAAAATTCAAACTGACAAAACAAGACTATATCGGTTCATATGTGATACACATGTCAAAGCTGCTTATGTACGAGTTTCAATAAGAAAATATCAAACTGGCTATCAGGATTGCATCAATACTTTGCACACCGATACTGACTTGTTGCTGTTACATATAAATATCAGTGGTGCACAAATTGGATACCAGTGAGTATAAAAAAAAACATTGTTTACTAATGAAAATGACATTTGTGGCAAAAGCATTGAAACGCCGAAGGTTTTCCAGTGGTGATTGTGGAAAGAAAGATTCCAGCCAGGACCTGAACCTGGAATATCTGCGAAACTATCGTGAGTTATCATACAAGAACCATCACATAAACGTTGATCGATGCATTAAAGGAACTTGATACCAAGCGATGCACATTCCTCGATGCAATTACCACTTACTTTTATCATTGATGATAGTTAGTCACGTGCAATCACAAATCACGATAACAGTTCCGTATTTGCTGCAACGACTTGCAATTCCTCTCGTACAAATGCCCAACTGTAATAATTTGGTACAGGGGAAAACGGTGTCATCAACCTGTAAAGGGTTCGCTGTATTAGTGTATAAATTAATTTAACATTGGCAAACACGTATACGGACTATACCAGATCCGTAGCACAAATCTTCCGATATATATGCATACTGAACAATATTACCGCTGAGTTTTTGAAGTGGTGATGGCTGGCTGCCAGATCAGTTTCTTCAGTGAGTAATTTGCGGACGGAATAGGCTAGAAGAGATAGCATGGGACCCATAAAATAACGAATTGGGAAACTACTACTACTCTGATTTATCGGGGATGCGTAATGCAAATAAACTTCTCTACAGCATTAGCCGATGGTTCTGCATTAGCCCCATTAGCCCACACGGCGAATCTGGACATTTGTTTTCAACATAATTACAATTCTTAAGCTTGCAACGTGTTTATATCTCTTTTAAACTCACAAACACCAGTTTAAAACCTATATAATACATAATTTCAAATATTTCATAGATGGATAATTATTGAATGTTTAAACTTGTGAAGCCATTCCAGGAACAAATGCGTTTAATATAAATATTCTATATATATATATATATATATATATATATATATATATATATATATATATATATATATATATATATATATATATATATATATATATATGTCGTTCAATTCCACAGCAATTGCAGGAGTTATAGTTTATATGTATTAACCGTTCCTTGTCTAAACCTGTTTTTATTTTTTTATCTATGCCTCTAATTTCTTACTCGTTTACCAAATGTACTGAACTTAGGATGATTCGCCTTTTAAATTATTCCTTTATAAACGGAAGTTCTGTTACATTTCATAATATTGTAAGTTAACCTATACATTGTATTCATAGGGTTTATACGAAAAAAGTTACTATTAGCTCTTTTTCATCTTTATATTTATTGATATGGTATTGTATGCTTCGTTTCGATATCTACCGTTGTCAATGGATTATCGTGGAACAAACAATGATGTTGGTTTTGCATTCTTCAGTCAATTTCGATAAAGAGAACTCTCATCCCTAATGATTATCATTTCGTGTCGTCGGTATCGTCGGTATATTTGCAAGATTTCCTGCTGTTTTCGCCTAGAGTTTGTACTAGGAAATGACACATCGAAATCATATACATATATTGTTAAAGCGTGAATACAATATTGTTTTTTATCATGAACTACATTATTGTTCTCTTTTGCTAAAAGCATACCACTACGTATTCGGAGTAAATTAGATTTCATCTCAAATTACATGTTCAACAGCTATCATCATAAGGATCGTGCTTTAGGACTAACTACATTTAAGTCGTCTTGCAGAAGCATCAGCTGATAAATATGGTGTCTCCTTGTTTAATAATTGAATACTTTCTCAAATTTATATACATGAATTCATATATTATATATGTATTATATATGCCTGGAATTTGTCAGTAAGACAAATAATATCTTTGTTAACATAACAGTCTTAATAATTATATCCATATTAAAGTAAACAATAAAAAGTCACCTCAAATGCAATTTGAAGATGTATGGATGGACAGTCATATTTGACTCTTTCGATTGGTTGTTGAATTAGAAAAATCGAGGAAGCGTTGTCCATGCGACTTTCTAAAATACGTCAATATATTCGTTTAGATAAATAGCTTTTAGCAAAACATCTACTGGACTATTTAAAATATGCTTTCAACTTCTTTAAAATTAGTTCTTGGCGAGCAGCTACACCTTAATTTAAAGCGAATAGTTGGAAGGTTTAGTCTTACATAATATTGTATATACTTGTAGTTTTAACCCTTCTTATTAATAAAGTGTATTATACTATACTAATTTCTGAACGATTAGTAATGTTCTAGATTAGATAACCATTTACGTTGCTCATATGGCGTTATACACATATATTAAGTCAATGTTTCCGTGCCACACACAAATACTACCGTATTGTAAATGTAATGCCTTGAATTGTTTAACAACTTTTAATATTGAAAAACAGTTCGCACATAAACGTCAAATAAATATTGTTTTGATGTTTTCAATAGGGCAATGTCTTTATAAATTGTTGAAGAGTGAAATATTGTTATGTTGGTTAATGCAAATTACTATTTTCAGCAAACTGAATAGAATATAACCCTAAAAGAAAATACTAGTTACCTTCCCATCCAATCTTGAAACTAAGCTTATGGGCTGAAGCAAAGCTAATGCCAAGTATGTGTAAAATATGAATGGCGCAAATGTACTTATAGTCATTACTAAATTCATGCAGATGAACTCAAGTGAATATGCAAGGAACACAGTTAGTTTTGAATGTTTGCATATAACTTAATATAGTCCTTTTGCCTACTAATTTTTGGATTATTTAAAAATGTACATTGTTTCGTCCCATCATGGTCCAATAAAACAGCAGAAGACACAGTTGCTCAGCGTAATGTGCAACAAAAATATTGCGGGTTCAATTATTACCCGAAACAATTTATGTTACTGTGCACATCTCTGTCTGAGTAAGGGATATAAATAGTCATTCAACCAATCATCCAATAAAACAAGGCAGCAATTAAACAATCGATTCCTAAGGAAGGAAGTGTTTATTTCAACTTGGTGTATAGAATATCAGCCGGTCGTATATCCAATAATGTATGTCAAAGTTTTAGAAATTTGCTTACATTTATCAGAGATGTGTTGCTACCGAGAGCTATTTCACTAGGTCACGTTAGGGTATTATTAGTGAGAAAAACTAGTTTAGACTAATTTTCTGTGCTTTCAATGCATCAGCTAGTGCCGAAAACAAAAATCAAAACGAATACAAATATATTGAGCGGGAAAAGGCAGAGTATCTTTGTTTTCTGTATATCATTTTTAATATCGCGATTTTTCTCATAATTATAAACCATATAGCAAATATAAACCAGGAGTTTCTGGCTGATGATAAACACTTCATATGGACATTAAAGAAGCGTATGCTTATGTTTTCAATGGTTCACAAAAGGGTCATCATGCTACATGTCTACGGCAAGATGATAGAGTGCTGGATATCAATATTACCTGTTACATTACTTTCAAACCACTGACATCGCTGTAATATCACTAAACATGTGTTACTATTAAGTTAGAATATCCAAATCCGACATACACACGCACTGGACTACATTATGAACAAATATATGGATTTGTCTTACTACTTACCCTCGCCGCCCTCTTTTGAGTGTGTGCTGTCAAACAGTGTTATACACATTCGTTTGTGCAGGCAATAACTACTTCATTTCAGTTCTTTTATGGAATCCTTTGTTATCATAGATTACAGTTATTTTGGGATCAATACTCGAGAAAATATTTACTTGCATGATTCATTTTTAAAAAAAAGAATTCAATAAATGATCACCAACATTTTGATTACCACGTTTTCAAAATAGTAAGACTTTATGGATTGGAACTTACTTGTATATCATGATATATGAAACTATATGTATATGAGACATTTAAGAATATTCAGATTAATAGGGAACAATCTATACTTTCTGACATATGATTCGATGATTTAAATTTCTTTTAGATGGAATGCAGAATACTTTATGTGTTTCTTAAATGTTTACTTTATGATTTAACGAAAATGAATATGTTTTAAAGTTTTTGAAATGATTGCTTTTATTTCGTCATAATACATTGTTGAATACTTAGTAGAGATAGAGCTTTGTAAACAGAATCGCATAAAAGATCGTAAGTACTTACGAGTATGAACCATGTGCAAGTAGTCTACAAGAATTCATGTCCCTACTGACCCATTACGTTCGAAGTAATGAACGCAAGAATTCAGTAAATTGAAACCAATAACTACCAGTTTAATACTACCAGCAATGATGATATCGAGAGCTGTCGGGTTAAGCGTAACCAATCAAGGATATGTTTCCACAATCATATCCTTTTTCCAACTTAATTAAATAAACTTCTTTAAAGTTCGAATATATCGAAGCGTAACATCAGAAGGAAAAGGTATAAGTTGTCTTTATTGGCAAAAGTTGGATCTGTTCCTCGCAGGAATAAACGTTTTATAAACAATTTACACACGCATCCATATTGCAGTTACGCAGTCTGCCTATCCATATATGTATGTATGTATGTATGTATGTATGTATGTATGTATGTATGTATGTATGTATGTATGTATGTATGTATGTATGTATGTATGTATGTATGTATGTATGTATGTATGTATGTATGTATGTATGTATGCATGTATAAATATGCATGCATGCATGTTTGTATGTATGTATGCATGCATGCATGCATGCATGCATGCATGCATGCATGCATGTATGTATGTATGTATGTATGTATGTATGTATGTATGTATGTATGTATGTATGTATGTATGTATGTATGTATGTATGTATGTATGTGTGTCTGTATGTATGCATGTATGTATGTATGTTCATTAAGGTTTCTAATACAATTTTCAATTTCTTGAACGCGATCATAAATAAAACTGATTTCAAAATACATATGGGATATAACTGTTATATTACAGTACCTATTCAATGAATCGTGTTATCAAGTAAAAAAGTTTTGCGGGTTGCAGATATATGAGGAAGGTCGACAATTTTTTTTTTTATTTATATGGTGTATCAAATTATAACCACAGTTCGAAATAACAAACATAATATTTGTTAAAATCACTTTCAGTCATTGAATAATTATTGTTAATGGTAATTTAATGACTGAGGAGAAAATACAATCAGAATCATCGAAATGAAAAGTAAATAAAATCCAACTAATTATGAACTTAATAAGATACTTAATGTAATCTAAGATGGTATAAGCTATTATATGAGGTCGATGTAATCGAAAAGTTAATACATATATGACAAACAAATCTGCTCATTGCGACACGGGCATTTAGTTCAATATCCCATCCTTGTCTTTATTTAATTGAAACAACGGCTGATAACTGTTTGAAACCTAATAGCATTAGCATTAACAGAGTATAAACAATAGTAAAAGATTCATCATGTTATATCGACCTCTGCATGTATAATATAAGGAGATTAGGACATGAGCTAAATTTAAAAAATGTTCACGTTGGCTTCTAACATTAGATCAATTTGTATTGGTTGTGTATCTGTAGAAAGCAAATAATTGACATGTCTACAATTACAATAATGTACAAGTCCAGACTGATTTACTAGCTGCCAGGGCAAGATACAATATTGTTGTTTTCGGCAACGGTGGGCGATTGTAGGCCTACACGGGTCTCTTCTACTAATATTGCTTATGGTATTTGTACAATCGTGTTTGTTTAGTTGTGATTGTGTTAGTTATAAACTTCAAACCCTGAATTATTTAACTACAATCTATATCGATGTGGTTCAAAATTATGATGTTACTGTATTAGATAAACAGACGCCTTGCATTTTGAATCTAGTTACCTTCACGTGTCCATAATTCTTTTGAAAGAAGTTAAAACTAATTCCAAGATACCAAATTAAAAAAAATTCCATCAATACATTTGATAATCAGGAATATACTTTAATAATTTAAATAATGTTATATTCTATTTGAGATCTTTATCTAGACACAATATTAATGTTTTCTATCATAGGCTTTGTAATCTAATGACATCCGATATGCGAAACTTGAATGAGACCATTCCACTGTATTCAAGTTATTGTAGAAGTCTCTGAAACCATATTAAATATTTATCTAGGCAGCTTCTGGGCATTCTCAAAACCAGACTTAAAATACTATTTATTTTGATAGATTATATATTGTTCACACACCTAATTTATTGTCCATTACAATTATTAACTAGATCATTTTCATTCAAACAAGAGAGGCCATTGCTTACGACTTCAGCATCATTTTAAATTATTTTTTAATGCAAAGATATGAACGTAAGACATGGACATCTTCTAAGTGTTAATCTTTAAATAATCTAATATTTTGGTATGTGTCTTGATCGCATAAATCGATATAAACTGTCTTTATTGAAAGATTGTAAAAGAACCAATGATTGTCCATTTTGCCGACCTTTAATTAACTCAGTATATAACTTATATTTTTTAAGTGTCGACGTGAGACTGATATAAGGTTCTATACGCACATATGACTACTCAGCCAGTCGTTAAGGCTATACTCATGTAGGTATCACTTAAATATGAACGGTACTACTTTTGTGTCCCTCTATCCTACTGTATGTAGATCCCTTGGTTTATCCTTTCAATTGCAGTATTTGAAAGATATTGCACCGAAATACCTTATTTTTAAGTTGAATTATCTTAATTTGGAATTGTGTTCAAATATCAAAATTGATATAGTCAACAGATACAGATGAATTAAATAACATTATTACTTGTTCTGCTCCTTTAATATATGTAATATTATCTATAACATAGCATATGTCTATCAAAAGTAGTCTATTTGAAATTAACATAGAATATTTTTTTTTGTTGATCCTGTTTTCTTTATTGTTTTTTTCTTTATTGTTTGCTTGTTTTTTAATTGTATTAAAATTAAGGCTTGACTACAATCATCCGTAACGAACGAGGAGAGGTAGGGGCAATGCAATCAGCCTTACATCTTCTGTTCGTTACGCGTATTTAATGCATTTTAGGAAAACGAGAAAATAACCATTAACCTCAGAAAATAATGTATTTAGTACCAATCCAATCGTTGTTTCCTATATACATCGCATACATCTGTTAAGTCGCGCATATATTATGTATTTGTTTCGGTGTTAAGAGAAGATTCAATTATTACCTGACACGCCCACATACCGTGACATCTTTTGTTTTTAGTCATTTATATTACTCATTGAGAAGTGTATGGTTGGGAAATATATATATATATATATATATATATATATATATATATATATATATATATATATATATATATATATATATATAAGCTATGAAAGAGTTACCCGACTTAGTCTCATTATGTAACTCAACAAATAACTGAATGACAACACTTTTCACATTGAATGATATCAGATGGTAAATAAGACATCACATCTGTTTACATTATTTACTCTGAATAATAAACCAGTCAGATGCGGACTAAATAAAAAACCCACCAAAACAATCCCAAGGAAAGCCAAGAAGTATAAAAGTTGGGGTCACTTACTCATTATCAGATGAAGTAGTATCCTTTTTATCACATTAATGCTTACAATCAATACATATCAAGGACTTTATAGAATATACTGAAGGTAGGTTGATGTATTTGTTCTGTTCATAATTCGGTCATGATTGCGTTTAGATCATGTCACGTAACATATTTCCTAATCATCAGCTAGTTTTTCTCTTCCATGCATATCCATTATTCGCTTAGTAAAGTTCATAAAAATTAGTTACTTAGTTTTTACTGTAAGAACCTTAAACTATTTAAATTTCTCTTAGGAAATATAAAGTTTCCCTATACTACTGACCATATTATTTCTCTCATTTATCCCATTTGTCATCATTGACTGTTTATTGTCAGATATTCTTGTTCGTTTTACTAAATGTACAATTTATTTTATTTATATAGGAACAAGCGCACATTTTGGTGAATGTGAAATTGCCACTTAAACTTTCTTTGTAAGTGGCGTCTCATAATGTATGGTTTTTAATCTTAGATACTTCATATGTTTCACTTTATCGATCCGTTCACGCATGTGTGTTTGATGTGTCGATAAGTGCACTTGATTTATTCCTGCCAGAACTAGATACAGTTAATGTTTCCATACAGTATTGTCAACGGGATATTCCAACATAAAATTACAAATGCATTTATCGTTCGATTAGCAGTGAATCCTAAATACTGATGAACAATCTCTTGATTATAGAGTAGAAAACGAAAGAAGAAGTTAAGTCAGCCATCATTTTTCTACATGGTAGGGACATGGTATCAAAATATCCAGATTATATCGAGTTTATTTGTCATCAGTGGGAATAAATCATAGCAATATTACCCAGCAGGTAATGAATTACATTAGACATTCATACTTCTAATAAATATAGTTCACGTCTGATTCGTCAGTATGGTTATCGGAATGAATCTATAGACTCATTACATTCTGATATATTTATATGCTTGTACGTCAAGAAAATGCACGACGTCTTTTACATAAATCATTATTTTAAGACGTTTGCAATCCATACAATGCTTGTGTAGATAAATATAGTATTTTGCTGGTGTATTCATAAATTCTTCCAAACGGACAACTACTGTTTGACTACCGTAAAACGTGCATATACCTGTTCCATATCGGGCTTTTGAAATATTCCATCCCCGTCAATAAGACAAACGTGTCAGTTTATCACCTTTACCTTTTGATAGGATATCGGGATTACAGGCATTACTTCAATTTCCTGTTATCGATTTACATGATAAATTTAGTATACATAACGATGAGACGTTTGTAATTTAGTCATATATGCATCACTGATAATGTCCGGGACCAAGTAGTCGTGTTACATGTTCTCTATACATACCTCACACGTTACGATTTTGTACTTGAATGTCCAATTTAGGCTGTTTGACATAGGTTTCCTGTCAATTTGTGATATAATTGCCTTCATAAATGCACAAATGTAAATATATTTTTTTCATGTATTCACATTTAAGTAACTACACATTCCAACAGTTTGTTCACAATGCGAATGCATAGGTTATCTATGTTGTAGTGAAAAAAATATCAAACAGTGTAATTCGGCAGGTGAAACATGTCACTAGAAGACGCAGTCCCAATATACATGCACTCGACTCAGGTTTTGGCCATCTGGTGTTGAATCGGAGACGACACAATCACACAGCAGCACCCTGTGTGACGAAGGAACCTTATCTATGGACAGCACCGCCCGTGCCACATTGAGAGGGTCCTAGAAAATGTGGCCTAATTAAAGCTCATATACTTGCACACAGTTGGCCTGTCGCAGCAATCATATATTTTCTATCGCGGTCGAAAGATAACGGAACAAACAATGCATATCTCACTGCCTCACATCGTGGGGAAAGACTAAAACTGGCTTGTTGAAACATCAACACAATGATAGACTCAACCGATAGAAACAGACCAGAACGACGCACTGCATAAATTGCACACGAACTCTCTCGCCTTGGTATTAAGATTGATGCACGTCGGGATGTAGGCCTTTCAGAAGACTTAAATCTGAGCGAAAACGACGCTGGGTATACCATGCAATGGTCCGGAAAATAAAAGACCGAAAAACTTTTATTCAGGAGTAGGTTTCATGATCAAGAACTCAATCGCCACCACGTTAACAAACATTCCATTTGGTCACGCCGACTGCATCATGTCAATACCGCTACCGTTATGTAACCAACAACATGCCACACTATTCAGTCTATATAATTCAACACTACAGGCATATCCTTCTTAAAAGGAAACATTATACGTTAATATATGTTGACCTCTCTAAAGCGTTCCAGAGAGAGAGAGAGAGAGAGAGAGAGAGAGAGAGAGAGAGAGAGAGAGAGAGAGAGAGAGAGAGAGAGAATAATCATCCTCGGAGATTTTAATGTTAGGGTGGGCGGAGACTCAGATGACAGGAAAGCCGTTCTTGAGTGCGGATCATAATTACTGCCCACTATAACAAATACCATATTCCAGCATAAAGATAGCCTGTAAACAATCTGGAAGCACCCTAAGCAAATCATCATCATCGATCCTCTCTGCGCCGTCTGGTGCTTGAGGCGACGGCAAAGGAACACCATTTTGGTATATCAGCTGATGTTGCGGGGATGGTCTGCAGTGTGAGGCCTCTGGTCTTAAGTTCTCCCTCAACGGTTCGGCGTCAGGTCTCTTTGCGCCTTCCACGGTTCCTTTTCCCCATGTGGGGTCCATCTCAGTGCCACCCTTGGGAGTGAGTCAGATGATATTCTGCAGACGTGGGCGAGCCTTCTCCATCGGCGAGTTGCTATGATCTCAGCGATAGTGATTCCGCCCGCTCTGTGCCAGATTTCATCGTTCAAGATCATGTTTGGCCAAACGATCCTTATGATACGTCGCAGACACATGCTTTGGAATACTTCGAGCTTGCGTTCTATGTTAGCAGTGGTCTTCCAACACTTTAACCCGTAAAAAGATACGCTCAACACGTTGCTCTTGCTTGAAGATACGGATCTTCGCGTGGACTCTGCGGTTTGTTTTCTTCCAGATGGGCTTCAGCATTGCGATGATCTGATTGGCCTTTCTAAATATTTTGGTGAGTTCCCTTGAGCAATCGCCATCCGTGGCGATCTTTCTGCCCAGGTACGTGAAATCGTCTACTTCTTGCAGAAGCTGGTGGTTGATGGTAATTGGACTGCCAATTCTAGTGTTCTTCCTCAAGACTTTTGTATTCCCTATGTTGAATCGAAGACCTATGGTGCTTGCTGTCTATGGTGTATGGTTCCCCATTCTAAATACAGATCAGAGAACCTCCACACTCTCTTCAACACTAGCCGTACAGTCCAGGAGCTACCTATTGATCGCATCCCATTACAGCTACCAAAGAGATAAAACTAGATGCCCACTCTGCAAGAGACTCTAAACGCTATACAACAGCTGAAGACTGGAAAGGCTGCATAAAAGGATGGTATCCTACCAGAGATATGGAAGATTTGACGTACATAATTGCACACCAAACTTCACGAGTTCCTCATTTGCTGCTGCGAGCAATGGAAAATTCCACAACACCTATGACGCTAAGTAATCAACGCCTTGCACAAAAACAACGTGAAAACGTCTGACTGATTAAATTACATTGGAATATCCTTGCTCTAAATTACCGCAAAGTCTTTGCTAGAGTGTTATTTAATAGACTGGTGCCAAACATTGCAGAAAAAACTGCTCCAGAGAGTCAATGTGGCTTTTGAGCCGATAGGGGCACAACTGACATGGTGTTCATCCGGAGACAGATCCAGTGGAAATGTCGTGAACAAAACAAAGGACTATATATATCACATTTGTGAACATGACGAAGGCGTTTCACACGGTGAGCAGAAATGGACTGTGGAAAATCCTTAACAAAAGCTTGGTTGTCCTCCTAAGTTCCTTACCATGGTCATCCAACTATATACAGATAAGCTTGGTCAGGTCAGAAACATTAGCGACCTGTCACATACCTTTTCCATTTTAAATGGCGTGAAATATGGCTGCATTTAAGCCCCATGACTGTTTTCGATATTCCGCAGGATGATGCTAAAACAGCAATATAATACCTCAATGACGAAGATGGACTCTACACCCCATTTTTTACTGATGGTACTTTCACTTAAGCCGACGTCAGGCCCACAACAAACCCATGGATAACCTGACTAGAAAAAATCTCTTTAGAGTTGACTCTGTCCTTGTCGCCCACACAGAAGGTGATTACATCAGAAAATGCTGATTTGCAGAAGCTTGCCAGCTCATTCGTCTTGAGTTATGCCAAAAATAACACTCCCTTAATTCACCAACCTGCACCCAAGGAAGTGTACCAGCCAGCAAGTATCATCCGTGATCAGGCAGATCTGAATGTAGTCCACCAGTTCACCTACCTGTGCTGTGGGATATGCTCCGATGCCAAGACCGGCAAACAAATATACAACATACTGGCCAAGGCAAAGTGCGCCTTAGGCAGATTCTATACACGAGTATAGCCAATTATAAGCGAGGTACAAGTATCAACGTCAACAGAGATGTCATACTGACCAGCCTTCATTATGGCGCTGAATCCTGGGACACCTACATCCACCACATCCACCTACTTGAACGCTGCCATAAGCGCTGTCTCCTCACCAAACTCACCAAATTCAACAACCACTGGAGTGAGCACATCACCAACACTAAAGTCCTCAAACAAACCAGGTGAATCACCAGAGCTGAGGCAATTATAATGACGATACAGTAGCGCTGGGCAGGGCAAGTGTCCAGAATCGAGGATCACATCCAGCCAAAGAGTGCAATGTATAGCGTGCTATACACGGGCCATCGTGACTGAGAAACAACTCGTAAGAGAAATAAAGACTCCTAGAACACAAACCGCACCACGTTTGGCATCGATCACAGACATTGGGCATCACAATCATTTGACAGTGAAACCTGGCGAAGTACAGTTCACCGGGTCACTGCCACTTTTGAACAAAATAGAGGGGCCATCTTGGAGGAAAACGATGGCGAAAAAAAAGCTGGGAAAATTCGGCAGCACCCACCTCAACCTAGACATTTCCTTGCAGCCTCTGGGGACTAATCTGTCTGTCACATATTGGGCTTATCATCCACTAGCGCGCGTGCAACAGAGTTGGACATACCCCGTCCTAAATATTTTCAAGCGAAGTCAGGCCAACATATAATAATAGAAAATCAAACATTTCAATTCGACAAAAATATTTGGATAGCCTTCGATGCGATATATTAAGCATCAGAGACTTGATGTAGGCTCTGATATAAATCAGACGAGCATGTGAGTATTTTTAAGAGATGTCATTTATTTCAATTTGCAAATTGCAAAGTAAATTAGTACATATCTAACAAACATTATATCCAGTTCGTCATTATTATTTCTTATCTTATGTGTACCTTATTTCTTTTGTGCATTTAGACACTTTTGATAGGGGTCATTTTGTGCACGAAAGTGTTAGTCTACTTCAGTAATAAATATGCAGTGTGTTTTCATAATGATAAGGACACTTTCCTTTCGCTGATCACATTTATACAGGTCGTGTGAATATATTAGAAGCGGGAAGTTAGCATTGTGCGTCTCGATTACCCCACGCTATGTTACAAAAATTCTTATAGTTACCCAAGCCCTCGGTAAAAAGCAATTATCCCACATACCTGCGTCAGAACTAGAAGATATACCTGAACAACAACCCAAAAATGTACCTGTATCTGAACCCGAATAACTGCTTATACTAGCACGTTTGGAAATACATTCACATGGAACAAAACTGACTACGAAGATACACTCTTAATTTGGAAGGTAACAAAATCAACAAAACAGTGCATATCACAGACACCCTCAGTTGAATTTCAAACGCAGGAGTAACAAGGCCATAGATGTTATCTAAGCGCAGATTCGTTTTTATTCTGCTTCCAATACTAACAGTTCCTTCATGGTCTTCCAGAGCATCTGTCATGATTCCTTCAAGGAAGATGTTGAAGAGAGTAGGTGAAAGCAAGCATCCCTGTCTGACTCCCACAGTTGTCCTCAACTAATCTCCTATTTGACCGTTGAAGCAGGCTGCTCTGGTGGCCTTGATGTAAAGATCAGGATGCCATTGATATTGCATAGGCTCATGGTGGACCAAAGGGATGCATGACATACCCTGTCCAAAATCTATAAAGACATGATAAATGTCTTGTTGGTGCTGGAGGTATTTCTCACATAGTATTCTCTGGTTGAAAATCTGTTCAGTTGTGCTTCGCGCTGGTCTGAAGCCTGACTGTTCTTCAGCTATGATTTCCTCTGCCCGGTGCTGCAGTCTATTTACTATGATTTTTAGCATGACGTTGCTTGGTTGACATATAAGACTGATCGTACTATAATTCTGACATTGCTGCAAATTTCCTTTTTACGGGAGCGTTACTGTGAGTGACTGAGTCCATGGTGTTGGTCATTCCCCTGTCTGATATATCTTGATGCAGATTGTTAGTAGGGCGCTTATCATGGCTTCACCCCCTTCTTAGACTAGTTCTGCAGGGATGTTGTCTACTCCAGCTGTCTTCCATTTTTTCAATGATTTCACTGCAGCTTCTACTTCTTCTATGAGGATGGGGTAGTTGTCAGTGTTAGTCACTGGTGGGGTGTTGAGTATGTCTGGGTCCCCTGCAGGTCTTTCGTTGCACAGGTCTGGGCAGCATTCTGTCCATCTCTTGAGAATGTCTTTTTCTTCTGTAAGACATTTCCCTCCCTTATCTTGAATGATGGAGGAGCGTCCTTGTTTTACACTGGTCAGGTCTTTCACCAGTTGGTATGCATTTTGTTCTATTATTTTTTTAGATTGCTTTCTATGTCTTTACACTGGTCTTCAATCCATGTCTACCTTGCCTTTTTCATGCTTTCTTGATAACCTGGTTGATTTCTCCGTAATGTTTTGCTCCTACTACTTCTGACGTCTTCTTCTTTATCTCTCGACGCTTGTCACACAGATCTAGCGTGTCAGTTGTAACCCAAGGCTTCTTTGGTCGTCGATGTATGCCAAGCATCTCACTGGCTGTTTGGGTCACTGCTATATTAAATGTGTCAAACAATCTGTATGTAACTGTGTTATCTGCAATAAGAAGTAACAGTGGTGCAAGTTTTCCTCCTATCTTTGCATGGAAGGCTTCCGATACCTCTGGGTCTTTTAGTGTGTCATGGTGGAAAATGATTATTGTGGGGCCCTGTTTGTCGACGTTCTTTAGGCGTAGTCGGAGGATCATCATCACTAAGTCATGGTCACTTCCAATGTCTGCTCCTGAGAATACTTCTTATCTTGGCAATATTTACACTGGTGTAGAAACGTCTCTTCACCATGATATAATCAATATGGTTATGGTGTTCTCCAATCGGGTTATGCCAGGTTCACCTTCTGGATGCTTTGTGTGGACCAAACGTGTTCATCAGCTTGACAAATTCCAGGAGCCTTAAGCCTCTGTCGTTGGTCTCTACATTACAGTAGTGTCCACATGTGCCTTTCCAGTTATCAACGGCATCGACTCCTATTTTTGGCATTCCAGTCTCCTTGCACCACAAGAATGTCTTTCTTTGGGTTCTGGTCCAGGACTTCTTGCAGTTGATCGTATAAATCCTCTAATTATTCATCATCATGTCTGTAGTTTGAGCTTAAGCATGCACAATGGTGATATTTAGTGGTGTTGCCCTCAATCGTATGATGATAAGCCTGCTGGAGACTGGCCGACAACTCATGACAATGTTCACGGTGACTTTGGGGACGAGAAATCCGACTTGTAAGTTTATAACCAATAAAGGATAAACAATAATGCAGCATTCGTATAAACCATATGCAAAGGTCTGTATCACATATTTTAAATCTAACGTTTCTTCGGATATGACATTTTGTAATAATTGTTATTACAGTTGTTCATTTAAAGAACATTCGCTTTTTCTGGAAACGATTATTATCATGGAATAGAACATAGCTGTACGTATACCTGTATTTATAGATGTTAATATATTCCAAAGCGTGCGGTAGTTAGGCAAATGGTTCTTATTCCCGGAGACATACTAAACCTACTAAATTCAATAGAAGTGTGAACTATTGGAAATTTGATTATGCTCCAATTTCACATTAATTGTTTGTTTGAATTAAGTTTTTTTTAAATTACCTGATTGACGACATTTGATGAGAGTTTATGTTCTCTGTTATTAAAATAATATGTCAACTCCATTCAGTTTGAATGTTATAAATGGGTTACTTTTTTATCGTATAATTGTTCCAGAAATATGTCTTCAGTCTGTATTTTTATTTTTTCTGAAATATGCCGTGACCAGCTTACATATTTCGTCATCAAAATTTCACTTTCATATCGATATACAGTCTCTAAAAATTGTCGTTCTTAAAATATAAGTTCCTCATTTGTAATTCTATATATATCATTTAAGTAATTCATGATAATGATGCTTATAGGTTTATCAGAACAAGAACAACTATATGTAACATTCTTGATCATTTCTTTTTTTATGTCGAAGACATTGTTTGACAATAAATTCAACTTTTCTCATTAAAATGAGATTAATTGAGGAAAGTATACAATTATATTCAATTAATATTTAAATGGTTTTAAATACTAACGCAACAGCGCTATTATATTATAAATGCCTTTATATGATAACAGTCGTTCACTATCATGTTAAGAGATGTTTTTTTCCATATATATATATATATATATATATATATATATATGGCAAATACATTCGATGCGCATGAGTTTATTTCTCCTTTAAAAGAACTTCCAAAATGTTCCGTTATGACATGCTGGAGATTTCCATTTCGTGTACACTTTCCTCGCGCTGATTGAAGCAGTGAACCTTTTAAACTGTGTTAGGGTAATATAACAACGTGACAGAATTTTCCAAGAATTCAGGGAATGAAACGATTAAAAACAAGTTTCAATCATTCATTTTCTTGTTAGGATTTTGGTTGCCAAATTTGTATTGGTCTCTGCATTGACATATATAGTGTATGTTGTAAGGCTTGCGGAGCTATTTCATGAATAGATGTTTATCACTTATTTGGTTGGCATTTCAATCTTGTTTATATAAGTCGTTATTCAATACCCGAATTCTTTATCGTTTTCCGACGATATGATCATTATCACAGTGACATAAAATCGCTTATTAAACACGCCTAGTACTATATGTAACCAGATTTTGTTGTAAAAATGTTTATCATATATCATCGAGTGTAATATAAACTATATTATGTGGGGTACATGGAGTATCGAATATAGTAGGCTTGGTAATTTTGCCACTGACAATTTGTATATTTAATGTGGTCAACAAGTATTTAAGGTTAAAGCATGGTTATTCTGCTTTGGTTTGATTTCAATCAGTTCGTGTCGGGACATTTTCGTCATTTTCATACGCTTTCTTAGAGAGTTAACAGTATTTACACGTTTAAATACATGTTTGTTATGCTTGAGTGAGAGAGAGAGAGAGAGAGAGAGAGAGAGAGAGAGAGAGATAGAGAGAGAGAGAGAGAGAGAGAGAGTGAGATAGAGATGATGTATTGCATATACATTCTAATTGAGACAAATAACATAATTTCAACAGCGATAAATGTGGCAATAAAATTCGCTCTTACTGATGTATTTTAGTATAATATTGCATCATGCAATATTTAATATGTAACATTATAGTTTTTCTTATATCAATCGTTCTCATATTATCACACAGTATACCAAGTGTTATATGTTTATTATAAATACATTTTGAAATAATGTGTGTTCACGCGTACTTAATAACACATTAAACGGTAAATCCAAATGTTTATTTGTGTTAAGATATTAAACTATACAATTAATGTTGATTACAAAAAAAAATAATTGTAACTATCAAGTTGTCAAATACGTTTATATTAACAAAGGACTCTGGCCACAAAAACACAACAGTTATATACGGCATTGGTATAGAGCAAAACAGAGTACGAGTAGTTTCACGGAAAGTAGAAAACATTTTAATTTTTCTAAGCACACTTGCATGCTTTCGATTAGTGCATGAATGACATGTAGCCGTGATATAATATATTCTGTTTTGAATATCAAATATAGTTATAGAAATGTGATAATTCTAGCAAATTTAAAATAAACAATATTACTTGTACAAGCCACATATTATATATTATTCAATGATGTAATATTAAAATACGAGTCATTTAACTTGCGTTAGATATTGAAAGTTGCTTGGATAAAAAGTTGTTATGTTTACAACGTTACTGTTCAACTTGCGACAATGTCTTTACGCTTTAACTTTAGTCACATGACTAAATCTACAGATAGCATTGATTTCTTCAATCGTTTACACCTACAATGTAGATTATTACAGGGACCCTGAGTAGCCGAGTAAAGCATATACGGTTACTGACCACTGCCAGTTCTGCTCTGTCAGCGTAGGTTTGAGTCTCGGGCTCGAACAATGGGAGTACGTTGGCAATACCTTATAACGAGTCTTTGGTTCTTTCCGAGATTTCACCATTTAAGATGGTTGCCATGTAAAGCCTATAGTGTGCTGAACAATGGCGATACAAAATATGACTAAAGCAACAATGACAACAACAACAACAACAACAACACGTATTGCATACAAATTAACATAAGAAAATGTTCCACACCCTGCTAAAGGTACACCCATGTAATAGTTACAGACGCCAGCACATACTGTTTCAGAAATTTCAGAATATTCGTAAACACAGAGTTCAGAGACTTAAACATGCATTTCACTATATAAATATCTCTTTGTTAAATGCTTAATTTTATATATGAAACGAAAATTGCATCTGAAAGTTTTCAATCGCAGGTAAATATTGTATTTTTTGCTTTAGCCTTGAGATTAAACTTTGAAAGAATTAATAGAAAGCTCGTTTATTATATCTTTAGTTGATCAACAACTACGACAAAAGTACATAATGCTTATATGCAATGTTTCCTTTCCTCGATACAAATAAGAAGTAATCGAGCCCGTCTCTGTAGGTACGCGCGATTTCGAATTAGCATACATTGTTATGTAAAGGAATGTATAAACTATGTATTATACACGACTATTGACTTCCTGATGCGACTTTGTTTCAACGGCGTGCTTATAATCATGTTATAACTGCTATTTTACTATTCAGGGAAATCATATTGTATAACATACAAAACGTGTATTTAGAGTCCAAATGAGATACTCTCATGCAAAATACAATCACTTATGGAACAATAATTTTAACGATCTTCTTCGTATAAATAAAATGATAACATTATCATCTTTCTTATATATAGTGAATACTTCATATGGTAAACCATCTACTCAATCATCTACTTACATCGGTATCAAAGAATATGGCGAAACACCATGTTACCCATACAATGCTTCCTTAGCTGTTGACGGTAATAGAAACACCAGCTTTAAGAGTGATAGATGTAGTCACACAGATATAAATAGTAACAGTGTATGGTGGGAAGTGAGACTTGCTGGATCTTTACAATGTTTTGAACATTACCATTTACCAAAGATCTCATGGTTTGTATAATTTGTTTTCATTGGGTTAAGTTGAGAGTGAGATACTAAGTTTGGATGGTTGTGCTGGAGAAAGTATTGAAGGCATGTGAATTTTATTTTAATGCTATTAGAGCATGCAACTTAAAAGCTTAAAGAGAACAAGTAAATTGCATAAACTAATTCGTATTTCGTACTTATCTACGATTATCTACGGTTAAGAAATTAAATCATGGACAAAAAACACCACTCACATGATTCTTGTAAAATGTGTAAAATGTAGACTACATGTAATACTTGTTTCTATCCGCTACTTTGTTCTAAAAATATTGAATAGGAAATTTAGCCCAAATTTCATGCCTAGGTTAGATTCCTTGAATTGAGATATTTTTTGTGTAAACTGAGGGCATATTGATTTTTCTGGAAAAATAAACTTTAGGTAAAAAAAAAGTTTTAAATGAGTAGGTTTGGCTCCAGAGGTAATAGACATTACACCTCTCAGCTATTAATCAATTTATGATATATATTGTGGCTAAAGTATATATTTTAAATATATATATATATATATATATATATATATATATATATATATATATATATATATATATATATATATATATATATATATATATATATATATATATATATACACACATCTGCTAGATTGGACGAACTAATAATTAAACTCTCACAATAAAGTATCTGTTGATAACGTTAATAATTACTGGGGAATCACATTATTACGTGACAGAAAACAAACGACATAAAAAAATCAATTAATGAAGTTGAATTTCAACGAATTACTGCAAATCGGTTTGATATAAAAAAAATAGTGGTAAATTGAGGGATTGTACTGTACATATTGTTATTAAAAAGGCATTATATAATTTGTTAAAAAACAAAGCATAGATAACTACATGAACTAAAACGATTGTTCACAACGTCTTTCGTTAGCTATATGAAAGCGTAAGAATAAATAAATTTAATATAGTTGTATAATTATTATTTTAATTACATCTAACCTGATTGTACGAATAAGAGAGAGAGAGAGAGAGAGAGAGAGAGAGAGAGAGAGAGAGAGAGAGAGAGAGAGAGAGAGAGAGAGAGAGAGAGAGAGAAAGCCAAACATACAGACAAATATAAAAAGAATGGACGGAGAGAAGAGATACACTTGCACGTTAATCGTAGTTCAATATGGTGTTTCAACCAACTTTACAGAGAGACAGACAGACAGAGACAGATAGCCAGATAGCCAGACATACAGACAGACAGACATACAGACATAAAGAGAAGGGACGGAGAGAAGAGATACACTTGCACGATGGTGGTCCAACCAACTTTACATATGTCAATCCCAATAAATACTTTCTCTGTGTAACGATAGCATTACAGATACGCAGACGCAATTATATCTGCACGATTTGTCTTGCATTCTTGTCAAATGCAAGGTACGTTCCCGAGATGCCAAATATTGTGCTAAAATCACCATCGATCGATTATATACTATCTGAAAGAGGATTCAGGTGAACCAATACAAAATATAATCAACACCAATTAAAGTTGCATATGGTGTTTCATGCACTTCTGAAAACATCTTAACCCTACTCGTGCCTATAGATTTATATTCGGGCGGCAAAATAACGCTACCCCCCCCCCATAATTTACGTTTACTATACACGTCTGAACAATTTCAAATTCTTGTACGCTGCTGCCTTATAATATTGTCCATTTCAGCGATGCCATCAACAGTTACATGCCTGATTTTAGTTGGTACAGCATGTTTCGTTTTGTAACTTCTTAGTGGACGTTATTGGCACTTAAAAGTGAAGGAACCATTATATATATATATATATATATACATATATATATATATATATATAGATATATATATGTAAAGACATTGTTTCGTGTTCGTAACTTTATCCACTACGTTTGTTACAATGGATACGACAGCAGTGATTTCTAGCGATGCTGTTGTATTAATTACTCTAATGGGCTGACCTAACAAAAAGAGGTCAGGGTTTTTATACCACAATACGTGTCGGAATATTTACCAATCTCTTTCAATTTTATGTTATGCATACTGTATTCTCTGTTCACTCCCTGCGATGATGTTTTTCGAATATTATTTCATACTGACTTTGGAATATTTCAGACCCAAACTTAAATTTGGAGAACTAAATATTTAACAAAACGGGACTAGTGTTGCCCCGACACCACTGCTATCATGTATTTTATTTCAAAGATTTCATTTTAAATAGGGCCAACAATATGTGGTTCTTCATGTTAACGTTACGTTAATTTCGTTTGTTTATCCATTAATTCGTGAATTGCTCTCGCACACAAATCACAATTATCGAACTTTATTCGGCATTTATTTATTCATGTGGACCAAACAACATTTTAATCCTGGTTTATTTATATAGATCAATAATCTAAACTGCTCATGTAAAAAACTCTTGTCAAATAAGCTAATGATTATGTCCAGCTATCGGACTGTTTCTTTTCTTTGTTCAAATACACAATATATTTCATGGAAAATTATCACTTTTATCACTTGTTTTAAATGCAATGTAAGGTTTCCAGACTGTTTTTACATTATAGTGTACGTGATTGGTGAATAATAATCAGATGTGTTTTGACATTAGTGGTTTCATACTCGTTGCCTTATGTAATGAGAAAGGTCAAGAGGTCCACAATGCCATTTGAAATCCAATAATAGAGTAAAATTTGGATATAATATTTCTGCAACATTTTCAAACAATTGCTTTAATATGTCAACTTTGATTTTGCGCAGTTTATGTGAATGTTCATTGCAGTTCAAGGGTATGAATTCCTTTTATTTTGTTTTCATATAACCTTGTTTGTGCTTCGCTAAACTATCATTATGATCTTTACTTTGTCTTCCGTTTATTTAAAGAATATGCACTGTGATCATGCATGATAATAGAAAGATTATTACATACATTGCTACCAAACTATATGATCCGGTAACCCAAAGTGATTTTCTATTTCAATTTAATCCTCCTACAATGCACACTTTAGCAATTGAATAGAAATGAATTTTCGAAATTTCCAAATGACAATGTGGAATGATATGTAATACTGAACATATTATATATCAATTACAATTTGTATATCTAGAACAATTGTTGAAAAGAATATCCCATGTGTCATATCTTTCATTATTGCAGCATAATGAATAAACGGAAGGCAGACCATTTCCCATATAGTAAAATGCTGGTATCGTATGTGAATACATTTGATGGATAAACTAACCTAGCATAATACAAAAAATTTATTTCTTTGTTTAAGGAACCATGTGTCCGAAGCCACCTCCCTTTCCTAGGAAAGGATTATACAAGTTTATTCCTGGCAATAAGGGAAACTGGTCGTATAATTTCTCGTTAATAATACACTACATAGAAGGATATATTATTGATGGTCCCATTTCAGTAAGATGTGTCGATATCAATCGTTGGAATGGAACGTTTGGGTTATGCTTAGGTATTTATCATATTTCAATGGAAACACTCATATAATCTGGAAATAAGCAGACCATTTACATCAAATGCTGATGCGTGAGCTAGTATTATAAAAGCCACATATAACTTCAAGATATCATCCCTTACGTTCAACGAAAAAAATATTTTGTCAGTTGATTCAGCAAAGTTTAATTTGTCCAGTCTATATGATATAATAATGTACTAGATTTTGATCACCTATATATTTACATAAGCGATGCTTGTATTTTAATGTTTTTAGATAATATGTTAATCACTAACAACCTCCGGTACACGCTGCATGCCCATATTTCAACGCTGAATATAGAAGAAACTGAATTCTAGCAAATTTCATATCAAAGATCCCATGTTGAATACATTTTATATTACCAAAATAAAAGTATGTAAGAGCAGAAATATTTGTATGTATTTGTATGGTAAACCTTCGATCATTTATCAAACTACCGTTGTCATAGACGTAGATACATCATGTACATTTGGATGACTCTTGGTTGTTTGACCCTGCCTATAATGAAAAGGAAATATTAGTTTAAAATGTGATGTAATTCACCCATTATTATTAATATATCTGATAACAGTAATCGAGCAGGCCGAAATATTGATTTGTAATGTTATTTGAATTCTGAACTTTCCAGTGTGTTTTCTTTACTGGATCTCTTTCCCTTACAGAAACGTGTTCAATTCATCATTGCGAACAAGGCCTAATGCTAAGGAAAGTTCAGGTACAACGCTTATAAATATGTTCAGATTTACAACAGAAAATGAAATCGGCTGTTTAGCACAATGACTTTGTTTTGGCTCTTAGAACATGTAGATGAATCTCATAAAGCTGCATAAAGAGTGATCATCCCACTTTTTACAAGGCCCCATTTTGTAAAATAAAATTTACCACTATGAAGAAAACAAAATTGTAATGAAATGCTAACTACGTGAAATCAAAATCTCTATCAACGCTAGTATTTTTGCCCTCGTTAGCACATATATTTTCAACCTGGTAATTGTTTATTTACAAACATAACCCCAGACTCGATTTCGAACCCTGCTATCAAATTAAAGCATTCATATAACAATAATGGTAGGAGAATCGTTAACAACTAGCTTGTAAGAGACTAGTAGCGATTAAGAAATGTATACCCATCCTTGAAACTGTCAGACAAAAAATACAGCAACGACAAGAATCTCAAGTTGATTTTGCAACACGTGCTGCACAATTATTCAAACCTGTTAATACAACCACTAAATATGTTATATATGGAAAAGAAAGAAAAAGAAGAAGTAAAATATGGTGTTCATTCTGAAATTGAAAAAATAAAAAAAAAATATTGAACAAACTGTTGCACAAAATCTTACACAAAAACCAAAAATATGAAAGGGTAATATTGATTTGATTAAAAAGTTTCGCGAATAGGTTAACGACCATAATAAAAAAAAATATGATTTACCTGCAATTATATACTAATTAGTTTGTATGATAAATCCAAAATGTTACAATCATGATATGAAACCGTAAGTGATGATAATTTAATTAAATGGGCACATCGTATACATTACAATACAAAACAGGTCAAACGTGATGATTATAATTTTGATACATTTGTTGAACAAATAAAATCACTTGATAATAAATATCGATCACAGTTTCAACAACCACCATCTCCATATTTGCCATCTGAGCAACTTTCTCGACTTCAGCAACAAGTCTCTCTCACCGCAACAATAAGTGTTATCGGAATTAGAAAAAGCTAGTAAACAACTAAAAAAAGCAAATGTAGAAAGATCACTCCTAAGACTATATAATAAAAGGTGGGAAAAACGTGCTACTGGTGAAATATTTGCTTTGAATGGAACTCACGGTAGTGGTCTTGTTGCCTGTCTTATTAATATTCTCTCCGACATATTGCGATTAGAAATCTTCATAGGGGATAAACGAGCTGGAAATAACAGTGATGATAATAGTGACATCTGGATAGGTGATGGTATTGCTGATGATACAGTAAATATAACAAAACTCTTATTGTGGATGCCAGTAATGACTCCATCGATCACCGCAGAGGGAAACCTACTATCATTTATGGATATAGGTGGTAAATTATTGATATCATGGATAACAGTTACGGCGATTACAATGACGAGTCATGTTAATGGTATATTTACTTGGCATACAGCATCAACACAGGGTGTTTTTGCGCCGCGGCATATATTTATTTCGCTACAGGATAAATAACTATTATGTTCACAAACACGCAGACATATGATATTTGACCAACTAATTGTTAATGAGGTCTCTTTAAGGATAAACGTTCAACAAGAACCATCCGATAATATCTTACTTAACTACGACCAAAACCAAATAGCACGCGCATATCACCGTTTGCGACCATTATGGGACCTGATATTAACGCCGATACTTGGTTGCAAATATCGCAATTAGATTTTAGAAACCTATATCCGATGTATTACTTTACATTGAAACATCTTCATTTAACCAGACAGAGTGTTCTTGACATAAATCCAAGCTCGTGTAGCACAACTTCCTGTTATCGAGGTAGGTCCCCCTGTCAAATACGGTGATAACAGATAAATAGATTTTATTCTCTGCGACGAATCAGTGTTACTCGAAGGTGTTGGTGGTCGAGGCAGAGTCGTTGATGCTCCGGTGGAAACTATGTAGACAAATAGGTCACTAATATAATTACAAAATGTCCGATAGTCACGTTAGTGTTACTCTGACTCTTGGTCAGATTAAAAACTTGCAATCGGATTCAGCTAAAAAAAATGTAGAACTACAATATTGCTGAAATATAATCAGATGTCTGTTGGTCAAAGTAAACTATCACTGACAGCTCGGCAGATTAAACATTTCAATGGTGCAAAAAATGATAAAAAGGGTGTTGATATTATCCTCTCTGCGGGTGCGATCAAAGATATCATTAAATCGGATGGTATATTTTCACTTCTCGCTGCATCACCAGCGTTGATTGCCGCCGCCCCCGCAGTCGCAAAAGCTGCCACGTTAGATGCTGTTGGAACCGCTGCTGGAATGGCACTAAGGATGGCAACTGGAAACGTATACAAAAAAGAGACGGCCTGAGACTACCAGGAACTCCATATTCATAGTACAGCGGAAAGGACCTGAAGTTGCCAGGGACAGTTTACTAAAACCACTGTCAAATTTTGACTTACTTGATGCTGTCATACAATTAAGAATAAAATACTTCAGATGTGTTTTGATGCGAGATCAAATACCACAACAACCAAAAAATATTGAAACCGGTAATATTAATCTCGATAACAGCACCGGACCTGGAACTCACTGGGTTGCATATGCCATTGATCCAAGTGGAATAGTTTATATTGATTCTTACGCGTTAGCGCTACTTAAAGAATGTAAGCGTTATATACACCAATGAATAATTCCTCGCTGGTACTCGACGCTACCAACACAGACAATAACAGACCATCGATATGCTGCGAAGAAGTAATTAATGCACTTGATGCTATATCATCATCAACTAAACCACCTTAAAAAACGATACACGAATATATGAGTAATCGCTTTCCAGAAAGATCTTAAAATGTAATGATTGATATTTACGGGAGATCTCGGAGCTTAGAAAAACTCACGGGGAAGATATCAGAAGCAAAAAGGATGTAAATTTTTGAATCGAGGATGAAATATCCGAAATGTTAAATCATACCAGTGTGGAGCCAAACAAAATAGTCGTATTTCAAGCTAGACAGGGGAAATTATAAACGACTAATGTTTCCTTGAATGATATTCTAGTTGAACTGAATGTAGTAAGCGAAATTTCCTAGCAGTGTTTTATTCTACTTGTATGATTAAACAGTGTGTGCTTTATTCTACTGTGTTAGATAGTATTAATGATCGAGTAAACAATTATGGTGGCACGATCACAGGTCCTCTCAATATGAACTCGAATAAAAACGACACTCCGTAATCCAACATCGGACACCGATAAAACAACAATAAGTTACGTAGATGATAAATTAACAACGTTTTGATCAGAATATAAAACCACAGATAAAAAACTAACAACGCTGCAGGCTGATTATAAAACCACCGACGATAGGTCAACAAGGTTGCGATCCGATTATGATGTTCACGTAAACACATTTACAAATCTCCGTATGAATTTTAAAAAAATTGATGAGACTATTGATAATTGTTTTGGGAAATCACTAACTGTTCCCATGAAACTTTCTGATATTAAAACAACCATAAATAAGATTAAAGAAACGCAGGATAATATCGTTACTGATTGTCTTGCTATCTTGCATGACGAAAATATAAATACAGTATGCTAGACACATCATGGATCTTTCACCTGGGAATCTCGAAATAACTTCGTATAAATTACCGCACATGTCAAGGTTATCGATAAATTAACCCTGATTTCAGCAATGCAGTTTAATGTATCATCAAATACATAAACTGGTGTTAATATTGTAAGTAAAAAAAATAGAAGAGGGATCCAATGAAAGATTTGCAATAACCTTCACCGATGATGGTTTATGATCAGCGTCAATCACATGGTATGTAGAATTTGTAATTGATTTATGTACATAGTATAATGAATATCCAACAATATCGATACGATCAAGTACGCGAGTTTCAAATTACACGAAAAAATCTCGGTGATTTGTACCAAACAATGACAAAAAAATACCACAGGCGTATTACCCACGTTGACAATATCGTGTATTCGGTTTATGTGTCATTGCTGGAACGGGTATATTGCTATCAACGGTAACAATATTTACAACTGTAGTTGTTACAATTTGTATTTCAGCGGCAACAACATTACATGGGGTTCTTAATATCATTACGAAGAAAATGGTATTCACGTGCAGTCAGAATTATCTACACGATTATATAATTAAATTACACAGAGCGTCGATCGCATATTCTCAAATATCTTCGTTGATATCATCCAGTCTTGACGATACAGAAACATCCGATAACGAGTTTTCGGTGATGACTAACATCTACGATAGCGTGATGTCAAAATAGAAAAACATAACAGTAATAACAATTATAACGGCAACTGAATTACTGCAACAGATAGTGTTAAATACATATCCGCCAAAGACAACCATGATCTCAATAGCATTAATTAATCCAGAATTCAACATGAATTTTCCAACTGCAGTTCCAGTAAAGAAAATCGCAGCACTAGCAAAATTACGAGTTTATCACAGCTGGCCAAATATTAGATCAAAACCATTCTCGGGGTCAACAACCGAATAATACATTAGTATTTGCAAGTAAAAATGGTAAGGATGGAACTCCTGAGTGGCAAACTGTTTATCTTTATAAAGGGAGTTATCAAATCGAACAGATCAATAACGAAATTCAACTTAGAATAAAGTCTATTTTTGGAAAAGAATAAAAAAAATTATAGTATATTCCACCAACCAACATATCAGCAGAAATTCCATCACTTTTTGATCAAAGACCTCTAGAACCAACCTTGAATGATTTTACCACAGATGTAAAACCGTTCATAACAGAACCCGAGTGTAGCAAACCAATTTGGGGAAGGGAATAATTCATTATTAATCATTTATTTATGACTCATAGTACAGAACCGAATTTTAACATGATGTAAACGAGGTGTATTTTAATAGTTTCAGAGAGAAAATAACTCCAGAACTCACTCGGGTATTTTATAAATTAAGGAATTTATTTGCGAGTTATACACAGCAGCAATCTCGTGACTTAAAAGAACAGATTATGAAAATAATTCCGCATTTAAATAAGATCATAGACAATATCGAGTATATTAAATTGGACATATAGTATTAAATAGCTATGATATTATATGTGTGTCCCATTCATTGTTCATGTGCCGCAAGTACAAAATTTGTTATTCATCATGCTATTATTCAGATGATATCGCGTAAATACCATTTTCAGCATGGATATCCAGCTGACGCAAGATGTTTCGTTTTACCTCTCTGGCGAATATATGAAAACGGTTTATAACCTCGAACACACCCTCAATGTGTCACAGAATTAGGCGAAAATTGAATTTGTTTCTTGGATACAATCTAATTTCACCATTTTTGTTTCGTCATGCATGCGTTACCTGGGGTGAATAAGTTTTTTTTCAAAGTAAGCGACGTGTAGCGATTTACATGTACCTGGCTGGAAATCACTTGATGTCAAGAACATTATAATCACGGGGTGCATGGGAGTTTTGTGCTCAATTCTGCTCACCTATTTGGGGACATAGAAGGCAGAAAATTTCTAAAAAGATTACGAGTCAAAAGTATCTTGTCAAAGGAGAGATAGCTAGTCATTTTCTTTCTCCAACCAAAGGGTTGATTGTGTCGTGATTTTGCCGTGATTGTGCCGTGATTGTGTTGTTTAATTGTGAGATTTGATTGTGCGATCAAATTGAAGTGTCTGACTGTCTGTCTGTCAGACTGTCTGTCCGTCTATGTTTATATCTGGCGTGAACAGGAGTTCATGATGTCCGAGGATATCTGTCGTGATGTGTAAATATCCAGAACTATCTAGAAGTCTAAATGTCCGAGTGTCCGGAACTGTCTAGAGGTGTAAACGTCCGGAGTAGCATCTAAGTGTTTGGGACCGGTGGTTCTAATAGGTGCTGTATGCTCTCTGTACGTTAGTGTGACGTATAACTGTAGTGTATACGTAAAAGTATTGGGTCAACCCTAGGTATTCGGAGAAGCTAGGAGCCGATTCAACAGTTGGTGAATCGTACGGTTGTACAGGGTCGAGACGCATGTGTGTGTTTGAATTGTGGTTACAATTGAATGCATTGATATATTTACACGGAGTAACTTTGAATCTCGTAGTATTCCAAGGAATTACATAAATCTCAAGAACAGTAAAAACATGACTTAATACATATAGATGTTTGCACTTGTTATCGCAATTCATACGTGCGATAATATAATTTTTGTAAAGGTTCCCTTTTGTTTGAAACATTTGTGCTTTCCAGGAGGTTCCTTGGATCTATGTTCATTGTGAATTAATATTTAATTTTATTTTCAAATTGTGAATGGTTGTGAAGTGTGATTGTGGGTTGAATGCATGAGTTATTGTGTTGATACATCATTTATTTTCATTAATAATTTGTTTCATAAATTTTACATCATCTTTCGCATATTGTGTTTGAGTTGTTCATTTGATCGACCATCCACTCGGTAACAATTCTGTTACACACTGATGTGTGGTGATATCGCGTAAACACCCTGTTTTAAAGGATTTAGAACAGTTCCATCCAATTTTCCTGACTAATCGATGTTGTTCATATACTGTAAGTGCTTGTCTAAATAATTGTCACAGTCAGACAAAATGTTACGCTTATATAAATGATACCCCTTGTATTTTATTTGTTTGATTATGTTCTTAGGATTATATTCTGCCCAGCACATCTCACCGATTCTGGATGAAAGTCACAATATCTACGAGCGGAATATATCAAGGGAAATTAGATAATATTTTCGTCGATCAATGCGATCACATGTCGTTGTTAAAGTTGAGTTTGATTCTTGGCCACTGGTTAAGATAATTTTCACTTTGAGTAACAGCTCACAAATTATTCATGCGGTTCTCCAGTGGATTTAAGTTAATATGATCGATACATGACCCGTTAAAACACTCACAAATGAATTGGTGAACGTGGTCAACTATAAAACTACACGCTATAATGCAACTATGACCGATACACGCGCTGAGAAAATACTCTCCGCGATAAATCGTCAATCACGAAAATACTGACTTCAAATGAAATTCAGTAAATTTTCAGAACGGAGTTGTAAAGTTTATATTAATACATGAACGTGTAATGGCAAAGAAACACGATTAAGCAATTATGAACAATACAACCAAACATGGAATGTTAATCGAGATTAATAGAGTATATTACGAACAAGCCTATCACTTAATTGTAGCTATTTACGGAATTTTTCCGATAGAAATTCAGGATATAACTAAACTTTCCAAGACGAGATTTATGTCATTGAATTGTGCACCTGAACTAGTTATCGAACATTTTAATAATGTGAAAGGCGGAAACGGTTAAACCGATCTGCTACGTTTTAAGAGTATGAAATGGGGCGAATCGGTTGAAAACACTTGAGCGTCAATAAAAGATGTTGCTGAGTTAGAAAAAAACGAAGTTTCCAATAACCGTAAAAACGATCAGCGTAAAAGTATTGTATGAATCGAAGTATAAATCACGGGGTGCTCTGATTGAAATTATCGATCATAATTCGCACACGAGGACCAAAGCGCGCAGATATTTCCGCGAGATCATATTGTCAAATATTACAACTGGGGTATGTTTGATATATTTACGAGTTAAGTAAGACTGATCCTGTGACAGTATGGTTATTTAAGAGTACTGAAGATGGAGACTATGATCAAATTTAATTATTCAAGACAGAATCTCTTCATGCGAAGATGAACGAACTCGCCACACGGTATTCAGCGATAAATACAGATGACTTACTACGCCGTTGTTGTACTGTTCCACCTGCCGCTCATTTTACTCAGAAATAGAATCTATGGGCCCCGACGCGATTTGAATTTCTCTCGGATATACAAATGAGTTGTGATGGGTATGGACACGGTGGATTATGGAATACCAAGTATAATTGCGAGGAAGTTGTTTCCGTTGATATGGTTTCATATTATCCCGGAAGTTTTCTCGGGTAAGGCTACTGTAAATAATATGTTGCGCGGTTTGGTCATCCTTGTCATGAAATGACTAGATTTGCAATTAATGGACCTTTACCTGACTTTGATTTGTGTGGGTTTGCTCGTGTGATATCATTCTCTCTAGCTGAACGACTTCATCCGATTTGTTTCAGCTGGTTTGGTAAACATGTATTAACGAAGAAATGGGCCCCGATAATATTATCTTGATATACAATTGATTGTGGGATTTTGATATAATTGATTATCAGTAAAGCGATTATATCATATCTAAAACAAACCTCGGTTTGGTTACCAACGCCTACAATACTTGCTGGAGATGATAATGATACACGATTAGAGAATCTTATCGAATAACGCTCCGCAATGGATCTTGGCAGAAAAATAATTGGTAAATTTACTCAAGGTGGATCGTGCGATTATAAACAGCGTTATTTGCGATTGATTTTAAATGACGCTAAATATAATTTTATAATCGAGGAACAATACATTTATCAGTCTTCAAAACGCGTACTCATCTAGTGGAGTACAAATAGGCAACATTGGTGGGTATTTTTATTGTGGATCACCACAATACAACCATTTAAGATCTTCAATGTTATCTTATGTTTCCATTAATCTATTATCGATGATAAATATATTGTCTAGCATCGCGGTCAGAGTTGCGACAGATTCGTTTTAATTTAATCGTAAACATAAAGAATCTGTCGCAGCGTTTACTACAACAGTTGAGGAAAGGGGCTCGTGCAGAGTAAAAAAAGAAACATTACACGGATATTGCGAATCTTCAGGTGTTGCTATCGAGGATAACTTTCGAGGATGAGCACTATCAGGATTATCGTTGTCACCTTCTGTGTATGATCCAGTATGCATACACAATATTGTTTACTTGAACGGACCAGGAGGATGTGGTAAGACAGCTCGTGTTGTTGAATTATTTGGAAAACATTCTGACATGATCGTGCTAACAAACACACACATACTTGCAAGGGAAATGACAAAACGAGGAGTGAATTATTGTACTCATCACAGCTTTTTCGGACACAAGGGTGATACGTGGACTCCTGATCGAATGGGGACAAAATATATTCCGCGGATCACCATTTGGGATGAAATATGTAGAATATCGTTAACAATACTAAAATAATTTATGGATTGGCTATTAACAAACAACACAGCTGTGATAATGTGCGACAAAATATTGATGTTGATATACCAGGAACATCTGAAAGACAAACTCTTGTATTGAATGATATTGTACGCTGACAAATCTCCGTGAAGATTAGGATACGTAATGACAATGTATTCATCTCAAAGCTTAACTATCAGCGATACAGTTGTTTGGATTATTAATGAATATATTGAATGGTCAAACGGAAATTATTTAGCCGTGTCACGAGTTAGAAGAATAAATCAACTTCAATGGGTTGTTGCAAATTTAGAAAACAACACCTTCAATAATATTGTCAGCGATACCATAATAAGAAACAAACTCACCGGGTATAAACAACGTGACCATCAAATAGCCGCGATTTTGATCTTGACGTTGCAATTATTATGAGATTAAAATAACAACAGAATAATCACTGCGCAATTTGTAATTGTATATTGATATGGTCATGGTGGGATAAACATTCACGACAATTTAACGTAGATAGAAAAGATCATCGTCGTGACCATACGAGAGAAAATGTGATGTTGACCTGTCGTGAGTGTAATCGAAGTCGTGATGCTAGTTAATGGACCGCGGTTTTAATTGAGTATCCGCGGAATTCACTTGTAGTTGTTCACGTGTAATCCACGCTGAGGAGCAGTTGAATCCAATCTGTAGATGGAGGGTCTTCCTGTAGATGTAAACACACTAGATATATTGTGCTTGGTTACACTCCAAATAGGATCAGTTGATATATATATATATATATATATATATATATATATATATATATATATATATATATATATATATATATATATATATATATATATATATATATATATATATATATTGTGACTGCGTTAACAGGTTTCATATTGATTATTCGAGTAATCTCAATATTTAACGCGGTTATCACACTTGGTAATCTTTCAAGCCATTCACGAGATCTCTTATCTTGAATAAATTCCTTAGCGTATTGATATCCAAAAAACCTATCATTGTTCGATCACGTCGCTCAACAATTGCCAGATCACGGTGAATAGGAGTATGTCCTCGTCTGATGGCGACATTATGTTGCTTCATCAACGATGATACTACATCTTGCAACTATTTGTAAGGATCAAAGTGTAATAAATTTGGCCATCGCAGACCACCTCGTTGATAATTTGGTTAAACACAGAGGCTACTTCAGTTGACGACTTTGTTGATAATGGGTCTGCTTCCTTGTATCTATTTGCGACGTCAACGATAGTTAACGCGTGCTTTTATGTATGTCTTTCAACAGTACAATGCGACAGAAATAATATATAAGACTGGTGAACGTCATTAGAAACTCTGACATCAAAATGTGCGAAGTGAATTTTCTTAGGTGGTGGTAAAAAAAATCTGCCATATTGCTTGTTGGGATAACCAATCTGCTGCAGTGGTACTCGTGACATTTCCATCGCTAGCGAGTTTATTAATCGCTGCGTTACCTTTCTAATATCCTTTTGGAGAATAATACATTTACTCCATTTATACTAATTTACCATCTACTAATACAAGTTTACTTTTCATCGCAGATTGTATTAAACAATTAACTAACCGTTCCTTGAAAGATTTATCAGTGATGGAATTTAGCGCGTGAATTAAATTCACATCTGCAATAGGTCGCTGTTGAAGATCTTTACTTTTATAAGCATCATCATAAGCATGAGATGCTTTATCGATAGCGTTTATTGGATATTCGCCTGGTTTGGGTTGATCTTGGTTATCAAGGCGAGATTTAGGTCCACAATAATTATACCTTGGAATATGTTTATCTCCTGGGTATTTATCCCACGGAGTTCCGGTAATTTTGTTAAATTTGCGGCGATATCTCCCTGTCTTGCTTTTTGTTACTTGTAAATTAAATTTCTGTTGTACCACATCGTGTACATTTTTCTGTAATTGCTTGTCTATTATTTTTTTTGTTTATAATGGGTGTTTTTGTATCTGTCCGTGAATTGTATTCAAGGTAAAAAACTGGACAGATTTAGTCAAATTCGTTTTGAAGACGATGAACACTTGCAGGGAATACTCGATCTGCGTTTGGGTAGATATCTTAATCTGCAGAGTCAGATAATACTTCATATAATTAAACATTAATACGAGGATGTTGTGATTGATCAAAAAAATCGAATATCTGACAACGTCACGAATAAAATAATATAAATACCATTCAAGCTAACTTTATGTTGTTTCAGTCAAAAGATGTAATCAGCCATTACCGCAAGTAGAACACGGAATGATGTTATTCAATAATGGAATTGATGGTAATGGAACCTATAATACAACTGTGACCCTGAATTGTAATGAAGGATACAACAGGATCGGAGTTGGACAATTGCGTTGCGCTGACGGGGATCAATGGCAGGGAACACTCGGGCATTGCATGGGTAGGTTCATACAAAAAAGTTGCAAAGATTATAATATCAATAATTCAAAAATGTATATGGTTTTCAAGCAAAATAAAAGGTATGGAAATTTCGTGATAATGAATGTTTCAACGCACGAAATTGTAAAAAGAAATTAACTTTTAATCGGTATGGAACATTTAGGCAGTTATAACCTATACAACGAACATAATCTATCTATCAGTTAAGAAGTTTCTCAATTTTAAAAAATTGCTTTCGAAATTAAATTATCAAATCTTTTTTCATCGAAGTGATTAATTACATTTGATACGTTTTCCGGTACAAATAAGATCTAAGAAAACACTTGACACTACCTTTTGTACATTAGACAGCTGCTCATTTCAATATTATGTTATGTAATATATTTTTCCGAAATCTTTCTTAAATACTGTGTAATGATCAAAGGAAAATAAAATATGACAACCTCATATACAACATGGTAAAGGCCTTATCTATTACAGTTTTAGTTTATTAACTTAAGTTTGTTATTTGTAATCACACGAAGTGATAAGCAGCCACAAGTAAATAGCACTCGACGTCCTTATATTCAACGATATATTTGAAAGCAATGGAACATGTGTCACAATGTGCCCATGAATTGTATTCAAGGTTACCAACTGGACAACTTTGTTCAATTACGTTCTGAAAACGGTGAACACTTGCATTGAATACTCGATATGTCTTTGGTAGATAACTTAATCTGCAGTTAGAGATAATACTTCATATAATTAAACATTTATCAGAGGATGCTGAGCAATGATCAAACAAATTGAATATCTGACAACGTCAAGAACAACATAATATAAATATCATTCAAGCCAATTTGATATTATTCCAGTCAAAAGATGTAATCAGCCATTATTGCAAGTAGAACACGGAATCCTTACATTCAAGAATTGAATTGACGGTAATGGAACCTATAATACAACTGTGACACTGAATTGTAATGAAGGATACAAAAGGATCGGAGTTGGATAATTGCGTTGCGCCGACGGGGATCAATGGCAGGGCACACTAGGGCATTGCATGGGTAGGTACATACAAAACAAAACAAGTTCGCAGAGATATAAATTTCAATAATTTAAAAATGTATATGGTTTTCAAGCAAGGTAGCAGGTATGGAAATTTCGTGATATTGAATGTTTCAACGCACGAAAAAGTAAAACGAAATTAACTGTTAATCTGTATGAAACGTTTAGGCAGTTGCATGATATACAAGGTAAATAATCTATATCTAAATTAAGTTGCTTCTCAATTTTAAAATATTGTTTTCGAAATTAAATTATTAAAATCTTGTTTTTCATCGATGTGATTAATTACAATTCATTGGTTTTCTGGTACAAATAAGATCTAAGGAAACGCTTCACACTACCTTTTGTATATTAGCTGCTCATCTCAGTATTATGGTATGTGATCTATTTGTCCGAAATCTTTCTTAAATGCTGTGTCATGATCAAAGGAATATAATATATGACAACCGCATATACTACATGGTAAAAGCGTCATCTATTACAGTTTTAGTCTATCCACTTAAGTTTGTTATTTGTAATCACGCGACGTGATACGCATCCAAATGAAAATAGCACACGTCTTCCTTACATACAACTATATACTTGAAAGCAATGGAACATGTGTAACAACGTGTCCGTGAATTGTATTCAAGGTTATCAACTGGAAAACATTGTTTATATACGTTCTGAAGACGATGAACACTTGCATTGAATAATCGATATGCGTTTGGGTATATAACTTTATCTTCAGAGTGAGATAATACTTCATATAATTAAACATTTATATTAGGTTGCTGTGGAATAATAACTAACGACGCTACATTGTGAGCATAAAACCACTAATGATAAACTAACAGCGCTGAAACACTAATATAAAACCACAGATGGTAAACTAACAACTATGCGAGCCGAGTATGATGTCCATGTAGGCGCGTTTGCAAACGTCCGTAGGAATTTTAGAAAATGGGATGAAACCATGAACAATTTGTTAGTTACTCCGCTGACTGTCCCAATAGAACTTTCTGATATTATAATAAATATTGATACGATTAAACAAACACAGGACAATATCGTTAGTGATTTTTCTGCTATCGCTGCACGGCTGAATAAAATCAGGATACCACAGAAACAAAATATCAATAATGTGTAATCGACACAGAATGAATCTTTCGCCTGAACACCTCAAAATAATAGTAATAATATTATCGCGGAAGTCAAAGGTATATATAGATTCAACTGCTTTCAGCAGTACAGTTTAATGTGTCATCGGGTACATCTAAGGGAATTAATACTGCAAGTGAAATAATAGAAATGGGTGCCATGGAAACAATTACAATAACCTCTTTTAATCGCAATTTAGCTCGAGCATCAATGATATACTACGTAGAATTTCTAATTGATTTAAGTAAACAGTATAATTAATGTCCAACAATATCCATATGATCAATTCCGTGAGTTTCAAAATAAACTAAAACATCTTTTTGACGAATATACAACGAAGATAAAAATAAAAAAGGCAAATTACCAGTGTTGACATTAGTGTGTATTCGGTTTCAAGTGTAATTGCTGGAACAGGTATATTGTTCTCGACGATAACAGCGCTGGCACCTGTAGTTACAATTTATCTGTCATCAGCGACAACAATTACAAGTGTTCTAATCATCATCACAAAAAAAATCCACATGCAGTCAGAATAAATTACACGAGTCTATAACTAAGTTACATATATCATCTACGTCGTATTCCCAATTGTCAACGCTGATATAATCTAGTCTCGATGACACAACACAGTAATCAAAACACCAAAGGCAACGCCATGAACAACGGAATTACGTCAGCGGATAGTTACAAACACGTCCCCACCAAAGACAACCATGATCTCAATAACCTCAACCAACCCTGAATTCAATGTGAATTTCCCCAAGGCAGTACCTGTAAACTAGATCGCATTAGGAAAATTACGAATATACCACAGTTGGCCGAATATTAGATCAAAATCATTTGGTGGTCAGCAACGAATAATTAACTGGTGGTTGCGAGGAAAAATGATAAAGAATGAAACCCGGAATGGAAAGCTGTTTCTCTACCATCTGGGAATTACCAAATCGAACAGATCCATAACGAATTCCAACGTAGAATACAATCCATTACAGGAAAACAATCGAAAATTGCTATAACGGTTTACGAACCAACATTATCAGCCGCGATTGAGATAAACTCACACGGCTATGTCGTATATGTCTACCAGAGTTCGATCAGAACTGTGCTAGGACGGCCTGAAATCCCTCCTCGGGTACCATCTTATCAAAATCTACATGAACCTAAAAAATCTGATTATGTCACGGACAAACAATGGCCTCTCTCTGAAATAGTGAAACTCTTATGTATTCACAGACAGACCAGGTTGTACAACTTTGTTGTGCCTCAAAATTAAACTGAATACGTCTGACCCTATTCGAATCAAGGGCTATCCGGTGCCATACAACGCACGTGAAGCTGTGGACGAAGAGGTGGGTAAAATGTTGGATCTGGGGGTGATTGAACCCTCCAACTCGCCATATTCTTCTCCAGTAGTGCTAGTCAGGAAAAAAGACGGGACGAACCGATTCTGCATCGATTTTCGGCAGTTAAATAAAATCACTGTGTTCGATGCAGAACCAATGCCAGATATGGAGGGTCTATTTGCAAAGTTGTCGGGAAACCGATGGATTTCCAAATTGGATCTGTCCAAGGGATATTGGCAGGTTACCATTCTCCCAGAGTCCCGAACTTTGACAGCATTTGCGACCCAGAAAGGACTGTATCAATTCAAAGTGATGCCATTCGGGTTAGTTGGAGTCAGCGCCACCTGTTGTCGTTTGATGCGTAAGTTGCTTAAAGGTTAGCAAACGTTGATAGCTTTGCAGACGACATATTCGTGTACACGAATACTTGGAGTGAGCACGTGTCCGTCCTGAGCGAGCTCTTCAATAGACTCCGCAGAGCGAACCTCACAGTGAGACCCACTAAATGCAGTATTGGTTATACAGATTTAGACTGTTTGGGTCATAGGGTCAGCGGTATTAGTCAGTTAAAACCTCATCCCAAGCAAGTTGAAGCAATTAGAGACGCACCAAAGCCAACCAACAAAACGCAGGTAAGATCATTTCTAGGTCTAGTAGGTTTTTATAGAAAGTTTATACCGAACTTTGCAGCCATTGCTAGCCCGCTGTCTCATTTGACCAAGAAGGGGCAACCAAACAAAGTTGAATGGGGACCGCCACAAGATAAAGCATTTTGTGCTTTGAAAGAGAAACTGGTTAGTGCACCTATATTAAAATTGCCAGATGTCAGCAAGCCTTTTATTCTAAGAACAGATGCTTCTGAAACTGGGTTGGGGGCAGTTTTACTGCAAAAGCAAGACGACAGTAAGTTACCCGTAGCTTACTCGAGTAGGAAATTGCTACCCAGGGAGAAGAATTATTCCGTCATAGAAAAGGAATGTTTGGCCGTAGTATGGGGAATTGGGAAGTATCACGCATATCTATTTGGGAGAGATTTCGTTCTCGAGACTAGCAGCAGAGAGGGTGAATCCGACAACTTTTCAAACAAAACTCGATTTTAACCGTCAAAACAACAAATAGACCCTTCCTACGAATTTTCATGTTTTAACCAAAAAAAAAAAATAAAGTCTCCATTTGCCAAACAGAGACTTAGTGATTTTTGACTGAAAACACGATCTTGCACAAGGCTTCGAAATGAGTAAAAACTCACCTCTATGATTTCAGCCGAATATTTTATCAAGTCCGACACGATATCGCGTCCTCGGGTCTTAGGACGAAAATCCTTTTAGGATTTCACAAACAGACTAATTTGTAAAACCTCACCTTGTAAATCAATTAGATTATTAGACTGGTCAGTGAGTTTAAAATTGATTCTTGTTAGCGAATCATTATGACATCGCCTATAGACTGGATTAGTTGGATCCTCGATTATTAGAAACCCTGGAGGAGCTGTTGGTGCAAATAAATACAAAATATATCCTTGCTGAGCTTGATTTGATCGCTCGAGATTTATTTTGATAGCTACCTTCGATAACATCACATACTAAATTGATCGCTATCACCGATGAAATATTCAAATTTTGAGGAGCAAGATGCCTGCCACCGCTTTCTGGGTCATTATTATGTTTGAGGATTTTTATTTCCGGTGATGTTGTTTTTTTCCACGTATCATGAATTATTTTAAAACCAATATCGATGGTGTCACTGAGAAGTTTTTTTAGTTCTGGTACGTTATATCCTGGTAGTTTAAATACTGGAATATCTTTGATGGGGATTTTATAGTTTGTTGCAAATGTTGTTCTCGATAGGGGATCATCATCATCTAATCGATCCTGAATAATTTTCAAATTAAATGTTTCCATATCGTCGATAATTTTATTGCATGTTTCTACGACGCTGATAAATTCATCTCGGGTAACAGTACCGGATTTAAGAGGTATTAACAACAGTGAAAAATCATTCATTGGTGTGAAATTTTCAATAATTTTAGGTTCGTTAACAAAACCATGTATCTCTTTTCTATCTATATCGATATGGATACCAAAAAAATCTAAAGTAATTCTGTGATCTTTATAACTCTTTATTGGATTATCAGATTTTATCATGTCGGTGATATAATCAGATTTTTGTGGTTCAGTTATTTGATGAGCTATCCGAGGTGGGATTTCAGGCCATCCCAGTACGGTTCTAATAGAACTCTGATAGACATCTACGACGTAACCATCTGTGCTTATCTCAATGGCAGATGATAGTGTTGGCTCATGAACCGTTATAGCTATTTTGATTCTTTTCCAGTAATCGATTTTATTCTACGTTGCAATTCAGCATTGATTTGTTCAATTTGGTATGATCCGGTTGGTATCGAAACAACGTTCCAGTCTAGGGTACCGTCGTCTTTATTATTATACGAGAACACCAGTGAATTATTGGGTTGTTGACCACCAAATGATTTTGATCTAATATTTGGCCAACTATGGTATACTCGTAATTTTGCTAACGCGATTTCCTTCACGGGGACTGGGATAGGGAAATTCACACTGATTTCTGGATTCGTTGATGTTATTGAGATCATGCTTGTTTGTACTGGGTTTGTGTTCTCCACTATGCGTTGAAGTAATTCCTTCGGTATTGTCATCGTTATTATACTGTTGTTGTCGCTCTAATTTTGACACCGCGGAATCATAAATACCTACCATCGCTGAGAACTCACTCTGATATAATTGTATCATCAAGTGATGACGATATCAACGAGGATAATTGCGAGTATGTAGTGGACACAACATGAAATTTAATCACGTAGTCTTGCAGTTTACTCTGGCTGCATGATAATATTTTTTTTGTTACTATCGAAATTATTCCCGCGATTGTTGTTGCCGCGGATATGCAAATTGGAACAGCTATCGGGGCAATCATTGTTACTGAAGACAGTATAATACCAGCTCCGGTGATTACACCACTCACAGCGTACACAGTAACATCAATTGCGGTAATTCTTCGTTGGTATTTTTTTATTTTTATTTGATACCCCTCAGTGAGGGTTTTGAGTCTATTTTGAAATTCTCTGACCTGATCATAGCGATATTGCGATGATGAAATCATTTTATTTTTAAATCAGTTTACGATTTCAATTGAAACCGTTATTTACTTAAATCCGCTACGAATTCCACATACCACGTTGTTGAAACCCTAACTAAATTTGTATCAGTAGCTGTTATCGTGAACTTTTCAGTTGTATCCTTGTCGATGATCGTTGAAATCGTATTGTTGACCCCGGATGAACTCGACGATGAAATATTAAATTGAGTCGTTGTCACTAGTGTTAATCGATAAATACCCTTGACGGTTTCAGTGATATGTAAAATGTTGTTTGTAGGTGTCCACGCAAATGATCCGTGTTGGATCGTGTATACTACGTTGTTGGTTTTCTCATGAGGAATTTTTGTTTTTTCAATAATTGTTATCATCCTCGTTGCATCACCTTTGATTGCTTCGATGAAGTTTTTCGTCTCATCGATGGATTTTTTAATATCAGGGAGTTTTATTTCAATTTTATCTAACGGGATACCAATAAATTTATCCACGATGTTTCTACAAAAATCTGAAAACTGTTTTCCGTGTTCTTCAGTTTTAGATTGAAGTGTTGCTAGTTCCAACATAGAATTTTTTAACTCATCGTTGAGAGTTTTTAATCTATCTGTAATCGTCGAAAAAAGTACACCCGGTTTGAGTTTACCCTGATCGGAAAATAACACAATAGTATCCTCGATTGCGTTTCGTTAACTAAAATATCATCCAACGACACATTACTAGTTTTCAATTTACCCTGACGATCTTGAAATACAACTATTTCATTAGGATCAACACTTGTTAAGTTCAACGTCTCAGCTATTTCATCTTCGATTATTTTTTTATATCACCGGTTGCAGATATTTCTGTGGTTGGTTTCTTCATCGCTGATAAAGATCTCCCCCAAATATCAATCATGATATTTTATACATCTCTCTTTAAAATCGTTTCGATTTCCAGCGACTACTAGTGTATTCATTTACGACAACATGTGGTGGTTTTCCAGATGTTGAAATAGCGTCAAGGACATTTAATACTTCGCTGCCACATATTGGTGGATCATTCATTTGTTGTGTTGGTAGCGTAGAATACCAAGTCTTCATTGGAAAAGTCCTTAAGCGGTTTATATAACGCATAAACTCTTTTGGCGGTGCTAATCCATATGAATCAAAACAGACGATTGCACGTGGATCAATAGCTTATGCAACCCAGTGAGTTCCAGGTCCGGTGCTGTTATCTAAATTAAATTAATAATTCCGGTTTCAACGCTGTTTGGTTGTGCCGGTAACTGATCTTTCATAAATACACTTCTGAAATTTTTAATCGCTAGTTTTTTAGCGGCATCAATTAAATCAAAATTGGACATTGGAACCATAGATTCCACAATCGAAGATTCCCGAGTTAGTAAACTGGTCCTAGTCTTAGACCCTTTCCGCCGTACCATGAATACGGGGTTCCTGGTAGTCTTAGACCCTTTCCCTTTTGTTTATACCCTCGTCCTTTCTTCGGTTCATATGATTCAGCAATGCCTTGTATCGCTTTTGCTCCCAAGCCTCCAGCTGCCCCCAATGCGACAGCTTTTGCAACTGCTGGTGCGGCCGCTGCAATTAATCCTGGTAGCGCAGAAAATAACGGGAATATACCGCCTGTTTTAATCATATTTTTGATAGCAGCCGCAGAAATAGTAATCTGAACACCTTTTTTTGCTACAAGTGCATCATTGAAATGTTTTACTTGACGAGTTGTCAGCGACAATTTATTTGCACCGCCAGTCATTTGATTGGGTTTCAGCGTGATAGTGGTTCCGCATTTTTTAGCTGATTCCGATTGCAATTTCTTGACTTGACCGGGGGTTAACGCAACACTAATAAAACTATACGACATTATACATAATAGATTGATTCTAAATTGTAAATTGTAAAGCAATTTCATCGAGAAAATTGTTTACATATTTTCTGCTGGCGCATCTACCACTCTCATTCTTCCACCAACACCTTCGAGTAGCATTGATTTATCACTGAGAATGAAAGCAACTGCTCTATAATTAGCAATAGTACCACGAAGCAAATTAGCTCTAAAGTGTATATCAGCAACGGACTATCTTGTCAAATCAAGATGTTCCAGTGAAAAGTAATAGGTCGGATACAGATTCTTAAAATCATACTGTGATATTTGCAGACCAGTATCTACATTTTGATTGCGTGCCATAAATGACAACAGACGATGATAAACTCGTGCAATATGATTTTCTGTGTAATTAAGTTGTATATCTTCAAATGGTTCCTGTTGGCCTTTTATTCTCAGTGAGACGTCTTTAACACCTAATGGATCAAATATCATATGGCTGGAGAGTTGATTGCCAGCTCTTGTGTTATCCTGTAACGCAATAAATATATGACGTGACGCAGCAACACCTTGTTTTGATGCTATGTTCCACGTGAATAACCCGTTAATATTTGATTGTTTAACATCTGTACTTACCGTTAGCCAACTTAGTAATGATTTTCCTCCTTGGTCCATAAATGATAGTAATCGTTCTTCTGCGGTAATTGATGGAGTTAGTACTGGCATCCACAATGATATTTTTGTTGAAATGACTTTACCGGCATCAGCATTTGGATTTGCATTGTCTGCGGGAATCCTCCAAATTGCGTCATTATCATCACTCTTTCGCACGAGTGCTACTGTATGCTTCGCTCCATAAATAACTTTTCGTACATTTCCACAGAATCCAAATATGTGATGCAGTGGAATCGCGCATGAAAATGATTTACGCCGCCCCTCCAACATTGACATACGTGTTTCAGCTCCTAGATTGAAATTAGGATCGTTGTTTATAACTACAGCCTCGACATCAGCATCATCATTAGCAGCACTGACTTTTTTTGGGCGTCTCATAGTAAATGGATTTCCTCCAGCGGTATTTTTAACATCTATTGCAAACATCATAGAAGGTCCTGCTGATCTTGTATAATCATCAGAATATCTTGCTAACCCGATTATTGTTGTAGCCACATCAACATCACGATCTATCGACTCAATTTCTTTTTCATCAATAAGATATCTTGCACTCACAAATAGCGCCATGATACCATTATTGACAAACCCGACTTGATTACCAACTGGATACGGTGATGGTACAGCAGGAGTATCAGCAGCTGTTACAAGTTCTCCTTCTACTTCAATAAACGCTTCAGCGGGTATAAAATATTTACTGGTATCATGAACTTGAAGTTCAATTCTTGATCGGCTATTTGAGTCTATTGCATGATAGGCGTAATATTGATAATCGCGTACAGAATCATCCTTGGGGACTGGGGCGTCTATATCAAACGCTGGATCAGGTGACCTTTTGAACATTTTATTATATATCCATTGATCTAAATTGCGATTTTCATCGTCGTGAAAAACGCTAGCGTTTTCGTCGTGGTTGTAAGCCACTTCCTGCTATCATATTTACGATGTTGCTTTGGTCGGGGGTCATCAATGACTCTAGTTTTTCATCTACTGCGTTATTTATTATTTTACTAACACTTGCAAGCATAACTGCAGTAGATGGTAACGGTTTCTTTTTTCGTCTAACTAGCGCTGTTAATTTATTCTTCGCGGCTGAAAAAGCTTTCCAGGCAAGATCTCCAACAGTACTAATACCCTTATCACGAATAACATCAATGGCTTTCATTCCTAATTGTTTAGCTAACGGCATCACTTTTGGGGCCATTCTTGTAAATAACCCGGCAATGGTATCACCGAAACCATCTCCATAATATGCTCTATAAACAGGCAATCGTGAATTAACTACATAGACACTGGCTGGTTTATCATGATTGTAGTGTATGATCATTATTTGAAATTGTAAACAATTTTTCAATTGTAAAACAATTTTTCAATTAATCACTATGATACCCACTTTCCACTAGCTCGCAAATGAAATCTCGATATGTGCTGATATCCATGATACCACCTTGAAATAACCGTCTACAGATATCAGCTGCTTCATTAATTATTTCCGGTGAATTATTTCCAGCTCGGAACCCTCCTACAAGAACCTCTAATCGTGATATATCGCTGAGAATATTACCAGGACAGATTCCACTGGAATCTGGCAATCCAATCCCGCTATAACCAGTTGCTTCATCCAGTTTTTCTAAATTCGTTTCTTGTAAATAGCTAAAATCATCATCTCGATCAGGTGGTAGTTGTTGTTGTTTTTTAGGTGAAAAAGATATTTTCATTGCAGGTTGCTGTCGCTTTTCTTGCAATTTTTGCGGTTTTTGTTGTTGTTTAAACTCTTCATACTTATTATACACTGTACCCACCATCTTGATATATTCAATGTATGATGCACTTGTTGTGTCAATTTAACTTGTTTTAGTTTTGATTTTGTAGAATATATGAGCCCAGTGAGTTATATTTCTATCATATTTATGATGTTCTGGTTTCAACATTTTTTTTCTGTTTTCATAAGTCGTAACAACAAGCGTAGGAATTTCTGCTGGATCAGTCTTATCAATTGCTGCTAACCCTTACTTGTTGTGTCAATTTGACTTGTTTTAGTTTTGATTTTGTAGAATATATCAGGCCAGTGAGTTATATTTCTAACATATTTATGATGTTCTGGTTTCAACATTTTTTTTCTGTTTGCATAAGTCGTAACAACAAGCGCAGGAATTTCTGCTGGATCAGTCTTATCAATTGCTGCTCACCCTTCCTCGTTAAATCTCACGCGTAGGTCTTTTGATTCATGTGTTTTAGATTCCATTTTTTGTACAGCTTGTTTTGTTTGTTCAGTTTCCGCTGCTATTTTTTCAAGTTCACCAATAAGAGATTTTCCCCGTATAGCACGCTCTATCCCGTACGTTGCTGTGGTTACTGGTTTAAACAATTCTTCAGATCCCGCAGCAAAATCAGTTTGTAAACTCTGTCGTTGTTGCAGTTTATTCCTTACAGAGTCGCGAATTGGTATAAATCTCTTAATTGCATCTAGTCGTTCACGAGCCAATCGGGTCGTTAATGCTTCATTGACCATTATTTGAAATCGCAAACAATTTTTCAATTGTAAAACAATTTTCCCCATCGATGATTAACTAATCGGAACCATCCATTAACGGTCCATCAATTTTTTATTCAGTGTGAAATATTTTTTATTCAGTGTAAAATATTTTTATTTTTTATTCAGTGTGAAATATTTTTATTTTTATTGCTGTGAAATATTCTTATTTTTTATTCAGTGTGAAATAATTTTATTTTTTATTCCTGTGAAATATTTTTATTTTTTATTCAGTGAAATATTTTTATTTTTTATTCAGTGTGAAATATTTTTATTTTTTATTCAGTGTGAAATATTTTTTATTCAGTGCGAAATATTTTTATTTTGTATTCAGTGTGAAATATTTTTATTTTTATTGCTGTGAAATATTTTTTTTTTTATTCAGTGTGAAATATTTTTATTTTTTATTGCTGTGAAATATTTTTATTTTTTATTCAGTGTGAAATATTTTTATTTTTTATTCAGTGTGAAATATTTTTTATTCAGTGTGAAATATTTTTACTTTTCATTCAGTGTGAAATATTTTTATTGTTTATTCAGTGTGAAATATTTTTTATTCAGTGTGAAATATTTTTATTTTTTATTCAGTGTGAAATATTTTTATTTTTTAGTGCTGTGAAATATTTTTTTATTCAGTGTGAAATATTTTTAATTTTTATTCAGTGTGAAATATTTGTATTTTTTATTCAGTGTGAAATATTTTTATTTTTTATTCAGTGTGAAATATTTTTATTTTTTATTCAGTGTGAAATATTTTTTATTCAGTGTGAAATATTTTTTATTCAGTGTGTGTGAAATAGTTTTTATTCAGTGTGTGTGAAATAGTTTTCATTCGTTCTGTGTGAAATAGTTTTCACTCGCTATGTGTGAAATAGTTTTCACTCGCTATGTGTGAAATTATCGATTTTTTATTCAGTGTGAAATAGTTTTTATCCAGTGTGTGAGAAATAGTTTTCACTCGCTATGTGTGAAATTATCGATTTTTTATTCGCTGTGAAATATTTTGTATTCGGTGTGTGAAATATTTTTAATTTTCATTCAGTGTGAAATATTTTTATTTTTTATTCAGTGTGAAATATTTGTATTTCTATTCAGTGTGAAATATTTTTTATTCAGTGTGTGAAATATTTTTATTCAGTGTGTGAAATATTTGTATTTCTTATTCAGTGTGAAATATTTTTTATTCAGTGTGAAATATTTTTTATTCAGTGTGTGTGAAATAGTTTTTATTCAGTGTGTGTGAAATAGTTTTCATTCGCTCTGTGTGAAATAGTTTTCACTCGCTATGTGTGAAATAGTTTTCACTCGCTATGTGTGAAATTATCGATTTTTTATTCAGTGTGAAATAGTTTTTATCCAGTGTGTGAGAAATAGTTTTCACTCGCTATGTGTGAAATTATCGATTTTTTATTCGCTGTGAAATATTTTGTATTCGGTGTGTGAAATATTTTTATTTTTCATTCAGTGTGAAATATTTTTATTTTTTATTCAGTGTGAAATATTTGTATTTCTATTCAGTGTGAAATATTTTTTTATTCAGTGTGTGAAATATTTTTATTCAGTGTGTAAAATATTTTTATTTCTTATTCAGTGAGAAATATTTTTATTTCTTATACAGTGTGAAATATTTGTATTTCTTATTCAGTGTGAAGTATTTTTATTTCTTATTCAGTGTGAAATATTTTTATTTCTTATTCAGTGTGAAATATTTTTATTTCTTATTCAGTGTTAAATATCTTTATTCAGTGTGAAATATTTTTATTCAGTGTGAAATATTTTTATTCAGTGTGAAATATTTTTTATTCGCTGTGAAATTATCGATTTTTTATTCAGTGTGTGTGAAATAGTTTTTATTCAGTGTGTGTGAAATATTTTTTATTGCTGTGAAATATTTTTATTTTTTATTGCTGTGAAATATTTTTATTTTTTATTCAGTGTGAAATATTTTTTATTCAGTGTGAAATATTTTTCATTCACTGATTTTGCCTGTTTTTCACTGATTTTTTGACAGTTTTGGTGGTTTTTTCATTGATTTTGTGCCATTTTGGTGGTTTTTTCACTGACTTCAGTCGGGTCAAGTAGTCGATTTTGCATTGGATTTTCCATGAAGAAAAGCTGTTAGGATTCATTTTTGATGATTTTTAGCCATTTTCCATCAATTTTTGTCTGCTTTCATCGATTTTTGATAAAAAAAAAACTCTGTAGGGTAAAGTAGTCGATTTTGCATTGGATTGTCCATAAAGAAAAGCTGTTAGGATTCATTTTATTTTTTATTCAGTGTGATGTGAAATATTTTTATTTCTATTCAGTGTGAAATATTTTCACTGATATTTTGACAATTTCAATTAAAAAAATGCTAAAAAAATGAAAATCTCTTTCAGATTTTACGGTCAAGTAGACAATTTCAATCAAAAAATGACAAAATCTCTTTGAGAAATAGACAATTTCAGTCAAAATAGTTCATTTTCTTGAATTAACGCCCGGATACTCCTGATTTTAGAATTCATCTCTTTTTTCAATTCATATTCCCTACCCAATTCTTTTCGTATTCCCTCTACAATAGTATATAACGGGACAAACACACTTACTTCACTGGAAAATGCAAGAGAGTCCCGAATAGAATTACGAATTTTTTTTATTAGCGCATATTTTTTTGGGCAGCATATATTTGTTAGTGCTAACACCATATTCTATATCCTGAAAATCTGGCACAATTTGATCAGGAATTAACCCATCTGATAGTTGAATATCCTGACTTTTCAATTTTGCAATTTCAACTATAATGCTATTCATTTTTTTAGAATTCATATTATATGATTATACATACTTCTAAATGAAAAATATGACGCATCAGACATAACTAAATTGAATCTTTTGTCCGCTCTTTTTTGAAATCGCCGTCTTGGTTATTCCCGATGCAACTTTTCGTACTGACGATTCACAAATATTGAAATATTTTCCGGCTTCGTTTATAGATGAAAATACTTTTTCTTCGTTAGTTGCCGTATTAAAAGATTTTACTGTTCTCGCTTTTTACGAGCATTTTCCAGTCTTTCCTCGTTTCAAATTCTCACTCTGTGTAACAACTTCTAGTTTTGATGAGGAATTATTCTTTGGATTAGAATCCATATGATTGATAACAGAACCATCCTTGATCAATCCATTGTGACATTCATATACGAAACGATGATTAAGATATCTCTTCTTTCAAGCGCAAAATCTCAAATACCCTTGATTATTCACACAACCGACCGGTTTCTTCAGTCTACAGTGTCTGACAGTACCATCACTGGATGCTTCATAATTTGTAATCACAGGGTGTGGTCTGAATTCTTGGTTCATTTGTATACACAATAATATTTGTCTAATTCACTGTTTGGTCTAATAATAACATCACTGGAGAATCTTTCGATGTAGTCTTGAGGAGTTCTTATGATTTTGTCATTGACACTATCACAGTCAGTGTCAGAATTTTTTATTCTTTTGTCATAATAACGCTTCCACTCCCTGTATCACTTTCCACCACAACCGATACACAATTGTGATTTCCTCCTGACCCCAACCCTACATCGAATACAAGGTAACGGACCAAGGCTTCCACGTCAAAAACTTTGCATATGATACCCACATAACTCCTTTCTGCATGATTTGTTACAAGGAGTCACTGATCCAATCATGAGCCATTTGCAATGATTCATTATACATAAATCTTTCATTTAAATGCTTGTTTTAATTATAGTATGAAGGAGTTTGACAGATTATCGAAAATTACGCCTTGGAAAAATGTTAAATTCAATCTTGATAGAGTTTCTGATACATCAAAGAATAAAATTCTTGATACAACCATGATTAGTAAAATCAGAGATTGTTTTAATGAATTCAAGCATGATGGGGCAGCTCACTGTTGGTCAACATTTCGAATTGTACCTAATATCGATGCTACCATGAATGATGAAAAAGCAGCAGTGATAATCTCACATCTTTCGCGGAAAAGGCATTTTTTAGAATAAAATTCCTTATCCGTGACGATACTGGAGATTGGATCATCAGGGATAAATACGAGCCAATTCTCAAGGACAAAAAAACTATCACTGTGAATCAAGATTCCAAACCAGAAATTTTGACAGGAATTGACAAACCATACTACGAGAGATCTTATCCTGTAACAGCAGTTGTTCACGGGATATATCCGTTAAATGACAAACCTGATATTGCAAAACTAGCACCCATGAAATATTCGTCGTTGCCACTCAATTGTGTAGCAACACGAATAATAGAACACTTCACAAATGCATCCCGGGGAAATAAATTGACTGATCTAAGACGAAAAAAAATAACCGAATGAGAACTGACAGTGAAACAGCATGGGGCAACAATTCAGGATATAATCAAATTAGAAAAATCATTGAGATTTCCAATATCAGTAACAACAAGAACCGGTGAAGTATTATACGAATCGAACTATAAATCAAATGGAGCTCCAATACAAATTATTGATCATAACGAACACGCGTGGTCATCTGCAGTAACAATATTCCCACGGGATAGAACTGTAAAATATATCCCCCAAACCCTGTTGGAGGGGGAGTTTTTTTCCGAGCAGAAATTATTTGATGCTATTTACAATTTGAGTAAAAAAGATCCTGTGTCGATGTGGCTTTTTCACAGTGCTGCAGACGATGAATGTAGATTCGATAAGTTTGTAAGACCTAACGGAGAATTGTACCGTACTGAAGAGCTACATAATCAAATGAAAAAACTAGCTAGTGAGTTTTCACCCCAGAGTTCTGGAGGGGAGACAACGAACCATTACTAACAAATTGTTTTACACTTCCCTCGGTTGCAGCACATTTTGCTAGGAAGAAAAACGCGTGGAAACAAACACGAAGTGAGTTTCTATCAGATGTCACATTGAGCTGTCTTGAATACAGTCATGGAGGGTTATGGAATACAAAATATGACACTGAAACCGTTATTTCCGTTGATATGATTGCGTGTTATCCAGGGAGTTTTCTCGGGTATGGAGAATGCGCTAGATATTTTAAACGATTTGGACACCCCACACACGAAATGGCTCGTGTTGCTATTAATGGACCACTGCCTGATTTTGATTTAACTGGATTCGCTCGGGTAGTATCATTTGAATTGGCTACAGGACTTCATCCGTGTAGTTATCTTTGGATTGGTAAACACATGTCTGAAAAGCACTGGATGCCAATTGCGCTATTGGGACATATGATTGATTGTGAGATGTTAAAATCGTTAATTGTCATTGAAGCGATTATATCCTATCGAGCACAGAAATCAGTCTGGTTACCACAACCTGATCTAGAAAAAATAATTAGTGAACAGCGAAAACTGTTTCCTGATTTCAACGAAGAAGAAATTGTAGAATGGTCCAAACAGTTATTTGAAATCAGAAACAACGAAGCAAAGGATCTTGGACGAAGAATAATCGGTAAATTTACTCAGGGTGGTAAATATGACAATACAAGATATTCTTCACGATTGATTATAGACAATGCTGAATACGATTTTGTAATCGCGGATCTAACGAATAAAGGCATATATGTCAATCGTAAAGACGCATTTCTGTCCGATAGAACCAAATTGGGTACAATTGTTACCTACAACGATGGATACAATCCGCGATATACACATTTGAGAGCTTCTATGCTCGGTTATGCTTCTATCAATTTATTTTCAATGATAAATAAATTTCCTAACACCGCAGTTAGAGTCGCCACTGACTCATTTTACATAAACAGCGATGTGGCTGAATTCATAAGCGGTAGCAACGATAACTGGGGGTCATGAAGAATTAAGCGGGAAACGCTTCATGATTATATTCAATCAGCAGATGTTACAATTGAAAATAATTATCGGAATCTCTTTGAGATTCAATCAGAATTTTCTAATGCACCACCGTGTTCTGATCCAATATGTAGATATAAAACAGTTTATTTAAACGGCTGTGGCGGGTCAGGAAAAACAACTCGTGCAATTGAATTATATCGTGGGAAAAATCCAAACATGATTGTGCTAACACCAACTCACAGACTTGCAAGAGAGATGATACAGCGAGGGGTAAATGCCTGTACTTATCACAGTTTTTTTCGATGGAAAGGAGATAAGTGGACTCCTGAGCGTATGGGCGAGAAATTCATTCCTGAAATCATCATTTGGGATGAAATAGACACAGTGTCATTAGATGTATTACAAACATTTCTTGAGTGGTTGTTATTGAAAAATGCAAAAGTCGTCATGTGCGGTGATAACTGCCAACCACCACCATTTGTCGGTGCATCCCCACATGAATGGCTAAAGGGTTTTGTAGACTATTATGAAGAAATTAGTACTGATTATAGATCACTTGATAATGAATTAAAAGAATTTAAGAAACTAATTAGATTACAACCGGATAAAATCCAGTGTGAAATAGCGCGTGAAATAATTTCAGAAACTCCAATGAATGATTTCTGGGAAGCGTGGAGACCAAATGATTTGATAATTGCAAGTAGAAAAATAGTCAGAGACACACTTCAGATGAAGTTATTTGAATTGCATAAAAAAAATTTGCAACACTTCCAGTACCGTTATGTTATAGGCCATCGGATACACGAAAACAGAACATTGAAGTTGATATTGCAGGACAAAGTGAAAAACAAATTCTCGTATTAAATGATATTGTGCTGGTGGATATCAGCGTCGTTGAAGATGCATTGCGTGCTAATAAATCCCCATGGACGCTAGGATACGCAGCAACAATACATTCTTCACAGGGATTGACTATATCGGATACAATTGTTTGGATAGTAGATAATCGCATTGAGTGGTCAAATTTAATCTATCTTGCAGTATCCAGAGTACGAAAGATAAATCAGCTTCAAAGAATTGTCTTTGAAAATTCTACGGATTTTTTGGCTAGTTAAGACCCCGCGGTGGTAATTGAGTATCCTCGGGTATCACTTGTAATTGTTGTCGAGTAAATCCTCGTTGAGGGTCAGTTAAATCCAGTCTATAGATTGCTGGTCTAGAAACGCTAGATCGTGTTATACTAGATATCTTGTGCGCAGTAACACTCCAAATAGGATCAGTAGCCCTTTTTCTGCCACCTTCAAGCTCTCCTGGTTCGTATAAATACCTAACAGTGATATTACTACCAAGAATTGGTTCTTTGAAATCTTTTTGTGGTTGTACGGGTATAGACTTCTTTTTAATAGCGTTGATAGGTTTCATGTTGATTGTTCTAGTAATCTCATTATTCAGTGCGGTAATCACAGCTGGTAATCTTTTAACCCATTCACGGGATCTTTTTTCTTGGATGAATTCTTTTGCGTATTGATATCCAAATAACCGCTCATCAAGGGTTTTATTAAATCATTCTACAGTTGCCTGATCACGATGTAGCGCAGTATGCCCCCGTCTGATGGTGACATTATGATGTTTCATTATTGATAACACTGCACCCTGAAATTACTTGCCAGGATCAACTTGTAACAAATTTGGGTAGTGCAGAGGACCACTTCGATAAATCCTTTCAAATGCAGAAGCCACTTCAGGTGATGATTTTATTTTTAACGGTTCTGCTTCTTTGTATCGACTTGCAACATCAACTACAGTTAACGCGTATTTGTAACCGTTGTCATGTGGTAAAAACAATAAATCAGCTTGATGAACTTCATTAGGGACAGTCACATCAAAATGCGAGAAATTGATTTGTTTAGGACGCGGTAGATAAATTTGCCATATAGCCTGTTTGGATAACCAATTAGTCGCAGTGGTTTTTTTTCACTTTTGCAGCGCTAGCGAGTTTACTGATTGCTGCCTTTCCTCTCCAGTACCCTTTTGGAGAATAATAAATAGATTCCATGTTGTTATTAATTACCAGCACCTAACATCAATTTACTTTTCATAGCCGATTTTATCAAAAAGGAAGCCAAATTTTCTTTGAAGGATTTATCAGGAATAGCATTTAACGCATGAATTAATTTCACATCTGCTAGATGCCTGTGTTGCAAATTGCTGCTTTTATAAGCAACATAATGAGCATGACACGCCTTATCAATGGCGTTTATTGGTTCTTCACAGGGTTTTGGTTGGTTATGATTATTGAGTCTGATATCAAGTCTTGTTCCCGGTCCACAATAACTATACCCTGGAAGATGTTTTTCTCCTGGATATTTTGCCCATTGGGTTCCAGGGAGTTTAGTTAGCTTGGCTGCGATATCACCTCCTCGTTTTTTTTTAAAGGTTCCTTGGATTTATCAAGGGAAACAAATCTAAATTTCTTTGTACTACATTGTACGCATTTACCAGAAAGCGCTGATCGGTTATTTTTAGTTGTAATCGTCGTCAAATCATCTGTGCCAGTACGTTTTTTACACTTCACACAATATAGATCCATAATGTATATGTAACAGCATGACTATAATTAATTATTCAGCTACCCGACGACGGGAACCTATTAAACACCATGAAATGTTGCCGAATTCAATTTGAATGATTATAATCGGACCACCTGGAAGCGGCAAGACACAACTGCTACTTAATTTTATAACGAGATGGATGAAATGGAACAAATTGTATTTAATAGCCCCGAGTGTAGACGATCAGCGATGCTATGAAGTGCCAAAGGATTTTAACGCAAAAACAAAAGAATTTAAAATCGACGATGATTTTATTGAATTTATTACTGATATCAACGATGCACCGATCATTGATTCCATCGACGGAAGTATTAACAATTTAGTCGTATATGACGATGTGATGTTAGATAATCAAAAAAATCCTGCTAGGATATTTTCCAGAGGCAGGCATAAAAGCACTGATCTGATATATGTCACTCAACGATACACACAAATGCCAAAAGTGATTCGTGATAATTGCAATTTATTGTGTGTATTTAATGGAGTTGACACACATACTCTTAGAAATATTTGGCAAACTTGGTGCTGCGGTGATATGGATCATAATCGATTTAGAAATTTCTTTAGTCATGCTCAGTCAATACCACACGGATTTGTGACGATAAATTTAGCAGACCCTCGGACGCGATATCGTGTCGGACTTGATAAAATATTCGGTTGAAGTCATAGAGGTGAGTTTTTACTCATTTCGAAGCCTTCTGCAAGATCGTGTTTTCAGACAAAAATCACTAAGTCTCTGTTTGACAAATGGAGACTTTAATTTGTTTTGGGTTAAAACATGAAAATTCGTAGGAAGGGTCTATTTGTTGTTTTGACGGTTAAAATCGAGTTTTGTTTGAAAAGTTGTCGGATTCACCCTCTCTGCTGCTAGACTGATCACCAACCCCTACTGTATTTAAACAAGGCCAAGGTCGCCAACGCTCGGTTGATGCGTTGGGCGCTAACACTACAACCGTATTGCTTCCGTGTAGAAGCAATAACGGGAGTTGAAAATATAGGCGCAGACTACTTGAGTAGGGCATGATGGGAAATTTGTATGAATTTGACCAGTATTAAAATCCAGATTGTAGTATAACCAGTGTAAATGTTGTAAGATAGCATGAGTAGTTATTTTTCTTCTATTCTGTGTTAGTTTTAAAAATGTGTACATTTTTATTCTTAGGGGGGAGGTATTGTCACAGAATTAGGCGAAAATTTAATTTATTTTCTAATTGAAATACAAACTAATTTCACCATTTTTTTTTGTTTTGTCGTACATGCGTTACCTGGGGTGAATAAGTAGTTTTCCAAGGTAAGCGGCGTGTAACGATTTGCATGTGCCTGACTTCGAATTACATGAAGTCCGGAACATTGGAATCACGGGGTGCACGGTAATGTTGCCGTGAATTCTGCCCACCTTTTTGAAGGTATATAAGGCAGAATATTTCTGATAAATATTACGGGACCAAAAGTATCTTATCACAGGAAAGATAGCTCGTCATTCAATCTCCAGCCAAAGGGGTGAGTGTTAAATTTATATTTCGTTTTATTGTGAATTTTATTCAGTTTATCCTTTCATATAAGGATGCCTTTATTACAATGCAGATTTTAAACGTGGAATATTTGGAATTACTAGTCAATATTAGACTTTAAATGCAATAGCGTAATCAAATGTTTAGATTATTTTTTGAGACAACTATTATTAGTCTGGTTTTCTTTATTGTAGCTGATAACGTCTTTGAGATCGTAGCTGAAATTGTAGATTATTTGTTGCGGAACTTCTCTGATAACATCTCTGATAACGTCTTTGGGATCGTAGCTGAAATTGCAGATGATTTGTTGCGGAACATCTCTGATAACATCTCTGATAACGTCTCTGATATCGTAGCTGATTTGTTGCGGAACATCTCTGATAACATCTCTGATATCGTAGCTGAAATTGTAGCTGATATTGTAGCGGAGCATCTCTGTTTGTCGGATTGTCTGTCCGTCAACATCTTTCGTGACGTGTAAATATCCGGAAATCTAGAAGTCCGAGTGTCGGAGCTGTCTAGAGTTGTAAACATCCGGGGTGGCATCTAGGGTATTGAGGAACGTTAGTTCTAGTAGATGTTGTATGCTGTCTGTACGTATAACTGTGGTGGATCCGTGAAGAGCAAGTGACCGATAAAAGTATTGTGTCAACCCTAGGTATTCGGGGAAACTGGGCGGCGATTCAACTGTTGGTGAATCGTACGGTTATACAGGGTCGAGACACATGTGTGTGTTGCAATTGTAGTACAATTGAATACATTGTTGTATTTACATAGTTACTTCAGATCACAATAGTATTTCAAGGGATTGCATGAATCTCAATAAAAGTTAGCAACTTGATTAAATACATGTATATGTTCGTGCTAGTTGTCGCAATCCATACGTGCGATAGTATAGTTTGATGCTTGTGTTTATTATCGTAATTATACTTGCGTTAATATAACTTTTGTAAAGGTTCCTTGGATCTATGTATAGTCCAAGAGATTCCTTTGTATCTGTGTTTTATTTTGTATTAATATTTCATGTATTCATGTATTGTGAATGGTTGTGAGTGTAATTGTGGGTTGAACGCATAAGTTATTGTGTTGATACATCATTATTTTTCATTAATAATTTATTTCATAAATTTATATTTTCTTTCACATATTGTGTTTGTGTTGTTCATTTAATCCACCATCCTCTCGGTAACAATTCTGTTACAAGCAGATTGTTAATAAAGACAAGCGATATGGCAGATTTATCTACCATCACCTAAAAAAATTCACTCTACACATATTGATGTCATCGTTCCACCGTTGTCAGGAAATCTATTTATCATCGATAGCAGGTTTATGGAAAGATGAGGCTGCATAGATGATCTTAGATGTTTATACTGATGACATTCGCGATCGATGTAACTAGCTAACAATAGTTCCAAAATTTGTTTCGTCAGACAAGTAAGCATTTTCACGACTGACAAATATATGTCTAACTTTTGCATCCGCGATTTTGAAATTGTATTCAGCATCATCGAGAATTAATCGTGAATAATGCCGGATGCGACCACATGCTCCTTCTTTGCTGAATTTACCGATTATTTTTTCCACCGAGATCTTTAGCGTTTTTATCATTGATTTCAAAGATCTCCTCGGATCGTTTAACAATATAGGCCTCGGTTAGATGAGGACAACATTCCTTGTAATCATTAATAATTTTATTTAGAATATCATTATCAGGTTGTGGTAAATAAACCTCAGTCTGCGCTTTACATGATATAATTACCTAACCGAAAATTAGCGATATCAGGATTTTACAATCAATCTTATATCGCAATAACACTCTTGATGTCCTGTTTTTTCAGAGAAATGTTTACCAAACCAAACACGACAAATCTGATGAAGTCTTTGAGCAAACTCGAATGATATTATAAGAGCAAATCCGGTTAGATCACACTCTGGTAGTGGTCCATTTATCGCAACTCGTGTCTTCTCGTGGGTGTGATGTCCAAGTCGGTTATAATATCTAGCGCACTGTCCATACACAAGGAAACTTGCCGGATAACATGCAACCATATCAACCGAAATAACGTTTTTAGAACTATTTTTGGTATTCCACAATCCGCCGTGTCCATGGTCTACACAACTAGCTGAACGTCAAAGCGAAATTCAAATCGTGTTGGTTTCCACAGATTTGTCTCTCTGGCGAAGTGAGCTACAATTGACGGGACTGTAAAACAGTTTGCTAGTAATTGCTCGGTATTATCTTTTGAAAATTTATGAGCAAGTTTTCTCATCGTGCCATTGAAAGAATCCTTAATGGTATATTTCACCGTTGGATCTTACAAATTGATCAAATTTACCCTCTTCGTCTACAAAACTTTGAAATGACCATACGGACACAGGATCGTTTTTACTTAATTCGTAAATAAAATCAAACATGTTTCGCTTATAATTCTCCGTGTAGTATCTCACAATTCTATCTCGTGGAAATATTGCTGTTCGTTAGTCCACGCGCGAGCATTATGATCAGTGATACTTATTGGAGATCCGTTTTTATATTTCGATTCATATAATACTTCCCCTGTTATCGTTGCTACGGTTATTGGGAATCTTAATGTTTTCTAGCTCAGCCACATCTTTAATTGTAGCACCTGTATCCTTGACTGATAAAGCCCATTTGTCTATCTTGCTACGTCTAAGACTTTACAGACCGCTTCCACGCATCGCATTTGTAAATTACTCTATTATTCGTTCGGCTACACAATTTATCCATAAATGACCGCAGTCAGAGTAAACGCTCGCTCGTAATACGCTGTATCGATTCCGGTCAATAATACTGGTTTGGGACTTTGACTCACAATGAGTCACAATGACAGTTATTTTTATGGCAAGGATAGGGTTGCTTTTATCACGAAAAATCCAATTTCCAGTTTCTGCTCGTATAATAAATTTTACTCTGATAAAATCCATTCTATCTTTTAGTGCGCTATGATACTCGCTGCTCGTTTATCGTTTATGGTAGCATCAACACTGATTCGAAATGTTGACCAGGTGTGAGATGCGCCATCATCTTTTAAATTCGTCCTTACCATCATACATTTTATTAATCAAGCTTGTATTCTCCACTAGACCTTTTATTGGTGCATCTACAGAGATTATGAAAACAATATGAAACAAAGAAAAACATTAATTCACGCGTAAGACAACTAAAATAGATTACACAAAGCGAAAGTACAAACCTGATTTCCGCTAACTTAGACGATCTGTAAACAACGAAGCGAAGCGAGCACATAAATATGTGTTCAGAGTATTTTTAAAATCATGCACGATGATTTGATCAGCGCTGATAGATTTACTAATTATTTTCTTCGGTGTCGTAGGAAGCCTTGGTTTGTCAAACAGACGCCTTTATAAGGTTGTAGAATTCACCCTCTCTGCTCGAGTTAATCAAGCTGTTAACGATTCTCCTACCATTATTGTAATATGTTATGATTTAATTCGTAGCAAGAGAGAGAGAGAGAGAGAGAGAGAGAGAGAGAGAGAGAGAGAGAGAGTTCTACAAGGAATATGCTTCTCGAAAGTTACAAGCCTTACTTCTGTTTTTTGACATTTTATTTTTCGGTTTTGTAGAAAGCCATGGTTTAACAAACATACGCCTATAAAAAGTTTTATTGGTCGACCTCTCTGCTACTATATCAAATGATACATTCTGCACCAAGCGTTGGATGTGCAAATTCGTTTTTGGCTTAGGAATGCTTACAGTTTTACTATTACAAACAAATCTAATATTGATTGTTCTGTATGCGGAGCTACAGCTGGTTTATTAGAGAAGAGTGTTCAGATAGGAAGTCCCGATTTAAGAGTGAGCCAATATGGGGCTGTACATACTATCCTCAATACAACGACATTCTGGCTGAGGGATATATAAATCTCTATTGGTATAGAAGAGGCGATGTAGGTATGTAGTGTATTCTCTGCGGTTCCGGTATTCCTCAAACCTTTCACACAGCATTATAGATATTTGAGCATTTCTGATGGATTAGTGGTCAGAGAATACCCTCACCACATCTGCAATGAAAAAGTGGAATTCACTGAAACTACTTGAATATTGAATTCGTAGCTTTCATACCAAATCTACATCAGGATTACTTCAATGGAGTGATCCTGCATCAACAGTTGAGATTTGGGCAAAGACTGGCTGAGAAGTAAGCAGACTCAAGCAATACAAAATATAATTCTAGCTTTTAAATATGACAAAGTTCTGGACAAGGAGAGTATTTTTTTTTCAAATATACGAGATGTTACAGTATTTGGCAGGTTTAAATGAAAACCAACACAAAATTCGACCACAGGAAGGAGACATATGTGAGAGTAAATGAATCCTTTTAAAAAATATTTGGCATAACCATACCGCCATCTATTAGACCATAACTACTATTTCAAAGAGGTAAATCCAATTGTACGTCCATTCAACATCTTTCCTGATCTATAATTAATTTCATCAGATTATAATGTTTTTTAGTATCGAACACTAACAGATTCCGTATGCATATATTGATGTACAAATTTGTGTTCTTCTGACTCTTTATCAATGATGTATATATCATCCCCCTAGTTTTATCTACAGTCATGCTGTGGTGGAATTTTAGATTAGATTAGTTCATATCTATGCTAGATCATTTTGATGACAATCTGGTAAAGATAATATAAATTAAAAATAGGAGTTTATTGATATGAACATACAATTTACGTATTGACTTTGTGGTACATTTTTGTCTCTCAAAATTCCAACACATTTTACATTAAAAGCAACAGTCTTGCCGAGGTTCCTTGTAAAAAAAAAAGAAACATGCGTTGTATGTTAATTATACATTATACGTGCATATTATACATATAGTTTATTGATATCACATTCAAATAAACGCGCATTTCCAACAGGGATGACTGCAGGTAAAGGTAGGTTGACAGAGTAAAAGTAGTAATCTCATCCTTGTTATGTGTGTCCGCTTCAAAATATAGTTCCTGGTCCTATTCGGCTAATCATAATCCTTTTTGCAAATTGATCAGTTATTTTTTTTCTTCTCGAACTTATGTTTTCATCGAAATCAATTAAATACATATAAAACACGCTAATTGAATTGAAGTATGAAATATTGCTTAATTCAAGGAAGGTGAGTATTGCAAGCACATGTTCAATGAACACGTAGGCACTTACAGCCAATTTATGGAAACGAATGCGAACTAAAAACTATGTGCAAATACCAATCAGAAAAAGGTAAATAAACATTTTAATTTATTGTCATTTGATCTCAGTAATTATTATGCATACATTTACATTGCTACCGACAATACGATTGTATTTTATCATCTGTCTTTCTTTCCCATTTCTGATGGTTAGTTAGTCTGCACAATGTACCACTATTTATATGCTCAGAGACATCGTCACATGAGAGAGAGAGAGAGAGAGAGAGAGAGAGAGAGAGAGAGAAAGAGAGAGAGAGAGAGAGAGAGAGAGAGAGGGTGAGAGAGAGAGAGAGAGAGAGAGACATTAATTTGTATGCATATCATTAAAGAAGCTTTAAAGCGCTTAGAGCTTCTAACGATTAAGCGCTATATCAAGTCCTCATTATTAGTATTATTTTAATATTAAAATTATGTTTTTAGAACCTTTTTTTACTAACTCCTTAGGATGACAGGGGAAATATTTGAAATGACACGTTGGTCTTGGATATTTTATTGATGTTTAACCATACGTTAGGGGGATACGCGGTAGATAAAATAAAATTGTGGTTCGAATATTGATCCAATGATAGTCACATATGTGAAAAACATAAGCTTCCTTCAGGACATGAGCCTGGATGAGAGTACCCAGGATCGAACATAATTTCATCTAATTGACGTTATGCTACAGGAGACCATTTAATTGAAAGTGTTAGTTATGGTCGTTAAGACACAAAATACTTAAATTATCATTTCTGCTAGCTTGCAATTTATTACACCTCGTAAAGTGAATGATAACACTGAATACCACCAAACAAATGTTCATCACTATATGTGTGTCATTACATCCCTTGACAGACACACACATATTTGTATATATATATATATATATATATATATATACATATATATATATATATATATATATATATATATGTATATATATATATATATATATATATATATATATATATATATATATATATATATATATACATACATATATATATATATATATATATATATATATATATATATATATATATATATATATATATATATATATATATATATATATATATATATATATATATATATATATCCGATTAGAATTTTTTTCAAAATTGTATTTTAAATTTACTTTCCTGCGGAGATACAGAGCCTTTATTTACTGCGTTTGCACATTTACATACGATTCTGAATAGATTTGTCCCTTAAAATGTTTTCTTTTCTACACTATAATGCAAAATTAATCTCGATTTTTTCCACTGCTATTGCATGCCATGTTTTAAGTTTTCGTTTATCCATACCTTCTGTTAGGTTTGCTCTTTTCAGGTTTAAGAAAATCTCTTCTGAATATTATTGTAACATTGTATTTGCTGATAACAATTTCGTATGTGCTTATTTGTTGTTTGACTGTTATGCTTTAGTATGCACTTTCCTCTTCTGCATCCGATATTGCAATCAATACAAAGTAACGTGACATACTTGCTTTAACATCAGCATTATCAGGTGTGCTATTTTGTTTCGACATCTATCACATTGCAAAATATATTTGAACTAAACATCAGATAGTTTTCGTCGTCCTTCCCAACTGTTAAATATTTGCTAAACTCTCCATTCTATAACTACATTATTTTAACATTATATTTATATAGTCGTCAAAGTTATAGTCTTCAAAGTCATTTAACTTTGTACATTTTATCGTAATGTCATAACGATATAACCTCTGTTTGCTAAGCATGTCCTATATTTTGTCTCCTTTTAAGTCCTCCAATTTCTAAACAACTATATCAAGTAATATTACTTGCATGATTTTGAACATGCCATCAGTAATGTTCCATAGGTATCCTCTGAAAAGTCGTGAAATATTGAATAATTCTGACTGGTGCACGAGTTATCTATGATGGAGTTTAAAATATATCATTGCTAATTAGCCTAACATATTGATTCATATTTTTGATTTGTTTTATTACTTTCGTGCTTCAACTGTGAAACTGTTCCCGTTAAGAATATTTTTACTCTCTGAATAAGTTGAAAAATAGTCAGTATTGTTCTTTTCAAATAAATCCTTAACACTGTTGTTGTAAACCATTTCCATCATGTCACTATCTTTCATGATCACTAACTTTGACGACAGCCTCACGTTTTCTTGCTTCCTTAAACATACAAACACACACACACACACACACACACACAAACACACACACACAAACACACACACACACACATATATATTCATCATTGGTGACTTAGTCTCGAAAGACCATGCGGATATCGCTATTGGGGTGTCGTCTGTTTCTGGGTTGTTGGCATCGGCTGTTGTGGCTTTACAGGCCTATGCGCGAGTGGCAGTCCCTCTTGCAATTTTATGGAGACATACTTAGAAGCGTGGGTTACTGTGGTTGATGCCACGTGGCCCTTTCTTACACGTTTCTCTGCCGCCAATAAGCCTCTCCTCGTATCAGCGACTGATATACCCTTACTTACTGTCAGTCTCCAGGTGCCTCGGTCCTCTGCCAGCACATCCCAGCCATCAGGTGCGATGTCGCATGCCTTCATGCCCATCTTGCACGCATCCTTGAAAGGGATGGCCAGCTGTCCATATATGATGTCCTTTGGCAGCCTCAAATCCTCCATTCGTCGGACGTGTCTCAGCCATCCAAGGCGACGTTTATTCAGCAGGGAGAACATGCTGGGGGTATTTGCACGCCGCTGGACATCATTTTGAAGGACACGGTCTTGCCAGTTAAATTTCAGGATACGTTTAAGGCACCGTATATGGAAGGAATTAAGCAGGCGTTCGTTCCTCATGTAGGTACTCCAGGTCTCACTTCCATATAGAAAGGTGCTGAGAATGCAGGCCTGCTAAACTTGGACTTTGGTGTGCTCTGTCAGCGCGTGGTTTTCCCACACACTCTTCGTCAGTCGTGACATGATGGTATTTTCCTGTCCAAGCCTTCTGTACAGCTCCTTATCAAGCGAGAGAGTGTTGATGATGGTTGACCCCAGGTAGATAAAGGTGTTGACAGCTTCCAAGGTGACACCGATGAATTTTGATTGAAGGGGCAGTGGTGGTATTATGCACGCTGACCTTTGTCTTTTCCAGGCTGATGGTGAGTCCCGAATGCATGCAGGCATCAGCAAAATGATCTCCCAGTCTCTGGAGGGCTTCCTCAGTGTGCGTCACAAGAGCCGCGTCATCTACAAAAAGCATCTCCCTGATGAGCACAGCTCTAACTTTCGTCTTGGACCACATTCGTGCAAGGTTGAACAGCCTTCCATCGGACATGGTGTGTAGACATATACCATCAGTAGATGAGTCAAAGAAATAGGACAGAAGCAAGGAGAAGATCCCAAATATGGTTGGTGCCAGAACGCAGCCCTACTTCACGCCGCTGTATACTGGGAAGGAGGTAGAGGAAGATCAATCATACAGGACTGTTCCCTTTATATCTGTATGGAAAGAGATTTTCATGCTTCAGAGTTGTTGTTTATTTTTGGGAGGGGGAGGGGGCAACCGATCTTACTCAGAACTTCAAATAGGCCTTCCTGTTGACTAAGTCAAAGGCCTTGGTGAGGTCGATGAACATCATGTGGAGTGGTTGACCTTTCTCTCTGCTCTTCTCTTTGAGTTGTCGCAAGGAGAAGATCATGTTTCTTGGCGACCTGCCTGCTTTGAAGCCGCACTTGGATTCTTGGTAAACACTGTCTGCCAGCACCTGTAGCCTGTTTAGTATGATGCGGGCATACACTTTACCAACATTGCTCAGAAGCGAGATCCCTCTGTAATTATTACAGTCAGTGCGGTCGCCCTTGTTTTTGTAAACGCTCACATTTTTGGCATCAAGCATGTCTTGGGGGACTGCTCCCTCCTCCCAGCACAGGCAAAGTAGTTCGTGCAGTGGTTGAAGCAGTGATGGTTTCCAACGTTTGATAGCTTCGGCGGGATGCTGTCACTACCTGGTGCTTTGTCGTTTGGGAGGGAGTCAATTGCTTTGCTGAGAGAGAATAGCTTTGAGTAGTGCTCCACCCATCTTACCATCTGTTTCCCATCAGATATTTCAGGGGAGCGACCCCTTGGGCCTAGAGCTTTCTTGATGCCACTATACATACCTTGGATGTTTCCGGATTCGGCACTCCGCTTGATTCCTTCACACAGTTGTTGCCAGTACTCGTTTACGTACTGTCTAGCGATGAGTTGGGTGTTACTTCGGGCACTTTTAAGAGCACTAAGCGTCCGTTTATCAGGGCATTTTTTGTAGTCTAAAATGGCTTTTCTCTTCTCCTTGATTAGTGATTCCATCTTTGATAGGTGTGCGTTCATTTTTGCCAAACGTGGACATGGCTGTTTTGTGGATGGCACCCTTCATGGCGTTCCATTTGGCTGTGGCGTCGTGCTGTGGCAGGTCCTGGAGAGCCTTGTCCAGATTAGACATATACTCCTGCATCTTGGAGGGGACCGATATCTGTGCAGTGCTTATTCGTGGGTGTCATTTCGGTTTTGAACGGTGTAGTGTCTGTGGCTGTAGTTGCATCTTGCTGCTCACGAGGGCATGGTCGGAGTCACAGTCTGCACTGTGGTAGGTTCTGGTGGAGAAGACACTGGTAAGGGCAGAGCGCCTGGTGATGACCAAGTCGAGTCGATGCTAGAGATGGGACCTGGACCAGCAAGAAGGGTGAACAGAAAGAAAACTGTTTCAGACAAAATAAAAAAATAAACTGAAACTAATTTGTACAAACTAAAAGGGTGAACAGACTAAGTTTTCAAAAAAAAATAAAACCTCTAATCAGAGAGAGTAAACAATTCAAATTTTCAAACAAAAAGAAAACCTCTCACGGAACGAAAGTAAATAGACCGAGTTTCAAACAAAACTGAAGCCTCTACGGAGACCAAAACTAATTCAGATCAAATAAAAAAAAATGACAATTTGGGTTTAAACCTAAGTTTCTTTTAAGCAAAAGACTTAAGACAAAAATTCTTTAGGATGAAAATCGTTTACAAAGGAAATCTTTTAAGATTTCACAAACAGACTCATTTGTAAAATCTCATGCCTTAAGAAAATCAATTTATTGAACTGGTCAGTGAGTTTAAAATTAATTCTCGTTAATGAGTCATTATGAAATCGCATATACACTGGATTTGTTGGCTCTTCAATTATTACAAATCCGGGTGGAGCCGTTGGTGCAAACGAATATAAAATATATCCCTGCTGGGCCTGATTTGATTTTTATAGATTTTTTTGGTAACTTCTATCATTAGCATCACATAATATATTTATTGCAATCACCGAGGATATATTAACATTATCAAGTGCAATATGCCTACCGCCATTGTATGGGTCATTATTATGTTTGAGGATGGTTATTTGTGGTTGTTTTGTTATTTTCCATGCGGCGAGTATTTGTGGGAAATACTCATCATTTAATTGTAGCAGCTAACATCCCCATGACAATAAAGGCAATTTATGTATTGGACAACACTCACGATTATACTTCCGTGTTACACGGTGCAAACAAATAACATACCCAGTTGCATTATCTTACATGGAAAGGTATTTAAACTTCCTAGTAGTGTTTCAAAACATGATATAGAATTTCAGACCCATACAAATACTTTTGTTGCTGTCAAAAGGACATCGTTCCATGCGAGTTGTCAGAAGGGTCATACCTGTATTTTCCTTTTCACTAGTATGTATACTGTTGAAACTAAATTTCACCTGTCCCATTTACATAAGATCATTTCAAACTACCTGGTAGCGGTTACTATATTTCGTTTTTAACTTAATGGCAGTGTGTTATTGTCTTTAAAAACCCATTTAATTGTTTTTATTCTGGAATTTATAGTTCGTTTAACTTCATATTGTCTACCGAGTTCAACTCTATCTTTTTCGACTGCGGTAAATAACGGAATGAATTTATTCAAATTGTTATATGCTAATGATTCTTTAACGGCTTGTTGTATGTTTTAATAAACGCATATTGGAACGGGAGTATGTATTTGTTATTTTGCGGGTTATCATCGAGATCTTGAAAATCATTTAGAATCTGATAACAATCTAATTCATCTGATATTGATTTTCTTGATTTTTTAAATTTGTAATTGCGTGTATTATGTCATTTATATTTTCATAATTAACTATAATATATATATATATATATATATATATATATATATATATATATATATATATATATATATATATATATATATATATATATAATTTATATATCTAATATATTTATGTATCATATATATAAAATATATCATATTTATATCCAAAAAAATGGGGTCAATTGTGACCCGTTTTCTTTTCAAGCGTGTATTTAAAGCTATGTATATATTTACAGTTCGGCACAATCTATATCGTGCTAAGGTGTCATAGACATCTTATCATGGAGAGATATACATACAGTCTTAAGTACGATATATAGAGACAGAACAATCTCTGTCGCGCTAAGGTGTCATAAACATCTTATCATGGCATAGACATACATATATATGAAAGACCCCATGTGAACTCCTAAATGCCTTCACACGCTAGAAGTCCAGAGGTCACATATATAAGACAACACAACCCCATGTGGGCCACAAATGTGCCTTCGCATCTGAGTAGGCCCAGGGGAATCACGAAACACAATCCCCGTTGTGAGCCTCTAACCCACCAAATAAAGGTCTAGAACCTCAAAATGTGTGCTTAGTGTAGCTAAGATATATATAGGACGGCACATTTCCCGTATAGACCCTTGGAATGCTATTCACAACCCAACAGGCTCAGCGACAGTACATATAATATTTACATTATATACAACTATATACATGATATATCCGTCTACGGGAGACGATGGCGTAGCTCCAGAGTTAGTTGTGATGAATATGTGTCAACACTCTTGCGTCGTACTGATCATGTATTCTAAACCTTTCTTGAGTGTCTTATCCCTTGATAGATAGGTAATAAGAATATTATATTGTGCATGAGGAAAGTTCCGTATTTGTTAGGTTGAAAGCACTAGTTCAAGAATAATCTCGATAAAATATTTCTGGCCGTTTGAAACTCTCCAAGTCTCAAATGGATTAGTAAAACAAGCTTCTTAGTTTGGAAACCAAAAACTTATTGTCTTTTCTCAACTTTTCAAGGACGCTTGAAATATAATTCTTGCATGAGAAACGAGAATATGCATACGATACTGAGGATAAGGAGGAAGAAATAGACAGGAAGGATGGAGGTTGTGCAAAGGAGTAAAATGTATTTCCAGTGCTATATTTATACGTATGGAACACACCATTTAATTTTTTATTGATGTTTCTGTTAATAGCTCTCTTAGGTTCTAGCGCGTATGTTTGGAGTATTTAATGTCTGTGTAAGGAATACAGTCGGAAACTGAGTAATTATCCAGTTACAAGAAGTAGCAGTCATAACGTAAATTATACAAAGGCTGTAGGGTAGCAAAGATTAGTTTCGTAAAATCAACCCCTATTTAAATTCTTATTTTAATGAATTCTTATGATATTATCAGATATACATGCTTATTAGCTTGAGATAGAAATTATTAGATGATTGGTTATACTTCGTGTGCAAGGCGTGAAGTACTCGTGTGCCACATGGGGATTAGGGTGTGTTTACTTACGGATGGGAAAAGCAAACGGAAAACATGTACATGTAAAACCATACATGTGTAAAATTAGGGTCTGGTAAATCTGTGGTTGTTAGTTGAGCAGAGGGAAACATTTTTTGGTAGTTACTCGTTTAAAGATCCCTCAATTGAAAACTACTGTTGTCTTGTGGTGTTTGGAAATAACTGAAACATCGACCTCAGACCACGTAGGTATAGCTTGATTATCTCTGTAGAGATTCCATTTGTCTGTTACTAGATCATGGATATATATCGTCATTCTGTCCATGTGTCTTAACGAATGATAATGAATATACAGTTCATTAGGTTAAAGCTAAACGGGGGTATTCATTAGCTATGGAAAAACGTTTGAATGAACAAATTTACATTACAAAATCATTGTACTTTTAAATGGTAACACAATCTTTTTCATCAGAGAGAGAGAGAGAGAGAGAGAGAGAGAGAGAGAGAGAGAGAGAGAGAGAGAATTGAGGAATTGAGAGACGTTCATACATAAAACTATTTACTTACCTTTTCCGATGTGTACACAAAGCCTTCGTGCGAATGAGATCTACGTGGGTTTTGAAACAGTGGTATTCTGATATTGAAGATAACCCAATGCTCTTGAGGACACCCGTAACTCCTTACATCCTTATCCTAAGTTACGATTGGGTCGGTCTAAAGAAGTAACAGTTTTATTACTTTATTGTCATTGTATATATATATGAGAGTGGGAGAGTATTTGGACACTCGCGGCCCAGAGAGAGAGAGAGAGAGAGAGAGAAAGAGAGAGAAAGAGAGAGGCAGATAGATAGCATTATTACTTTATTGCCACTGGGCATATATATATATATATATATATATATATGAGAGCGGGAGAGTATTTGTACACTCGGGGCCCAGAGAGAGAGAGAGAGAGAGAGAGAGAGACAGAGAGAGACAGAGAGCTGCATTTATATTGTTTTTAAAATCTTTATTCCCTTATTTAGGCTTTATTACATTTGTGTTTTTTTTTTCTTTTCTTTCTTTTCCCTCACCCGCCCTTTTCCCTTCCATTATACCACCATATCTCACTATCACTTTATCAGCCCAGTGTTGTATACTTTTAATATATTTTTCATGTTCCGGTTTAAGCATTTTTTTCTTCTTCTGTTTTCATAACTCGTAACAACAAAAGCTGAAAATTCTTTCGGATCAGTTTTATCGATTTCCGATAAAGCATCTTGAGTAGATTTTAGTACGTAATTCTTCAATTATTTCCTTATCAGTTTCTTTTTTGGACCAAATTGAGGTTCGGGCGGTTGAGTTCTTGCCGGTTGAGGTTCCGACCAGGAAGATTTTGTAAAAGTCTCAATGTTTCTTCAGTACTTTTTGCTAATTTTCAAGTTCAGAAAGAAGATTTTTGTAGCTTTTTATTTTCTTTTTCATATATAACTTCTTTAGCAGTTGCCTTAAAATGTTTAAACAAGTTTTGATAACCTTCTGCAAAATCAACTTGAGACGTACAGTTATAAAATAATTTGAATGATGGCCACCATCGCTTAATTGCTTGAGGAAGGCTCTTCCGATTTTATGCTATTTTCCATGATATCTGTGCTTGTTGTATATCTTCGTCTACATTATTGTTTCATTACTCTTTGGCTATTCAGTTCGTATGTGTTAATTCATCTCCTTGTTTTGGAAACAAGACCAATTATAATTTGTATTAGCTGTTTTGTTCCACTGTTAAGACGTCATTTGTTTTGAATAATCCGCCATCAGGTGATTGCAAGTCAACCTGCTTACAATATGATGGACCCTCATTAATTGCATTAAATGACCACACCTTGGCTCTTGATTCTACATTGTGCTCTTGATTCTACATTGTGCTCAAGACTAAACGAACTGGGAATACATTCAACATTACCTAAATGTAAAGGGAAGCGAAAAAAGAAACGTTGTTTCAAAGCTGGCCGGTGTAGAAAAGGAAGAGGAATTCCAGTTATCTCCCTTTCGTCCGTAAATGATAAACAATTTAAAAATCTGCCGTTAATTTTGATAACCTGGTTAAATTTTCTCTTAAATCATCAAACATTGTGGCAGCTGTTCCAGGGATACCACTACGTATTGCATTATTCAGAATATTGACGTCTTCTTCCTGAAAGAAACATGGTTAAAACCATCAGGCGATGAAGCCAAGAGTGTGGATTTAACACCCAGCGATTACTCCATCAAGTCATTCCCCCTTAACTCACGCGGAGGTGGACGTGCTGTCATCACAAAGAATTCCATGATGAAATGTCTTAAGTACAACACAACCTTCAGTTTATGCCACACATCGTTTGAACAAGTCCAAACAACACTCACAATAGAACAAAGGTCAGTTCATTTTTTCTGTCTCTACCGTCCTCCTCCTGGTAGAAAAAACAAACAGACGGAATCTCTTTTTGGATCAGTTTCCAAATCTTCTGGAGTATGTAAATTCGATAGGTGGCAACCTAATTATTCTAGGAGATTTCAATTTTCACTTTGACTGTCCTGGAAACCCATACACGTCAAAACTCCAAGATTCCATTCATGTTTTCAATCTTAAACTGTCAGTTAAACAACCCACCCATAAACTTGGTCACATTTTAGAATGATTTCTTTATAGACTGTATGATGATATTCTGCAATACACCCTTGTATCCGAATAACTCACATCATATCACCGCGGCATTAATTATAAAGTATCAATAAAAAGGAGTTCTCCGTTGTATAGCAGTGTTAGGGATCAGCTTTGCACAGCTAAAAGACATTGCCGAAAAGCAGAGAGGCTTTAGATTTCCACCAGACTCACTATTCATAAACAAATCTATGAAGCCGCTAAGAATAACGTCACAAACATAGTCCATTTAGCAAAATTATCCCAATACAGTACTAACCTCACGGAGAGTTCCAGCTGCAAAGAGCTCTTCGAGATAACTAACAAATTAATGTCAAGAAACAAATGTACACCACTTCCAACTACCTTCTATTCAGTCGCCCTTTCCCAACTAATTTGCAAATTTCTTCCGTGACAAAGTACAAACCATTAGAGATTCGCATGAGAGCACAATTTCAACTGACTCATCACCATACAGTAATGATACAGAATTTCAGCGACAACCATTAGGAGCATTTAAACCTGTCTCTATTGATTTAATATGGACTATCTTGATGAAAAGTGCACCAAAGTTTTGTAAACGTGATCCAATTATGACTTCACTGCTGCTTGAGTGCTTAGACGCAATATTGCCTTCACTAACTGATGTTATTAATATCTTTCTCATCGTAGGAAGTCCCATCATTTTTTAAAACTGACATCGTAAACCCTCTGCTGAAGCAACCAACACTAGACCATAATGATTTAAACAACTACCGCCCAGTTTCTAATCTCCCATTGATATCAAAAATCGTAGAAAAGGTTCTCAGTTGATGCTACAATCCATGGAGTAGAGAAATGCATTTCTGATGTGAAATCATAGATGACATGTAACAACCTGCAGATGAATGATGACAAAACTAAGGCTATTCTGAACACAACACAGAGACTTTCTCATTCACATCCTATAACTCAGACAATAAATATCAGCTACACCAACATTAAATTCTCAGTCAGTACGAAACCTAAGTGTTATTCAAGACAGTACTCCCACATTGCACCAATATATCATGAACATATGTCAATCAAGTCTGCGTATTTTGAACTGAGACTCATCAGTTCCATTCATAAATATCTTTCAGCTGATGCCACTAAAACACTTGTGTGTTCATTATTACTTTCAAGACTGGACTATTGTAAGTTAATTGTGTCTGTTTTCTCATAATATCTACTCCAGAAACTTTAAAAAGTTCAAAATACAGCTGCACCGATCATCTTTAGGGTACCTCGATCAGAACACACCTCACCACTGCTCTGTACACTACACTGGCTATCAATTCGATAGAGAAGCAAACACAAAATTTGTTCTCTATGCTATGTTTCACTGACAGACTCCAGTCCAACATCACTATCCGGCCTCACCCATTTGTAAATAATAGGAAGATAATTACGCTCTTTTTCTGACAATCGTATACTCATTGTTCCCATTGTGAAAACGAAGTCATAAGGACAACGTTCTTTTGCATTCCAGGTCCCAGCCATGTGGAACGAATTGCCCATTGAAAATAGACACAAAGACAAACTGGTCCCTTTTAAGGGTGCTCTTAAAACTTACCTTTTTATACTGCAAGGTCAAACTTTGTGACCTAATAATATTTTGTATCTTACATTTTTTTCAGCATGTTTTTATGTTTCGAATTTCATTGTTTTTGTTATTTGTTTTTCTGTAGTGTAGTCATATCATTAATGATGGTGTAAAGCGCTTAGAGCTTCGAAAGATTAGGCGCTATACAAAGTCGTCATTATTATTATTATTATTATTATTATTATTATTATTATTATTATTATTATTATAAATTTTTTAATCGCCGCTAGTCTTTCTCGAGCCAGACGGGTAGATAATGATTATTCTACCATTATTAATATATGAGATGATTTAATTCACAGCAGCTAAGCCGTTTTTTTATCTCGGCTCTGAAACATTAGCATATATTTTGTAGTGGGCCAGTTGTTTTGAGTAATTCAACCTATTACAAACTTTAAATAAGTCTCAATTGTGTCACATTTTTGTCAATATTCAGCGTCATTGACCGGAGTTAAGTAAAATTATTCACTGATTCCATATATGGTATTAATGTGCTTGCGTTCGAAGAACTAGTTTTGTCTCTGTCGAAATAACAATGATACTAGATGAATCATGAAGAGTCAGATTTATTTATTCAGTTGATTGAAGAAAAGATCATGGGGTATGCAGGAGATCTACAAATAACCCAAGTGACGTAGATAGTTTCATCGAAAATCAAAAAGAAAAATGTAGCTTAAATTGTTCTACTGCAAGGACTTATCATTGCAAGAAAAATACAAACAGAGAGAGAGAGAGAGAGAAAGAGAGAGAGAGAGAGAGAGAGAGAGAGAGAGAGAGAGAGAAAGAAAGAGAGAGAACACATCATTCTATCATTGGGTACAACATATTAATCAGCAAGTCCATAACAGGCATGTTTTGTTTCACATAAACCATACTGTTTTATTCAATCTGAATAGTATCGTTTTATCCAGACTTAAACTTTCGTGAAACAAAGCTACTTCAAAACGAATTTCAACCCTTTTTTTAAGGTATTACCAAAGACCGATGGGACCAATACCATGTTCATGTTAATGAAGGTTGCTGCTGCAAATCTAGATTTGAATCACTAATCTTTCAGTCAGGAAAACATCAAGTGCCACACTCTCCAAAGCCGGAGTGGCACCAAATAAAATCATGGAGACCACAGGACAAGATATTGCATAAATCACGGCGTACGACTCTAAGCGTAGAGTAAGGCAATGGAAAGAATACTGTTCAGTCATGGCGCACGATGCTTTTCCAAATCTATCCTGTGAAGTACATAATCAGCCATGGCAGCATCATATTAAAATACCATGTCGTCCTCAAAGACAACCTTCCAGGAAAGTATCTGGATTCTTTTTGTCCTAATTTTACATTAAGTTTTCATTGATATGCTGAATCATATTTACTCATATAAAAATGTGTTTCTCGTATCAATATTTCGTTGTTTTTCTTTGGCTATATACTATGTTATTCTCGTAAGCAGGTTACGTTTTGTTCACTGCTGACGTGCGCTTTCATAACATCAAATTGTGTATATGAATGTGTTGTACTTAGGTTTCGGGCATCAGCCGCCACAAGCAATCGGGACCAATATTTTGTCAATGCAATGCCAACAACCTATATAATTGCATTTGAATCAGATGATATATGAAGCGATGATTTCCATTGGTCAAAAATTAACCACGTGAACAGAATTACATTTTCTTCCGTCTTGATATTTTATTTTAATTTTATTGATCAATTGTGCAAACTAACTTGCATTCTACCTTACAGAAGCCAAAAGGTTACTCTCAAGTTCTTTTCACAACAGTAATGCCATTTAATACCAATTCAGATTATGAGTTGACATTGTCTTCATAATCTCACTGCTTTTTATATACATATTTTCAAATTTGCAGAATTAAAAAGAAATCAGATATTTTCAACCCATAATTGATTGCGCCTAACATGCATTTAGCCTTACGGATAATTCTTGACAAAGAAGCCAGCTGCATTTCAAATAAAATTGATCGATAAGACGCAAAACATCATTAGTATTAAGCAGAGTGGATAGGTGCACATAATGTATGGAATCAGTTAACAGTTCATCTGGTCGCGAGAGAAAATCTACATTAAAATGAATTTAGAGAGCTTTTCTTTGTGCCACTTCATTATAGATGCAACTATTTTTATAAATATTAATTTTATTTTCATATTTAGAGGAGAAAGACAGGATATGTGTTGACGGAGTGTTAGCTCTTCAAAAGAATGTTAGGAGTGTTCTTGTAAAAATGCAGATATGTGGACATTTAAATTGTATGTAAGCATGGTAATGTGCAACATTGTAAAGAATGTCGATCTTGATTTATATTTATTAAATACACTGGTGTTTAAAATATATAACTGGCTCGGCACCAGACAAAAATCAAAGATATCGTCCTAAATTGTGACATCGCACCTATTAATATTAGTCGATTTTAATCAAACTCAGCGGAATGGCCATTTGTAAACAACATGGCTACATAGCTAACTTAAGTCCATGATTTTAGGTTATATATAATTTCTTGTTGTGCTAAGAATATTCCAGAAACAAGCTTGTTTTACAATTCATGGAATGTTGTATGATAGTGACTCTTATCTCGGTCAAGTGCGGATGTATATATAGAGGGAATTGCTTCACAAATAATTCATTTATATTTTAAATATAAGCCTGTGAAATGTCAGCGCAGTCCGGAAATTTGCATCATTTGTATTGTGAACACTATTTAAATTCCATGGCAAATGCGCACATTTCTCTGTTACAATTCAGTAAACACTGCTTCTGGATATGAGCGTACCATTTTTTTCAGGTGTTTTAGGTAAATTTGGGTTTTCGTAATCGAGGATGGTGTACCTATTCTTCCCATGTCAATTGATGTTGGTTACGTTTGTGCCAATTTAATTTCGTATAAATAAAATAACATTGTTTTCTGTTATATTTTAGTTCCGGAAAAAATGTATATTGATTAACTATTTGCTTGGATCGCTGTTATGCCGTCGTTAAAGGAAATTTCAAAGAAGTTTAATGGCACTCAAGGTTGTATTTACATCCATGTGATTTTAATTACCTTTATCTTGTGCAAGATCTCGTACACCAGCTTGTAGTCTTTTACAATGCAAGCATTTGCAGAATTCTTGAGTTGTAGTTGTAATAAACTTTTGATGTTTAAATGGCATCCATTTTCATGTATTCCCTGATGCTAACTATAAAAATGCTTGAATATTCCTTACATTGATAAGTAAGCCCTTAAGTACAGTGAAGTCGTCTGGAAAGAACTGGTGGAAAGAACAACTTGTATACAGCTTGGGAATATCGAGGCCGTTAGGACGAGATTATGTCCCTACGTCGTATCAAACGAGTACTCCAACCCGATTCGGAACATAACACAAATGTGGTTATGTATTATTAAATATTCAATTTGTTTTCAAACATTTAAAAAAAAATAATTAATGGATACTTTTAAAGACATACATTGTACATTCGGTATTTCATCAAAGTGTAGAACCCCGAACATGTACACGTGTTTAGATATGTTAATGCTTATAGAAACGTTGAAGTTACATTATTGTCATGTCGTTATTTTAAATAGGAATTTACTCTTTAGCTTTCAATTTTATGAAACTGATGTATGGAAAATATAAATGGATTTAATCTCAGACGATTAAATATTTCCCATACTTTTTAAGTTTTGGCAGTAAGAAGACTCTTCTCTTACACACTGCTTACTGACTATGCACTTTATTTTCAAGAACATTTCAGGGTAAGTGTTACAGGTTAACATTCTAAATAATAAAGTCAAGTTTGTCGAGAAACCCAACTCATTTACAATACATTCAAACGCATTAATTGTATGTTTTCAGTTAATAAAATAAGTTATTAATAATTAAACGTAAAGATATATTATAAGCATAAAATTAAGGAATACTATGTGAATTTTATTATCATATTTACTATATACATCCCTTTATAATTTAATAAGACACTATGTAAGTCTCTCTACTTAAAATGTATCCTAAATTATTATTTAGTAGATGATATGGTTTAACAATATCTCCAAAACATTTGATACGATGAATCTGCAAAGGTTTTATTAGCCACCGTCTTCAGATATTTGTTATTCATAAGTTGTCCAGTACTTGTAATGACATTTGAAGTACTTGATGGCAGTCTGGAAGTTAGGATAAACGACGGGTACTCATACATTCTCTTTCTGGGTTGTCGAGACAAGCTTCTAGATCTAATTTAAACATTGCGAGTGATCTCGGGATCTATCTATACTGGATGTTCTGACGATACAGTTCTATACTGGATGTTCTGACGATACAGTTCTATACTGGATGTTCTGACGATACAGTTCTATACTGGATGTTCTGACGATACATTTCGTGAAGGACATTGGATGAGAGAGGATAAGTGTTTTTCATTTTATTTTAGGGATGTAGGGTTGTATGTGTGCAGCTCGATCTCGTTACAATAATTGCTTTTGATGTGTACACAAACAAAAGTTTCTCTTAAGAAAATAATATAATAAACGAAAGGTTAAAAAAATGGACACAAAAACCAACCAACAACACAAGCAGATGTTCTTTTAGGGTTTGCCGTCATTATTCAGCAAAATATAGGTTAGATATAGGGCCATTGCCAATTGTGGAGGAAGATGATCAAGCCACGCGAAGCCACTTTCAAGTTGTGTCTTGTCTCAACGTAAGCCGAGACTGAGACTCAAACCTACGCAGACAGATGTGAGATGGCAGTGATCCGGAACGTTAAGTACTTTAGGCCAATCTGGAATCCATCACCGAATAAGCAAGTAACAAACATGCAACATCAACAAAAGGCAACAACACATAAAATGGTCTGCCGTTTAAAGTATACATCCGAACAAGTGTGTAATTTCAGTAATGAGTTTTCCATACTAAAGTGTGTGTGTGTGTGTACATACATACATACATACATACATACATACATACATACATACATACATACATACATACATACATACATACATACATACATACATACATACATACATACATACATACATACATATTTTATAAGCCACCATCTCATGTGTAGGCATATACAGATATAGTTGTTTGCTGAGAAACCAGGAAAAAGTGTATATATATATATATATATATATATATATATATATATATATATATATATATATATATATATATGTGTGTGTGTGGGGGGGGGTGTGTGTGTGTATCACTATGTTCCTGCTGGAAATTATTAAAACTTTTTATTGATGAGCGTTCGGAACAGCGAGTAAAATATATGTCCATTACAACCCCACAACGAATTCAGCATGAGTGCAACTGGGTCGACCAGACCATGTATTCTAGGCGTATAGTGAAGAGGTCTTCAATAATTACATGCCTGACAAGCAGTCTTGTTTAGTTTATTTGAAAGAAGTAGTTAATCAATGATCTAGTGTCAGTTTATCTTAATAAAATATTACCGTCCCGGTCTAAAGTCTCCAAAAGAGTCTATAATATATTTGAAAAGTTGTAAATACGGGTTGTTAAAACGAAATTTATAGTTTTTCATAGATTACTCAAGAATACTTGAAATCGAAAGGCTAGCGTTAGCATCAGGAAGTGAAAACGGTATGAATGAAACACGGATGGCAAGAGAGGAAGATTAAAATCTAAAATAACCTAACATTATTGTAATAAAACGTCTTAGTAACACACAATAAAGAGTAAATTATTACAGTTTAGCAAATAGATTTTCAAATTAATTGTGCAACACACACACCCAGACACCAACACAAACTCTAATAAACATACATCCATTAATCCATTCATCCATCCATCCATCCATCTCCATCCATTCATACATCCATACATACATGCATGCATGCATACATACATACATACATAAATACATACAAACATACATACATACATACATACATACATACATACATACATACATACATACATACATACATACATACATACATACATACATACATACATACATACATACATACATACATACATACATACATACATACATACATACATACATGCATACATACAGTGTATTACCTACAATGTAATTTTCTAGATGTTGTCGAAAAAAAAATTAACTTCCAGCCTGGAAATGGTATGGTTACATTGTTTTGCTCCTGGTTTAGAAGAATAAACAAATGTTATATCTGGTGTAAAAGGTTAATTGTTAAACAAAAACGTGAATTGTTGTACCAAAGAAACTCTTATTCCCAAACCCACCCATCCCCAATTATCTATCTATCCATCTATCTATCTATCTATCTATCTATCTATCTATCTATCTATCTATCTATCTATCTATCTATCTATCTATCTATCTATCTATCTATCTATCTATCTATCTATATATCTATCTATCTATCTATCTATCTATATATCTATCAATCTATCTATCTATCTATCTATCTATCTATCTATCTATCTATCTATCTATCTATCTATCTATCTATCTATCTATCTATCTATCTATCTATCTATCTATCTATCTATCTATCTATCTATCTATCTATCTATCTATCTATCTATCTGTCTGTCTAACGGATTGTACGAATTTGGACCTAACAGATTAATTTCTTTTTTCATTATTTACTCATTTTACTGGCCTAACCTTCGTAACAACTTAGGATGTTATAAAACGAAGGTTTGATGCTTTTCCTCGTCTTCGCATTTTGTCGTAATGTGTATATTCTAATGCCCTTTAATTGGTCTGCTGAATTATATAACATACACGCATATATATATATATATATATATATATATATATATATATATATATATATATATATATATATATATATATGTATATTTACACCTATATGATGAGCGTAATTAATAAGTCAGTTTAACACATAGCAAAAAATAAGGCAATGATGCTTGAGTAATTTGCTGATCTCGTGTTCCGGTGTTAAAGGCACAACACTTACTAAGGATACGACTCTATAGTGCAATATGTGCAACGTTCATGGTTTACCGTCAAGTTTCATCAAATGTTGAAAAGTGCACATTTGCAAGTGTGTTTTGTACTTTATTTAACTTGACTTTTACTCTGACTGCATATGCTCTATCGTTTTATATGTGGTACGTTTCATCTTATTTATTCATTTGGGAAGATCGTTCTGAACGTTTAGTAACACCCGTTAGTGGGTCAATTGTGGTGAACGACTAAAACCATATCAGACGAATATGGATGGCGTGCGGATTAGAGAGACACGCTCAACCATTATATATATATATATATATATATATATATATATATATATATAAATCTTGTTGAGGACCTGCAGTTGAATTTCGGTTTTAAAGTTGATAGTAAGAAAAGAAATTCAAGTCAATGCCTCGTATTAATGTTGGAAATATTTTAGATAGTATTCACCAGTTCGTAAGTCATGAAATTTTAAGTATAAATTATGGTATAGTATTAACATGGCATATGAAATATATTTGCTGAGAAAGTATGGAAGAAATACAATCTGTAAACAAAATTATAACAAGTTTGATGTATTTATTGTAGGACCTATATAACACTACGTAATATTATGTTTGCTTCTGTGTTGTTTTATTTCGTAATTGAGTATGCTTCGTACCTTCGCTTGATACTGTTATGTATATTTCAGTTAATTGCTTGGTAGTTTTATTGTAATGTATCTTTGTATGCTGGATTTGACCTTGTCCGAACTGAAGATTAAATCTGTCTGCCCTGATTGACTTTAAACAGTATGTCTTCTTTCATTGTATGTCAACAACTAATACATAGCTAAATTATTCTCTATGTTTTCGAGCGTAATATAAAATTTATATTGTAATAAAATAAGTAAATATGTTTATATGGGTCAGGGATTTGATTTTTCCTAAGTGAATTTTAGCGCTTATGATTTTGATGTTGTTAACATCAGGAACATATTAGAAGGTTAATTTTTATTATATATTTTTATACTAAATTGCTAATCGTGACCTTAAGTCATGTAAATAAAATTATATTCTAGTAATTGTTAGGAACTGGTCAGTCATGATTTATCAACTGGAACTTTCACGTTGTATTATATATTGTGACCAGTACTTTTATTTTAAGTTGGGTAGGAATTATTTATGTTCTTATTAATAACAACGGCAGCTATTTTAAAGCTAAGACCCATATGGAGAGACAAAAATATATGTCTGAAAACTAAACATTAGACTATTGGGAGCACTTTTCAATCTTAATCTTTCTGTATTCATGTGAGTCCTGGACCGTGATATCAGAACTATAATGAAGAATCCAGCTCCTTGAAATGAGATGCTACATAACCATCCTTATCATCTCTCACATGGACCACATCACAAATGAAGAAGTGCGAAACACCATCATGCACAAAGTAGGTCATTATGAAGACCTCCTCACCACTGTGAATGAAAGAAATCTGAAATGGTATGGCCATGTTACTGGAGCTAACGGTCTCTCCACAATAGTACTGCAGGGCAGTGTCCAAGGTGGCAGAAGGAGAGGTAGACAGAGAAAAAAGTGGAGTGACAACATCACACAATGATCCAGGAAAGGTTTTGCAGAGGCACAGGCGTTAACACAAGATCGAGACAAGTGGAGGGAACTGGTCAGATGTTCAGCAGCACAGTGCCTCTACGACAACACTAGGTCAAGAGAATGATGATGATGATGATGATGATGATGATGATGATGATGATGATGATGATAATTCAACAATAGGCTGTTGACACATAAACACTTTAATAGCTATCACAGTTACGTCATCTGCTTCAGTTGTTGAATTTATAGAGGAATGTTTACTGAATTCAAGTCAGGAAATTAAATTACTAGGAATTTTGTCGATAATTCTGTACTAATATGGGATTTAATTGGCAATACCTTAAGTTTTTTTTTTATTGTAACTTTGTAATCATGGGAAATAAAATATATTTGTTTAAAATGTATATAACTTGACGAATGTCACTCCCTACTTTTACTATTTTAAGAAGATAAACTGGTAAAAAAAATTGGGTGTTCGTCCGGCATATGAATGACTTTAACATCTTTCAGGAAACTTTGGTTTGAAAATTAAAAATATTTTTTTTATATTTATTCTAAAAACTAATACATAGCCAAAATATTCTCTATGTTAATGAGCTTATTATTATTAAATGGAAAATTAAATTTGTGTCAGGGGTTTGGATTTTTTTAAGTGAACATTGCATGTTATGGTTTTGAAATTGTAAAAGTTCTTTATTCTAAAAGAGTTTTTGTCCTAATATTTAATTTTTTTGTTGCATAATACTAATTGTACCTCTGAGGTGAAGCAGATAACTATATAATCTTGTAATTCCGAGGAAATGGGCATCCGTGCTTTAACGTCTAGTACTTTCAAGTGGTTTTGTATATTGTGACCAGTATTTTTATTATTTATTTCGGGCTTCAATTATCTTTTTCTTCGATCTTTTGAATTCAATTGACTATTTCCTCTGGTCTCTGGTTTATTTTGGTCTACTGTTGACATTGCTGCGGAGGGAGTGGGAGACAAACGCCCCACTCAAGAAATGCCCCATACGGCTTGCGTCTCTGATCGCCTCTCTCAACTAAAATCCAGGCCCCGGCCTTCGCAAGTAGATTAGATTTGAAGTCTGGCGAACCACCTTATCCACTAACAGGAGAAAATGTGAAGGCGGGCTTCTGGCACCTTAAAACCGGTTGCTTCATTTAGATAGGACTTGTAAAGCTTGGCTGGTAGATCATCTAGGAGAAGGAAAACTTCGATTCGAAAACTGTGTTGCATTGAGGCTATACACACTTTTGTGAAAGGCTAAGAGAGTAAATCCGAACAAAACTCCGGAGACGGAGTCCCTAAGGTGGTCTGACATGAACTTCAGCGTCATTCCGGTAATACTGCGACGTCATTGGTGCCAAGCTGTATCGGCATTCCTCGATCCCTTGGGCCCACCAGCTGAGTGGAGAGGGGTAGGGGTCTGCTGCATCGACAACAGCTGATTCTCCATAACACCCTGCCCAGACTGTGGAACTCCACTGGAGAGGATACTTCAGCGTCATCGTACGGCGTCGGCACAACACGAGGAGTAGCAGTTTACCGGTTCTAAGCCAAAGCTTGATTGGCGTAGAGCATGGCTCCAGGAGTTACTTCTAACTGTGGGAGAGATCACCAGGTCTCACTGGACAGTTACCGCCCGCCCTAAGGTGGGCAGCCTCCATTCAGAAAGGTAATGCCCGCCATGGCCTGCCTGCTTAACTGGGTGCGTGGAGCTTAGAGGTCCATCTCGACAGGTGGGACACAAAATTCCGCACCAGGAATGACTCAACGAAGAAAAAAGAAAACTGCAGCTCTTCGTTTTGCAACCTGGAACGTTAGGACCATGTGTCCTGGATTGACCAATGACCTACAGCAGATCGACGATGGACGGAAAACTGCGTTATTGACAGATAATACTCCCAACTAAACATCCACATTGCCTGTCACCAGGAGACTCGACTGGCTGACAGCAGCACCGTCAGGGAAGCCAGTTATGTGTTCTTTCGGCATGGGAAGACCTTGGATGAATCTAGGTAGCACGGTGTAGGCCTTGCCGTAAAGACCACGCTAGTCGCCTTCATTAAACCTTCGTCATCAGATACTGACAGAATCCGTGCTCTCCGGCTGTCAACATCCTTTTTCCCGGTCAAGATCTTCAGCGTGTATGCTTCAACACTCAGCTCAACACACGAGGAGAAAGACAAGTTTTATGAGGCTCTGGATCAGGCAATATACAGTATTCCAAACAATGAAGGCCTTTACTTACTAGGAGACCTCAATGGTAGAGTGGGAGCTGACCTTGAGGCCTGGTCAACCTGTGTCGGCTTTTACGGAAGGATCAAGATCAAAGAGAATGACCAGCGACTGCTAGATATGTGCTGCGCCCACATCCTATGTGTGACCAACATTTCTTCCAATGCAAGGATATAAACCAGGTGTCACGGTGACACATACGTTCACTCCACTGGCACCAGCTAGACCTCGTCATCACCAGGCGTGCGGAACTGGCCGATGTCCCCCTCACCCGCAGGTACAAAGCTGCCGACTGCAACACGGGCCATTCCGTTGTGGCCAGTAATGTGCAGATATTACCCAAGAAGCTGCACGTTACAAACAAGGGTCAACCTCGCATTAACATCTGCTGTGCAAGCAACCCAGATAAAACACAGCAGTTCATCAGCATAATGAAGGAAGCACTCTCCAAAGTGACACATAATGACACCATTGACTCCATGTGGTCCTATCTCTTTGACTATGTGTCCAACTCAGCCATCATAGTTTACGGGAAGAGAGAACGGAAAAATGACTACTGCTATGAGGCAAACTGGAAGGAGATGTAGTACGTGACTGAGGCAAAGAGAAAAGTCATCCTGGCATACAAGGTTGCAAGTACATTGAAAGCCCTGAGGACTGCAATGAACAACACCCAGAAGACCGCCCGCCCCTGTGCCAACATCTACTGGCTTAACCTTTTGTAACAGTATACAAACAGCTTCTGACACCAGGGACGCAAGGGAAATATATGAGGGCATCAAGAAGGCGACAGCCCCACACCCCCTGCTCAAAGACCACTCCCCCTCAAGTCAAAGACAGGCGAATACATCATAGACTAAAGAAAACAACTGCATCGATGGGTTGAGCAACACGAAACAACGTCAATGACACTGCCATGGATGCCATCCCAGACCTACCTGTCCTAGAGGAGATAGACACGCAGCCCACCCTTGAAGAGCTCAGAAAAGCCATAGACTCTCTTGTCTGTGTAAAGGCTGCTGAAAGCGATGGGGTTCCGCATGAAGTCCTCAAGAGTGGGAAACCAGCGCTGCTCCAGTCGCTACACATACTCCTCTGTATCCCCTGGAAACAGGGATACATCCCACAGGACATGCGTGACGCCAACATCATCACATTGTACAAGAACAAGGGTGACTGTAGTTACTGCAACAGCACAGGGGCATCGTCCTCCTCGTCGTTGTCGGAAAGGCTTTCGCCCGTGTTGCTCTGGAACGCTTGCTGTTAATAGCCTCCCGCGTCTACCCAGAGTACCAGTGCAGATTTCGAGCCGGCAGGTCAACTGTAGACATGATCTTCTCACTAAGTCAACTGAAGGAGAAGTATCATGTGCAGCTGAAGCCTCTCTACATTGCCTTGATAGACCTCACGAAGGCATTTCACCTGGTCCCTCTGAGTGGACTCTTCAGACTCCTGCCGAAGATTGGCTGCTCCCTACGTCTTCTTGCTGTCCTCGTGTAGTTCCACGAGAACATGCACACCATGTTTCTCTAGTATGCCTTTAATGACTACAGCGATAGAGTGTACATCCATGCCAGGGCTTTCCGAAGCTGAAACCATTGCCCGACTCCGTGTTAAGACTAAGATCACAAAGGAACTCATCCGTGAATTGCTTTTCGCCGACGATGCAGCCTTGACATCCCACACAGAAGATGGACTGCAGCAGCAGGTATGCCACCTCTCCCACGTTTGCAAGGAATTTGGGCTGACCAGTCAATAGTTACCACAGACAAATCACCGACTTCAGTTTTGGTATTTCTTCAGACTAAATGCTATTCAAAACTTTAAATTACTAGGACTCGTGTCTGTATTTCTTGGATTATTATGGGAATACCGTAAGTTGTTTGTTTCTAAATTTCACCTTGTATTCTAGGAAAAAAAATATATTTGTTAATGTTTACAAAAGCTTGTTTTTTTTTTACTCTTTCTTGGTGCTTATGTTAAAAGAATAGACTCGTAAAAGTACCAGCACTGTCATATAACAAAAATGTAAACGATACGATGTTACATTGCCTATGGATAGTCATTGCTTTTTATATGAATATGTTATATTTGCAGCTGGGGAGAATTATAACATACAATCGATATATACACATACTATATATTTGTCATTGCGTAATAACGAAGCCAGTTATGATCCAGATATAATATGTGAGACGATATAAAAATGTTGCGAACCTACGAATTCCCACTTCCGAGATGGACGCTCAAACCACTTGACCGGTTTAAAGTTTGTACTAAGCTACAACATCCGCAAACTGCTATTCTCCAGACCCGACAATGGACCGTTCAAAAAGCATAGACAAAATGATAAAAAGTGAAATGTATACACGCGCGGGATTGGACTATCCAACAAGCGCATAGAGTGGACGCGTGGGCTAAGCTTATGTAACACTTCACGTAGAAAAGAATGAAGGTAAATTTGAATTTCCGTGTAAATAAGTACATGACACGTTACATTTTCCTCCTCAAACACATTGCCTCTCTTAAGCCTAATGTGTTCCGTACATTCGGTCTAACAGAGTAATTGTACTACGTCAAAATGCAAGTTTTAATTTAATTCACATTAAAATAACATGCATGGGATGTTACAGGATTTTCACCATTCTGATTTACATTATAAAAAGGGATAGAATAGATCACATGCAAATTCTCGTCATTCATTTTTAACAAATAGAAATATAACACTGTACCTGAGATAATCACTTTCATCTAGATTTACTTCAAGAATATTTCAAAAGTGTATTTTTAAGAAATCAAAATTCACTTCAGAATATTAAATCATGACTAATTTCAATAAAGTGCTGTTAATAATGCTACAAAACTAACAGCACTCTCGTCAGCAATATCGAATAACTTTATATTCGTATGGGAAGTTAAAATAATTAAAATATATTAAAAACGTTATAGTTAATTTAAAAATTATATACCAATAAACTTTGAAAATCACCGACAGGACAATCTTCAATATATTTAGATTCATACTTTGGCCTTAAGATAGCTCGTTCATTCCTCCTGGACAGCAGTGTATACTGCCGCAGGATACCGTGGTCCATGGCCGGAAAAGGTTAGTGCCCTTGCCTGTTGCCTTGGAGGGTTCCATATGCTTCTATTCAAACTCGATTAGTTCATCTAAGGGGATATATACATGCAACAAGGAATAAAGTTGGGAGTCATTTTGGGATAGTTCATCTCGCAGGCGTCTGTTCTCCTGCTCTAGCCACCTTTGTCATATTTTTCCTCTTTCTCTTGCGATTCTGTTCTCCCCCGCTATGTTACAAGAAGCAGAGTCTCCTTTACGGAGTAGGGATAAATGCACATGAAATCTAGTCGAAGAAGAGAGAGTCGAAGATGAGTTGGAACCAATGACGACACAGGTCACTTGGTCTCTTGAATGTTTGTCGACAGAGTGAACATAATATGTAAGTAAACTTTGAGCGATGAAGAACCTTGCAGTGGTGTAGGAATTTACGGACATCCTAGTACTTAGAGTGTTGGCATCCTTCAATATGACAAGAAATGCTATTTTTTGTTACTGGGGTACGGATTCCTCTTTGCGCCTGCTTTAATGACTACTTGAACTAGGAGGTCCATCTTTTATTCATATATGTTGTAAGATTATATTCGGAACAATCCATCCTAGTCCGATTTGTTATTGTTGTCAGGTGCATATCACCTCTAAGCCAATTTTCTAACTTTAAAATGACCTAATTCTGTTTTTCTTTCATAGCGGAGCATTTGTCTAGAGAAACTACCATTTAGTCTTTCATATGCGAAGTCATATGTCTACTTGGGTGTAATTTGAACCCATGGAAAATATTCAACAGGACACATGTCTACTTTCTTGAACTGACGTATGATACGCCATCATTACATAGAGTAAGTGGTAATACCAATCACAATGCTCATTAACGAACATTTAAAGCATTTGTTGCAAGATTCTGTTGATCTTTTCTGCTATCCTATCTGATTGCAGTCGATACGGTGACTTTCAATGTTTGCATATGTTTACTTTGTCACACACAGATAAATAATTGTGATTGAAATTCTCATTTTTGCTCATTGTAAATATATTAAAGACACCCAAAGCAACAAGTTAAGTCCGTGTCCAATTTATCGGCGACTGTCTGCGGAGTGCAAATGCCTCTGTCATTTTGTGGATTTTCTAACAGGACTAGAACTTGAATCTATTAGAACATTAACTATTAGAGTATGAATTTTGTAATATAATTCGTGGATTATTCTTGGATTATTTTGATTGGATTTGATTCTTAAAACTTTATGCTCTCTTTCCATTTTTACAAACATTTTCCAGGGAAATAAATTATTTGTTAAATTGTACTAAGATTGTTGTTGTTAGACCGGTCCGTTATGCGTAGCGACTGGATGCGAGCACTGACCGGTAAATGTGGTCCGACATAAAAAGAGCTTAAGTAAACACATAATGTAGAAAAAGACGAGGGGGTAACGTCAAATTTGTATTAGTCCTAATTAGCCACATATAATATTAAATAACTACTTAAAGCAAATTAAACACTAAATGTCTATCCACCATCATATTAATATCAAAAAGAGACCATTAGCTTGTGTAATATATTCATTGGTTTGATACAAGACCATGTACTATTGTAGGAGATGTAAGAAGCACAGTAAAGTATTTACACCTATTGAGATTTATAGAGATGAAATTCACAGAAGTCTCTCTCTCCCTCTCTCTCTCTCTCTCTCTCTCTCTCTCTCTCTCTCTCTCTCTCTCTCTCTCTCTCTCTCTCTCTCTCTCTCTCTCTCTCTCTCCTAGGCATGCAAACAAAAGTGTTGAGTTTGAGTTATGATTTTTAAGGTAGCTTTAACATTTCGATACAATGTCTGCAGTGCGACAATTTATATTGATGTCTAACACTGGGGTATAATTCCGCAAGCCAATTTGTTAAGTCTTTGGTATGATTCAGCCGGGAATCGAACGCATGACCTCCTGCATCAGATGTGCACGCTCTAATCATTTGGCCACCGGAGCGGTTTTAAAAAACAACTGATAACTAAGTATATATATATATATATATATATATATATATATATATATATATACTATTATACTATATAGGTCTTAAACAATGAAATGTGCATATGTAGTCAAGAGGAGATATGACACTCTATAATACTTTTATTGTTCTTATATTTGATATTAAAGGACAAGGATGTACATTCGACCTTGATCCATTTTGATCAATTCCATATGCTATAAATTGTTTGTGTAATGGCCCAGTGACATATATATCTTGTAATAAATTATATTTTCCTATTGGTGATATGACTGAACATATGTGATATCGTCTTATCATTCAAAGCATAAACGTTCTAATATTCTACTGTATGTCTCAATTGTTAAGTGCGACTGATTGGAAATTTGTCACGTATCTGGTAGATTAGCTCTCATGCCGAATCTTTAATAGGGTCATACTATTTTACTTAATTGTTGTTTCTTCGGCTGAAAACACTTGGCCGCTTGAATTCAATATCCCAGTTTAACGATACTCCTATTCGGATATATAAGCACCGAGACGTTTCGAATAAAAACATTTACTAATGTGTATTGTGTCTTAAATCTGTGCAAAAGCTTGTTTAAATGTAAATCATGTGATGTTACCAAAGCATTCACTCGTTTTCTGATGATCATGATTTGTGTTACATTGAAATAGATTGGCATAAATTATGTCATGGTAGCCATTCGCATAATTGCATTTAGAATAATGCACCCCGTCTCTTGAAACAAAGTATCCCTGGGACAGATGTAACCTTTTTCGTAATTTAAGTAAGGATTGAATCAATACTGAAAACATATACTAATAAATTGACGTATTTTGAAACATTCGGCAAATAAATATAAAACTTTATTTTACTAAAAAATGCATGTTAAATACATCTCAATCAAAACAAATATATTTGATGAGGGTCTTCTACGCTGGATGCTATTTTGGGATAGTTCCGTAGGAACGAAAACATACCTAGGTATATTTGATAAGTAAATTATATTTGTTGTTCATACATAATGCAGGATTTTGTAATCACATTGTTTCGTTCGTCGATAATGATTATTTATTTCATTTATTCAGAGTATTGCTTGCAATGCCTTTAATTCAAAATGTACACCTTTCATGTTTTGTATACTTCACACACAGTGACGAGATTGTACTCTTGCAGTTGCTGTTGATTGGTATTGGTATCACATACTATGAATCATACCCCGACCGCTGGATTGACATACATACTCTTATCTGTAACTGCCAAATATTTATACCTAAACATATCCAGATACTTATTTACATGATGGAAAAAGAAATGGCCCAGTTGGCTTGAAGTCTTAGATCGCTGGCATTGACCTTATGTGCAGTGGTTAGGTAATCTGGTACGTTGTTTCTTAAAATATTAAATATTTGATACAAGGAGCACAGTGTTAAACAATCAAGTGATTACAAAATGTTGAATAAGATCGTTATGGAAATATATTGGAACACTTATGGCCTTTGTAGAATGTTTATGTCCACAATACATTTATGTCATTTGGTATTTAACTATCTACCTATCCACTAAAATATGGGATGCAGTTAAATGGTCTGTCTTAGATACTGATATACATTTTGAAGGAACGAGGAAACAATCCACACATTAGAACTAGTGCAACGGAATATGGAATGGGTTATGAATTGATATCTCTTGGAATTGTCTTTGATGAGATTGTTAGATATGTATCTTACCTTAGGATACTTAGGATCATAACGTGTTCAATTGATTGTGTTATCATTTTAACACTCCTTATCTCACGTCCGTTACTACCTTGAATCCATGATCGACAATATACTGAATACATTGTTCGCCTAATGTGTGACATACAGAGGTTACCGAATATAACATCTTCAATTTAATTATTCCATTATATATACTATGATACATGATTTAAACTGCTTAGCAAAGTTTTATGTTATATTATTTGTATGGAAATAATTATCGTCAAAGATGTACCCCTTCTTGCTCTTGAAAACTGAAAAGAAATTAAATGAAATAGGAGTGGAATAACACGTCTTTCCTTTTACTGTAATGGATGCAAAATCTCCCTTATATTTGTTATTTGTAACGTTTCATTGCTAGCTGTCCGTCAAACAAACCCAGGGGTGCTATTAATGCTGGGACGTTGTTCAATATTGGGAACAAATCCATCAGATAGCAAATGGATATATAAATGTGATAATTCACATAAACATTTCCTGTCAGATGCATTCAATAAGAATTAACAAGGACAATGAATGAAATGTAGTCAGATGCAATCCTGTATCTAACAAATAGTGATATTCATTGCTTAGTCACTTCCCGTTAAACCAAAGAGACTCTTTGCAACATTAATCTCGAACACACACCTTCATACTAAGGAGAGACAAACTATCAACCAGGCTATACCAATATTTGTGAAGCAAATGCATGACATAACATGTTGGCCAAACGTTTATAGTGTTTTTTGCATCATGTATTTGACAAAATAGGTGCAGACACATATATTTTTAATGGATATGACGTATACAAGTAATGGACGATCCTAACCGAAATGAATGAATATGTAAATCTGACAATCATACAGAAAGTGAACACATGTCGATATGACAATCTTAATGAAAATAAATACATACGTGGAATTTGTTAACTGTAAATCAAGAAAGTATACCTGGATAGAGTACTTTTTTAAAATCTGCAATGAAGGACAGTGGTATCTGATACATACCACGTAATGACTAGTACTAGTTTTTCATAGACTTAAATGACAACTAAACAATCACGAATATTGTCACTGGTTGATGGTCGAGTCGCGAGTGATGCCATGGTCTCGCTGTGTTGCAGGCTGGGGAATTAATTGACTTTGTCTAAATTGCACACTTTGTGTTTCTCATAGTTTTATCAGCACTCTGCTGATGTTAATGAGAAGATGATTTTTAAGTGCCGTTCGCACAACTCTGTTCTCTATTAACCACTAGTAATTCTAGCAAAGTGGCTGTTTGCTGTTGGTGACCAGAATTAATTAAATAGTCAATCTCTGACGTATATTGAAGCCACCAATTTATACGGCAGTTCGTGGGGAACGTCTCAGTTCTCCTGCTGCTAACATATGGACAAAAGGATACTTGACAACTATGCCTAAATCAAAGAAAACTGCCTTTGAATTAATACTGTCATATACGTGTATACGTCCGCGCTAGGAACGTCGGCCAGGTTTTGAGAAAAAATAATTTCAGTAACACGTACATCGTTGCGTTGGTACTGATATAGAGATCTGACTTTCATCTCACATTGATTCAAATATGGCTTAATGCAGCACGAGCATTGAATCACCCCTTTAGATTAGTTATTCTACACAAACGTTGTAGTACATAAATTATTGAAATATAATTAACATGTACAATAAAGCACTTTATCCCTGAGTGATGTATATACTGCCCGCTATTCACCAAAGATGAGCTTTATCGTGTCTCACATGCATTTTGTACACTATATGTCTCTTTCTCACTCTGACAAGGCTGAACCTATGCTTAATACAGAAGCTGTAAAAGGTGACAAATATTTTTAAAGCAGCATGCGTCCTTTCCCCAATTGACATTCTATTAAATCCATGCAATAGTCAAGAAAGTCAGAACATAATTTTCATGACTTTACATATTCACTTACCTATCAAATGTAACATATTTAACAATGCGAAATGAATTCAAGGTTAAACGGAATGAAATTTATTTTAAATAAACTTAAGATTGTTTTGCGGGGACCAAATGTATTTAATTCTCGCCATGAATAGAAGCGATAAGTGTTTACAAACGGATATTGTATAATTGTGCCAAAATTCAAAATTCACATCCACCCACCCAATTCAAATGCATTTTTCCCCTTATTTTGAAATAAACCCCCAAACGTGTAACTGTGTGTGTTCTCATACTTTAAGTATAAAAATTTGCATTCAAGCAATATTTTACAAAATGTAAGCACGCTGTGTGTGTGTAAGAGAACTCAATAATAACACTGTCACCGATACATTGGGAATCTGTGCAGCCACATCAGTCATACTGCAGTTTTATGATCTTGAAATCTTGTCATCTAGTACCCAGACATATGCAACTATTAGACACAAAGTACGTTATTGATTTTGGTTATACATATATTGCATTTTGTTTAATTCCATACATTATTATCTATCTAGATCTGATCGCCAGTATGGGACTAAAACTGATCTTTGCCGATAACCAACCGGATTAGAGAGATTCTCTCGAATGACATGGTTTGCTAGTAGGTTATCAAAAAATTGTTTCACGTGCTGAAGGTGACCGGGAATAGTCAGAAAGCTGTATGTCCGAAATGTCTAGCACGTTAGTAATTTTGTCAGTAAGCACACTAATTTCCAGAGAAATGTTGAATTCTATTATTTTGGTCATGGGCTCTTCTGCCAGCTGTTATTTGTGTGTTTTGTTTTATTAATTCGTTGCTTTCAACTGACTTGTATGATTGCTAGATGCAATCGTTATTTCATGTTCAAGGATGCATTTGTCGACTCCGACTAATATAAACCTGAACTCACGAATTTGCACTGTAATTATATAGTGTCAATACAATCCACCATATTTGCTGTACGTGTACTTTATCCGGAATGCGACGACATTCAGCTGAAGCCTATACAAAGTTTCAGCATCACTGATCAATGCGGTCCGCATTCGTGTTAGCATTAGAGCTTTAGGTATAGCTATTTTATAGTTCCTCGACAAGCTTTGTACGATGAATATTTACTTGATCTGGAAGTTTGGGTAAGTTAGCTTTAATGACGGTAAGTACCTCTAACCTGTCTCCGCGGTGTACGATTACAACGACGGTGATGTCAAAGAAGTTTTTCTTAATACTATTAGATTTGAATAAACTGGGCTATAATACGCCAACCAATACGCGCACTAAGTGTCAAAAATACCATGACCTTTATTCAAAGGCTTACAAACGGTTTGTTTTTCAGTCCAATTACTCAATCCCCACACAGCGTGTCTTTCATAGTAAGGATATTTTGTATTCCTGTCAGCGATATGATTACCAAAGGAAGTTAAGGCTATCCACGAAGACGCTACATCAGATATCTTTTCACTGAAGTAACAATTAATCTCGTGACCCAAGAAACCATGCTCCTTCCGAGGGTGATTAATGTGGGATATTGTTCTGACAAACAAATGAAATTTCATTCATAGTTGTTTGCCGCCACTTGTTGATAAGCTGATCCAGGTCGTGGTGGCGGAAGTTTTACCTGGACAGGTTCATTGCATAAAAAGGAGTAAAGGCTTTAACACCCTTGACCGCACAGGAATCGTGGCTGTTATAAATATTCGTCACTTTCATTGATTCATGGATTGCGCTGCTCTGGTTCAAACATGCACAGTCATTAAACAGCTTCATCTTTCCACCAAATCTATTCATGTTTATCGTCAGCAGCGAAATTTTGGACAGGTCGAGTCATCTTCTAAAGTGCCTCGTCAGAATATTCTAGATTGGCCATCTTTGGGCTATTATCGAAAGCGTACTTATAATGATCCATAATGGCACTGAAAAGACAGCGTTAAGACTAAAATATTAACTATCCAAGAGTGATTTATGTTGTCTACCCACCAGGAGAATGTACAGATATAAATTGTGTCATTACTACCTATTGTATTCTTCGGTCAATCAAAAGCAGGATTTTCTTTTTTTGGCAAATACAAGGACACAAATTTCAGACGGAAATGAGTTAGGAAGTTCAAACCAGCTTGACTCTTAGATAGCTTTCAAAAGATTGAGAAGAACAGTATTTCAATCTCTGATTCCAGGTGATATTCCTGTATTTTAGTCTCTAATACTTGTCGTTCATCTATATGGTATGGATTGCTAGGTTGAGACTAGAAATGGAATGGAATTCTCACTATTGTGTGTTCGACGTGGATATCACTTGTTGCAATACGAAAGCAAACTGTATTGTGTTGTGGGATTTTTTGTCCAAACTCTACAATTAAACGATGCTGAGTCTCAATATACACTTTTGAGACAGCTTAAATTTATAATGTGTTTCTTTTTCACATGTCTAATACGTTCTTTTCTTTGTCTCTGACAAAAAACAACTAAGACCTCATTTATTACACTGGAAAACGTGTCATTCATCGACCAATGACAATGACAAAGATCACTCCATTTTATTTTCGTTATAAATATACACAGTCGGTAAATCTTGCTCAAATATATGTTATACATACTATTTCGACAGGCCTATGGCACATATAAGTTGTGTATGTGTAGTGAGAAGCTTACATAGAACCTTGCTATCCTCATTTACTATTTCCGGAAATTGGACATGTGGTCTAGAGGCAATACTTATCAATAACAACAATGTACTCAATTAACTTGCTAATGTTTCTCATGATGTATAGGATCTATTTATCTAGTTTGCAGTGTCGTATTGCTCTTATTGAGTATTCCACAATACAAGCAAATTCAAGAGATTCACATTTAACTTGTTACTAGCATGTGATATTTGCCAGCAGATACCTGTCAAACAAAATGCGTAGTGCAGGAAATCTAATTCAACATTACACATAACGTGGACCATTCAGTTTCACTAGAGGACATATGAATCTTACAGGAACAAACCATAAGTTTACAGTACTGTGCATAACCTACTTTTAATAAAGTTACTGCTGGATGACAATTTATAGACACATGACGTACGTTAAGTCAAATCGATATACATATTTGAACCCACAAACATTATTAAACATTTACATATGTTAGGCAGAATAGGTGACAATATGTAAATTCCAACAAAACTGAATATAAATGGATATAACATTTAACTATTTGTAGAGGGAAAAGACCACACCAATATCGAAGCTGTCGGATTACAGGGCATATTTATATATACTACGGACATGGGCAGCTATTATATTTTTAATATCATATACAGGTATTTGTGTAAGAACAGTATTTATTATTATAAGAACATGGACTAATAAATGAAGTTACAAAGGTATAATATTTTGAAAACCGTTGAACGCATCAACTTAATTTAAAACCGAAGTCAACAGCTTTGCCATTTGAAGATTTATTACTTACTTTTGTGCCTACGGAATCTAATATACATTCCCTAACTATATCATTAAGTGATTCTACGCTAATATTTAAAAACAATTTATATAAAACAACATTATGATTCGTAATCTTTGAATTTGTTTTTATTAATTACTAATTTAACAAATATAAGTAAACAAAACGACAGCAAATATTGCATTAAATAGTTTTTCACCACATTCCATATTTTAAAATTTCACCCACATTATTTCCAAATGTTTTTCATTTACATGAACGTTCATTTTTTATATTATTAAGTTTAGTATACATCGTTATATTTAAGACAAGGAAAGCCCGAAATTGGTAATGGGCAAGACACTATAGTTCGTATTAAAGGAATCTGTGTGTAGACTGAGTTTTATAAAACGCGGTTTGGTGCGAAAGGCTGGGAGACAGAATGTATATGCATGAAAAACCTCAATAATAGATAATTTACAAACTATGATATGTCAGAATTGGCGAAGCTACGAGTGAATAAAAATGATTTCTTTTTACGCACGAGATGATATATATACACCATTCACTCATGTCGGAAAACTGTCCTTTCATTGTATTATGGTCAGATGATCCGTTCATATGGCTTGCAATAGTTAAAACATATTATTAAGAGTTTTCCTACTATATCCAACGCGATAATATCAGCATTTTGTGTTGTGTATAATTGAACAGAAAATATGAATAGCATCATACTTATCCCTCTTAATTAAACAAAAACAGTAGATTAAAAATGAAAAAAATATGAAAAATACCAGATTTGAAAGTGATTTATTACTTACCACTACGTCAAACATGCGCCTAAAATAATCAAAAGTTATTGGTTATAATGTTATCGACATTTCATTGCAAATACTGTTATATTTCACTCTAGTGAATTGTCACATTTATTTTACTTGGGGAAAACATAAATTTACTGCTCTAAACAATATAGTATTATCTTAATGAACTAATATTTATATTCGTCTGAATATTAGTTTGTATTCATGACCATAAAACTTTGATTCCTGTGGGTAAATTTAGAAAATGAATATGATTATTGCGTCAATCTGCATGTTGTTTTACATTCCATTGCGTAGATTACTTCAGTTATTAAGACGAGTTTAAAAGACCTTTTCCGATTCCAACTCTACAGGCATCACATCAAAACATACCTAAGCAATATCCAAGCGCATTTGTCCGTCGTCCTGTCTGAAGGCATTTATTAAGCGTCTCCCCATTCAGGCTATAGCCTGTGTTACATATGATAACAACTGTCGTATTGAAGGACCATCTACCTTCAGTGCCTGGTTCGACAACAATTACGCCATACTAAGGTGGTACAATCTATGTGCAGCGTGTTACTGATGTGATTTTAAAGTAATATTATGTTCACAGATGTATATAATGTAAGTTAAATATTATACATAGAAGTGTTTTAAATACCAAAGGAAACGGAATACTGTTTTCGTGGCCATTTGTTTTTCCTTTCAATATAATAGGAACAAATGATGTAGTTTGTTTCCAACCATATTGCAAAACTGCAATAAGTACATTGCTGTAACTCTTTTTGCGTTGTATTATGTATATCATAATTGTTTAATAACTAGCGCCTGCTGTTCGGAATGACCAACTACGCTACAAGAGCGGTGACTGTTATATGATCAAATTGCACAGTAAAATATATTACCACAATAAATACGAGAACAAGTCTATATTTAAATAATTTTTCAGTCATGTATTTGGACTTTACATATATGTTTTCAAGATTGCTTTTGGAGCTGAATACATGATCGCGTTATTCAAAAGGAATAGCGTCAAGGTTGCAATGAACGAATAAGTTGTAATCCTCATATAGCTGAGTTACCAATATTAATATTGTGTGTGCCTGTTCTAAACCATTTGCCCTTTAGAGAATTACGTTGGTATGGTTTGATGCGATCTGAAGCCGATTCAGTGGTGTCATTTCTCGCACATAGCACAGATACAAACATGCGAAGTAATATTACGGAATAATATAGTTAGTGATTCATTACCCAAAATGGTGTACCGCAGGAAAACATGTTTGTTGCGTTTGACAGTAGAGAGCGACATACTATTCAAATCATATTAATACGATTATTGATAAATTTGGACTGATGGAGGATTTTATGCGGCTAAATGGCCGTCTGGACACTTCCCAAGAATGTTGGCATGAATATATAGATGCCAATCAAACGGCATGTGCATTTTGTTGTGCATGGACAAGCATCAACATCTCGACACTGATTTGCAAATTTCCTAACACAATCTTTATTCATTATACCTAATGTTTTACGTTTGGTTAGATATCATACATGAATAGGTAGAGCAGTGTTGTTACAGAGGTTTACACAGTTTCATTATTTTTTATCATTAGCCACTGTCATGATGTAAAGAAAAAAGTCAGATTGCAACATGTATACGCTAGACTCTGAGTCTATTGTGTTCGCACCATAAAAGCCCGATGCTCAATTCTTCGACAACTGATGTGACAGTTATTTGACATGGCCATATTAACTAGTGATTGGCGCTTTAATTTTGCCAATCGAGTTAGATAACATTGCAATAACATATATGAGAGGTAAGTGATGAAATCCTGTTCTGGGATCAAAGGAACATAAAATGTTGGTCGCATATCCACCCTTAACAGACTGTTGAGGAGAGGACAATGTCTGCTTTTTATCTGAATCAACACCCACTAGGCATTGAGCAAGGCGTGGCAAACATTATAATTTCAATCTTAAATCTATTATCTTGAGACCTAAACTCCAGTAGTCTCTAAAATATCTTGAGAGAATTATAAGTGAAGATACGCTACTCAGCACGTCATTCGAAATCGGCGATAAACTTGTTATTCTGGGAATTACAAGGAGCTTCAAAAATAGTCCGTGACTATGACGTCGATTGTTCTATTTTATAACTACAAAGTAATTGTAATTTAATTATTGCAGTATGTATACCTTAGTACGTATATTTACCATTTGTAGTGTTTGATTCATTCATATTTTGAGATGAAAACAATGTTTATGTAAAGAAATAATACTTTAATTCGCTATTTAGTTAATTCATAGTAACCTCGTGAATTGTTTTAATTTGGTATTACAGATTGTAATTGTTTTATTGAATTATAACTTTGTATAATGGTTGCAGTGTGCAACATTAATTTATAGGAATTTGACTATGTGAGTATACTTTGTTGGAAATTCATGTCGAAGGATATATCGGCGCATGAATATGTGGCTATATGTGTATACTTTGTAGAAGTGCAATGTACAGAAATGCGTCTGATTATGTGATATTGTGCTGCATTAGAAAATTAATAATCTATATACGGTCTACACATATAAGAGAGTTTGGGTAATTTCGATATATGTGCACGAAGGTAATGGCTTATTTCATGATATTGTTGTTTAGTGTCAATTTATATTGCTAGAGGAATATGGTATGTTAATGTTTTTGTGTGGTCGTACCGGAAACGTTTATCCGTATAGTTACGTGCACGTAGAATATGATGGGACAGGTTAAACATCGAATATACAATTAGTGGAACCCTTGTAGCAAACGGCTTTGTTTTAATAACGCGAGTGATGGGACGGAAGTTTATTGTTCACGCGATTTATATGCTAAGTTTGATAGCAAGATTGCTAATTGGTTAGTTGGATTGCCAATAGGTGTCTTAGTGGCCATAATATATGCTTGCGTCCCTCATTTGTTCTGTTCGCAAGGACTCGTGTTAGATTTTAATCTTTTGTATTGGGCAATGGTGTATTACATAGTTAGTACAAACATATGGTACCCGGTTCCCTGATGTATGTATGCTGGTATGTATGAGAGTTTATCTTTGTTATAGTCAATATATTTCTGTTAAGAAAGAACCTGTCACTCCCATTTTAGTTTGTCCGTTTCTGGTGATCTTAAATGCTGTGTTGGCTAACATGATGAGTTATGGATGACAGTTGGTATTAAAGATCACCACAGCCTTGCATGTGCTAACTACCTAGACTTTTGTTAACCATAAATGACTTTTTCTAGCCCCCAGGTTTCGAAAAATCTAAATAAAATTCATGTTTTGCTAACCCGTTTTTGGTTTATAGATATACATTTTTTTTTAAATAATATTTTGCTTGAAAATTAAATTCTATTTCAAACATTCACTTGCTTTGTTATTTTATTTTATTTTCTGTACACGTTTGTGTCAAATATTTGATACTTGTATTTTATAAAATGTTTACCACAATTTTGTTAGAGTTTTATTTTTATTGTTAATATTCAATTTACAATTTGTAAACATCTTGCAGTTGCTTGTCAAACTTAATTTATTATTTTTATAACATCTGAAAACTTTACTTTAATGTTTTTCTTATTTTTTCTGACGTTTTAAAATTTGTTTCAGTGTCTCTTAGGCTGCGCAGATTTTCTTAATCTTCTGCAAGGTAAAACAATGTTTCCTTGGTAAGATGCGTAAACTAACATCCATAAAGTATATTATAATATATTGACGAAACGATTACAAGTTTTCAAATTTAGCTGGCGTACATTTCAGCATTTTAACTTACTTAATAATATCAGATTGCAGATTCTTAAGTCTATGAATTAATCCCTGATTAATCCTTTAAATAGTTTAAATGTATGGATAATTTATTCTGTTAAGTAGTATTGTTTAACGTTGTCATTAACTTACAAACTAAAACTAACCAAATTGCTATGGAGTGGGTCAGGGTAGGCCACGCTCGAATTGGGTGGGTTTGATTATATAGAAATATTTGAAATTGTATATGTCAGTAACGCAGTGGTGAAGACCAGTCACCCGCACTCTCTTAGTCTCATAAGTGGCAGTTGGACAGAAAAGAATAGATTCTAGATTCTATAAAAGACCACGAAATATTTCTCCTAGAAGAGTCAACAGGCAATCACTTTAAGTTGTAAGATCACAGTTTACATTTATCATGAAGATATCCACATTGACTTTGAATAATTCTTTTCGAGATTGACATTAGATGGCACAAACAAAACTACAGACATGGAATAAATATTTAACTTTGAGCTTTATTGCTATCTTGGCTGATGTATTGTTAAAGTAACTACAAGACTGTTAAAATTAATCTTGGATCCGTCTTCTATTGCCTGTCGAAGATTGATAAGCTTTACTGTATCGTTTGCATTGGGGTAAGGTTCGACATTTCAAGACATTTGCAGAACGTGCACTAGGCGACAATAAACTATCGCAGATGTTCATTGGTATTTGGGTTTTAGAAAAGGATGCATCAGTGAAAGATGTCACGCATATGAGTATATTTGGAACAACAGGCAAAACTGTATCGATTTACTGGGACGAGGTAAACAATATCGGATAACAGGGACGCAAGAACAGTTTTGACTGTAAACAAAAACTGTGTTCTTGAGGAACAAAGAGAACAAAGAGTGTTTCATATACATGCTGTGAGAATATCTTCAAATCTTGATGTGACACCATAGATGAACCTGGATATCAGTTGTTCTTCTTTTGCAGACTACAGTTATGCAGCCACTGAAGAGATGTAATAGTTATAGTTTATGAAACTGACATACTTGGGTCACTTCGTTATAATTCTAGCCTGGACAACAGATACATTTTGTTTCAACCAACGCACAAGCGTAACTATATGTAAGTCAGAAGAAGGAACATCAACGGCACCACTTCATCCCTAGACATAGTAAACTGTTAAATCTCCTCTTCGTTGATGCTCTGCTTGGTGGTGATACAGCCTCCAAAGAGCGAGAATTGGAAACATCGCTTGATTCATGACTATTTGATTACTTGAAGAGTATGCTGAAGTCGTCCGCTTTTGGCTAGAAGAAATACCCTGGTTGTTCCGTATTGAAATTAATCAACTTATACCTTACACGGTCTAAGTAATAAGAGTTTTAGTGAGAAGGTAATGAAGAGCTCTGTAAAATACATACATTGTGAAATACATAGCGTTTAATCTTACAATAAAGAACATGCATGAGACAGAAACAGCTTGAGGAAAGTGACAATGGTTTGCTCAAAATTCGGAAACCACGGGAAGTCGCAGTTATGCATGTGTAATACGAGATCTTTCTTTGTCAGGTTAGCGGTAACAAGCTATTTCTTGTTTTCATTATATAAATACTTTATAAAAGCATTTTAGAATGATTGTTCCCATACTCGAGTGGGACAAGATTCCTTTGCCCAACATATGTGTCAGGTAATGAATATTTCTGATTCATTTGGATAGAAATCGATTGTAAGCAAAGTATATCGAGAAGCTGTCAGTTCATTACGTGCAGAAAATGTTACACCCGGACTTCAGTGTTAAAACCGAGGCCGTATTTTGGTACGTCTACAAAATGTCATCCATATGTGTTTGTACAGTATAGAAATTATTCTTCATCTAATAGATAAAAGCTCTTGAAATTGTTGTTATTAATTCATTATTTTCATATTAATTACATTTGTCCTAAAGAACGTTCGCTTGTAAGGTATATAAAAGAATCCTGATTTCCAATAATTTACTTTTTGGTTTGAATTTCATAAAATCTTAAGGTATTTATATATTTTCATTGTGCAGTAATTATTTCTTGAATATATGCATAGGAGGAGATAGTTTCTTTAAAAGGTTCAATTTGTTGTTAAAAGCGTTATTTTGAGCTAGAAATATGTGTTACATAAACAAATACGCGCACGCTTATCTGATTTTATCACAGTCCCCAATGTGACTTGCTGGAGTAGGTTCGCACACATACACGTATATATATATATATATATATATATATATATATATATATATATATATATATATATATATATATATATATAATGAGAGAGGGAGAGAGAGACATACAGTCAGAGACACAGACAGACGAACAGACAGAGTGACAGATGTACACGGAGAGAGAGAATTTATCAAAAATCCGAAATGCTCATGGAGAATTGCATTGCATCACTCAATCGATCTAACCGGTAAACCCCGATTTACTGTCCAGCAATTTCTAAACATTTTTGATTATTAGGTGCAGATCTTCTGCATAATTTGTTGATGTATAATCCTTAGTTATAATCAGTAACATATTTACCAGGTGTCGGCATATGACTGAATGGAATGTATAGCTCTTATATCGTTCAGTTAGACAACAATTATATACCATAGGCTAGATGTTATCATACGGCCATGCATCCATATATTTTTTGAAATCACAAATAGGATGATGATAATCATAACATACTGATCATGTTGGTTGTCTTGAATATATTTGATAGGATCAATGTTTGAAATTCCATCTAAGAAACAATTAAAAATATCAGCTGAAAAACCAGCAGATATACAGAACTGAAATTTGTAAGAATAAGTATAAACAAATAACCAAATAAAGCCAACTTGTTTTCATCTGCTCACATTTAGTGATGTAATAAATAATACAATAGAATAAAATTATCTTCACATAGTCCTAGATAACCCGACCAGTGTCATGTGTTATCAAAGCGAATATTCTCATTTCCGGGAAGCATGTAGTGAAACCTTTTATTGCAATGAATGGTAAACGTAGCATTGCAACTACTGTTTCCAGCTAATCCTGTTGAAAACACTATTGTACTGTTTCCAGGGATATTCAGTGGTTGACCGCAGTTTATCACTGGTGAATATGAAAAAGAATCTGAATACTTTAGCTAAAGTTCCGTATATATCATAGACCTACAATGATTATAAAAAAGTACAAGTGTTGTTTTGCAAACTAATGCATGCTATTCAGCATATCAAAGACGTAGCAGTGTTGCGGAGGACCTTCCAAAAGAAAGGGACAAGACTTATAGGATATAAAAAAAATTAAATTATATTTTCTGTTTTAAATATCAACACAAGAGACAACATTATAGTCCGTACTGTTACGTGGATTTTCCAACAAGACTAGAACTTTAATTCATTAGAACATTTAATTACTAGGACTTTTGTTCTATAATTCGTGGATTATTCTTGGATTATTTCGATTGGATTTGATTTTTTTTCCATTTGTACAATATGTTTCCAAGACTATACATTGTTTGTTAAATTCTACAAAGTTTGTTATTGGAAGGTATACACGCACCGCAACTGGACTCTCGGACAGGCGCAGATACTTGACGCGTGTACAGAGCTTAAGTAAACACTTCATGTAGAAAAAGATGTAGGGTAAATTCAAATCTCACGTAAATCAGTCATAATTAGCCACATCGTATACTAAATAACTACTTAAAGCAAATTACACACTACATTTATATCCACCATGATACTAGAAAATAGACCATTGTTGTGAATTACAAGTAATCTAACATTTAGCTAGTAATATATGTTCATCATTTGGATACAGGACCATGTACTGTTTCAGGAGAGGAATGAAGCAAAGTGAAGTAATTGCATCCATAGAGATTTTACAGCAATGCAATTCACAAAAGCGTCTCTCTCTTCCTCTCTCTCTCTCTATCTCTCTCTCTCTTTCTCTCTCTCTCTCTCTCTTTCTCTCTCTCTCTCTCTCTCTCTCTCTCTCTCTCTCTCTCTCTCTTTCTCTCTCTCTGTTTCACCTAGATATGCAAATAAAACTAATGAGTTTGAGTTAAGATGTTTAACGTAGCTTTAACATTTTTCAGTCATTTTGCTGCGATGTTTGCAATGCGGGGTATGAAACATCATTTTCCGCGTAGTCACGTCCTAAAATCAGGCCGATCAGTCTTAACACTAATCTGTTAACGCTGAGCGACAAGCGAGGCAGATGTCGGTACCAATTTGTTATGTATTTATAATGATTTAGCCGGGGTGCACGCTCTAATCATTTGGCTACCATAGCGGTTTTAACTAAACATAGATACCTAGCTATAGATAGACTATAAAAGTCTGAAACAATGAAAAATATCATATTTAGTCGAGATGAGATATGACACAAATAGTATACTTTCCTTTTTCTTTTCTTTAATAGTAAAGGACAAGGATATACATTTGATCTTGATACATTTGGATTAATTTCATATGAAACACATTTCATGTGTAACGCTCCAGAGCCATATTTTGAACATGTAATCAATGATCGTTTCCTATTGGTGATATGATTGAACATATGTGATATCGTATTGCCATTCAAAGGATAAACGTTCCAATATTCTTCTGGATGTTTCGATTGTTCAGTGCGACTGATTGGTAGTTGGTCACGTATTATGTAGATTAGCTGTCATGCCGGATCTTTAATTGTGTCATGATATCTTACATACAATTGTTGTTTCATCAGATGAAAATACATGGTCAAGTGAATTCAATTTTCGTGTTTAACGATACTCCTATTCGAATACAGAAGCGCCGAGATGTTTCGAATAAAAACATTTACTAGTGTGTATTCCGTCTTACAACTTTTAAATAGCTGCCATAAATAATTACGCATATATAAAATGATACAAACATCATACAAGTTAACGGTGCTGGTTTGGTAGTTTAAATATAAACCATTTAATGTTAACCAAGCATGCACAGATTTTCTCCTGATTATTCTTTGTTGTACATTCTAATAGTGCGGCATAAATTATGTGGTAGCCGTTCGCATAATTGTATTTGGAATAAAACACGACGTCTATTGAATAAAGGATCCCTGGGGAAGATGTAACCTTTCTCGTAATTTAAGTAAGGATTGAACGAATACTGATACCACATACTAATAAATCGACGTACTTTGAAACCTCTGGCAAAAGAAATATAAACTATGTTACTAATTATGCATGTTATCGTAAAATACATCTGAATAAAGCAAACATATTTGATGAGGGTCTTCCACGCTGGATGTTGTTCTGGCATAGTACCATAGCCCCTTAATTTCTTATATCTCGTTCTTCATTGTTGTTTTCAAAGATGATTCTGAGGAAAGAAACATACTGTTGTATAATTTATAATTAAATGGGATTTGTTGTTCATACCTAATGCAGGATTTTGCAATCACGTTGTTTATGTTGTCAATAATGATTCTTTATATCATGTATTCAGATAATTGTTTAAAATGCCTTTTATTCAGACTGTACATCTTTCATGTTTAGTATACCTGACACAGAGACGAGTTTGTACAGTTGCATTTGTTGTTGATTGGTATTGAGTATCACATACTATTAATCATAAAGCGACAGCTGGATTGACATACATACTCTTATCTGTAATTACCAAATATTTATACCTATGAATATCCAGATATGTATTTACATTATGGAACAATTATGGAATCCATGATAAAATTCTCTCTGTCTCTGTGTCTCTTCCTCTCACCCTCTCTCTCTCTCAGTATATATATATATATATATATATATATATATATATATATATATATATATATATATATATTTATATTTACAAGACATCATAACTTCAGTGAAGCAATATTTTCCAAACAAATTTACCTATTTCAAACGCCAGTTGATCATACTCCGACTTCGCTATTTCTTCCATTTGTAAATTATCGTAGGGTTCCATCGCACTACTGAAATTGTTCATGATGAGTATTTAATGATTTTGCTACAAACAGTTTGTTTGCTCAATCTCAAGTTCGCAAGCTCTAACTTTGATTCAAACAGGTTGATATGTAACGAATTACACTATAATCTCCTAAATTAGTGACTTCTAAAACTGAAAATTGCTTAACAAGCAGATGATATTATAATACATTATATAATTGCCCGGAACAAGTCGTCAAGAACGAATCACTATAAATTGCGATTTTTTCAACGATACATTAGCACACGTATCTGATTTTAAAATCAAGACCATATTTTTGCGTGAAATATTTCGATATAAATCACTTTGTTTAAAATAGTAACTGCAATTTGAAGATGACATATACTCAAGCCAATTTATATAAGTACGTACATTTCGGATGGGTATAATCAAGCTACTTATGCTCTTGATATCCTTCTTTGATGTTTTCGGAGCGAAGTACGTATTGCGAGATTATAGTTATATAATTTCATGGCATTTTTGAAACAAAATAAATTGTGTTAAAGTTATATTCATCCATATTGACAATATCCCATAATTACAAAAGCTGGTTCGAAAAATTAGCAACGCTACAAGCTTACACAAAAAGTACGCCATCGTTGCTTGCTCAGAAGCATGCAGTCGCTCACCAGAGAACAATTGTAAATGGCATAATTGATAATACGTTCGTTTCTTGCTAACCATTTAAATTCATCCATGTAGATCAAAAGGTTTTGGACGTCATATCTTCTTTGAGTTTATGATTATACATACATACATACATACATACATACATACATACATACATACATACATACATACATACATACATACATACATACATACATACATACATACATACATATATATATATATATATATATATATATATATATATATATATAATATCTGCTACTGAGCTGCAGCAAAACAGGAATAATGAAGTGGATTCAAAATATTGTACTTACTTCTCTAATTCATTTGATTTGTTATTGAGGGTCTGCATATCGGAATCTGAAATACATATATCTGCTCAATCGCATGAGTATTCCAATTGGCTATGCATAAATATCAATCTTAATGCAAAATCATGTCTTATGAATTGCGTTACATTGTGGTATGTTATAATATAGCTGGGAATACAGTGAATATTAATAACTTAAAATCGAGTTTTGAGTCGTTCACAATCTCTTTTAACAGGTTTCTTACAACAATATTAAATATGTCTATTCTTATTTTCAAATAATATCATATTAATCTTCATAAACGTTATCATATATATATATATATATATATATATATATATATATATATATATATATATATATATATATATATATATATATATTGAAGAAAGCCGTTAAGATGAAGTTTGATCTTTATTTATTTAAAAAGAAGCAATAGTCATAAATTTTAAATAGAAGCATTTTCCTACACACAAACACACATACACGTGTATCTATCTATCTATCTATCTATCTATCTATCTATCTATCTATCTATCTATCTATCTATCTATCTATCTATCTATCTATCTATCTATCTATCTATCTATCTATCTATAACTTTACGTATGAATGTTTGCATGTTTGCATCCATAAAAAGTAAATGTACACACGGTTTGTCTGTAACAAAAAAAAATCAATAATAACACGCATAACGATGCCTTTGAAATCTTCTCAGCTCCATCAGTCATTCAGTAGTTTTAATAGTATTAATTCAAATATTTCGACCTAGTAGCCCGACATATATAATGCTAGGTATACAATACGTTGCTGATTTTGGGTTAAAATATAATGCATTTAGTGTATTTCCATAAACCAATATCTATATTGACTTTATTGCCAACATGGGACTAAATCCGATACCAGATTAGAGAGAGTCTCTTGGTCTCTTGAACGATCCTGATGCCAATGGCGCTGAGCATACATTGCTAATGATTGAATCACGTTATTTATTCCAACATTGGTTCAAGGAAAAAACATGTCGTTCAGCTAATAATATAGGGTGGCTTCATAAAGGTTAACTTTAGAGAATAATGCGTATTAGAAATATGAGAACGGATTTACATATTCCGTTACGAATTATAGCTGTGCATTTTTTTAATGTTGGGAGTTTCTTTGAGCATAGTCACAGGTCACTCTAACATAATACTTGTCCGGATACATCCGAGATATACCAGTTTTGAATGAGTTGTGTTCAGAGCCAAGTTCAGATCGGAGCGCTCATAATAAATCACCATATATACTGATACTGCTAAAGAGAGAAATAAAGAAAATTATTTTAGGAGAAGGACTTTTGCAAATTTAGCCTACATGTTACCATTGGATGCACAACTTTACAACGTCTTACTACAAATATGTTGAACACTTTGGATGGGGGCAATGGCGTGTAAGGCAACTGCCAACACTCAAAAATAGGCCAGTTTGGCAAGACATGGCTTGCTATCATCTATTCGAAAAAATGTTTCATGTGCGCAAGGTGACTTGGAAGAACTATAAAGCTGTATATCCGAAACTTCGATAACGCTAGTCATTTTCTCAGTAAGCACACTGATTTGCAAAGATACGGTATGTGACTTCAATCGTGAGCTATCATTTCCATGCTTACAACTGACTTGTATGTATGACTGCACGAAGAAGTTGTGATTTGATTTCATTTTCAATGATGTATTGCCGACTGATAATACGATAAGCCTAAGATAAGCCTGAACGCACGTATTGCACTGCGTTTTATTTTGTAGTTTCAATACAATTAACCACGTTTGTTGTGCGTGTACATTATAGGGAATAATACAAGGTTTCAGCATGACGAATATTTGCTGTAAACATTCGTTTGGGCATTAGAGTTTTAGGTGTAGCAAACTTATGTTTTCTCTACAAGCAATGTGAGATGAAAGTTTAATTGATCTATTGGTTTGGTGAGTTTGTTTCAATGACTGCACGCGCACATCTGTCCTTTCGCCGCGGTGTATGATTAAATCGCTGGTGCTGTAAAAAATGGCAAGCATAATATTATTAGATCTGAATGAAAATGGTCTTGAATACGCTAGCCAATATTCAGACTAAGTGTCACAAATACCATGGCCTTTGTTAAAAACGTTGACATAATGCTTGTTTCTTTGTCCAATTTCTCACCCACCCCCATATCGTGTCTAAAATGACCTTGTTTTATTCCTGTCAACGATATGATTAACAAAGAATCTCAAGGTTATCCACGAAGACTCTACGTTAAATGTCAATTAGGCTCGTGACCTAGCAACCCATGTCTCCTCCGGAGGTGATTTCGTCTCAATATCTACTCTAGAAATTTACATTTTTTGAGCTGAGACGCATCAGCTCTATTTGCAAATATCTTTCAGTTGATTCCACTAAAATACTTGTGTGTTCATTAGTACCTTCAAGAGAAGAGTATTGTAACTCAATTATGTTTGGTTTGTCTCAATATATCAACTTCATTAACTTTAATAAATTCAAAATACAGCTGTTAGGATCACCTGTATAGTATCACAATCAGAACACACCTACCCGCTGTTCGGTATGTTACACTGGCTATCAATGCAATGAAGAATCAAACACAAAATATGTTAGCTGTGGTATGTTTCACTGACGGACACCAGTTCAACATACCTATCTGGCCTTACCCATGTGTACACACCATCAATATTATTACGATCATCTTCTGACAATCGTATGCGCATTAATCTCACTAAGAGAACAAAGTCATATAACCTCTTTTGACTGCAAGAGCAAACTTAAAGATCATAATATTTCCTACCTTTAATATTTTCAGCATTTCATATGTTTACTAATTTCATGCTTTTTTGTAGTCATATCAGTATGGTTGTTATAAAGCGCTTAGAGTTTTTAAAGATTTGGCGCTAAACAAATTCATCATCATCATCATCAACATCATCGTCATTATTATTATTATTATTATTATTATTATTATTATTATTATTATTATTATTGCTTTATTTTCGTCTCTAATAATCAACGTTATATGTTATTGTTGGCTAGAGTAGGACTGAGAGTGGTATGAACTCACTCTGGTGTGTTTTACGTGTAGATCAAATGTTGAAACAGCAAACTTTATTATGGTTTTTTTGTGTTAACATTCTAAGATCAGACGATGCTAAGTTTCAGTGTTGACATATGGTACAGATAGCCCGATTCATATTGGGTTTATTTTTCATAGGACCGGTACGTTTCTTTCTTTGTCTCGGAAGCTGTGATATACATAAAACTACTGAGACCTCATTTATTACACTGGAAACGTGTCATTAATCGACCACTGATAAGGATCATTGTATTTTATTTTCGTTATAAATATACACAGTCACAGTCTTTATCAAACTATATTTTATATGTATTATTTCAAGAGGTCTATGGTGCATTCCAATGTTTTTGTGTGGGGCGAGAAGCTTTCCAAAACGCATGGCTTGCTTCATGCTCTATTTCCTGAAATTTGACAGGTAGTCTGGTGGCAATACTCATCTTTAAATCAATCTACTCTATCGCCATACTGTATTTCCCATGATATAAAGGATCAATCTATCTGGTATTGCCCTTACTGAACATTTCACTATACAAGTAAAATCGAGCGATGCATATTTTACCTGTTAATAGCCTGTGACATTATCCAGCAAATAAAAATACGGTCGAACAAAATGCATAAAATATTTGCAAGAAATCTAATACAACAATACATATAGTGAGGAACATTCCGTTGCACTAGGAGACTTGAATCGTACAGGAATACAACATGAATTTACAGAACTGTACATGACGTATTTTTGATGAATGACCATTTATAGACACGTAACCTACGTTCAGTATGGTTCATATACGTATTTGAACTCACAAACAGTATTACACATTTACATATGTTAGGCAGAATGGGCGACATGATGTCAGTTCCAACCAAACTGTAGTCAGCAGAATTTAGATATAACCTTTAACTATTTGTAGGGTGAAGGTAGCCCAACAATGTCAAAGCAGTCGGATTAAAGTGCATACGTTATATACCGATACAGACATGGGCATAACTTATATTTACCTTATCGGATATATACGAAGCTCAGTAAGAACAGTATATGTTATGAGAGCAAATTGAACTAAGAAATGAAGTTTAAAAGGTATAACATTTTGAAAACGATTGAATGGATCAACTTTAAATGGGAATATAAGTCAAAAGGTTTGCCATTTTAACATGTATTACTTACTTTTATGCCTACGGAATCGTAAACATGTCGCAATGTTTGTTACAAGAAGTATAAGACAAAATGGTCCAGTGATTACCCATCCTAATACACTTGTCTTACATTCTTCCTCATCTGCATTTTTTTCCGGAAGGGCTGAGAATGGAAAATTCAACTTTTAGTGAAGAGGTGTATTAGCAATCTAACCGCTACTTATACTAGAAATTTGCAGACGTCAATTCCGTATATTAACACGAACATCTCAAAGCTGTCTGATCACAATACGTAATCACTAATTATCATGGCATTATATCAGTGCTAATTGTGACCGTGTCGTCAGTGTAAAGGTACGTCTTGTACATGTGATGACTATATGGATAATATTTTAATCATAACACAAGATTACAATGAACTTGTTCTTCTATTGTGTCACGTCTAACACCTTGCATACATTTGTATGATACAAATATTGATGTAAACTATACAATTGTTTCAGAATAATGACAATAAAAGAATCGTTTGAGCGAAAAACAAATTGCAATTACTGAGTAATTACATTCTTATGAACAAAGAAACCTCTTCAATAAGCACTCAAGGTCTAAAACATGGATGTAAACCACTAACTATATCCCACAAACAATATAATATACATTTACGTTTTACGTTAATAATTGCTTATACGGTCTTAATAGAAAACAAGTTATTGAGAACAATATTATGCTTAAAAATGGTTGAACTTCTTTTTATTAATGACAAATGTAACAAATATAAGCAAAGAAGGCGACTGTAAATTTGATGTAACATTCAAGAGGTATGCACCACATTCCAGATTTTTAAAATTCAAATATATAATTAACAATTGTTTCTCATTTATATGAACGTTGTTTTTGTCATATATTATCATGTTTACTATACATTATTTTTTTAAAGATAAGGAAACCTTGACATTATTAATAGGCAGTAAACTGTAGGTCATCTTAGGGGAATTTGAGTGTGGACATAGTTCATATTAAGGGAATATGAGTGTAGACTAAGTTCATATTAATTCGTCTCAATATCTTCTCCAGAAACTTAAATATCTTTAGCTGCGATGCATCAGCTCCATTTGCAAATATCTTTCAGTTGATACCACTAAAATACTAGTGTGTTCATTAGTACCTTCAAGACTGAACTACTGTAACTCAATTATGTTTTGTTCGTCTCAATATCTTCTAAAGAAACTTAAATATCTTTAACTGCGACGCATCAGCTCCATTTGCAAATATCTTTCAGTTGATACCACTAAAATACTAGTGTGTTCATTAGTACCTTCAAGACTGAACTACTGTAACTCAATTGTCTTGTTCGTTTCAATATCATCTCCAGAAACTTCAATAAATTGAAAATACACCTGCTCGGGTCATTTTTAGACTACCCCAATCAGAACACACTTACCCGCTGATCTGTAAATTAGACTGGCTATCCATTCAATGAAGAATTGTATACGCAGTTATCTCACTATGATAACTAAGTCATATAACCGCTTTCGACTGCAAGAGCAAACTTAAAGATAATAAGATAATATCCTACCTTTAATATATTCCGCATGTTCTATGTTTGCTAATTTCATTGTGTTTTGTTTTATGTAGTCATATCATTATATTTGCTGTAAAGTGCTTAGAGCTTTTAAAGATTAGGCGCTAAACAAATTCATCATCATCATCAGCATCATCATCATCCTCATTGCTATTATTATTATTATTATTAGTAGTAGTAGTAGTAGTAGTAGTAGTAGTAGTATGATTATTATTATTATTATTATTATTATTATTATTATTAGTATGATTTTTATTATTAGTATTATTGTTAGTATTGCTTTATTTTCGTCTCTAATAATCAACGTTCATCTATATGTTATGATTGGCTAGGGTAGGACTGAGAGTGTTATGGAGTCCTCACTTTTGTGTGTTCTACGTGTAGATCACTTGTTAAAACAGCAAACTGTATTATGGGCTTTTCTTGTTAAAACACTAAGATTAGACGATGCTACGTCTCAGTGTTAACGTGTAGTACACATAGCCTAATTCATATTGGGTTTATTTTCCATATGGCCGATAGGTTCCTATCTTTATCTCTGAAGCTGTGCTATACAAAAAACTACCGAGATCTCATTTATTACACTGGAAACCTGTTAATAATCGACCACTGACAAGAATAATTGTATTTTATTTTCGTTATAAATATACACAGTTTGTAAATCTTTCTCAAAATATATTTTATATATACTATTTAAATAGGTCTTAGTGCATTCCTAGCTAGCTGGTAATCTGATTGTGAACGGAGTTCATATTAAGGGAATTTGAGTGTAGACTGAGTTTATATTAAGGGAATCTTAGTGTAGACTGAGTTAATATTAAAGTAATCTGATTATAGACTGAGTTGTCCAACGCGGTTTTGTAGGAAAGGCTGGGAGACGGAAGATATATGCAAGAAAAACACCAATAATAGATAATTTAAAAACTCAGAGATTTCTGGAGTTGCAAAGCTACAAGTCGAAATACATGATTTTTTTAACCCACGAGATGAGATATGTCCACCATTCACTAATGTCGGAAATCTGTGCTTTAATGTTATGTTCAGATGCTCAAAACATTAGGCTTGCAATAGTTAAAACACATTAATAGCAGTTTTCCTACTATATCCAACGCAATAATATCAGCGTTTTGCGGTTTATTTTCTGCTGCGTGTTGTGTGTATTGATGCTAAAAATAGGAACAGCAGCATAATTAGCTCGCCTAATAAAAGCAAAACAGTAGATTAAAGACGAAAAATGATTTGCATCATACTACTTTTGAAAGTGATTTATTACGTATCACTACACCACGCATGCGTCTAAAGTACTCCAAACGTCTAGGTTATAATATTAGTAACATGGCATTGTGAAAACTATTGTATTTCGCTCTAGTGAATTATCACATTTCTTTCACTTGGGGAAAACAAACATTTACTGCTTTAAACAATGTATTACTATCTAAATGAAATAATATTTAGATTCGTCTGAAAATTAGTTTGTATTCATGACGGTACAACTTTGACTCATGTGGCTTAATTGAGAATATGAATTATTACGTCAATCTGCATGTTATTTTACATTCAGCTCATGAATTTATGGTTATCTGTGTATACTTTATAGAAGTGCAATGTACAGAAATGCATCTGATTATTTGATATTGTCCTGTATTAAAAGATTAAGAATCTATATGTACCGTGTACACATATTAGATAGACTGGGTATTTCGATCTGCTTGAAGGTAATGGCTTATCTCATGATATTTTTGTTTAGTGTGAATTTAGGTAGCTAGGTGAATATTCTCTGCAAATGCCCTTGCTCGTAAGGGAAGCGTTTATCCTTAACGTTACGTGCAGGGAATAGTATAATATGATGGGAAAGGTTTTACATCGAATACAAAATTAGTGGAACCCTTGTAGCAAACGGCTTCGCTTTAATAACGCGAGTGATGGGATGGAAGTTAATTGCTCACGCTCTATAACCACTATGTTTGACAGTACAATTGCTAAATGGTTAGTCTTATTGTCAATCGGTGTGTTAGTGGCCATTACATATGATAACATTCTCTCATTTCTTCTGTTCCCAAGGACTCGTGTTAGAGTTTAATATTTAGTATTGGCCAATGTTGTATTACATAGTGTGTACAAAAATGTAGGGTACCCGATTCCCTGATGTATGTCTGATGGTATGGATGGGAGTTAATCTTTGTTATAGTCAGTGTATTTGTGTCAAGCATAAACCTTTCACTCCCTTTTCCTTTTGTAGTTTACAAGTGTTTTTAAAGACTAGTCTTGGATACAAACTTGATGAGTTATGGATGACAGTGCGTACTAGATCACAACAGCTTGGCATGTGTTAATAACCCAGACTTTTGTTAACCATAAATGACACTTTTCTGCCACCACCACCCCACCTCGGTTTCGGAAAATGTAAATAATATTCATGTTTTGCTAACCCGCTTTTGTTTATAGATATATACTTTATAAATAAAAGTTTGTTTGAAAATTATATCTTATATTTTACAAATTAACTTGCTTTGTTATTTTATTTTATTCTTTGTACGCGTTTGTGTCCAACAGTTGATATTTGTAGTTTAAAAAGTGTTTGCTTTTAAATCTTGTTAGATTTTTTTGTTTTTTAATTTTCAATTTAAAAGTTGCAAACATCTTGCAGTTGTTTATGTCAAACTTAATTTATTATTTTTATTACATCTGAAAGCTTTATCTTAATGTTTTATATCGTTTCTGACGTTTTAAAATATGTTTCAGAGTCTTTTAGTCTCCGCCTTTCTGAATTTTAGTAAAAGCCGAATTTGGCTGATAATTTATTTAAGATTTTTAGTCTCCACTAAATTCTTTCTCAGTTTTGGGATTGAATTTTTGTTTCTAATATCAGCCATATCTATAGTCAGGATCTATGTTAATATCAGGTAACCTCTGTATCAGTTTTGGAAGTTTGTCTTACTCCAAGTCTCAGCCATTGTTATAAATTATTCCGGAACTAATAAGTCTCAGATATAATCTGTGAGTTGCAGCTATTTAGATCATTATGACTTGGTATTTTAATGTAACCCATTTACAATATAATTAATATATACTATTGAGAAATAATTTAGGCAAGGTAAAATAAGTTGCCTTGGTAAGGAGCGCAAATTGACATACATAAAGTATAGCATAATATATTGATGAAAAGATTAAAGGTTTTCACATTTCGCTGGCGTACGTTTCAGTATTGAATGTAACTCACTTAATAATATCCGATCTCAGATTCTTAAGTCTATGCATCATATCCTTTAAATTGTTTTAATGTATGGATAATTTAGTCTGTACAGTAGTACTGTTTATCTTTGTCATTAAGTTACAACATAAACTAACCAAATTGCTAAGACGTAAAGAAGGGTAGGCCACGCTCCAATTGGGTGGTTTTGATTTTGTAGAAATATTTGAAATTGTACATTTCAGCAAATCAGTTGTTAAGACCAGTCTGCTACAGTATCATACTCTCATGAGTGGTAGTTGGACAGAAAGTAATAGATTCTATGAAAGGCCAGGAAATATTTATTCTAGAAGAGTCTATTGGCAATCACTTTAAGTTGCAAGATCTCAGATAAAGTTGATCATGAAGATATCCACACTGACTTTGAATTTTATTTTCCGAGATTGGCATGACTTGGCAGAAACAAAACTACAGACATGGAATAAATATTTCATTTTGAGCTTTACTGCTATCATCTTATCTTATTTTTGGACATCATATATATTGAGGCAGCTAAAAAGTCAATACTGGCTGATGCATTGTTAAATGAGTTACAAGACTGTTAAAATTCATCTTGGATCTGTTTTCCATTGCATGTGGAAGATAGAGAAGCTTTACTGTATCGTTTACCATGGGATACGGTTCGACATTTCAAGACATTTGCTGTACGTGCACTAGACGACACTAAAGTATCAGAGATGTTTAGTGTTATTTGAGGTTTTAGTAAAGGTTGCATCAGTGAAACATGTCATACATATGAGAATATTTGGAACAACAAGCAAAACTGTATCGATTCACTGGGACGAGCAAAACGTTATCGGATAACAGAAACGCAAGAACAGTTTTCACGGTAATTTCAAAATGTATTCTTGAGAAACAAAGAGAACAAAGAATGTTTCATATACATGCTGTGAGAATGTCTTAAAATCTTGATGTGACATCATAGATGAACCTAGTTGTTCTTCTTTTGCAGATTGCAGTTATGCAGCCACTGAAGAGATGTACTAATTGTAGCTGATGACACTGACATACTTGGCTCCCTTTGTTATAATGCTAGCCTGGACAGCATATACATTCTATTTCAACCAAAACCCAAGCGTAATTCTAGGTAAGTCAGAGGATGGAAGATCAAATGCACCACGTCATGCTCAGGCGTTGTAAACTGTAAAATCTCATCTCTGCTCGGTTGTGATACAGCCTCCAAAAAGCGGGAATTATAAACATTGCTTGATTCACGACTATTTGAAAGATTGAAGATTATGCTTAAATCTTCGGATGTTGATGATTAGGTTTTCGCTAGAGAAAACACCATGATTGTTCCTTATTGAAATTAATCAACGTATACCTTACACGGTCTAAGTTATAAGAGTTTTAGTGAGAAGGCAACGAATACCTCGGTATTGGTTCAGCAAAGATCCCTGTCTCCAGCATATGCTTCAGCCATGTAATAATAATAATAAAGTAGACTCCATTCAGTGGGGATGGAACGAAGTCCATGGAGTTCTCCTTACTGTAGTAGATGATACCCAATCAGTATATTCAACTATAAGACTTATTGTAGCTCTACATTAGGTATATGTCACAAAATTAATCTTGAATGTTCACCTGCCTGCGGCGAATATCGAGGTTATTTTTGTGACGCTGCTTTCTCTATGGGATGTGATATGGAAGAGACAGACGATGATGAAAACTAACATATGGATTTTTACCATATTTATATAGAACCCATCCAATTAATTCAGCTTGATGAAAACTATTACAGCCATTGAATGATAGGATCTCTGACAATGTATGTCTTTTTATTGTAAGTGTATGAAACATACACAAATTATTATCTTTGGTAGATATTTTATTAAGCATATTATAAAACACTAAACGTAAATACAGTATAGTTTTAATGTTAAAAGTAGCTTCAAATCAGTACGTAAGTGACTACTTGTGGAGGTTTCTGCTAAAGACCCGTACGTATAAATGTACATGGTATTATTATGTAAATGTTCGATACTTCCACCAAATATGTTCTCCTATATATTCCATACGATACTTTAGGTACCTTCTAAAAGTTCACTGTACACACATAACACTTTCGGTTTACCTTGATCAAGAATTATAATAGAATATCCCTTGACTAATATGCAACTATAATCGGAGGCACAGACAATGCTTTATGTATAAACTCTAAGATGTGTGAGTAACCAAGATGTATCATTCTGTTCTTGGAATCAGTTTGATTATATATATATATAAATAAATATATATATATATATATATATATATATATATATATATATATATATATATATATATATATATATATATATATATATATATATATATATATATATATATATATATATATATATATATATATATTATGTATCTTGCCTTGGTTTCCAACAACTGTTTTGGCATTGTTTGTGATCACTAAATTTACTAGCTTGAAATTATTTTTAAAATTCTTTAGAATGGTATTTACACAATTTATTTTTAAAAATTACTGTGCCAGTAAGATCATTGCCTGAATATTGAAAAAAGAGCTCGAAAAAAAGCAGGTAGAGAAGGTCAGAAATATACAACAAAATAATAATGTGCATATGTGATGTTTCAATTTAACAAATTATTCCCCGTTCTCTCTCTGATTGTAATTTCAACGTAGCTTTAATAGTTTTTCAGTTATATCAATACAATATCTGCATTGTTGAAATTTATAGTGATGTCTAGCACTATGTCATCACGCCGCATTTACATAACTTGATATCCCACCCAGTCACAGTAACCTGATACCAATACGACACACGTTTGCTTGGATGAAATGGTGAAGTTGACAGAAGTACTTAACTGATGAAAAAAGAAACATGCATTATGAAATACATAGCGTTTATACTTAAAATGATGCAGATGCATGAGACATAAATAAATAGTTGGAGGTATGTGAAAATAGCTTGCTCAAAAGTGTCACATTTTGGAAATCACGGGAAGTAGCAGTAGTGCATGTGTGATTCCAGATCTTTCTTTGTCAGATTAGCAGTAACAAGCTATTTCTTGTTTTAGTTGTCATTATATAAATACTTTTAAAACCCATGTTTAGAGTGATTTTTCCAATACTCTAGCGGGACAAGATTTCCTTGCCCAAGATATGTGTCAGGTAATGAATGTTGCTGATTTATTTGGATATAAATCGATTGTAAGCAAAATATATCGCGAAGCAGTCAGTTAATTAGGTGCAGAACATGTTGTACCCACAGACGTCAGTGTTAAACCTTGGCCGTATTTTGGTACGTCTACAAAATGTCATCCATATGTGTTTGGACAGTATAAAAATTATTGTTCATCTAATAGATGAATTCACTTGAACTTCTTGTTATTAATTCATTCTTTTCTTATTGATTGCACTTGTCCTAAAGATCGTTCGCATGTAGGGACTAGAAAAGGATCCTGATTTCCAATAATTTAGTTTTTGGTTAAAAATTCAAAACTTCATAAGATATTTATCTATTTTCATTGTGCATTAATTGTTTTCCTGAATATGTGCATACAAAGATATAGTTTCATTAAAAGGTCAAACTGGTTGTTTAAAGTGTTATTTTGAGCTAGAAATATGTGTTAGAAAAATAAATATGCGCACTCTTAATCGATTTCATCACAGTCCCCAATGTGACTTGCTTGAGTAAGTTCGCAACAGTAAGCAGGAAACCATTGCCTATGATACTTCATACAAACATTTCTCTTTCCATGTCCAGTGCATACCAGGCACACACACACACACACACACACACACACACACAACCCCCCCGATATATATATATATATATATATATATATATATATATATATATATATATATATATAGAAAGAGACAGACAGACAGACACACAGACATACATGCAGACAGACACACAGACGTAGACAGAGAGAGAGACTGAGAGAGATAGAAAGAGAGAGTTTATCAGAAGTATAAATGCATGGAGAGAATGGCATTGCAGCACTCAATCGATCTAGCATGTAAACCCCAATTTACTGTCCAGCATTTTATAAATATATATGATTATTAGGTGCATATCTTCTGCAGAATGGTATGATGTGTAATCCTTGATTATATATATTATTTAAAATCACCATTAGGTTGATGATACTTATAACAGACTGAACATGTTGATTGTCTTGAATATGGTTGATATGATAAATGTTTGAGGTTCAACCTAACAAAGAATTACAAATATGAGCTACAACATTGTAGAAATACAGAATTGAAAAGAACAAAGTCTCTGTACTTTTAAGAATTAGAATTAGAAAAATAAACAAAACAATTCACATGTTTTAGCTGCATACTTTTAGTGACTGAATAAACGATACAATAGAATACAATTACCTTCACATATTCCTATATAACCCGTCCAGTGTCCTTCATGACCGCAGCGACCAGTCTCATTTCCGGGAAGCGTGTAGTGGAACCCATTATTGCAATGAATTGTAAACGTAGCATTGTAACTCGTGATTCCAGCTAATCCCGTTGCAAACTCTATTGTACTGTTACCAGGGATATTCAGTGGCAGACCGCAGTCTATCACTAGTGAACATGGAAAAAGAAGCTCAATACTTTAGCTAAAGTTCCGTATCATAGACCTAAAATGATTATAAAAAGGTACAAGTGTTGTTCTGCAAACTAATTATAAGCAGACGAAATATCGTTGTATAAAATATATGTTATTGAGCATATCAAAGATGTAGCAGAGTTGCATAGGGCCTTACAAAAAAATAGGGACAATACTTATAGGATAAAATAAGTGTTTTTAAATTATATTTTTAGTTTTCAATATCAAAACAAGAAACAACATTATATTCCATAAACATCATTCTTTGTAGGAATAAGAAACAGGAATAAGTATATAGTCAAAATTTTCTTTTCAGGAAAAATAATTTGGACTTGCATTAAATGTTGAGGTTGACTAAAACTATTAACAGATAAAATACATACGTTCTATTAAATTGAGTCAATACAAATAAAATAAAGCAGACTGATATCAAGTTATGCGATTTCCAAAATTATTATTAGGATTCAAGTCAATATCACCAGACAAAAAGTTTGTGTTGGTTGCGTTTGTTGCGGTACTAGTATATGCGTAGCGGTTCCACAAGGAAATTAAAATAGCATCACAAAATATATATTTGAAAATACTGTTCAGAATTATAATACAGAGGCTATGAAATATAATAATCTGAAGAAAATAAGTTAGTGGCTAATGAGAACCATTGGACGCCATCCATTATCTCATTATTTGCTAATGTGACAGGAAGAGGTCACACATAATATAACAGAATATATCAATATCAATGATAATATTCACAGCGTACAGTTTTTAAGAATTGTGTATATTGTACAGTCCGTAAGAATGTATATGGTAGATTGGTTACACTATAGAAATAGTTTCAATTAAGTGAAACGGTTTACTTAAAGAAGTCTCTATTATACCAGTAGAATTATATAATTCAAGCGTTTTTCTCGTCAGCATGACATCACTAAGAGAGATTGTTCCCAAGCTCTAGTGAGAGAAGATTATATTGCATAAAATGTTTTCGGGACAAGTGATTTTATGCAGATTCATTCTGATAGAAGAAGGCGAGTGCAGTTCCAATATATCTGGAAAACGTCAATTTGTTACTCGTAGAACACAGTGAGTCCAGGCCTCACTGTTAAGTAGAATCTTTTTTGGAACACAACTGAGAAAGTGTCATCCATGTGTTTTTGACGGTACAGAGGCAATTGTAACACGGGTAATTGTAACGTCATCAGATCTTTAGTTTTTGATTATTTTCATAATGACGGCCTTAGAAGTTTGACATCTAGCGAAGATAAATACCTTCATCATATCCAATAATTTGCATACTAGCATTATAGTATATGCAATTGAGTAAACAGGTGGTAATGTCTAATGTTAGCACATATAAACAGTTTATATATCCATGTCTAGTTTAAATCGCAACAAACTGAACATTTTGATTGTCTTAAATACAGAACTGAAAAAGAGTCGCTGTATTTTTAAGAAATAGCATAAACAAAGAAACAAATAAAGATAACTGTTCTCATCTATTCAGTTTCAGTGACTGAATAAATAATACAATATAATCCTAAAGGTTATAATTTAAAATTTCTTTTCAGGAAAAATAACTTTTACTTGGATGAAATGTTGAGATTGACCAAAGCGGTTAACGGAAAAAATACATACAATCTAAAATATTGGGTAAATACACGTATAATAAAGAATTAAAATCAGACTGATATCAAGTTATGCGATTTCCAAAAAAAATTATTAGGATTCAAGTCAATATCACCAGACAAACAAATTGAATGTGTTGTTTGCGTTTGGTGCGGTACTAGTATATGCCTAGTGGTTTCACAATTAAATTAACATAGCATCGCAACATATATGTATTTAAAAATACTATTCAGAATTATAATACAGAGGCTATGAAAAATAACAAGTAGAACAAAATAAGTTAGTGGCTAATAGGAACCATTGGATGATATTCATTTTCTCATTATTTGCTAATGTGACAGTAAGATGTCACACCGGAACTAAAATAATATATCAATATCAATGATAATATTGATATCGTACAGATTTTAATAATTGTGTATATTGTACAGTCCGAATGAATGTCTGTGGTACTTTGTTTACCGCATTGAAATGGTTTCAATTAAGTTAAACGGTTTACTTAAAAGATCCACATTTTAGAAGTCTCTATCTTGCATATATGATTTTGTTCCAATATGTCTTGAAAATGTCATTTTGTTACTCGTGGAACACGGTGGAGCCAGTTAAAAAGTGTAATCCATGTGTTGTTGTACGATGCAGAGGCTATTGTAACACGGACAAGTGTAACGCCATCATGTCTTTGGTGTTTAATTATTATTGTCATATTTTCATATTGACGGCCTTTGTCGTTAAGAAGTTTGAAATCTGGCGAAGATAGATAGATATATTCATCATATCAAATTATTTGCATTTGCATTCTAGCATTATACCATATTCAAGAGAGTAAACCGGTAGCAGTGGCTAATGCTAATGCTAGTATATATGAACAGTTGATATTTACAAGTCTAGTTCATCAATAAGACTAAATACGTATGGATAGTGTTAAGCATACAACAAAACTGAAATCCCTGCATTGTCTCTACTTACGTCCAGAAAGTTATACGCGAATAGGGTTATAAGTTAAATATTTGAGGTATACTTCTCAGTGTAGAAAAATGTCATTGCTGGATGGTAGCTAATTGTATTCATTAAATTACTCTTTTTAAAACTCGAATAATGTTCTTTGGTGGTCAGCAAGTGTGAATAAAAACAGCAAAGTGCTACACTTCAACAAACAAGCAAACCCAGAAAGAAACTACCTTCCCGAAAACATATGCAAGCGTTATTCCCCCATTAAAAATACTACGCAACCTTTCCTCAGACGATTTACTCATTACCAACTAAAGTCTAGCTCAATATATTTTGAATATTGGAATGAATAAAATAAAACTAGAAATATACGTTGAGAAGAGAGTTGCAAAAGTGATACACTTTGAGGTATATTTGTTACTCATGCTTGTGGTAGCGGGTGGTATTGTGTTGATATAGGTACGTTACAAAATAGCTGACACCGTAAAATATGTATTTGAATTTGCTAATTAATATCATATTTAATAGGTGATGAAAATAAAACTACACACAAATCCTAATGACCAATATTATCTATTGGACGGAACAAAATATGTCTTCGTTTGCATATGGTTATGGCAAGTAGTTAACCGTAAGTAATATAGATGTATCTATATAATGAAATGATGATGTTCACATAGTACGGTTTTGAAACATTATTTATATTTGACATTGTAAAAGAACATTGACGGCATTTTCTGATACTCATCGTGACATATTGTAACTAGAAGAAAAATGATACTGCAAAGACAGCTTTCAACATACTGCAGGAAAGAAACGACTGGAAAGTTAACGCAGACTTTGAGATTTTTTAAATATCAGTTTTTCCTTTTGTCCTTATCAAAACAATTAAAACATAAATTGTTACTAACATCTAGTGTTGACTGCATTACTTAATAAATTTTGTACGAAGATGTGTTGGATTTGATGGCTTTCGCAGTATGTTTAACACAGTTGTCTATATCATCCCAAGAGAAATTGGAGCCATACGTCCTTTCCAAGGAGACAAAGGGGCAGCCACCCGAGACTGCTTGGTCGGATATCAAACTCTCGACACCCATATATTACCTGTTCGACGCTGCCAAGAGCGGTATGAAACTATCATTTCGTTACGTACTAGACACTCACATTAACAAAAAGCATAATTCGTCTTTGGGTGATAAATAAGTCTTTGTGCAGTAGACAAATCTGCAAGCACCATGGTATATGTTGTTAATTGCATTATTTATATGGAGTGACGTTGTCCGAAAAAATATCCCTTTTTCCTCCAAAACTTGGCAGATAAAGCATAGAGTACTTATTTCAGATGATTTCCACACAATGAGGAATTCCAAATTTCTTAATATTTTACTCATTTTTGTAAGTTTTCGATAACATGCCGGACTCTTAATACATTATCCATTTCAAGAGTTCTCTTAAAATTCACCTTTATCGACTGCAAGACTGGAAGAACAAATTTAAAGACCTAATAATGTTACCTACCTTAAATATTTTCAACAGTTTATATGTTTTAGGTTGCCAAGACAGAGTTGAAATTGACTGTCATTACTTTAACATCAACATCCATCACAATGATTGGAGGACATTTTCCTCCAATTGTGGCTTGGAATAACTTGCAGATGTTAGGGTCTTTCAGTTCAAGGTTGAATTTGAGCCTGATTTTCTTTGGCTTGTTAATTTTCTTCAACTTCGCTCGGAAATTCATAATGACGAGGTCGTTATCACTCCCAACATCAGCACCTGGGAACATTCTTGTTTTTATCTATTGATGACAGATCGGTAACGATTTTGAACCAGTATGTAGTCGATCTGGTTATGATGGCTTCCATCTGGTGCGTGCCTTGTCCAGCATCGTGAAGCTTTATGTTGGTCCAGGGTGTTGGCTAGTACCAAGTTGTTGTAGCTTGCAAACTCGAGCATCCGTCTCCCTCTTTCACTGGTAAGCTCATTGTAAGAAGGTCCACAATGATCATCCCTGTCTTTTAGAGCATCTTTGCAAACTTTGGCATTCCAGTCTCCTTGGACAATAAGGATGTTGTTTTTACTTACCATGTTTTTTATACCCTGAATTTTGTTGTATAACGCCTCTATTTCTTCATCATCATGATCAGTAGTTGGAGCATAGACTTGGATAATTGTGATGTTAAAGGAGGATGCTTTCAGATGAATGGACATGGTTCTGCTAGATATGGGGCGACATTCAAGCACAGTTCCCTTGATGGCTTCATTTACAAGGATGCCTACTCCATTTATAGACTTGTCCAACTCTCCACTATAGTATAGTATATGACCATCTTCAGTTTGGTGTTCTCCTAGGGTTTTCCATCTTACTTCACAGAGTCGCAGCATGTGCCATGTATAGTGTTCCATCTCATGTGTCAACTCTTGGAGTCTTCCAGTTTGTGCCAGAGTTCTAATGTTCAAGGTGGCGATGGCAACGTTCTCTCTCGCTCTGATTTTATGCCAAGTACTAGTAGCACACTTGACACCTCCGTCCTGTTGGACAACGGCAGGCGCGGTCTTTGTTGACCCGGGCGACTACCGATCCAGTATGATAACTTCAGATTTGTACAGCATTTTCAGTGTGTCCTGGTCAAAAGTCATCTAGCGGAGATCATCCCTCTTCAGACCAAGGATATGCCAGAAGGGGATGTAGTACATCGTCCAACTGCCTTAGGGTCTCCCCTCCGGATTTTCTTTTAGGGTTTACTCCCTTAGCCTTTGGCTAACCAAAGCCAACCTGCAAGGCAGCAGGAGACTCGTGTATGGGCGGGTTTTCGTCCATTTCCCGAACAGATAGAGCATCTGCCACTGCCCTCAAACACGTTCAACACTGTGATGTCAACAGTTGCCAAGGATAGCATTGGCCTCCAAAGAAAAAACCCTGGGTTACAGAAGAGATTCTGAATCTGTGTAATGTCCGAAGAGACCTAAAACACACCAGACACATAACAGGGGCACTGGAATATCGAGAATTTAAAAGAATGTCAGAAACAAATTGAAGAAAGCAAAATAAGGGTGGATTAGACAACATTACACAGAAATAGAGAGCAGTATGATTAAGAATAACAGCAAAAAGACATTCCAAATTGTGAAAGACCTCATCAAACAGAAGCAACCAAGAGTCAGTACCATTCAAGACGAAAATGGAAAATGCCTCACAGAAGCAAGTGACATTGCAGAAAGATGGACTGAGTATTGTAAGGAACTCTACAACCAACCGTCCACAGGAGACCCAGAGTTGCTTGAAGTTCCAAATTCCACAAATAATGATGATTTCCTCATTCTCAAAGAAGAGGTGGTGGAGTCAGCAATAAGATCTTTGAAGAATGGAAAGGCATCTGGAGTAGACAACATCAAAGCTGAACTTATCAAAAATGGTGGCGAATCAGTGATATAACTACTAACAAAAATCTGCAACAAGATCTGCCAGACAGGTGAATGGCCAACACAGTGGACCCAGTCACTGATTATAACACTCCCCAAAAAGGCAATATCCAGCTGTGTCAAAATTACAGAACTATCAGTTTGATCAGCCATGCTAGTAAGATGATGATGAATATCATCTTGAACAGACTGAACCCGCAAGCAGAAGAAATAATCGTTGAAGAACAGGCAGGGTTCCAGAGTGAAAGAAGAACAACAGAACACATTTTCAATCTTAGGGTTCTGTGTGGAAAGTACTCACAACATCAACAAGACATCTATCATGTGTTCATAGATTTCAAAAAGGCTTTTGATAGAGTGTGGCATGAGGCATTGTGGGCCAAATGAAGAAGTACAACATGGGTAAAACGTTGACCAACACCATCAAGCAGTTGTACGCTAAGACTACCAGTGCAGTAATTGCTCAAGGTTCTGTGGGGGACTGGTTCAAGACAACAGATGGAGTACGACAAGGCTGTCTCCTGTCACAAACGTCTCTCAATATTTACTTAGAGTGCATCATGAGCGAAGCCCTGGAAAACCACTGTGGTACAGTTAGCATTGGAGGGCGTAACATCACCAATCTCCGCTTCGCAAACGACATTGATGGGCTGGCAGGCAGTGAAGATGAGCTTGCCACCTTAGTGAAGAACATGGATGAAACATCTTCCAGATTCGACATGGAGATAAGTGAAGGTTATGGAGTAATTATTTAGGCGAAGGAGACAGAACTGAGGTAGAATAGTTGAGTCATGAAGGTACCAATGAACATACAAATGGTTTAGTGGCATCAACTGAAACACAACTTTTCCGGCCATTAGAATCTTTTGATCGAATGTGTTAACGCATTATTTCCTCTACCTGTGATTGCACAAAAACCCGAAGCTATTGATGAAACATCTAAATGGGATGAAACAGACACAGATAGAAATGAAATTATAGCTATAATTGAAATGAATGAAGTTTGATGGACTTGTCAATAGAGAACGAGTTGCTTTAAATTAGAATTTAAAACAAACGTGGCAAATTGTACACGAATGCAACGCTGAGACGACGTCGTCGTCCACACTTGATTTATGTTGCATAATTTAAGAAAATCCCGTCATTTATGAGTTGGATACAAAGGATGTACTACGATCAGGATCGGTTAAGAATAGTTTCAGGAGGTCGACACAGAATATGAATGCTGTTTGTTTGACTAAATGATATGCACACAGTAATCGGGGATAATTTGAGCCACAAACATTCACTGCACATGGCGTGCCACGGACGACTCATTGGATGAATTTCTTCACAAGTGTGCTGAGGTCACCTAAGACCTATATGCTTTTCTCACGAATTATTTGACACGTTAACCGATATATAAATCTTTTGCAAGTTTGGAATCGATCGTGTCTCACGTAACGATTTAAGTATAATAAAATATATCTTTCCCTCTGTGAGGGTATGGATGATAATGTTAAAGCCCCCGTGAACAACAGTAACTGATTCACACTGTTATAGAATACCTCAAAAGTTTCACAAATGTGCTACTGTCACAAGTTGCATGTGTGGAGATCACAGCGGGCTTGGAACAAATATCTGCACCGCTGATTAAACCAATAATACAATGCTGGAACGTATGTAAGGTTATTTAAAAGGCCATAAGACAAACAGTAGAACAGGAGGATATGCTAAAGTGAGCAGAAGACGAATTTTTAAGATATAGCCAAGGATATGAAGAAACCAACAGGAGCAATCGAATAGACCATTAGACTCTTGTCAACGGCGATTAAGGCAGTTACCAAGGATGTCGAAAATATTGGAAAGATAGCAGAAGAGCTGACTGTCAAGGCATTACTTCTTTCACTAGGGTACTAGTCAATAATGGAAACACTAAAACAAGATTTTAATGAACATGAGAGCAAGTGGATATTTGAAAGCTGCATCTGTTCAGGCTTCTATATACTCAACGATTGTTTAACTTTAGAGTTTAAAGAATCAAGACAACATACAAAACAATGTATGGCTTATACATTATGCGTATATATGGAACTTATTGGGTACCAACAATCCTCTTGTAAGCTGAGTAATACTGAAATACATATTATGATTCAAGCTGGAGAAATTTCACAAACACATGAATCGATGAAAGAAGGTATAGACAGCACTGACAAAATCAAACAGAACTAGCAGCTACGTAGGGCCTGACGAAAGACGGCAATAAGAATATTAAGCATATGGAAATCAATATCAAGATAACTAATTAAACCGCCTGTGTATCTTTGATATCATCACAATTAGTGTACATATTTGTTTGACGTTTGACCCTTGGGAATCAAGACAATGCACATTGTAGATTTTCGCGATGAGCAATGATGATACAACTACATTAAATATCGAACCGATATTTAGATGGTTTGCTTGGGTTTCCTTGTTTCCTTTAGTTGAAAGGAAGATATTTAATGTAGGTGTTACATTACTCCAATGTTCTTTATGATATGTAATCTTACTTTCTGCTATATTGACTGCTGGTGTTATATTATTCCAAGGCTCCTTGCCATATGAGTATTTTTGGACTGGAATAACTCTATTCGATGTTGATGTTTTAAATCATGAACTAGTTTTCCAATAGGGGTGACTTTTGTCATAGCTGCCCTGACGGGTATATTACAATTACGTATTACCTGGTAGATTAGATGAGTTTTTGCGTGTGTTAAAGTCTGGTTGCATATTTTAGGATACTTTCCTGCCTTCTTAGATGTAACGGCAGTTTTCCAGTTAAGATTTTCAGCTCAGCTAGTGAGGTTCATGGCAATGCGCCAGTGCCAATCAGTAGGGCTTTTCTCTGAATTTTATCTAATTTATTTTATTGACATTTGGGTGCCGTGTTGTATATATGACATCCATAGTCTAGTTTAAATGTTATTAAAGCCCTGTATAAGGTTAGGGTTGTTTCTTGATTTGCTCCCCACTTAGTACCGTTTAGGTTTCCTAATACGTTTAAGTAATGATTACATTTTTGTAGTAGTTCATCTGTGTGATGCACCCATTTGATATATTCATCATAATACATGCCCATAAATCGGGCTACTTTTACAAATTGTATTTGTTCATTTTGTATGGTTAGCTTAGGGTATTGTTTTATACTTCTGTTATGTGGGGTAAATAATACTGCTACCGTTTTTTGGTGCTATAGTTTGAATTCCCATTTATTTGCCCATTCTCCTTTATCATTCAAACTATCTTAAATATCTGTTATAATTCTGTGGCTGGATGGGTTTCCTGGTCTCCATTGTTCACTACCATCTGCAAATTGGGATCATTTAACTTCGGGTTATGCCAGAGTTCTGTCAATGTCGTTTATCATTAGATTGAAAGAGTGGGACTAAGTACACTCCCTTGTAGGGGTTACATTTTCAAGGTTATGTTCTTCAGAGTAAGTGTCTCCAACTCTAGTTATTATTTTTCGGTCAGTTAGGAAATTTTCAATGAAGTTATACATCCTTCCAGTAATAATACTAATAATAATAATAATAATAATAATAATAATAATAATAATAATAATAATAACAATAATGAGGACTTTGTGTAGCACCTAATCTTACGAAGCTCTAAGCGCTTTACACCATCAATAATGATATGACTACACTCCAGAACAACAAATGACAAAAACAATGAAATTGGAAAACATAAAAACATGCTGAAAACATATAAGATACAAAACATGATTAGGTCGCTAAGTTTGTCCCTGCAGTCGAAACAGGTGAGTCTTAAGAGCACTCTGAAAAGGGACCACTGTGTCTTTGTGTCTAATTTCAAGGGGCAATTCGTTCCACGTTGCCGGGCCCTGGTGTGCAAACGAACGTTGTCCATGTGATTTTGTTTTCAACTTGGGAACAATGAGTATACGATTATCAGAAGAAGAGCGTAATGATCTTACTGGTGTATACACATGGGCGAGGCTGGATAGGTATGTTAGACTGGAGTCTGTCATTAAAACATAGTACAGAGAACAAATTCTGTGTTTGATTCTGTATCGAATTGATAGCCAATGTAGGGTACAGAGCAGTGGTGAGATGTGCTCTGATCAAGGTACTCTAAAGATGATCCGTGCAGCTGTGTTTCGAACTTATTGAAGTTTCTGGAGTAAATATTGTGCCGAACCAAACAGAATTGAGTTACAATAGTCCAGTCTTGAAATTACTAATGAACACAAAAGTGTTTTAGTGGCATGAACTGAAAGATATTTACTAATGGAACTGATGCGTCTCAATTCAATATATGCATCCTTGCATATTCATGACATGTTGGTGCAATGTGAGAGTACTGTCTAGAGTAAAACCTAGGTTCCGTACTGACTGTGAGAATTTAATGTTGGTGTTGCTGTTTTTTATTGTCTGAGGTAAAGGATGTAAATGAGGAAGTCTTTGTGTTATGATAGCCTCAGTTGTATCATCATTCATCTGCAGCTTGTTACATGTCATCCATGATTTCACATCAGAAATGCACTTCTCTACTCCATGGATGGTAGCATCAACTTCAGTTTGGTGGCTAGACTTGTATATTTGGGTGTCATCAGCATACAGTTGGCTTGACACTGGGTGATGATCTATGACACTTGAGAGCAGCTCAGTATACAGAATCAAGAGAACAGATTCAAGAGTGATAATGCCATAGTTATTTAATCTGGCTATTAGGTCTTTGGTCCACACGAGCGAAACATGTAGTGAACACCGTTTTTTATACGGGAAGGTCGGATCAAGACAGTTTGAGTTTATTCACCAATCCAAACACGCGTTACAAAATTCCGTCACAGTCGTCCAATCTGAAGAAAGCAGTCTGTGACGTCACATTGCCTATATAAAGATACTAGATTCTGTGCGCAGTCAATCCATGCGAAATAGTTCTGAATCATGACGGAAACAATGAAGACGATGCTTTGGGGTGCTCCAGCGGTGGAGACAGCAAATAATGGCATAGCAGTGTCTACCAAAGTCAACACAAACCAACTTCCAAAAGAGGTTGATTTTAACTGGGATATTGTGGATATTTTTAACTTCACAATAATTTGTTCCGGAACCTTCGTCTCCTTCTCCTTCTTTTTGATTTACACGCTGATGATTTTAAACAGAGACAAAAAGAAGAATTGGTGCAATTTGTACAACAATAAAAGAAGCAGAAGAAACTTTACTCGTTCAAGAGCGGGAAGAAGAGGCAAGAAGGAAACACCATGAAGAAGCAACAGAGAAGAAACAAAGCCAATGACAGAATGAGAATCAACGTGACATCAACTGTTGATCTATGTAAGTCTATAATCACAACCACATGAACTAGTATGAACACACCAATCGTAATTGTCGGGTGTGCTATATTCATAGTGATTGGTGTTGCTGCTTTTACTAATAAAATAATCTCGATACAATCACATTCATTAATACGTGTGTATGCAGAACTGCTTCAATAATAATAGCATACTGCATTTGGTGGTTTCCGAAGATACAATAATTAACACCACCGACGCAGAGATTGTCTTGGATGAAATAGAGATCAGCGACAACTCCTAGCACAAATAAGAAACAGTTTGATTGCGGATTTAGGGCCAAAATGTCGACTGCAACAAAACAATGTATAACATAGTAGTGTGCTAATAGATGGTTTGATAGATACTGATCAAGTTATATGTCTCTATCTTCATGCCTCTGTTCTTTTGTTTGGCCTATTTCACATTTTACTGATTATAATACGCGACTTACACATAGTTATGTGATATTTTACTAATATGAGCAAAAATCATGGAGTATAGTAGAGATTTTGGTCTATATAAAAGGAAAACTCCTAAACATACAGGTCATTGCTACTCATTGCATGAAAGAAATTTGTTTCCGAAAAAAAAAAATTGATATAGGTCTGTTGTTGTAGAAGACTTCTGCTAAATCTACCGCGAAGATATCATTTGATTACCCGAAAAGCAGTGTGGAAATATGAACCGAAGGAAAATGTGGGCGTATTTCTGCACATTTAAAAATGTCATCAATGTATATTTGTACGACACAGAGAAACTTGTCCGAAGGATAAATATACATGATTTTGCTTGTATAGTTTTAATTTAATATGTTCATACTGATTACCATTGTTCCAGAAAATATTCTTTAACTGACATTAAGAGAAAACGGAACACACCTTTACAATGCCCCAGGATGCCAATCCATTTTCCTTCGTCAGCGCAGCGAATAGTGTCATTTCCTGGAAGTGTGTAGTTGAATCCTTCATCGCATATGATTTGCATTGTAGCATTGTAACTCGTGTTTCCGGCTAATCCAATTGAATATATTACTGTACTGTTATTCGGGATATTCATTGGCTGACCGCAGTCTATAACTATGAAAAAGGATAATAACATGTTGAACTCGAATAATGTTTTATGGTAGTCAGCAAGTTTTGACCAAACATCAACAAATAGCTACACCTCTACAAACAAACCCATTAAGAAATCAACTACCCGTTGATAAATACAAAGAATAATTCATACCATCCCTTACTAAGTAAGATACCATCTCACCGTTTTCTTGTGTTTACTTCCCAAAAATCTTGTACTACTACATCTGAGTGTTTCAGGTTTATGTTTGCTGTAAATTGTTGCATTCATTAGAAAACAGCCATTGTATCGTGTTAGCTTGTGATGCCATCAATTTCAGTATGAATAGTGTGTATGCTTTTATTAAAGAGATTCAAAGAGTGTCCACAATCTATGATTAAAGATTATACAACAATATCGTAATAGTTATTTAACTTTTGAAATCATCTAGATATCAACGTGTATAAATTCTTAAAATAATAAATAAAAGTAAAATAGTATTACGTCTCCTTAAATGATATGAACCGTCGGCGTAGTCATCACTATCATTGCCATCATTATCAATAAATTGTATCGATGTGTCTTAAGTCCAAAACGATCGATTTTAAGCATAACATGATTTCGTTTTCCTCCTAATGATGTTCATACGACCTTTGTAAGTAACTCAGTGATGAAGGATATAACGTTTCTGCTTGATTAGTAACTCAGAGATGAAGGATATGACGTTTCTGCTTGATTACTCTAAATGAGGTTGATATAATAACAACAATTTACCAGAACAACTGAGGTTTCTAGACCAGGATTGTGTCGCTTTGCATTCCACAATACTTTTAGCCTCATTAGTTATCTTTCCTTTTTCTGAAATCTCGTATCCTTCATTACAGGACAAGTTTAATTTTGCTCCGTATGTAAATGTCTGGTTTTTCTCGCCCAGTGTTTCAACTTCGATACATCCATTTGCGAGTGTATATAGAGAACATTCAAGTACTGTAATTAAAGTTACATTCTTGAAATGAAATATCAGTTTTATTTATTTCTAGATGTGAACCTGTCAATGCACAGATCAAACACGATGCAGGTAAAAAAAGAATAGTCAGTATTTGATGTGTTAGAGTAATCATGTGGAAATTTAGCAACTTTCAAAGGAAGTGATCCATATAATGTCAGAACAAGATGAATATATAACAGCAAATAGGTCTTGTGTATCAGTAAATGAAATACAATATTACATTAATTTAAATTTATATCAGTAAATACTGCTTATAGTGTTAAAACTGTGCCGGAATTGCAAAAGATTTCCATCTTTCGATAAAATATTCGAACTTTGGTATTAGTATAACTTTAAGATGCAACGAATAGTTTCTACAGCATAATGTACATGTACAGGATAAGTCATCCAACAGCATATGTCGAATTTAGGTTTCATTTTGTGACGGATTTGACATTCGATCGTTAATAATTATTGTTACATTTTTCTGAAGCTTGTTTAATTTACTAAATAAATATATAAATCAAGACTAAATATTATGCATTTATATATTTAGAGTGCCCATAAATCTTACCTTTATATGCTTTAACTCGCATACAGATATAAATGGACTGTCATGAGGAGGCTTCTTGTTATTATAAAGCTTTATTTCATCGATCCGTTTGTCAAGCAGTACGCTGACATTAAACTCAGTGGATAACCAGTGTGATGTAAGTTGTATCTCATGGCTTGTACCGTCTTCTCCTTTGACATACATTGTTGCACCATCAAGCCTATTAAGGTCTAGGAAAGGATTGCATCAAATCAACTTGCCAAATTACGATGCTGTATAACATTGAGTTACATACATGAATGACAATATATTGTTCACCCCATTCGCATATATATCTTAGCATATATAAACAATATATTTCCTTTCCGAAAGGAATCGTCCAAATGTATGTGTGTTCTGAGACAAACATTGGATTAGACAAAGGTAATGGGTATGGGGGGATAACTGTTTATTTCCTAAAATGAGAGAATAGTTGTTAGTTTGAGTCTGAAACATATAAGCTGCTTCTTTTAGAAACACAAGCCATCCAGTAATATCGTTCCAGTTTTATAGTCCAGTGACATTATTCTTTCCACAGATAGATTCATGTACCATCGTGGTTATCATACTAATAATTTCGTAATTCGCTTTTATAAGATAATGCGATGCGTTCGCAAAACAATTTATGTGCGTGCATGCATAGTAAATATCATAATATTCGTACTTAACACTGTCTCAGTAGAGCCTGTAATTACGTACAGGGATTGGTTGAACTTGGCAAGGTGGAAAAGATGTTCAAGGTTCTAATCGATCGTTTGTCGAGAGACCAGTTGTTAAGTACGTTTGGTAAGAAGTTATACCTTTTTTCTTTGGGAAAATATTTTCACAAAAGGGTTTGATATACGAGTCCGCCTTGCATGTGATGATTGGTCAGGATCTTTGCATTTTGATCGGCACTTGTCTTTAACCTAGCGAGGGTAATGACCGTCAACGATCACGTGGTTACTGTCGTACCCGACCACGGATAAACGGTCACAAAGGTAAGGTGGAGTCTCTTTAGTGATGACCAGATTCTTGGTTTGAAATCCTCTTGTATGTTGGTAGATCAATCAATTGATCTCATTCCTGTCAATATAATATAAACTGAGTCGCCTTTCTTGACCTGAACGATCGAAGCGCTGTGTATCGACAGTTTTTTATACAACGTAAATGACAATTGTTGGGGCTAATCACTCTCAACTATGACAGAGCTTAGCTTTAAATTATACAAGCTATCGAAACTAGGTCGCTGGCTCAGAAGTGAAATAACTGCCGCGAAAATTGAAAGTTCAGAAGGTCTCACTGAATAGTTTCGCATTTTGAAACCTCCCTAATATTTAAGGTAGAAGGCATGGTCCTAATTATCACCATCCTAGCATTTTTCAGTTCACACATAAGCTAAATATGTAATGTGGCTTAGATTTACTTTGAGTTAGGCTTGGAAACTGGTTGACTTGTTGGTGGCTGTGTGTCACAGTGAGACTAGCACAGGAGATCAAATGCGTAACTTGGGCTTCACATGAGCGGCGGACCTGGCTTGCGTATTTACATGTGTCTGCTACAGAGGTAAAAATCTAGATTGTTGAGGGGTGATGAAAAGTATGCTACTTTGTTACAGTACTAGTAGGCTTTATTCATATTTAAGGCACATTTAAAGTTTAACTTTAATTTCTCACTCAGAATCTTACAAGCATCATTTCAACAAAAATCATTAGTTCATTTTAATTTGTGTCTTTAATGTAATATTATTATCATTTTTCTGCTATAGGTCATTATCGTACACAAATTTGCCAAAACAACTGTCCAGTGAGACCGAAATCGTGACCGAATCCTAGAGGGATTAATTAATGCGTGAACATAGCATGATGTATCCTTTAGGGCGAAAAATGCGTTCGGTACCAGGAAACCGTGAAAACGCTACGGAAGATCAAACGTCATTCGCTCGAAACGGACCAGGTCATAATTGGTTAGCAAATAAACTTAAGTATCAGAGTCAATCATAATTGTAGGCCATCATCTCGCAGACATTCAAGGCCATACTCTAGCAGACAACATTTGTATTGACCTCTGTGGTAAACGGAGCACGTGACAAAAACAACATATGTAGGGGAAAGGTCCCATGTGATCGACGTGTAGTAACCACGATGATTCCAGCATTTAGAACCACTTAATCGACTGTAGACAATCAGCAAGGAAGTAAGTAAAATTCCAGACCTGTGAACGATTAAACCGTCAAGCTCCTTGTATTCATCATAATTGGTGTTTGCCAGAAAGAAAGATTGAATAGACACATTTTGGGTAGAGTTTCCTAATTGAATAAAATCACCATGATTGATACGAGACATATGGTATATATCGGGAGATTGTTTTCAAAAGTTGTAGGGGGACCAATATATATGGAAATTAGACCCCGCCAAAGGATTTTGGCAACTACCCATCGCTTATAAAGCCCGCGTGTTAACTTATTCTCGACCCTCAAATGTTTGCAAAATAATTGAATCTAACGCCATTCTGTTTGATCAAAGCAGCCTCTTCGTGCATTACTATAATGCACAAATTGTTGAAAGGTATGGGAAACGTAGCTAGGTCGGTTGACGAAACAGTTTGTACATGATATTATTAATCCTGTTAGACACAACTCGATATGGCTAATCTAACAGCGATACCCGCTAAGTGTAATATAGCATACACTAACTTTGAATGATTAGTCTATCGCGTAAGTTGTTCAAAGACAGCTAAAGCAGTACCCTGACAAAACTGAAGCGATACGAGAGGCTTCTGGACAAATACCTAAGAAACAGATTAGATTTTTCTAGGGGTAGTACATTTTTGTATTGGATATTTTTATACAAACTATAGCTAGTTCCCTGATGGACTTTACTAGAAAAGGGTAGCCCAATATATTGTCTTGTGGTTCTTACCGAACAAGAACTTTTAATGCTCTTAACCGAACTTTGTTCAGTGCACCAACCCTCCATTTGTCATAATTAAATAAAATCATTCGTTTTATAAACGGATGCCTCCGACACGGGATTATGGACGGTTGGCAAAAGAAGGAAGCGGGGTTCAATAAAATGTCGCGTAAGCATTATACATTTCTACCTAGGGAGGAAATTTACTCCTCGGTCGGAGAGAAGAATTTGTCAATAATATGGGGGATAAGAAACTTTTACACATACCTCGGAAGGAAGGGGAATTTGTTCTTGAAACGGACAACATCCCTTAAACATAGCGAAAGTCGCCAACGCAAGACTGGACCAATGGACGTTTCTTGTACACTCATATCGCTTCTGGATCAAGTCAAACAGAGGATCGAAAATGTAGGAGCTGAACTATACGAGTTTCTCCAAACATACACTTAGGCATGACCTTTTTCATTGTGGGTGGGGGGAGGGAGAGGAGGTCGCTACCGTTTCAATAGTAGCGAGGGATTTACCGTACCTTGGTTTGGAGCGGATCTTCTGAACCTTACTAGGTTTGTTCATTCTTTAATCTAATACAAACTTGTACTGCAAACTATAAATTATGTCTTGATAACGAGATTGTAACACACACACACACACACACACACACACACACATATATATATATATATATATATATATATATATATATATATATAAAGAGAATCAATTGAACAAATTAATAATATGAAGTTTATTTTTTTTTAATAAGGACATGTAGCCAAATAAGTGTGAGAACTTAACTGACGAATATTTGGTCAAAATCAAATGTATACGTACTCTTTGGTAGGAATATCGTAATGAATTTGATAAAGTAGAATTCACCAAGATATACTATCCACCATGCATCATTTATCAGAGGTCCAGTATCAGTGTGACTGCACGTTGTCCTGTCGAAGTCAATTGATGTATTCCCATCTACTCCAAGCGATGCATTATAATTTTGATATGTAGTAGACTGTGTTGCATTTTTGTTCAAAGCAACATTTTCTGAAACAGAGAATGAAATTAAACATGAATATAAAATATGATACCTATTTTTACCACTACATGAATATGATATACGATTGTATATTTCTTACCTCCATAATGTTCGTACTGGCCTCTTATAAGCGTTAAGAGACAGACTACCAGAGGCAGGAGAGGAAATCTTTGTAAATGTTTCTGTGTCATTATGTACACAAATGGGCTGGTAAGGCGCTTCTAAAAATATAATTGAAATAATCATTATTATATGACAATGAGATAATCCAAAGTATCGAGTTAATGTTTTAAACGTAAGTCTTTATATCTTTAGTGTTTTGGGAAACATAATTTACATTATAGCAACCATCGTTTATGCCTTAATGAACAAAAGATGAGAATTTTGAGAGAGAGAGAGAGAGAGAGAGAGACAGACAGACAGAGAGAGAGAGAGAGAAAGAGAGAGAGATTGTCTCAATTTCATTACGATTTAAACATGTTATGTTTCTTATCATGAATATATTTATTCCAATTGTGTTTTAGAACAACAGTTCAGCCGCGAAAGGTTTGGAATCCCAAATTTGTGATAAGTCTTGTGAATTTTCACAAATTATAATGACATATATGATGGCCGCCATCACTTAAATGCTTGACGTAGGCTCTTCCGTTTTTGTGCTATTTTTCATGATATATGTGCTTGTTGTCTATCTACGTCTACATTATTGTGTTTCATCATACATTGGCTGATCAGTTCGTATGTGTTTCTTCATCTCCTTGTTTTGAAAACGAGAACAATTAAAATTTTTCTCGGCTATTTTGTTCCACTGTTAAGACGTCATTTGGTTTTGAATAAACAGCCATCACGTGATCGCCAGTCAACCCGCTTACGGTATGATGGACCCTCATTAATTGCAATAAATGACCACACCTTGGCTCTTGATAATACAGACTATACGAACTGGGACTACATTCATCACTACTTAAATGTAAACGGAAGCAAAAAATAAAACGTTGTTTCAAAGCTAGGAAGAAGAATTCCAGTTTTCTCCTTTCGCCCTTTACAGATAAACAATTTAAAAATTTGACTGGTAATTTTGATAACCTGGTGCAAATCGTCAACCATTTTGTAAACTGTCCCAGATATACCACTGCGTATTGAATTATTTAACACTCATATCAGTAGTTTCACCGGAAAAGCGCACAAAAATAGTTAATTTTATCAACGACCAGAATATCGACGTCTTCTTCATAACAGAACTTTGGCTAAACACATCAGGGGATGAACCCAAGTGTGCGAATTTAACACCCACCGATTACTCGATCAAGTCGTTTCCCCGCAACTCTCGCCGAGGTGGAATTGCTGTCATCACAAAGAATTCCATGATAAAACGCCTTAAGTACAACACAACCTTCAATTTTCTGCCACACATCGTTTGAACTAGTCCAAACAACATTCACACTGGAACAAAGGTCAGTCCATATTTTCTGTCTCTACCTTCCTCCTCCTAAGTAGAGAAAACAAGCTGACTAAATCTATCTTTTTTGGAGCAGTTTCCGAATCTTCTGGAGTATGGAAATTCGATAGGTGGCAACCTAATTATTCTTGGAGATTTCAAATTTCACTTTGACTGTCCTGAAAACCCATACACGTCCAAACTTCCTAGATTCCATATATTTTTCCTTCTTTTTCTTCTATTTTTCTTTCTTACTTCCATGAGGTTGTTACGTCATCAAGTTTGTATTAAACATTAAACACGAGTGAACAAATAGAGAAATAAATACAATAACTGAAATCTGGGAATTGAGAAACTTTCTTACATCAAACTATGTACTTACCTCTTCCAATGTGTACACAAGGCCTCAGTCCGACTAAGATCTAAGTGGGTTTTGAAACAGTGGTGTGTTGCAATTGAAGATAACGCAAGGCTCTCGAGGTCACTCTTTACTTCCTCATTAAATTTTACGATTGCGTAGGACTAAGAAGTAACAGTGGCAAACTGCAAGGAAAAATGTTTTATTGCTTTTTTGGCACTATGTGCCCATATTGTGCAATTATTGCGTTAAATTATTTTTATGTTAATATATATATATATATATATATATATATATATATATATATATATATATATATATATATATATTGCGTTAATTTATTCCCATTGTAATATATATATACATATATATATATATATATATATATATATATATATATATATATATATATATATATATATATATATTTATATATATATAATACAAACTGTAAGGATTGATGCATACAATAAAATTTGGCTTTTCCCACTGTGCATGTGATTGAAACGGGACATAGCAGGTTATTTAGCCAAGCTAAATAATCACATTCAAGGTATCGTATGCAATCTCAGACATGCCTAGTAAAGTTCGTGCACGTGGATGACACCAGTGTTGGGAACGGAATTACAACACAATAAACAAATCCACAGTGCTATATACATTAATATAACCAGTGAGCAGATGCCACATCATGACTTAAGAAGCACTCCAAATGAAAATGTAAATGTCTGTTACTAACTTTTTGAGAAAGAATTTCTATATTAATTGAGTAAATTGTCAGCGAAAGAACCTACTATTTTATCTTCTAGCTGGCATAGAAATAAAATAGTAATTTTCGGTCACCATATAGCTTGAAATATATATAATTGATCTGAAATAATAATGAAACAGCTTTCATTTTATGTCAAACATATTTAAATGTCTTGACTAAAGAAACAATGCATTTTAGTTCCGTCAATATAAACGAGTTTATATGATATATAAGAACAGTGTGAGTGTTATACGTTAAATTAAGTTAAATTGTTTATGCAAAAAGGGAATATCTCACTTTCGATACTTTCTGAAGCATAGTAGACATGTCGTAAAGATACGGAGAATATTATATAAGAAATCATTAATTCTTTTATGGTAGAAGATGTTCAATAACCAATATTTAAGTTGTTAACATCAAGGAAAGAGACATTAATGAAATGCATACATAGTTATCTGCATATAAGTAAAATACTTAGAGGGATTGTTTCCAAACTCTAGTAGGAGAAGATTTCGCTATATGACATATGTTCTGGAAGAAAAACTTTAATCCGAGAAAGCGTTTGCAGATATAATGTTTCGTTGCGTGCTGGATGTGGTGGGACAAGTAGCCACTGTTTACCCAGTGATGTATATGTATGCATTTAAAAAATGTTATCCATGTATACGAATGTTTTCTTAGACATTTTGTTTTGATCAGTGTTCAAATATGATTCAAATTTGGGTAAAGTTACAAAATGAGGATGATGATGGAATGACGAGAGAGAAGTATTATATGATCGTCAGTCAGTATCAAGATGTGTAGAAAATATAATGAAATTGTTTAATTACTTCACCTTCTTCCTAAATATCGAATATATTTCACCTATTAAAAAAAACACCCTATCAAACAGAGGTCAGTTAATATAGTGCAAACCAGCATTAAATAATTATAATTTCAACGTCAGAAAATGAGGACCCATCCTTTCGCTCACTGTTTGATGATCTCATGAGTTCATTGTTATATCTAGACACGTGCATAACGAATATTCGTTTCTTTAAATCCATTTTTGTGTTCAGTAAGAGTTTAGGTTACCTAAATCTGCTACTTACACATGAAATTAAGACTATTGGTAAATGCTTATAGTGATGGGGGTCCATTAGTCAAACATTGGAAGACATTTAAGCTGAAAGTTACAATGGGGGTGGGTGGGCTGGATCGGATCACCCACCCCACCTTACATCGTAACTATCAAGGTCGGTGTCTTATATATGGGCTAAACAGAAAGACAAGACTTAGCGGAATACTAGTGCAAATTAGCCTGTCACTGAGTAATTTTGTAACACAGATTCCACTGGTAAAAATATAACAATTTTAATAGACACGTTACTGTACTGGAAAGTGTGCCATATGTCATGATTTACTAAGAAGTTGTTTGAATTGTGTCCTTGCAATCTTTGGATGTGATAATTTGTGTTTGGTTTATGTCTGAAGTCAGCATTCCTCTCACTGGTAGATTTCTATGCTTTTCTTTATCTGCGGTAAGTTTTATCTTCTTAATATAAGAATATCGTTCTGAAACATTAGCAAATATTTTAATGTGTGCCAGTAGTCTTGAATATTTCAAATTATAATAAACTTTATAAATAGTCCCAGTTGTATCACATTGTTGTTACGGGTCAATATGCAATGGTATTGACCGGAGTAGATGTATTCACTGCTTCCGTTGATGGTAATCATGTGCTTGCGTTGGAATAACTAGTTTTGTCTATTCGAAAACAAATGATACCAGATGGATCATGAAGAGTCAGATTTATCTATTCTGTTGATTGAATAAGAGATAATGGTGGAGGCAAAAGATCAGCACATTAATCCATGTGACACATAGTTTAACTGAAAATCAGAAAGAGAACAATACCAAAAATGGCGACGCAACGTAAATAGGTCTACTGCAAATACTTAAAATTGCAAGAATATGTACATACTGAGAGAGAGAGAGAGAGAGAGAGAGAGAGAGAGAGAGAGAGAGAGAGAGAGAGAGAGAATCATTCTAACATATTCATCAGCAGGTCCATAATAAGCATGCTCTGTTTCATATAAACGAAGCAGTTTTATTCCGTGTGAATAGTATGGTCTTATCCATACTTAAAATCTCGTGTAACAAAGCTACTTCAAAATGAATATTAATTCTTATTTTAAGGTATTACCCAAGACCGGTGTTACACAGTACCATATGAACGTCAATGGATGCTGCTGCTGAAAATCTAGACTTCAGAGCAGAATCACAAATCATCCCGTCAGGAAAACAACAATTGCCACACTCTCCAAAGTGCCACCATATAACATCATGGAGACCACAGGACAAGATATTTCAAAAATCACGGCGTACGACTCTAAGCGTAGCGAAAAGCAGCGGAATGAATCAAGTTCAATAATGGTGCAAGGTGCTATTCAGAATCTACCAAGTGAAGTACTTCATCAGCCATGTTGCATATTTGTTATAATTGTACTTTCAGTTTTCATTGATGTATTGAATCAATTTGACTCATATACAAATTTGTTTCTCGTATAAATATTTCGTTGTTTTTCTTTGGCTACATACTATATCATTCACGTAAACAATTTACGTTTTGTTCACTGCTGATGTGCGCTTTCATAATATTAAAAAAGTGTATATTAATGTTTCATTCATAAGCTATCAACATGTACAATATGAAGAAAAACCCCAACAAAATAATGGCTATGTATAAATTGTATTATTTTGATAATAGCGCAGAACGATTAACATGTTTGTTATTAAGTATAGAGCGAAACGTGTATTGACTGAATTATTGAAAAATATTGGGCCCCTGTTTATGAGGCGTAGAATGCCTTGGCCAGTTCGGGCATCAGCTGGCACAAGCAATAGGGACCAATATTTTTCAATACTATGTCAATAACCTATATAGTTGCAGTTAAATCGGATGATATCTGTAGGGACGATTTCTCTTGCTCAGAAATGAATCACGCCAGCACTGTCCTGACAAAGTTTGGTAAATTTGTATCATTGGTATTGTGAAAACTATTTAAACCCCATACAAAGTGCGCCTGTTTCTCTGCTACAGTTCAGTAAACACATCTTCTGGATATGATCGGACCATTTATTTCATGTGTTGTAGTTGAAGTTGGATTTCCTTAATCGAGGATAGTGTACCAATTTGTCCCAAATCAATTGTTGTTGGTTACCCTTGTGCCAATTTAAGTTAGTGACATTGTTTTTTGTTATATTTTAGTCTCGGAATAATGTATAGTGATTAAATATTGGCGTTGATCGCTACCATGCCGTCGTTGTAATATTTATAGACATCAAGACATTAATGTTTTGTTCTGAGCTGGTGGAAAGAACAAAGTGTATACCGCGTGGGAATATCGAGGCTGTTAGGACGAGATTATGTTCCTACGTCATATCAAACGAGTACTGCAATCCGATTCGGAACATAACACAAATGTGGTAATATATTATTACATATTCCATTTGTTTTCAAACATTAAAAAAAATATTAATAGATATTTTCAGAAACATGCATTGTACATTCGTCGTTTCATCAAATGGTAGAACCCTGATCATGTATACTTGTTTAAGCATGTTACATCATTGTCATGTCGTTATTGTAAATAATGATTTGCTCTTTAGTCTCGAATTTTTTAAAATGATGTATATAAAATGTGAATTGATTTAATCTGCAGTCATAGAGGATTACATATTTCCCATACTTTTTAAACGCAACATTAGTTATGGCAGTAAGTAGACGCTTCTCTTACAAACTGCATACTAAATATGAACTTTACCATCATGAACATTTCAGGGTAAATGTTAGAGGTTAACATTCTAAATAATAAAGTCAAGTTTGACAAGAAATCCCACTCATGTACAATACATTCAAACTCATTAATTGTATGTTTTCTGTTGATAAAATAAATTATGAACGCATTAAACTTAAAATCATATGATTAAGGAATAAACAATCTGGTCACTATCTAACATGCTGAAAAGGTTTCTAAATGTTTGTATTTTACGAATACAATTCTAAACAATGTTGCAGAATTTATCTGTATTCATTTCTTTTGTTCTAATTTAACAGTGGCAAGATTTTTAAAAAAAAGGACATACATTTTTCTCAGCGTCAGTATGCTATCTCTCTAACAGTTTCAACTGATGTAATACTTCTAATGTGGGTCACAATAAACACAGCTAGTGATTTCTTGGATACGTCTACATTTATGCTGCAAATTGTGTGTCGATTGTATCCTCAGATTTACTATATACATTCGTTTGTAAGTTATTAAGACACTATATAAGTGTCTCTGCTTACACTTTATCCTAAAATATTACTCACCAGATCATATGGTTTGACAATATCTCTAAAACATTTGACATGAAGAATCTGCAACGGGTTTATTAGCCACCATCTTGAGATATGTGTTATTTAAAAGTGGCCCAGTATTTGAAAATTACATTTAAACGAAGGGTAGTCGTATTGTCATAAATTCGCTTTCTTGGTTGTCGAGACAAGTTTATTGATCTAATTTAAACGTTTGTTAGAGAACATTGCAAGTGCTCTCGGTATCTATCTGTACTGGATGTTTTGAAGATAATGTTCGTGAAGGAAAATGGATGGGAGAAGACATGTTTTTCAGTTTATTGAAGGGTTATAGGGTTGAATGTGTGTAGTTCGATCTCGTCACAATAATTGCTCTTACTGTGTACACAAGTTTCCCCATAGAATATAATACAGTAATAAAAATAAAATTGACAAACAAACCACCCAATTAAAAATGTTTTTGTTCTGTATGGGTTAACCGCCATTATTCAGCACAATATATGCTAGATATAGGGCCAGTGTAAATGGTGGAGTAAGAACCCTGAAAAACATTGCGAAGATGATCGACCCAAGAGAAGCTACTGACAAGTTTTCTCTTGTTCCAAAGTAAGCCGAGCCTGAGACTAAAACCCACGCAGACAGATGTGAGATGACAGTGATCTGGAACGTTGAGCGCTTTAGGCCAATCAGGAATCCACCCATCAAATAAGCAAGTAACAAACATGCAACATCAACAAAAGACAACAACAAATAAAATGGTCTGCCGTTGAAAGTATACATCCGAGTAAGTGTGTAATTCCAGTAATTTTTTAAAGTATCTTAAAGCAACATATATGTGTGTGTCTGTGTTACTACTATCAAAAAACATGTATACATACATGCATACATACATACATACAGACAGACAGACAGACAGACAGACAGACAGACACATATATACATACATACATACATACATACATACATACATACATACATACATACATACATGCATACATATATACATACATACATACATACATACATACAGACAGACAGACAGACATACATACATACAGACAGACAGACAGACAGACAGACAGAAAGACATACATACATACATACACACACACACACACACACACACACACACACACACACACACACACACACACACACACATACATACATACATACATACATACATACATACATACATACATACATACATACATACATACATACATACATACATACATACATACATATAGAGAGACATGCAGACAGACATACAGACAGAGAGACTTGAGAAGGCAGCAATAGATGTTTTCATCATATGTATATATAATTTGTTTGGCGATAAACCAGAAAAAAGTTTATATAAGTGAAAAGTGTCTGTAATAAGTACATGCATGACGAGCAGTCTTTGTTGGGAAAGAAAGAGTTCATCAATGATTAATTGTCTGTTATATATTGATAAAATATTACTGGCTCGGTTGAAAATCTCCAAGTCTCAAATAGATTACAAAGGTTAAAAAGAAGGCTTGTAGATTACTCAAGAATACTTGAAGTCGAAATGCTAGCGTTAGCATCTGAAAGTGAAAGCGGTATGAGAGGAAGATTAAAACCTAAAATAACCTAACATAATTGTAATAAAACTTCTTAGTAACATAAAAAATGAGTCAATTATTACCTTTTAGCAAATAGATTTCCAAATGAATTGTGCAACACACACACACACACACACACACACACACACACATATATATATATATATATATATATATATATATATATAGAGAGAGAGAGAGAGAGAGAGAGAGAGGGAGAGAGAGAGAGAGAGAGAGAGAGAGAGAGAGAGAGAGAGAGAGAGAGAGAAAGAGAGAAGAGAGAGAGAGAGAGAGAGAGAACACCTACAATGTGGTATCGAGTAAGAAAATAACTTCCAGCCAGGAAATATAATGATTACATAATTTTGCTCTTGGTTTAGAAGAATAAAGAAATTTTATATCAGGTGTGAAAGGTTAATTGTTCTGAGTTGAGAAAATACGTGAATTGAAGTTCCAAAGAAACTCGCATACCCAAACCCACCCATCTCCAAGTAAATACATTCAATGGTAAGTCTATTACTGAATTTCCTCGTTTGTATGTGATATTCAGTGTTATTCATTCTGTGTTTGTTACAATGTACAACAAACGGTGCAGGAATTACGGGGCAAACTCACTTCATTAAAGTTTAAAAAACAATTGTTTAAGTAGTGATCGTAATTCTCATCATAAAATAATTATGTTTGAAAAGAAAGAGAAAACAAAGATATGTGAGCGTTGAATACCAACTGAAATTAAGCTGAATTATATTCTCAGTATAGAGTACACTACTAAATTATATTGCAAGGTTACTAAGGCCGAACAATTCACGCTTGCTTCCAGAAGAAAAGAAAAGAGACCCGATTGGCGAAAAATGAATTATCGCTAAAATTAGAAGTCTGCCAAACAGGTCCGTTTTCTAAATATTTAAAAAATACCTCAAATATAATACATTCCACTGCTTCAGTGATCACAAAACAACATTCACTAATTCGGCCTAATTGTGTACAATCATCTATTTGTCAAACGGCAATAGTATTGTTATAACTGTATCATTACCTGATCGATGATTGTAAATGCTGTACTGTTTAGATGGCATGTATAGGTATCGCCACATTTAAATATACACGTAGCTTAGAAACCAAGGAACGCTTCAAAACTTTAATTGAAATGGACCATTTTGGTGATGTGATGTTATATTGTCATGTACAAATGCAGAACGTTATTTGAGAAATGTAATTCTTTCTTTAGTTGTTCCCATATTTGCAAATGTTTAAAATAGAAAAAACTCAGTGTCATGTTTCGATCAGTCGGACTTGTAATGTGACCAGATAGGGCATCATAATTCACAATATCTGATTATTGCAATACATTAGGTCATTTCTTATAAACTTCTCTCTTGGAGTTTTAATGATCAAGGTAAGATATGATTCAAATATAAGCAATCTTATAAAATGAGAAGCGTGAAAGAATGAAGAGGGAGAATCATTATAATTGCATCAGAAAAGTAGCGAGATTGGTATAGATGAATAAAATATAGGATATATTATGACCTTGGAAAGAACAAAATAAACGGTATATTTTGACTTGTGCCTAATGAATAGTGAATCCAACTCATTTTGCAACAAGCGTAACTAAGTCAAGCTCTAAAATTCATAGAAAAACTCTGTCTGTCTGTCTCTTTCTGTCTCTCTCTATGTGGAGGATTAGGTACAGAGAACTCAAACCATCATGGCTCTCTTGTTAGCTCTGTACCATGCTATAAAATAAATTTATTCCGCTCAGTTTTCATTTACGATATATTTTTTTTAAAACAACATTAGAAATTGTAAGATTTATTAAAATTATGAACGTTTACAATTTTAACATCGAACGTTACAGAGATTGTCATTGCCATGCTACAGTAATGGCTCACAATTTCTCCGGATACGAAGGGCAATTTCTGTTCATATACTATACGGAACAAAGTACCGTACGTCCTAAAGTGACTTTGAACGGAGGCAAAATCATTTCTATGCAAGTAGGACAAGTACAATTTAAAGATTCAATGAGTTACTTGGCCATGCCTTTGAGTCTCATGCCTAAAACGTTTGGAATAAAAGAAATGGCCAAATGTTTTCTCTACCAAAGCCAATCAACATGCCGTTATACCCCATTTGCCTGAGGCTCACTACTACGACCCCGACAAAATGCGTACCGAACAACGAGAAGCTTTCCACGCTTGGTACCATACTCACGCTTTGGACCCTTTCGACTTTCAAGAAGAAATGTTAAAGTATTGTCGATCTGACGTAAACATTTTACGACGTTGTTGTGGAAAATTTCGAGAATTGTTCAAGGAGCATGGAGGGATCGATCCTTTCAAAAAGCTTGTGCCATTGCCAAAGTGTGTTCCTTAGTGTACCGAAAACGATTCATGCCTGGAAACACCCTGGCTGTTATCAGTCCTCAAATGACGAACGTTGTCATACATCAATACTCTGTCAAAGCCCACGCTGGATACATTACATGTGCGACAAGAAAGACACATGGATCCAACACGCCCACATCGCAGGAGGCAAAAAGACCATCGGAACGTATTCGGTTTATGGCTGGGACTTAGAAAACCCTCAAATCGTGTACGAGTTTAACAGATGCTTATGTCATGGATGTCCTATGTACTAACCTCAAGGTGACACCAAAAATCAGTTTTTACAACGGACCATGGACGACTTCTACGAGGCTACTTGTCAGCGACGGTTCATATTAGAACAGCAAGGAAACTAGGTGGTGGAAATGTGGGAACACGAGTACGATGACCGTTTAAAACCCGATCACGAGTTTAAACTCATCGTAGAGAGTTACAAATTGGTGGACCCCCTGAAGCCACGGGATTGTTTGTACGGAGAACGGACGAATGCCAACTGTTTGCTGTACCAAGCGCACGAGGAGAAGGAGAAGAAATCAAATATTTGGACGTGTGTTCGCTGTATCCTTACGTGTGCAAATATCGTCACTTTCCCGTAGGGCACCCACAATTGATGACAAAACACATTGACCTCGACAACATTCGACAGTACGAAGGTTTAATCAAGGGCAAAGTCTTGCCTCCTACGGACTTGTACCATCCCGTTTTACCTCACCATTGCCAAGGGAAACTAATGTTTTCCTTTGTTTCAAACTTGTGAAGAAACGTCCAACAAAGACCAACCTTGTGAACATGGCCAGGAAGATCGCACCTTGACTGAAACGTGGGTTAGCGTGGAATTGTTTTAAGCTCTGGACCCGGGATACCAGCTCTTAGAAGTGTACGAAATATACCACTTTTCCAAGACACAACAATACCACAAGGGCGACGGGACACAGAAAGGTATTTTTGCAAACTACGTGGATGCCTTTTTGAAACTAAAACAAGAAGCTAGCGCTATCTTTCCTGGTGTCACACTCAGAAGAGCAAAAGAAGTTCAAAGAAAAATATTGGGAGCAGGAAGACATCACTTTAGACCACATCGAGAAAAACGAAGGAAGGCGATCGTTTGCCAAAGTGATGTTAAATTGCTTGTGGGGTAAAATGGCACAACGCCTGTCTTTACCCTAGACGGAGTATTTGTCCGAACCTTCCCGCTACTTCCAGATGATTCACGACAAAACCAAATACATGAAACACGTGGACGTCATTCGTGAGCACTTGATCTAAGTTAATTACGAAGAAGAAGTAGACTTTGTGGAAGCCGTCAAATTTGGGAATGTCATCATTGCGGATTACGTGACCGCCCATGCTCGCTTAGAATTGTACGAAGTGTTAGAACTGTTAATAGATGGTGTGTTGTATTTTGAGACGGACAGTTGCATCTACATCGATCGACAGAACCATTGTTACCCTGACATCGAAGGAGACCGTTTAGGAGCCTGGACAGATGAACATCCCGACGACAAAATTCTAAGTTTTGCAAGTGGCGGTCCTAAAACTTACAGCTACGGATACCGAGACCCATAAGGAGAAATGCACACCGAATGTAAAGTAAAAGGATTCAATCTCAATTATCGCACCAGTCGAGTTGTGAACTTTGGCGTGCTACAAGAAGCCTTACAGTAGGGACAGGATGAAACTTTTAAAGTGACCACCCACGAACTTGCGTTGCATAGTGCGATGTTATATCTTGCGATTGTAGTGATGTCATACGCTGTGACCTCAGCGATTCAGCAGGACATCGTGGGAACTTTTCAATGACTACTACAACTAAACGTACCATAGAAAGTGATGCTGTGCGTGTCAATCCTGAGGGATTCGAAGGCAGTGACACACGTCAACGTGTACTGCTGACAATTTCACCGTACCTCATTGAACTGAAGTTTGGAGAGTGCAATATTCGTTCCCTACCTGCATGCCTAAATACTATAACTTTAAAGGTCGATTCCAAAACTTCAAAGAGAAATGGCCAAAATATTTGCCTGGACCAACTCTTGAAGAATTAGCCAGAGCCGGATATTTATATTTGGGCGAAGGGGATAAAATCAAGTGCTTTAGTTGCGGTGAGTCAATTTACGAGTGGGAACAGAAGGATTCCGCTGACCTTGAACATGCTCGATGGTCTCCAAATTGTCACTACCAACCTTTAGTGGGACCTTAGTTATTGAAAGTGACAATTCCATGTCGTTTAGGAAACCAGTTTGTCTAGGAGTCAAACTTAAACCAGTATATAAACCCTCTTTAAAAAATAATATTCAAGGATTATCACACGAATTGCAAGATAAGATCTAAAAGGAAATTTGGCGGGGTTATGTTAAAGCAAAATCTCAATTGATGACTGTATAACTTTTGTGTCGTGAAATTCACAAGAGGAAAGTGAAACAAAATACCAACGTGTCAGATGTTTCTGGACCAAGTGTGCCTTTTTCCACAGATTCCAATGTAGACCGTTTACATCCGAGCATATATTGATCATTCTTGACCGTTACCATGAAAGGCAGTGGTCCGAAATTACACACCATTTTAATCACTTTTGTTTTTGGAGAAGATTTTAAATAATTTTGTGCAGAATATACACTTATGGACTTCGACATAAAGAAGTATAAAATACACTACCATGCCACAACCTTTATCACTTGTGATAAAACAGATTCCATTAGAGGATATCAATGCGAATATTCAAACGGTAGAGGAATACCAACACTTATTAATAGAACTGTGTCCCATCAATTGGGGTCGACGTTTAGTGTGTGTTTTAGTGACTTGCTTTCTGGGATTTTGTTTACCTGTAGATTTCTTTTGGACAATACCTACAAAGACAGTATGTGGAATGCTTTAAATGTCCACGAGAAACTCATTTTGTTAAAAGCCTTACGCTTTCATCTGGATACTTTTCGACCTCTACAGGAATAAGGTGTACGACGATGTGTGTGTAGCTTGTGATTTACACACTCATTGGACAGATGTACGTGACTGGAAAAGTTGGGGTTTTGAGGCTTGGACAAAAGAAGCATTCTATTATGCTCAAGCGTTGCGATCGTAAAAGCCATCGTCGAGTGAAAAAAATCACTTTTAAACCATTGTGTTATAAACAGTGCCAGAAGAAGAAGAATCTGTCACCAAGGATAATCACTCCTGTCAGGACAGGACTGTCATGGACATTGCCCCAAAAAGGCCATTTCGAGAGGACATCTATGTGACTGTACCCAATGTAGAGACTATAAGAGCATTACACACTACCTCTAGGACACTTTGGTTACCAAAATGATGTGGTATAGAGACTTGATTATATTCCACTTTGATCGTTACCATGTGTTTTTATTCCTGTACTTAGCCATTTGGCTTTTATGTATTTTTGTCTTTCGTGTTGTTTCAGTTTATACTTAAATTGAAAGAAACGTGTCCTGCAAAAAGTATAAAAATCTCTTGTCTTGTCTGTTTTGTTACATACCCTACCTTACTATGGCTACCTCTGCTATTAATACTCTTTCCTCCTCGACATTCAAAGTCATTGACGAACACTTAGATCATCCTAGTTGGGAGGCTTTTTATCATCGTCATCCTTTTAACATGTTAATTGCTGGACTGAGCGGTTCAGGCAAAACCGAAATTGTCAAACGTTTGATCGAACATAAACATCATTTGATCGATCGTCTACCTCAACGCATCGTGTGGTGTTACAAAGAGTGCTGATCGGCATACAGTCTCTTGCAATCAATTCACGGTGATTCCATCGTGTTTGTGGAAGGCATTCCTAGCGAAGAAGACTGGATCGTGACTGAACCCAGTCAAGCTCATTTGGTCATTTTCGACGACATGTTAGGAGAAGACGAAGAAGAAATTAAACCATGGTTTGCGCATAAAGTCATCATCATAATGCCAGTGTCAATTACATTACACAAAATTTGTTTCAACAAAGTAAAGCCCATCGTACTAGTAGTCTCAATGCTCATTACGTGGTCTTGTTTAAAAGTCCTAGAGATAAATCGCAAGTACAAGTCTTAGCTAAACATTTAGGAACACCTTAGCTGACTCATGCGTACGATGATGCCACTCAAACTACTCACACCTATTTACTCGTAGATTTACCCCCCACGATTGTTTGCGATTTCGTACCCATTTGTTTCACGACTGGTGAAAAGACGGAGGAATTGTCGTGTACACGTCCTCGTCTTCGACATAACAACAACTACAACAAAACAATCTATACAAACCTCGGTCACTTTGAACTTGTTTCATACATCGTCAACATGACGTCCCTTCAGTCTCATCTTCCCGTCAAATTGATTCGTGCCTTGTACGGCATCACTCGCGAAAGAAATCCACAAATACGTGCTTACGTCTTAGAAGCCCGCCTCAAAGAAGTCATACGATGGTTTATGGTGACAGCACATCTATTGCTGCAAGTTATCATTCACATTCCACATCAAGCCAGACGCTTCTTTGATAAAAAAAAAGTATGCCTTGTCGCATCCGGCAGATCCTTGCATCAACACTCAAACCAAAAAGCAAACAATTTTGAAACCTAGAGGTAGCTGTTCTCTAGGAGGTGTCAGCATTCGTTCCCTCTTAAAATGGGATCCCAATGTCCCCAATGGTCACCCCAAGAAAAAAGCCAAACAATCCCCAAAGGAAAAGAACAATGTTGTCAAGACCAAAGCACAGAAAAAGAAAATTCCACAGAAAAGAGCTGTCACCCGCAAAAGAGGCACTTCGGCCAGGGCGCAACCATACCTTCGTAAACCACGACCTGAAGAAGCCGTGAGCGCGTATCCAGTAGCCTCAGGTTCCTCTACTTTTTAGTTGCTGGTGATGCCAACCAATTCCAATTTGACACTCGTTCTTCTTGATTTGGTGAAACACTGGAAAACGGCGTCTTACAAAACATCTCCTCCACCGGTGACGCCTTCTTCATTAGCGGCTGTAGCAGCTCCTTACAAAGTTCCTGCCCTCAAAGTCACAGTTCTAGAAAGATCCGACATGTTACAGAGTTTATTAGATTTATCCAAACAAGAACTCTCCCGATTTATTTCGTTGCAAACTCCTTCACGACGTGTTTTACCTGTTATGAAGTTGATACGACGCAGAGATAATCAGTGATGTCGCATTCCAGTATAAAAATGTCTTGAGGACAACATATAGGATTATCACTGTTTTGTCGAAGCGCTAGTTACAAGAAGAATATAAAAGGGTGTGTGTACTAAGTCATTGACGTCAGTGAATTTGTGGACGAAGAAGCAAAGATGTCGCCCCGCAGAACACATTTTTATTCACCAATCAAAGGAAAGAAAAGGAAACGACTACCTCCTCGTTTAGCCAAACATGGGGACATGTCTGTCCTATCCAAGATCTCTCCACCCATGCGAAATCATTAAAACTACCTCCATGTTGTCATCGATACCGTGTGCGAGTGTTGTGTGAATGTCATGAAAGGTTCGATACCTTTTTCTCCACATCAGAAAAAATGCATAGCCAAACATCGACACGATCTACTTCGAATGGTCCAAAGAAAATACCCATCCGTGAAAAGAAAAAAATGTTGTTGCAACGCGGAGGTATTTCACCCTATCTTTCTCCTGTATTGGCAGGAGTAGTGAAACATATGCTAACCCGCGCATTGTCAAGCATAGCAATATGATACAAGGAAGACACAAGGGATGGCTTAAGGAATGCCCAAAGTGATCGATAGAAATATGTATGATCCTTTGGTCCTTTCAAACAATGGAAGGAATACCATCGTTGGCAAGAACAACGAACCCCACATTTACCACCCAATCCTCATTTGACCGAGATGTCCCAATTAGAACACGAATTGCAAGCGCTGATGAATCGCCACGATTTGTCCGAAACCGAAAAATCGCAAAAGTACTGCCAGCTTTTGCAACGGCTTCATCTCGTTCATCGGAAAGCTGTGAAACAAACAGCTGTACCAACTATACACGATTTGAAGGCTGTGATGAAAAGTCCTTAGTCATCACTATATACAGTGGAAAAGACAGAAGTAACTCCACAATTGCACAAGGAAGAGGAAGAAACCCACGACATCCTTCAAATACCCACTACAACTTCAATTCCAAGTAAAATTGCAGGTTCCTTGTTGACCCCTTCCACAACTACAACTCCCATTCCTAGTAAGATTGAAGCTTAATATTTGACCCCTTCCCCCACTCCCAAACTAGAAGAACTCAAAACTTGGGTTAAAAAGATGATGGCCACTACTCCTTCGACAGAAGTGAAAAAAAAGAAAGTAAAGCAGAAGTGAGAAAAGAAAAGAAGACCAAAGCTATCCCATTACCTCCAACACCATCACCACCACCAGTATCCTTGACGTTTACTCCTGTGGCACATTGAACACGTAAAACCGTTTCCAAACAAATACCATTTCGCTCCACCCAAAGTAGTATCATCGATGAGTGGGTGACTTATTAACAAAACCATGGAGAATGTGTTAACCAGCATTTACTACGATCCAACCAAACCTGCAGGTCATGGAGGTGTTCAGAATTTGTATCGTACTGATAAAACTCGCCTGAAAATGTTCCGTTGATCTGAAGTGCAACGATGGTTACAAGAGCAAGATAAGTACCCTTTACAAAAACCTTTTCAACGAAACTTTTACAGAAGTCGCACTCAAGTGGAATGCATCAATCATCAATGGCAAGCCGATTTAGCGGATGCCTCTCATTTAGCCACCTACGATATTGACTACAAATATTTGTTTTGTGTCATCGAAGTCTTTTCTAAATTTGCCTGGATCGTGCCATTGACATCCAAATCGAGCACAGAGTTAGTACGAGCTTTGCAACTGGTGTTGAAACAAATTGGTCGTCACCCTCTTCGATAGCAAACCGACAAGGTACATAATTTCTGAACCAACGAGAATCCTTGAAAGAACGCATGTAGAAATAGTTTACGCATCAACACACTCTCAAGTACATCGATTCCTTACCGAACGTAATCCAAGCATACAACCAATCTTACCATAGAATCATTGGACGTGTCCCACAAGATGTGACACCCGACAACGAAGTGACTGTTTTTGAACGTCTGTTTGGTACGTCCCAGACGATGGCTGTCCCCAAAAAAGGTGAAGTGTTAACCACTGGAGATTGGGTTCGCATTGGGAAAACCAAACGCACTATTAAAAGCAACGTTTTACTTGCCTGATTTACAACGTTTCACCAAAACGAGACGACGTGTACGACATTGAAAGCATTATCGAACGAAGATTCTTGGATTGACTCTTCGCAAGTCATTGACTATAAAAAGAAGTGACCATCATGCCCCTCAGCACAGCCTCAGCTACCGCAGTGACCATTCCTTTATCCAGTTGTTCTCTGCAAATTTTTCAAAAGCAACCCTTGTGGTTGTGGTGTTGAGAACTTGTACCTAACAATCAAATCGTCTTTTTCGGTCAAATCTTTTGTGCTGTATTGTGTTATCGGTGCAGCCATTGCTAATTTGAGTTTTCAACAAGGAGACAAACAATTGTGGACTATTTTACTCAGCAGTTGCATCGGTTATCTTCTTCCTAGTCCTTCCCTGAAATAATCTTACAACGGGAACAACAGTAACAATATTGGCAGACTTGCGTCCAATGTCTGTGATTCTCCCAACATTCACCCCTCCAATCACAATCCTCTTTTAGACACTCCTTTAACCTCGAGTGACTCCTCGGACAGAGGAACTTTGGAATTATGAACAACAACAAAATTAACCAATTGTTCTTACCGTTACCCAGTGAAGTTCCATGGAGGTGTTTCCTAACAACACTTTGTGCTGTTACACGACTAAATTACCTCAAACTATTCATTTAAATCAAGATGCCCATTAGGAAGTGGCTTTAGTTGAAATGATACACCCGACACAAATCAAAAACTTCGTCGAAAATCAAAGCACAAAAAGACTGACGAAAATCAAAACACTTTTAAAGTAGAAGTTTATGACGAGCAATTGCAACAACACTTGGACGAACGCCTCATTATCAGTGACCCGATGAAAACACAGGACCCCAAAACTAAACGGTCCACCTATCTATTAACCATTCCTGCAGGTTTTTATGTTAGTGGTCACCATTTAGTGACTACACTTGCTACCAGGTTCCATACTGTGTTTGGTAAAGCCATGGATAAAGCCAGCAAAAATGTTACCTTTGAGCACAATAAAGTGGCTTGTCGTCTAATGATCAAATTTTAAAAGGATACAAGTTTGGCTATTACCTATTTTCCTGAATTGTATTATAGTTTGGGTGGAGACTTCAGGTTGGTCAAGAAAAAGAAATACCATCAATGACCAGTAAGTTGGAGTTTGCAAAATATTATCGATTCCGTGTAGAAATGAACCAAGGACTCAATTTGATTTTTGTGTACTCCGATCTGCTGGTGTACAATGTGGTAGGACACACCCCTGTGCCGTTACTGCCTGGTATTCATTTCGATGTGGATTCTGCCATGATCGCTGACGAGGAAGGTGGAAATACCTATCAAGTTCACCGCGAGTTTGTACTTCTTCATTATATGCCCGTCAGTAAGTCGTATTTCGACAGTGTGTACATTACTATAAAAGGGTATCTGGGACAAAATATTCCAGTCACTAAAGGGAAACTCACAGTGAAACTCCATTTTTCAAAAACTAACAACTGAAAAGTTATGCATATTGTGTACAGAGGAGTCGTTCGACAACATGGACATGGTTTAGGAGATATGTTTAAATCAGCATTTCGTTCAGTGGTCCCTATTTTTAAACCGATGGTGACACGAGGATTACACGCCTTAAAAGATGTCACATTGACTCACGGAAAAAAATTATTAAAAATGTCATCATTAACAAACAAGACCCCAAATAAGCTTTCTCGAGAGCAGGCAACAATGTTTTGCTTCAAACGGGTAAAAAGATTTTCAGCCAATGTGAAAGTGTTATAAATGCCCTGTGCGGTACCAAGTCTGGCATTCTTGCTTCTCTGATGACACATCAAGGTCAAGGCAGAAAGCGACGACAAAGACACCCTTCCAAAAGTCTTCATACCTCTAAAGCTAGAAAGACTAAGAAAAAAAGAACCATTCGAGACTGAGACATTTTTGACTATTAAAACAAATCATAGAGACTGAAAAGAAAATGATGAACCAAGAATCTTGTGCCTGTTCCTAGTCGGAACTGGATCTATTTGCCATGCCACCCACTATGATAATCGTGCAAGAAGCCCAATTCTTCGAAATTTATCCCGTCTCCTCTTTGGCGGATTCAGCTCCCATCGAGTTTGAAACCAAAGGGCAACCCGAAGATCTACATCGATCCGAGCAGCAGTTACTTGTATTTGAAAGTGAAAGTGATCCAAACGGATATTTCAGTTCCGGGAGCCGATGTTCGAGTAGCTCCCGTCAACAATTTCATGCATTTCTTGTTCAGCGATGTGGATTTGTACATGAATACCAAACTGGTGAGAAGTAGCATGGATACTTACCCTTACCGAGCGTACCTCGAAATCTCTTGACGTACGGAAAGGAAGCCTATAACACTTATCTAGATGCTTGCGTGGTATGGAAACCAGACACAGAAGGCGAGGATAAATGTAACGATACAGCCTTCACAGCAAATGACGATCCTCACCATGTGGGTTATTACAACCGTCGAAAGAAAATTTTGCAAGGACGTAGTTTTGAACTGTTCGATCGTTTGCATTTGGACATGTGGTTTCAAGAGAATTATTTGATGAACGGTGTATATATTTGCTTGAGACTGAACTGTTTCAGTACTGCTTTCCATTTGATGGCTCATGCCAACGAATACAAAACCATTATCCAAGAAGCCAAGTCATGCGTGCGTCATGTGGAAGTGTTACCTAAAGTGGGAAATGACATCAGTCACACTTTGAGGAGAACGACAGCCAAGTATCCGATACGACGTATGGAAGTAAAAACTTTCAACATTGCCGCTGGACTCCGATCCAAGATCCAAGATCATCTGTTCCAAAGACGGTTACCCAAACGTTTATTCATTGGTATCGTTAGCAATGCAGCCATAAACTGTGCCCACAATGAAAATCTTAAGCACTGCAGAGTATCCAAAATCGAAGTCAGTTGCGATGGCAAAACGTTGTGTACCCGACCCTTCGAACCCAACTTTGCCCAGAATAATTACTTGAGGTCTTACTTGTCGCCACATGACAGTTACGAACCAACACCAGTCACGGCATTTCCTACGACGATTATGCAGAATGTTACACTTTTGTGGGCTTTTGATTTCACTCCAGATCAAGGCAGCGACGAGGGACATTTTCACCCTATACAATCTGGGCAACTACGTGTGGAACCTCAGTTTGCATATGTTCTTTCGGAAACGGTGAATGTCATTATGTATGCCGAATTCGATAATTCCATATAAATCAACAGTTTGAGAAAAGTCATTCTAGACTATTAGAAACTATGGAAGACCCTTGTCCCTCTTTGAATAGTGGAGAATCGATTTAAATGGAATGGTAGGTTACAGAGAAAGCAAACCCCAAGACAATAATGAAGAAGTAGTGATAATGCAGTGCAGATGGAAAGAACATGAAGAACAGTTAGTCGCCTGTTTTGTCAATCACTTGGAGGATAAAATGAAAGACATGATCAAAAAAGATTGTTATGGATGTCAAAACGATCATCCCAGTCAAATTCAACACGATAAATGTATGATGATGAGTAAAGAAGAAAAATTAGATGATTATCTGAACGAAGCGTGGAGTCTCATCTCAGAAGAATCCGTGTTACATCAGTAGTATAAAAGCTTGCGTAATCATTCGTCACCTTCATTATTTGCTCGAGAGATTTATCACATCGAAGCTCTCTTCTCACAGAGTAAGGAGACGAAGCAAAAATTCAGTTACTTGCCAGACCTTTTCAAGCAAAAGTCTGGATCGAATTGATGACTTATCATCACCTGTTCAGAAAAATCAAGACCACAACAATGGATACCTGGGAACTTTATTACCTTTTAGACCGTAGTTCGTACACTGCTTCTTGGAATAGTATTGTGTGTGTTAAAGATGAACTACCTCATCGCAAACCTCAAGAGCATCATGCTAATTTCATCAACACAGACTACAGTCATCTTCCAGCAACTCACTGGGTAGCTGTCTACTTTCCTCAAGAGGGATGTGTTGAATATTTCGATTTCTATAGATTGTTCCTTTGGAAGACGATATCATTGACTTTATGAGAAGAAATGCCCAGACGACACGATTCAATAATGCGAAATTACAAGGCACAGATTCTTTGGTGTGTGGATAATATTGTGTCTATTTTTTGCATCATAGCAGTCTTGGATATTCTATAAAACATTTAGTGACTTATTTTGATCGTCACTCGTCTGGAAATGATGACAAAGTATATCGATGGTTCTGTAACCATTATGGCTATGTGTTGTCTTTAGCTAGGAAACGTAGTGTGCATCAAAAGCCCAAATGTCTTCCAACAGTGGAAATCTCTATTTAATTGACAACATTGTCAACCATGCCAAACATGATGTATTTGTGTTGTTGAAAAAAATGTTTGTTAGTGAATTGAAAAATATGTGTTTGTGAATTAAAAAGATGTTTGTTAGTTGAAAAAATTATATTTTGTTAGTTGTTTGTTATTTAAATAAAAATGTTGTGTTTTGAAACCAATGCGTCTGTCGTTTGGTTTGCATTTATATTATTACAGATGCTTTTTGACTTCTATCTATCGATCACATCAAACTATCCTAACATTCCCAACACTAAACCATAAAGGGGTGTTTTCTATCGCGTCCGCGCTTGAACCATAAAAAGACAGGGTAGTCTCCTGTCTGACTATAGTCTGCGGCTAACAGAGCAACAAGTCACACGTAATGGAGCAATTTTATGCCAGCGAATGGAATAATCCCTCCAGAAGCCCTGAGTGTGATAATGGGCGTGGGACTCAGTATCGCAACAGGATGGAGCCTTAGCGCCCAGGAGAAGAGGACAACTTTACTACTGATATGGGATAACAACGAGACAGAAGTTAATAAACAGGGGAATTTCAAGTATAGAAGCAATCGGGGAAAACGGCAACAGCAGCGGAAAAAGACCCAGCTAGACCGAGAGAGCACCTCACCCCAACACCAAGAATCACTGAGGAACCTGCCCCTACCCCACCTGAAAAGGAGGAAACTGTACAGGGGGATGAAATAAAGTCCCTCATAGATCATATGGCAGAGCTATCATCTCAACTTCGGGCTCTCTTCGAGGCTCAAACTGAGGAGGGTGCCAAGTCGCCACCACCGCCTGATCCAACACCATCACCATCACCACCACCACCACCCCACTAAAACAGGGGAAGTCTAAAAGTCTACACCTACTCTTAAGCAGACACCAAATGGCAATTAATTTGGACAAAAAACTGTAGGAAGCCTCGACCCTAGAAGGATTTATGTCACCAGTAAAAGCTGTGCGTATGCCAAAAAAGACGAAGGATGAAATCATGAGGAAACTTTGCAGTGACCTGGGACTCGCTGAACTTATCAACGACAAGACGAAGGCAAGCAATTTCGTAGCCGCCATCACTTACATAGGTTTCAGGTCACTGGAAACATCGAATCCCAGAATGGTCCAGTGGCACTTTACTCTCAAGATCCTTACGCACTATTACTATGACATCCCCTCCATCACCTCTTCGATGCTGCGCAGCACTTAGCCTCCCTCCACGAAGTGTACTTCCCCAGAGTAACCAGGGAGGCTGAAAAAACCGCTGCCTTCATCGCAGAAAGGGAGGATAGACGAGGCACCATCTGCCAGTCTGCTATACAGCCCTTCTAAGGGCTACAATATTACCATTTACGTAATTGAGCTCTCATTTGTTACAAGAACTCTATTCGAACAAGCTTTTTTGAAAAATCAGACTTGATCATTTTAAAATACCGCTCGAAATTTACAATCTATTTAAACCTAACAGTGACCAAACTCTACCTATCGCTTAGATATTTTAGAACACAATTTATTAGGGATTTATGTACTAGAAATATTGGTATACACTATGTACTAGAAATATTGGTATGTTAAGTGATAGGAAAATTCTACATTTGATTCAATTGCACAGGTGGCTTACACAAAATTGGTGTATATTTTGTCCATTTGTATAACTGGACCGAATTTGAAATAAGTATGGCTAGGGCGTTTCAAGATAAATGACATCAAAGGGCTAGCCTTCCGGGACTTTTTCCTCCGTTTCTGCGACCAGAACCTCTCAACAGGACGATATGAGAAAACTAGTTTTCTCTCGTCATTATTTGGTGCCATTACACCTCTAGTATACCTCCGCTGATTGGTTGATAGGGTTGAGTTCGTTTTGGTACTATTCCCACTCACCTGAAGGTCTTTCATTCATTTTGATGCCATTTTTGGGACTCGACATGACGACCAAATTAAATAGTTCACTATCTGTACATAAATGCCCGTGGGGATGTGGCACTATTCCCTCCCCACGGGATTAATTCAATAGTCAGCTGTGCTGACATTAAACAGTGCCAAATGTCTCTGAGTGGACGAGTGCACTTTAAATAAACTATTGAAACTGTCTGACCATCCATTGTTTGACTCATCCTCCTACTAAGATGTGCTCAAGACTAGCCACGCTGAACGAAGCTTACGTCAATCTGCATCGTATCAGACAAATTCTGATGCCAAAGCCTGAAGAAATAAAGATGCTAGAATGTTGCAAGTGACGGAAGACTTAATAGAAGAACTCTTCAGAAAGGAAATTTAGAAAGAAAAAGACGAATGGCCATCACTTCTCGTGCACACAAAACAGCCCTTTTCAGAGCTACCCAATACTCTCGAAAATAATTAACAATTCAATTTGCTAATGGTATGTGAAGAAGTTCGAAAAAAATAGAAGTGAGTCTATAGTCACATTCTTTCTTTTACTTTTGTTCGAAGTGCATCTATAAGTGCAACGTTTCTTCCAGTAACTTGTTCAATTTATAATTCATGTTTGTAAAGTAAAAAAGTGGGCGAGTGTTTCTTTTAAGTCCGCGTGTTTTGTGATAATAGGGGTAATGTAAGTTTTTGACCACAGTTATGTTTGCCGTCACGTCCGCGCTTGTCCCATATATAGAGAAACACTCGTCAGTCTGGCTACCTATCATTGGGCTGTTTTTTAAACTTCAAAATGCACCTGGCTAATGCTGGCATCTCCCAGGTCTAGCCCCGCACACAATTTCCTATAACAAACATTTTTTTCCTTCCATAACACTAATACATTATCTTTGACATGGTTGACAACGTTGCGAATTAAATTGGGATTTCCACTATTGGAGGACATTGGGCCATTGATGTACACGACGTTTCCTACCTAAAGACAACAGATAGCCATAATGGTCACAAAACCATCGATCTACTTTGTCATCGTTTCGAGACAAATGACGATCAAAATAAGTCACTAAATGTTCTAAAGAATATCCAAGACTGCGATGATGCAGATAATAGACACAATATTGTCCACACACCATAGAATCTGTGCCTTGTAATTTCAAATTATTGAATCGTGTCGTCTGGGCATTTCTTCTCATAAAGTCAATGATATCATCTTCGAAAGAAGGGTAATCCATACGAATCAAAATACTCCACACAACCCTCTTGAGGAAAGTAGACAGCTACCCAGTGAGCTCCTGGAAGATGACTGTCATCTGTGTTGATGACATAAGCTTGATTCTCTTGAGGTTTGCGATGAGGTAGTTCATCTTTAGCACACACAACATGATTCCAAGACGCAGTGTACGAACTACGATTCAAAAGATAATAAAGTTCCCAGGTATCCATTTTTTGTTGTGTAGCCTTGTTTTTTTTTTTCTTATCTTCACAGATGATGATACGTCATCAATTCGATCCAGATTTTTGCTTGAAAAGGTCTGTCAAGTAACTGTTGGTTTGCTTCGTCTCCTTACTCTGTGCCAAGAGAGCTTTGATGCGATCAATTTCTCGAGCAAACAATGGAGGAGATGAATGATTACGTAAGCCTTTATACCACTGATGTAACACGGCTTCTTCTGAGATGAGACTCCAAGCTTCGTTCAGATAATTGTCCAATGTTTCTTCTTGACTCATCATCATACATTTATCATGTTGAATTTGATTGGGATGGTCGTTTTTACATCCATAACAATCTTTTTTAATCATGTCCCTCATTTTATCTTCCAAGTGTTTGGCAAAATAGGTGACTAACTGTTGTTCCTGTTCTGGCCATCTGGACTGCATGATCACTACTTCTTATTTTTGGTCTTGGTTGTCTGCTTTAACTGTAACATCCCATTCCATTTCCATGGATTCTCCACTATTCAAAGAGGGACAAGAGTTTTCCATAGTGTCTAATATTCTAGAATGACTTTTCTCAAACTGTTGATTTCTATGGTATTATCGAATTCAGCATACATAATGACATTCGCTGTTTCGGTAAGAGGTCCTGCAAACTGAAGTTCCACACGCAGTTGCCCCGATTTTATAGGGTGGAAATGTCCCTCGTCGCTGCTTTGGTCTGGAGTGAAATCAAAAGCCAACAAAGTGTAACCTCCTGCATAATCGTCGATGGAAATACCATGGCTGGTGTTGGTTTTTAACTGTCCTGTGGCTACTTACAGTGACAAGTACGACCTCAAGTAATTCTTCTGGGCAAAGTCGGGTTCGAAAGGTCGGGTACACAAAGTTTTGCCATCACGACTGACTTTGATTTTGGATACATTGCAGTGCTTAAACTGGAAAGGATTGTATTTGTAGGTACTGTTAAAGGCTGCATTGCTGACGATACCGATGAATAAACGTTTGGGTAACTGTCCTTGGAACAGATGATCTTCGATCTTAGATCGGAGTCCAGTGTCAATGGTGAAAGATTTGACTTCCACGCGTCGTATCGGATACTTGGCTGTCGTTCTGCTCAAAGTGTGCCTGATATCATTTCCCACTTTAGGTAACACTTCCACACGACGCACGTATAACCTGGCGTCTTGGATCATGGTTTTGCAGTGGATGTCATCAGCAGCCATCAGATGGAAAGCAGCACTGCTACGATTCAGTCTCAAGCGAATATCCACCCCGTTCAGCAAATACTTCTCTTGAAACCACATGTCCAAATGCAAACGATCGAACAGTTCTAAACTACGCCCTAGGTGAATTTTCTTTCGACGCTCGAGAAAACATCTCATTGACAACAGTGCGCTCGTCTGCGATCAAGGCTGTGCTGTCGAACTTATCTGCTGAGTTAGGTTTCCATACCACTCAAACATCTAAATGAGTGTTCTTGGCTTCTTTTCCGTACGTCAAGCGATTTTCGAGGTACGCTCGGTAATGGTAAGTATCCATGCTACTGCTGATCAGTTTGTTATTCATGTACAAATCCACATCGCTGAACAAGGAATGCATGAAATTGTTGACGGGAGCTACTAGGGTATCGGCTAGCAGCTGGGCGCCGTCCGTTTTGGTCACATTCACTTTCAAATACAAGTAGCTGTTGTTGAGATCGATGTAATCTTCGGGCTGTCCTTTGATTTCAAACTCGATGGGAGCTGAATCCGTCAAAGAGGAGACGGGTTGAAATTCAACCCATTGGGCTTCTTGCATGGTCATCATCGTGGGTGGCATGTCAAAAAGATCTAGTTCAGACTTGGAACAGGCACAAGATTCTCGGTGCATCATTTTTTACTCTCATTCTCTATGAGTTTTTTTAATAATCAAAAATGTCTAAGTCTCGAACGGTTCTTCTTTTCTTCGTCTTTCTAACTTTATAGGTACGGAGACTTTTGAAAGGGTGCCTTCGTCGTCGCTTTCTACCTTGTCCTTGCTCTGTCGTCAGAGAAGCAGGAATGCCAGACTCGGTACCGTTCAGGGCATTTATAGGACTTTCTCGTCGAACCAAAATCTCTTTACTCGTTTGAAGGAAGACATTTTTGCCTGCTCTCAAAAAAGCTTCTTTAGGGTTTTGTTTGTCAATGAGAACATTTTGAAGAAAATCGTCGCCGTGAGTCAATGCGGCATCTTTTAAGGCGTGCAATCCTCGTGTCACCATCGGTTTCAAAACAGGGACCACAGAACGAAAGGGTGATTTAAACATATCTCCTAAACCATGTCCTCGTTGTCGAGTGACTCCTAGGTACACAGGATAAATCACTTTTTTCAGTTGTTTGAGAATCGTTTTTGAAAATGGAGTTTTACTGTGACTTTCCCTTTGGTAAATGAAATATTTTGTCCTAGTTCTCCTTTAATAGTAATGCTGACACTCGCAATACGACTTACGGACAGGCAAATAATGAGGATGTACAAATTCAAGGTAAACGTGATAATCGTTTCCACCTTCCTCGTCAGCGGCGACGGTAGAATCCACTTTGAAAGGAATGACACGCAGTAACGGTACAGAGGTGTGTCCTACCACATTGTACTCCACCACATCGGAGTACACAAACATCAAGTTGAGTCCTTGGTTCATTTATACAGGGAATTTAAAATATTTCGCAACATCCGAGTTACTGTCTATGAGTTGTGTTTTTTCATTTCTCTTCTTGAACAACTTAGTGTCTCCACCTAAAGAAGCATACAATTCAGGACAAAAGGTAATGCCTTTATGCTCTGGAAATTTGATCATGAGAGACGAGCCACTTGATAGTACTCAAAGGTAACACATTTCTTGGAGGGTAGTTTGTCCATGGCTTTACCAAACAAAGTAATGAACCTGGTAGCAAGTGTAGTCACTAAATGTTGACCACTAAAATAATAGCCTGGAGGAATGCTGATCACATGAGTGGACAGGGTTTTAGTTTTGGGCCCATCTGATTTCTTCGTGTCAATGCCAGTGATGGCTCGTGCGTCTAAGGCATCTTGCAATTGCTCGTCAAGCACTTCTACTGTAAAAGTGTTTTAATTTTCGACGATGTTTTTTATTTGTGTCGGGTGTATTATTTACACTAAAGCTACTTCCCAATGATCATCTTGATCCAAATGCATGGCTTGAGGTAATTTAGTCGTGTAACAGCACAACGTGTTGTTAAGGAACACCTCCATGGAACTGTCACTAGGTAACGTTAAGTAAAATTGGTTAATAGTGTTGTTCATAATTCCAATGTTCATCTGTCCGAGGAGTCACTCGGGGTTAAAGGAGTGTCTAAAAGAGGATTGTGATTGGAAGGGTGACTGTCAGGAGAATGACTAACGTTGGACGCAAGGCTCCCAATATTGTTACTGTTGTTCCCGTTGTAAGAGTATTTCAGGGAAAGATTGAGAAGACGATAACCGATGCAACTGCTGAGTAAAATGGTCCACAATTGTTTTTCTCCTTGTTGCAAACTCAAATTAGCAATAACTGCCCCGATAACACAATACACCACAACGATTTGACAAAAAAAGACTATTTGCGTTTTAGGGACACGTTCTCCACACCACACAAACAAGGGTTGCTTTTGTAAATCTTGCAGAAATGAAGTGGGTGAAGGAGTAGTCACTGTAGTCGCTGAAGCTGTATTGAAGGGCATGATGGTCACTTCTTTTTATAGTCGATGACTTGCGCAGTGTCAATCCAAGAATCAAAACTAGGAGGATATCCTTTCCAACGTACTCTGACTTCTTTGAAACGACGTTTTCCTACTTTACGGGTTCTTCGTTCGAGAATGCTTTCAATGTCGTACACGTCGTCTTCTTTTTTAGTAACACGTTGTAACTCAGGCAAGTAAAACGTTCCTTTTAATTCTTCTCCGTCCATGTCTTCCAATTTATAGACGGTAGAATGACGATCATGCACTCGTCCAGTAACACGAAACAATTCGGTGGGCCAGTTGAGTAAGTAACCTTTGTCGAAAGTGCCTTTGGTTTTGTCAATGCGTACCCAATCTCTCGGGTTTAACACTCTTTCACCTTTCTTGGGATTAGCCATCGTCCGGGACGTACCAAACAGACGCTCAAAAACAGTCACTTCGTTGTCAGGTGTCACATCTTGTGGGGCACGTCCAATGCTTCTATGGTAAGATTGATTGTAGGCATGAACTAAGTGCGGTAAGACGTCGATGTACTTGAGAGTGTGTTGATGCGTAAAATATTTCCACATGCGTTCTTTCAAAGTACGTTGAAAAAGTTCCACGATACTGGCTTTGGTTTCAGGATTTTTGGTGGTGAAAAAATGAATGTCAGGTTTCTTTAATTCTCGTTGGAAATCTTGGTTCAAACTTCGATGCCTTTGTCGGTTTGCCATCGAAGAGGGTGACGACCAATTTGTTTCAACACCAGTCGCAATGCTCGTACTAACTCTCTGCTCGATTCGGATGTCAATGGTACGACCCAGGCAAATTTAGAAAAGACGTCGATGACACAAAACAAATATTTTTTAGCCACAATTGTAAGTGGCTAAATGAGAGACATCAGATAAATCGGCTTGCCATTGATGATTGATGCCTTCCACTTGAGTGCGACGTCTGTGAAATTTTCGTCGAATGGGTTTGTGTAAAGTGTACGTTTCTTGTTCTTGTAACCATCGTTGTACTGCAGGTAAGCGGAGCTTTTTCAGGCGAGTTTTGGCAGCACGATACAAGTTCTGAAAGCCTCCGTAACCTGCAGGGTGAGCTGGATCGTAGTAAATGCTGGCTAATACCTTCTCCATGGTTTTGTTAATAAGGTACCCACTCTTCGAGGATATTGCTTTGGGTGGGACGAAATGGGGGTTGTTTGGAAACGGCGTTACGTGTCCGATGTGCCACAGGAGTTGACGTCGAGGGTACTGGTGGTGGTGGTGGTGGTGGTAGTGGGATAGCTTTGGTCTTCTTTTCTTTATTCACTTCTGGTTTCCTTTCTTTATTTTTCACATCTGTCAAAGGAGGAGTAGTCATCATCTTTTTAACCCAAGTTTTGATTTCTTCTCGTGGGGGAGTGGGGGAAGGTGTCAACAAGGAAGCGGCAATCTTATTCGGAATGGGAGTGGCAGTGGGTTTTTAAAAGAGATCATGGGGTTCTTCTTCCTTGGGTAATGGTGGGGTGACGTTTGTTTTAACCACTGTAGATGGTAAGGGTGACACACTATTCATTACAGCCTTAAAATCCGACAAAGTGGGTAGTGCTGTTTGTTCCGCAGCTTTCTGTTGAAAGAGTTGCAGTCGTTTCAAGAGTTGACCGTACTTTTGCGATTTTTCGGTTTCGGACTAATCGTGGCGATTTATCAAGGATTGCAATTCGTGTTGTAATTGGGACATCTCGGTCAAATTAGGATTGGGTGATAAATGAGGGGTACGTTGTTCTTGCCATCGATGGTATTCCATCCATCGTTTGTAAGGAACCAAAGTCAGTTTTCGTCATTCCATGGGCTTTCAAATGTTATGTCTGAGATTGTGGTGCTCCATAGTGTCCTTTTATCTTCTATCCATTCCTTGGGGAAACCCTTGTTACATCATTTGGGTCATCCCTTGTGTCATCCCTTGTATCAATCCTGGTATTAAGCCTGTCAACAAAGGAGCAAGAATGGGTAAAAATCCTCCACGTTGCACCAACATCTTTTTCATTAGACGGACGGATATTTTCTTTCGGACCATTTGACGAAGAACGTGTCGATGTTTGGCGAAGCATTTTTGCTGGTGTGGAGACAAAGGTATCGTGCCTTTCAAGACATTCAAACAACATTCGCACACAGTATTGATGACATCTTTGGAGGCTGTTTTAATGATTTGTTTTCGAATGGTTGGAGAGGCTTTGGACAGGACGGACAACATGTCTCCGTATTTGGCTAAACGAGGAGGTAGTCATTTCCTTTTCTTTCCTTTTGTGGGATGAATAAGAATGTTTTCTGCGAGGTGACATCTTTGCTGGTTCGTTCCAGAAATACACTGACGTCAAAGTCTTGATGCACACCCTCTTTTATCTTATGTTTCTATTGGTTTCTCAAAAAGGTAACGGCATGCTTCGCTAAATCCTCAAAAGCATCGCTAAAGATGCCAGTTCGGTTCTTGGCTGAATTGACTAGTTTTCTTATTAAAGATCCTCCCCTTTGGTGACTTCTCTTTTTCTTTGGATGACTGTGTCTTTTGAGGGGAGGATGTCGTTGTTTGGCTAAGCGTTTTGTAGGATGACGAAATTGTCTTTTTCGTTTTCCTTTTTGGACAACAGAACGTTGAGGATTGTGGTGTGCACGTTTTTGAGGAGGCAATCTTGAGTGTTCAGCAGTGGTACAGAAAATACTGATTTCCATTGTTGTCCTCAAGTCATTTTTATACTGGAATGCGACGCCACTGATTATATTTCCGTCGTATCAACTTCATGGCAGGTAACACACGTCGTGAAGGGGTTCGCAATGGACTCAATCGGGACAGTTCTTGTTTGGACAAATCTAGTAAACTCTTTAACATACCAGATCTTTCTTGGACTTTGCCTTTGGAGGTATTTACTTTGTGAGCAGCAGCTACTGCCGCTAATGTGAACGAGGGTGTCACCGGTGGAGGAGACGTTTTGGGAGACGCAGATTTCCAATGTTTCATCAAATTAGGAAAAACGTGTGTCAAATTGGATTTGGCTGGCATCACCCGCAATCGAGAAGTGGAAGCACCTGAGGCTACTGGAAACACGGTCCCTACCAAACGTCCTTGTAGATCTTCTCTTACAGGTCCTGGTTTACGAAGATAAGGTTAAGTCCTGGCCGACGTGCCTTTTTTGCGGGTGACTGCTTTTTTCGGTGGACTTTTCTTTTTCTGTGTTTTGGTTTTGGCACCATTGTTCTTTTTCTTAGGGGTTCGTTTGGCTTTTTTTTCTTGGGGTGAACTTTGGGAGTATTGGGATCCCATTTTAAAAGGGATCGAATGATGACACCTCCTAGAGAACCACTACCTCCAGGTTTCAATATGATTTGCTTTTTGGTTTGAGTGTCAACGCGAGGATCGGCCAGCTGCGTCAAGTCTACTTTGTTTCTGTCAAAAAAGCGTTTGGTTTGATGTGGAATGTGAATGATGCCTTGTAGTATTTGACGTGCTGTCACCGTAAACCATCGTAAGACTTCTTTGAGACTTTCTTCTAAGACGTGAGCACGTATTTGTGGATCTTTCTCGCGACTGATACCGTACAAGGCACGAATAAATTTGATAGGAAGATGAGACTGAAGGGACGTCATGTTGGGACAAGGTCAAAGTGACCAAGGTTTTTATAGATTTTTTTAGTGGTTCATATGGTTATGTCGTCGACGAGGACGTGTACACGACAGGTCCTCCGTCTTGACACCAGTCGTGAAACAAATCGGTACGAAATCGCAAATAATCGGGGGTGGTTGGGTTTTAAATCCACGAGTAAATAGGCGTATGGCGTTTGAGTGGCATCATTGTACGCATGAGTCAGCCAAGGTGTTCCTAACTGTTTGGCTAAGACTTGCACTTGTGATGTATCTCGAGGATTTTAAAACAAGAAAACGTAATGAGCATTGAGACTAATGATACAATGGGCTTTACTTTGTTGAAATAAATTTTGTGTAATGTAAATGACACTGGCATTACGATGATGCCCTTTACGCGTAAACCACAGTTTAATTTCTTCTTCGTCTTCTCCTAACATGTCGTCACAAATGACCCAATGAGATTGACTAGGGTCAGACACGATCCCCTCGTCTTCTCTAGGAATGCCTTCTACAAACACAATGGAATCACCTTCACTTTCTTGCAAGAGGCTATATGCCGATTGCCACTCTTTGTAACACCACATGATGCGTTGAGGTGGACGATCGATCAAATGATGTTTATGTTCGATCAAACGTTTGACAAATTCGGTTTTACCTGAACCGCTCGGTTCAGCAATTGACATGTTAAAAGGATGACGAAGATACAAGGCTTTCAAGCTAGCATGATCTAAGTGTTCATAAAAGACTTTGAATGTCGAGGAGGAAGGAGTAGTAGAAATAGCAGAGTTAGCCATAGTAGTGCAGGGTATGACACTATTGACACAAAAACAGACAAGACAAGAGGTTTTATACTTTTTTCAAGACACGTTTATTTCAATGCAACACGAAAGACAAAAATACATAAAAGCCAAATGGATAAATACAGGGATAAAATACACATGGGAACGATCAAATTGGCATATAAACATGTCTCTGTACAACATTGTTTGGGTAACGAATGTATCCTAGAGGTAGTGTGCAATGTTCTTATAGTCTCCTCTACATGGGGTACAGTCACATACGTGTCTTCTCGAAAGGGTCTTTGTGGGGGAATATCCATGATAGTTCTGTCTTGAACAGAGGGATTGTCCTGGGAGACAGATTCTTTCTCTTCTTCTTCTGGTACTGTCACTAACACAGGTTTAAAAGTGACTTTTTCACTCGACTATGTATTTTAGGAACACAACGCTTGGGCATAATGGGATGCTTCGTTTGTGCAAGCCTCAAAATCCCAACTTTTCCAGTCACGTACATCTGTCCAATGAGGGTGTAAGTCACAAGCTACACACAAATCTTCGTACACCGCTTCCGTACGTAAACGTTGACGAATCTTTTTTTCCTGTAGAGGTCGAGACGTATCCAGATGAAAGCGTAAGGCTTTGAACATAATGAGTCTCTCGTGGACATTTAAAGGAGTCAACATACTGTCTTTTTTGGTAGGTAGTGTTCGTAAAGTGTCCACAAGGAATTGACAGGTAAACGAAATCCCAGAAAGCAAGTCACTAAAACACACACTACACGTCGACCCCAATTCATATGGCACAGTTCTTGCAATAAGTGTTCGTAATCTTTCACCGTGGGAATCTTCTCAAAGATATCCTTCCACAGAATCTGTTTGATCACAAGTGATAAAGGTTGTGGCATGATCGTTCTCTTTAATACTTCTTTTTTTCGTCGAAAACCATCAGTGTATATTCTACACAGAATCAAATCTGCTCCAAAAGCGAAAATGATTAATATAACGTGTAATTTCGTCCCACTGCCATTCAGGGTAACGGTTAAGACGGATCAAAACATCTTCAGATGTAAACGTACTAAATTGGAAACAGAGCAAAACAATACCCTTGATACAGAGAAATCTAACGCGTTGGTTATTTTTTGTCACTTTACTCTTGTGAATTTCACTACACAATAGTTCTACAGTCACCCATTCAGATTTTTCTACAGCAAGACCCTGCCAAACATCCTTGTAGATCTTCTCTTGCAATTCGTGTGGTAATACTTGAATATTATGTTTTAGAGAGGGCTTATATACTAGTCTAGGTTTGTTAAACGACATGGAGCAGTAGTGTCACTTCCAATCACTAGGTCCCACTAAAGGTAGGTATTGACAATTCGGAGACCATCGAGCATGTTTCAGGTAAGCGGAATCTTTCTGTTCCCACTCGTAAATAGATACACCACAACTGAAACACTTGACTTTATCCCCTTCGCCGAAGTAGTAAAATCCGGCTCTGGCTAATTCTTCAGGAGTTGGTCCAGGCAAATATTTTGGCCATTTATCTTTGAAGGTTTGGAATCGACTTTTAAAGTGACAGTATTCAGGCAAACTCGTCGGAACGAATATATGGTTCTCCTCACTTCCGTTTGATGCAGGTACGGTGAAATTCCTAGGAGTCCACAATAACGTGTGGCACCGCTTTCGCATCCCTCAGGTTTGACACGCACAGCATCACTTTCCAGGGTAGATATAGGGGTAGTAGTCATAGCAACGTTCCCACGATATCCTGCTGGATCACTAAGGTCACAGCGCCTGGCATCACTACAATCGCAAGGTTTAGCATCGCACTCTACTTAAGAATTCCCAAATTTGAATGATGTCTGTTTAAATGGATTCATCTTCCTTTCGCTTGGTCGATGTAGTGACAAATGAACTATTGGTCTTGGACGATGTCCCTTTTTAAATGCTGCCCAATTTCGACGAGACCGTACGGTAGAGTGAAGTGATTGGGAAGTCGTACTCTTTTTTGGTACACGATTTGATAGACTTTTTCCAAAGGTCGGCTAACCATTTGGTGTGTGGGTAAACGAACAATCTTGTGCGGTTCGTGGGTAGTCACTTTAAACGTTTCATCCTGTCCCGACTGTAAGGCTTCTTGTAGTACGTCAAAGTTCACCACTCGACTGGTGCGATAATTGAGAGTCAATCCTTTCACTTTACATTCGGTGTGCATTTCTCCTTGGGGGTCTCGGTATTCGTAGCCGTAATTTTTAGGACCGCCACTTGCAAAACATAGAATCTTGTCATCGGCATGTTCATCGGTCCAGGCTCCTAAACGGTCTCATTCGATGGTAGGGTTACACTGGTTCGGACGGTGAATGTAGATGCTACTGTCCGTGTCAAAATACAACACACGATCTCCTAACAGTTCTGACACTTCGTACAATTTTAAGCGAGCGTGGGCTGTCACGTAAGCCGCAATGATCACATTTCCAAATTTGTCGGCTTCTACAAAGTCTACTTCTTCGTAATTGACTAAGATCAAGTGCTCACGAATGACGTGTTTGATGACTGGTTTTGTCGTGAATCATCTGGAAGTAGCGGGAAGGTTCGGACACATACTCCGATTCGGGTAAAGACGGTATTGTGCCATTTTACCCCACAAGCAATTTAGCATCACTTTGGCAAACGATCGCCTTCCTTCGTTTTTCTCGATGTGGTCTAAAGTGATACCTTCCTGCTCCCGATATTTTTCTTTGAATATATTTTGGTCTTCGGGAGTGTGGCACCAGGACGAATAGCCGCTAGCTTTTTGTTTTAGTTTAAAAAAGGCATCCACGTAGTCTGCAAAAATACTTTTATGTGTCTCATCACCTTTGTGGTATTGTTGTGTCTTGGAAAAGTGGTAAATTTCGTACACTTCTAACAGTCGGTGTCCCAGGACCAGAGCTTTAAACAATTCCACGCTCACCCACGTTCCTGTCAAGGCGCGTTCTTCATGGCTGTGCTGACAAGGTTGGTCTTGGTTGCATATTTTAGCACATGTACGACACAAAGGAAACGTCAGTTTTCCTTGGCAATGGTGAGGTAAAACGGGATGGTACAAGTCTGTGGGAGGCAAGACTTTGCACTTGATCTATCCTTCGTACTGACGTATGTGGTCCAAGTCAATGTGTTATGTCATCAATTCTGGGTGCCCTACGGGAAAGTGACAATATTTGCACACGTAAGGATACAGCGAACACACGTCCAAGTATTTGATATCTTCTCCTTTCTCTTCGTCCGCTTGGTACAGCAAACAGGTGGCATTCGTTCGTTCTCCGTAAAAACTATCCCGGGGGGTTCAGGGGTCCACAAACTTGTAACTTTGTACGATGCGTTTAAACTCGGGATCGGTTTTCAAACGCTGATCGTACTCGTGTTCCCACATTTCCACTACCTGGTATCCTTGCTGTTCTAACTTCAAACGTCGCTGACACGTGGTCTGGTACAAGTCTTCCATAGTCCGGTGTAAAAACTGATTTTTGGTGTCACGTTGAGGGTAGGACATGGGACATCCGTGAAATAAGCATCCGTTAAACTCGTACACGATCTGCGGGTTTTCTAAGTCCCATCCATCTACCGAATACGTTCCGATGGTCGTTTCGCCTCCTCCGTTGCGAGCGTGTTGGATCCATTTGTCTTCCTTGTCGCACAAGTAATGGAGCCAGCGTAGGGCTTTGACAGAGTATTGACGTTTGACAAAATTTGTCGTTTGAGGACTGATGACAGCTAGAGTATTTTCAGACATAAAGCGTTTTTGGTACACTAAGGAACATGGTTTGGCAATGGTACAATCTTCTTTCAAAGGATCGATCCCTCCGTACTACATGAACAATTCTCGAAATTTTCCACAGCAGCGTCGTAAAATGTCCACGTCAGATCGACAGTACTTTAACATTTCTTCTTGAAAGTCAAAGGGGTCCGAGGTGTGAGTCTGGTACCAAGCATGGAAAGCTTCTCGTTGTTCGGTGCGCATGTTGTCGGGGTCGTAGTCGTCAGCCTCAGGCAAATGGGTTAGAACGGCATGTTGATTGGCTTCGGTATTGAAAAAGTGTGGAAAATAACCTTTGGCCATTTTTGTCATTCCAAACGTTTTAGGCATGCGACTCAATGGCATGGCCAAACAAATCATGGAATCTTTAAACTGCACTTGTCCTACTTGCATATAAATGATTTTGGCTCCGTTCAAAGTCACTTTAGGACGTTCGGTACTTTGTTCCGTATAGTATCTGAGCAGAAATTGCCCATCGTATCCCGAGAAATTGTGAGCCATTACCGTGGCATGGCGATGACAATCTCTGTAACGTTCGATGTCTTCTGGACTCCACGTCTCGTCGATGGGGTTTAAGATCCATTGTGCAAAATTGACCAAGGTGTTTGACTCTCGAAATATTTTTTCACGTCCTCCAGGAATCTTGCTACAGTGAGGACAATGACTAAAGATGGGTTCTTGGATACACTGCTCGCACGCTCGATGAGCCGCGCAGAAATTGGAAATGTGAATACCGGTCTCATGCATGCATTCGAAATCAAAAAAGATAAAATTTCCTTTTTCTGGGTATCTTCTGGTTGGGGTTGATATTTTTGAATGAAGCATGCGTGCACCAAGTCCAAGATTTGGTGACAAATGTGACATCGTTTTTTCCCTCGACAAAAGTGAAACTTGGCACAATTGGTACGTATCCCTTGTCCACAAGTAGGGCACAATCTCAAAAGCTGACAAGTACTTTTCTGCTGTGAACCTTGCATCTTCAAATGTTGTTGGTAACAGGTAAGACTGACAAAAGTGCGCTGACAAACAGGACAATGCACTCGTACTTGGCCTTTGTCCAGACAAGGTTGAGAGGCCAAACATCCCTCACATTTTGATCCACAATGCTTGTGTTGTTCTCGATTGTTATAACCATAGTCACATTTTTCACAGTAGTAACCGTATCCCAGGAATGCAGTGATACTGGTAATTGTATTATAATGACCATCGTGATGATAGACGTGAATGTATTTTCCGTCTTTGAAATCGTGACCTCGAAACAAAAGAGGACCACGCACTTCTTGAGGGTGTACTTTCAAAGTGTAACGTGGAACCAAGACGTCTTGCAATTTTTGCATTTCTGGAATACCGCAAGGGGCGTCTTTGGATATCCCTGCTTGCTGTAACAGGAGTTCTGCTTCACTTCTTTGTTTGGCTCGACCCGATTTTCTAATAGTTGTCCAGGTTCTTTTCCACTCTATCGTCTCGTTCTTGTTGGAATACGTTTGTCCCACGACGATAGCACGGGCTAAACACTAGCCTGTTAACATTACACATAACGGCCCTTTTCAGGGCCACTCATATGCCTCGAAAAGATATTAGTTTTTTTTGCCTCCATTTTTATCCTTGTCACTAGACAGACCTCTATACTCGTACAAATCATATTTCCCATGTTCCATTTCCCTTGTCCCTATACAGTCCCACCATGTTCACTTTTCCTTGTCTCTATACAGTCCCACCATGTTCAATTTTTCTTGTCCCTATACAGTCCCACCATGTTTTGTCCCCATAGTGTCCCAAGCTGTTTTTGATTGGATTTCCCATTGTCCCTATAAATCTTGTCCCCATATTGTCCCAAACTGTTTTTGACTGGATTTCCCATTATCCCTATAGTATCCCCATATACTACTCCTGTGTGTGGATGGTAGATTGAATGTCTTGTGAATAGCATATAATATGAAAAGTGAATGTAAGGGATGTTTCCTATTCATGTCAGAGCTTAAGACATATATACTTCAGTGACTTTCAATAATACCATTCCATGGAATAACCATAGAAGATGGTGACAGCGTCAACATTGTTCAACAATTTAAGATACAGCTATTTCTGGATATTAGATGGGGAATAAGTAGTGAAAAGACTACATAATGAATGGAAGTTTACGAACAGCCTGTACTTTGCAAAAAGACTGAAAATATTCATGGAGCTCTTAGAAGTAATGCTAGAAGACGAAACCGAAAAGTTATGAGGCTGCATTAACCCGCCCTATGTCAGAGTAGGGACATTAAAGGAAGTTATAGATATTGTTCAAAACGTAAAGTGTTTTTTGGATAATATCTTGACAGAGTGGCCACATGTCCAAAAGGGTTTTCGACCAGCTCAGGAAAGTCGAAGAGCTAATGAGAAATGAGCTAACAGAAGAAGTGAAGAAAATGAAAGATAAGTGGAGTAAAGAGAGAAAGGACAATGAAAACAAAAAAAAAAGAAAGAAAGAAAGAGGAATTTGAGAGATGAAATAACAATTGGATAAAGATACAAGAGAAGTACAGAGCTATGGGACATCCTGACTGGATTCCCGGTGACGAAAACAAGAAGAAGGGAGTATTTGGAAAAATCAAAAAGTGGTGGAAGAGCGGCAGAAAATAAAAGAAGAAGAGGTACCTAAAGGTCCTTTTCAGAGCCACTCATATACCTCGGGAAGATATTTGCTTTCTTTGCCTACATTTCAATTGTCGTTAGACAGTCCCAAATAAAAACAATATTCCCCATGTTAAATTCCCATTGACGCTACATCGTCCCACCATGTTAAATTTCCCTTGACGCTAGATAGTCTCACCATGTTAAATTCCCCTTGACGCTAGATAGTCCCACCATATTAAATTCCCTTTGAGGCTAGCTAGTCCCAAATATTCCCCATGTTAAATTCCTCTAGACGCTAGATAATCCCACCACGCTACGTTCCCCTTGACGCTAGATAGTCCCAAATATTCCCAATGTTAAATTCCCTTGACGCCAGAACGTCCCAAGCCCTTTTTGACTGGAGTTTCCCTTGACGCTAGAGTGTCCCTTATTACTACTCATACAATTCAGATCAATGTTTGTCCATCTTAACTACAATACTTTTCACAGTAATCTCATTGCCATGGTATGTTTTGAAATGCCGAAGTGTATCTTGTAGGCCTCACACATCTTAGCAGTTACATCAGTTGAGTACTACTATACTATTATCTTGATAAATTGGCCACAAGCATAACAAAATACGTCTGCCTGATGCTTGCTGACTATTGATGCCATGTCAGAAAAATACAGATATGTATCCAGGTAGGCAGCTGGAACTAAACTGAATTGGTTGGCTTAGGGTCTGTGTAATTATATTAGTATTTATATTACTGGAAAGTTTTAGAATATTGTTCCAGGTTTACGCAACACAGAAAATATCTGCAATATTATAGAAAATAGGTAAATTTAAAAATATCATTGACCTAAAAACAAAAATAGTTCTTATGTGGAATAATACCCTTCTTATATTGTTTTGAGGCATAATCAATAAGCAAATGCCACTTACTACACAGGAACAATATCAAATTGTTACACGGTGTATTCGAAACAGGAAACGTATAATTATGTATATCTTGATAGAAATCAAGAAATATATTGGTCTTTCTGGTATAATGTATGGACGTTCAACATTACTTAATTAGAACAAATTGTTCGTGCACTTTGGTGTTAAGTTAATTGAGCTTTAGTTTCGCTTTACGTTTGTATTTTAGTGTCATTGATGAAATGTAGCAACTGACATGGATTATACCTTACAGGACCCAAATAATTACTCTTAGGTTCTCTTCATACTGTTATGTATATTTCATGTAATTGCTTGCTAGTTTTATTGTAATGTATCGGTGTATACTTGACCTTGTCCAAAATTGAGATTAAATCTAACTGACCTGACTGACTTTAAAAATTGTGTCGTCATTCATTTTATGTCAACAACTAATACATAGCTAAATTATTTTATAGGTTTATGAGCGTAATATCAAAATTATTATTAATAAAATAAGTAAAATCTGTTTGTATGGGTCAGAGATTGGGATTTTCCTAAGTGAATTTTAGAGGTTATGGTTTTGATTTCGTGAACATCATGAAGATCCTAGAAGGTTATTTCTCATTATATATATTTATACTAAATTTACTAATTGTGACCTGAAGTCATTGTATGCTGGACTTGTCCAAAACTGAATTTATTTCGTTTTGACCTGACTAAATTTTAAAAATATTATTTCTCTTTATCCTAAAAACTAATACATATCTAAATTATTCTTTATGTTTATGAGCTTAATTTCAAAATAATTTTTAAATGGAGTAGTACATTTGTGTCAGGGTTTTAGACTTTCCTAAGGAAACCGTACTCGTTATGACTTTGAATTTATTCTAGGAGGGTATTTTCTAATATTTTGTTATGTAGAATACTAAATGTAATCTGAGGTGAAGCAGATAACTATATAATCTGGTCATTCTGAGGACGTGGTCATCCAGGCTTTTACGTCTGGCATTTTCAAGATTTTTTTTTATTTTTTGTGACAAGTATTTATATTTATTTCGGGTATCAATTATATTTATTTTCCATTAATTGAATTCAAATGATTTTTTTCTCTGGAAATATACAAGTGCTTTGATACAATTCTTAGTTAGAGACATTGACTGGAATCTATACGCGACTGTATGAATATATATATATATATATATATATATATATATATATATATATATATATATATATATATATATATATATGTGTGTGTGTGTGTGTGTGTGTGTGTTTGAGTGTTTGCGTGCGTGTGTGTGTTTAAACAGAAGATAGATCAACACTTCAATGGTTACCACAGACAAGTCACCGACTTCAGTTTGGGGATTTCTTTGGAGTTTTACTGAATCCAGTTCAGGTCTTTGAATTACTAGGACTCGTGTCTGTATTTTTTTGGATTATTGTGGGATTTAATTGGCAATACCGTAAGTTGTTTGTCTCATATTTTCACTTTGTATTCTAGGAAAATAAATATATTTGTTAATGTATACAAATGCTTGTTCACTTTCACTCTTTCTTGATGATTAGTTTAAAAGTATAGACTCGTACTAATACTAACACTGTCATATAACACCAATTAAAATTACACGATGTTACATTGCCTTAAGAATTTCATTGTTTTTTTTTTATCTAAATATGTTCGATTTACAGATGGAGAAAATTATAACATGTATAATCGATAATGACACATACCATATATTTGTCCTTGTGTACACCGAAGCCAGTTCTTATGCATATATAATTTGTTGAGGCGACACAACACTACGGAGCTCGAACCCACTAACTCCCGCTTCCGAGACGGAAGCTCCAAACAGAAGGCCAGCAGAGCGGTGTATGTGAAATTGCATTGATTGTTAGTTTGATAATTATTACTTAATGTCTTTATATGCTATGGATAATATAACATTTAGCTCCAAATAGAAGGCCATCAGAGCGGTGTATGTGAAATTGCATTGATTGTTAGTTAGATAATTATTACTTAATGTCTTTATATGCTATGGATAATATAACATTGTATAATGGATTTGACCATGTTCAAAACCAGTGACAATAATATAAACAACATATTCGTTTCTAAGTGATGATCATTATATTAAACTAAGACTTTATTCAAAGACATTGTATTTTATGAATACACTAGATGATGATTGGCATATGTTTTTTTGTGATTTTTTGCTGTTTAATTCAAGTGATTCTTTTCTGGAATACAAAGTGCTCTACAAAAAGTAATATACTTGAAAATATATACATGCGTTTACACTGAAATTTCAAAAAAGGGTTTAATTCTTGCAACAGCGGTACTTCAACATTAATTCCTTAGACGTAGGAAGAAACTTAGGAACGTATAACATAATAAAATGAATGATGCAATTAATGGAGCCAAGCTGAATTTCTTACCATCTTTTCACCAAAACAAACCTCGGTAGAGTGCCAAACAATGCGTTTGTACTAAGCTTCAACATCCGCAAACTGCAATTCCGCCCGTCGAAAAGCATATACAAAATGATATAAAGTGAAATGTATAAACTCGATGCGACCAGACCAGCCGACAAGCGCATAGAACGGACGCGTGGGCTGATCGGTAAAAATGGTCCGACAATACCAGAGCTTATGTAAACACTTCACGTAGAAACGAATGAAGATAAATTTGAATTTTAGTGTAAATAAGTCATAACATTTAACCACGTACAAATTAAATAACTACTTAAGTAAATTACACATTAAATTTCCATCTACCAACACATTGCCTATCTTAAGCCAAATGTGTTCCGCACTTTGGGTCTAACAGAGTAACTGAACTATTTCACGATGCAAATTGTAATTTCATTCACATTACATTACCATGCATCGGAAGTTATATCATTGTTACCATTCTGATTAACATTATGAAAGAAGATGGACATAGATCAAATGCAAATTCTCGTTCTACATTTTTACCAAATACAACTATAATATTGTAATTGAGATAATGACGTTCATATATATTTACTTCAAAGAATATGTCAAAAGTGTTTTTTTTCTCCAAAAACAAAATTAACCTCAGAATATTACACCATGACTAATTTCAATACAATGCTATTAATAATGCTACGAAAACCAAAGCACGATCGTCAACAATAGTAAATAACTTTAGTTTGGCTTGGGAATTGAAAATAATTAGTATATATTTAAAACTTTATAGTCAATTTAAAAATTAAATAATAGACACACACACACACACACATATATATATATATATATATATATATATATATATATATATATATATATATATATATATAGATAGATATATATATATATATATATATATATATATATATATATATATATATATATATATATATAATCTACTCAGCTGCAGCAAAATAGGAACAATGAACTGGAATCAAAATATTGATCTTACTTCTCTGATTGATTTGCTTTGTTCTTGAGTGTCTCTATGATGCAATCTGAAGTACATATATCTATTCATTCGCATGACTATTGCAATTGTATTATGGTTATACATAAATATCAATGTTAAATGCAAAATCATTTCTTATTAATTGCATTGCATAGGGGTATATTGGAACATAGCTAGGAATACAATGAATATTATTAATTTAAAATCGGGGTTTGAGGTTTTCACAATCTCATATAAAATATTTTGTACATGATTAAATATGTCCATTCTTATTATCAAATACTATCATATTACTCTTCATTATTGTTACTGATGGGCCAATGAAGACGCGTTTTTTATATCTGAACTTAGTGTTTTACCTTCCACAAAATCATAAGCAGACATTCCTTCCTTGGCTTGAAGTCTTAGATCGCTAGCATTGACCTTATCTACAGTGGTTAGGTCATCTGGTACGTTGTTTCTTAAAATATTAAATATTCGATACAAGCAGCACAGTGATAAACAATCAAGTAATTATAAAATGTTGAATAAGATCGTTATGAAAATATGTTGGAACACATATGGCCTTTCTAGAATTTTTATGTTCACAGTACATTTATGTCATCTGGTATTTATCTACCTATCGGCTAAAATATGGTATGCAGTTAAATGGTCTGTCTTAGATACTGATATACATATTGAAGGAACGAGAAAACAATCCACACATTAGAAATAGTGCAACGGAATATATAATGGGTTATGAATAGATATATCTTGGAATTGTCTTTGATGAGATATGTTAGATATGTATGTTGCCCTAGGATACTTAGGATCATAACATCTTCAATCGCTTTTGCTATCATTTTAACACTTCTTATCGCAAGTCCGGTGCTACCTTGAATCCATGGTTGACAATATCCTTACTACATTGTTCGCCTAATGTATGACATCCAGAGGTCACCGAACATAACATCTTCAATTTAATTATTCTATTAAATTTACTATGATGCAGGATTTAAACTGCTTAGCAAAGTTGTATTGTATATTATTTGTATGGAAATAATTAACGTTAAAAGATGTACCTCTTCCTCCTCTTGAAACCTGAAAAGATATTAAATGAAATAGGAGTGGAATAACACGTCTTTCCCTTTTACTGGAATGAATGCAAAATCTCCCTTATATGTGTTATTTGTAACGTTTTCATTTCTAGTTGTCCGTCAAAGTAACCCAGGGGTGCTATTAATGTTGGGACGTTGTTCAATATTGGGAACAAATCGTTCTGATAGCAAATGCAAATATAAATGTGATAATTCACAAAAACATATCCTTTTAGATGTATTCAATAAGAATTAACAAGGACAATGAATGAAATGTAGTCAGATGCAATCCTGTATCTAACCAATAGTAATATTCATTGTTTAGTCACTTCCCGTTAAATCAAATTGCCTCTTTGCAACATACATCTCGAACACACACTTTCATACTTAGGAGAGACAAACTATCAACCATGCTATACCAATGTTTGTGAAGCAAATGCACGACAAACGTTTATAGAGTATTTTGCATCATCTATTTGACAAAATAGATGCAGACACACATATTTCCTAATGGATATGATACAAGTAATGGAGGATCCTAACCAAAATGAATGAATATGTAAATCTGACAATCATACAGAAAGTGAACACATGTCGATATGACAATCTTAATGAAAATAAATACATACTTGGAATTTGTTAACTGTAAATCAAGAAAGTATATCTGGATAGAGTACTTTTTAAAATTTGCAATGATGGACAGTGGTATCTGATGCATATCACCGAATGACTAGTACTAGTTTTTCATAGGCTTAAATGACAACTGAACAATCACGAAAAGTGTCACTGTTTTATACGGCAGTTCGTGCGGAACGTCTGAGTTCTCCTGCTGCTGACATATGGACAAAAGGATACTTGCCAGCTATGCCTAAATCAAAGAAAACTTCCTTTGAATTAATGCTGTCATATACGTGCATACGCCCGCGCTAGGAACGTCGGCCAGGTTTAGCGAACAGATAATTTCAGTAACACGTACATCGTTGCGTTGGAACTTATATAGAGATCTGACTTTCATCTCACATTGATACAATTCTGGCTTAATGCAGCACAAGCATTGAGTCACTCCTTTAAATTAGTTATTCTAAACAAAGGTTGTAGTACATAAATTATTGAAATATAATTAACATGTACAATAAAGCTATTTATCCCTGAGTGATGCACTATACTGCCCGCTGTTCAGCAAAGATATACGTCTAATGCCAATTTAGATCAGTTCTATCCATCCATCCAGCAAGGTAATCATGTGAGCTTTATCGTGTATCACATGCATTTTGTACACTTTATGCCTCTTTCTCACTCTGGCAAGGCTGAACTTATACTTAACACAGAAGCAGTAAAAGGTGAAAAATATTTTTAAAGCAGCATGCGTCCTTTCCCCAACTGACATTCTGTTAAATCCATGCAATTGTCAAGAAAGTCAGAACATAATTTTCTTGACTCTACAGATTCACTTACCGATAAAATGTAACCTATTTAAAAATGCAAAATGAATTCAGGGTTAAACGGAATGAAATACATTTTAAATAAACTTAAGATTGTTTTGCGGGGACCAAAATTATTTAATTCTCGCCATGAAGAGAAGCGATAAGTGTTTACAAACGGATATTGTATAATTGTGCCAATATGCAAAATACACATCTACCCATATATATATATATATATATATATATATATATATATATATATATAACCAATTCAAATGTCTTTTACCCGTTATTTTGAAATAAACCCCGAAACCTGTAACTGTGTGTTCTCATATTTTAAGTATAAATATTTGCATTCAAACAATATTTTAAAAACTGTAAACACCCTGTGTGTGTGTGTGTGTGTGTGTGTGTGTGTGTGTGTGTGTGTGTGTAAAAGAACTCAATAATAACTCTCAAGGATACACCGGACATCTGAGCAGCCCCATCAGTCATACTGCAGTTTTAAAGATCTTCAAATCTTTACATCTAGTACCCAGACATATGCAAATATTAAGTACACAGTACGTTGTTGATTTTGGTTAGATATATATTGCATTTTGTTTAATTCCATAAATTAGTATCTATCTTGACTTGATTGCCAATATGGGACTAAACCTGATCTTTGCGGATAACCAACCAGATTCTCTCGAATGACATGGTCTGCTAGTAGGTTATCGAAAAATTGTTTCACGTGCTGAAGGTGACCGGGAATAGTCAGAAAGCTGTATGTACAAAATGTCTAGCACGTTAGTCATTTTGTCAGCATGCACACTAATTTCCATCGAAATGTTAAATTATATTAGTTGGGCTTGGGCTCTTTCGCCAGCTGTTTTTTGTGTGTTTTGTTTTATTAATTCGTTGCTTTCAACTGACTTGCATGATTGCTAGATGCAATCGTTATTTCATGTTGAAGGATGCATTTGTTGACTCCGTCTAATATAAACCTGAACTCAGGGATATGACAGGTACAGCAATCCACCATACGGAATGAGCCGACATTCAGCTGAAGCCTATACAAAGTCTAAGCATCACTGATCAATGCGGTTCACATTCGTGTTAGCATTAGATCTTTAGGTATAGCTATTTTATAGTTTCTAGACATGCATTGTACGATGAACATCTACTTGATCTGGAGGTTTGGGTAAGTTAGCTTTAATGACGGTAAGTACATCTAGCCTGTCTCCGCGGTGTACGATTACAACGACGGTGATGTCAAAGATGGTTGTCTATTAGATCTGAATGAAAATGGGCTATAAAACGCCAACCAATACGCGCACTAAGTGTCAAAAATACCATGACCTTTATTCAAAGGCTTACAAACAGTTTGTTTTTCTGTCCAATTACTCAATAGCGTGTCTTTCATAGTAAGGATATTTTGTATTCCTGTCAGCGATATGATTACCAAAGGAAGTTAAGGCTATCAACGAAGACGCTACATTAAATATTTTTTCACTGAAGTAACAATTAATCTCGTGACCCATGAAACCATCTCCCCTCCGTGGGTGATTAATGTGGGATATTGTTCTGATAAACAATCAAAATCATTCATAATTGTTTGCGGCCACTTGTAGATAAGCTGGTCCAGGTCGTGGCGGCGGAGACTATACCTGGACAGGTTCATTGGCATAAAAAGGAGTAAAAGCTTTAACACCCTTGACCAAACAGGAATCGTGGATTGCGTTGCTCTGGTTCAAACATGCACCGTCATTAAACAGCTACATCTTTCCACCAAATCTATTCATGTTTATCGTCAGCAGCGAAACAGTGGATAGGTCGAGTCATCTTCTACAGTGCCTCGTCAGAATATTCTAGATTGGCCATCTTTGGGCTATTCTTGAAAGCAATCTTGTAGGATCCACTTGTCACTGAGAAGACAGCGTTGGGACTAAACTATTGACTATCTAAGAGAGATTTGTGTTGTCCACCCACCAGGAGAATGTAGAGAGATAAATTGTGCCATACGTACATATTGTATTCTTCGGTCAATCAAAAGCAGGATTTTTCTTTCCTTTGGCAAATGCAAGGACACAAATTTCAGACGGAAATGAGTTAGGAAGTTCAAACTAGCTTGACTCTTAGATAGCTTTCAAAAGATTCAGAAGAACATTATTCCAAAAGAAACAGGATCCTTCAATCTCTGATTCCAGGTTATATTACTGTATTTTCGTCTCTAATACTTGTCGTTCATCTATATGGTATGGATTGCTATGGTGAGACTAGGAATGGAATGGAATCCTCACTATTGTGTGTTCGACGTGGATATCACTTGTTGACATACGAAATCAAACTGTATTGTGTTGTGGGATTTTTTGTCAAAACTCTTCAATTAAACGTTAAACGTTGCTGAGTCTCAATATAAACGTTTGAGACACTTAGATTAAATTCATAATGTTTTTTTTCACATGTCTGATACGTTCTTTTCTTTGTCTCTGACTAAAGACAACTAAGACCTCATTTATTACACTGGAAAACGTGTGATTTATCGACCAATGACAATGACAAAGATCACTCCATTTTATTTTTGTTATAAATATGCACAGTCGGTAAATCTTGCTCAAATATATGCTATACATACTATTTCGATAGGCCTATGGTACATATCAGTTGTGTATGTGTGGTGAGAAGCTTACATAGAAACCTTGCTATCCTCATTTACTATTTCCGGAAATTGGACATGTGGTATAGAGGCAATACGTATCAATAACAACAATGTACTGAATTAACTTGCTAATGTTTCCCATGATGTATAGGATCTATTTATCTGGTTCGCATTGTCGCATTCTCTTATTGAGTATTCCACAATACAAGCAAATTCGAAAGATTCATATTTAACTTGTTATTAGCATGTGATATTTGCCAGCAAATAAAACTACCTGTCAAGCAAAATGCATAGAGCAGGAAATCTAATACAACATTACACATAACGATGATCATTCCGTTTCACTAAAGGACATATGAATCCTACAGAAACAAACCATACGTTTACAGTGCTATGCATAACCTATTTTTAATAAAAGTTACTGATGGATGACAATTTATAGACACGTGACGTACGTTAAGTCAAATCGATATACATATTTGAACCCACAAACATTATTACACATTTACATATGTTAGGCAGAATAGGTGACAAGATGTCAATACCAACAAAACTGCAGTCAGCAAAATTTAGATATAACATTTAACTATTTGTAGAGGGAAAGGACCACACCAATATCGAATCTGGCGGATAACAGTGCATATTTATATACACTACGGACATGGGCAGCTAGTATATTTATAATATCGTATACAGGTATTTGTGTAAGAACAGTATTTATTATTATAAGAACATGGACTAATAAATGAAGTTACAAAGGTATAATATTTTGAAAACAGTTGAACGCATCAACTTCAAATTGAAACCGAAGTCAACAGTTTTGCCATTTGAAGATTTATTAATTACTTTTATGCCTACGGAATCTGATATACATTCACTACCTATTTCCGTAATTGATTATACGCTATTAGTTAAAAACAATTTATATAAAACAACATTATGCTTCTTAATTTTTGAATTTGTTTTTATTAATTACAAATTTAACAAATATAAGTAAACAAAACGACAGCAAATATTATAATCAATACTTTTTCACCACATTCCATATTTTAAAATTTCACCTACATTATATACAAATGTTTTTCATTTACATGAACGTCCATTTTTTATATTATTATGTTTAGTATACATCGTTATATTTAAGATAAGGAACGACCGACATTGGTAATGGGCAGTACACTATAGTTCATATTAAAGGAATCTGTGTGTAGACTGAGTTTTTGTAGTGCAAAAGGCTGGAAGACCGAATATATATGCAAGAAAAACCTCAATAATAGATAATTTACAAACTATGATATGTCAGAATTGGCGAAACTACGAATGAATAAAAATGATTTCTTTTTTTCCCACGAGATGAAATATATACACCATTCACTCATATTGGAAAACTGTCCTTTCTTTATCAAGCCTGAAAAAATCCTCCACGGAAATATCTGCAACCGGAGATGTAAAAAAAAAATAATCGAAGATGAAATATCCGAGATGTTAAACCTCGCAAGTGTTGATCCCAATGAAATAGTTGTATTTCAAGATCGTCATGGTAAATTGAAAACTAGTAATGTTTCCCTTGATGATATTTTAGTTAAACAACGCGGTGTAACGGAAAATGCCATCGCGGTCTTTTTTCGATCAGGGTAAACTCAAACCAGATGTTCTCATTTCAACTTTTGTGGATAGAATTAACAATTTAGAACCATTAAAAACTACGCGATGAATACGACAACCATATAACTAAATTCGATCAGTTTTCTAAATTAGAAAGAAGTATTATTGACAATATTGAGAAACCTCTATCAGATTTCTTTGAGGTTCCACCGGTGACCACACCGAAACTCACAAAAAATAAAAACAACTATGCTAGAATTTGCAACACTTCAATCCAGATATGAAGAACACGTAAAAAAGCCTTCAACTTTTCGTAAAAACATCGGCGATAAATTTCTTGGAGTCTCATTTGATAAACTCGACATAAAACTCCCGGATATTAGAAAATCCATCGAAGTGATGAAAAACACTGATCGAGGCGATCAGAGATGATGCATCAAGGATGATATAAAAACTTGAATAAATAAAAATCCCTCACGAACAATAAAATATCGTAAATAATGTGTACTCGATCCAACACGGATCATTTACGTAGACACCATCCACTAACATATTAAATATCACCGCGACCGTCAAAGGTATTTATCGATTAACACTAGTGTCGCCGACTCAATTTAATATTTCATCAAGGAGTTCATCTGGGGTCAGCAATATGATCATCATCGCCAAGGAAACAATTGAACAATTCACAATAATATCAACTGATAATAATTTTGCTAGGATTTCAATAACATGGTATGTGGAATTCGTAGCGGATTTAAGTAAAACACTGAATTAAAATTCCATAGGATTTTCAACGCTAACGAATTTAACGCCAGCAATTTGAAATCTGTTATAATAAATAAAATGTCACCATTAGCAACGTCACGGCAATATCTCTATGATCAGGTCAGAGAATTTCATACTAAACTCAAAACACTCACTGAGGAGTACCAAACAAAAATAAAAAAATACGGACGAAGAATTACAGCAGTTGATGTTACTGTGTACTCGGTATAAGGTGTAATCACCGGGGCTGGTATAATACTTTTTTCGGTGACAATGATTGCCCCAATAGCTGTTCCAATTTGTATATCAGCGACGACAACAATCGTTGGAATTATTTAAATAATAAAAAAAATATCATCGTGTAGCCAGCGCAAACTACAAGACTACATAGTTAAGTTCCATTTTGTGTCATCCGCATACTCCCAATTATCATCGATGATATCGTCGTCACTCGATGACACATTAATATCCGATAGTGAGTTTTCAGCAATGGTACGTGTTTATGAATCCGCGATGTCAATATTAGAAAAACAACATGAGTATAATAACAATGGCAGCATAGCAAGAACTACTTCAACGAATAGCGGAAAATACCACCCCAGTGAAAACCAGCATAATTTCAATAACGTCAACAAACCCTGAATTCAGTGCGAATTTCCGCACTGCGATTTCGGTGAAAGAGATAGCACTAGAAAAATTAAGAGTATACCACAGTTGGCCAAATATTAGATCAAAATCATTTGGCGGTCAACAACCGAATAAATCCCTGGTGTTTGCTAATACGAATAAACCCGATGATACTTCTGACTGGAACGCTGTTTCTATACCATCTGGGTTCTACCAAATCGAACAAATCAATAATGAATTACAGCGTAGAATAAAATCCAATGCTGGAAAAGAATCGAAAATCGCTATTACAGTTGACGAGCCGACGTTATCATCCGCGACTGAGATAAACTCACCTTTGTATGTCGTAGATATCTATCAGAATTATATAAGAAAAATACTAGGGTGGCCTGAAAAAAATCCACCACAAGAACCTAAAAAATCTGATTTTACCACAGATGAAACTAAAAATGATAGTGATATAATTTTTAATCTTGTAGGAGAAGATATAACACAAGTAAACAAAATACATTTTGAATTCTATTGTAAGGGTTTCTCTGGGTTTCATTTTGATATTGAATACGATGGTAAGAAAAAGTACAACACGGTTCTATTAGATAAACATATTAATGTGTTTTTGAAAACAACAAATGAATCATTCGACTCTAGTAGAGATAGACTACGGCAAAGTTTTCAAAAATATCTTTTGTATGTAACGGTTTCACGTGATAAAATCATAAAAATAAGAAAATATGTTTACACTTATCTTAAAGATGTTAAAAAATTAAATGAATTATTTTGTAAACTCTTTTAATGAATTTATTGACAACAGAGAAGGAGAAAAACAAAAAATTCTATTCGCATATAATTTAACACAAGAAGAATTATTAAATTTTAAACTACCAGGATATAACGTCCCAGAGATGGAAAAATCTCTCAACGACATCGATGATAGTTTCAAAACGATTCACGACGCATGGAAGAAAATAGCACAACCACAAACAACAATCCTCTAACATAATAATGACCCATACGGCGGTGGTAGGCATATCGCTCCTCAAAACGTCAATATATCCTCGGTAATTGAAATAAATCTAGTATGTGATGTTATCGAAGGAAGTTACCAAATAAATCTCGAAAGATCAAATCATGTACAGCAAGGATATATTTGATACTCATTTGCACCAACAGCTCCACCCGGTTTTCTAATAATTGAGGATCCAATTAATCAGGTCTATATGCGATGTCATAAAGATTCATTAACGAGAATTAATTTCAAACTCACCGACCAATCCAATAATCTGATTGATTTACGAGGTGAGATTTTACAAATGAGTCTGTTTGTGAAATCGTAAAGGATTTTCAATTAGTCTCCGCAGCGACATCAGTTTTGTTTGCATTATTTTAATTTTTGTCTACTGGTTTGTCCAATTGGCAACTTGATTTCTTGAACATTTATTCATGTTTTTTTTTCTTTTACACACACAAAAACTAATATTTCTGTTACTCATCTATGTCACCAGAATCTAATATACAAAGAATAAATAATATGACACTAATAAGCATGTGTGGGAAAGTTATAGGTATTATGTGGGTATTTATACAAAATTTGATGCCTATAACTTTCCTGATTATTTTGTTAATACTATCTTCAAAGTGAGCACCTTGACAAAATCTTCTCTCTCTCCTTGGATATTTATTAGAGCTGAGGATACAGAAAACATCATATTACTGTTCAATTGTTCACTTAATTCACTTGAAACCACCAATTAATTATTACGGTTATTTGATTGGCAAAGATGTATGGATAATCTGTAAGGTATATCATAACATAGAGCATTATGGACTGCATTTCCTGTGATAATTCACTACAGACGTGACATGATATGAACACATTAAATGTGCAGTAAATAACATTTGTTTGTTAATGATTATATTATTGTTTGTACAAATATTCCCATCTTCATAGCCGTTTACCCCCCCCCCCCCCCCGAAAGTTTTGTATAGAATACTAACACTGCTATAACTAATTATATATGTACTACTGCTATTGCATGTCCTCCAGTCGCCATGTGTACTGCAAGTAGAGGTACCTACAACAGGAATTGCAATGTTTTTATTATTTTTGATGGCTACTGAATTATCTTCTAATGTCTTTTGTGCATAAAGGCTGTAAAGTGCCATGAGTGTGGGATTTTTACACCTTGACTTTTGATGCCCTTTTAATGGAAGGCCAGGTCTCGTCTAGGCAGAATTTAGAGTATATGCAACCAGGACATGAATCCTGAATACTATGTCAACACAGTTTCCCACAAATTTTATACATGCCTCTTAAACTGCCTTGCACATATGTTTCTCCTGACTCAGGTGTAAGGCTCCAAATATTGTGGATCATTCTGTCCAAATTATCATCTGAAATGTCACTGTATCTGTCTCGTGGCGGACCAATTCTTAACCTGTGTCATTCACTCACACTGAGAAGAGCAGCAATGGCTCTCCAGCTCATTCCAGTTTTCCGCAGCTGACATATCTGATCACGTGGAATTACATATCTGTAAAATGAAATGAAAAAATGATGTCAAACCTATTTGGCAACTCACATAAATGGTGAAACTGTTTGCTTCAATCAATCAATCAATCAATCAATCAATCAATCAATCAATAAATTAATCAATCAATCAATCGAGAGAGAGAGAGAGCAGACTTTCTTACACATAATAACTTGTTATTTAGTGATAATAACCTATATGAATCCATCAGCCTTGAGTCCATATTTCCATGGCAGAAAACTAGGAAAACAAGAGAATTATATGCATCACAGTCCACGTCAACTCTCTTTTTTACATGTATGAAAATTATACTGCGAAAAACTAACAATAAAAACATACCATAAGTAAAGAATATTTCTCTTATTATAGTCCGAAAGCTGAGCCATTTTCATCAAAAGTTTCTGAAAGTTTATCAACAAACAAGACTTCAATGTCCAAACACGATACAATTTTTCAATTTTGAGCAAGGGCTCATTATGCTTATTAGAATACATAGGTTTATCTTCAGAAAAACAGGATAGCTTGGTCTCCCACCAGTTCTTTCAGTGATTGGGTAGTATCGTTGTGGTAGTGCCTGGTTCTGAGCAAGACACTCACGTAGTGTTTTCAAGACTTTCTGGATACCCACCAACACATCCATAAAATAACTAAGTAAGACATCAACTGTAAAACAAAATAAAACAAAATAATTATATTGATTAGTCATAAGGGTTAACCTAATAAATACATCTATGCAAGCACAGACAAAGGTCATCCTATATCATAACAAGTTAATGGCTATGAACACTGCAGATATTTGCAGTAATGTTCCTCATGTTCACTCTAACTCAAGCACTCATACGAGGATATTCTGCTCAATCACATTCTCACATTAAATTAAGAAATATTTATATTTTTGAATATCCATTTTTTACCCCACGCATTTTGCTTTTGAGCTTAGAAAGTTAAAGATCCAATAATCAATGATATAAAGAAAAAAAGAGCAAATATTTATTTCCCCATCCTCCAAAAAAAATAATAGAAAAGTTCAGCAAAATTAACTTGTGTCAGGAAACAGCACATAGTCTATTACAGATCAATACACAAAGTCTATTACAGACCAATCATTCAATAGCAATTTATTGGGGGAAGTAAGACCCATTTGTTTTCTTTCTAAAGAATTGTGCAGGCATCAAATACTTTTTATAAAAAGTTTCTTGGCTTGATCGAAGAAAAAATGGAATATACATATACATAGATATTCCTGGTACACAAAAACTCCCAAATCCCCCAACATCTGTCTTGGTCCCTTATATACTCCTTATTCAAGCAGTTCTGTGAAAAATGCATACTATCTATTGTATTTTGAGCTGAAGGAGCAGCAGAGAGGGTGAACAGACCACGATTTCGAGCAAAAATAAGGCTTCCAGATAACGTTTTCGAGCAAAAAATGGCCTATACACTACGTTTTCAAGCAAAATATAAGACTTCCAACGAAATCTCATTTAACCAAAAAAAAAGTCTCCATTTTTGCAAAAGGGAGATTTTACGATTTTGCTCACAACGATGTGGTCATCCACCCTCTCTGCTGCTAAGGGAGATAAATTCTTTATAGATTAATCTGCCACAACTTTTAACATTTACCTACTAAGTTCCCTTGTATTATGACGTCAAAGGAATTTGTCGCCTGCTATATTACCTGTAACTAGGCGCGCCCACGTGACTGTAATGGAGAACATGAGTTTCGAGAATAAAACTTTTTATTGTCGCTTGTGGGCTAAAACTGAATTATTTAAATAGCTGTATTTTTCTTTATCTACATATCTCATGTGTGGGGGTGGGTGGACTAGCAGTAAAGCAGACAGCTAACTCGTTCTTTTCAGTACAGACATTTCTTTATAATCTACGCATTACCTATGTTCGCTCAGCCGGAACGCGAGTGTTTCCTATTCATTGAAGTAGGTGGGCGTGGTTAAAATTCCTTGTATACAGCTCTTTATGAATGTATTTTATCTAGAGAATTATAACAGAGTATATAAAACGCTGTTTTATTTAACAACTAAAATGTTGCAGCATAAAATTGTCTATTTTAAAAATCTCTTATTGTTAAGTATATCAGAAGATATATATATATTAAAAAATCTCTATTCTGTATGACAGCTCCGTGGTGTAATGGTATATCGTGTTTGTCTTGTAAACATAGATCTATCAACTACGTGTGTTCGGTCCCCATAGCAGATACATTATTTGATGGCGAAACGGAAGATGTTTTTTTCTATTAATTGGGGGGGAGGGGCGATCCCCCTCAGCCAAACCAACATTGTAACTCATGCTATCGCATTCTCGGTAGCGTGGGTTGGTGTTTTTTCCAACTCATGCAACCATGAATTAGATTTCATGGGTTGCCATGTTGGTTTGGTTTACCACGCCCACATCATACCATCATCGTTCCATTGAATTATAATCCATCCTTAATTAAGTTAATTAAGTACATGTTATGCCTAAAATTTGCCGCAACACTCGAGCGGAGATATATATGGCATTGTGCCGTCCATGTTGTGACGTCCCCCCAAGCATATCTTCTGGGCGGTCTAAGATGGCGTTTGCCACCTTAGGCCTCCCGCCGGAGATGTATGTTTCGGGTCCCCTTGGGCTTACTTGGATGCGAAGGCACCCAAGGAGTTCCAAAGATGTGTTGTCATATATGTTTTGTTTTTTTTAATAATTAGAGATACAGTATACTATATTTATAATAAATATAAATAATGGATATCAATGATGTAAATGCTATAATTGCTGAAATCTCAAATTTAAATAATAAAGGGGTATTATTATCTGAAAGTCTCGACTGTGACAGGATTACCTCGGAATATGAAGATATTGAGTATCAGTCTAGTAAGGGTCGTTATGTTTTACCTAGGATGTACAGGCTCGTGAAAGGAATTCAAAAATCCATCAATGCTTGTTTGTACGGTAACGACATTAATGTATTCATAACGCTATTTAGCACCGTTGAAGCAATACGTCAAAAGCTCGGCCAAGAGTATCAAAAACGAGCTGAAATTAGTTCTAAGGTTCGTGATCTTAGAAAAATGTTAAACGAGGAAAAACCCGTATCTTAACCACGTGGGTGTTACTAAAAAAAAAAAATAGGCTTTCGTAAATAATGTAAATAATTTATTTATTTTTTTTTAGCGTTTTTTGTAACACTTACATAGGATTTTCTCCTGAAAGGATACTCAGCAGTTTGGACCTGCCCATGCAGTTATGTGCATAATGGATGATCTGGTCGTAGTAGCAAGTAATCACCGCGACGCCTCCATTTTTACGTAGTTGTTCTTGTTGCCGCGTCGTTAACACAAATCGTTCATCACCGTTCTCAGATATTACAATTCTGAAACCCCCAGCGATGTTATTTCTGAAACACTCGCGGATAGCGTCGTACAGTTTAACCCTGTTGAAGATGGATACGTTAGCTTGATGGTACATTATTTAATAACTAAGTTATTTAATAACTAAGCTTTTAATTGTGATAGTTTTACATTTGAAAATTCAGTTCATAAACAATATATGGTAGGTGAATCGCTTACAACTAGATTAGCCCGAGAGCGGCTAGCAGCAATTAAAAAGTTTATACCGGTTCGAGACAGACTTCGCGAGAAACTTCAACAACGACAACAAGCGCAGACTGACTTTTCTGTGTCAAGTGAACAACTGTTTACTCCGATAACAAGTGCGACCAAAGATGTGAAAACAGCAACTGAACGAGCAATATACGGAGATATTCCTAAGGAAGGCAAGCGACGAGAAGTGCCTGTTCTTGGTGTGCTTGAAAAGATAGCAGCAGAGACCGGACAAACACGCGCAGGGATACAACAGTTATCCAGTGATATAAAAACTCAACGCGAAATTGAAGAACGCGAAGAAGCAGCTGCAGGAAGAGACTATTCACCTGAAAGTATATTTACAATCGCAGCATTAAATAGAATTGAAAAACTCGGTACGGATTACGAATTAGCTGATTTTGCTAGAGAAAATTTTCCAAAGGGTATAAGAGAGAATTTATTAAAAGACGAGTTTAAAAGTTTTATAAAAAGCAAAGACACTTGGGCATCAAAAATATATTTAGCGAAACATGGCGGGAATAAAATCACAGCGTTGCAGCACCCTGGTTATAATAACTTTCTAGCTGTGGTTAAAGGCGGTCTACAACCACCACCTTATATGGAGGATCCAATCCCGGAACAAATAGACATAAAAGCAGAAGCCGGTTCTAAGAAAACAAGCGGAAAAGGATATTCGATTAAAAATCCAAAGGATGTCTTTCACTCTACAGTGACATGCCCTGGTAACATTCTAAGTGATATATCACGGTTAGAGGTTCTCATCGGAGGGAAACGAGCCGGAAATAACTCACCGGAAGTAATTAATGAAGCAGCTGATATCTGTAGACGATTATTTGCCGGCGGTATCATGGACATTGATGTATATCGAGAACTTATTGCTGAATTAGTTGAAAATCACAACGATGACAACGTCATTGATGATGAAAATCCAATGGATGTAAGCGATTAATCACTAATTGAAAAACTACTAGTTTTATAACAAGATGATTATACACTACAACCATGATAAACCAGTAAGCGTCTACGTGGTGAACTCACGATTGCCTGTTTATAGAGCATATTACGGAGATGGTTTCGGCAATACCATTGCGGGGTTATTTACAAGAATGGCTCCCAAGGTGGCGCCGTTAGCTAAACAATTATCAATGAAAGCCATTGATGCTATTCGTGATAAGGGAATCAATTTCGTTGGAAATCTTGCAGGAAAGGCATTTTCTGCCGCGAAAGATAAAATAGCATCATTGGTACGAAAGAAACCAGGAATGACTTCGTCAGTGGTGCTGCCATCAACTACAGTGATGCCTGCAAAAATCAGCAAAGCAATAAATAGTGCAGTGGAAGAAAAACTAGCGCAATTGACTTCGTCACCACCGGTAACAGATAGCGCTATCATGAACGCGATAGCAGGAAGTGGTTTGAAACAAAAAAGAAATTCGAAAAATTTTCAACGACGATAATTATTGCTTTGCAATTCACCAATTGAAAACGCTAGTAATGTTATAAATGTTTAAACGAACAGCTGATCCCGCGTTAGATATGGAAGCCCCAGTGCGCAAGGATGATTCCGTCCGCGATTATCAATACTATTCCTATCATGCAATACAACCCGACCTACGATCGCGAATTGAACTTCAAGTTCAAGATACCAGTAAATACTTTTTGCCATGTGAAGCATTTATTGAAATTGAGGGAAAACTTGTAACAAATGTTGCAGCTGATACCCTATATGCAAATGATCCAAATATCCGAGTTGGTTTCGTCAACAATGGTATAATGGCGTTATTTGAAAGTGCAAGATATCTCATTGATGGAAAAGAAATTGAATCAATAGACCGTGAAGTTGATGTTGCAACAACAATAATCGGACTAGCAAGATACTCCGATGATTATACAAGATCGGCTGGTCCATCTATGATGTTTGCAAAGGATACTACAGATAACGCTGACCACCTTCAATACATTAAAGTGTTAACACCGCAAGACACTTCAGTTGATAATCAACGAGAAGCAACTAATCCAGAACGTCGAGTTAGACCTGGAGCTGAGTTTGATATTCTTGGAGGCGTTAATGGTAATTTCAATTTAGGATTTGCAACACGAAAATTAGCATTGCAAGAACAGCAGCGATATTTTTCATGTGCGATTCCACTCCATCATATATTTGGATTCTGCAGAAATGTCAGAAAAGTCATCTATGGAGCCAAACACACAATCGCGTTAGTGCGAAAAGGCAATGACAATGATGCAATTTGGCGTACTGGTGCCGCTGATGGTAAAGTCGTTTTGAGTAAAATAGTATTATGGATGCCAGTAATGACTCCATCAATTACCACGGAAGAGCGGCTACTTTCATTTATGGAAACCGGTGGTAAATCATTGCTAAGTTGGCTAACAACAACGACTGATGCTAAAGAGGATAATGTTAATGGTACATTTACATGGCACCTGGCATCAAAACAAGGCGTTTCAGCTCCACGTCATATATTTATAGCGCTGCAGAATCGGAATCGATTAGGTTCCCAAGAACGCAGTCATATGATATTTGATCGATTAGGGGTAAGTGAGGTTTCACTGAGAATAAACGGACAACAAGAACCATCTGAGGATATACAGCTTGATTACGGAAACAACCAAATAGCACGTGTGTATCATCGGATGCTGTCATATATGGGTCGTGATCAAAATGTTGATACCGGTTTGCAAATATCGCAACTCGATTTTAAGAACTTGTATCCAATTTATTACTTTTCACTGGAACATCTTGATTTAACAAGACAATCCGTTGTTGACATACATTTTAGGGCTCGTATAGATCCTGGTGGTGTTGATTATAGAGCGGTTGCTGTTATTCTCAGCGACAAATCAATGTTGTTAGAAGGGGCTGGCGGACGAATGAGACTCGTTGATGCACCAGTGGAAAATCTATGATTGAAATCGTAAACGATTTTCACAATTAGATCAATTGAAAGCATAAATGTGTTTTACAATAAAATGCCATATAGTGTTGTTAGTGTCAAGCTGACTGATGGTCAGGTCAAGAAATTAAAATCAAAATCCGCTAAAGAATGTGGAACCACAATAACGTTAAAACCAGCGCAGATGTCTGGCGGTACACATAAAATATCACTGACGGATCGTCAAATAAAACATTTCAATGATGCAATGAAAAATAAGCGAGGAGTTCAAATAGAATTTTCAAAAGCCGCAGTCGCGAACATGATAAAATCAGGTGGTATATTTCCATTGTTAGCCGCAATACCAGCATTGATTGCAGCGGCTGCCCCAGCGGTGGCGAAAGCGGCAGCGTTGGGAGCCGTTGGTACCGCGGCAGGGATGGCGTTGAAAAAGGCAACTGGGAAAGGATATAAAAAAAAGGGAAAGGGGTTGTACCTACCAGGAACCCCGTATTCATGGTACAGCGGGAAATCCGTGAACGGATCGGGTCTAAGAAGAATACCAGGAACGGTTTATTAATTCAGAAATCTTCGATTTCCGAATCTTCGATTTCCGAACCTATGGTTCCTATGTCCAATTTTGATTTAATTGATGCTGCTAAAAAACTAGCGATAAAAAACTTCAGAGGGGTTTTTATGAGAGATCAGTTACCAAGAAAACCAAATAACGTTGAAACCGGTATTATCAATCTTGATAACAGCAGCGGATCGGGAACTCACTGGGTTGCATACGCGATTGATCCACGTGGGATTGTCTATTTCGATTCATATGGGTTAGCTCCACCAAGCGAGTTTATGCGGTATATAAATTCTTCGATGAAACTCAAAAAGTTTCCGATTTTTTATTCCACGCTGCCAACACAACAATTAAATGATCCACCGATATGCGGCCGTGAAGTATTAAATGTCCTCGCGGAGATTTCATTAAAATCCTTTGGATCTCCGTGGAAACCACCTCATCTGGTTGTAAACGAATACACGAGTGGGAAATTACAAGGATCAATAAATTGAAAACACAAGTTACGATAACAATAATGATTGATATTTGGGGACAATCTCTGTCAATGTCGGAACCCACCGCGGAAACATCTGCGGGTTCTATCGAGGATGTAAAAAAAATAATTGAAGATGAAATCGCTGAGATGTTAAATTTAGTAAATGTTGACCCGAACGAATTAGTTGTATTTCAAGACAAACAGGGTAAATTGAAAAGCAGTAATATATCCGTGAATGACATTTTGATACGGCAGAGCGATGCCGCTGAAAACTCTATTGCGCTTTATTCCAACGGTGGACAACTTAAACCTGGTAATCTTATTTCTACGATCACCGACGCGATTGCTACCAACGAACGTGAGCTGAATGATCTTATACGAGGTTATAATAATTTTCGCAAAAATGTCGTACATAAATTCTTTGGAACCCCGCTTGTGGTTGGCATGACTCTCGCTGAAATTAAAGACTTGTTGAATTCATTCTTCGCTAACAAGGAAGCTGGAAGGATGATGACTGCTTCAGAAATCAAGGCAAATTATCTCGAGATTTTTAAACTAAAAGAAGATCAAAAACCCATTAACGACGTCATTGTTAAGTTTTTTGGATCCCCACCTGTGGCAGACTCGACTCTCGCTGAAATCAGCGAGTTTATTATCAGGCATACTCACAATGCCTACGTCGCTAATAATTTCTTTGGTGTCCCGGCTACATCTACGATGACTCTCAACGATATTATTAGGTTTATGGTGAGACAAACAACACTTAATACCATCGTTGATAAATTTTTGGGGAGAACACGTGATGAATCTGAAACCACATCGTTGACAGGCATGACTCTCGCTGAAGTTAAAAGCGCTATTGACGAACAAAAACTCACCAACGAGTTTGTTAATAAGTTCTTTGAGGGTAGTAAACCCAAGGATATCACGACAAAATTTTCGAACATCGACTGGTATATTGAAAACCAAACACAGCTTGGACTCACAAACCTTCTGATTTCATTCTTTTTTAGCAAGAGGGATGGGAGGATGATGGTTCCTACCGAAGTCCGTGTAAACTATCTCGAGATTTACAATGATATTCTTCACCTAAAAACTCTCAATGAATTTAAATATCTTCTGAGTTCGTTCTTTTTTAACAAAGAGAGGTTGAGGACGATAAATACTAACGAAATCAAGACAAATTACCTCGAAATGTATAATGATATTCTTAAACTAAAAGAAACCTTTGAAAAGGTAAAGATTCCGCATCCACACGGAAGCATTGAAAATATCGTGTATACGGTCGATTATGGGACCTTTGATTGGGTAAAAGAATCTAGTGTTAGATTGCCAATCGATATCGGGGAGGGGTCCAGTGGTATCTACAGGATAACGTTAGTCTCTACCAAGCAATTTGATATCATCGTGAAAGGTAAAACCTACTTTGGTGGCACCGCGACAGTAATTATCAATGGTAAAGAAGAATTTGAGATTGTCGCGGTTGATAGTACAATTAGATTACCAATACACTGGTGTTTAGAACTCGTATATCATTTTTCCGGCTGAAGTACTAGCAATTCCCGCTAACGATGACAAATAATTGAAAACGCTAGCGTTTTTAAAATAATGATGACTTCGTCATTACCAATGACTTTGTCATCGACGCAATGTCGCTATGATCAAGTCAGAGAATTTCAGACTAGACTCAAAACCCTCACTGAGGAGTATCAAATAAAAATAAAAAAATACCGACGAAGAATCACCGCAATTGATGTTATTATGTACTCGGTGTCAAGCGTTCTCACTGGCGCCGGAATAATACTTGCATCGGTTATAATGATTGCCCCGGTCGTAGTTCCAATTTGCATTTCTGCGGTGGCTACAATCGGGGGTATATCAACCGGGATAGCAAAAAAGATATCATCATGCAGCCAGAGTAAGCTGCAGAATTACTTACTTCAATTTCATATTGCATCAACCGCATATTCGCAATTATCATTGATGATATCATCGTCACTCGATAATACAATTATATCAGATAGTGAATTCTCAGCGATGGTCAGTATTTTTGATTCAGCGATATCAAAATTAGAGCAACAACATGAATATAATAACAATGACAACACCGATGGAATTGGAAAACACAAACCCAAAAAAAACCAGAATGATCTCAATAATCTCAACCATACCAGATTGTGAGTTCTCAGTGATGGTCAGTATTTATGATTCCTCGATACCAAAATTAGAAATAAATCATGAGTATAATAACAATGACAACACCGATGGAATTACTTCAACAAATAGTGAAGAACACGAACCCAGTACAAACAAGCATGATATCAATAACATCAACGAGTCCTGAATTTAGTGTGAACTTCCCTTCTCCGATTCCAGTGCGTGAGATCGCGCTGGCAAAATTACGAGTATATCATAGCTGGCCTAATATCAGATCGGTTGCATTTGGCGGTCAGCAACCCAATAACGCACTGGTGTTCTCGTATAAGAATAAACCCGATGGTACTCCAGAGTGGGAAACTGTTTCGTTACCAACTGGGTCGTACCAAATTAAGCAAATCGATGCTGAAATTCAGCGTAGAATAAAATCAATCACTGGAAAAGAATCAAAAATAGCTATTAATCTTCATCAACCGACGCTCTCGTCGTCGATCGAAATAAGCACAGAGGGATACATTGTAGATATATATAACAGTTCGTTAAGAACAGTGTTAGGATGGCCTGAAAAACCACCGGAAAAATCCGCCACCGACTTAACCACGGACGTACAATCATATCATGAAATCAATCCCAGTTATCGAGATAATTTATCTGATATAAGAAAAGGAAGAATCGCCGATAGATTTATATTTACCAACAAAGACACATTGCAATGGGATTTTATCATTAAAAGAACAACCGACTCATCTGTTACTATTTCATTTACGCTAACTGACGTCCGTGGTTATTTTAATGAAATTAAACAATTATATGAAACACAACTAGAACAACTACGGAAAACAAAATCGCAAAAACATGTTGAAATAATAAATCAACTTATATCGGACATGGAATATATCTATGAACTAATTATTCAAACAATAATTAATGACAACAGCGACAATAAACAACGATTCCTAACCGATTACAATATCACAGAGGACAATCTACGTAATTTCAAGTTTCCCGGGTACAAAGCTGATGAACTAGCAAGAATTGTTAAAACCGATATCAAGGCGCTACAAAAACAAGATCCATCTGTCCTCCTCAAATATAATAATGACCCAGATGGCGGTGGTAGGCATATCGCTCCGTTCAACGTGAATATATCCTCAGTGATTGCGCTTAATTTAGTATGTGATGTTATCGAAGGAAGCTATCAGATTAATCTAGAACAATCAAATCAAGCTCAGCAAGGATATATTCTTTATTCGTTTGCACCAACAGCTCCTCCAGGATTCCTGATTATTGAAAACCCAATTAATCCTGTCTACATGCGATGCCATAATAATTCATTAACGAGAATTAATTTCAAACTCACCGACCAGTCAAATAATCTGATCGATTTACAAGAAGAGGTGTTAGCGATTAGTTTGTTTGTGAAATCCTAAAAATCTTCGATTTTCAACAAAGGATTTTCATCCCCCCCAGACAAGGTCTGGGACAAGGTCTGGGACAAGGTCTGGGACAAGGTCTGGGACACGATATCGTATCGGACTCGATCAAATTTTCGGTTGAACTCGTAAAAGAATTATTAACCCACAAATGAAACATTTGCAGCAGCAGCAGAGAGGGTGATGACCACATCGTGCAACCTTGAATCGTTTAGGTGTATACGAATTTTATTTTATGACCATTTTTTTTAGACAGAGCAGTTTTAATTATATTTTCTGAAACAAATCGTATTGAAGCCCTACAAATGTCAAAGTATCTACTGGCTTCATTTATCGATTGAAAGCTTCTCTCTTCATTATTTTCTAAATCAAACGATTTAACTCTCCTAGGGGGCTTTGCATGTTTGCCAGTTCCACCTAATTTTGCATTCCGACTTTGTGAGACGGCTTGAAGATTCACAAGACAATTATCAGTCTTCACGCCATTTATGTGATCAATCACAAATCCGTCTTCGATTAATCCATTATGACATTCAAAAATAATTCTGTGACAGAGATATGTTTTATTTCTAGCACTAAACAACAAATACCCCATATTATTTAGATATCCAACCGGGTTTTTTAGTCTGCGGTGCCTGACAACACCATCACTGGAGGCTTCGTAATTAACGAGCACTGGATGAGGTCTGAAATCTTGGCTCATTTATATAATAATATTACTTGTCTAATTTATTATTTGCTTTAATTATAAGTCTATCAATGTAGTCTTGAGGGGTTTTGATGATTTTGTCCTTGATTTTATCAAGGACGTTAGGGTCAATGATTCGTTTGTCATAGTAGCGTTTTAGTTCCCTGTATCGTTTACCCCCACAAGCAAGACACAACTGCGATTTTCCTCTAACGCCCACCCCACATTGGAGGCATGGGAGAGGGCCAAAACTTCCTCGCCTAACGCTTTGTAAATGATACCCACAGAATTCGCTTCTGCATGATTTGTTACACGGGGTTGTTGATCCAATCATTAGCCACTTGCAGTGATTCATTATACTATATTTTTCTATTTAAATACTTGTTTTAATTATAACATGGCAGAGTTCAAGAGATTGACTTCGAAAAATGCTGAATTCAATGCTGATAAGGAGTTTAAGAGATTATTGAAAATCAATCCTAGATTTAATCTCGATAGACCAAAAAAACGTAACAAACGTCCAAGAGACGGAAACATGAAAGAGTTTAAGAGATTATTGAAAATCAATCCTAGATTTAATCTCGATAGACCAAAAAAACGTAACAAACGTCCAAGAGACGGAAACATGAAAGAGTTTAAGAGATTATTGAAAATCAGTCCTAGATTTAATCTCGATAGACCCAAAAAACGTAACAAACGTCCAAGAGACGGAAACATGAAAGAGTTTAAGAGATTATTGAAAATCAGTCCTAGATTTAATCTCGATAGACCCAAAAAACGTAACAAAATCAATCTCGATAAACCAAAAAAAACGTCCAAGAAATTATCCTGGAAAGATGCTCAATTCAATCTCGATATAGTTTCTAATACACCCAAGAATACAATTCTTGATAAAGCCATGATTAGTAAAATCAGAGATTGTTTCAATGAATTTAAGCGTGATGGAGCATCCTATTGTTGGTCAACATTTCGAATTGATGGTGTTGTTGACGCTACCATGAATGATGAAAAAGCAGCAGTGATAATTTCACGTGTTGGGGAAAAACGGTATTTTTTCCGAATCAAATTCATTATCGAAGTCAATGGCAAATGGATTATTAGGGATAAATTTGAACCAATTCTCAAGAATAAAAAAGCTGTCATTGTGAGTAGAGATTCCAAACCAGGGATTCTAACCGGCATTGACAAACCATACTACGAAAGATCTTATCCCGTAACAGCAATGGTTTATGGGATATATCCGTTAAATGATAAACCCGATATCGCAAAACTAGCTCCTATGAAATATTCGTCAGGGCTTAATTGTGTAGCAGAACGAATAATAGAACACTTCACAAATGCATCCCGAGGAAATAAACTAACTGATCTGCGACGTAGGAAAATAACCGAATGGGAACTGACAGTGAAACAGCATGGTGCAAAGATTTCTGATATAGCTAAATTAGAAGCATCATTAAAATTCCCAATATCAGTAACAACAATAACCGGAGAAGTATTATACGAACCGAAATATCAATCGCGAGGAGCACCAATACAGATAATTGATCATAACAAACACGCGTGGACACCTGCGGTAACAGTATTTCCACGAGAACGAACCGTGAAATATATCCCTAAGGAGTTCGTCCGGGATGTTTTCTATGAAGAGAGATTATTTGATGCTATTCATGCGTTGTGTAAAGATGATCCTGTGTCAGTGTGGTTACTTAGAAGTGATGAAGATCCCGAAATAGGATTTGATCAATTTGTAAAACCAAATGGAGAATTATATCGCGTTGAAGAATTAGATAACAGAATGAGAAAAATCGCTAGTGATTTTTCACCAGATAGTTCCCATGAAAAACTTTTCACGGATAGTTTTACTATTCCATCAGTGGTAGCTCACTTCGCAAGAGAAAAAAACTCATGGCGTCCAACACGAAGTGATTTTCTCGAGGATGTTAAATTGAGTTGCGTCGAATTTGGTCATGGAGGACTGTGGAATACGAATTACTCACGTGATGGTATGATTTCAATTGATATATCCGCGTGTTACCCCGGAAGTTTTCTCGGATATGGGGAATGCGCTGAGTACTTCAAACGATTTGGACATCCCACGCATGAAATGACTCGTGTTGCGATTAATGGACCATTGCCTGATTTTGATTTAACCGGATTCGCTCGTGTGATATCATTCGAATTAGCTACAGGGTTACATCCGTGTAGTTATGTTTGGCTCGGTAAACACCTATCTGAAAAGGCCTGGATGCCAATAGTGCTATTGAGATATATGATTGATTGTGGTATGCTAATATCGTTGATTGTTTCCGAGGCTATTATATGCTATCGAGCTCAGAAAGAAGTTTGGCTACCACAACCCGATCTAGATCGTATAATTAGCGAATTGCGAAAACAATTCCCTGATTTCAATGAAGAACAAATCATGAATTGGTCTAAGAAGTTATTTGAAATTAAAAAAGAACAAGCAAAGGATCTCGGACGAAGAATAATCGGTAAATTTACCCAGGGTGGACGATACGACAACGCAAAATACTCTTCGCGGTTGATCACAGATGTCGCTGAATACGATTTTATTGTAGCGGATTTAATGAAGCAGGGAAAACTTGTATCCCGTAAGGATGCTTTTCTATCCAATGGTGAGAAAATGGGTACGGTTGTTACCTACTGTGATGGATATAATTCCCAGTACACACATTTGAGAAGTTCAATGCTAGCCTATGCTTCTATTAATCTATTTTCGATGATAAATAGATTTCCTAATACCGCGGTTAGAGTGGCCACTGATTCGATGTATATACACAATAAGTACAAATCAGCTGTAGCTAAATTCACAGATCCCGAAGAAAATTGGGGGCGTTGGCGATTTAAAAAGGAGATGCTACATGAGTATTGTGAATCCGCAGACGTTGCCATGGATGATAAATATCTTTGTTGTAACCGTATTGAAATTCAATCAGAATTTTCTAATGCACCACCGGTATCTGATCCAATCTGTAGATATAAAACAGTTTATTTAAACGGTTGTGGTGGGTCAGGAAAGACAACTCGTGCAATTGAATTATTTCGTGGTGGTAGAAATACTTGTATTTCTACTAACATGATTGTGCTAACACCGACTCACAGACTCGCCAGAGAGATGATACAGCGAGGGGTAAATGCTTGTACTTACCATAGTTTCTTTCGATGGAAGGGTGACAAATGGACTCCTGAGCGTATGGGTGATAAATTCATTCCTGAAATCATAATTTGGGATGAAATATGCACAGTGTCATTAGATGTATTACAAACATTTCTCGAATGGTTGTTAAACAAAAACACAAAGGTCGTCATGTGCGGTGATCACGGCCAACCACCACCATTTGTCGGTGCATCTCCACATGAATGGCTAAGGGGTTTTGTAGACTACTATGAAGAAATCACCACTGATTATAGATCACTTGATGAACGATTACGAGAATTTAAGAAACTAATTAGATTACAACCGGATAGAATCCAGTGCGAAATAGCGCGTGAAGTGATTTCAGAAACTCAAATAAACGATTTCTGGGAAACATGGAGACCAAATGATTTGATAATTGCAAGTAGAAAAATAGTCAGGGATACACTTCAGATGAAGTTATTTGAATTACATAAAGAAAAATTTGCAACGCTTCCAGTACCCCTTTGTTATAGGCCATCGGATACACGAAAACAGAACACTGAAGTTGATATTCCAGGACAGAGTGAAAAACAAATTCTCGTATTAAATGATATTGTGCTGGTTGATATCAATGTCGTTGAAGATGCATTGCGTGCTAATAAATCCCCGTGGACTCTAGGATACGCAGCAACAATACACTCTTCACAGGGATTGACTATATCGGATACAATTGTTTGGATGGTGGATAATCACATCGAATGGTCGAATTTAGTCTATCTCGCAGTATCCAGAGTACGAAACATAAATCAACTTCGAAGAATTGTCCTCGATGATAATGACACCACAATAAATGATATTGATGTTAGCATCATTAATAAAAAACTCTCCGGTTACAAACAACAGGACAAAAAAAAACAACGAGAATTTGATATTGATGCTGAATTAATAATCACTTTGAAGAAACAACAGAATAATCACTGCGCGAGTTGCAATTGTATAATGCGTTGGCAGTATTCGGATAAGGATCCTCGCCAATTCACCGTAGACAGAAAAAATAACAGTCTCGGTCATGTCAGAAATAATGTGATGTTGACTTGTCTTGAGTGCAATAGACGCAACGGTGCTAGTTAAGACCATGCGGTGGTAATTGAGTATCCTCAGGAATTACCTGTAGTTGTTGTCGAGTAAAACCCCGCTGAGGGGCAGTTGAATCCAGTTTATAGATTGCTGGTCTACCCGTAGATCGTGTTATACTAGATATCTTATGCGTAGTGACGCTCCAAATAGGATCAGTAGCCCTTTTTCTGCCACCTTCAAGCTCTCCTGGTTCGTATAAGTACCTCACAATGACATTACTACCAAGAATTGGTTCTTTGAAATCTTTTTGTGGTTTTTCAGGTATTGACTTCTTTTTAATCGCGTTGATAGGTTTCATGTTGATTGTTCTAGTAATCTCGTTATTCAGTGCAGTAATCACAGATGGTAATCTTTTAACCCATTCACGGGATCGCTTTTCTTGAATGAATTCTTTTGCGTATTGATATCCAAATAACCGCTCAGCAATCGTCCGATTAAATCGTTCTACAATGGCCTGATCGCGATGTAGCGCAGTATGCCCTCGTCGTATGGTGACATTATGATGTTTCATTGTAGATAACACTGCACCCTGAAATTCCTTGCCAGGATCAACCTGCAATAGATTTGGCCAGTGCAGAGGACCTCGTCGATAAATCCTCTCAAATGCAGAAGCAACTTCAGTGGCTGATTTTGTTTTTAACGGTTCTGCTTCTTTGTATCGACTTGCAATATCAACTACGGTTAAAGCGTATTTGTAACCACGATCATGAGGCAGAAATAATATATCAGCTTGATGAACTTCATTAGGAACGGTCACATCAAAATGCGAGAATTGAATTTGTTTAGGCGGTGGTAGATAAATTTGCCATAGTGCCTGTTTGGATAACCAATTAGCCGCAGTGGTTTTTTTCACTTTTGCAGCGCTAGCGAGTTTATGGACTGCTGATTTACCCCTCCAGTATCCTCTTGGGGAATAATAAATTGATTCCATATTAAAATGCTAGCATTTTCAATTACCAGCACCTAACATCAATTTGCCTTTCATAGCTGATTTTACCAACCACGAAGATAACTTTTCTTTGAAGGATTTATCAGGAATAGCATTTAACGCATGAATTAATTTCACATCTGCTAGATGCCTGTGTTGCAGATTGCTGCTTTTATAAGCAACATCATGAAGGTGACAGGCCTTATCAATGGCGTTTATTGGTTCTTCACCGGGGTTGGGTTGATTTTGATTATTGAGTCTGATATCAAGTCTGGTTCCCGGTCCACAGTAGCTATATCCTGGGAGGTGCTTTTCTCCGGGGTACTTTGCCCATGGGGTTCCAGGGAGCCTTGCCAATTTGGCTGCGATATCACCTCCTCGTTTTTTTTTAAATCAGATTTCATAGACACAAATCTAAATTTCTTTGTACCACATTGCACGCATTTACCAGAAAGCGCTGATCGGTTATTTTTAGTTGTAACCGTCGTCACATCATCTGTGCCAGTACGCGTTTTACACTTCACACAATATAGATCCATAATTTATGTATAGAAATATGGATATAATTGATTTTTCGGCGACTAAAACAAGAGAACCAATTAAGCATCATGCAGCGCTACCAAACTCTATCCGGATGATTATAATCGGGCCATCTGGATCCGGTAAAACGCAATTGTTGCTTAATTTAATAATGAGATGGATGAAGTGGGATAAGTTGTATTTAATTGCTCCTAGCGTAGATGATCAACGATGTTATGAAGTGCTAAAAGATTTTAACGAAAATGCATCAGAAATTAGCGGTGAGAACGCCATTGATTTTATAACCGATATCGATGAAGCACCGAGTATTGATGATATTAATGGAGATATTAACAATTTAGTCGTATACGACGATATAATGTTGGATAAACAAAAAAATCCTGCTAGGATCTTTTCCAGAGGCAGGCATAAAAACACTGACGTGATATATGTAACTCAACGTTATACTCAAATACCAAAAGTGATCAGAGATAACTGCAATATGCTGTGTGTATTTAACGGAGTTGATACTCATACGTTAAGAAATATTTGGCAAACCTGGTGCGGTGGAGATATGGATCATAATCAATTTAAAAATTTCTTTAGTAACGCTCAGTCAACCCCGCATGGATTTATAACAATAAATTTACATGATCCTCGGACTCGATATCGTATCGGACTGGATCAAATATTCGGTTAATCATTTCATAGTTTTTGTTAACCCAGAACTGAAAATTCTAGCAGCAGAGAGGGTGGATGACCACATCGTTGTGAGCAAAATCGTAAAATCTCCCTTTTGCAAAAATGGAGACTTTTTTTTTGGTTAAATGAGATTTCGTTGGAAGTCTTATATTTTGCTTGAAAACGTAGTGTATAGGCCATTTTTTGCTCGAAAACGTTATCTGGAAGCCTTATTTTTGCTCGAAATCGTGGTCTGTTCACCCTCTCTGCTGCTGAAGGTCTAATGTTATAGATGTTCATGGGTTAATAGAGCATATATAACCAGACCTCTACTCTCAATTTGTCTATCCAATTGGAAAATGAACGATTCCACTCTACACGAAATAACAGAAGACTTCATCAAACATAACATGTATCATGAAATCAGTTTATAATACAGTTTATAATACAGTTTATAATACATGACAAATATTATGACTGATAGCAGAGATAGCAGTGGAGTAGATGTTGTGGTTCCCCACTAGTCACACAATGTAAGATGTGGAATCGGATATTCATGACAAAGATGGTCTCACAACGTGTTCTTTTACTGCATGACTACATTCCTTACCTTGTATCATGAACTGGAACATGTGTGTGAACATACATACATACATGCATACATACATACATACATACATACATACATACATACATACATACATACATACATACATACATACATACATACATACATACAGACAGACAGACAGACAGACAGACAGACAGACAGACAGACAGACAGACATACATACATACATACATACATACATACATACATACATACATACATACATACATACATAGATACATACATACATACATACATACATACATACATACATACATACATACATACATACATACATACATACATACATACATACATACATACATACATACATACATACATACATACATACATACATACCTTTAGGGTAAGACGAAGTTTGTTGACTATGTTGACCTTAGTTTGAATCTCTTTTTCGGTTGGATGGGGAAAAGAATAATTGTGTTTACAAACCCAGAAATTGATTTTGTTCATCAGGGTTAGCCTAGTATATTCCAATGCTGTATTATTGTACGCTCTATTATTGCAGTAAATGGGAATTTCTGATTAATTTTGGACATGCCATCTAGTGATTGTTTACAAATGTAAAGCTGTAGCAAATAAGGATTCAAATATATATGGTAGCCAATTGGACAAAAATTTATAAAATGTTGCTTATGATCATACTTATTGTACATATACAGGCATACAATAACTGTTAAACTTTCTTGAAATCACTAATATTTCAATAATAATAATAATAATAATAATAATAATAATAATAATAATAATAATAATAATAATAATTTTGTATTTCTTTGCCCACATTCTATTTGAAATTCATATGTTAACTATTTGTTATTTTAATTAAAACAACAACAGGAAACACATTTTTGGTCTCAGATTTACCGATGAAGCCCGTATCAGTTTTGTGCATATCCATCTTGTCAATTTGAAATACATTCACACATACTGCACCAAATTTAAATAATAATAATAATAATAATAATAATAATAATAATAATAATAATAATAATAATAATAATAATAATAATAACCTGAGTATTGCTCTCGTGCATTATTCCAACGATGGTTACAAGCAACTTTGCAAGGTCCTCAAGCTTCCGTTCCAGGAACTCGAGGATTTTAAAATCATCCTCAGCACAATTTTATATCACGTGTAGATCATTATATATACTTAAAATGTAGTCCTATAGCTCACTAGTTAAATTTTCTTGAATAAAGAGCAGTAAAATCACTAATAAAAATATATATTGCATGGTATTTTTGCTCGTCGACATCAAGAATCTTCCTTTTTTAAAAATAGCGCGGTTGTTATAGCCAGAGCGACCTCTAGCGAAGACGTTCGTGGTAATTCTCGAACCATGAATGAAAAGTTTTAAGCTGTAAATGCATGGACTGAATACACAAACGATACATCTTAATACTCTTTATGAAATGGATCTTTCGTCGCAAACAGCTGCATACAACGTGTGAATTAAGGATTCTTGACATATGATATTTACATTTCAACCACCGCTATGTAATTCAAAATATACATTGTAAAACGTCGACATAGGAAATATAACTTTAAACCACCACTGTATCATTCAACATATACAATATAAAATCTCAACCTAGAAAATGTAACTTTAAGGACATGCAATTTGATCCAACACGTACTACTGGTTTTCTCAACCTAGAAAATGGAACTTTAGGGACATGCAATTTTATTCAACACGTGAAATTGGATTTCTCAACATACGACATCGAAATTTCAACGGCAATGTTCTGATTTGACCAGACCGCTATGTAATTCAACAGGTACAATCTAAAAAATCAATATATGAAGTGTAACTTAAAACTACTGCCGTTTATTTCAAACACCACAATTTGAAATCTCAACATAGAAAATATAACTTTCAATCACTACTGTTTGATTCAACAGATACAATCTAAAATCTCGGCCTTCAAAATGGAACTTTAAGAACAAAGATAAAATCTCGACCTACAAAATGGAACTTTAAGGACAACGATTTTCGATTCAACAAGTGAAATTGGATTTCTCGACATGCGGCATCGAATTTTCAACGGCAAAGTTCTGAAATGATCACTATTATTGTTAACACGACATGTCTTAAAATGTTTGCTAACTTTCATTGCAAAGAGTTATTTTATTATAATTTGAGCAGTGAAGCCTTTAATACTTCGCAGGCAATCTGAATGATGTCTGCACAATACGCAACCAAATGGCTTAGGCACACCCATACCAACGACTACAGGTAAGACCAATTCTGCTAAGTCTTTCTCTTATGTAAATCTAATTTATACTGTGTGCTTTACGTTTGTCCACGCTTGGAAGTTGTAAACATAATGCTTACAAGAGTTAAGTGTTTGTCTTGGATAAGGCTAGACTAGGTTTTAGAGATGGAAATATTCAAGTTCGATAACGATGTAGTCAACGTTAACCTCTATAAATAGAGACTTGATAAACAAATATTTCCTCCCTATCTTGGAGAATGAGATTTGTGTTTGCAGTTGTAATGTTGATATCATATAAAATTAAAAATGAACTATTCTTTTTAAAATAGTCTTTAGAATTTCTAAGGGATTTATTTACATTTGGACTAATAGACAACTTTGTAAATTTGTCATCTCATTCAAAGATAGGCTGAATAACATCATTGTGGTATATCATAGCACTGAGTAGTAGTAGAATTCATTCGGAGCAATTTGTCGTTTTGGACTTGTGATATGGTATTTATGATTGTTTTGGGTATATTCCCATGTTTAGAATTTTCAGTTTTATCTGTAGAGATACCAATTTCGGTAGTAAAATATATATATGGTCAGATAATATTTACGTGGTCATAATACATTAAGATCAATTGCACGACCTTGAAACTCCAGCTCATCTAGATTAAAAGTACAGTTATAACACCAACCTATTTGGCAGAGTGATCTCCCGTTGATACTGTAAATTCCCTAATTACTAGTGTAAAGGAAGGTATGCTCCTTATATGGTTAAAACGGCGGAGAGGCTGGGGGGGTATGTATAGAAATATCGGGTCAGTATTATCGAAAAGACAGACATATGCTACTAGAAACAAAACTGGATTCTTCTTAAAATGCATTACGCGATTATAATACGTCAGGAAAGTATATAATTTGTAAGACCCCTCACATCGGAGATACAATTTCCAGTCCCATAAGGTATGCGAGACAGCTTATAGAGGTACAAACGTGGTCCTCTACATTGCCTTGAGATGAAGTGTCCACAATAGATAGGAATTTACCAACGTCTGATTACCCATGGCCATTAGGGAGTTCTTGGCGATTAATGCTGATACTTTCATGAGTGATACCTATCGTACCAAAGCTGCAGTAGACAGGTTGGGCTTGTATTAGTTTATTATGCCTGCCTTACGACACAGCGTGAGATGGCAAGTCTTGTTGTGAAAGGAGAACTACGATTATTATACTCGTGAGAGCAGTTCAAAAAATGTCTTGTTCATATAGTTAATTGTAATGACAGATTAAATCTGCCTTAGTATCCAACATCATAGGTGCCACATAATTAAAAAAAGAAACTTTTGTTATGCTTGATAAATATTTGAATGTTTGTGTTGTGCATGCGTACAACGCTATCTAGGATGAACAGGTCTTTTTCCAGACAAGCGACGGAACCAACATATGTCTCACCGCCGTAAACTACTTGCGGCTACGGACATCATAATCACGATATGCAAGGGTATGTTGCCCTGAATATTACTCACTGTCCTATGAACTTAAGCAAGTAAAGAGAGCACATATTTTAAGGAGGTATTTCTATAGGGCTTACGAGTCAAGCAAGACTAACATTCTAACTAGTCTAACGGATGTAACGAGACTGTTGAGTGTAGCTAACGAATAGATTAAGTAGAGGTCTATATGTATGTACGTATGTCTGTACATGTGGTGGAGCCACGACTGTAGACGTAGCTAATACAAGGGTGTTGTATGCTGTCTGTACGTGTATACGTATGACTGGTTGTACATGTAGTGGATCCATGAAGGGTGTAAGCGGCCGATACAAGAGACTGGGTCAACCGGAGGGACGTGGTTAAATTGTGTGGTTTACCGGTGTATGAATCGTACGACTGTACAAGGGTCAAGAAGCATATTTTTATTCCAATTGCTGTTTCACTGGTATATTTGATTTTTACTTGATTATGTTGAATCTTAGTTGAATTCCACGAGATTTGTGAATCTTACTTACAGTGCAGAACATTTGAAATATATTTGAAAACTTGAGATTGTTTGAATCCGAAGCCTAGCCTATACGTGAAATTCTGTAAATATCTTAGTGTGCAATATGATTTGAAACTTAGGTTTCTTGAAGCTGTATATCAGATAGATATACTATTATTGGTTTATTTTCAATGTGTAAATGCTAGTATAGAGTGATTCGATTAACTGTATATTGAGAGTGTGTGAGAATCATTGTATTTTCGCATCATACATTTTTCTTTACTAATTAAGTTAATATATTTTCATCTTTCATACATTGAGTTTTTCATTTAATCCAAAACCCACTCGGTTACAATTTTGCGGCAATAGTACACGTGTGATAAAAAATGGACATAATACCGGATAGATATTTGGCTTCTCTGATATCCTTTCCTCATTATAACAAAGAGTACCAGTCAGTGATCGTGGTACGGTAGGTTTTACTTGTGATTAGTTCTGTTTCTGGTCGTTGAGTCATATGAAGTTAGCTATGGATGCCATAAAGTATTCATGTGCGCACCACTGTGAAGATTTAAAATTGCCTATATGTATATATATATATATATATATATATATATATATATATATATATATATATAAATATACACACACACATATATATATATATATATATATATATATATATATATATATATATATATATATATATATATATATATATATTTATGAGGACAAGGCCAACGGTTGGAAATATTAAATAGGGGTCTTAACAGATTAAAAAAGTTATAGCATCACATATAACTATATAATGCTAGATAATATAGAAAACGCAATTTTATGTATCCGGAGGTATAAGAAAGTATACATTAATATTAAATGAATTTCATATATCACGAACTATACATGATATTGTGTATACGGTGACAGCAATTTAAAGAAACGCAATCTCGACAATTGGATGTATGTACCAAGGCTCCCAGGTCGTGCAGATGGATAATTGGTAACACCAGTATGTCCGAAACGTTGTTGTCAACGATGGCGTACGCAGAAAAACTAACATTTATTGATGAAGTATACTTCCCTTAGTAGCTAAAATTCCTCTAACTTGTTTTACTGTAGACAGCGTCGAAACAGCATGCAATGATTTTGCAAGACCTACCTATCTACATAGATCGTGGTACACGGCACCAGCGTGGAAGTAGTAATTAGAACGTTCACGGGATATATCGTCAATCCGAATATCAAGAGAGATGACACTATTTAGCTGCCACCGAGGTGGGCAGGTAACTGTAAGCTTTTAGCATTTAGCTAAAACGATTCATTCTGGGAGTGCTGGAGTTGGTATAAGGAGTGGGTAAGGTATTTAAAGACATCTCAGATACAGATGAAAATATTGCGTCAGAGTCTTACCTTTAAATGCTTGTAACTCGTAAACACAGATAAAAGATGCTGCACCTTGTATGAAAGAATTATTAAACATTATTTCACCGATTGGTTTATTGAGTTCTATACTCACATTCAACGCATTAGTAGGCCAGTTTGAATTGAAATTTATTTGATTCCGGTATTTTCTTTCCCTTTTGGATACATTTCAGAACCGTTCAGCCGATTTTCATATGCGTCTGTAATATGAATACGTTAAACATTTACGTTCAGCTTAGTTGATTCATATACAATAGTACATAATGGACATTCATTTATTTGCATTCTACAAATAAGTGAGTTGTACTTCTTGAGTACTTCAATTTCGTTTGGTAAATTTTCTTTGCGAACTTCTTTAGATGCGAGGCAATTCTTTGAAACGGATGACACTCACTAATTTAGAGTGGAATCATTAATATCTTAACTACTAAATGACACCGGTATTATGCAGGATCTAAAAATTATAACATTTTCACATGTTCAGAAAGAACATTTATTGCACGTTTTCCCTACTTCAGGAGACACTTAGGGTAACTATATGTTTACTCAAACCAATACAGTCTTATTATGACAACTTACTCCTCAAAAATAATTTTATATGTTTTACCGTGAATTATTGATTGTTTTATTTATGAGAAAACAAACGCTTTTTGTCCGTTTTGAAGTTTGATATATTACTTAATTATGAGTAATTAAAGGAGTTGAACATCTATATTACGAATGTACTGTTCAGAAAGTACACAGTTTCGAATTTACTTGTTAAAGAGGTCGACGTTTCTACCCATAATGCCAGAGTAGGCATATCAATACTGCGTCAGAATCATTCGTACTTGTCAGGTGTTACATTACGTTATGAACTACGTTTTCATGGTTCAGGAGCTTTAAGGAATTAATTTCAATGACATAAAAATAGATGGTTTCAAACCAGCCTTTTAAAATGTACACCTGGATGTCCTGCCCCTTTTTTTAAAAACAATCATTATTGAATATGCCACTCACGTACTGTTCAGAAATATGCTCGCTAGCAAAGCCAAAAATGAAATGACACACATCAGTTATGCTTACTTTTATATTTCGGTTCTAGCTTTCAAAGCGTTTGTGAAAAGCAAACACCAATCTTTAGCACCTTATACACTTAATTTCCCATGTAGAATCAATAAAAGTTAGTGTGTGGTATTGAGCTTTAGAAATGCCATACTGTTAGTACAAAATGTAGGTCGTTGAACGTATGTGTGAAAACAAAATGTCTTTCGTTAACTTCTAAACCTATATTTATCTGATAATGTTCATGCCTAAATAATGATACTCGGCGAGGCATGCACGTATGACAGTGCTGACACTCTGCTGAGAAAATAGGTCACTGCGGTCTTTATATAGTTTCAACAGAATTTTTTAAAAAAATGACAGTTGCTGTTCTAGTTAGAACATTCAATGCATGTACAGATTCTCTTTTGACAAAAAAACTAATTTCATAAAAAAATAATCTTTGTTGGTGAAACATTCCGCTTGATTGTCCTAAACTTATATGATAAACTCAAGGTAACTTAGTTGATAATTTTTATAATTAATCCTGTATATACCAACTCATTCCGAAGTTGGTAAAAATGATATTGTGGTACATTTCTATATTTGCTACATTCTATATCGAACAGTCTTTAACTGTAACCTATATTTTACACATCACATAATTGCCGTTTAGTTTTGTAAGGATAAGTTCATTTGGCTGAGGTTGCTATTATTACTAGTCACTAAATTGGTTATTGGATAAGTCTTCGTGTTCTATACCATCACAAAGAAAGTTGATTGGTTGGATGTTCTCTAACAGCATTCGTACCGCATGATTGCTGATTTATTATTAAAGTAAGTGCCTGTGCAAGAGCAAGCTGCAAAAGTCGATTCGTGCTGGCTTTGGAGGAATGTAAAGGAATGTAAAGTGTTGGCCTTGGATTATACAAGAGGCGCACAACCATATGTCCTACAGCAAACGACAATCAACTATACCCGTTCTGTCTGGTTCAATGATTACATTAAATATTATATGCAAAGCTTAATTATTATGTATGAAGATAAAATGTATGTTGGGTAAACTGTTTTGATCTGAAAATACTCACGTTTTCCAAATGGTTCAAAACGATCGATATCCTTCAACTAAAACTCACGTTGACAGATGAATGATGCATGACTAGACAGGCAAATTTGCAGCTTCATAAGAGGCACAATTGTCATAAACAATATTAGGGTTAGTGAGAGAATATATGAGTAAGATAGAAAATGTTCAACGAATAGACACACAAATGAACGAAAACATCCAACAAGAGAAATGTTGTTCTATCGAATACGTTTCATACAGAATCAACAGTTTAATAAACCTCGCTTACGTGTTTCATTAACGTAAGTATCACACTCAGTGCCATAGCCTATACTAATTTTTTTCATCTAAATGATCATGTAATGGCACATGTGTATCCGCGATATATTTCGAGCGATCATGTAATCTATTCGTGACAGTTTTCGTAACAATCAAAACATCTTTGTTACAGTCGTAAGTGGATTACAAGACCCACTTCACGAAATCTAGCATGACACTCGTTTTATCCGAGGCGAGTGATGCACTTTTCCGATGGTACCACAAGAGGTTTTGGAACACATGAAATGCAAGCGACATAGTATGATAATACTTAAGACACATAAGCGTTATTTAGCAAAACTTGACATAGTGACATACAGGTCACATTTGACTACTTCTTGAATGTTCACATCATTCAAATACCATATATTTGATATATATATATATATATATATATATATATATATATATATATATATATATATATATATATATATATATATATATATATATATATATATATATATATATATATATATATATATATATGTGTGTGTGTGTTTGTGTATATATATATATATATATATATATATATATATATATAGAGAGAGAGAGAGAGAGAGAGAGAGTCCCGTATACTTCCAGTGAATCTCTCTATCCAAGAATTGTATCAAAGCACGTATGTATTTGCAGAGAAAATAATCATTTGAATTCAATTAATTGAAGAAAAATATAACTGCAGCCTGAAATAAATATAAATGCTGGTCACAATACATAAAAACAGAAACCTTGAAAGTGCTAAATGCAAAAGCATGGATGACCTCATAATTACAAGATTATATAGTTATCTGCTTCACCTCAGATTACAATTAGTATTCTGCAACAAAAAACATTACATATTAATCAAATACCCTTCTAGACTGCAGCACTTTTACAAATTCAAAGCCACAACAAGTTAAGTACCTTTAGGAAGGTCTAAACTCCTGACAAAAATTAACTGCTCCATTTAATAATTTTGAAATTAGGCTCATAAACATAGAGAATAATTTAGCTATCTATTAGTTTTTGGCATAAAGAGAAAAAATATTTGTTAAAGTTAGTCACGTCAAGACGATATGAATTCAGTTTTGTTCAACTTCAGCTTACAATGACTTCAGATCACAATTATAAATTTTTGTATAAGGGCAGAGGGGGGGGGTGAATCCGACAACTTTTAGAGGCCTCGATTCAGTAATCCAAGGCTTCCGAAAACGCTTAATAAAATCGTTCATTCGGTAAAACAGAACTAAAAAAAAGTTGACGCGTGTTACAAAAAATTGTCACCATGTGATGCTGCATCACGAAAAATTGAAGATTTTCATCGAAGATTTTCAACCACAGACGTGAATCCGACAACTTTTAGAGGCGTCAATTGGCAATCCATGGCTTCAGAAAATGCTTAATAGAAGTGTCCACGATGATAAAATCATTGGCAAAGTCGTTGTTCCCCCCCCCCTCTGCTGCTAACGGGTTAACTGAATATTTTTTAGGATTTCAACCGAATATTTGATCAAGTCCGACACGATATCTCAATCTCGGGTCGTGTAAATTTATCGTTACAAATCCATGTGGGGTTGACTGAGCGAGACTAAAGAAATTTCTAAAGAGATTATAATCCATATCACCGCCGCACCAAGTCTGGTGAATATATCCAAGAGTATGTGTATCAACTCCATTGAATATAGCAAGAATATTGCAGTTATCTCTGATCACTTTTGGTATTTGAGTGTACCGTTGAGTGACATATATCACATCTGTATTTTATGCCTGCCTCTGGAAAATATCCTAGCAGGATTTTTTTGATTGTCTAACATCACATCATCATATGCGACTAAATTGTTAATACTTTCATCGATATCATCAATGATCGGTGCGTCTTCGATATCAGTTATAAATTCAATAATATCATTATCGACTTCCGATTTTGATTTCTCATTCATATCCTTTAGCACTTTGTAACATCGCTGATTATCTACACTCGGGGCTATTAAATACAATTTGTCCCATTTCATCCACTTCGTTATCAAATTAAGTAGTAGTTGTGTCTTGCCGCTTCCAGATGGTCCAATTATAATCATTCTAATAGAGTTTGGTAACATTGCATGATGTTTAACAGGTTCTCGTCGTCGAGTAGCTGAATAATCAATTACATTCATGTTGTTATATATAAATTATGGATTTATATTGTGTAAAATGCCGAGCACGTACTGATACAAATAACAAAACGACGGTTACAACTAAAAAAATCGATCAGCGCTTTCTGGCAATTGTGTACAATGTGGTACAAAAATTTAGATTTGTTTCTATGAAATTTGCAGATAATTTAAAAAAACGAGGAGGTGATATTGCAGCCAAGTTAGTAAAACTCCCAGCGACATCATGGGCAAAGTATCCAGTAGAAAAACACCTTCCAGGATATAGTTATTGTGGGCCTGGGACCAGACTCGATATCCGACTTGATGATCAAAACCAACCCCGACCGGGTGAATATCCAATAAACGCCATTGATAAGGCGTGTCATGCTCATGATGTTGCTTATAAAAGCAGTAATTTGCAACACAGACATATCGTAGATATGAAATTGATTCACGCGTTAAATTCTATCACTGATTAATCATTCAAAGAAAAATCGGCTTCATGGTTAGTAAAATCAGCGATGAAAGGTAAATTGATGTTAGGTGCTGGTAATTAATAACAACATGGAATCTATGTATTATTCTCGAAAAGGATACTGGAAGGGCAAAGCAGCAATTGGTAAACTCGCTAGCGCCGTGAAGGTAAAATATACTACCGCGACTAATTGGTTATGAAAACGGGCGATATGGCAAATTTATCTACCGCCGCCTAAACAAATTAACTTCTCGCATTTTGATGTGACCGTTCCCAATGAGTTTCATCAAGCTGATATAGTATTTCTGCCGCATGATGGTGGTTACAAATTCGCGCTAACCATAGTTGATGTTGCCAGTCGATACAAGCAAGCAGAACCGTTAAAAACAAAATCATGAACTGAAGCGTCTTCTGCGTTTGAAAGGATTTATCGAAGGGGTCCTCTGCACTGGCCAAATCTATTACAAGTTGATCCTGGCAAGGAATTTCAGTGTGCGGTTTTATCATTGATGAAAAATAATAATACCACGATACGACGAGGACATACTGCACTACATCGTGATCAGGCAATTGTTGAACGGTTTAACCGGACACTTGCTGAGCGGTTATTTGGATATCAATACGCGAAGGAATTTATTCAGGATAAACGATCTCGTGAATGGGTCAAGAGATTGCCAGGCGTAATTACCACGCAGAATAATGAGATTACTCGAACAATTAACATGAAACCTAACAACGCGATTCAGAAAAAGTCTATACCTAAAACCCCACAAAAATATTTTTCAAAAGAACCAGTTCTTGGTAATGTCACTGTTAGGTATTTATATGAACCAGGAGAGCTCGAAGGTGGTAAAAAAAGAGCTACTGATCCTATTTGGAGTGTTACTGTACATAAAATATCTAGCATAACACGATCCATTGGTAGACCAGCAATCTATAGATTGGATTCAACTGCTCCTCAGCTAGGATTTACTCGACAACAATTGCAAGTGATACCCGAGGATACTCAATTACCACCGCGTGGTCTTAACTAGCACCTCTGCGTCTTTTGTACTCAAGACAAGTCAGCATCACGTTATCTCTGGTATGACCAATACTGCTATTTTTTTTGTCTACGGTAAATTGGCGAGGATCTTTATCCGACCAGCACCAACGCATTATAAAATTGCAACTCGCGCAGTGATTATTCTGTTGCAGTTTCAGTGTCATTATTAATTCAGCATCAATGTCAAATTCTCGTTTATGTTTTTTATCCTGTTGTTTATAACCAGAGAGTTTTTTTCTGATTATGTCAGCGCTGATAATATTACTTATTGTAGTGTCATTATCATTCTCCTGACTCTGTCAGGACAACTCTTCGAAGTTGATTTATTATCCTCACTCTGGACACTGCAAGATAAATTAAATTTGACCACTCGATGCGATTATCTACTATCCAAACAATTGTGTCTGTGATAGTTAATCCCTGTGAAGAGTGTATCGTTGCTGCATAACCTAACGTCCATGGGGATTTATCAGCATGCAATGCATCTTCGACGACGCTGATATCAACCAGCACAATATCATTTAATACGAGAATCTGCTTCTCATTCTGTCCAGGAATATCAACTTTGATATTCTGCTTTCGTGTATCCGAAAGTCTATAACAGAGTGGTACTGGAAGTGTTGCAAATTGTTCTTTGTGTATTTGGAATAATTTCATCTGAAGTGTGTCTCTGACTATTTTTCTACTTGCTACTTTCAAATTCGTTTAGTCTCCACACCTCCTAAAAATCATTCATGAGAGTTTCTGAAATTATTTTACGAGCTATTTCACATTGGATTCTATCCGGTTGTAATCTGATTAGTTGTTTGAACTCGCGTAATTGTTCATCAAGTGCTCTATGATCAGTATTAATCTCTTCGTAATAGTCTACGTGTGATTTCAACCAATCATGTGGGGATAAACCAATAAATGGTGGTGGTTGACCATGATCACCGCACATAATAATTTTTGTTGTTTTCATTGATAACCATTCAAGGAATATTTGTAATATTTTCAATGATACCGTGCATATTTCATCCCATATAATGACGTCAGAGATAAATTTCTCACCCATTTGATCAGGAGTCCATGAGTCACCTTTCCATCCAAAGAAGCTGTGATAAGTACAAGCATTTACCCCACGCTGTATCATCTCTCTTGCAAGTCTATGAGTTGGTGTTAGCACAATCATATTTGAGTTTCCTCGAAATAATTCAATCACACGAGTTGTCTTTCCTGACCCACCACAACCGTTTAAGTAAATAGTTTTCCATCTGCATATTGGATCAGATATCGGTGGTGCATTAGAAAATTCTGATATTGAATCTTTTTTCAAATAATCATCTTTGACGGGAACATCGGCGGATTTAAAATATTCGTGTAGCGTCTCCTTTTTAAATCTCCAACATCCCCATTTTTCTTCCGGATCTGTAAATGCAGCCACTGATGATCTGTATTTGTTGTGTATATACATCGAATCAGTAGCTACTCTAACAGCGGTGTTAGGAATCTGTTTAACATTGAAAATAAATTAATAGCAGAATAACTAAGGATAGAACTTCTCAGATGTGTATATTGGGGACTAAATCCGTCACAATAAGTAACAATTGTACCTAATTCATCCCCGTTAGAAAGAAAAGCCGTTTTACGAGTTCCAAGGTTTCCTTTTTTTCTAAATCATTTATAATAAAATCACATTCAACTTTATCTATGATCTTCGTCCAAAATCTTTTGCTTGTTTTTCTTCAACTTCAAATAGTTCTTTAGACCAATCCATGAGTTGTTTTTCATTAAAATCAGGAAATTGCTTTCGTTGTTCATTAATTATATTATTTAGATCGGAGTGTGGTAACCAAGCTTCCTTCTGAGCTCAATAACATATAATTGCTTCACTGACAATCAACGATGACAACATACCACAATCAATCATGTACTGTAGTAGTACAATTGGCGTCCAATGCTTTTCAGACATATGTCTACCAAGCCAAACATAACTACACGGATGCACTCCTGTAACTAATTCAAATGATACCACAAGAGCAATTCCAGTTAAATCAAAATCAGGCAATGGACCATTAATCGCAACACGAGTCATTTCATGTGTAGGATGTCCAAATCGTTTAAAATACTTAGAGCATTTTCCTTCTCCAAGAAAACTTCCCGGATAACACGCAGATATATCGATTGAAATCATACCTTCACGAGTATATTTTGTATTCCACAATCCTCCATGTCCATAAATCAAGCTTGATTTAACATCCAATAAAAATCACTTCTTGTTGGTCTCCATGAGTTTTTCTCTCTTGCGAAATGAGCCGCAACTGATGGAATTGTAAAACTATTTGTTAGTGGTTTTTCATTGGAAAATTCTTTAGAATTTTCATTGGAATTTTCCAAGTTTTCAGATGAATATTTATGAGCGATATTTTTCATCCTCGAGTGCAATTCTTCAGTGCGATATAATTCTCCATTCGGTCTTACAAATTGATCAAATCCCAATTCTGAATCTTCAGTGCTATGAATTAACCACACTGACACAGAGTCATCTTTATACAATTCGTGAATAGCATCGAATAACTTCTCTTCGTGGAAAATATCCTTACAAAACTCCTCAGGGATATATCTTACGGTTCGCTCCCGTGGAAATATCGTTACTGCGGATGTCCACGCGTGTTCGTTATGATCAATAACTTTGATTGGAGCTCCTTCTGATTTATATTTAGATTCGTGTAATACTTCTCCGGTTATCGTCGCTACCCATATTGGAAATCTTAATGATGTTTCTAATTTAGTTATATCCTGAATTGTTGCCCCGTGCTCCTTCACTGTCAGTCCCCATTCGGTTATTTTTTTACGTCGTCGTTCAGTTAATTTGTTCCCCCGGGATGCATTTGTGAAGTGTCCTATTATTCGTTCTGCTACACAATTCATTTTCGCTGACAAAGTCAGCGGCGATAATTTCATAGGTGCTAGTTTTTCAATACTTGGTTTATTATTTAACGGATATATCCCATAAACAACTGCTGTTACAAGATAAGCTCTCACGTAGTATCGTTTGTCAATTCCAGTCAAAATTCCTGGTTTGGAATTTTGACTCACAATAACAGTTTTGTTTATCTTTCAAGATTGGTTCAAATTTATCTCTAATAATCCATTCTCCATCCTCATCTTAGATAATGAATTTTATTCTAAAAAAATGCTTATTTTTCCCAAGATGTGAAATTATCTCAGCTGCTCTTTCGTCGTTCATGGTAGCATCGATTGTGGGTACATTGACATCACCATCAATAATTCGAAATGTTGACCACGTTTTAGATGCCCCATCGCGTTTAAATTCATTAAAACAATCACGAATTTTACCCAATATGGTTCTATCGTTTATTAGACTTTTGGTATATCAGAGACTCTATCGAGATTAAATCTAGCATTTTTCCAAGGCTTAATTTTCGATAATCTCTCAAACTCCTTCATATTATAATTAAAACAAGTATTTAAATAGAGAGTTTATTATATAATGAATCATTGTAAATGGCTCATGATTGGATCAGTAACTCCGTGTAACAAATCATGCAGAAATGATTTCTGTGGGTATCATATGCAAAGCTTTCGACGTGTAAGTAATGGGCCCTTACCTTGTACACAATGTGGGGTAGGGGTTAGAGGAATATCACAGTTGTGTCTCGGTTGTGGTTGCAAACGATACAGAGAGTTGAAGCGTTATTATGATAAGATAATCAAAGATTCCACTAAGAACTCCATCAATGAATCTGACTGTACCCCTGACAGCGTCAACGACAAGATCATAAGAACTCCACAAGACTACATTGAAAGATTTCCAAATAGTGTTATCATTCAAGCAAATAATTAATTAGACAAACAAAGTATGTGTATATAAATGAACCAAGAATTGAAACCCCACCCAGTGATTACCAACTACGAAGCGTCTCGTGATGGTATTGTCAGAAACCGTAGACTGAAGAAGTCAGTTGGTGTGGTGAGTAATCAAGGGTATTTGATGTTTGGTGCTGGGAAGATGAAATAATATAATCATCGTTTCGTGTATGAAGTATATAATGGATTGATCAAAGATGGTTTTGTTATTGATCATATAAATAGTATTATGACTGATAATTCTTTATCGAATCTACAAGCTATCTCTCAGAGTAAAAACACCAAACGAGGAAAGACAGGTACTTGTAAAACAGTTGGGAAAAGATCTGTAAAATCATTTAATACAGCAACTAAGGAAGAAAAAATATACAAGTCTATGAAATGAGGCCTGTATGTATTTTGATATTTGTATGCCCTCGGTACGAAAAGTAGCAGAACGAGTACAAAATTCGGCCTTTTCAAATCGTTTTAAAAACAGCATTAAGTTTACTTATGTCTAACTGTAGCATTAAGGGGAATAACTCGTTTAGGTATATTACGGCTTAACGGAGTTACGGATTTTTATATTTTTTTTTAAACACTGTCACCTAATTTGATGGTAGATTTTTATTGGTTGAATTCGCTATCATGAATCTCAGCGGATATAATCAATTTTTCGCATTTTGTAAGAAAATAAATCCAACACGAAGTGTTTGCAAACTGTTGTATTCTTTTTTGTGTATTTGTTTCAAGTAGTCGGTCTTACTTAAGCGTTGTCAGTGATCATTATTAAACACAACAAAGAATAAAATCGCACACCTCTGTGTGTTGTTAGTCGTGTATAAACAGCTTATATACCATATCGTCTCTTATATTATTAGGGGTTTTAAGTGTCGAAAAATATACGTCAATCATTACAACCTATACACTATCCGGTGCATGGGTACTTCCTTTGTATTCATACAACCTAAGATTTTATCTAGGTTGTAATGATTGACGTATGAATGTAGACCCGCCCCCGTAATTATCATTCATTATCATTCATTCATTCATTCATTTTATCATTCATTCCGCCATTGACATCATTCATTCTATATAATACCACGCCATTGACGTCATTCATTGTATTTATAATCCATTCAATTCAGTCTAATGTAAATAGTATGTATATATGTATATATATATATTGTGACGTCATTCCCTAAGCATACCTTCTTAGATTTCTAACCCGTTACATATCTTCATAGGAGATTATTTTTAGTGGTACCTGTATGTATAACCTCTATGCGTCTCCGATGTGGAGGCACCTGAGGCGCAGAATGGGGTTAATCATATATAATTGCATAATATCCCTATGCGTGAGCAAGATGACACAACAACTTACCACGACGGGGTTCATAAATATATCATCATATATAATCGCATACTATCTCTGGACGTGTTAAGATGACCAAACATCTTATCACGGACAGAGTTCATTTTGATTTTTTTTTGCTTTTTTTATAATTAAAAATATATAATTATATATAAAATGAATTTTGAAAATATTAATTTTGATTATAAATGAAATATCAAATCTGAAAAATTAAAAAATACAATTATCAGATGATTTGAACCCTGATCAAATTATGTCAGAATATCAAGATATTGAGTTTGCAATTATTAATAATAAGTACACCCTTTCAAAAAAGTATTCATTAATAAAGCGGATTCAGACTTCTATACGTAATTCTCTGGTTTATTGTGAAGATATTGGTGTGTTTTTCCCGTTATGTACTATCGTGGAGCGAGTAAGAAAAGCTTTGGGGCAGGAGTATGAAACTAAAAAGATGATAAATTCAAAGGTGAGGTATATAAAGAATCTAATTGAACAGAATGAAAATATCCTTCCGGGTGCCCCTGTTGTATAAGTTACGACCAGGTATGTCCGCGACACATGTATAAGTACTTGTTTGATGAATGAACAGGTAAAATTCTTACTTGACAAATGTGCGCTCAACCAACAAGGTGGTTTTTGTCAACAAACAATAGCGGTGAAATTCTACACTGGTGTTTAACAATGACACGCATTTTCAATGAAGTAGTAAAGTTTCATAGTAAAATATTTTTTTTTATCACTGAAATATTTTACTACTGATTTTCACTGATTTGCAGTCATTTTTCATTGATTTTCAGTCATTTTTCACTAATTTTCAGTCTTTGCTGTTACATTTTATGCTATTTTTGAGGGTAAAAACATACCGGAATTCATTTAGAGAAAATCAACTTTGAAAATCATTTTTATGATTTTCCGATGAAATTTTGATTAATGTTGTCACAAAAACGACCAAAGAAAGACCAGCAATGACTGAAATCGAACAAAATTACTTATTTCAGTTGGGTGAAAAAACCCGGAATTCATTTAGAGAAAATCAACTTTGAAAATCATTTTTATGATTTTCCGATGAAATTTTTATCAGTGATGATCAAAAATTAGTTGATTGTGTAATCTAAATTGGAAATTACTTTACTGTTTCAATAATGGTAAACGAATCATTAACAACCAGACTGGCTCATGAGAGACTGGCAGCGATTAAGAAGTTCCTCCCTGTACGTGATTCTGTACGGAAAAAAACTACAAGATAGACAGAATCTTCGGACTGACTTTTTTACTGATACAGAACAACTGTTTAAGCCTGTAACTAGCGTTACCAAAAGGGTAATATCAGCAATCTCCGAGGAAGGAAAACAAATGAAGAGTCTTTTCTTCCTGTACTCGAAAAAAATAGCTGAAAGTTCTAAATAAACAAAAAGTCCTTAAAAACACTCCCTGGTGATATAATAACCGCTGCAAGAAACCAAGAACAACATGAACGACAACTTCATGAAGAAGTTGAACGATTAGGTGATATTGATATTTCTCCACCGCTGCCTGAACCAGAAGAACAACAAGGCGCTGTTGCAAGAGAAGAAGAGAAAGAAAAACAAAAATGTAAAACAGCACGAAGAGATCTTAACCCGGAAAAGATATTTATAAGTGATGTGATAAGTGCTATAAAGAAAGAATCTATGACTGATAAACAATTTGCTCAATTTATCATCGATTCATTTCCAAGGGGTCAACGAGAACAATATATGACTAGCGGGTATGAAGACACTATACCTACTAGGGATGAATGGAAAAAAAAATTATATTTGGCAAGAATAAAAAAGTCTACACTACCACATAATGATACACGATTAAAGAGCCTTGAAAAGTTGATATCTAAAATAGAAAAACCACCGACACCAATTGCACAATTTGTACCTCAACCTTCCCAGCAAATATCAGAAGTTGATTCTGAAAAAGACGCAACTGGTACAACAGGACATGAATATTTAAGTGGAACCCAAAACAGAGTTTCAGATAGTGGTCTAGTTAGTTGTCCTGGTAATATTCTCAGTGATATATCACGATTAGAAGTTCTCATAGGAGGGAAACGAGCTGGAAATAACTCACCGGAAATAATGAAGCAGCTGATATCTGCATGATGTTATTTCAAGGTGGCATCATGGATATCAAAACATATCGAGATTTCATTAATGAGTTAGCCGAAAATGGATTTTCACCTATGGATTTTTATCATGGTTATCACAGCGATTAGATAAATATCATTTGAATTACTAGTAATTGAATAAGAATTATCATACACTACAACCATGATAAACCAGCCAACGTCTACGTAGTGAACTCACGATTTCCTGTTTATATAGCGTACTATGGTGATGGTCTCGGTAATACAATTGTAGGGTTATTTGCAAGAATGGCTCCAAAAGTAGCGCCGCTAGCAAAACAGTTATCGATGAAAGCCATTGATGTTATTCGTGAAAAGGGTATTAGCGCTGTTGGAGATGCTGCCGGGAAAGCGTTTTCAGCCGCGAAGGATAAACTAACAGCACTAGTTCGACGGCGAAAATCCAAAGGATTTTCAAATCCACAATTGGGACCACTACCATCTACAGCGGATATGCCTGCGAGTGTTAGAAAAATAATAAATAACGCATTAGATCAAAAACTAGCGTCGTTGATGACTCCGTCATACACCAACGACCAAAGCAACATCGCAAATATGATAACGGGAAGTAGCTTAAAAAAATAACCACGTGGTAGACGACGATGAAAATGATCCTATGGATTTTACGATTTAGATCAACGAATATATAATAAAATGTTCAAAAGGTCACCTGATCCAGCGTTTGATATGGACGCCCCAGTGCGCAAGGATGATTCCGTACGTGATTATCAATACTATTCCTATCATGCAATACAACCAGATAGTCGAACAAGAATTGAACTTCAAGTTCATGATACCAGTAGATACTATTTGCCTTGTGAAGCGTTTATCGAAGTAGAATGAGAACTTGTAACAGCTGCTGATACTCCTGCTGTACCAGCACCGTATCCAGTTGGTACTCAAGTCGGGTTTGTCAATAATGGTATCATGGCGCTATTTGATAGTGCAAGATATCTCATCGATGGAAAAGAGATCGAGTCGATAGAACGTGATGCTGATGTAGCCACAACAATAATAGAGTTAGCAAGATATTCCGATAAGTATACAAGATCAGCGGGTTCATCTATGATGTTTGCAAAAGATGGCAAGAATACCGCTGGAGGAAATCAATTTATTATAAGACAACCAAATGATCGTGCTGGTCCTCCTGCTCCTGCTGCTATCGAGGATATGATTATAAATGCTGATCCTAATTTCAATCTAGGAGCTGCAACACGTATATCAATGTTACAAGGAGCACGTAGATCATTTTCATGCTGCAAATCCAAATGCAAATGCTAACAAAACTATCATTATGGATGCCAGTAATGACTCCATCAATCACCGCAGAAGAACGATTACTATCATTTATGGACCGAGGAGGAAAATCACTGATAAGTTGGCTAACAACGAGTACAGATTTTGTTCAATCAGCTGTTAATGGTATATTTACGTGGAACCTAGCATCAAAACAAGGTGTTACTGTGCCACGTCATATATTTATTGCGTTACAGGATAACGAACGAGTTGGTAATCAACTCTTCAGCCATATGATATTTGATCAATTAGGTGTTAAAGACGTCTCACTGAGAATAAACGGTCAGCAGGAACCATCCGAAGATGTACAACTTAATTACGGTCAAAATCATATTGCCCACGTGTATCATCGGTTGTTGTCATATACGCCACGCGATCAAAATGTCGATACTGGTTTGCAAATATCACAATTGGATTTTAAGAATTTATATCCGATCTATTATTTTCGTTGGAACATCTTGATTTAACAAGACAATCCGTCGTTGATATTCATTTTAGAGCTAATGTGCTTCGTGGCGCTATTGCTAATTATAGAGCGGTTGCTGTCATTCTCAGCGACAAATCAATGCTTCTTGAAGGTGTTAGTGGAAGAATGAGAGTAATAGATGCACTAGTGGAAAACATGTAACAATTAGATCAATATGTTATTGTATAATGTCATACAGTCATATCAGTGTTATATTGACCCCAGGTCAACTCAAGAAATTGCAATCGGAATCAGCTAAACAATGTGGAACCACGATCACACTGAAACACAATCAGATGTCTGGCAGGGAAAATAAATTCTCGCTGACAACTTGTCAGATAAAACACTTCAATGATGCTTTTAAAGATAAAAAAAGGCGTTCAGATCACCCTCTCTGTGGCTGCTATCAAAAACATGATAAAATCAGGTGGTATATTCCCGTTGTTAGCTGCGATTCCAGCGTTGTTTGCGGAAGCGGCCCCAGCGGTGGCTAAAGCGGCCGCGTTAGGAGCCGTTGGTACCACGGCAGGAATGGCACTAAAGAAAGCAACAGGGAAGGGGTATAAAAAAGAGGGAAAGGGTCCAAGACTACGAGGAACCCCACACACCTGGTACAAGGGATGCGGCCTGAGAATCCCAGGAACAGTTTACTAGTTGGAGAATCTTTGACTGAGGAACCTATGGTTCCTATGTCCAATTTTGATTTACTCGATGCTGCTAAAAAATTAACCGTAAAAAAATTTCAGAGGTGTCTTTATGAAAGATCAGTTACCGGCACAACCAAAACAGCGTTAAAACGGGTATCATTAATCTCGATAACAGCACCGGACCCGGAACCCACTGGGTTGCATACGCGATTGATCCACGTGCAATTGTTTATTTCGATTCATATGGATTAGCGCCGCCGAAGGAATTTATGCGTTATATAAACCACTTAAAAACTCTTAGTTGGTATTCCACGCTACCAACACAACAAATGAATGACCCACCAATATGCGGTAATGAAGTATTAAATGTCCTTGACGCTATTTTATCGTCGAGAAAACCACCTCATCGGGTCGTAAATGATTACACTAGTAATCGCTGGAAATCAAAGATTTCAAATCAAAGATTTCAAATCGAAGATTTTAGAGAGAAATTATATAGAATAGCATGATTGATATTTGGGGAGAAGATCTTAATCATCGCTGAAGCAACCCAGACCTGATGGCGTTGCAGGAATATCTGCAAACGGTTTAATAAACAAATTCATCGAAGATGAAATAGCTGAGATGTTGAACCTTGCAAGTGTTGATCCCAATGAAATAGCTGTATTTCAAGATTGTCAGGGTAAATTGAAAACGAGTAATATTTCCCTGGATGATATTTTAGTTAAACAACGAGACGCAGCATAAAATGCTATCGCATTGTTTTCTGGTCAGGGTAAACTCAAACCAGGTATACTTTTTCAACTATTGTGGAACAAATTAACGATTTAAAACCATTAAAAACACTACGCGATGAATACAACGACTATGTAATTAAATTCAATAAGTTTTCTGAATTACAAAAAAATATATTTGACAATATTGACCAACCTCTATTAAATTTCTTTGGAAATCCACCAGTGACTACACCGAAGCTCACAAAGATAAAAACAACTATACTGGAATTTGCAACACTTCAATCCAAATATGAAGAACATGTAAAACAGTTTTCCACTTTTCATAAAAACATCGTAGATAAATTTCTTGGAACCACATTCGATAAACTCGACATAAAACTCCCGAATATTAAAAAATCCATCGATGATTTTAAAGCAACCTGTAATGAAATACGCGCAATTAATCAGCGAATAGAAGCTATCAATGCTAATATTAAAACAACCAACGATATCATCAAGGATGATCTACCGAGGATGGTAAACATACTTGAAAGAACAAAAATTCCCCATGAGAGAACCAACACGGATCATTTGCGTGGACACCTACAAACGACAAATTAGATATCATCTCGACCGTCAAAGGTAGTTATCGATTAACTCTAGTGACACCGACTCAATTTAATATATCATCGTCGAGTTCATCTGGGGTCAACAATACGATATCAACGATCATCAACAAGGATATAACTGAACGATTCACAACAACATCCACTGATAATAATGTGGCTAGGGTTTCAGTAACATGGTATGTGGAATTCGTAGCGGATTTAAGTAAACAACTAAATTGAAATCTATTGTAATTAAAAATTGCGTAGCAGTTTCAATAAAATGTCATCACATAAAATGTCATCACAGCAGCATCGCTATGATCAGGTCAGAGAATTTCAAACTAAACTCACTCACTGAAGAGTACCAGATGAAAATAAAAAAAATATCGACGAAGAATCACCGCAGTTGATGTTGCCGTGTACTTGGTGTCAGGCGTTCTTGCTTGCGTCGGAATAATACTCGCATCAGTTACAATGATTGCTCCGGTCGTAGTTCCAATTTGCATTTCTGCGGTGGCTACAATTGCGGGTATATCAACCGGGATAAAAAAAAATATCATCATGCATCCAACGCAAACTGCAAGATTACGCAATTAAATTTCATATTGTATCAACCGCGTACTCGCAATTGTCCTCGATGATATCATCGTCACTCGATGATACATTAATATCAGATAGTGAGTTCTCAGCGATGGTACGTGTTTATGATTCCGTGATGTCACAATTAGAGCGACAACATGAGTATAATAACAATGCCAACACCGCAAGAACTACTTCAACGAATAGCGGAGAACACAAACCCGGTAAAAACCAGCATGATCTCAATAATCTCAACGAATTCTGAATCGAGTGTGAATTTCCCTACTCCGATTCCCGTGAAGGAGATATCGTTAGCAAAATTACGGTAGCATTTGGTGGTCAACAACCGAATAATTCCTTTGTGTTTGCGAGTAGAAATAAACCCGATGGTACTTCAGACTGGAACGTTGTTTCGTTTCCATCTGGGTCCTACCAAACTGAACAAATCAATGATGAATTTATGTCGTAGATATTTATCAGAGTTCTATAAGAACAATATTAGGATGGCCTGAAAATCCACCTCAGGGATCTTATCAAATACCCGAACCTAAAAAATCTGATTATGTCACAGACGAAAAATCATACCAAGAAATTACTCCATCATATCGAAATGATTTATCTGATATAAAAAAATAAACAATTAACTGATAGATTTACATTTATCGATAACAATAACATGCAATGGGATTTTGTTATTGAAAAAACTTCTGATTTATCCATTACCGTTGCATTCATTTTAAATAACATAATTGATTATTTTAGCGAGATTAATAAATTACATAAAACAACTAGAACGACTACGACGGAGATTCCAAGAGCATCTCTCTGATACAACAAAACCACGTGATGAGATCATGGAATGTGTTAGGATATTAAATCAACTTGTATCTGACATAGAATATATGAACAAACGAATAATTCAAGTAATAATTAATGATAAGAACGGAGATAAAGAAAAATTCCTAACTGGTTACAATATAACAGAGGCCGATTTACCCAGCTTCAAGTTTCCTGGGTATAACGCAAATGAACTAAAAAAAATCTGTCAATGATCTTATTCAAGAAAACTTTTATCTGATACTCGCCAAATGGAAACAACAAACAACAATCCTCAAGTATAATAATGACCCAGACGGCAGTGGTAGACATATCGCTCCTCAAAATGTGAATATATCCTCGGTGATAGCATTGAATTTAGTATGTGATGTTATCGAAGGAAGCTATCAAATAAATCTCGAGCGATCAAATCAAGCCCAGCAAGGATATATTTTATATTCATTTGCACCAACAGCTCCACCAGGGTTTCTAATCATTGAGGATCCAACTAATCCAGTCTATATGTGATGTCATAATAATTCGTTAACTAGAATTAATTTCAAACTCACTGACCAATCCAATAATCTAATTGATTTACGAGGTGAGGTTTTACAAATTAGTCTGTTTGTGAAATCCTAAAAGGATTTTCATCTTAAATTTCAAGTGTTAACCCGTTAGCATCAGAGGGGGGGGGGGACAACGAATTTGCCAATGATTTTATCATCGTGGACACTTCTATTAAGCATTTTCGGAAGCCTTGGATTGCCAATTGACGCCTCTAAAAGTTGTCGGAATCACGTCTGTGGTTGAAAATATTCGATAAAAATCTTCGATTTTCCGTGATGCAGCAACACATGGTGACAATAACCCGCGTCGACTTTTTTTAGTTCTGTTTTACCGAATGGACGATTTTATTGGGCATTTTCGGAAGCCTTGGATTACTGAATCGACGCATCTAAAAGTTGTCGGATTCACCCCTCTGCTGCTCAATTAGAAATTTTTGTATAAAAATATGTAATGAGAAATAACCTTCTAGGATATGCATGATGTTCACGACATCAACACCATAACCTCTAAACATCATTTAGGAAAATCCCAATCCCTGACCCAAATTAACAGATTTACCTATTATATTAATAATAATTTTGATATTACGCTCATAAACATATAGAATAGTTTAGGTATATATTAGTTGTTGACATGAAATGAAAGAAGACACATTTTGTAATGTCACTCAGGTCAGTCAGATTAAATTTCAGTTTTGGACAAGGTCAAGTCCAGCATACATTACAATAAAACTACCAAACAATTAAATGAAATATTCATAGCAGTATGAAGAGAACGTACGAGTAATTGTTTTGGTTCTGTAAGGTATAATCCAAGTCAGTTGTTACATTTCATCAATAACAGCAAAAATACAAAAGAAAAGCGAAAAGCAAAAAAATTAACACCAAAGTTCACGAACAATTCGTTCTAGTTAGGTAATAATGAACGTCCATACATTATGCCAGAAAGAACAATTTATTTCTTGATTTCTATCAGGACATTCATAATTATACGTTTCCTGTTTCGAATACACCGTGTAACAATTTTATTTTGTTCCTGTATAGTAAGTGGTATTTCTTATTACTTATGCCTCAAAGAAATATAAAAAAGCTATTATTCCCCACAAGCACTATTTTAGTTTTCAGGACAATGAAATTTACCTATTTTCCATAATATTCCAGATAGTTTCTGTGCTGCATAAGCCTGGAAGAATATTCTATAACTTTCCAGTAATTTAAATACTAATATAATTACACAGGCCCTAAGCCAACCAATTCAGTTTAGTTCCAGCTGCCTACGTGGATCCATATCTGTATTTGTCTGACATGGTATCAATGGTCTGCAAGCATCACGCAGGCGTATTGTGTTATATGACACTGAGATTCTTTTATTTTAACATGTGCAAATATGGGAAAAACTAAAAAAAGAAATACATTTTTTAAATAACGCTCTGCGTTAGTACATTACAATATGATATCAGATCACCAAAATGATCCTATTCAGTTCAAGTTACAAACGTCCCTTGGTTTCTAAACTACATGTATATTTAAATGTGGCGATACCTATACATACCGACTAAACAGTACAGTATTTACAATCTTCGATCAGGTAATGATAAAGCTTTAACAAAACTATTCTCGTTTGGCAAAAACTTGATTATGCACAATTAGGCCGAATTAATGAATGCTGTCTTGTCTTGTGCTGACTGAATCAGTGGAATTTAATGTATTTGAGGTATTGTCGAAATATTAGAGAGCGGACATGTTTGGCAGACTTTTAATATTAACGATAATTCATTTTTTGCCAATTGGATCTCTTTCTTTTCTTCTGCAACCATGCATGAATTGTTTTGGCCTTACTAACCTTGCAATCTAAATAAGCAATGTACTCTATATTGAGAATTCAATTCAGCTTAAATTCAGTTTGTATTCAAGGCTCACATATCTTTGTCTTCTTTTTCTTTTCAAACATGCATGTTTTATGATGAGAATTAAGATCACTACTTAAACAATTGTATTTTAAACTTTAATGAATTGAGTTTGCCAAGTATTTCATTCTGTTGGACATTGTAACATACATAGAACGAGTAACACTGAATATGACATACAAACGTGTAAATTCAGTAATACACGGACCATTGAATGTATTTACTTGGGGATGGGAGGGTTTCGGTATGCAAGTTTCTTTGGAACTGCATTCACGTATTTTCTTAACCAATTAACCTTCACACCTGATATAAAATTTCTTTATTCTTCTAAAGCAAGAGAAAAACAATGTAACCATACTATTTCCTGGCTGGAAGTAATTTTCTTATTAGACACCAAAATTACATTATATATATATATATATATATATATATATATATATATATATATATATATATATATATATATATATATATATATATATATATATATATATATATATATATATATATATATATATATATATATATATATATATATATATATATATATATATATATATATAATATAATATGTATGTATGTATGTATGTATGTATGTATGTATGTATGTATGTATGTATGTATATATGTATGTATGTATGTATGTATGTATGTATGTATGTATGTATGTATGTATGTATGTACGGATGGGTGTGTGTTTGTGTATGTGTGTGTTTGTGTGTGTGTGTTTCACAATTCATCTGGAAAAGTATTTGCTAAAGGGTAATAACTGACTCATTTTTTGTGTTACTAAGAATTTGTATAAACAATAATGTTAGGTTATGTTAGGTTTTAATCTTCCTCTCTCGCCAACCGTTTTTCATTCAGACCGTTTTCACTTTCTGATGCTAACGCGAGCATTTCGATTTCAAGTATTCTTGAGTAATCTATGAAAAACTATAAATTTCGTTTTTACAACCAGTCTTTTTAACTTTGTAACCTATTAGAGACTCTTTGGAGATTTTCAACCGAGACGGTTATATCTTATCAAGATATAACAACAATAAATCATTGATAAACTACTTATTTCAAATAAACCAAACAAGACTGCTAGTCATGCAATTAACTATTGAAGACTCCTTTTACTTATATCAACTATTTTCTAGTTTCTAACCAAACAAATATACATGCATATGCCTATAATGTATAGCTGTCTTATCAAGTATATATGTATGTATGTATGTATGTATGTATGTATGTATGTATGTATTTACATCAAACTGACGTTGAGAAAAATGTATGTCTATTTTTAAAAATCTTGCCACTGTTCAATTAGAACAACAAAAAAGCAACATAGATCAATTCTGCAACATTGTTTAGAATTTTATTCGTAAAATAAAATCATTTAGAAACATTTTATGCATTTAGAAAGTGACCAAATTCTTTATTCCTTAATCATATGCTTAAAATATCTCTTAACGCTTAATGCGTTAATAATTTATTTTATTAACTGAAAACATACATTTAATGAGTTTGATTGTATTGCAAATGAGTGGGAGTTCTTGACAAACTTGATTTTATTATTTAGAATGTTAACCTGTAACAATTACCCTGAAATGGTCTTAAAGGTAAAGTGCATATTTAGTAAGCAGTGTGTAAGAGAAGATCCTACTTACTGCCAAAGCGTATTTCCCATCTGAAACGTATTGGAATTATTTAATTGTCTGCAGATTAAATCCATTCATATTTTCCATACATCAATGTTCTTCAATTCAAAGCTAAAAAGAACATCCTGATTTAAAACAACGAAATGACAATGATGTATCCTAACGGCCTCGATATTCCCACGCCGTATACAATTTGTTCTTTCCACCAGCTCAGAACAAAACATAAATGTTCTTCTGTCTATGAATATCACAGTTTTAAAACAAATAATGCACATATAAATCTAATAAGGCGACTACACTGTAATTAAGGGCCATTAAAGTATCAATGTATGGAATATTCAATCATTTCTATATATAACATCAAGGAATACATAAATTGGAATGACATTTTAAACATCGAAAGTTATTACAACTACAACTCTAGAATGCTGAAAATGCCTGCATTGAAAAAGACTACAAACTGGTCTACGAGATCTTGAACAAGATAAAGGTAATTAAAATCACTTATAAGTCAATATAACATTGAGTTCAATTAAACGTCTTTGAAATTTCCTGTAACGACGGTATAGCATCGATCCACACCAATATTTAATCACTATATATTTTTCCGAGACTAAAATATAACAGAGAATAATGTTATTTTATTTATGCTAACTGAAATTGGCACAAACGTAAACAACATCAATTGATTTGGGACAAATTGGTACACCATCCTCGATTAAGAAAATCCAAATTCACCTACAACATCTGAAATAAATGGTATGGTCATATCCAGAAGATTTGTTTACTGAATTGTAACAGAGAAATGTGCGTATTCTACATGGGATTTAAATAGCATTCACAACATCAATGATACAAATTTCTAAACAAATTGTCCGGACTGCGCTGAAATCTCACGGGCTGATCTTTAAAATAGAAATGAATTATTTGTGAAGCAATTCCCTCTATACACACATCCAATTGATAAGTGTCAATATTATACAACATTCCATTAATTGTAAAACAAGCTTATTTCTGGAATATTATAAGCACAACAAGACGTTATCAGTAACGTAAAATCATTTGCAAAAGTTAGCTATGTAACCATTTTGTTTTGGCCATTCCGCTGAGTTTGATTAATTTCGACTGATATAAATTGGTTTAATGTCATATGTTAGGACGATATCATTGATTTTTGTTTGGTGCATCCTTTTACACTCCAGTGTCCGATTTTATTTTATAAATATGAATTAAGATCGACATTCTTTACAATGTAACACCTTACCATGCTTCTGAAAGAATTTAAATGTCCACAGATTTGCATTTTTTGACAGGAACACTCCTAACATTCTTTTGAAGATTTAAGTATCCGTCAACACATAGCCTGTTTTTCTCCTCTCACTTTAAACATATAATTAATATTCATAAACGTAGCCATATCTATGATGTAGTTGCACAAAGAAAAGCCCTCTAAATTCCGTACAATGTAGATTTTCTCTCACGACCAGATGAACGGCTAACATATTGCATACATTATGTGCACCTTTCCACACTGCATAATACTAAAGATGTTTTGCGTCTTATCGATAACTTATATTTGGAGTACAGCTGGCTTCTTTGTCAATAATTATCCGTAAGGATGAATGCATGCTATGTGAATTTATAGGTTGGACATATCTGATTTGTTTGTAATTGTGCCAATTGAAAATATTAATATATAAAAACAGTGAGATTCTGAAGGCAATGTAAACTCAAAATTTGAATTGGTATTAAATGGCATTACTGATGTGAAAAGAATGTGAGAGTAACCTTTTGACTTCTTTAAGGTACACTACAAGTTAGTTTGCACATTTGATTAATAATATTAAAATAAAATGTCATAAAATATAATGTCAAGACGGAAGAAAATGTAAAAACATTCATCACCCACAGTAGTGCTTGTCTGGAGTTTCGATTATTTAGGTAATTCCATATACGAATCAAACACTTTCATATTTTATTTTGTCTGAAGATCCTATTATATTTAAACGAAAATAAACCAGTACAGTCAAACGTGTAAATAAAGGTGGATGCTTACTCTACGAATATATTCCAACATATTGTGTTATTGTATTAAAAAAGGTATGTTTAACAAATCGCGGATAATAGTGTCACTGATGCATACAATATAAAATATTTCTTAACTTTACTACTTGATTTGGATAATTTGTTGTGGACGAGAATTATTGTCCTTATTGTCGAACATCCACTGCATGTAACGAAATTGAACTGCGGATATTCATAATGTCCTACATACTAGTCTACATTTAAGAAAGAAACAGGTAAAATAAGATTAGCTGCAACGGTGAGGCGTATAACATTGTATCCAAACAAATGTTTGAACACATACGAAGTCAGAGCTTTAACATAGAGCAAATAGTGGAGGCACTTAAGTCGGCTAAACAAGCAAAATATCAGCACCACCCTACCGAAATGAAAGTCAATAGACATTGTTGATGGAATATCATTGATTCTCACTTACCATCCATATTGCCGTCAAGTACTGAAGATTTTAATGCTGGTATTTCGGAGTTTATCTTAGTAAAAACTGTGTCGTTGCCGACTCACACTGGAAATTATGTCCATCGTTCATTATGTAAGCTCTATGAGTCGGCAACTGATAACATATCAGACTATAAAATAAAAGCAAAAGAACATTAAACTCGTGTAATTGCAATTCTTTATAATTTTATTAATTTACCTTTTATAATATTTCTAATCAGTTTTAGAGCTTTGTTTAAGCGTATGCAGTTTTGGTAAGCGCGTCCGTTACGGAATTATTTATATAGCATAAATACACCATCTGAAACGTAATAGGTCCGTCAATATCAAACACAAAATATATGAATGTTAGGCCCTCTAAGGGTTTGAAAATTCCTCAGCATGGTCTTAATGTTTTATCTAAACTGGCATACGTGATCTGAGTACAAATTCACTATTCAAAGCAAAGGATGCGTTGCTGTTTTGTTTGAGTTGCGAATGACTATAGGACTAGGATTTGAAGCTCTCAATGTTTATAGTGATTTCGCCAAATAATTATTATCTAGACACGTGCGCAATGAATATTCGTTTCTTTAAATCTATGTTAGTGTTCATTCCCAATTTAGGTTACCTACACGTGCTACTTCCGCGTGAAATTATTACTATCTGCAAATGGTTATAGTGATAGGAGTTCAATAGTAACATAGTGGAAGACATCGACCATGACAGTAACGAAGTGGGAGTAGCGGGATTTGTAAACCCACACCAACATGGTAACTATTAAGGTCGGCGTCTTATATTATAGGACTGTGACTCGTTATTTGTTAGTCTTTGAACACCCTCACACAATCCCTATAGCCATTTACCCATAGTTTTAAATTAATTTGTAACGAGCCGCAGTGAAAGTGATTTTCATTACCTCAGTTCTCACCTTGACAAATGTCGAATTTTCCAGCTTTTTTCCTAATCTAATCAAAGATAGAATTATGTATCTTCAGAACAATTACACAGATTTGATTCGGTCAAATCAAGTTATTAAATTTTCACAATAAAATATAAGCCCGCCGTTTTCAATTCATTTAAAGAGCACATGGAAATTGTGCCATGTTTCATGATTTCTGACAAGTTGTTGAACTGTGTCCTTGCAATGTTCGGATGTGCAAATCTGCATAATTTTGTAAACAATCTGTTTACAGATTTGTAACAATAATAGATTTATAGAAGTTATTATAAAGTAGTTATCGGTACAGTTTATACTTAACAACACGCATGTCAATCGTTTTGCCATATTAACAAATTAATACAATTGAATCAATGCCATCATGTTGTTGGGGTTTTTCCTAATATTTTACATGTTGTTATATTTAAGAATGAAACATATTTACCACAGATTAATATACACTATTTTAATACTATGAAAACGCACGTCAGCAGTTAAAAAAATCACAACGTGCTTACGAGAATGATATAGTATGTAGCCAAAGAAATACAACAAAATATTGATACGAGAAACTAATTTTATATGAGTTAAAATGATTCAATATATCAATGAAAACTGAAAGTACAATTATAACAAATACTGTAGATACATTCCTGGGAGGTTGTCTTCTTGGACGACACGATCGTTTTTAGATGATAATGTCATGGGTGATGAAGGTCTTCCCAAGGTAGATTTGGAATACCTGCGTGCGCCATGACTGAACAATATTCATTCCGCTGGTTTATGCTACGCTTAATCGTATGCTGTAATTTATGAAATGTTTTGTCCTATGGTTTCCATGATTTTATTTGCCGGCACTCCACCATTAGAGAGACATGGTATTGTGCCCCTTCGGTCTTGTGTAATACCTTACAATAAGGATTGATATTCATTTTCAAGTACATTTGTTTCACGAGAGTGTAAGCATGGATAAAACCATACTATAAAAAGTGAATGAAACTACATCATTTATATGAAACAGAACATGCATATTACGGCCATGATGATTAATATATTATACCCCATTTTAGAATGATGTGCTCTCTCTCTCTCTCTCTCTCTCTCTCTCTCTCTCTCTCTCTCTCTTTTTTTTATTTCAACAGAGACAAAACGTGTTCTTCGGACACCGGCCCATTATTAACCATATAAGGAAGCAGTGAATATTTTTACTGAACTCCGTTTAATACTGCTGAATGTTGACCCGTAACAACAATGTGACATAATTGTGAATATTTATAAAGTTTATAATAAGGCAAATTATCTGGTAATGTTTCAGTACGATATTCTTATATTAATAAGATATAACTTACCCGTATTTAACAAAACCCAAATAAATCTCAATGTGAGAGGAAAGCTGAATTCAGACATAAACTAAAAATAAATTTGCACATCCGAACTTTGCAAGGACACGATTCCAACAACTTGTCATAAATTCATGAAACATTGCACGTTTGTTTGTTTGTTTCATTAGGATTCTTGACGTAGCTTTAACAAAACAATTCACCAGGCCTAACACTAACATCTTAATGCTGGGCGCCAAGCAAGGCAGCTGTTAGTACCATTTGTGTAAGTCTTTGGTATGACTCGGCCAGGGATTGAATCCAATTTCCTCCAGCCCGTTTAACTTCAGCCTCGTTCTTCCCTTTATTTTGTCTACCAGAGACTCAGACCAACTGTACTGGGGTAATTCAATCTGGTCCCTACAATCCACTATTTTTGTGGTTATATATATATATATATATATATTTCATTGGATTTCCATACTTTTCTTAAAATCTTCAGAAATTAGAGGAATAAAAGAATATCAATCAATCAATCAATCCTGTACTAAAGATCCTTGTAATTCCCAGAATATACAAGTTTTTCGCTAATTACAGATGAGATCGGAGTAACTTATCTTATCTTATAATTTAAGCAGTCGGGTTTTATTTACTACAGATGTCTAGTACTCAAGATAATATATTTAAACTCGCGGTTATATAATGTTGGCCACGCTTGCTCAATTCCGAGAAGATGTTGATTCATATAACTAACAGACACTGCACCCTCCCAACATTCTGTCAAGGGTGGTTTTACGACCCCACACTTCAGGTACCTTTGATCCGAACGCCGGAATTCAACGACTTACTTTTAAAACATGTGATCGTAATTGATCTTCATACATATTAACAAAGTGAAATTATTAGCCTCCGGGTCTAACATATACATGCGTAGATCTAGTTAATCCATACACACTCACACAAATATTTGGACCCAATCAAGGAACCGTCATGATTTTCCTTAATAAAAGAAAATCTACTTCATTTGCCGAACTGAAAGATGGAAGCATAAAGCTAAAGCTTTATGGAGCATAAACCAACAAGTTACTTTTCAAAAAATTTAGGATTTCATAAAGTGTGTATCAGAGCTACTGATATATATTAAACTTGGAACATGTCAGTAATTAAAAGCAGATAATATATGCACTTTCAGAAAACAATGAAACTAAAAAAATTCTCTCTCTCTCTCTCTCTCTCTCTCTCTCTCTCTCTTTCTTTCTCTCTCTCTCTCTCTCTCTCTCTCTCTCTCTCTCTCTGGGCAGATAATATAATATGGCCAGATAACCCATTTCAAACACATTCTGTATATATATAAACCTTAAAAAGAAAAAAATTTAACTCAGAAATTGTACAATATGGGCTCATAGGGGCAATACAGTGATGACATTTTTTTCCTACAGTTCGCCACTGTTCCTTATTTAGTACAGCCCAATGGTAAAATGGAATGATGAAGTAATGAGTGACCTGGAGAGCCTTGCATTATCTTCATTTCCAACACACCACTGTTTCAAGACCCACATCGATACCAGTCGCACAAAGGCCTTGTATACACATCGGAAGAGGAAAGTAAATAGTTTGATCAATTCCAGATTTTAAGTATTGCATTTTTTTCTCTATTTGTTCACTCGTGTTTGACATTTAATACAAAGTCGATGACGTATCCACCTCATGGAGATAAGACAAGATATTATGCAAGTCAACTAATTGTTAGATGGTACGGTCATGTCTTCAATAGTTATTCAAAAGCAAATTATTGGCAGGTGTTGTTTATGATATATGCTGAATGAAGTACATTCGAATGAACATTATATCTCATAAAAAGGCAACAATTCCTTGTGTCACATCTATATCAGTAATTCAGTACATTAGTTCACTGAAAACTATGTGTTTATATGGAATCTGAAATAGGCCGAAGTAAAGTTAATTAAAATAAAATGCATAAACGACAGGAAAACAATTGACGTAAACACAAGAGTATGAAACGTTTGCAATAAAACCAACAATACATCAAAATATGTTTGCTGAGGAATTTTCATCATCAGCAAATTTACGATTTCGGACAATACGTCAGACCTAGAGGATCTTACTTGTTAATATAACCCATCTAGTAAAAATCAGCATGCTCTTTCTCTCTCTCTCTCTCTCTCTCTCTCTCTCTCTCTCTCTCTCTCTCTCTCTCTCTCTCTCTATCTCTCTCTCTCTCTCTCTCTCTCCCATAAAAAAACGATTGTCTTACTCTCTTTTACCTCTAACCTAATGAATTGTATGTTAATTATAACTAGCTAAGACACATGTCTATAATTACGATATATCCATGATATATTGTAACAAGCAAGTGGTATCACTACCGAGGTAATCATGCAACACCTTGTGGTTTGAGTTCGATGTTTACGTTTTTCCAAGGACCTCAAGAAAAAGTAGTGGTCAATTGATCCTCAAACGCGCAACTATAATCCAGTAACATGACTCCATATTACATAAAATTTGAGCAAGTCTTTTCTCCGCAAACAGAGTGAAGTCATTGCTTCTATTTGGTTACACCCGGATACTTCCGTAAATACTACGGCGTCTGGTAGCAGACGCCGTATTATTTACCTTCTATATACATACATGTGTGGTTATGCATCTGCCCCTTTGCTGAAAAAGGACTTGTCCAGGAACTGGAAATTGATCTCGAACATAACCATGGTTGATAGTGAAACTTTCCATAAAGCATGAGACGCGCAGGCGATGAAGGTGTTATGGACACCCTGGTCGCATTCGGGTTAGAAATTTTATATCAATGAATGAACTTTGTAAGATTTATTGATTTTTTAAAATCTTATTTATACATTTCGCTACTGAAATCGGCAGGATGTACAGACAAACGGGGATATAGCCTCAGACTATATCACAATATATTTCCCTCTAATCAATAAAAAATACATATTTACTAGATCGTAATTTCACACATGTTTGGTTTTATTTGTTTTCCACTTGCTTTGCCCATCCGTAAGTAAACCCACCCCAAACCCATGTGCTACAATAGTACTTCGCCTCTTGCACACGAAAATAATTTGTCTCAAGCTATTAAGCATGTATACCTGATACTATCATATGAATTCTTTATGTTATGATGTTTGATGGAGCTGATTTTACGAACCTAATATATGATACCCTATAGCTTTTCTATAATTTACGTTACGGCTGCTACTCCTTCTATCTGAATAATTACTCAGTTTGCGGATGTATTCCTTCCACACACATTATATACTCTAAACATAAGCGCTAAAACCTAAGAAAGCTATTGACAGAAACATATATTGGTCTGTTACAATACGTGTATATATAACACTGGAAATACAATTTAATCTTTTCCACAAGCTCCCTTCTTACACTCTTTATTTCGCTCCCTATCCTCAATCATGACTTCATATTCGCTTTCTCATGCAATAATTCGATTTCACGTGTCCTTGATAAATCTACAAAAGACAATGACTATTTGGTTTGTAAACTAAGAAATTTACCTTACTAATCCATTTGAAACTTTTATACGAATCAACAAATTTATATATCCCTCAACCATATGTCATAATATTAATGATATAATTTACAGCCATAGATAACACATATAATATGCTCTGATAGCTTGGCGTTTAAAATTCGATGAAACGAACTGTCCTAGAAATAATTACAAAGCTGGGCAATCTCAGAAATAGAAAAACAAGAAGACGATGACCTCCAAAGGTGACAAATCAAAATAAGATTAATAATGCTCCCTGGATAATCTTATATCCTCCAGACAGAGCTCAATTAGGTCACACGCTTTTTAAAATACTGACCCACACTTAAATTGGGACCAACTATCTGAACACTCTTCTCTAATAAACCATATGAAGCTCCGCACATAGATCAACTAATATTAGATTTCTTTGTTATAGTACAACTGTAGACATTCCTAATCCAAACACACATTTAAACATCCAAAGTTTGGTGCAGAATGCACCGGTTGATGATATCAATAAACATGTTTTCCATTCCCTACCCTAAAGCAGAATATTCAAAGCTTAATATTGCATGCACATTTGGAAACGTGACCTATCGCATCATCAGCAAAGAATTAAAACCTGCAGTGTGTTGATGATACGTAGAAGAAGAGAAAAACTAACCTTTGCAGGTCTTATTGAATCTCACAAACAAATATTTAAAGAAGCACATAGTCATAAGATTTAATATCCCCATGCCACACTTTTAGTTACATTGTTAAAACCGGTTTGCGCAGAACTCAACTAAACTCAAGAAAATATGAAATGAAATTATCTGAATCTGATCATGGAGAACACTCTAACCAAACTGTTTATACAGGAAGGAATGACAAAGGATATCTTCGCGTTAAAAAATGTTGATGTATATAACATCATTACAATAGAATCTGACAATAAAAACATGTGATAATATTTGCGATTGGACTATTCTTTGCTTATCAAAGTGGACGCAACAAGGTAAGGATATGCTTGAAATGCTTTGTTTTATTATGTTATAAGTTTCTGCTTGATCAATCGATCCAGATAAATCGGGTAATAACAAAATAACTGAAGTCCTTTTGTGAAGTTCAAAATGGAATTATCTGCAGATTTCAATAAAAACAAGCAGATTCGTTACGTTGTTTTATTTATTCGCTGCTGTGTTTCGTGTTTGTGTCTTTCGTGATATTTCTGTATTTGTAATATGTATTTACTATGTACGGATGAGATTTAATTACTAGGCCGACACGTTGAAGAGTCTGATACGCTCGGATGATTATATCACCGACTAATGTCATTTTAGGTGACGTTTGCATGGTAAAAATGATATATCGGTTGATGCTTACAGGCAATGCAATGGATGTTGGGAATTTCAGCATAATACGAATTAAAATTATTCGGCGTGTATATTAATGCTATTTATTCGTACTCATAACTATTTCAGCATAATCATAGAATTACCTTGTTGAATCCAGCGATAGCCATTTGCGTTCTGCTTCGTGTACATATATTATCCGTTATATCACAGAGCAGAGGGGATAATTTCTTTTCGTTCTATCAAACCAGATATATTTTAACGTGTGATGCAAGAAAACGGGATATTTTAAGTATGGGCGATTTTAATAACACAAACTTAAATATATCAAGTATTTGCGCAGGAAAAGAAAACTGCCTTTTTAGATTGTATAAGCTGAAAACTCTCACCCTACACCTTATTGTACATTTACTAAAATTTCACCAAAATTTAAACGATGATCATACAAAATATAATCACTTTAAGACAAAGGTTTCTTTTGGATAACAAAAATCTATTGCACTATTTACATTGGTGACATATTCTAAACTATTTTACTTATGTGACCACGAAGCCGGTCCACTTGAGAGAAACAGTCGCGAAAAATTCGAAGAAAGGTGACGATTCAAATAACTTCGGTTAAAAATAATTTCAGTGTTTCGAATGCAATCTAGTTTTTTTTGTTGATCTAGGACACAAAATGCACATTGTTCATGTTGAAAGTGTAACTTCTCTTGGAATCTATAATCATGTATTGCATGGCATACCGGGAAATGTCGTATTTCACGCGTGAACATACAGAGATATCTGAAGAAAAAACATGTTGTAATAATGCTCTTTTTGTAACACTGCATTTCTAGCATATTATTGACTATAATATGCCGAGGAAATGTGTGGTAAGTGCCTTTCCCAAACAAACAATTAGGCAGCCAACGTGTGTCGTTATCAATTCATCGCTCCTTGCATAACACGTTTTAATGCACTACCTACCGAACTACTCCGTTGTTTTCTAAATAACTTGTAAATGAAATCTACATGTCCTTGAAACAATCTGTTTCAATGGAAAATAATATCGACACCAGATACTCGTAGTTGTCTACTAAGAAATAACTAAATGATAATAATTACACTTTCGTTGATTTTAGGTATCTACAAGATGACGTGGCAGATTTTCATTCCACTAATCTAATGCTTGTCTATTGTTTGAAGTCAGTACGAGCCTTATGGCCGTAAGAAGTGCCATGGCATTTACTCTTTAGATGTTATAACACTAACACGTTGTCAACTGTGTGCAGTCAGAAACTAGTACGATCTTCTTTGTAGTTATGAAAAATAAACAGTCATGGCATTGTCATTATAGATATGATGACACTAAAGAGTGGTAATTGCTTATTATGACAACGTTGTGAGGCGATCTACGGACACGTTTAAACATAATATTATAACTCAAGTGGATTTAAGTGGATTAGTGTTAAAGTATTTAGAAATACATGTATTTGTAAAGTGTTATTGATCAAAATAATAAATAACGCGTAATAATTATACATCATTAATAAAGATCCAATGTTATTATATCTAATCTACTTTATCAAATTCATCAGGTTATACCAAAGGACTTGTAAGAGCACTTTAATATTATGGGATGTTATTTAGTTAAGATATTTTAAAAAGTCTCTCTCAGACGTGCGTTCTTTCTCTCTCTCCCTCTCTCTCTCTCTCTCTCTCTCTCTCTCTCTCTCTCTCTCTCTCTCTCACACACACACACACACACACACACACACACACACACACACACACATGCTTTGACATTCGTAACTTTCCTCGTAATAATTGCATTAATGATCGTCTCACCTTAAATGTAATATCAATTCACCGTTAAATCTAGGCTGAATGTCCTTTATGTGTATTTTGTGTTTTATATCTGATAACGAGTTGATTTAATTAAGCCTCAATCGCTATTCATGTGGACCTTTCTTGTCTCCTGTGTCCTTGAAGTAAAGACAGTTTCTAATCCCCCATTCATATTAAAGTCTTAGAAAAGGTTGTTCTAACTCAACTTGTATCTCATTTGAATTCAAACAGTCCTTTTAGCAATGTACAGTCTGCATATCGCCCTTGCCACAGTACGGAAACTACTCTTCTTAAAGTATTTAGTGACATTCTCTCTGCTTTGGATAGTGGAAAGATTACAGTCCTCACTCTTCTGGATTTATCTGAAGCATTTGACACACTAGACCATGATATATTACTTCACCGTCTCCAGCATGTATTTGGCATTCAGAATATAGCCTTACAGTGCTTCAAGTCCTACTAAGTCAACATGACACAAATTATATCTGCAAATGCAATACACTCCAGCCCAGTTTACGTATGTTGTGGTGTTCCACAGGGATCTGTTCTTGGACCTATTCTCTTCATTCTGTATACTCAGCCGCTCTCAAGTGTCATAGATCATCACCCAGTGTCGCACCAATTGTATGCTGATGACACCCAAATATACAAGTCTAGCCACCCAACTGAAGTTGATGATACCATCCATGGAGTAGAGACGTGCATTTCTGATGTGAAATCATGGATGACATGTAATAAGCTGCAGATGAATGATGATAAAACTGAGGTTATTCTAATCACAACACAAAGACTTTGTCATTCACATCCTTTACCTCAGACAATAAATATCAGCAACACCTACAATAAATTCTCACAGTCAGTATGGAACCTAGGCGTTACTCTAGACAGTACTCTCACATTACAGTAACATGTCATGATCATATGCAAGGCTGTATATCTTGAATTGACTAGCATCAGTTCCATTTGTAAATATCTTTCAGTTGATGCCACTAAAACACTTGTGTGTTAATTAATACTTTCAAGACTGGACTATTGTAACTCAATTCTGTCTGGTTCGTCACAATATTTACTCCAGAAACTTCACAAAGTTCAAAACACAGCTGCACAGATCATCTTTAGAGTACCTCGATCAGAGCACACCTCACCACTGCTCTGTACCCTACATTGGCTATCAATTCGATACAGAATCAAACACAAAATTTGTTCTCTGTGCTATGCTTCAATGACAGACTCCAGTCCTACATACCTATCCAGTCTCACCCATGTGTATACACCAGCTAGATCCTTCTGACAATCGTATACTCATTGTTCCCAAGGTGCAAACAAAGTCATGTGGACAAAATTCGTTTGCACAAAAGGGACCGGCATCGTGGAACGAATTGCCCATTGAAATTAGACACAAAGACATAGTGTTTCCTTTTAAGAGTGATCTTAAGACTCACCTGTTTCGATTGCAGGGACAAACTTAGCGACCTAATCATGTTTTGTATCTTATATGTTTTCATCATGTTTTTATGTTTTCCAATTTCATTTTTTTGTCATTTGTTGTTCTGTAATTTAGTCATATCATTATTGATGGTGTAAAGCGCTAAGTGCTTCGAAAGATTAGGCGCTATACAAAGTCCTCATTTTTATTATATTCGTGTGGAATACCGAAGCCAGTACTGATGCAGATCTAAATTGTTGAGGCGACACAAAACTACAGAGCTCGAACCCACTACCTCCCGCTTCCGAGACGGAAGCTCCAACCAGAGCGGTGTATGTGAAATTGCATTCATCGTTGGTTACATAATTATTACTTAATTTCTGTATATGCTATTGGTAATGTAATATTGTATAACGGATTTAACCTTGTTCAGAACCAATGACAATAAAATAAACAGCATTTTCGTTTCTGAATGATGATCATTATATTAAACTAAGACTTTATTCAAAGACTTTGCATTATTATGGATACACTAAATGATGATTGTCATATGTTTTATTGTGATTTGTACTGTTTAATGCAAGTGATTCTTTTCTGGAATAAAAAGTGCTCTACAAAAGTAATATATTTGAAAATATATACATGCGTTTATCCTGAAATTTCAAAAAAGGGTTTAATTCTTGCAATAGTGGTTCTGCAACATTAATTCCTTAAACGTAAGAAGAAAATTAGGACGTATAACATAATAAAATGAATGATGTAATGAATGGAGCCAACATGAATTTCTTACCATCTTTTACACCAAAACAAGCATCGGTTGATTGCCAAATATTGCGTTTGTACTAAGCTTCAACATCCGCAAACTGCAATTCCGTCCGTCGCAAAATGATATAAAGTGAAATGTATACACGTGATGAGACAAGACTAGCCGACAAGCGCATAGAGTGGAATCGTAATCTGATCGGTAAAAATGGTCCAACATTACCAGAGCTTATGTAAACATTTCACGTAGAAGCAAGTAAAGTTAAATTTGAATTTCAGTGTAAATAAGTCATATCATTTTGCCATGTATATATTAAAGAACTAACATAAGTAAATTACACATTAAATTTCCATTTATTAACACATTGCCTTTCTTAGGCCAAATGTGTTTCGCACATTGCGTCTAATAGTGTAATTGAACTATTTCAAATTGTAATTTTATTTACATTACATTAAAATGCATGGGAAGTCATAGCATTGTTACCATTCTGATTTACATTATGAAAGGGGATAGACATCGATCACATGTAAATTCTCGTTATACATTGTTACCATATACAACTATACTGCTGTAACTGAGATAATGAAGTTCGTATATATTTACTTCAAAGAATACGTCAAAAGTGTTGTGTTCTCCTCCAAAAACAAAATTCACTTTATAATATTACACCATAACTAATTTCAATTCAGTGCTATTAATAATTCTACGAAAACAAAAGCACGATCGTCAACAATAGTAGATAACTTTAGTTTCTCTTGGGAAGTTAAAATAATTATTATATATTTAAAACTTTTTAGTCAATTTAAAAATCAAATAATAAACTATTAAAAATTACCGACAGGGTAATCTTCACAATATTTAGATTTAAGCTTTGGCCTTGAGGTCGCTCGTTCACTCCTCCTGGACAGTAGTGTATGCTGCCGCAGGTTACCATGATGCGTGGTCGGAAAATGGTAGTGCCTATGTCTTTAGTCGCCTGTTGGCTCGGAGGGTTCCTTATGTCTTTTCTTCAAGCTAGACTATCTCATCTTTGGGGACATATACATGCAGCTGGGAAAGAACTTAGGAGTCATTCTGGGATAGTTCAGCTCGCAGACCTATGTTGTCCTGCTCTAGCCACCTTCGGGCATCTTTTCCTCTTTCTCTTGCGATTCTGTTAATCCGTCTATGGTACAGGAAGCAGAGCCTCCTCTACAGAGTGAGTATAGATGCACGTGACTTCTAGACGACGAAGAGAGAGTCGAAGATGAGTTGGAAGCAATGCCGACACAGGTCTCTATGTCTCTTGAATATTTGTCGGCAGAGTGAACATAATATTAAGTAAACATTGAGCAATTAATGTCATCATTTTGATACTGGGATACGGAACCCTTTTCTCGTCTTCTATACATAATATGTAAGTAAACATTGAGTGATGAATAACGTCGCAGTGGTGTACTTATTTACGGATCCCAGTACTTAGAGTGATGACATCCTTCAATATGACAATTAATGTCATCATTATGTTCCTGGGATACGGAACCCTCTTTTCACATTCTTGTATGACTACTTGAACCAGGAAGTCTATCTTGTCTTCTTCATATATGTTATAAGATTCTATGCGGAATAACACATCCGAGTCCATATTTATCTTTGTTGTCAGGTGCATGTCACCGCCACGCCCATTTTCTAACTTTAAAGTGACGTAATAATGTTTTTCTTTCATAGTGAAACATTTGTCTAGAAAGATTTTCATAATCGAAATCATATGCCTACCTCAGAGTAGTTATTTACCCATTGAAAATATTTGACAGGGCACATGTTTACGTTCGTGAACTGACGCATGGTACGCGCCATCATTCTATAGGGTAAGTGGTAATCCCAATCACAATGCTCATTAAATAATGTTGAAAGCATTTGTTGCAAAGTTCTGTTGATCCTTTCTACCATCCTATGTGATTGCGGTAGATACGGTGCCGTTCAAGGCTTGAATATTTCTAGTTTGTCACACTCGATAGTAAAAACGTTTGACTGAAATTCTCGTCCTTGCACAGTGTAAATATATCGCGGACATCCAAATCGACAAATAAATTCAGTGTCCAAATTATCAGCGACAGTCTGTGGAGTGTGATCAGGTATTGAGAATGCCTCTTTCATTTCGTGGATTTTCCAACAGGACTAGAACTTTAATATATTAGAACATTTAATTACTAGGACTTTGTTCTATAATTCATGGATTATTCTTGGATTATTTCGATTGGATTTGAGTCTTAAAATGTAAGTTCTTTTCCATTCTTACAATATGTTTTCAAGACAATACATTGTTTGTTAAATTCTACAAAGTTTGTTGTTGGAACGGTCGAAAAGCATATCTAAAATGATAGGTATACATGCACTGCGACTGGACTGTCGGACATGCGCAGAGACTTGACGCGTATACAGAGCTTAAGTAAACACTTCATGGAGAAAAAGAAGAGGGGTAACTTCACGTAAATCAGCCATAATTAGCTACATCGTATATTAAATAACTACTTAAAGAAAATAACACACTACATTTATATCCATCATGATATTATAAAAGAGACCATTAGTGTGAATTACAAGTAATCTAACTTTTAGCTAGTAGAATATGTTCATCGGTTGGATACAGGACCATGTACTGTTTCAGGAAAGGAATGAAACAAAGTGAAGTAATTGCATCTATAGAGATTTTACAGCAATACAATTCACAGAAGCATCTCTCTCTCTTTCTCTCTCTATCTCTCTCCTCTCTCTCTCTCTCTCTCTCTCTCTCTCTCTCTCTCTCTCTCTCTCTCTCTCTCTCTCTCTCTCTGACTGTTTCACCTAGACATGTAAAAAATAATAATGAGTTTGAGTTAAGATTTTTAACGTAGCTTTAATATTTTTCAGTCACTTTGCTGCGATGTCGGCAGTGCGAGGCCTTTAACATCATTTTCTGCGTAGTCACATCCTAAAACCAAGCCGATCAGTCTTAACACTAATCTGTTAATGCCGAGCGTCAAGCGAGGCAGATGTCGGTACCAATTTATTATGTATTTATTATGATTTAGCAGGGGTGCACGCTCTAATCAGTAGGCTACCAGAGCGGTTTTAACTAAACATGGATACCTAGGTAGCTATAGACTATACAAGTCTGAAATAATGAAACGAACATATTTAGTCGAGAAGAGATATGACACAATAGTATACTTTTCTTTTTCTTTTCTTTAATGGTAAAGGACAAGGATATATATTTGATCTTGATACATTTTAATTAATTTCATATGCCACACATTTCATGTGTAACGCCCCAGAGCCATATTTTGAACATGAAATCAATGATCGTTTCCTATTGGTGATATGATTGAACATATGTGATATCGTATTGACATTCAAAGGATAAACGTTCCAATGTTCTTCTGGATGTCTCGATTGTTCAGTGCGACTGATTGGCAGTTGGTCACTCAGTTTCTGCTGATTATTCTTCGTTGAACATTGTAATAGTGTGACATAAATTATGTGGCAGCCGTTCGCATAATTGTATTTGGAATAATACACGACGTCTATTGAAACAATGGATCCCTGGGGAAGATGTAACCTTTTCGTAAATTAAGTAAGGATTGAACGAACACTGATACCACATATTAATAAATCGACGTACTTTGAAACCTCTGGCAAAAGAAATATAAACTATGTTACTAATTATGCATGTTATTTTAAAATACATCTGAATAAACATATTTGATGAGAGTCTTCTACGCTGGATGTTGTTCTGGCATAGTACCATAGCCCTTTAATTTCTTATATCTCCTTCATTGCTGTTTTCAAAGATGATTCTGAAGAAAGAAACATACTGTTGTATAATTTATATTTAAATGGGATTTGTTGTTCATACCTAATGCAGATTTTGCAATCACGTTGTTTCTGTTGTCAGTGATGATTCTTTATATCATGTATTCCGATAATTGTTTGCAATGCCTTTTATAGAAACTGTACACCTTTCATGTTTAGTATATCTGTCACAGAGATGAGTTTGTGCTGTTGCATTTGTTGTTGATTGGTATTGAGTATCACATACTATTAATCATAAAGCGACCACTGGATTGACATACATACTCTTATATGTAACTACCAAATATGTATACCAAAGAATATCCAGATATGTATTTACATTATCGAACAATTATGGAATCCATGATACAATGCTCTCTGTCTCTGTCTCTGTCTCTGTCTGTCTGTCTCTGTCTGTCTGTCTCTGTCTGTCTGTCTGTCTGTCTCTCTCTCTCTTTCTCTGATTTAGTGATATCGTATTGCCATTCAAAGGATAAACGTTCCAATGTTCTTCTGGATGTATATATATATATATCTGTGTGTGTGTGTGTGTGTGTGTGTGTGTGTGTGTGTGTGTGTGTGTACAAGACATCATAACTTCAGTGAAGCATTATTTTCCAAACAATTTTACCTCTTTCAAACGCCAGTTGATCATACTCTGACTTCGCTATTTGTCCCGTTTGTAAATTATCGTAGGGTTCCATCGCATTACTGAAATTGTTCATGATCATCCTTTAATGTTTTTGATACAAACAATTTGTTTGCTCAATCTCAAGTTCACAAGCTATAACTTTGATTCAAACAGGTTGATATGTAACGAATTACACTCATCTCCTAAATGAGTGACTTCTAAAACAGAAAATTGCTTAACAAGCAGATGATATTATAACACATGATATAATTGTCCGAACAAGTCGTCCAAAACTAATTACTATCAATTGATTTTTTCAACGATACATTAGCACACGTATCTGATTTCAGAATCAAGACAATATTTATACGTGAAATATTTCCATATAAACCACTTTGTTTAAAATAGTAACTGCAATTTGAAGATGACATATACTGAAGCCAATATAATCAAGGTACTTATGCTCTTGATATCCTTCTTTGATGTTTTCGGAGTACGTATTGTGAGATTATAGTTATATACTTTCATGGCATTTTCAAAACAAAATAAATTGTGTTAAAGTTATATTTATCCATATTTACAATGTCCCATAATTAATAAAGCTGGTTCGAAAAATTAGCAACGCAATAAGGTTACACAAAAATGCATGCCATCGCTGCTTGCTCAGAAAGCAAGCAGTCGCTCACCAGAGAACACTTGTAAATGGCATAATTGATAATACGTTCCTTTATTGCTAACAATTTAAATTCATCCGTGTAGATAAAAAAGGTTTGGACGTCATATCTTCTTTCAATTTATGATTATACATACATACATACATACATACATACATACATACATACATACATACATACATACATACATACATACATACATACATACATACATACATACATACATACATACATGCATACATACACACACACACATATATATATATATACTACTGAGCTGCAGCAAAACAGGTACAATGAAGTGGAATCAAAATATTGTACTTACTTCTCTAATTCATTTGATTTGTTATTGAGGGTCTGCATATCGGAATCTGAAATACATATATCTGCTCAATCGCATGAGTATTGCAATTGGCCATGCATAAATATCAATCTTAATGCAAAATCCTGTCTTAATAATTGCGTTACACTGTGGTATGTTATAATATTGTTAGGAATACAGTGAATATTAATAACTTAAAATCGATTTTTGAGATGTTCACAATCTCCTTTAAAAGGTTTCTTATAATATTAAATGTCTATCTTTATTTTCAAATAATATCATATTAATTTTCATAAACGTTATCATATATATATATATATATATATATATATATATATATATATATATATATATATATATATATATATATATATATATATATATATATATGTTTGAAAAAAGCCATTAAGATGAAGTTTGATCTTTATTTTTAAAAAAATCCAATAGTCGTAAACTTGAAAAAGCAAGCATGTTCCTACACACAAACACACATACACGTGCATCTATCTATCTATCTATCTATCTATCTATCTATCTATCTATCTATCTATCTATCTACCTACCTACCTACCTACCTATCTACCTACCTACCTACCTACCTACCTACCTATCTATCTATTTATCTATCTATCTATCTATCTATCTATCTATCTATCTATCTATCTATCTATCTATCTATCTATCTATCTATCTATCATTTTAGGTATGAATGTTTGGATGTTTGCATCCAAAAAAGGTAACTGTACACACGGTTTGTCTGTAACAAAAATGAATCAATAATAACACGCATAACGATGCGTTGGAAATCGTCTCCGCTCCATCACTCATTCATTAGTTTTAATAGTATTAATTCAAATATTTCGACCTAGTAGCCCGACATATATAATGCTAGTTATACAATACGTTGTTGATTTTGGGTTAACATATAATGCATTTAGTTTATTTCCATAAACCAATATCTATATTGACTTGATTGCCAACATGGGACTAAAACCGATCGTTGCGGATAGCGAATCAGATTAGAGAGAGTCTCTTGAACGATCCTTATGCTAATGGCGCTGAGCATACAATCCTAAGGATTGAATCACGTTATTTATTCAAACATTGGTTCAAGGAAAAAACATGTGGTTCAGCTAATACTATAGGGTGGCTTTATAATGGTTAACTTTAGAGAATAATGCGTATTAGAAATATGAGAACGGATTTACATACTCCGTTACGAAATTATCGCTGTGCATAATTTTAATGTTGAGAGTTTATATGAGCATAGTCACAAGTCATTCTATCATAATACTTGTCCGGAGACATCCGAGATATACCAGTTTTGAATGAGTTGTGTTCAGAGCCAAGTTCAGATCGGAGCGCTCATAATAAATCACCATATATACTGATTCTGCTAACGAGAGAAATAAAGAAACTTATTTTAGGAGAGGGACATTTGCATATTTAGCGTACATGTTGCCATTGAATGCACAACTTTACAACTTCTTACTACAAATATGTTGAACACTTTGGATGGGGGCAACGGCGTGTAAGGCCACTGCCAACACTCAAAAAAAGACCAGTTTGGCAAGACATGGACTGCTATCATCTAATCAAAAAAATGTTTCAAGTGCGGACGGTGACTTGGAAGAACTATAAAGCTATATATCCGAAACTTCTATCACGCTACTCATTTTCTCAGTAACCACATTGATTTCCAAAGATATGGTATGTGAATTTAATCCATGAGCTATCATTTCCATGCATACAACTGACTTGTACGACTGCACGAAGAAGTTGTGATTTGATTTCATTTTCAATGATGTATTGCCGACTGATTCTACGATAAGCCTAAGATAACCCTGAACACACGGATTACATTGCGTTTTATGTTGTAATGTCAATTCATTTAACAACGTTTGTTGTGCGTGTACGCTATAAGGAATAATACAAGGTTTCAGCACAAAGAATCTTTGCTGTAAACATTCGTGTGATCATTAGAGTTTTAGCTGTAGCAACATTATGTTTTCACTACAAGCAATGTGAGATGAAAGTTTAATTGATCTATTGGTTTGGTTGAGTTTGCTTCAATGACTGCACACGCATGATTAAATCGCTGGTGCTGTCAAAAATGGAAAGCTTCATATTATTAAATCTGAATGAAAATGGTCTTGAATACGTCTGCCAATATTCACACTAAGTGTCACAAATACCATTACCTTTGTTAAAAACGTTGACATAATGCTTGTTTCTTTGTCCAATTTCTCACCCCACCCCCATATCGTGTCTTTCCTAAAAATGACTCTGTTTTATTCCTGACAACGACATGAGTAACAAAGAATGTCAAGGTTATCCACGAAGACTCTACGTTAAATGTCAATTAGGCTCGTGACCCAGCAACCCATGTCCCCTCCAGAGGTGATTTCGTCTCAATATCTACTCCAGAAACTTACATTTCGTGAGCTGAGACGCATCAGCTCTATTTGCAAATATCTTTCAGTGAATTCCACTAAAATGCTTGTGTGTTCATTAGTACCTTTAAGAGAAGAGTACTGTAACTCAATTATGTTTGGTTTGTCTCAATATATCAACTTCATAAACAGCTCTTAGGATCACCCGTATAGTACCACAATCAGAACACACCTACCCGCAGTTCGGTACATTACACTGGCTATCCATGCAATGAAGAATCAAACACAAAATATGTTATCTGTGGTATGTTTCACTGACGGACACCAGTTCTACATACCTATCTGGACTTACCCATATGTACACACCATCAATATAATTACGATCCTCTTCTGACAATCGTATACGCATTAATCTCACTAAGAGAACAAAGTCATATAACCTCTTTTGACTGCAAGAGCAAACTTAAAGATCATAATACGTCCTACCTTTAATATTTTCAGCATTTTCTATGTTTGCTAATTTCATACTTTTTTGTAGTCATTTCAGTATGTTTGTTATAAAGCGCTAAAAGCTTTTAAAGATTTGGCGCTAAACAAATTCATCATCTTCATCGTCATTATTATTATTATTATTAGTATTATTGCTTTATTTTCGTCTCTAATAATCAACGTTCATCTATATGTTATTATTGGCTAGGGTAGGACTAAGAGTGGTAGGGACTCCTCACTCTTGTGTGTTTTACGTGTAGATCACTTGTTGAAACAGCAAACTTTATTATGGGTTTTTTTGTGTTAAAATACTAAGATTAGACGATGCTAAGTTTCAGTGTAAACATTTGGTACAGATATACTGATTTATATTGGGTTTATTTTTCATATGACCGGTACGTTCCTATCTTTGTCTCTGAAGCTACCCTATACATAAAACTACTGAGACCTCATTTATTACACTGGAAACGTGTCATTAATCGACCACTGACAAGGATGATTGGATTTTATTTTCGTTATAAATATACATAGTCGGTACATCGTTCCCAAACTATATTTTATATGTACTATTTCAAGAGGTCTATGGTGCATTCAAATGTTTGTGTGTGGGGCGAGAAACTTTCCAAAACGCCTGGCTAGCCTCATGCTCTATTTTCGGACATTTGACAGGTTGTCTAGTGGAAATACTCGTCTTTAAATCAATGTACTGTATCCCAATAATATAATTGCCATGATATAAAGCATATATCTTTCTGGTATTGCCCTTACAGAACATTCCCTTATACAAGTAAAATCGAGCGATGCACATTTTACCTGTTAATAGCCTGTGACATTAGCCAGCAAATAAAAATAAGGTCGAATAAAATGCATGGAATATTTGCAGGAAATCTAATACAACAATACATATAGTGAGGAACATTCCGTTGCACTAGGAGACTTGAATCTTACAGGAATACAACATGAATTTACAGAACTGTACATGATGTATTGTTGATGGATGACCGTTTATAGACACGTGACCTACGTTCAGTGAGTCCATATACGTATTTGAACCCACAAACTGTATTACACATTTACATAAAATAGGCAGAATGGGCGACAAGATGTCAGTTCCAACCAAACTGTAGTCAGCAGAATTTAGATATAACATTTAACTATTTGTAGGGTGAAGGTAGCCCAACAATATCAAAGCTGTCGGATTAAAGTGCATACGTTATATACTGATACAGACATGGGCATAAATTATATTTACCATATCTGATATATAGGAAGATCAGTAAGAACAATATATGTTATGAGAAGAAATTGAACTAAGAAATGAAGTTTAAAAGGTATAACATTTTGAAAACTATTGAACGGATCAACTTTAAATGGAAAGATAAGTCAACTGGTTTGTCAATTTAACATGTATTACGTACTTTTATGCCTATGGAATTGTAAACATGTCGCAATGTTTGATACAAGAAGGATAAGACAAAATGGTCCAGTGATTACCCATCCTAGTACGCTTGTCTTACATTCTTCTGCTTTTGGATATTTTTCCGGAAGGGCTGAAAATAGAAAATACAACATTTAGTGAAGAGGTGTATTCGCAATCAAACCGCTACTTATACTAGAAATTTGCAGACGTCCATTCCGTATCGTAACGCGAACATCTCAAAGCTCTCTGATCACAATACGTAATCACTAATTATCATGGCATTATATCACTGCTATTTGTAACCGTGTCGTCAGTGTAAAGGTACGTCTTGTATATGTAATGACTATATGGATACTATTTTAATCATAACACAAGATTACAATGAATTTGTTTTTATATTGTTGCATGTGTAACACCTTGCATACATTTGTAAGATACAAATGTTGATGTAAACTATACAATTGTTTCAGAATAATGACAATAAAATAATCGTTTGAGCGAAAATCAAATTGAAATTACTGAGTAATTACATTCTGATGAATAAAGAAACATCTTCAATAAGCACTGAAGTTCTAAAACGTGGATGTAAACCACTAACTACATCCCACAAACAATATAATATACATTTACTATTTATGTTGATAAGTGCTTATACGGTCTTAACGGAAAACAATTTATTGAAAACAATATTATGCTTAAAAATGGTTGAACTTATTTTTATTAATGACAAATGTAACAAATATAAGTAAACAAAGCGACAACAAATTCGATATTACTTCAAGAGGTATGCACCACATTCCAGATTTTTAAAATTCAAAGATATAACTAACAATTGTTTCTCATTTATATGAACGTTGTTTTTTAATATATTATCATGTTTACTATACATTCTTTTTTAAGATAAGTAAACCTTGACATAGTTCATATTAAGGGAATATAAGTGTAGACTGAGTTAATATTAATTCGTCTCAATATCTACTCAAGAAACTTAAATATCTTGAGCTGAAACGCATAAGCTCAATTTGCAAATATCTTTCAGTTGATACCACTAAAATACTAGTGTGTTCATTAGTACCTTCAAGACTAAACTACTGTAACTCAATTATGTTTTGTTCGTCTCAAAATCAACTCCAGAAACTTCAATACATTCAAAATACACCTGCTCGGATCATTTTTAGACTACGCGAATCAGAACACATTTACCCGCTGATTTGTACATTAGACTGGCTATCCATTCAATGAAGAATCGTATACGCAGTTATCTCACTATGAGAACATAGTAAGTTTCAGATAATTCATATAACCGCTTTCGACTGCAAGAGCAAACTTAAAGATAATAAGAGAATATCATACCTTTAATATTTTCAGCATTTTCTATGTTTGCTAATTTCATGGTGTTCTGTTTTATGTAGTCATATCATTATGTTTGCTGTAAAGCGCTTAGAGTTTTTAAAGATTAGGGGCTAAACCAATTCATCATCATCACCATCATCATCATCCTCATCCTTATTATTATTATTATTATTAGTAGTAGTAGTAGTAGTAGTAGTAGTATGATTATTATCAGTATGATTATTATTATTAGTATTATTATTAGTATTACTTTATTTTTGTCTCTAATAATCAACGTTCATCTATATGTTATGATTAGCTAAGGTAGGACTGAGAGTGTTATGGAGTCCTCACTTTTGTGTTTTCTACGTGTAGATCACTTGTTTAAACAGCTAACTGTATTGGGCTTTTGTTGTTAAAATACTAAGATTAGAAGAAGCTTCGTCTCAGTATTAACGCATAGTACACATAACCTAATTCATATTGGGTTTATTTTCCATATGACCGTTACGTTCCTATCTTTGTCTCGGAAGCTGTATTATACAAAATCTACCGAGATCTCATTTATTACACTGGAAACAGTCGGTAAATCTTTCTCAAAATATATTTTATATATACTATTTAAATAGGTCCATGGTGCATTCCAATGTTTTTGTGTGGGGCGAGACGTTTTCGAAAAAGCATAACTAGCTGGTAATCTGAGTGTGAACGGAGTTAATATTAAGGGAATCTTGGTCTAGACTGAGTTTATATTAAGGAAATCTAAGTGTAGACTGAGTTCATATTAAAGTAATCTGAGTCTAGACTGAGTTGTCCAACGAGGTTTTGTACGAAACGCTGGGAGACAGAATATATATGCAAGGAAAACATCAATAATATATAGTTTAAAAACTCAAAGATTTCTGGAGTTGCAAAGCTACGAGTCTAAATGCATGATTTTTTTTAACACACGAGATGAGATGTGTCCAACATTCACTAATGTCGGAAAAATGTCCTTTTATTTTATGCTCAGATGCTCAAAACATTATTAGGCTTGCAATAGTTAAAACATATTAATAGCAGTTTTCCTACTATATCCAACGCGATAATATCAGCGTTTTGCAGTTTATTTTCCGCTGCGTGTTGTGTGTATTTATACTAAAAATAGGAATAGCAGCATAATTAGCCTGCCTAATAAAAGCAAAACAGTAGATTAAAGACGAACAAGGATATGCATACTACTAGATTTGAAAGTGATTTATTACGTATCATTAACCACGCATGCGTTTAAAATACTAAAAAACGTACAGGTTATAATGTTGGTAACATGGCGTTGTGAAAACCATTGTATTTTGCTTTTGTAAATTATCACATTTCTTTCACTTGGGGAAAACAAACATTTTCTGCGTTAAACAATGTATTACTATTTAACTGAAATAATATTTGGATTTGTCTGAAAATTGTATTCATGACTGTACAACGTTGACTCCTGTGACTTAATTGAGAATATGAATATGACTATTACGTCAATCTGCATGTTATTTTACATTCCAATGCGTACATTATTTCAATTATTAAGACGAGTTTAAAATACCTTTTCCGATTACTACTCTACAGGCATTACATCAAAAACATACCTAAGCAATATCCGAGCGCATTTGTCCATCGCCCTGTCTCAAGGCATTTAATAAGCGTCTCCCCATTCAGGCTGTAGCCTGTGTTACATATGATAACAACTGTCGTATTGAAGGACCATCTGCCTCCAGTGCCTGCTTCGACAACAATTACGCCATACTCAGGTGGTATAATCTCTGTGCAGCGTGTGACTGAAGTGATTTTAAAGTAATATTATGTTTACAGACTTATGGATTTTAAGTTAAATATTGTTTATATAAGTATTGTAAAGACCAATATGAACAGAATACAGTTGCCGTGGCCATTGTATACAACCTTTCAGCAGAATAGGAAGAAATGATGCACTTTGTTTCCATCCATATTGTAAATCTACCATGAGCACATTTTTGGAACTCTTTATGCGTGGTACTATGTATATCCGAATGGTTTAATAACTAATGATAGCTGTTTAGAATGATCGACGACACTACAAGAGCGGTGAATGTTATATGATCAAACTTCATAGTCAAATATATTGTCACGATGAATATCAGAACAAATCACATTTTTAAATAAAGCTTGTTATATTGAGTATATTGAGAACAGTGGAAATACGTGCGAATAGAAGGTACAATAATTCAATATAACTGTTCTCTTTGAATAAATGATTTATGTTCATATTAAAATCAGTACAAGTTTGATTAGTCATATGAAATTAAACTAAGTCCTAAGTGCTTTCTTACCTTTTTCCATCTCTACCCCTATGTACAGGTGTAGAAGAATCACCCATACAACTTTGCGTTATAATATTACGAAGTGTTCTATTGTCATGATGCAGACAAGTTTAATTCTGGACATATTATAAGAAGCATACCATACATTATCTGTAATGTAGTATGAACGACAGACATAGGAATATCTTCATTATGGTTATGTACTGCTTGTGATTTTACCAACTTTGATTTTTTTATATAAATTACTACAGCATCGCCTGTGTCTGTTTGATGTCATAATAATTAGTTGACATAGTTGTTTGTACCCTGATAAATCAAAACACTCACATTGTAGATCTTTAAGATAAAGCAATAATGATACAACTACACATTAGAAATCGACTTGATATTTGATACAGTGAAATTCATACGTGGACGTGCAATATCAGTGCGTGTTGTTATTGAGATAAACACCGTTTACGCAATATATTATGGAACTCGTCTGAGTACTGTTGTTCGGCATTGTCTGCAAAACACAGTGCAAGCAACTTCAAGGATTGTTGTTCCACGGTAGGCATTTCTAGAAAAGGTGCACAAACTTGGAAAAAGCGACAATACCGATTATGATGACACTCCTGGTGCACCTTGCTTCCCTATGATATATAGAGCAAATGCCATGCATGACCTAAAATTTGCACTGTAAATTAGAACTCATTGAGATGTTCGTCTGCCGTTCCTCAGTCACATATTTGGACTTTGCTCATATGTTTTCAAGCTTGCTTTTGGAGCTGAATACATAGTCGATTTATTAAAAAGGAATAACGTCAGTGTGGCAATGAACGCATAATATGTATTCCTGATGAAGTTGAGTTGCCAATATGAACATTGTGTGTGCCTGTGCTAAACCATTCGCCCTATAGAGAATTACGTTTGGTATATTTTAATGCGATCTGAAACCGATTCAAAGGTGTCATTTCTCGCACATATCACAGATACAAACATGTAAAATAATATTACGGAATAATATAGATGGTGTGTAATTCCCCAAAATTGTGTACCGCAGGAAAACATGTTTGTGGCGTTGCACCGTAGAGGGCGAGATAATTGTCAAACCATATTTTTTATAACCGTAGACTGATGGAGGGTTTAATGCGGTTAAATGGCCGACTGTACACGTCTAAAGAATGTTTGTTTGAATATATATATATATATATATATATATATATATATATATGCCAATCGAACCGTTTGTAGGGTTTGATTCATTCATATTTTGTGGTAAGAGCATAATTTATGTAAGAAATTAATACTGTAATTCGCTATTTGGTTAATTCATATTAACCGCGTTAGTATTTTCGTTTGGCATTATAGATTTACAATTGTTGAATTGAATTATAACTTTGTATATGTATAATGGTTGCAATTACCAACATTAATTAATAGTGATTTGACTATTTGCGTATAATGTGTAGGAATATGGCATGCAAGGATATATCAGCGCATGCATTTGTGTTATCTATGTATACTTTGTAGAAGTGCAATGTACAGAAATGCATCTGATTATATGATGTTGTCCTGTATTATAAGATTCAGAATCTATATGTACCGTGTACCCTTATCAGATAGATTGTGTATTTCGATGTGCACGAAGGTAATGGCTTATCTCATGATATTTTTGTTTAGTGTGAATTTAGGTAGCTAGGTGAATATACTCTGCGAATGCCCTTGCACGTACAGGAAGCGTTTATTCTTAACGTTACGCGCAGGTAATATTATAATATGATGGGAAAAGTTATACATCGAATAAAAAAATTAGTGGAACCCCTGTAGCAAACGGCTTCGCTTTAATAACGCGAGTGATGGGATGGAAGTTAATTGCTCACGCTCTATAACCGCTATGTCTGATAGTACAATTGCTAATTAGGTAGTCGTATTGTCAATCGGTGTGTTAGTGGCCTTTACATATGCTAAAATTCCATCATTTCTTCTGTTCCCAAGGACTCGGTTTAAAGTTTAATATTTAGTATTGGCCAGTGGTGTATTACATAGTTTGTACAATCATATAAGGTACCAGCTTCCATGATGTTTGTTTGATGGTTTGGATGGGAGTTTATCTTTGTTATAGACAGTCTATTTGTGCTAAGCATAAACCTTTCACTCCCTTTTTCTTTTGTACTTTACAAGTGTTTTTAAAGACTAGTGTTGGATAAAAAACATGATGAGTTATGGATGACAGAGCGTATTAGAGATCACAACAGCCTGGCATGTGTTAACAACCCAGACTTTTGTTAATCATAAATTACACTTTTCTGCCCCCCCCCCCCCCCCCGGTTTTGGAAAATATAAATAATATTCATGTTTTGCTAACCCGCTTTTGTTTATAAATATACACTTTTTTAAATAAACGTTTGTTTGAAAACTATATCTTATATTTTACAAATTAACTTGCTTTGTTATTTTATTTTATTTTTTGTACGCGTTTGTGTCCAAAAGTTGATATTTGTATTTTAAAAAGTGCTTTCGTTTAAATCTTGTTAGCTTTATTAATTTTTTTGATTTTCAATTTAAAAGTTGTAAACATTACGCAGATGTTAATGCCAAAAGTAATTTATTGTTTTTATTACATCTGAAAGGTTTATCTTAATGTTTTATATTGTTTCTGACGTTTTAAAATATGATTCAGAGTCTTTTAGTCTCCGCCTTTTTGAATTGTAGTAAAAGCCGAATTTGGCTGATAATATATTCAAGATTTCTATTCTCCACTAAATTCTGTCTCAGTGCTGGGATTTCATTTTTGTTTTTAATATAAGCCATTTCTCTAAAACATTCCGGATCTATTTTAATATCAGGTAACTTCTGTATCAGTTTTGAAAGTTTGTCTTACTCTAAGTCTCAGCCATTGTTATAAATTATTCCGGAGCTAATGTGTTTCAGATATAATCTGTGAGTTGCAGCTATTTAGATCATTATGACTTAGCATTTTAGTGTCACCCATTTACAACATAATTAATATATACTGTTGAGAAATAATCTTAGGCAAGGTAAAATAAGTTGCCTTGGTAAGGAGCGCAAATTAACATACATAAAGTATAGGATAATATATTGATGAAAAGATTAAAAGTTTTCACATTTCGCTGACGTACGTTTCAGTATTGAATGTAACTCACTTAATAATATCCGATCTCAGATTCTTAAGTCTATGCATCATATCCTTTAAATTATTTTAATGTATGGATCATTTATTCTGTACAGTAGTACTGTTTTTCTTTGTCATTAAGTTACAACATAAACTAACCAAATTGCTAAGGAGTAAAGAAGGGTATGCTACGCTCCAATTGGGCGGTTTTGATTATATAGAAATATTTGAAATTGTATATTTCAGCAAATCAGTTCTTAAGACCAGTCTCTCTCATAGTCTCATGAGTGATAGTTGTACAGAAAATAATAGATTCTATGAAAGGTCATGAAATATTTTTTATTCTAGACGAGTCTATTAGCAATCATTTTAAGTTGCAAGATCTCAGTTAAAGTTGGTCATGAACTTTGAATTTTTCTTTCCGAGATTGGCATGACTTAGCTGAAACAAAACTACATACATGGACTAAATATTTAATTTTGATCTTTACTGCTATCATGTTATCTTATTTTTGGACATCATATATATTGAGGCGGCTAACAAGTCAGTACTGGCTGATGCATTGTTAAAGGATTTACAAAACTGTTAAAATTCATATTGGATCTGTTTTCCATTGCATGCCGAAGATAGAGAAGATTTACTGTATCGTTTACCATGGGATAAGGTTCGACATTTCAAGACATTTGCTGTACGTGCACTAGGCGAGACTAAAGTATCAGAGATGTTTAGTGTTATTGGAGATTTAAGTAAAGCTTGCATCAATGAAAGATGTCATCCTTACGAAAATATTTGGAACAACAGGTAAAACTGTATCGATTCACTGGGACGAGCAAAACGTTATCGGATAACAGGAACGCAAGAACAGTTTTCACGGTAATTTCAAAATGTATTATTGAGAAACAAAGAGAACAAAGACTGTTTCATATACATGCTGTGCGAATGTCCTAAAATCTTGATGTAACATCATAGATGAACCTAGTTGTTTTGACGATTGCAGTTATGCATCAACTAAAGAGATGTACTAGTTGTAGCTAATGACACTGACATACCTGGCTCCCTTTTTTGTTATAATGCTAGCCTGGACAGCATATACATTCTATTTCAACCAAAACCCAAGCGTAATTCTATGTAAGTCAGAGGATGGAAGATCAAATGCACCACGTCATGCTCAGGCATTGTAAACTATAAAATCTCATCTCTGCTGGGTTGTGATACAGCCTCCAAAAAGGGGGAATTATAAACATTGCTTGATTCACGACTATTTGAAAGATTGAAGATTATGCTTAAATCTTCGAATGCTGATGATTAGGTTTTCGCTAGAGAAAAATCATGGCTGTTCCTTATTGAAATTAATCAATGTATACCTTACACGGTCTAAGTTATGAGAGTTTTAGTGAGAAGGCAAATAATACCTCGGGATTGGTTTAGTAAATATCCCTGTTTCCAGCATCTGCTTCAGCCATGTAATAATAATAACAAAGTAGACACCATTCAGTTGGGATTGAATGAAATCTCTGGAATTCGTCTTACTGATACCCAATCAGTATATTCAACTATAAGACTTATTGTAGCTCAACATTAGATATATGTCACAAAATTAATCTTGAATGTTCACCTGTCTGCGGTGAATGTCGAGGTTACTTTTGTGATGCTGCTTTCTCTACGGGATGTCATATGGAAGAGACAGACGATGATGAAAACTGACATGTGGATATATATATATATATATATAGCATTTCAAATGATTGGTTGATTCCAAGGACATTATGGAACTTTGTCATAAACATCTTTCTATTTTTAGTTGGATCATACGGTGCTTACGAGATTTTTTGAACGTAAATTTGTTCTAAAAGATTCTAGAATATCACATGACCCCTTTCTTGTTTACGTAAAACAGGTATATAAATTATGTTTTGGAGCAAACTATGTAGTAGAACTTGGGCTGTTAGAATATTAAGTTGTGTCGTTTTGAGTTATTTTAAATTGCTTTGTATTAGAAATTATTTCAATTCTTTTCGGATCAAGAGGATGTATTTTGTTATTTATCTGGTAAAGAATTGTGCTCATAGAATTTTATTACCATGAACTGCCTTCATCACGTGACATCATCTTCCATCTTGGGTACTTCACTAAGATTCGCACTTGGAATTATTTGGACATTTTATTACCAGGACTTTTGCAATTTCTCTAGTGATTAATATTTTGAATAATTTTTGGATTAATTTTGGAACTGATTCTTAAAACCGTAAGTTTAATTTTTTCTGGAAAATATTTGTCCTCAATAAATTGTTTATTAAGTTTTTACAAGCTTGTTATTGTCACTCTTTCTATGTTACTGTTTATTCGAGCCTAAGCACGTAACAATAGTGATGTCTAGCACTAGGTCATTACGCCGCATTTATATAGCATGATATCCCACCCAGTCACAGTAACCTGATACCAGTACGACTCACGTGTGCTTGGATGAAATGTTGGAGTTGACTGAAGTACTTAACTGATGAAAAAACAAACATACATTATGAAATGCATAGCGTTTATACTTAAAATAAAAAAGATGGATGAGGCAGAAACAGTTGGAGGTATGTGAAAATGGCTTGCTCAAAAGTGTCACATTTTGGAAATCACGGGAAGTCGCAGTCGTGCATGTGTGATTCGAGATCTTTCTTTGTCAAATTAGCGGTAACAAGCTATTTCTTGTTTTCGTTGTCATTATATAAATACTTTTAAAAGGAATATTTAGAGTGATTTTTCCAATACTCAAGTGGGACAAGATTTCTTTGCTCAACATATGTGTCAGGTAATGAATGTTGCTGATTCATTTGGATATAAATCGATTGTAAGCAAAATATATCGCGAAGCAGTCAGTTCATTACGTGCAGAACACGTTGCACCCACAGACTTCAGTGTTAAACCTTGGCCGTATTTTGGTACGTCTTCAAAATGTCATCCATATGTGTTTGTTCAGTATAAAAATTATTTATCTAATAAATGAACTCTCTTGAAATTGTTATTAATTCATTCTTTTCATATTGATTGCACTTGTCCTAAAAAACGTTCGCATGTAGGGACTATTTATCCTGATTTCCAATAATTTACTATTTGGTTAAAAATTCAAAACTACATAAGGTAATGATCTATTTTCATTGTGCATTAATTTTGTTCCTGAATATGTGTATAAAAAGATACAGTTTCATTAAAAGGTCAAATTGGTTGTTTAAAGTGTTATTTTGAGCTAGAAATATGTGGCAGAAAAATAAGTATGCGCACTCATATTCGATTTCATCACAGTCCCCAATGTGACTTGCTTGAGTAAGTTCACATCAGTAAGCAGGAAACCATGATACTTGATACAATCATTTTATCTTTCCTTGTCCAGTGCATGAACATACCAGACACACACACACACACACACACACAGATATATATATATATATATATATATATATATATATATATATATATATATACATATATATGTAAACATACTATATTCACAACGATTTGCCACATAAAGCAGATAAAAATCATTGTAGACGGAGAACTAAAATAAAAAAGGCACAAGATGTGGACAATTTACTTTAGCACGACTACTGAGACCTATGATACGACACATATAAAATTATTTGTTTCGTTTTTAATGCTATACTATCCACTGACAATATTAAGAAACAAGTGTTTATTATAGTGTATATGGAATCTTACGCCCATATGAAGATATACGGTTGTTAAAAGGAAGTTGACTTCACAATTGTTGCAGCCGTTATACTTACATAAGTAAATATTTGGTTATATTTAGCTAATGTATCATTTACAAACAATGTATATATTCTCTTTACTTACAATGCATATCTTATATCTAAGTGTTTTGGTTCCTTTTCTCCAGTTCTTGTTTTTATTTATGTTTTACCTGTTATCGTAACGTCCTTTGCTTATGCAAATTTTGAACTCTTCGTTGTACGAAACCAATTGTCTACTGTTTACTCGTTTCCAGTTTATTAGTTAAAAATGGCAGGATATAGAGATTTTGTAATACACAGGAAAGCAGATGATGTTGATTATAAATCTAATGAAATTATTATAGATCAATATAATGGTCAGTGCTCAAAAACTCAATATCACATATATCAGATGAATGATTAGAGGTTTCGAAAGAGATGCAAGAATAAATATTTTCTTTTTTATCACATCGTTTCTTAAAAGAAGATTTCAATGACCTCATTGAATATATTAATATGATTCGTATTACTGTCTTTAGAAACAACCTAGAAATATCCATATATCTAAACATGACCATAAATATAACATATAACGATGATCATTTTTAAACATACGTCAGCTATTCTTAAATCGATTTGTAAGACTTTTCCAAATAATATTAGAAACGTATTGGCCCACATTTACACACAATTAATAACCCATCATATCGTTATAACACTGAAGAAATGAATCCACTATTTCCATGCAGAGAGCATCAATAGCAGCCTTAGACTGAATATATACTATGCCAGGTAATGTAAGCGATGGTTAACCACACGAACATTGTCACACAAAGCCATGATATATATGTACCAGATTCAATATAGCCAAACAATAATAGTGGGCAAATAAAACCGCCGAACAAGGCTGAACCAGAATGTGTGTGTATATATATATATATATATATATATATATATATATATATATATATATATATATATATATATATATTAGCTGTTTTCCATGATGCCGTGACATACATGAGCACCCTTAGCGTGATCAAAATAATTATAAACATATTCAAATTAATATCTTCTGACGATGCTTAATAGTAACGTATCGGGAAATTTTGATAATTTTATTTTCATTTGATTCATGATCCAGTGCCACGGCCGCAATACTCAATGATTAGGAAAGTATTCCAAATACAATGAGTAAATATTGTATGATCTATTCACTCAAGCGATGATTATTTTAGACGACTGTTTTTGTCTTTTATTCCACAAGGACACGATACCTTAATTGTGACTGGAATTGTCGGTGAGTTTCGTCTCCTCCAGTGCAATCTCGAAAAAGGCAGTGATAACTATTTCATCTGTGACAATCTGAAGCATTCGAGCCACAATATGATCCAGATTTTCAGCCGCAGAAATACTGCAAATAGCACCGTCAACCAAACACGTATGTGCACTTCATAATCAACTTTTGTTCTAATATTGATTTCATCATACGGCTCTTGCTACTTTTTAATTATTTTGTTCATGTTGGTAACTTAGAGGGTCCATCGAATACTTTATAAAAGCAATATAATAATGCAGTAGCATTGCTCTAGAGGCAGACCTTGTCAGGATTCATTGCGTCCAGGTGCAAGATGCACGTGCACGTCTACAATGTAAGCATCTTTACTGGCACAACTGTCATACAATGATGGAAAATCTCTTGGTGGTGAATAATTAATCTTGGAACGTGTGTAAGGTTATTTAACCAAACATACATACATACATACATACATACATACATACATACATACATACATACATACATACATACATACATACATACATACATACATACATACATACATACATAGAGTGAGTTAAGGCAAAGAAAGCAAATATCTTTTCGCGGAATATGAGTGGCCCTGGAATGGGCCTTTAGGTTTTTGTTAAACATTGAATCATTAACACAGAGGGCATTTCAAATTCTTCTAATCCAAAACTTTGTGTCCGCGATACTGATAATTTTCCATGATGCCGTGACATCATTGGGCAAATCAGTAAAGAATAGCATTGACGAAACAGGGGCCGAAGAATCTACGTTGGTCCACATCTTTTGACGAGAACCGGTGAAGCGAATGTAGTGATGATGAAGTTGATTTATAGTGCTGTATCGCCCACTAGGCATGTGGCACTGTTTTAAGTTTCTTGCAAAGATGGATATTTAATTACTCCTTGGGGGATGGAATGGTGCCGCTTCATCCAGGCATTTATGTACTCAAGGAGTACTTTTTAGTTTGGTCGTAAGGTCGGGATTGCCATTAAGTAACCATCAACTAGAATGGAGCACCCTAGGTGAGTGGGAATAGACCTAACACGTACTGAACCCCAACAGCCAATCAGGTGTGTTAATGGTGTGCAATGGCACAAGTGGAGGTATTGGAAATTAGTTTCACATATCCGCTGTTTTGAAGCTATCCGAGTTGTGACTATCAAAGACAGGTACCATTAGGTGCATGGATGTCGTACAGAACGCAACGTCGTGATTATGTGCGAATTCAAATCTGGTCCAGTTATTACTAATGGACAGTACAAAAACAATAATGTGAGCCACCAATGCAATAATCAAGTCAATGAAGTCGTATACTTTGTTTAACTATCTTAACTTTCCAATATTTTTACTACAATGTGTACATGTATTAAGTCCCTAACAAGTTTGGATACTATGATGTCTATGCGACATAAATAAATTAGTCACTGTTTGGTAAAAATAGTTTGTTAATTTTGAACAGTCTGTATGTCTAAAGCTAGATAGAAATTTAATTGCAGCCTTGTTCTACGGGGCCTGGTAGTCTTGGGCTTTTAGACTGCCTTATACTGTCTGAATTGGGACCATAATATCGGTACAGAATTGTATGAGAGTCTGCTTTTTTTTTTCTAGGGTTACTCGCGTCTTTATTTTTCGGTTTGACTGCTCAGTGTATGAGCCTTGGTGATCTCATGCCCACCGTAGTGTATGTAGGTTCCAAGTATAGTTGGGATCTACCCTTCTCATTCCTGGTGGTGCTACCATCACTTAAAGAGGCTTTCATTTTTGATTATTACCTTTGTTTGGAGCTAGTACTAGGTTTCTTCCTTATTTGTTTTTTTCCTTTTCCCTATATTTTTGAATGTTGATTGGGGGTTGATATTTGCTAATTGTAATATTTCTGGATATGTGTAAGGGCGGCTATAATTTGTTGTTCGGATCTGAATTTGTCCCTTTCCTTCTTGGTTATTCTACAATTGTTAAAGATGAGATGTAAATTTTCTGGGGTATTACAATTGTAGCGATTTATGTTATGTGGGAAGGGGCCTAGGTATTTTCCAAAGTTGTTTGCCAGTGTAGTTTTTCCTAAGATAATTCGCCTGATTATTGTTTATTCATAGCCTGTGCACCTAGGTTGTTTTCTATTTCTATTTACTTCCTTGATGGTATTATATAATGTTTTCCCTTTGTGATTTTGATTTCAATCGGTTTACCATTTATTGTTAATCAATGTGTTGATTAGGCTGTATAGTTCATGTTTTCTATATTCGAGTTTCATGTAATTTGGTTCATTGAATTTTTCTTTAGCTATCTGGGCTGCTAAGTCATTTCCTTGGATATAGATGTGGGATGGAATCCATATGTATTCTATGCTTAATTTGTTTATATTTATATGTTTCATTATTGCGTTGGTTTGGTTTAGGAAATTCTATCTTGATTTAAAGTGATCTATTGTATTACAAAATTTCTAAAATCTTTTGCTCCACCACAAAGATTGTTGTCAGAATGGAAAAGGCTAGTGAACAACTTAAAAAAGTAGAAGTAGAAATATCACCCTTAAGACTATTAAATTAAAGGGGTGGAATAATGAGCAACTTGAAGTGGTTTGTGTACAGGAAGTGGACTTGTTACTTGTTCTAATAATATTCTTTCCGACATAGGACGATTTGAAGTAATCATGGGAAAAGTGCGAGCTAGAAATAGCTCACCAGAAATAATTAATGAAGCCGCTAATATTTGTTTTTGTTCTATTTGTTGCTGAGGCAGACGTGAGCTGGATTGTCGCTGAGTATTGTCATATTCCTGTATTCTTTTTATATACATTATACATATTGGATCTTTATTTGAAATTCGATTTCTGTCATATTTTATGTGATATATCTACCTATTCCATGTATTTATGTTAATATAATTATTTTGTTCTAGTTTTAAGTTTTTCTTTATGACTAAAACCGGCAAACGTAAAACCAATCGATCGGATTATCATATTTTGTAATCGAATTAATAGCCTCATTAGTAAATTTGTCAGATAGTGTAACAACTTCTTTTGTTTCCTTTTCCTTAGATATTTCTTCTCTGGTTGGGTTAACAACTGCTTGTGGTTGTAATTGTGCAGCAGCAATATCAGTAGGAAGATCTAGTACAATCTTGATTGTTTAGTTGTTTTTGCCACTTTTTTGCAGTTTGTTCAGCAACTGTTTCAGTAGTATTTGTAATAGGTTTGAATAATTGGTCTGTGCCTTTTGCAAAATCATCTTGAGATTCGTGTCGTTCTTGTAAGTTTTTCACAGACAGAATCATAGACTGGTATACATTTCTAAATTTCTGCTAGTCTTTCTCGTGCCCATCTACTTGTTAAAGCTCCACCAATCATTATTGATATATGATATGATCTAATTCACAGCAGCAGTGAGACTGTGACCTCGAATAAATGTATATGTGGTAAACAAATAATAATTAAATAGACACCAATGACAAAAACTGTAACATAATTAACTAACCCATTCAGAGAAATTCTCGGTTGTTTCGAGGCTTCGGTTTCGCGTTATTGGCTTTATTTTGTTCATTTTCATAGTATTTTTCATTTAACAAAAAGACCCTTCATACATTCATCAGTTCAAATTCTATGCTGCTATATTGTTGTTTAATGTGAGTTTGATAGCTAGAAAAATATGCGATGATAATGTCCTTGTGTGTTTTTATACCGATAGCTTTTAGGTACCAGATGAATTGTAGAATGAAGCCGCATCGATTTGTCATTGTTTGCTTTCAGACAAAATAATGAACATAGAAACATATCCAGCGTTGTATCATGATCTTTTGAAAGACATCAATGACGTTTACAACGCCGATATTGAAATATTGGATGATTGGCACACTTCGCATTTTACATGCAATGTTTGTTACGATTCATCGTGATGTTGTAAATAAAGCCTTGAGTGTTACCTGGATGATTACAATCGCATCCATGCAACCCGGAGTCATTAATATTCTTCTATACCTGTCACTGCTGGTGAAACACACACACACACACACACACACACACACACACACACACATACACACATGCACGTACAATTAAATTATATTGACGTCTTGCGAATTTATTGTAACTGGCCTTAAATGTCATCAATGTACTGAAACAAAGAGAAAATCGTACAAACTCACCTTTACAATGCCCCAGTATTCCCATCCATTTTCCTCCATCAGTACATCGAATAATTTCATTTCCGGGAAGGGTGTAGTTGAATCCTTTATCGCATGAGACTCGCATTGTAGCATTATAAGTCGTGTTTCCGGCTAGTCCAGTTGAAGATATTACTGTACTGTTATACGGGATATTCATTGGCTTACCGCAGTCTATAACTATGAAAAAGGATAATTACTTGTTGAACTCATATAGTGTTTTATGGTAGTCAGCAAGTTTTGAACAAACATCAACAAATAGCTATAACTCTGCAAACAAACCCATTAAAAAATTACCTACCCGTTGATAAATACAAACAATAATTCATATCATCCATTACTAAATAATATACCATCTCACCATTTTCTTGTTTCCTTCCCAAAAATCCTTTACTACTACATCTGAGTGTTTCAGGTTATGTTTGCTGTAAATTGTTGCATTCATTACAAAACAACCATTGTGATGCCATCAATTTCGGTATGAATGGTGTGTATGCTTTTATTAAAGAGATACACAGGGTGTCCACAATCTATGATTAAAGATTATACAACAATATCGTGCTAGTTATTTAACTTTTGAAATCATCTAGATATCAACGTGTAAAAATTCTTAAAATAATAAATAAATGTAAAATAGTAAATACATTACGTCATTTTAGGTGATATTAACCGTCAGTGTAGTCATTACCATTATTGCCTTCATTATCAATAAATTGTATCTATGTTTTTAAAGTTCAAAATGAATGCTATTACGCATAACATGATTTCGTTTTCCTTCTAATGATGTTCATACGATCTTTGCAAGTGACGAAGGATATAATGTTTCTGCTTGATTACTCTAAATGAGGTTGATATAATAACAACAATTTACCAGAACAACTGAGGTTTCTAGACCAGGATTTTGTCGCTTTGCATTCCACAATACTTTTAGTCTCATTAGTTATCATTCCTTTTTCTGAAATCTCGTATCCTTCATTACAGGACAACTTCAATTTTGCTCCGTACGTAAATGTCTGGCTTTTCTCCCCCAGTGTTTCAGCTTCGATACATCCATTTGCGAATGTATATGGAGAACATTCAAGTACTGTAATTAAAATTGCATTCTTGAAATGACATATCAGTTTTATTTATTTCTGGATGTAAACCTGTCAAAGCACAGATCAAACACGATGCAGTTAAAAAAGAATAGACAGTATTTGATGCGTTAGAGTAATCATGTGAAAATTTAACAACTTTCAAAGGAAGTGATCCCTATAATGTCAGAACAAGATGAATAAATAATAGCGAATAGGTCTTGTGTATCAGTAAAAAAATACAATATTACATTAATTTAAATTTATACCAGTAAATACGATTAATACTGTGCCGGAATAGCAATATATTTCCATCTTTCGATACAATGTTGGAACTTTGGCATTATTATAACCTTAAGATGCAATGAATAGTTTCTACAGCATCATGGACATATACAGAATAAGTCATCCAACGGCATGTGTTAAATTTAGGTTTCATTTTGTGACAGATTAGACTTTCGATCGTTCATAATTATTGTTATACTTTTCTGATGCGTGTTTAATTTGCTAAATAAATGTATAAATCAAGACTAAATAATATGCCTTTATATATTTAGAGTGCCCATAAATCTTACCTTTATGTGCTTGTAACTCGCATACAGAAATCATTGGACTGTCAAGAGGTGGCTTCTTGTTATTATAAAGCGTTATTTCATTGATCCGTTTATCAAGCAGTACGCTGACATTAAACTCAGTGGATAACCAGTGTGATGTAAGTTGTATCTCATGGCTTGTACCCTCTTCTACTTTGACATACATTGTTGCACCATCCAACCTATTAAGGTCTAGAAAAGGATTGCATCCGATGAAATTATAACATTGCGATACTGAATAACTTTGAGTTACATAAATTAATGACAACATAGGTTTCACCCCATACCCATATATCTCGTAGCATACATAAATAATATATTTCCGTCGTGAAAGATATCATCCAAATGTCTGTGTGTTCTTAAATAAACAAGGGATTATACAAGTTAAAGAAAGGGATAAATGTTTGCACCTAAAATTAAAATAATTTTTAGTTTGAGTCTGAAGTGTATAAGCCACTGCTTTTAGAAACACAAGCTCGCCAGTAATAGCGTTCAAGTTTTTAGTAGTTATGATAATAATAATTTCGTTATTGGCTTGTATGAGATAATGTGATGCGCAAGCAAAACAATTTATGTACGTGTATGCATAGTGAATATCATTGTATTCGTACGGAGCGATCAAACGGTATAGCTTTGTATAATCCGATTACGGTCGATGGTAGTGTTGGTCAGGAGGACGGAATCAGTTTACTCAGTGTGAGTGGGCATAGATTCTGGATCAGCGGATCTGCGGTATAAGTGGGCTCTCAAGAGATATTTCGGGTAGCTGGGAGAAGAGAACCACGCGAAGCCGTTCCTTCACTATTATATAGGAGCTGTGGGATCCAAGAGAACCATCTAGTGCTGATGGACTAGACGCGGATATATAAACAACATTATACTTCCATTATGAATCAGTCTATATGTGTGAAAATCAATCATAATTCCACAATACCTTTTGATGATCTCTATATAAATCATACATTGTTCTGAATTTTATAAATTGATCAAATGTTGTTGATAGATGTAAACCATACTTATGTATAATCCGAGATTTTTATCGGATTCGACAATTTGTACATCTACCATATCCAATTCCATGCTTTCATTGATTCCATATGTAGGAACATTATCTTTTTCTTATGATCATTGTTGAACTATGTTGATATAAAAAGGGAACAAAACAATTGATCTCGTTCCTGTCGAAATAATATAAGCGGAGTCGCCTTACTTGACCGAAACGATCGAAGAGTTGTGTATCGACAGTTTTCTTATACAACTTAAATGAAACGTGTTGGGGTTAATGAATCTCAACTAGTTTAGCTTTATTAATCAATGACCAATAGGTTACTGTTTTACGCGACCACGGGTAAACGGTCTCCAAGTTAAGATGGAGTCTCTTTAGGGATGACCAGATTCTTGGTTTGAAATATCCTTTTATGTTGCTAGATCAAACAATTGATCTCGTTCCTGTCGATATAATATAAACGGAGTGGCCTTATTTGGCCGAAACAATCGAAGCGTTGTGTATCGACAGTTCTTTAAACAATGTAAATGAAACGTGTTGGGGATAATACATCTCAGCTATTATACATGCTATCGAAACTAGGCCCCCCAGCACAGAGGGAAAAAAAACCGCCGCAAAAATTGAAAGTTCATGAAATCGTGACCGAAATCTTGAGGGATGAATTAATACGTGAACAGAGCATGATGTAGCCTTTAGGGCGAAAAATGCATTCGGTACCAGGAAACAGTGTAAACGCTGCGGACGATCAAACTTCATTCGCTCGAAGGAGACCAGGTCATAGTTGGTTAATAAATAAACTTCAGTATCAGAGCCAACATTAATTGAAGGCAGTTATCTCGCATACATTCAAGACTGTTATCTCGCAGACAGCATTTTAATTGACATCTGTGGTAAAAACAACTTATATGTAGGGGAAATACCCCATGTGATCGACGTGTAGTAACACGGATGCTGGCAGCATTTTGAACCCTTTAATCGCCTGGAGACAATAAACGAGGAAGTACGTAAATTTATAGACCTGGGAGTGTTTAAACACTCCAGATCCTTGTATTCCTTCCGCTTGGTGTTTACCAGAAGGAAAGATTAAACAGACACATTTTGGATTGACATTCTTAATTTATTACAAATCACCATGATTGATACTAGCCATATGTCAGATATCGAAAGATTGTTTTCAACAGTGGCATGGCACCAATATATTTGCGACCCCCAAACGTTTGCGAAAAGTTGAATCTCACTTCATTCTGTTTGATCAAAGACACCTCGTCGTGCTTTCCTATAATGCACATATTGGTGAAAAGTATGGCAAACGTAGCTAGTGCGGCTGACGAAACATTTTGTACATATATACGTGAGAAAAGCATAGTTGGATATTAATAATTTTGTTAGACAAAACTCGGTATGGCTAATCTCACAGCGAGACCCACTAAGGGTAATATAGCATACACTAACTACCGAGTAAGAAGTTCAAGACAGCTAAAGCAGTACCCTGAAAAAGATGAAACGATAAGAGACGCTTCTGGACTAGAAACAAAGAAACAGATTATATATTTCTAGGGTTAGTAAGCTTTTGTTTTTATTGAACATTTTTGTACAAACAATTGCCGCTATGGCTAGGTCCCTGATGGACTTTACAAGAAAAGGGCAACCCAATAAAATGTCTTGTGGTTCTTACCGAAGGAGAGCTTTTAATGCTTTTACGAGAACGCTGGTCAGTGCACCAACTCTAAGGTTGTCATAACTGAATAACTGAATAAAATCATTCGTTTTTATAAACGGATGACTTTTCTACACGGGATTAGGGATGGTTGGTAAAAGAAGCAAGCGGGATTAAATTAAATGTCGCATATGCAATTATACATTTCTACCTAGGGAGGAAAACTATTCCTTCATAGGAGTAAAATGTGTGTTAATAATATGGGGAATAAAAAAAAATTCACACATATCTCGAAAGGCAGGGAGTTTGTTTTGTAAACAGACACATGCCCTTTAACAAAACGACAGTCGTTAACGCAAGACTGATTCATTGGAGGTTTATTTTACGGCCATATCGCTTGTTGATCAAGGCAATCAGAGGATCGAACATGTAGGAGCTGATTAGTTGTGTATAATGCGATTTGCAAATCATCGTTTAACTGTCATTTACTGGTAACGTGAATACTCAGTATCAATTTTTAAAGAATTAAATGCTGCAGCTTTCTAATAGCATGTTTACCTTTTAAGGAGGGGACAGTTTTGTTCAAAAATGAATTGTATAAAATATTGTTACAAACCAAGAGTCTTTGCTTCTTGACCGAGCGATTATCAATCCATTGCGCGATTCCCACTAGAAGTCATAAGTTTACATCAAATTCCATATAAAGTTAGTTGTAAATTAGAAATCCCGACGTGTCCGTATCATTTGCGTATTTGCGTATTGTACATCCGATATTCAGTCTTGACTAAACATACTGCACGAAAATTAAAAAATCTCTTAAGGGCAAAGATATATATATATATATATATATATATATATATATATATATATATATATACTTTCGCAGACTCAATGTTGCAAAGCAGAAATGAAAATGTTAAATGCAATGTATTATTATTATTATTATTATTATTATTATTATCATAATTATTATTATTTGTTCCAAATATTTTTTAAAAAATATTTATTTAAAGGACACTTCGCTTATTTGCGACTGAATAGTCTGTGCTAAGCATAATAAAACCAAATCACTTTCAACACTATCACAGAACCATCGAAGAGGGTGACGACCACTTTGTTTCAACACCAGTTGCAAAGCTCGTACTAACTCTCCGCTCGATTTGGATGTCAATGGTACGACCCAGGCAAATTTAGAAAAGACGTCGATGACACAAAACAAATATTTGTAGCCATGATTGTAGGTGGCTAAATGAGAGACATCAGCTAAATCGGCTTGCCATTGATGATCGATGCCTTCCACTTGAGTGCGACTTCTGTGAAATTTTCGTCGAATGGGTTTGTGTAAAGTGTACGTCGCTTGTTCTTGTAACCATCGTTGTACTGCTGGTAAACGGAGCTTTTCCAGGCGAGTTTTGGCAGCACGATACAATTTCTGAATGCCTCCGTAACCTGCAGGGTGAGCTGGATCGTAGTAAATGCTGGCTAATACCTTCTCCATGGTTTTTGTTAATAAGGTACCCACTCTTCGATGATATTACTTTGGGTGGGACGAAATGCGGGTTGTTTGGAAACGATTTTACGTGTCCGATGTGCCACAGGAGTTGACGTCGAGGGTACTGGTGATGGTGGTGGTGGCGGAGGTAATGGGATAGCTTCTTTGGTCTTCTTTTCTTTTCTCACTTCTGGTTTCCTTTCTTTCTTTTTCACATCTGTCGAAGAAGGAGTAGCCATCATCTTTTTAACCCAAGTTTTGAGTTCTTCTCGTGGGGGAGTGGGAGAAGGGGTCAATAAGGAAGCGGCAATCTTACTCGGAATGGGAGTGGTAGTGGGTGTTTGAAAGAGATCATGGGGTTCTTCTTCCTTAGGTAATGGTGGGGTAACGTCTGTTTTAACCACTGTAGAGGGCGAGGGTGACGGGTTATTCATTAGAGCCTTAAAATCGGACAAAGTGGGTTGAGCTGTTTGTTCCGCAGCTTTCTGATGAAAGAGTTGTAGCCGTTTCAAGAGTTGACCGTACTTTTGTGATTTTTCGGTTTCGGATAAATCGTGGCGATGGATCAAGGATTGCAATTCGTGTTGTAATTGGGACATCTCGGCCAAATTGGGATTGGGTGGTAAATGGGGGGTTCGTTGTTCTTGCCAATGATGGTATTCCATCCATCGTTTGTAAGGAACCAAAGTCAGTTTTCGTCCTTTCATGGGCTTCCAAAGGTTATGTCTGAGATTGTTGTGCTCCATAGTGTCCTTTTATCTTCTACCCATTCCTTGGGGAAACCCTTGGGACATCCCTTCAGTCATCCCTTGGGTCATCCCTTGTATCAAACCTGGTATTAAGCCTGTCAACAAAGGAGCAAGAATGGGTAAAAATCCTCCACGTTGCACCAACATCTTTTTCTTTTGACGGACGGATATTTTATTTTGGACCATTTGACGAAGAACGTGTCGATGTTTGGCGAAGCATTTTTTCTGGTGTGGAGACAAAGGTATCGTGCCTTTTAAGACATTCAAACAACATTCACACACGGTATCGATGACATCTTTGGAGGCTGTTTTAATGATTTGTTTTCGCATGGGTGGAGAGGCTTTGGACAGAACGGACAACATGTCTCCGTGTTTGGCTAAACGTGGAGGTAGTCCTTTCCTTTTCTTTCCTTTGTGGGGTGAAGAAGAATGTTTTTTGCGAGGTGCCATCTTTGCTTGTTCGTTCCAAAAATACACTGGCGTCAAAGACTTGATACACACCCTCTTTTATCTTCTTTTCTATTGGTTTCTCAAAAAGGTAACGGCATGCTTCGCCAAATCCTCAAAAGCATCGCTAAAGATACCAGTTCGGTTCTTAGCTGAATTGACTAGTTTTCTTATTAAAGATCCTCCCCTTTGGTGACTTCTCTGTTTCTTTGGATGCCTGTGTCTTTTTACGGGAGGACGTCGTTGTTTGGTTTTTGAGCGTTTGGTAGGATGACGAAATTGTCTTTTTCCTTTTCCTTTTTGGACGGTAGAACGTCGAGGGTGGTGGTGTGCACGTTTTTGAGGAGACATCTTTGAGTGTTCATCAGTGGTACAGAAAGATACTGATTGACGTCGTGGTCTTCAAGTCATATTTTTATACTGGAATGCGTCGCCACTGATTATCTTTGCGTCGTATCAACTTCATGGCAGGTAACACACGTCGTGAAGGAGTTCGCAATGGACTCAATCGGGACAGTTCTTGTTTGGACAAATCTAGTAAACTCTTTAACATGCCAGATCTTTCATGGACTTTGACTTTAGGGGCAGGTACTTTGTGAGCAGCTGCTACTGCCGCTAATGTGGACGAGGGTGACCCCGGTGGAGGAGACGTTTTGGGAGACGCAGATTTCCAATGTTTCATCAAATTAGGAAAAACGGGTGTCAAATTGGGTTTGGCTGGCATCACCCGCAACGGAGAAGTGGCAGCCCCTGAGGCTACTGGTAACGTAGTCCCTGCCAATCGTCCTTGTAGATCTTTTCTTATAGGTTGTGGTTGACGAAGATAAGGTTGTGTCCTGGCCGAAGTGCCTCTTTTGAGGGTGACCGCTTTTTTCTGCGGACTTTTCTTTTTCTGTGTTTTGGTTTTGGTACCCTTGTTCTTTTTCTTAGGGGTTTGTTTGGCTTTTTTGTTTTCTTCTTGGGGTGAACTTTGGAAGCATTGGGATCCCATTTTAAAAGGGAACGAATGATAACACCTCCTAGAGAACCACTACCTCCAGGTTTCAATATGATTTTCTTTTTGGTGTGAGTGTCAATGCGAGGATTGGCCAGTTGCGTCAAGGCTACTTTGTTTCTGTCAAAAAAGCGTTTGGTTTGATGTGGAATGTGAATGATGCCTTGCAGTATTTGACGTGCTGTCACCGTAAACCATCGTAAGACTTCTTTGAGACTGGCTTCTAAGACGTGAGCACGTATTTGTGGATTTTTTTCGCGACTGATACCGTACAAGGCACGAATCAATTTGATATGAAGATGAGACTGAAGGGACGTCATGTTGACGATGTATGAGACAAGGTCAAAGTAACCCAAGGTTTTTATAGATTTTTTTTAGTGCTTCATATGGTTATGTCGACGACGAGGACGTGTACACAACAGGTCCTCCGTCTTGACACCAGTCGTGAAACAAACCGGTACGAAATCGCAAATAATCAGGGGTAGTGGGTTTTAAATCCACGAGTAAATAGGCGTGTGGCGTTTGAGTGGCATCATCGTACGCATGAGTTAGCCAAGGTGTTCCTAACTGTTTGGCTAAGACTTGCACTTGTGATTTATCTCGAGGACTTTTAAACAAGACCACGTAATGAGCATTAAGACTAATGGTACGATGGGCTTTACTTTGTTGAAATAAATTTTGTGTAATGTAAATGACACTGGCATTACGATGATGCCCTTTACGTGTAAACCACAGTTTAATTTCTTCTTCGTCTTCTCCTAACATGTCGTCAAAAATGACCCAATGAGTTTGACTAGGGTCAGACACGATCCCCTCGTCTTCTTTAGGAATGCCTGCTACAAACACAATGGAATCACCTTGACTTTCTTGCAAGAGGCTGTATGCTGATTGCCACTCTTTGTAACACCACACGATGCGTTGAGGTGGACGATCGATCAAATGATGTTTATGTTCGATCAAACGTTTGACAAATTCGGTTTTGCCTGAACCGCTCGGTCCAGCAATTAACATGTTAAAAGGATGACGAAGATATAAGGCTTTCCAACTAGCAGAATCTAAGTGTTCGTCAATGACTTTGAATGTGGAGGAGGAAGGAGTAGTAGAAAGAGCAGAGTGAGCCATAGTCGTGTAGTGGTATGACACTATTGACACAAAAACAGACAAGACAAGAGGTTTTTATACTTTTTTCAAGACACATTTATTTCAATGCATGTTTAAATTCGAACAACACGAAAGACAAGTATACATAAAAGCCAAAAATGGATAATACAGGGATAAAACACATAGGGAAACGATCAAAGTGGCATATAAACAAGTCACTGTACAACATTCTTTGCGTAACAAACGTCTCCTACAGGTAGTGTGTAATGTTCTTATAGTCTCCTCTACATGGGGTATAGTCACATTCGTATCCTCTCGAAAGGGTTTTTGTGGGGGAATGTCCATGACAGTTCTGTCTTGAACAGAGGGATTGTCCTGGGTGACAGATTCTTTTTCTTCTTCTGGTACTGTCACTAACACAGGATTAAAAGAGACTTTTTTCACACGACGATGAATTTTAGGAACACAACGCTTGGGCATAATGGGATGCTTCGTTTGTCCAAGCCTCAAAATCCCAACTTTTCCAGTGACGTACATCTGTCCAATGAGGGTGTAAGTCACAAGCTACACACAAATCTTCGTACACTGCTTCCGTACGTAAAAGTTGACGAATCTTTTTTTCTTGGAGAGGTCGAGGCGTATCCAGATGAAAGCGTAAGGCTTTGAACAGAATAAGTCTCTCGTGGACATTTAAAGGAGTCACCATACTGTCTTATTTTTTTTTTTGATAGGTAGTGTTCGTAAAGTGTCCACAAAGAATCGACAGGTAAACGAAATCCCAGAAAGCAAGTCACTAAAACACACACTACACGTCGACCCCAATTCATAGGGTACAGTTCTTGCAATAAGTGTTCGTAATCTTTCACCGTGTGAATCTTCTCATTGATATCCTTCCACGGAATCTGTTGGATCACCAATGATAAAGGTTGTGGCATGGTCGTTCTCTTTTATACTTCTTTTTTAGGTCGAAGAGCATCAGTGTATATTCAACCCAGAATTAAACACAGAATTAAATCTGCTCCAAAAGCGAAAGTGATTAATATAACGTGTAATTTCGTCCCACTGCCATTCAGGGTAACGGTTAAGAAGGATCAAAACATCTTCAGATGTAAACGTACTAAATTGGAAACAGCGCAAAAAAATACCCTTGATCCAGAGAAATCTAATACGTTGGTTAATTTTTGTCACTTGCCTCTTGTGAATTTCACGACACAAAAGTTCTACAGTCACCCATTGAGATTTTTCTTTAGCAAGACCTTGCCAAACGTCCTTGTAGATCTTCTTTTGCAATTCGTGTGGTAATCCTTGAAGATTATGTTTTAGAGAGGGTTTATATACTGGGCTAGGCGTGTTACACGACATGGAGTAGTAGTGTCACTTCCAATCACTAGGTCCTACTAAAGGTAGGTATTGACAATTCGGAGACCATCGAGCATGTTCCAAGTAAGCGGAATCTTTATGTTCCCACTCGTAAATGGATACACCACAACTGAAACACTTGACTTTATCCCCTTCGCCCAAGTAGAAAAATCCGGCTCTGGCTAATTCTTCAGGAGTTGGTCCAGGCTGATATTTTGGCCATTTATCTTTGAAGGTTTGGAATCGACTTTTAAAGTGACAGTATTCAGGTAAACTCGTCGGGAACGAATATTCGACTCTCCTCACTTCTGTTCGATGTAGGTACGGTGAAATTCCTAGGAGTCCACGTTAACGTGTGGCACCGCTTTCGCATCCGTTAGGTTTGACACGCACAGCATCACTTTCCAGGGTAGATATAGGGGTAGTAGTCACAGCAAAGTTCCCACGATATCCAGCTGAGTCGCTAACGTCACAGCGTCTGGCATCACTACAATCGTACGGTTCACCATCGCACTCTGTAACGCAATTACAGTGCATACCGCAAGGACACTTACAGTTTCCTTCCGGACAACTTCCGTTTCAATGCATAGGTCTTATCCATCCAGTACTTTTCACACTCGGGAAAGGTACATTTGTTTTACAATCCCCAAACTTGAATGATGTCTGTTTAAATGGATTCATCTTCTTTTCGCTTGATCGTTGTAGTGACAAATGAACTATTGGTCTTGGACAATGTCCCTTTTTATATGCTGTCCAATTTTGACGTGACCGTACGGTAGAGTGAAGTGATTGGGAAGTCGTACTCTTTTTTGGTACACGATTTGATAGACTTTTTCCAAAGGTCGGCTAACGATTTGGTGTGTGGGTAGACGGACAATCTTGTGCGGTTCGTGGGTAGTCACTTGAAACGTTTCATCCTGTCCCAACTGTAAGGCTTCTTGTAGTACGTTAAAGTTCACCACTCGACTGGTGCGATAATTGAGAGTCAATCCTTTCACTTTACATTCGGTGTGCATTTCTCCTTGTGGGTCTCGGTATTCGTAGCCGTAATTTTTAGGACCACCACTTGCAAAACATAGAATCTTGTCGTTGGGATGTTCATCGGTCCAGGCTCCTAAACGGTCTCCTTCGATGACAGGGTTACACTGGTTCGGTCGGTGAATGTAGATGCAACTGTCCGTGTCAAAATACAACACACGATCTCCTAACAGTTCTAACACTTCGTACAATTTTAAACGAGCGTGGGCTGTCACGTAAGCCGCAATGATGACATTTCCAAATTCGTCGGCTTCTACAAAGTCTAGTTCTTCTTCGTAATTGACTAAGATCAAGTCCTCACGAATGACGTCCACGTGTTTCATGACTTTGGTTGGGTCGTGAATCATCTGGAAGTAGCGAGACGGCTCGGACAAATACTCCGTCTTGGGTAAAGACGGGCGTTGTGCCATTTTACCCCACAAACAATTGAGCATCACTTTGGCAAACGATCGCCGTCCTTCGTTTTTCTCGATGTGGTCTAAAGTGATGCCTTCCTGCTCCCGATATTTTTCTTTGAATTTCTTTTGGTCTTCGGGAGTGTGACACCAGGAAGGATAGCCACTAGCTTCTTGTTTTAGTTTTAAAAAGGCATCCACGTAGTCTGCAAAAATACCTTTCTGTGTCTCGTCGCCCTTGCGGTATTGTTGTGTCTTGGGAAAGTGATAAATTTCGTACACTTCTAACAGTTGGTATCCCAGGTCCAGTGCTTTAAACAATTCCACGCTCACCCACGTTCCTGTCAAGGCGCGTTCTTCCTGGCTGTGCTGACAAGGTTGGTCTTGGTTGCACATTTCGGCACATGTACGACACAAAGGAAACATCAGTTTTCCTTGGCAATGGTGAGGTAATACGGGATGGTACAAGTCTGTGGGAGGTAAGACTTTGCACTTGATCAATCCTTCGTACTGACGAATGTGGTCCAGGTCAATGTGTTCTGTCATCAATTCTGGATGCCCTTCGGGAAAGTGACAATATTTGCACACGTAAGGATACAACGAACACACGTCCAAGTATTTGATTTCTTCTCCTTTCTCTTTGTCCACCTGGTACAGCAAACAGGTGGCATTCGTCCGTCCTCCGTACAAACTATCCCGAGGGTTCAATGGGTCCACCCACTTGTAACTTTCTACGATGCGTTTAAACTCGGGATCGGTTTTCAAACGCTGATCGTACTCGTGTTCCCACATTTCCACCACCTGGTATCCTTGCTGTTCTAACTTCAAACGTCGTTGACACGTAGTCTGGTACAAGTCTTCCATGGTTCGTTGTAAAAACTGATTTTTGGTGTTACGCTGAGGGTAGCATAGGGGACATCCGTGAAATAAACATCCGTTAAACTCGTACACGATCTGAGGGTTTTCTAAGTCCCATCCATCTACCGAATACGTTCCGATGGTCTTTTCGCCTCCTCCGTTGCGAGCGTGTTGGATCCATTTGTCTTCCTTGTCGCACAAGTAATGGAGCCAGCGTAGGGCTTTGACCGAGTATTGACGTTTGACAAAATTTGTCGTTTGAGGACTGATGACCGCTAGAGTATTTTCGGGCATAAAGCGTTTTCGGTACACTAAGGAACATGCTTTGGCGATGGTACAAGCTTCTTTCAAAGGATCGATCCCACCGTATTCCATGAACAATTTTCGAAATTTTCCACAGCAGCGTCGTAAAATGTCCACGTCATATCGACAGTACTTTAACATTTCTTCTTGAAAGTCAAAGGGGTTCGAGGCGTGAGTCTGGTACCAAGCGAAGAAAGCTTCTCGTTGTTCGGTGCGCATGTTGTCGGGGTCGTAGTCGTCAGCCTCGGGCAAATGGGGTGGAATGGCATGTTGATTGGCTTCGGTATTAAAAAAGTGTGGAAAATAACCTTTGGCCATTTCTGTCATTCCAAACGTTTTAGGCATGCGACTCAAAGGCATGGCCAAGTAACACATCGAATCTTTAAACTGTACTTGTCCTACTTGCATAGAAATGATTTTGGCTCCGTTCAAAGTCACTTGAGGCCGTTCGGTACTTTATTCCGCATAGTATCTAAGCAGAAATTGCCCATCATATCCCGAGAAATTGTGAGCCATGACCGTGGCATGGCGATGACACTCTCCGTAACGTTCGATGTCTTCTGGACTCCACGTTTCGTCAATGGGGTTTAGGATCCATTGGGCAAAATCGGCTAGCGTGTTTGACCCTCGAAAGATTTTTTCACGTCCTCCAGGAATCTTGCTGCAGTAAGGGCAATGACTAAAGATAGGTTCTTGGATGCACTTCTCGCACGCACGATGAGCCACGCAGAAATTAGGAATGTGAATACCAGTTTCTTGCATGCATTCGAAATCAAAAAAGATAAAATTTCCTTTCTTCTGGGTATCATCTGGTCGGGGTTGATATTTTTGAATGAAGCATTCGTGTTCCAAGTCCACGATTTGGTGACAAATGTGACATCGTTTCTTCCCTCGACAAACGTGTAACTTAACACTATTGGTACGTATGCCTTGTCCACAAGTAGGACACAATCTCAGAAGCTGACAAGTACTTTCTGCTGTGAACCTTGCATCTTCAAATGTTGTTGGTAACAGGTAAGACTGACAAAAGTGCGCTGACACACAGGGCAATGCACTCGTACTTGTCCTTTGTCCAGACAAGGTTGAGAGGCCAAACATCCCTCACATTTCGATCCACAATGCTTGTGTTGTTCTCGATTGTTATAACCATAGTCACATTTTTCACAGTAGTAACTGAATTTCAGAAATCCAGTGATACTGGTAATGGTATCAAAATGACCATCGTGATGATAGACGTGAATGTATTTTCCGTCTTTGAAATCGTGGCCTCGAAACAAAAGAGGTCCACGCACTTCTTGAGGGTGTACTTTCAAAGTGTAACGTGGAGCCAAGACGTCTTGCAATTTTTGCATTTCTGGAATACCACAAGGGGTATCTTTGGATATCCCCGCTTGCTGTAACAGGAGTTCTGCTTCACTTCGTTGTTTGGCTCGGTCCGATTGTCGAATAGTTTCCCAGGCTCTTTTCCATTATATCGTCTCGTTCTTGTTGACATACATTTGTCCCACGACGATGGCACGGGCTAAACACATCTGGTCTTGAGGATTGTTAATTCGGACGAGGCTTCGCTTCATGTTACGAAGGCTGTCCACCAATAACACTTTTTTGCGTCCGGTCCCCTCAGGAAGAGACACGTGGGTCATGAACAGTGTGGCTTTTCCATCGGTGATGTGAAACTTGTCGTTGGATTGTTGCACATGTTGAATTTTGTCAATGACTTTGGAAGGTGTTAATTCTGATGGGCTAGTAAACTCGATCCAAACGGGAGACTTTAAATTATCGTGATGAATAGAAAGTCTCAAGCGATCGTCTTCTTTGGCTTGACATTGCTGTTTCAATGCAGTTAACACAGAATCCCACACCTCGGTAATGAAACCTTCTGTATTCTCCAAAGGTACATTGGCCTTGAAATCTTTAAACTTTACGGCATACGTGTAAGCCGTTGTTCTAAATTTTCGAGAGGAACGCTTTTCCGTCTCTCGAATGTGATAGTAATTTTCAGGGTTTACTAAGGGTGGTGCACTTTGCTTGGACGTCGATTGCTTAGGCGTAGATTCGGGCTCACTCATGTCATCTTCAAAATCACTGGCATGAATTTGAGCCAAGACTTCAGCTACTGTGCTAGGCGATACATTACGTTTCTGTCTCTTACTGTTTTCTCCTTTCTCCACAACATGATGTGGTCTTTTCATCTTGTCTGCAAAAAGTCAAATGACTACCTTTTAAAGACCATAACCCCTATATATTCATGTCCGATCCGTGCATATATAAAGGGTTAGTGTCTAACCTTTCAGTATTCATTTCACTCTCACATTGACCAGAACGATGAAAGAACCTACAGAAGTGGAACTTCTCATTAGAGCTTTACGTGGGGTCATACGAAAGTTTTCATCAGACCAGCCGACGGCCTACTCTCCCTCCTATCGAGATAAAAGTCAAGATACTTGCTATATCTGTAAGAAGAAAGGACATTGGGCTACAGAATGTTCAGATCGTGACAAAAATAAAAAAGGTACCAATAGAGACAAAAGTCAAAATACCTGTTATTATTGTAAAGAGAAAGGACATTGGTCTCCAAACTGCCCTAAGAAACAACAGGAGCAGGAGGAGGAGGAGGCGGAGGAAGAGGAGGAGGAGGAGGAGGAAAGAAATTCTGAACAGGAGGAGAAAGAGGTACCCTCCCCCAAGGAAGAACCCCGTCACGTTCACAAAAACAAGAAAAGAAGACGAAACGAACGTGACGAGGAAGAAGAAAAAGAAAAAGCTGTGACAGTAAAGAAAATGAAAAAATAGAAAGAGTGAAACAGAAGAAAAAATATGAACTTTTTTAAAGTGGTATTGTGTTATGTTATGTTGTGATATTGAATTGTAACATTTGTAATAGAATACACCAGAGAGAAAAAAAGTAAGTGTCTCTTGGTTTTGATTTGATAGAATAATTACCTACACTCTTACATTCCTTCACTCACACGTACATCATGGATTTAAAAAAAATATATAAAAGGACTTTTGAGTTTTCATTGAAATAGGCAATTGACATAGTATTTCTTTTCGAAATAATTGGAGTGGTCCTGAAAAGGACCGTTGGTGCTTTGTGTGTTTAAAACAAAACAAACTCAGAAACGGGACGAAATCCTCTTGAGCTGACTTAAGCCTTTGCCACGGCCAAGGCCTACTTCGGGACTGGTGGTTCCTGTCAATGATTTGGTAGAAATCACTAACGGTGGTATGGCAGACGTAGTCAAAGAGAGATCGGGTTGTTTCGCTCGAGAAGGTCTTTTTCTCTTCGGTCGTGATAAAGAAGTCTGATACATTTGTTTCAGACTCCTTAACTCAGCTAAAATATCTAAAAGTACCGTCGTGACCATTTGATTTTCACTATTTTCTTTCTGTCCTTGGTCTTCTTTCTTCTCGGTTGCTGCTGCTGCTGCTGCTACTGTTTCTTCCTGGTGTTTTCTTCTTGCTTCTTCTTCCTGCTGTTGAATAAGAAAAGCTTGTTCTTCTACTTTCTGTTGTTGTAAAATTCGCTCCAATTCTTCTTTTTGTCTTTGTTTAAAATCATCGACGTGTCCATAAGAAGATACAGAAGGCAACGAAGGTTCCGGAATAAATTCTTGCGATGTTAAAAAATCCACAATATCCCAGTTAAAATCAACTTCTTCTGGATGTAGATTTGACATGACTTTAGTAGTCACTGTTGGCCCATGACTTGCTGTCTCTACTCCTGGCTCACTCCAATTCATCGTCTTCTTAGTGTCCGCCATGATTGACAACTCTGTCTCATCGATTGACTGCGCACAGGCGCTAGTACCTCTATATAGAAAAGGTGACGTCACAGACTGCTCTCTTCCGATTGGATAACTGTGACTGAGTTTTGTAACGCACGTTTGGATTGGTGGATACACTCAATCCGTTTCGATCCGCTCTTCCCCTATAAATAACCGCAGTACACGGCATTCGCTTCACCTGTTCTCATCAGAAGATGTGGACTAACGTTGAATCGTCAACCCTTGTGTCTAGCATGCTGTTTAGGACTGACATACCCATGTATGTCAGATCAGCGTGGAGTGTCATTCATAGGACGGAGACAGCTTTTTGGAAGAGAAGAGTCTATGTGGAAAGACAAGGTTGCTTGAAGAGAGTTCTCTTCTATGGACCCACAGTAAGGAGAAGTTTAAGGAAGAGAAGAAGATCTGTGAGATGTCCTCTGTGTTAACAAGACAACGTTAACATTACACATAACGGTCCTTTTCAGGGCCACTCATAGGTCTCGAAAAGATAGTAGCTTTCTTTGCCGCCCTTTTTTTTCCCTTGTCCCTATATAGGCCCACCCTGTTCCATTTCCCTTGACGCTATATAGGCCCACCCTGTTCCATTTCCCTTGACGCTATATAGACCCACCCTGTTCCATTTCCCTTGACCCTATAGTGCCCCAAGCTGTTTTGACCCTATAGTGCCCCAAGCTGTTTTTGACTGGATTTTCCATTGACCCTATAAATCTTGACCCTATAGTGCCCCAAGCTGTTTTTGACTGGGTTTTCCATAGACCCTATAGTGCCCCCTATTACTACTTTCAGTCCTGTTGCAACGTTAATCTACGTCTGCTACTCATAATTAAATGAAAATCAATAGCTAATTAAACATTTCTCAACAAAATGTGCAATACATCGGTCCATTTTACCTATTTACTTTGGAAAGATATGTTCAGTCATCCTATACTACATGTATCTAGGTGTAATCTATTAAAATGATATTAAAGACTTAGATTGTATATAGTGCCAGGTGATAAGCTAGGACATGAGAAACACCAATTTCCTAACAGCGCAAAACTGAGTATTCTGTGAACTCCCAAATAGTCCGAGACTCTAGCGGGTCAAGAGTTTCCGTTCACATCGTACATACTGTGGTTATGATATAAACCATTCTTGAAATATGTATTTCATTAGGTGTTACTGAACTTCTTTCTCATTTGGATACCAATTGCCTTTATGAAACCATACGTATTGGACAAGATGAGGGCTAAAAAAAATATAATGTAATGTTACGAAATTTCAGAAATGAATTAAAATATACGAAATTACAGTCGGTTAGGAAACGAATTAAGACACCTATGTTGTCGAACATTATGTTAATTTGAAAATGTGGTCAGGATAGTAATAGTTTAAAATAAAATTTAAGTAAGTATTTAGGGCAGTGATACGTTTTTAAAGAATCAAACATAACACAAATATACCATAATTGAAGTGAAACCGACCATATAATTTGTGAAGGAGGCTGGGAGACTCTTTCAATCCTGACTAATTTCTTTTCTTTTACCGCAAAATAATTATTTTCTTTACAAGGTCTGTTAAGCAGAAAATGAATATTTTATAACGTTTATAGAAACGTAAACTGACAGCACCCTCCATAGGAAATAACCCAATAGTCGTTCTTTAATAGATCATTGACTAAACCGAAATGTTTTCAATAAGCGCCGAGTTTCCAGTACAGCGTAAGATCATGTAAAAGTATTAGATATTAGGTAAGTTAACAGAAGAAACGTTTAATTTTGAGGGTTGGACGTAAGAAACAACATTATTAAAATGTATCGTTATCGTCTATGATGTACTTCGAGGCGAATACAGTAAAAGGAAGAAGAAGAAGGTTGGAGACAGGGCAAGAATAAATGTTCACTGACATGTTTTCAGTCACCGGATATTTTAAATATTTAACAAATAGCTCATTAAATGCTTGTTATATCACCATATTACATCACATTTGTATCCATCTTATGAATATAATTAACTACAAAAGTTATATATGGTATAGAAATTTGCTCATTTTGTAAGCTGGTTTCAAGATTCAGTTGGTCCCATGCTGCATTATGTTAACATAAATATTCATGAACAATCTTTAGCAAGTTAGGTTGGGCTCGAATTAACCTGTTTTCCAGAACATGACTTTCATAAAAATGTGCTCGAGTGAATGATGGAATCAGATCTATTTGTCTCTTTTCGTAAACCACAACTAAATTATAAAGCTGAGCACAAAAGTATCACGAATAGCAGTTATATTTTCGATTTTAGAGAGAGAGAGAGAGAGAGAGAGCGAGAGAGAAAGAGAGAGAGAGAGATAGAGAGAGAGAAAGAGAGAGAGAGAGACCCTTGGTACGAAATTAGTATACATTGTACAAGTCGTAACATAATTGGAAAATTACAAGTATCTTTTTAGCAAGACCAAACACATTATAAATAACACAATGATACCTTAATTTTTTAAAGTAGACTCTCTACTGCTGTTTCATTTCTGGATTTTTGAAACATACATTTTCTCGCACGTACAATACATTATCATTCTGATAAATTTTATTTTGCTTAAGGTAATTAAAATATATGACTACCACAGCATAAAAGGTCAATAAATGTCACATTACAAAGGTACGTTGCTCACATACAGTCTAGTAACAAGTATCTTTTATAGAAACGTTTGTGTGAGTTACTACTGTAGATATCATGTTCGCACAGGCTTTTGACAACACTAAGTAAATAAAAAACACAGTATAGACATAATCTTAAAATACTACACCATAATGAAATTACTTACAAAAAAATATATTTTGCTTAAGCACATATTTCAGCTAATTACTACACAGAACTGAAATCTGTTTTCAGGCAAGACACTATCAATGATTTTGAAAATGATTACTTTTTAAAAAAAATATGGATAATAAGAGAAAAAGAACAAAGATTAAAATATTTACAAATGAAAAGTTGTCAATGAATCAAAGAGAATATTATTTACAAGGAGAAGAATATTAATGATGAAATGGTGTTGGCTAGTCTGGAAAAAAAAAAGGTCGAACTGACCAAATCAATTTATGCGATTATACAGTGACAAAGCTCAAGAAATGGTAGCTATATGAAGTCCTCTTTAAGACAAAGAGAAACAATTATTGTGATATAATAAAACTACTCATGACCGATACTGATGCATGATGCATATTGTATTGTCTCTTTCATTGGTGATATATGTTGAACGAGTCGCGAAGAATTATTTGAATACAGAAAAACCTTTACAATCTTAATAGTTCAGCATATTCTTTAGTAACTGATATTGTATTGTCTCTTTCATTGGTGATACTTCTTTCCGGGAACAAATATAAAATCGTAAAGCAGACATCGTCATCTTGTTGTAGAGATTCTTGTCACATCTGTTGTATGAGTCGCGAAGAATTACATCTACTTGAAATACAGAAAAAAGTGACAAGATATACGACATGGATAATTATGACACTGATGAGTATTTCTGACTTGAGCAAGCTATTATTTAGTGCAGGGGACACGTAACACAGAGTTTAGCAAAGGCGAATGGGTGCAGTGGTGCGTTGATGATGAAACGTTCTACGTAAAATACGAAAATGATGAGTACATTCTCAAGCCGGATTGTCTAAGGTACACCAGCGAATAAGTGTCTTAGGGCCCCTGGGAGAACGAGTCTCTGAAAAAAGTACATACACGATATTCCCTTTCACGAAATTCAACACAAATAATTGGCTTGACAACGAGAAACCATTTCCACTCTAGATCAGCACCATAGTCAAACTATATATCTCTATCTGGCAACACAAAGACCGTCACCAAAGGTAAGCTGAAGAGTTTACAAAAACTACATTTGGTGCGAGAAAATATGGCAGTAAACACTAATAAAGACTTTTGGAGCATCAAAAAACCTCTCAATGCATACGATCCTTGGTTTCAATGTGGCACAGCAAAATATATGTAGCTAGCTGATAATTAATCCATCGAAGATTATGGAGATCGATAAATAAATTTCGTTAGAAATTACATATTTGAAGCAAATGGAAAATGACACAAGCTTTTCACAGCAAATATAAGAATCAATATGAGAGCTTTCGTCTGCTGGAGGAAGACAGCTCACTGCGGCCGAAGCCTGCCACGACTTACCGATAACCATCGCACCCAGTTTAGCAGGATAGAGAACATATTTAACACGATCCTCTATACAAATTCGACCCTGGCCAAGTGGCACAGATCTGAGAACATGAAATCACTGTTATTTTGATTTTCAGAGCGTTGTGGTTTATTATAAGATCAATTGTGCTTGTTGCCTTCACTGGTAGCATCTTAGCGCCAGCAGCTGGTCGGGTCTTACATCTACGCCTGAACATGAGCTAAAATACCTGCATCTGCTGGCCTGGAAGTTTTAGACGCTGCCAGAGAAAGCTTCCGCTTGGTTGCATGGAATTGCTGGCATTGCCATTTGCTCGCTGAATGGAAACCTCGTGATGGTTATTATCTTGGTAAGGGTCACATGTTTTAGCGTTTTATACACCTTAAACTAATTTCAGAAGCGTTCGTAGGTGAAATTGTAATTACATTGTTAAATACATCCTTCATGCATACCCTAGAATGTTATATTGAACCTAGATGAGAATCTTTATCATATCGTAGTAAAAGTAAAACCGGCAAAAGGTTTTACAAAGAAATATAAACCCTGGTTGATTTGTATCTGCACCAATATAGGGTTAGCATGTCCTTGTTCAAATTAAAATATAAAGAAGGTGCACAAAAGACAGACATTGGACCCTGGGACTACGCAGAGCACCCAAAACCAATTAACAGTCAGCTTGGGTAATTGTGCGTTCGTTGCATCAAAACAAACCCCTATATACTCAGTAAATACGCAAATCGTTGCGATTGCTAATACGATGACACTATGGTAGTAGGCATTGAACCTCTAAAAATGTTGTTTAAGTGTAGGAAAAAAATTTGCTGCCTCATAACGTTAATCAGTATAAAAGACCAACAATACAATCCATGCAAACAGACGGCATTTTGGATGTAACTATTCCCGTGGATGAGCCGGGTAATAAAATGCAGTTACAAACTATACCATGCTTGGATCAAAACATTTAAAGGAAATTGACATTTTCGATTATTACATCACCTTCTTGCCCGTATTCATGGGGAAACACATTAGATGAGTGTGTCTGCGTGTCAGCTAACTCCCCATGCACCCCTATAAATCAGTTTAACATTTATCACACGCTACTCACTGATGAATTATATTGATTTGGTCACTCTGTGCCCAAAACTGTGTTGAATCCCGATGCCTATGGCCTATAAGGGATTTCGGACGTTAAAGACAATCAGCTTGTCGAAGTAGATTTTGCGATTTGTCTTCAAACGGTATCAGCGTGTGGTCGAAGTTCTTGACAAGATAAAATGACATCTGAAACAACCACAATAGCGCAAGAGCTAAACACGAGCCTTAAGCTAAGAGGACCATAGCCACTATATGATGCACTTGACCATATCCGACTCTGTTGATACTGAGTTTCTATTCTGCCTCTTAATAAAAATAAATTTTATCTGTTGGAAAAGAATTTAAATTTTAGTACACTATTGAATTCCACAAACAGTTAATGATTATGAGTAATATTTATATCTTCTTATTTTCGCATGTGTTGTCATACTATATATATATATATATATATATATATATATATATATATATATATATATATATATATATATATATATATATATATATAAAGCTAAACTATTTGGGCGATCTAATCACATGTATGAGTTGCAATTTCATATTCGTTCTTGAGTTGGATCAAACGTTTGGTATTTCTCATCACACTGGTGACTATTTTGACAACGAAATAAATGTAATAATCGGAATATTGTGGCCCTACATACATATTATGCCACTATAGCAAACATTATCTAGGCACAATGGCTGAGTGGTACGGATATTCAAATGAAATAATACGCGGTTCTATAAACAGACGTTTAGGATTAACCTTTTTAGTGTGTGTGTGTGCGTGTGTGTGTTTGGTGGGCTCACTACTGTTTTTTACGAGCTTGCTACTTTATGAGAAGCAAATGAAATGTTCATGCAACCTCTCTGAAAACTGTCAGATGGAATACATATTATAAATTCTTGTCTTAAGGAAATCAAAATATATTTATTTCTTTGCGATACGTATTGTGATAACCCCTTGTAATATATATATATATATATATATATATATATATATATATATATATATATATATATATATATATATATATATATATGCAAAGAAGAAAGTCGGGATATTTTTCATTGTTAAGTAAGCAAACAATTTTGAATCGCATCTGCATTTTCATACGTCCATTATACTGGTATTAAATAATCCACATTTTAAGAGATTACAGCTCTTTGCATTTCTTATTCTGTTTATCCCAAACACTTTATAAAGGTTGATTGACCAGTGTCGGTGAGAGACTTAGTTTAGTAAGACTTGCCAACTTCCTTAAAACGACCAATCTAGGCAGAACGTAAAGATTTTATGCCGCTGCAATGACAAAACAACAATATCGAATCGCTAATTTAGCCAAAACAAAGTTCGAGAACACTTATAAATGAAAGGAAGTAATGCCCCTGAATATAGAGCAAAATGAATTCCATTAAAGATAATAAATTTTAAGAATAACTGATAGAGAGTTTTATTTTTGGAATTAGGACCTGTAGACCAATTAGTAAAATGTATACGTACTCGTTGGCTGGAATATCGTAATGAACTTGATAAAGTAGAATTCACCAAGATATACTATCCACCATGCATCAAGTATCAGAGGTTTAGAATTAGTGTGACTGCACGTTTTGCTGTTGAATTCAGTTGCTGTATTCCCATCTACTCCAAGCGATGCACTATAATCTTGATATGTAGTAGACTGTGTTGCATGTTTACTCAATGCAACATTTTCTGAAATAGAGAATGAAAAACTATAAACAACAAAACTACATACGATAATTATTTTTAACACTACGTGGATATGACATCCGATTGTATGTTTCTTACCTCCATAAGGCTCGTACTGGCCTCTTATAAGAGTTAAGAGGCAGACTACCAGAGGCAGGAGGGGAAAACTCTGTAAACCGTTCTGTGTCATTTTGAAGATAAATGGGCTGGTAAGGTGCTTCTAAAAATATAATTGAAATAATAATTAGAATATAACAATGAGAAAATTCAAACTATCGAGTTAAAGGTTTAAACGTTGTCTTCATACCTTGGTAATTTGTTAAAATCAGAATTGACATGTGCATTTTAGCAGCCATCGTGTATGCTTTAATAAGCAAAGGATGATCTTATGTAAGGTTTATACACGTTTCTTTGTCATTTTGTCTCCATTCAAAATAATTCAAAAGCTTGCAATTTACTTTTTGTATTTATTTCTGCATAATTTTATATAGATAATATCAGTTGAGACTATATTAGATCTTGATGATATATTACTATGGAGAATAATTTGTTTCCATTTCAATTCGTGTGAAAGGTATATATTGACTAAGGAATAAATGATAATTTGTTGGTCGATGTAGAAAAAACATATACATCAAAAATACTAAACGTGCTTATAAGGCAGATTAGTGCAGAACTACGATTTCTCTGAAATCAGATTTACAAATTATTTAAATTTTTAGTCCAATTATTCCAATAAATGAAAATGCAGTTGATTGAGAAGTTGTACGTCCATATCATGCTCCAACTTAACCTATACTTTCAGATTGAAAGAATTTCTTAAATATTAGACAGAAATGGATCTAAGCATTATAAAGAATATCAACCCATATTACGCACATATAAACTATCAATTCACATACCTGACTAGATATTCGCTGAGATTAGACAATTTTATCAATTATGTTCTTAATAACAATCGATATAACACATACTTTCATATAAATCAGACTAGTAACGCTATAATTCTTAACATATAGCACGTCAATCAAACCATCAATTGACTTTCTGCACAATGAAAACGTATTAAAGCAAATGTATTTTGAGATACTAATATACAACACGGTCTGATAGAGAGAGAGAGAGTGTGTATACTTTTGTGAATTCACGAACACATATTTTCCACAAATCTCAATGACAATTAGATATCAACTTGACTTGAATTATTGTTGGGTGGGTGCTAAATTTATGTAATGATTTTTCTCAACACTTTGAGTGTCAAGCACGCGGATACCTAGGTATGGTGTATGGTCCTACTAAGATGAATGTGTGTTATGTATGTCTGATCTTGTAGATATTGATTTTAATTTAATTGTTGGTTTCTCCGTTTTAATTTTTTTCTTCTTCCCATTACATGCTTTTGTAGAGTATATTAATTCACTGGATATGATATTTTTTTCTTCAGAAAATCAATTGACCAGAATTATTCGTTGGTAAAGAACTAATGTTGACCTAGATCCTCTCCGTCATGGATGGATAGTGGCATCCACATAAACAGGTTTCATTGTTTGTTTAAATTGATTGGTTGCTGTCGAGGTCAAGACTAGTGAAGTAAAAAGTAAACAACGTTTTATTCTTGAAATAATATTACTGGTTGTCGTTAGGGTCATGTTAGGAGTACGCAATCACGCGATTCTCCATTTTACTCAATTTTGCATTTTGGTGATTGTTTCGAAACTGCGTTTTAGAAATTAATTTGGAATTTAAAGGATTAATTCGTATCGCTGGAAATACTTGATGTTATCATACAGAAGTCGTGGAAAAAGACATTTTTTCTAAAATTGTGATTCTAGAAGGAAATTATCAGCCTACATAATATGTCATCGTCCTCCATCTTGTATTTTCCTACTTGACTCGAACTGGAACCTATTAGAACGTTTCATTACTAAGACGTTTGTAATTTAATTCGTGGATTGTTCTTAAATTGTTTGGATTTGATTCTTAAAACTTTTAGTTCGTTTTCCAATTGTACAATCTTTTGCCATGGATATAAATTATTTTTAAATTTTACAACTCTTGTTGTTTTCACGTTTTCTGTGCTACTGCTTTTTATTTAGAGCCTCAACACGAAATAAAGATTTGAGTAGCTCGTCTGCAAGATTTGAATTTTGGCTAAAATATTTCAGAAAACGTAGTTAACAAATATGAACTCCATTAGTCTTTAAAAGAGAAAAGAACTATTTTGGTTCAGTATTTGGTAGATAAGATTGGCTTAAAGAAAATGGGCTTTGGTTTCGATTAGTATACCCGTATCTGACTCTGATCTAAAAGTAAAATAAAATAAAATTAAAATATAAAATGAGTTATTATGTAAATTTGTCATCAGACTTTGTCTCAGGACCGGTTATAGTCGGAACAACCTGTTTTTTTCCGTACAGGGCATTCATTTATTACTAGTCAACGATGTAGCTGGAGGCAAGGTTCTGGTATATCCACTTGTAACGGACAAGCCTTATTTGGATCGGAAAATCGATACAATAGAAAAAGAATTCCTTAATTTTTTTTCAGCTTGTGCAGCTACCATAGCTTTGACATATAACACTCTTCAGAATGATGTTGATAAGGAAAGTATTCCTTTAGCTGACACATGTAATGGTCAGGCTTTTGATGATGTTACTTTCACTTCTTGTTTGGATCAATCAGAAGGTATTGATCACAGAGATCCTCTTTTAACAACTGATTCTCTTTTTTCTAATCAGGGTGGCAAACGACCATTGCTTGTCGTCGAAATGAAAAAAAAGATTCCGAGATCTCCTGTTTGTTTCAAAGGGCATTAGTGAAAGTTAAGCTTGTGAAGCACATGAATGTTATTACATTAAAAGTGGATTTTTGATAGAGGAAATGGAAACCACCCGAGGTACATGCTAGTGATTAGTGAACAGTGAAATATAAAATCGTAGTTCCACAACCTTACAGACAGAAAATAATTAGTTTGAATCATGAAACCCCTCCAGAAAGACAATAGTGATGTTGCCAAATATTGTAGATGTTGTCGAAAGGTAGAAACATTAAAATGACAAGAAACAAAACAAAAAAGAAAACAACAAAATACACAGCTTGAACCTATCCCTGCATTTGACGAACCATTTAGTAGAATTATGGTAGGTTGTGTTGGTCATGTTCCTAAGGCCAAGAATGATAACCAATCCCTGTGGACCATTGTCTGTTGATCAACAAGGTTTCCAGAGATAATGCTTTTGAGAAATTTAAAAACATTAGTAAAAGCTTTGATAAAGTTCTTTTTAGCCAATTTGTCCTTTCTAAATCTGTCCACTTTGGTCAAAGGTTAAAGTTTGTCTGGAACTTTCCATACTATTATGCTTGATTTTAGCCTCGAGCAATTCAAGTTTAAAGTGGAATTATGGTTGATAGAACTACAGAGGAGAGAAAGTTTGAGTTATGTTTCTCTAGCTCATGTATTAAATTGTTCTTTATATTAAATTTTACAACCCTTACACAGTTAAGAAGAAAATGAATGAGTTGCATTATAACATTAGTGCTCCTAGGATCTAAATACATTATAAGAGTACCAGTATATTGAAAGTGATAGCCATGTCAAAAATGCAATTAATTTAGATGTACTTGTCATACTCATTGAATTTTAAAGTGAAGTAATATCATCGGATTCTACTGATATTGGGGAGACAAATGTTAGAAACACAGAAGATATGAATGATTTGGAAAAGAAACGTTCACATTTGCAAGAGGAAGAAATACATAAACTAAAATAGTTATCATTTGAATATGAGCACTTATGTCCAGCTGTTCCTACCAGGACAAACTTAACTTTTAATGACGCTGAAAATGGAAATTACAAACCTGTGAAACAACACTTGTAGAATCTAAACCCTCTCAAACATACATATTTGAAAGACAGAGGAAATGCAGTGTTTTCTGGAGAATGATTTCATAGATCTGAGTAAATGTGACCGTAGTTCACCATGCAAACTTGTTCGAAAGGAAAATAAAACGTTCCATATGTGTACTGATTATAAGGTGAAAAGTGTGACAGAACCAGATTCATTTTCATACTAAGAATCGATAACTGTATTGATAAGATCGGAAATTCCACGAATGTCTCCAAATTCAATTTTCTGAAAGGATTTTGGCAAATTCCGCTAACGGAACGAACAAAGGAAATTTCGGTTTTTGCGACTCCATATGGACTTTACCAATATAAAGTAATGTCGTTTCGTTTCAGTGTCTTAAGAATATGATTACCTTTTCATCATCTACAACGACACATGGAAAGAACATTTATGAACAATTAGGAAATTCGTTGACGGACTCACTGATGCAAATTTGACAATTAATTTATTTAAAAGTAAGTTCTGCTGTGCTAGTGAGTGTAGCTTTTCGAGGATATAGTGTGGGACATGGGGAAGCTAATTCTATATATAATGAGGTTGAGGCTCACTCTAAATTTCCCATGCCTGTTAATAAAAGTAGCTGATGATATGTTTAGGTATGGTTCGGTACTGTCGGACATTTTGTACCAATTTGTTTATAATTGCTGGAATTTATTGAGTAAGAACAACAAGCTCCCTTGGATTGAAACACATCAGCAGTCTTTTGATAAGTTAAAAGTCATAATTAAAAGTGCGTAAATTCTTACATCTCCAATTTTTAACCAATCATTTAAATAATCGAGACATCAGGTAAATCCAGGGAAAAGATAATTTAGTAGCATATTCACTTTCAGGTGTGTAGAAGTGGATTATTTCATATAAACTGTTTATAATTCATTATAATTCTTCTAATGTTTTTCTTGAACTTCATGTGTAATTAATCTATGGTAAAAAGAAAGCTTTATCATACACATATTTCTTTCTCTTTATGGGGAAAATGTTCCGTATATTTGATTTAATTCATTTAATTGTTTGTAATTTTTAAAATCCTTTCATTTTTTATTTCAATATATGTTACAATACTGTAATTTTGTTTATTAGGGATTTGACAATTTACATAAATTTCTTTGACCTAACCGCTTAGTAGCTTACATATACGGATGACCTAGATCCTGACCTTGAATACAAATTAGTAGCAGCCAGATAAACAAGTTCTTTATTAAATTTCTTTTTATTGTGAGAATAATAACAACGAGATCGAATCTGTATTAATACGTGACGTTAGGTTTATGGATGGGTTTTATGAAGTAAATATTGTTAACAAAATAATTATTCTTAGTGTAAAGTTATTGGTTTCGTCAAAGTTATGTTCAGAAAACGTGATATAAAGATGATCATGTGACCGACAGAGATTTTCGAGAGTGCGTTTTGGATTATGGTATAACTTTTGTTTTAGAAAAATATTTTCAGTCTTAGATTTTAACAATTCGAGGTGAGTATTTTGATTGTGTTGTAGAAAGTGTTCTAGTTTATGTGATTTGTTTCCAGATTATTTAAATTCTAATAGATGAATTAGTTTCTCTGGAAATATTTGAGTGCTGATACATAATTCCTGGACAGAGAAATGTTTCAAACTTCATTCGAATTTCACACGCCAGAGTTTTATTTCTTGTATTTCTACAAGGAACTGTAGATACAGCACAGTACAGTATACAGCATACGTTATCACCTTCCGTCTTGGATTTCCATCTAGACTCAAATTTGAATTCATTTGAACATGTCATTTCTTAGACTTTTAAAATTGAATTTGTGAATTATTCTTGAATTATTGGTATATTTAAGTCATAAACATTAATTTACTTTTTCAATTTTACGTTGTTTTTCCAGAGCAATAAATGATTTGTTAATTTTATAAAGCTTTCTGTTTTCACTTTGTCTGTTACTGTTTATTAGAGTCTAAACACGTAACAATGGACTGAAATAGATTACAAGCGTTGTGGTGTCATTTACATGAACTACATTGAGATGAAACTTATAGCACCTATGTCGGCTTTAACAACCTAATTTAACAGCCTAATTCACAAGACAATGTACACCAAGGAGTTTGAAACATTAACATTAAGGATACCAGAATAAGATCCACGAATATATGTTCAGTCATGCGAGACAACCCCATCAGAACAAACACGTAAATATCGATCCATAGGACACACGATAGCATCAACAAAGACAACTAGCAGACTGCAAAAAAGATAACTCCTCCAAAGAAGCTAAACGTTACAACGCAAATTAAGTTAAATTAACATTATCTGCCGGGGATTTTGCGATTTTCTTAGATTTGAATGATTGTATATTTGATTTTGGGAAAACGGTGAAGAGTAAAATGTGTTTGAAACCGAGTCAGTTAATAGGAACATACATCATACTATACAGTATTTACAATACATTATAGTAGCACGGCAAATTTTCTTAAATTTTCTTTCTTATGTCTCAACATAAGGAATTCTTGTCATATTTTTTTACCTATTTGTGTTCCCCAACTTGAATAATTATTTGTATTAGGCGTTTGGATAGTGTTAGTGTTGGTTGTTTCGTGCAGTTCTGATCTAGACCTCGCCAAGGTCTACTAATAAATCGTACAAATGTAAAACAAGTGAAATCATGCAAGCGTAAAGGTATAGTCTCATAAGTCGTTGCTATTTGATTAGGTTAAAATTAATTGTCGTATTTGCTTCGCTTACAAACCCTTCAGTGGAAACCATCTGCTGTATTGATGTCATTGGAACCAAGGCATCAATATCCATCTAGCCATCATATATGCAGGTTTTGATTGATTTGCTCCGTAGTGAAACACATGGCTTGTTACATTAAATCGTGGAGAGGTAGTAATTCTTTGTATGTGTCAATACTAGTTACAATCAACAAAATGTGTTATCAGAGCTAAAACATTGTATTGATTAGCTATGTAAAGAAATTGGAAATTACTATATCGGAGAAAATATTCTCTTGCATTTTAAAGCACAACACAAGTTTCATAATCTAGTCTAGGTCTTTGTATCTTTAGCGACAGTCATGTGTAAGGCTATCACATTTTGTTACGTGCAAACATACCATGATTGATGACGAGCCTGTTTCATGATTTGACGTTAATGAGATGGATTCTCAACAGTTGCAAAGAGAGATCGTTTAGAACAAACCTATTATACAACAATAGCAGCAGGCAGGGGCGAATCGGACAACTTTTTCCGACAAAATCCCTTTAAGCCCTCAAAACGGAAAACAGAGCCGTCCTGCGAATCTCATATTTTAACCCCCCCCCCCCCCTTAAAAAAAAAGTCTCCATTTGGTAAACGGAGACTTATTGATTTCTTGTTCAAAACATGAGTTTGCGCGGTGATACTCTATTCGCGTTTTCGTTGCTTAACCGTAAAACGTCGCAGCGGTGTTGTCATCGCACCCCCCCTGCTGCTATGGGTTTTTACGATTTCAACCGAATATTTGATCAAGTCCGATACGATATCGTGTTCGAGGTTCATGTAAATTTATTGTTATAAATCCATGTGGGTCCGACTGAGCTTTACTAAAGAAATTTTTAAATTGATTGAAGTCCATATCGGAACACCATGTCTGCCAAATATTTCGTAGCGTATGTGTATCAACGCCGTTGAATACAGCAAGAATATTACAGTTATCTCTGATCACTTTTGGAATCTGAGTGTAGCGTTGAGTGAAATATATCACGTCGGTGTTTTTATGCCTGCCTCGAGAAAATATTCTAGCTGGGTTTTTTTGATTGTCTAACATCACATCGTCGTATACGACTAAATTGTTAATGCTCCCATCAAGGTCATCCACGGATGGTGCCTCGTCAATATCAGTTATAAAATCAATGACGTTCTCACCCTTAATTTCTGATGCATTCTCGTTAAAATCCTTTAATACTTTATAGCATCGTTGATCATCTATGCTAGGAGCAACTAAATATAACTTATTCCACTTCATCCATCTCACTATTAAATTGAGCAACAATTGAGTCTTGCCGGATCCAGATGGCCCGATTATAATTGCGCGGATAGAGTTTGGTCGCGCTGCATGATGCTTAACTGGTTCTCTTGTTTTAGTCGCTGAAAAATCAATTATATTCATATCTCTATACATAAATTATGGATCTATATTGTGTGAAGTGTAAAACGCGTGCTAACACAAATGATGTGACGACGATTACAACTAAAAATAACAGATCAGCACTTACTGGTAGATGTGCAACATGTGGTATAAAAAAGTTTAGATTTGTTTCTATGAAATCCGGAGATGTTTTTAAAAAAACGAGGAGGTGATATCGCAGCCAAATTGGCAAAGCTCCCTGGAACCCCATGGGCAAAGTACCCCGGAGAAAAGCACCTTCCAGGATATAGCTACTGTGGCCCCGGAACACGATTAGATATCAGACTTGATGATCAAAATCAGCCCCGACCCGGCGAGTATCCGATAAACGCTATTGATAATGCGTGTCATGCTCATGATGTTGCATATTATAAAAGCAGCAATTTGCAACACAGGCATCTAGCGGATGTGAAATTAATTCATGCGTTAAATGCTATTCCTACTAAATATTTCAAAGAAAAATTGTTAAAATCAGCTATGAAAGGCAAATTGATGATGGGCGCTGGTAATTAATAATATGGAATCTATTTATTATTCTCCGAGGGGATACTGGAGGGGTAACGCTGCAATCAATAAACTCGCCAACGCCGCAAAAGTGAAAAAGGCCACTGCGGCTAATTGGTTACCCAAACAGGCTATATGGCAAATTTATCTACCGCGTCCTAAACAAATCAATTTCTCGCATTTTGATGTTACCGGACCCAATGAAGTTCATCAAGCTGATTTATTGCTTTTACCACATGACAACGGTTACAAATACGCGCTAACCGTAGTTGACGTTGCGAGTCGATACAAACAAGCAGAACCGCTAAAAACAAAATCATCACCTGAAGTTGCTTCTGCATTTGAAAAGATTTATCGACGAGGCCCTCTACGCTGGCCAAATCTGTTACAAGTTGATCCTGGCAAGGAAATTCAGGGTGTGGTTGCATCTACAATGAAACATCACAATGTCACCATCAGACGGGGGCATACTGCGTTACATCGCGATCAGGCAATTGTAGAACGATTTAATCGGACTCTTGCTGAGCGATTATTTGGATATCAATACGCAAAAGAATTCATCCAAGAAAAGCGATCCCGTGAATGGGTCAAAAGGTTACCAGGGGTAGTTGCAGTGCTAAATATCGAGATTACCAGAGCAATCAATATGAAACCTAACAGCGCAATAAAATAAAAGTATATACCACAGCCACAGCGAGATAGCGTTTCTCAGCCAATTCTCAGCAATGTCACAGTGAGATATTTATATGAACCAGGAGAACTCGAAGGTGGTAAAAAAAGGGCTACTGATCCTATTTGGAGTGTCACTACGCATAGCATATCTACTATAACACGATCAACTGGTAGACCTCCAATCTATAAATTGGATTCAACTGCCCCTCAGCGGGGTTTTACACGCGAACAATTACAAGTAATTCCTGATGATACTCAATTGCCTCCGCATGGTATTAACTAGCGCCGTCGCGTCTGTTGCACTCAAGACAAGTCAACATCACATTGTTTCTGACATGACCGAGACTGTTATTTTTTCTGTCTACGGTAAATTGGCGAGGATCTTTATCCGAATACTGCCAACGCATTATACAATTGCAACTCGCTCAGTGATTATTCTGTTGTTGCTTCAGCGTAATTATTAATTCAGCATCAATATCAAATTCTCGTTGTTTTTTTTTGTCTTGTTGTTTGTAACCATAGTTTTTTTATTAATGATGCTAACATCAATATCATCCATTGTGGTGTCATCATCGAAAATAATTCTTCGAAGTTGATTTATTCGCCGTACTCTAGACACTGCAAGATTGTATCCGTGATGGTTAATCCCTGCGAGGAATGTATTGTTGTTACGTAACCCAGTGTCCATGGCGATTTATTAGCACGCAATGCGTCTTCGACAACACTGATATCAACCAGCACAATATCATTTAATACTAGTGTTTGTCTTTCGCGCTGTCCTGGAATTTCGACTTCGATGTTTTGCCGGCGTGTGTCAGCGGGTCTATAACACAATGGAACTTTTATCAGTGGATATTTTTCTTTATGAAGCTCAAATAATTGCTGCTGAAGTTTGTCTCTAACTATCTTTCTACTCGCCACTACAAAATCGTTCGGCCTCCATACTTCCCAAAATTCTTCCATGGGAGTTTCAGAAATCACTTCCCGAATTATTTCACATTGTATTTTATCGCTTTGTAATCTGATTAATTTTTTGACCTCACTTAATTGTTTATCGTTCGACCTGTAATCGCTATCAATTTCTTCACAATAATCCACGTACTCGCTTAACCAATCATGTAGACCCGCGCCGACAAATGGTGGTGGATGGCCATGATCTCCACACATTATTACCGCTGTATTCTTTTTCAGCAACCAATCAAGAAACATTTTTAATACATCTACCGAAACCGTGCATATCTCATCCCAAATAATAACCGCGGGGATGAATTTCTCGCCCATTCGTTCAGGGCTCCATATGTCGCCGTTGTTATGAAAAAAACTATGATAAGTGCAAGCTTCGACGTTTCGTTGTTTTATCTCTCGCGCTAGTCTATGGGTCGGTGTCAGCACAATCATATTTGCTCTACCTCGATATAATTCAATCGCCCGAGTTGTTTTTCCTGACCCGCCACAGCCTTTTAAATAAACTGTTTTATATCTACAAATTGGATCTGATATCGGTGGTGCATTAGAACGTTCTGATAAATTATCACCGCGTAAGTAATTACTTTTAATTTCAACATCTGCTGATTCAGAATAATCACGCAGCATTTATTTTTTAATTCTCCATGATCCCCAACTTTCATCCGATTTAGTGAATTCAGCAACTGCGCAACTGTACTTGCTATTAATGTAAAACGAATCAACGGCAACTCTAACCGCAGTGTCAGGAAATCTATTTATCATTGAAAATAAATTAATACAAGCATAACCCAGCATCGACGATCTCAAATGTGTATACGGGGATCTGTGACCGTCACTATAAGTAACAACCGTACCCAATTTTGTTCCATCGGACAAGAAAGCGTCTTTACGATCCACATATATGTTTTTGGATACTGCACCCGCGATTACAAAGTCATATTCGGTGTTATCTATAATCAGCCGTGAACAATAGCATCTATAGTCGCATTTTTTCCTCCCTGAGTGAACTTTCCGATTATTCTTCTACCGAGATCTTTTGCTTCGATGTTTCGTTGATTAAATACCCGTTTGGACCACTCAATGATATATTCTTCGTCGGCATCAATATGTTTTCTGGATTCCTCAATTATACTATCAAGACGTTCCGGTGTTGGTAACCAGACATTGGTTTGTTTCCGATATGATATAATTGCTTCACTGACCGTCAGCGAAATTAACATTTTTGTATCAATCATGAACCGTAATAACGCTATTGGCAGCCACTTCTTTTTAGACATGTGTCTACCAATCCAAACATAACAACAGCGATATAGTCCTGCTGCGAACTCAAATGATACTACACGAGCGAATCCAGTTAAATCAAAATCAGGTAGCGGCCCATTAATTGCAACACGAGTCATTTCATGTCCGGGGTGTCCAAATCGTTTAAAATACGCAGTACACTCTCCAGAACCAAGAAAACTCGCTGGATAACAAGCAACCATATCAACTGAAATGATATTATCATGGTCGTATTTTTGATTCCATAAACCGCCATGATTAAATTCTAAACAACTAGCCTCAATGTCTGGCAAGAATTCTACGCGTGTTGGTTTCCATGCGTTTTTGATTCTTGCAAAATGAGCTGCAACCGACGGGATTGTAAAACAGTTTGTCAATAATTGTTCGTCGTTGATGATTTCATCATTGTTGTTGCCTTCGCCACACGCTGTTAAAAATCCGCTAGCTGCTTTTTCATTTTGTTGTGAAATGCTTCAGTGCGGTATAATTCACCGTTTGGTCTTCCAAATTGGTCAAAGGTATCTGTATCGTTTTCAGTGCTGCGAAGTAACCACCGACACGGGGTCGTTTTTACTCAAATGCGCAATAGCATCGAATAGTTTCTCTTCAACGAGAAAACCATCCCTGGAGAATTCTTCTCGTAAGAATTCGTCGGGTATATACTTTATTGTTCTGTTTCGTGGAAATATTGTGACCGCGGACGTCCATGCGTGTTTGTTATGATCAATAATTTTGATTGGAGCTCCCTTTGATTTATATTTTGATTCGTATAAAACTTCTCCGGTTATCGTTGCAACGGTTATTGGAAATCTCAGCGACGTTTCTAATTTTGCTATATCGCTAATAGTTGCTCCGCGGTCTTTCACCGTTAACTTCCATTGAGCTATTTTGCTACGCCGTAGATCGGTAAGTTTGTTCCCTCGGGATGCATTTGTAAAATGTTCTGTTATTCGTGCTGTTATACAATTGAGTGGCAAAGCCAATGACGACAAAGTCGCCGGCGACGACTGTTTCATTGGTTTCAGTTTTCCTATATCGGGTTTTTCATTTAACGGATATATCCCATACACAACTGCTGTTTCAGGATATGCTCGTTCATAGTATGGTTTGTCAATTCCAGTTAACAGACCCGGCTTAGAATCACGGCTAACAACGACTGTTTTCTTGTCTTTGAGAATCGGTTCAAATTTGTCTCGTATAATCCAACCGCCTGACTCTACACGGATAATGAATTTCACTCTAAAAAATACTTTTTGTTGCCAAGTTGTGATAAAATCAACGCTGCGTTGCTGTCGTTTATGGTGGCATCAACAACGCCATCAATTCGAAATGTTGATGAGATGCACCGTCGTGCTTGAATTCATTAATGCAATCGCGTATTTTATTTATCAGGGCTCTATCCGTTATTGCCCGTTTTGGCACATCTTTGAGGGTTCTATCGAGATTTAATTTAACGTTTTTGTAATGCTTAATTGCTGATAATATCTCGAATTCATCATTCATATAATTAAAACAAGTATTTAAATAGAAAAATATAGTATAATTAATCAATGCAAGTGGCTTATGATTGTATCAACAACCCCGTGTAACAAAACATGCAGAAGCGAATTATGTGGGTATCATTTACAAAGCGTGTTAAACGGTTCTTTTGGCCACCTTCCGTGCCTCCGATGTGATGTGGGGGTAAGAGGAAAATCGCAGTTGTGTCTTGCTTGTGGGGGTAAACGATACAGGGAACTAAAACGCTACTATGACAAACGAATAAAAAATGCAGTCATTGATCCTACCGATAACTCCGTCAGCGACAAAATCATAAAAAACCCTCAAGATTATATCAAGAGGTTTATAATTAAAGCGGATATAAATTAGACAAGTGGTATTATTATACAAATGAGCCAAAATTTCAGACCTCACCAAGTGCTTGTTAATTATGAAGCATCCCGTGATGGTGTTGTTAGAAATTGCAGACTAAAGAGGCCGGTTGGATGGGTAAATAATATGGGATACTTGATGATCTTAACCACAGAATAATCTATGAAGCATTTTACGGATTAATCGAAGACGGATTTGTAATTGATCACGTTGATGGATTCCCTCAAAATAACAAATTGGATAACTTACGAGTTGTTACTCAGCGTCAGAATACAAAATTAGGTGGAACCGGCAAACACGCAAAAAGGGCAAAACATGTCAAATCATTTGATACAGAAACCAACGAGGAGAAAATATTTCAGTCAATAAATGAAGCCAGTACATATTTTGATATTTGTAGGCCTTCAATACAATTTGTTGCAGAAAACATTACTAAATTAGCTCTCTCAAAGAAAAATGGCCATAAAATAAAATTCGTATTCATCTGAAACGATTCAGGGGAGATAAATATCTTATGTATAAGTCCGCCACCACTCATAACACTCTACTCACTAAGTTCCCTTGTATTATGACCGTCAAAGGTATTTGTGTCGTCTGCTATTTCTCACAGGTAGAGAGGTATAATTGACGTGTGGGCGCGCACACATGACTGTAATGGAGTAATAAGATATAACGACCACAAATAAAGAAGGAAAAGGACAGTATCTGCCTTAAAACTTCCTTTATAACTTTAACATTTTCTAAAACTTTTTATTGTCGCTTGGCTAAAACTGCATCATTTAAACAGTTGTATTTATATTTTTATAAACCATTAGACCATCTACATTCAGCTATTACACTTTCAGTACAAACGTTCTTTATAATCCAACGCGTTACTTATGTTCGCTCAGCCGGAACGAGCATGAAACACTAGTGTTTTCAATTGCGAAAACCCCCCATTGGATTTTCCATTCATTGAAGTAAGTGGGCGTGCTTAAAATCACTATGTGAGAGTTGCAGGTATATATTAAAAAGTTCCTCTTAGTGGTCTAATCGGTAACTACACGCTGTTATCTAACCGCTGTATTCTTTTGTTTAGTGTTTTATTTAAATATTTTGTCTCATTTAAATGTTGTGAAACAACATTAATAAGTAATTCAAGGAAATAAAATAACACACCCGTGAATCAACGCTGCTGTATTAGTCACCTTATATACGTTATGACTCGTAATAAGCTTGGGGCTTTCGAAAACCAAATCCGACCGATCAAAACTATCCAACGCCATTGACCCGCGCGTGTGGTTGTCTTTTGTCAATCATGCAACTGGGTTAATTTAATTGGGTTGCTTTTGATTGGATGGATTGGCCGTAGAAAATCCGCCCCGTCGTTTTATGTTTGTGCTGTCTTTGTGCCGTCCCACCATCACATCACAAATTCCATCATCGTTTCATTGAATATAACATCCTTAATTAAGTTAATTAAGTACATGTTATGCCTAAAATCTGCCGCAACACTCGAGTGGAAATATATACGGCATTGTACCGTCCATTAATTAAGTTAATTAAGTATATGTTATGCCTAAAATCTGCCGCAACACTCGAGTGGAGATATATACGGCATTGTACTGTCCATTAATTAAGTTAATTAAGTATATGTTGTCATGTCCCCCAAGCATATCTTCTGGGCTTTCAGTAAATCTTTTTAGCGTTTTTTTGTAACACTTGTTACACTTGTCACATAGGATTTTCTCCTGAAAGAATACTCATCAGTTTGGGCTTGCTCATGCAGTTATGTGCGTACTGGATGATCTGGTTGTGGTAGCAAGTAATCACCGCGACGCCTCCATTTTCACGTAGTTGTTGTTGTTGCCGCGTCGTTAACAAAAATCGTTCATCGCCGTTCTCAGATATTACAATTTTGAAACCCCCAGCGATGTTATTTCTGAAACATTCGCGGATAGCGTCGTACAGTTTAACCCTGTCGGAGATGGATACGTTAGCTTGATAGTACATTATTTAATAAATCAGCTTTTAATTCTGATAGTTTCACATTTGAAAACGCAGTTCACAAACAATATATGGTAGATGAATCGCTTACAACTAGATTAGCCCGAAAGCGGCTAGGTGCAATTAAAAAGTTTATACCGGTTCGACACAGACTTCGCGAGAAACTTCAACAACGACAACAAATGCAAACTGACTTTTCTGTGTCAAGTGAACAACTGTTTACTCCGATAACAAGTGCGACCAAAGATGTGAAAAAGTTAACTGAAGCAGCGATATACAGAGATATTCCTGAACGAGAACGAGCAAAGAAGGTGCTGCTGCTTGATACACTTGAAAAGATAGCAGCAGAGACCGAACAACCGCGCGCAGGGATACAACAGCTATCCAGTGATATAAAAACTCAACGCGAAATTGAAGAACGCGAAGAAGAACAACAAGGTGCAGCTGCAGGAAAAGACTATTCACCTAAAAGTATTTTTACAGTCGCAACATTAAATGAAATTGGAAATCTCGGTACGGATTCCGAATTAGCTGATTTTGCTAGAGAAAATTTTCCATAGGATAAAAGAGAGAATTTATTAAACGAAGGGTTTAAAAGTTTTATAAAAACCAGAGACGTTGGGGCATCAAAAATATATTTAGCGAGACACGGCGGGGATAAAATCAGAGCGTTGCAGCACCCTGGTTATGATAACTTTCTAGCTGCGGTTAAAGGCGGTCCACAGCCACCACATTATACGGAGGATCCAATCCCGGAACAAATAGACATAAAAGCAGAAGCCGGTTCTAAGAAAACAAGCGGAAAAGGATATTCAATTAAAAATCCTTTGGATTTCAACGCAACCGTGACATGTCCTGGTAACATCCTCAGTGATATATCACGGTTGGAAGTACTTATGGGCGGAAAACGAGCCGGAAACAACTCCGTCGAGATAATTAATGAAGCAGCTGATATCTGTAGACGATTATTTGCCGGTGGTATCATGGACATTGATGTATATCGAGAACTCATTGCTGAATTAGTTGAAAATCACAGAGACACCCATGGTTATTACAGCGATTGATCACTAATTGAAAAACTACTAGTTTTATAACAACATGATCATACACTACAACCATGATAAACCCGTAAGCGTCTACGTGGTGAACTCACGATTGCCTGTTTATAGAGCATATTACGGAGATGGTTTCGGCAATACCATTGCGGGGTTATTTACAAGAATGGCCCCAAAAGTGGCGCCGTTAGCTAAACAATTATTAATGAAAGCCATTGATGTTATTCGTGATAAGGGAATCAGCGCTGTTGGAAATCTTGCCGGAAAGGCATTTTCTGCCGCGAAAGATAAAATAGCATCATTGGTGCGAAAGAAACCAACAGCGACGAAGTCGGTGGTGAAACCACCAGTGCTGCCATCAACTACAGTGATGCCTGCAAAAATCAGCAAAGCAATAAATAGCACAGTGGAAGAAAAACTAGAGTCGTTAGCTGCTTCGGTGACTCCGTCGCCATTGACGGCTTTGCCGGTAACAGATAGCGCTATCATGAACGCGATAGCAGGAAGTGGTTTGAAACAAAAACAAAAACGACGATGATTACAAAGAGTTTCACAATTGAAAACACTAGTGTGAATAGTATAGTGTTTAAACGACAGGCTGATCCGGCTTTCGATATGGAAGCCCCAGTGCCCTAAAACGATTCCGTCCGTGATTATCAATACTATTCCTATCATGCAATACAACCTGACCTACGATCGCGAATTGAACTTCAAGTTCAAGATACCAGTAAATACTTTTTGCCATGTGAAGCATTTATTGAAGTAGAAGGAGAACTCGTAACAAATGTCGCAGATAATACACCATATGCAAATGATTCAAATATCCGAGTTGGTTTCGTCGACAATGGCATAATGGCGTTATTTGAAAGTGCAATATATCTCATTGATGGAAAATAAATTGAATCAATAGATCGCGAGGTTGATGTTGCAACAACAATAATCGGACTAGCAAGATATTCTGATGATTATACAAGATCGGCTGGTCCGTCTATGATGTTTACAAAGGATATTAATAATCACGCTGATCACATTGATCATACTAGGGTAAAAGCAACACCAGATACCGCAGTTGATCCAGCACCAGCCGGATATACTAGACCGGCTGGTACCTTTGATGTCGTAGATATTAATCGCAATTTCAATTTAGGGTGCAACACGAGTAGCGACGTTACAAGGACAACGCCGACGGTTTTCATGTGCGATTCCGTTGCATCATATTTTCGGATTCTGCAGAAATGTTAGAAAAGTTATTTACGGAGCTAAACACGCAATCGCGTTAGTGCGAAAAGGCGATGACAATGATGCAATCTGGCGTGCTAATGATGCTGCTGATGGTAAAGTCGTTTTAACTAAATTGGTACTATGGATGCCAGTAATGACCCCATCAATTACCACAGAAGAGCGGCTACTCTCATTTATGGACACAGGCGGCAAATCATTGCTAAGTTGGCTAACAACAACGACTGATGCCAAAGATGATAATGTCGCTGGTACATTTACATGGCATTTGGCATCAAAACACGGGTTTCAGCTCCACGCCACATATTTGTAGCGCTACAGAATAGGGATAGGTTAGGTTCCCAAGAACGCAGTCATATGATATTCGATCAATTAGGAGTAAATGAGGTTTCGCTGAGAATAAACGGACAACAAGAACCATCTGAGGATATACAGCTTGATTACGACAACAACTATATAGCACGTGTGTATCATCGGATGCTGACCTTTATGGGTCGTGATCAAAACGTTGATACTGGTTTGCAAATATCACAACTTGATTTTAAAAACCTCTATCCGATTCTTGATTAAACAAGACAATCCGTTGTTGACGTTCATTTTCGGGCTCGTATAGCCGCTTGTGTTAATTATAGAGCAGTTGCTGTCATTCTCAGCGACAAATCAATGCTACTTGAAGGTGTTGGTGGACGAATGAGAATCGTTGATGCACCAGTGGAAAATATGTAAACGATTCACAATTAGATCAATTGAAAGCATAAATAGTTTTACAATAAAATGACATATAGTGTTGTTAGTGTCAAGCTGACTGATGGTCAGGTCAGGAAATTGCGATCAAAATCCGCTAAAGAATGTGGAACAACAATAACGTTAAAACCAGCGCAGATGTCCGGCGGTACACATAAAATATCATTGACGGATCGTCAAGTAAAACAATTCAATGATGCGCTAAAGAAACAGCGAGGGGTTCAAATTGTATTTTCAAAGGCTGCAGTCGCCAACATGATAAAATCAGGTGGTATATTTCCATTGTTAGCTGCAATACCAGCATTGATTGCAGCGGCCGCCCCAGCGGTGGCGAATGCGGCGGCGTTGGGGGCCGTTGGTACCGCGGCGGGGATGGCGTTGAAAAAAGCAACTGGGAAAGGATACAAAAAAAGGGAAAGGGTCTAAGACTACCAGGAACTCCGTATTCATGGTACAGCGGTAAGGGTCTAAGAATACCAGGAACGGTTTATTAGTTGAAAACCCAATTCTTCCCATGTCCAATTTAGATTTAATTGATGCTGCTAAAAAACTAGCGATAAAAAATATCAGAGGTTTTTTATGAGAGATCAATTACCGAGAAAACCAAATAACGTTGAAACCGGTATCATCAATCTTGATAACAGCAGCGGATCGGGAACTCACTGGGTTGCATACGCGATTGATCCGCGTGGGATTGTTTATTTCGATTCATTTGGGCTAGCCCCACCGAACGAGTTTAAGCGGTATATAAATTCTTCGATGAAACTCAAAGAGTTTCCGATTTTTTATTCCACGCTGCCAACATAACAATTAAATGATCCACCGATATGCGGCCGTGAAGTATTAAATGTCCTCGCGGAGATTTCATAGTCACAGAAACCACCTCATCTGGTTGTAAATAAATACACGAGTGGGAAATTACAAGGTAATTTTAGAGAATCAATAAATTGAAAACACGAGCTGCGCTAACAATAATGATTGATATTTGGGGACGATCTCTGTCAATGTCGAAACCCACCGCGGAAACATCTGCGGGTTCTATCGAGGATGTAAAAAAATAATTGAAGATGAAATCGCTGAGACGTTAAATTTAGCAAGTGTTGACCCGAACGAAATAGTTGTATTTCAAGATCGCCAGGGTAAATTGAAAAGCAGTAATATATCCGCGGATGACATTTTGATACGGCAGCGCAACGCCGCTGAAAACTCTATTGCGCTGTATTCCAGCGACGGGCGACTTAAACCAGGCGCACGTGTGTCTACGATCACCGACGCGATTGCCGCCCACGGCCGCGATCTGGATGAGTATATACGAGGTTATAATACTTTTCGCAAAAATGTCGTACATAAAATCTTTGGAACCCCGCTTGTGGTTGGCATGACTCTCGCTGAAATTAAAAACTTTCTATCTTTATTTTTTTTTAACAAGGAGGCGGGGAGGATGATGAATGAAAATGAAATCAAGGCAAATTATCTCGATATTTACACGGATATTTCTAAACTAAAAGAAAATCTTGAAAAGGTACCCACTAACGACGTCGTTGGTAAGTTGTTTGGAACCTCGCTTGTGGCAGGCATGACTCTCGCTGAAATTAGCGAGTTTATTGGCAAGCATACTCACAATGCCTACGTCGCTAATAGTTTCTTTGGTGCCCCGGCTACATCTACGATGACTCTCAAAGATATTAATATGTTTATGGTGAGACAAACAACACTTAATACCATCGTGGATAAATTTTTTGGGAGAAAACCTGCGTCTGAAACCACATATCTGACAGGCCCGTCCCTCGCTGAAATTTAAAGCGCTATTGACGAACAAAAGCCTACCAGCGAAATTGTTAATAAGTTCTTTGAGGGCAGTAAACCCCAAGATATCATGAGAAAACTTTCTGACATCGACCGGTATTTTAACAACCAAGAACAGCTTGGAATTACAGGCCTTCTGATTTCATTCTTTTTTAGCAAGAGGGATGGGAGGATGATGCTTTCTACCGAAATCAGGGCAAATTATCTCGAGATTTACAATGATGTTCTTAAACTAAAAGGAAGATTTGAAGGGATACAAAACCCTCTGATTTCATTCTTTTTTAACAAGGAGGCGAGGAGGAGGATAAATACTGACGAAATCAAGACAAGTTATCTCGATATTTACAATGATATTCTTAAACTAAAAGAAAATTTTGAAAAGGTACAAAAAGCCACTAACAACGTCGTCGATAAATTTTGTGGTGTCCCGGCTACATCAACGATGATTCTCAAAGATATTTACAATGATCTTCTTAAACTAAAAGAAAATTTTGAAAAGATAAAGATTCCGCATCCACGCATAAGCATTAAAAATGTCGTGTATACGGTCGATCACGGAACCATGGATTAGATAAGAGAAGTTTATACTACATTGTCCGCCGGTCTCTGGAAGAGGGGCGAGGCAGGGGGCGATGATATCTACAGTCCAACGGGAATCGAAGGTATCTACAGGCTAACGTGGATCTCTATCGATCAATTTAATATGATCGCGGGCGGTAAAACTTACTCTGGTGTCACCGCGTTGTTAATTATCAGGAGTAACGGTCAACACTTTAATGTCGTCGCGGTTGATAGCTCCACCGTTAGATCAAAAATAACTTGGTGTTTAGAACTTGTAGATGATTTTTCCAGCTGAAGCTACCATACCTACGACATCCCAACCCATCTACCCACCTGGCCTGCCCTGGACCCCTTAACGATGGCGAATAATTGAAAACACTAGCGGGTTTAAAATATTAATGACATCGATGAAATCAATTGAACCGATAATAGTCCCAGAGGTATCACAATTGCATCGATATCGATATGATACCGTGAAAGAGTTTTCCGCGAACTTGAAATCACTTTCTGAGCGCTATCGTGAAAAAATGAAAAAATACCGACGCAGCGTAGCAATCATCGACATCACCGTGTACTCGGTGTCCGGTGTGATGGCCAGCGCCGGGGTTATTTTGTCGACGGTGACCATGATGGCTCCGATTGCAGTTCCAATCGCTATCTCCGCGGCAACAACAATTGCGGCAGTCGCCACCGCGATAACTAAAAAGTTATCATCGTATTCTCAGAAAAAAACTCGCCGATTATACAGCTCGGTACCGGGTTGTATTTGACGCGTACTCGAAATTATCCGAGTTGATCTTGCTGTCGATAGATAATTCGTTCATATCCGATGTTGAATTTTCCACGATGACCCAGTTGTATAACTCCGCGATGTTGATATTGGAAATTGAAGACAGCGTTAACAATAATGTCACTCGAACTGCTTCAACGAATTGCGGAGAATACCACTCCGATACGAACAAGCATGATATCAATAACATCAACAAACCCACAATTTAGTGTGAATTTCCCTTCTCCGATTCCAGTGCGTGAGATCGCGCTGGGAAAATTACGAGTATATCATAGCTGGCCTAATATCAGATCGGTTGAATTTGGCGGTCAGCAACCGAATAAGGCACTGGTGTTCTCGTATAAGAAAAAACCCGATGGCACTCCAGCGTGGGAAACTGTTTCGTTACCAACTGGGTCGTACCGAATTGAGCAAATCGATGCTGAAATTCAGCGTAGAATAAAATCAATCACTGGAAAAGAATCAAAAATAGCTATTAAACTTCATGAACCGACGCTCTCGTCGTCGATCGAAATAAGCACAGAGGGATACATTGTAGATATCTATAACAGCTCGTTAAGAACAGTGTTAGGATGGCCTGAAAAACCACCCGGAGCCGCCGCCGACTTAACCACGGACGTACAATCATATCATGAAATAAATCCCAGATATCGAGATAATTTATCTGATATAAGAAAAGTAAAAATCCCCGATAGATTTATATTTACCAACAAAAACACATTGCAATGGGATTTTATCATTAAAAGAACAGCTGACTCATCTGTTACTATTTCATTTACGCTAACTGACATCACTGGTTATTTTAATAAAATTAATGAATTACATGAAACACAACTAGAACAACTACGGCAAACAAAATCGCGAAAACACGTTGAAATATTAAATCAGCTTGTATCTGACATGGAATATATCAATGAACGAATTATTCAAACAATAATCAAAGACAACAGCGACAATAAACAACGATTCCTAACCGGTTACAATATCACAGAAGACGATCTGCGTAATTTCAAGTTTCCCGGATATAACGCTGAGGAACTAAAGGAATCTGTTAGGAATGTTATCAAGGTATTACAAACACTAGATTCAACTGTCCTCCTCAAATATAATAATAATCCAGATGGTGGCGGTAGGCATATTGCCCCGCATAATGCAAATATTTAAGCGGTGATTGCGCTCAATTTAACATGTGACGCAATCGAAGGAAGCTATCAAATTAATCTAGAGCAATCAAATCAAGCTCAGCAGGGATATATTCTTTATTCGTTTGCACCAACAGCTCCTCCAGGATTCCTAATTATTGAAAACCCAATTAATCCTGTCTACATGCGATGCCATAATAATTCGCTAACGAGAATTAATTTCCGACTCACCGACCAATCAAATAATTTGATTGATCTACAAGATGAGGTGTTAGCGATTAGTTTGTTTGTAAAGTCCTAAGGACTTGATCAAATATTCGGTTGAAATCGTAAAAATCCATAGCAGCAGGGGGGCGATGACAACACCGCTGCGACGTTTTACGGTTAAGCAACGAAAACGCGAATAGATTATCACCGCGCAAACTCATGTTTTGAGCAAGAAATCAATAAGTCTCCGTTTACCAAATGGAGACTTTCTTTTTTTTTTTGGTTAAAATATGAGATTCGCAGGAAGGCTATATTTTCCGTTTTGAGGGCTTAAAGTGATTTTGTCGGAAAAAGTTGTCCGATTCGCCCCCCCCCCTGCTGCTACTATATATATATATATATATATATATATATATATATATATATATATATATATATATATATATATATATATATATATATATATATATATATATATAAATAGATATATATATATATATATATATATATATATATATATATATATATATATATATATGAGAGAGACAGAGAGAGAGAGAGAGAGAGACAGACAGAGAGAGAGAGAAACAGAGAGAGAGGTTGTTTCAATTTCATTACGATATAAACATATGTTATGTTTCTTATCATGGCTCTACGAAAGATTTGGTATTCCCAATTGTGATAAGTCTCGTGAATTTTCAAAAATTATAATCACATTATATGATTTCATTAATTTCAGAGATTATAATCAACACAATTTAAATAATTAAAGATATTAAATATTTACTTCAGGAAGAGCTCTCCTTTTAAGTAGTTTCTGCTATTTTCAGCTCTTCCTATGTCCATTTATTTATCTGCCATGCGAAATTAAAATTCAGTGGTCAAACATTGGTGCCTATAACCTAGATTAGATCTTTGAGTTACTTTATATACACTTGTTTGGGACATTTAATCTATTACAGTCTGGTAGAAGGTTGATGGAAATCGATTATTGTAAATAAATGTGTGAATATGGTTCTGCTGACTAAACAAACGTTATTGGAACCAGATTACCACCTACCCACCCACCACTAGAAAGAAATGCAAACATTAACTTGCGCTTATCATGATATGATACAAATATATGCCTACGCACCATACCATACAGTTTCTTCATAATTGCTGACCCACACTCTAAAATATCTCTTTAGACATTAAATATATTTAAACAATTATCTGCACTGAACTTGTATATTTAGTCTTACATGAAATAACTACATGTTTCATATTAAGGCTGCATCTTGACTGATCACGTGTTTTCCCAATTAATAATTTAAACTGTAAATTGTCGAAGATAGTTTAGCAAATACATTGCTAAAAATCCCATGCATTTTCAACATGAAACCATACTTTTTCTGACAGCAATGATGTTTTACTGAAACTAAATTCACTGCTTTGACATGTTCCAATAATACAGGAAGACATTAACAATTTAAGGTTTGGGTCTGGAAAGTATCTGGTTGAAAAATGTATCTTGCTTTTCACTAATATTACAAAGTTTATTTCTGCTATGTAACATCTAGATTGCCATGAAACGTAACCAGTTTTACCGATTGCTGTCTAAACGTTGAAAGTAGGTAAATCCAAAAGTTAGTCAACAATGTTTAACCTAACAATTGGTCAAAAAGAATGCTCACCCACAAATTGGTCCATAAGAGTGCTGAAACCACATTGCTGAAGAATTGAAACCGAGTGGAATTTCGACTAAATGAATAATTCAAACACAATGTGTGATAGATGAAAATGCATTAACTTCCTTAGTAAAGAAATTGTTCTTACTCGCTCTCGACATACAATTGATCCAATCACTCTATACTAACATCCACACATTGAAAATAAACCTAAGCTATTATATCTATCTGATATACAGATTCAAGAAACATCAGTTTAAAATAATAGTATACACTAAGATAGTTACATAATTTCACGCATAAACTAGGTTTGAGATTCAAACAATCTCAAATTTTCAAATACGTTTCAAATGTTCTGCACTGTAAGTGAGATTTACAAATCTCCTGGAATACTACTAAGGTTCAAAATAATCTCATGTAAATACAAATGTACCAACTGAAACAACAATGGAACAAACATATGCTTCCAGACCTGTGCATATCGTAATTATAATGTCCCTAGTCGCAAGCAATTTACGGCGAGACATATGTTGGTTGTGTCGCATGTCTGGAAAAACACCTGTTCACGCTAGTGAACGTTGTACACATGGTCAAAAAATAGTCAAGTATTGCAAACGCAACACCAAGTTATTTTTATTGGGCCTAATTACGTGACTATCTCTTTCCTCGTTAATCTAAGCCAGGAAGGTATTCAGAGGTAAAAACTTAGTTTGGCGTTATCACAACTGACTGATTTTGATTTCGTGAGTTGCATTCCCTGTATGGGACACACTGATATGCAGCGTGGTAATTAATCCAAGGTCAATCAGACCCTTTGGATTACGTCATCTCTCAGTCCGTACACCGGAGTAATACACAACATGTTCCAGTTAAATCAAATAAATCGCTTGAGGTTTTAATGCCGTAAGGCCTTTAGGTGACATTAAAGTAATATACATCTATCATTTATGGTAGCAAATGTAAAATAATGATTGTAAATGAAATTGAAGGAAATGAGTTGTGTTGTGGTAGGACACTGAAAACTAGTTATATGGTCTGCAGAAAGATGGAGTTGTCTACCCAGTTAAAAGCGTTGCATTCCATTTTAGTGTAGACATTTTGACTGAAACGTATTATTAGCTAGTAGAATTTATGTAAATACTCTTTAGTTTCTACAAATGCCCCTCTAATTGCCTGTATGATGATGGTAAGCGCATATATTTCAAAACGAGATGGGACATTGCTCTTGAAGCCAATCAACGAGTAACGTGGATAGTGGTGATGAAAAGATGGTCATTTCAACGTATCTAATATTGATACATTTGTGGGGATATGCTATTAATTTCGCGTTGAATGTGTGTGATAGCTGTGACACTGTAATCTTCAGGTGCTCTTTATTAGGACCGTCCGTTTTGCTATTGAACATATATGTTGTTAGAAGTGTACAAAGGAGCAGAGATCAACAAGTGTTGTAAGATTAAAAAACTAATTTATTTTCTAGCAAATTCAAGTTTTAAAGTTTTAAACAGAATGTACAGAGTTGTTAATTACATCAAAAATTGAATTTAAACTTGTTTCTCGTGTTTAAAGAGCATAGTGTATTCCGAATGAATTCCAGTTTTGTTCCGAATGAATTATAAGTGATGATGTGCCAATTTTCTAGAGCAGTGTTGATGTGCTAACAGTCTTGATATATATGTAATCCAAAATGCCCTTGAATGTATTAACAATAAATCCAAAATAGTGAATTAGTCCAAAAGTCAAAGAGGACTTTGATTTGTAATCCATATTATAATTTAAATAAATAAATGTTCACAAATCTGAATTGAAACAGAGCTTAAATTGATTCCACAAACACAATATGTGAGCAATTCGGAAGTATACACCATATATATACAAATATAAGTTATAATAACAAACGTGATCTTAAAGCAGGTAAATATTCGGTGTGTAATATTGATGTTGTTAAAAGGAGACACTAGTCAGGTAAGCCCTACATTTGACATCATTCCTTGAAATAATACATACATTGCAATGTTCTATATATGTAATATACAATGTGGAAATAAAACTCCTGAAGAGGATTCGTAACATCAAGCCCAGCACAAGAGAATGGCACCGTTCATATCGAATAAGGCGCAGATATCAAATTATATTACTTAAATTGTATATATGACACCCTAGCTCATGCATGCTTCATGAAGGACGCACCGTGACCCGGGTGCACATTCTACCCAGTAACAGTAGAACACCTTCCGACCTAGTGTATGACCTTCCGCCTTGTAAGACAAAACTTGTTTGATGTTCAGTCAATTAAGAAACGTTAAGATGACGTGCCACTGAGTAAATAGGTTTACAGCAGAAATGGCATGTTAGTCTTGGATGTTTTATTGAAGTTTAACCATACGTGAGTCAATTTGGTAATTAAAATATAATTGTTGTTCGAATATTGACTGAATGGTAGTCATATGACAAAATTGTGTGAAAAACATTAGTTTCGTGAAAGACGTGAGCCCGGAATATGAGTACACAGCCTCGATCATAATATAATATAATGTTTTTTTTTCTACTTGAGACCAATTAATGAAAAGATCAATTTATGATTGCTACGACCTAATATACTTACATCAATTTGTTGCTAGCTTGCAATATGTTAAAGCCGATGAAGTGAATGTTTAACACGTTTCCAAAAAGTCAAATACCCTGAATATGTCTATCACTATATGCGTGCCATTACATGCCTTGCATACACTTTCACAAATGCAGTGACATTGTAGCTGTAGACACCCGCAATTCCTGACTTATAACTTACGATTTATATTACCGTTCTTTGCCTCGAAGCTTTTTATTACTGTGACGAGAGCCTTTGTATATAAACATTTAAAAATAAGCAAAACAATGTGTTATGTACTGATATAAATTTAATACAAACTCATCCTACGTACAAACATGATATTTTCCAAAATGAAGAGTTTGGAATATTATATTTTCTGCTCACATGTCCTACTTACTGTACATACTAATCGATCTATTATCATTAAATTGGTAATACTTTTTTTCCAACTTGTATTAATAATGATTTAATCTTGAGTTAAAATTTCTAACAATTTTCTTGGCATCTTAATAATGTTCTCAAGGCAACAAGTACAAAACCTAAGATTTTGGTGTAATATGTTACGACTGCAGAGAAATCCAGAAGCATATAAATGTACATGTGCTTGATGCAGCCGCCACCCACCACCCCAGCAATCTACAAACATATGCATATATATATATCCTTCTGATACAAAATATAGAAACCATTCACATACTCATGCATGTATATACGTCTGCTGAAGATAGTTAAAATATTGAGTTCATATGCATTGATATATGTTTCCCGGGAGGCCAGAAGATTATACATTCATACGCGAACATTGGCAGAGACATAAACATACATATGTAATAGCTAAAACCCATATATATCTACACACAAGTCTGCTGAAAGACCAGAAAAGGTCCGCATTCATGTGTATTCTGATTTGTATACTAATCAAACAAAATTAGTATATACATATATACATATACATACACATGTACCTTCTGAATATATATATATATATATATATATATATATATATGTGTGTGTGTGTGTGTGTGTGTTTGTGTGTGTGTGTGTGTGCTCTAAGGCCAGTAAATGTTAGTATAAAGTACACCAAAGATCAATATGAATACTCTTGCGTCGTTCTGATCATGTATTCTAAATCTTTATTGATATCTTGATATCGTGATAAATAGATAACAAGGACCTTATATTAGAAATGATGAGAATTATGTTTTCATTTTTTTTTGAAAGAACTAGTTCATGATTAATCTCGATAAAATATTTCTGGCCGTTTGAAACTCTCCAAGGTAAATTTCTTGTCTTTTCTTTATCAAGGACAATTGAAATCGAATTCTTCCATGAGAACACGAGTACAAATACGAGAGTGAGGAGGAGGGAGACACATAGAGGAAGTAGGGATATATATATATATATATATATATATATATATATATATATATATATATATATATATATATATATATAATGTTTGTTTCTGTTAATAGCCTTCTTAGGTTTTAACTCTTATGTTTCGAGTATATATTGTCTGTGTAAGGAATATATTCGCAAACTGTGTAAGTATCCAGTTTCAAGAAATAGTTAGCCATAACGAAAATTGTATAAAACGTGGTAGGGTAGGATAGATTAGTTTCCTAAAATCAGCCCTTATCTAACTTCTTATCATAAAACATTATTTATGATATAATCAGGTATACATGTTTAGTATCTTGAGATATAAATAATTAGGTGTAAGGTCGTAATTCCTGTGCATGGCGTGAACTGTTTGTGTATCACATGGGGAATGGGGTGGGTGTACTTAAGGATGGGAAAACAAATGGAAAACAAGTAAATCCGGACATGTGTATATTAGGGTCTAGCAAATGTGAGTTGTGTTAGCTGATTAGACGAGAATGACTTTTAAATGAACAAATTAAGAGTATAGTAGTATTCTGCTTTCAAATGGTAACAAAATATTTTTCATGAGAGAGAGAGAGAGAGAGAGAGAGAGAGAGAGAGAGAGTTCATGCTGATTTGTACTATATAGATTAAATGAGCAAGCGAGATCATATATCTTACCATAACTAAAATTCCTTATCGAACATATTTTGATGTATTGTTGATTTTATTGCAAGCGGTTCATACTCTTTTATGCACTTTTGATGTTTCCCAGTCGTTTTAATATTTTGTTTAAATTTAATTTACTCTGGCTTTTCAGGGTCCACATAAACATGTTGTTTTCCGTGGCCTAAAAAACACAATCACTGCTTCAGATGTGACACAAAAAATTGTTGCCTCTTTTAGAAATATAATGTTCAGTCTAATATACTTCATTTAGCAGCTGTCTAGCAATATTTTGACTTCCATTATATATATATAAAATGTAAAACACGAGTTAACAAATAAAGAAATAAATACAATAATTGAAATTTGGGAATTGAGAAACTTTCTTAAATCAAACTATGTACTTACCTCTTCCAATGTGTACACAAGGCCCTAGTTCGACTGAGATCTACGTGGGTTTTGAAACAGTGGTGTGTTGTAAATGAAGATAACGTAAAGCTCTCGAGGTCATTCGTTACTTCCTCTTTACATTTTACGATTTCGTAGGACAAAGAAGTAATAGTGGGAAACTGTAAGGGAAAATATTATTGCTTTTTTTGCATTATTTATATATAATACAAACTGTAAGGATTGATGCATACAATATAATTTGGCTTTTCCCCTGTGCATGTGCTTAAAACAGGAGATATCAGATTATCTAGCCCGACTACATAATCACAGTCCAGGTATCTTATGCAATGTCAAAAATGTAGTCAATAAGTTGCCTAGTAATGTTCGTACACGTGAATGACACCAGTGTTGGGAACGGAATTGCAACACAATAAACAAATCCACGGTGCTACATACATTAATATAACTAGTGAACAGATGCCACATCATGACTTAGGACTCCAAATAACAAAATTTAAATGTCAAACAGATTTAAATGTCTTGCGTAAAGTAGCAAAATGCAATTTAGTTCGAAAGATAACCATATACCCCAAAATCTCACCAAGACGAAAATGAATTAAATTGAATTGGTCTTGTTTAGCACCCAATATGTGTCTCTTATAATTTATGACAAACGGTGTTAGAATTTAGAGACAAAATAACACCTAATTAAATATAGAAGTACAATTGTTTAAATAGCGATTTTAACTATGATAACAAATATATTAATGAATGAAAAGATTGAAAATCTGTAATAGCTGAGCGTTGAATACAAAACGATATCAAGTGATAATCAAAGTCTCATCACAAATTACATTATCAAATTAAACAGGAAACTGGCGAATCAGTAGATTCGATCAATCACTAGTGAACAAGAAAAGTTTGATGACTAAATTGATCAATCTTCCGTCAATATAAATGTGTTTCTATGATATATAAGAACAGTGTGAGTGTTATACTTCAAATTAAATTTAATATGTTATACGATGGGAATATCTCCCTTTCAATACTTTCTGAAGCATATTAGACGTGTTTTAAAGACACAGAGAGTATAACCATTTACCAATAGTCTTAATTTATTTGTAGGTAACACATGTAGGTAATCTTAACTGTTAATGAACTCGAAAATATATTTAAAGAAACGAATATTCATTACTTACGTGTCATGAAAATAAAGATTCCGCCAAGTCACATTGAACATTCACATAGAGCCATTCACATGTCAAACAAAACAACCAAACATCCTTTGTTTTGAGTAGTGAACTTGCACTCAGATCACATATGAAAGTTTAGATAAAATATTAATACAATGCTGATAAATGTTCAAAACCTTAGATCGCCTAACATTGCTATGTTTTGTGTTTGATATTAACGGACCTATTGGTGAATATATGCTCTATAAATAGCTCCGTAGCAGACGCGCTTAATGAAGCATGTAACGCTGTAATAAAGCTCTATAATGGCCAAGAAATATCTTTAGAATAGTTAAACTAATACAATTATAAAGAATTGCAATTACACGAGTTTAATGTTGTTTCGCTTTTAGTTTATCGTGATATAAGCTGTCAGTTGGCAACTTAGCTTACATAACACCAATTGTTTTTGACTTTTGTTTCGGTAGGGTGGTGCTGATATTTTTTTCTTTAGCCGATTCTAGTGCCTCCACTATTAGCTCTGTGTTAAAACCCTGACTTATCATGTGCTAAAACATTTTTTAGGGTACAATGGTATACGCCTCAACGTTGCAGCTAATCTTAATCTACCTGTTTCTTTCTAAAATGTGGAATAGTATGTAGGACATGTCGAATATCTAATCTAATCTAATTGTATTAGGGGCAGATCTTGTATCTAACTATAACCTACATATACATGCACAAAATCAAAATTATGTAATCTAAAATAAAGTCATATATCTACTCTTCATACACACTCTTTTCCACTGATACTGTATACTAGAATTTCCAAAATATTATATTAAATGGGAACAATTACTTGTAAACTTTATCCTTATGAGCAAATGTATTTAAAATTAAACGATAACTACCCAACGTCATTGTTAAGCACTTTATACCTACTAAAAGATATTCAAATGTCCTTAATGAATGGTTCCTAATTTCAATGTTTAAGTAATAAGGCAAACTTGCTATAATTGATTTTAATAAGCTTTACAAAAACATCTTCTAAATATCCTACTGACTTCATTGTTTCAGTTTCTCAGCTAAACTGTAACTTGACACCTTGTATTTGAGTATGGTGCTTATAATACCATATTTACCCAAAATATATGCTTCTAAATTGAACAGTGACTAACGAAAAGCTTCTTTAACACAGATATCCTATTATCAATATTTTCGGGAGAATTTAGAAAATTTATACACAAATATATCTTTTTTTCTAAAACTTATACATATATCATATCACCTGAAATAACTAAACTTTAGCCCGATAATAATTACCTAAATAATCAAAACTCCAGACAAAGGTACGAGTACGAGTGATGAATATATCTATATTTTCTTCCGTCTTGACATTTTATTTTAATATTATTGATCAAATGTGCAAACTAACTTGTAGTGTACCTTACAGAAGCCTAAATGTTACTCTCAAATCCTATTCACATCAGTAATGCCAGTTAATACCAATTGAAATTATGAGCTCACACTGTGTTCAGAATCTCAATGTTTTTTTTATATTAATGCTTGCAATTTGAATAAATTCAAACAATCAGATATTTACAACCCATAATTGCGCATAACATACATACATTCATCCCTACGGATAATTCTTGACAAAAGAGCCAACTGCACTCCAAATATAATGTATCAATAAGACGCAAAACATCATTAGTATTAATAAGTGCTACTACATCATAGATGCGACTACATTTATAAATATGAATTGTATTGTTATAAGTGAGAGGAGAAAGACAAGCAATGTGTAGACGCAGAGTTAACTCTTCAAAACAACGTAAGGAGTGTTCCTGCATAAATGCGAACCTGTGGACATTTCAATCCTTTGTAAGCAAGGTAATGTGATACATTGTAATTAATGTCGATCTTGATTCATATTTATTAAATAAAATCGGACACTGGGGTTTAAAATATAAAGTTGGCTTCAAAAGGAAGCACCAAACAAAAATCAAAGATACAGTCCTAAATTGTGACATTGCACCAATTTATATCAGTCGGTAACTCAGCGGAATGGTCATTTGTAAACGACATGATTACATAGCTAACTATTTTCCATGATTTTAGGTTATAGATAACGTCTTGTTGTGCTAAGAATATTCCAGAAACAAGCTTGTTTTACAATTCATGGAATGGTGTATGATAATGACTCTTATCTAGGTCTAGTGTGGATGTGTATATAGAGGGAATTGCTTCACAAATAATGCATTTCCATATTAAAGATCAGCCTGTGAAATGTCAGCGTTGCCCAGACACATTGTGTGAAATTTGTATCATTGGTATTGTGAAAACTATTTAAATCCCATGGAAAATGCGACCATTTCTCTGTTACAATTTAGTAAGCACATCTTCTCGATATGACCGTACAATTTATTTCAGGTCTTGTAGGTCAATTTGGATTTCCTTAATCGAGGATGGTGTACAAGTGTTTCCCAAATCAATTGTTGTTGGTCACGTTTGTGCCAATTTAAGTTAGTATGCAAAAATATCATTGTTTTCTATTATATTTTAGTCTCGGAAAAAATGTATAGTGATTAAATATTGGCATTGATGGCTGCCATTCCGTCGTTAAAAGGAAATTTCAAAGAAATTTTTAATGGCAATTAAGGTTGTATTAACATCTGTGTGATTTTAATTACCTTTATCTTGTTCAAGATCTCATAGACCTGCTTGTAGTCTTTTGCAATGCAGGCATTTTCAGCATTCTTGAAGTGTAGTTGTTATAACTTTTGATGTTTAAATGGCATCCCATTTCATGTCTTCCCTGATGTTATATATACAAATCCTTGCATGTTCCCTACATTGATAATTATTTAATGACCCTTTAATTACAGTGTAGTCGCCTTATTAAATGTAAATGTGCATAATTTTTGTTTTAAAAATGTGATATTTATAGACAGCAAGCAATTAATGTTTTGTTCTGAGCTGGTGGAAAGAACAAATTGTATACGGTGTGGGAATATCGAGGCTGTTAGGACGAGATTATGTTCCTACGTCGTATCAAACGAGTATGCCAACCCAATTCAGAACATAACACAAATGTGGTTACATATTATTACATATTCCATTTGTTTTCAAACATTAAAAACAATATTAATGGATACTTTCAGAAACATGCATTGTACATTTAAAGTGTAGAACCCTGAACATGTACACGTGTTTAAACATGTTAAGCCTATATAAACGATGCTGTTATATCATCGTCATGTCGTTATTTGAAATAACGATTTACTCTTTAGTCTTGAATGTTGTAATGATGTACAGAAAATATGAAATGATTTAATCGGCTGTCAAAGACGATTAAATATTTCCCACACTTTTTAAATGGAACAGAAGTTCCGGCAGTAAGTAAACTATTCTATAACACGCAGCTTACCGAATATGCACTTTACCTTCAAGTACATTTCAGGGGAAATGTTACAGGTTAACATTCTAAATAATAAAGTCAAGTTTGTCAAGAAATCCCACTCATTTACAATACATTTAAACTTATTAATTGTATGTTTTCAGTTAATAAAATAAATTATTATAAATTAAACACTATGGAAGTATTTCCACTTAAACTTTATCATAAAATATTATTCAGTAGATCATATGGTTTTACAATATCTCTAAACTATTTGATATGAAGAATCTGCAATGGGTTTATTAGCCACCATCTTGATATATCTGTTATTTAAAAGTGGTCCAGTATTTGAAAATGACATTTGAAGTTAGGATAAAACGAAGGGTACACGAATTGTCATAAATTCACTATCTGGGTTGTCGAGACAAGTTTCTTGATCTAATTTAAACGTTAGTTAGAGAGCATTGCGAGTGCTCTAGGTATCTATCTGTACTTGATGTTCTGAAGATACTGTTCGTGAAGGAGAATGGATGCGAGAAGATAAGTGTTTTTCAGTTTATTGTAGGGATGTAGGGTTGTATGTGTATAGCTCGATCAAGTCACAATAATTGCTTTTGCTGTGTACACAAGTTTCCATTAAGAAAATAAAATAGTAATAAACGTACGGTTAAAATACAATTGACAAACAAACCACCCAACCAGGCAAGTTGTTGTTCTTGTAGAATTTACCGCCATTGTTCAGCACAATATAGGCTAGATATATGGCCATTGCAAATGGTGGAGGAAGAACCCTAGAAAACATTGCGAAGATGATAGACCCACGAGAAGCTACTGGCACGATTTCTCTTGTTCCAAAGTAAGCCGAGCCTGAGACTCAAAGCCACGCAGACAGATGTGAGATGGCAGTGAACCGGAACGCTGAGCGCTTTAGGGCAATCGGGGATCCACCCACCAAATAAACAAGTAACAAACATGCAACATCAACAAAAGACAACAACAAATAAAATGGTCTGCCGTTGAAAGTATACATCCGATCAAGTGCGTAATTTCAGTAATGCGTTTTCCATACTAAAGTATGTTAAAGTACTGAAATTTTAGCAGTTGTATATTATATATACCATGTGATCTTAAAACAAGTATACATACATGCATTCATATATACATGCATATATATACAGACCGACAGACAGACAAACAAAACATACATACATACATACATACATACATACATACATACATACATACATACATACATACATACATACATACATACATACATACATACATACATACTGTTACGTATATTTGATTTAAGCTATTTATTTTTATTTTAATTGTTTGTTAGTCAGAGTCAAATTCGACATTTTAAGTTTAAGATTCATTCATTGGGAGATGACCTGTACTTTACAAATAAACACCAGATGTTGACTTCATTTCCGACCTGGCTTCAGAGTTGTAAACAAGCTTTTAATATTATTGTTGATTCCAAGGACATTATGGAGCTTTTTTTTACAAACATCTTTCTATTTTTAGTTGGGTCATACGGTGTGCACGAGATTTTTTGAATTAAATTTGTTGTAAAGATTCTAGAAGATCATGTGACCCCTTCCTTGTTTACGTAAAAACATGTATACAAATTATGTTTTAGAGCAATCTATTTAGTAGAAGTTGGGCTGTTAGAATACTAAGTTGTTTGTCGTTTTCAGTTATTTTAAATTACCTTGTACTGGAAATTATTCAATTCGTTTGGATCAAGAGGATTTATTTTGTTATTTATCTCGAAAAAAATTGTGGTCATTGAATTTCATAAGCCCAGAACTGACTTCATCACGTGACATCTTCTTCCATCTTGGATGCTTCACTATGATTCGAACTGGGAATTATTAGGACATTTTATTACCATGACTTTTGGATTTGAGGATTAATTTGGAAATTCATTCTTAAAACCGTAAGTTTATTTTTCTTTTCTGGAAAATATTTGTGCTTAATAAATTGTTTGTTAAGTTTTTACAAGCTTGTTATTTTCACTCTTTCTATCTTACTGTTTATTCGAGCCTAAGCACGTAACAATACATACATACATACATACATACATACATACATACATACATACATACATACATACATACATACATACATACATACATACATACATACATACTTACATACATACATACATACATACATACTTACATACATACATACATACATACATACATACATACATACATACATACATACATACATACATACATACATACATACATACATACATACATACATACATACATACATACATACATACATACATACTTGATAAGCCAGCTATACGTTATAGGCATATGCATATATATTTGCTTGGTGAGAAAAAAGAAAAATGTTGATATAAGTGAAGAATGTCTTCAAGTACATGCATGACGAGCAGTCTTGTTTATTATATTTGAATCAAGTAGTTCATCAATAATTTATTGTCTGCTATATCTTGATAAAATATTACTGTCCCGGTTGAAAATCTCCAAGTCTCTAATAGGTTATAAAAGTTAAAAAGACGGGTTGTAAAAACGTAATTTATAGTTTTTCATAAATTACGCAAGAATACTTGACATTGAAATGCTAGCGTTTGCATCAGGAAGTGCAAACGGTATAAAACGAATAACGGGTGTCGAGATAGGAAGATTAAAACCTAACATTATTGTAACAAAACGTCTTAGTAACACAAAAGTTGCGTCAATTATTACCTTTTAGCAAATAGTTTTCCAAATGAATTGTGCAAGACACACACACACACACACACACACACACACACACACACACACACATATATATATATATATATATATATATATATATATATATATATATATATATATATATATATATATATATATATATTATATATATATATATATATATATATATATATATATATATATATATATATATATATATATATATATATATATATATCCTACAATGTAATTTTCTAGGTGGTGTCGAATAAGAAAATAACTTCCAATCAGGAAAGAGTAAGAAGAATAAAGAAATTTTACATCAGGTGTGAAAGGTTAATTGTTCCGAGTTAAGAAAATACGTGAATTGCAGTTCCAAAGAAACTCGCATTCCCAAACCCTCCCATCCCCAAGTAAATACATTCAATGGTCCGTCTCGTACTGACTTTACTTATTTTTAGGTGATATTCATTGTTTCTCATTCTGTGTTTGTTACAATTTACAACAAACGGTGCAAGATTTAAGGGGCAAATTCAATTTTTTAAAGTTTAAAATACAATTGTTTAAGTAATGATTTTAATTCTCATCATAAAACAATTATGTTTGAAAAGAAAGAAAAACGAAGATATGTGAGCATTGAATACAAACTGAAATTAAGCTGAATTAAATTCTCAATATATAGATCATTACTGATTTAGATTGCAAGGTTACAGAAGAGAAGAAAAGAGACACAATTGGCAAAAGATTAATTATCTTTAATACTAGAAGTCTGCCAAAAAAGGTCCGCTCTCCAATATTTCGAAAATACCTGAATTAAATATTTCACTGAATTTGTTAGATTTGTTTCTTCATCTAGATTTATTCAGTGGTAATAATTAAGAAAATAATTCAATAAGCACAAATACTAAATAATTATTTTTAGATATACAAATATATATATATTTTAATTTTGACTATTATAAGGAGAAAAAATACATTTGCAATTATTCTATTAACTTACGGTTTTAAGAATCAATTCCAAAATTAATCCAAAAATAATTTAAAATATAATCCACTAGAGAAATTGCAAAAGTCCTGGCAATAAAATGTACAAATAATTCTAAGTTTGAATCTTAGTGAAGCATAGAAGATGGAAGACGATGTCACGTGATGAAGTCAGTTGTTGATAATGAAATTCTAGGAGCACAATTCTTTTCCAGATAAATAACAAAATAAATCCACCTGATCCAAACGAATTTAAATAATTTCCAATACAAGGTAATTTAAAATAAATCAAAACGACACAACTTAATATTATAACAGCCCAAGTTCTACTAAATAGTTGGCTCCAAAACCTAATTTATATACCTGTTTTTACGTAAACAAGAAAGGTCACGTGATCCTCTAGAATCTTTTAGAACAACTTTAAGTTCAAAAAAATCACGTACACACCGTATGACCCAACTAAAAATAGAAAGATGTTTATAACAAAAGCTCCATAATGTCCCTGGAATCAACCAATCATTTTAAAAGCTTGTTTACAACTCTGAGGCCAGATCATAAATGAGGTCAACACCTGGTGTTTATTCTTAAGAGTACATGTCATCCCACTTTCTAAAAATAATATCTCCCAACGAATGAATCTTAAACTTAAAATGTCAAATTTGAATCTGACAAACAAACAATTAAAATATAAAATAAATGACCCAAATCAAATACACGTAACAGTATGTACTCATTGAGACTGCTGAAATTCATAAGGCAATCCAGGGGTTCATATGGGAAATATGAGGTTCTAACTGTAATGCGTCTCATCATTTACCAAACCACACCCTCTTGAGCCCTCAAGACTGTTGTTAGACTGGTTAGCGGTTCGTTTATGGGGCTGTGTGAGTTGGTGCCTGAGGCTACCATGTCATAAGGTACCTTCGAGGATGATATGGGGTTTTGTTGTCTTGTGTATATCTCTAAGGGTGCTAAGAGGTCATAAGGCACCTTAATTACACCAGTGGAGATTCTGTTGTCAATATATCTTTAATTTTTTTTAAAAGTTATATTTATTATATATAAACCAGATTTCCGGTAACAAAGGCGGCTACGTAACGAAGCTAACGTGAGCACACAAATATTCAGAATATTTTCTTTTTACTAATAAAATCATAGAGGCTGATTTCATCAACGCTCACACAAGTAAAAATCTTGTACCTTAATTTCATTTTTTTAAAAAACAACAATTATACAACTTAAATGTTTTATTTATACTATATATTTGTTGGTACCCTGATGAAAAATCAGCGCGGATGGACAGTTAAGATTACACATATAGACTTGTTTGTAAAGTTCCTCTATCGAGGTCAATTAAGCTACCATATTGGTAAGTGACTTTAAAATTTATCCTCGTTAAAACATTTTTATGACACATAAACGAGTATAAAACGTATCCCTTTCTGGGCCTGATTTGATTTTTTTGAGATTTATTTGATAGTTTCCAGCAATAGCATCACATACTTGATCTACTGCGATCACCGAGGTTATATTTCCATTTCCAGGTGATATGTTTCTATCTCCATCCGGGTCATTATTTTATCTGAGAATAATATTATGAGATGTTATTTTTCTCCGACGAGCGAGTATTTTAGTATTTCTTTAGTTTATCGGTTTTCAGTGCTGGTGTTACAAATGTCTGAAATGGGAAATGTTGTTCGTTGTTTTAAAAAATTCATAATACGATGGTTCTCTTGTTCCGTCGCGTTTATAATACTCTTCATGGATTACTAAGTCACGAATTTGTCGATTTATATACTCGATATAGTCTATGATGTTATTTAAATGCTGAATTGTGTCGATAATTTGCTGTTTTAGGTCATCATAGTACTGCTGTGTAATACTCGGGTATAAATTCCTTAATTTATCAAATATGTGATTAAGTTTAGGAGTTACTGTTTGAAAGAAATTTCAAATTCCTTTCGGTGAACCAGGTTATTTGGTATGTGGTACTCTAATAATGTATTAATATTTTATTTCAACGAATTACCATAATCAATCAAAATAATCATGATAAAATGTTTTTCTGTACTCTGGTTGTGTTATACATTTGTTCACATCTGTGGTAAAATCATTTAGGTTTGTTTCATGTGGTTTTTGATAGGGTGAACGTTCAGGCCATCCTAGCACAGTTTTGATCAATGACTGATAAATATTCACAACATGGTCAGGTGAGGTTATTTCGATGGTGGCTGATAATGTTGGTTCTTGGACTATTATAGCAAGTGTTTGTTCTTTTCCTGTAATGGATTTTAATCTACGCTGGAATTCATTCTTGATTTGTTCGATTTGATATCACCGAATGGTATAGATACAACGTTACATTCGGGGTTTCCATCCTTTTCATTTAGATTTGCAAACACCAAGGGACTTATCGGCTTTCGATCTGATGTTGGGTCTGCTGTAATATACTCGTAATTTTGCAAGCACAATTTCGTTTACCGGAATTGCCATCGGAAAGTTCACGCTGAATTCAGGGTTAGTTGAGGTTGTTGAGATTATGAATATTTTGGTGGGGTTATATTTAAGACTATTTGTTGCAGTAGCTCCTTGATTCCATTAAAGATATTATTATTCTGTTTTTATAATTATAATATCACTGTATATCGCTGTATCATAGATCTTAATCATTTCCGATAGCTCATTATCGGATATTATTGTTTCGTCGAGGCAGAATGATATCAATACAGATAATTGGGAAAATGCGGCATTATCGATATGTTATTTAATTATATAATCATGTAGTTTATTCTGACTGAATGTGGATATTTTATTTTTTAGTTATATTAGCAACCCCTGTAATTATTGTTGCCGCTGAAACACAAATTGCGACAATTGCTGGTACAATCATTATTAACCTTGATAATAATATACCCGTTCCAGCAATAACAGCTGAAACCGAATACACGATTATATAATCGCGGGTAATACTGCTGTTCATTCATTATACATTCTTAAATCAATTAAAAATTCTTCATACCATGTGATGAACACCGATGTTAAATTATCAATATTAGGGATTAGACTAAATGTTTTTCGGTGACCCTTTATCTATGACTGCATTTACGCTATCAACGCTTGTAGATGAACTTGATGATATCCTAATTTTTACCGGCGAAATTAGGGTTAACCTATAGATACAACGGACCTCGGCAGTAATTGAAAAAATGCTATTTTGAGGTGTCCAGGTGAAAGACCCATGTTTGTATCAAGTACACGGTATTGATATTTTGTTTATTCCGCATTTCAATCATATCAAGCTTGTCAGCAATAGCAGGAAAACACTAACGATATTATCCTGCGTTTGGTTAATCCTATCAATAGTTTCATAGGGATATTTGGCGGTTTTCCAAAGAAATTATCAGCGGATTCATCAATTTGTTTAACACTTCTACGGACATTTCGAAAAGGCAACGTTGATAGTCTCTTATTTTTTGTATCTACACAACGTTTTTTTTACTCCGTCGGTGTCAGATGTTGGATCACGAAGTGATGTTATTTTATTTGGGTTCATGTCGATGGGGCCTATCATTTTGTAACCGTTGAAAACAAAAAAAACTTCTGGTTTACTCGTACCACTGGAATGAGGCACCGCTATGGGAGTTTACGGTTCCTCCATTAATTTTAACTATAATACCGTTCAAGGAAAGATTACTCTTTATCAATTTTCCTTGTTTGTCTTCAAATACAACTATTTCGTTTGGACCACACTTGAAAGATTTAACAATTCGGTTATTTAATTCTCGATAATTTGTATATATTTTTGGTTGCCAATATTTCACCGGTGGGTTTGTTTGTCGAGAGAGATCTCCCGTAAAAATCAATCATTATTCTCTTAAGATTTCTCTAAAAAGTGATTACTTGTGTATTCTTGCATGGTTTATGGGGTGGTTTGGTTGATTTTGATACAGCATCAAGAACATTAATTACTCGTTGACCGCATAGTGGTGGGTCGGTTAGTATCTGTGTTAGTAGCGTTGATATCAGAGTGGAAGTTTTAATCGATTAATATAGTACATAAATTCTTTTGGTGGTTCTAACCCAAATGAATCGAAATAAACAATTTGACGCGGGTCAATCGCGTATGCAACCCATTGAGTTCCAGGTACGGTGCTGTTATCGAGATAAAAAGAAATCCGGTTTCAATGTTGTTTGGCTATTTTGGTAATTGATCTCGAATAAAAACACCTCAGAAGGTTTTTTTTCTTAATTTTTAGTTGCATCGATTAAACTAAAATTTGAGAATGTTATTAACTCGTCTCTTTCAACTCAGGCAACTAGCACTGTACCATAAATACGGAATCCCTGATAACCTTTACACCGTTTCCATTTATGTGTATCTTCGTCCTGTTGCTTTCTATAGTGCCATTCATGCCGCTGTTCCAACCGCTCCTAACACCACAACTTTCGCGAATGCTTGGGCGGCCGCTGAAATCAATGCTGGTATGGCAGCGAAAAGTGGAAATATACCACCTGATTTAATTGTGTCTTTCATCGCAGAGAGAGAGAGAGAGAGAGAGAGAGAGAGAGAGAGAGAGAGAGAGAGAGAGAGAGAGAGAGTAACCTGAACACCTTATTAAAATCTGATGTGCATTATTGAAATGCCTAATCTGACGCGCTGTCAGTGATTTTTTTTCTGTCTACGTGTGATCTAATTGTTTTTAAAGATATAGTAGTTCCTTCTCTTTTAGCGGAATCTGACTGAAGTTTTTTAATATGACCAGCAGTCAGAAAAACACTAACGTGACTATATGACGAGTGATCTAATTGTGTTATAAATGTTCAACCGGGGCATCAACGAATCTCATTCGTCCACCAACATCCTCGAGTAACACCGACGGCAATTGCTCTGAACTCTGCGATAATCCCCGACCTACACGAGCTTGGAAGTGTACACTAACGACGGTATGTCTTGTACAATCAATATGTTCCAGCGAAAAGTAATAAATCGGAGATCGGTTTCTAAAATCTAATTGTGATATTTGCAGACCAGGATTTACATTCAGATCACGTCCCATAAATGTCAGCAAACGATGATATGCAAGTGCTACTTGGTTATGATCGTAATTAAGTAAAATATCCTCAGATGGTTCTTGTTGACCGTTTATTCTTAACGAGACTTCAGAAACACCCAGTTGCAAAAATATCATATGACTATGCGTTTGTAAATTTAATCTAGTAACATCCTGTAGCGAGAAAAATATACGTTGACGCACATAAACACTTTGCTGTGATGCCATATGCCATGAAAATGTACCGTTAATGGTACTTTGGATAATATCTGTTTTTGTTGTTAACCAAGATAACAATGATTTACCACCTGTATCCATACATTATAGTAATGTTTCTTCTGCAGAAATTGATGGATTCATTACTGGCATCCACACTGAAAGTTTTGTTATATTTACGTTACCATCAACACCAGCACCATGCCAGATGGCATTATTATCATCACCTTTTCGCACGAGGATTACTGTATGTTTAGCTCCAAAGATAACCTTTCAAACATTTCTGCAAAATCCAAATATATGAGACAGTGGAATTGCACATGAAATAATATACGCACTCCTTGTAACATTGAGACACGTGTTGCTAAGTTGAGAGTGGCACTATCTTCTTTTATAATATCAAAAGCAACATCTGGTCCAACTTTATATCCATCTGCATGTGGATCAGATGCAGTAGCTTGTGGTGTACGTAATTTGACATACTGAACATTTTCAGCGTGATTAGTAATATCCTTGGAAAACATCATAGATGGGCCAGCTGATCTTGTATAATCATCAGAATATCTCTCTAACACTATTATTGTTGTGGCAACATCATCATCCTTCTGAATAGATTCACTCTCTCTACCATCAATCATATATATATATATATATATATATATATATATATATATATATATATATATATATATATATATATATATATATATATATATATATATATATAGTAATAATTCCATTATTAACAAAACATACATTTTCTACATACGATTTATTAGCTGCAACATTTGTTACGAGTTCTCCTACGTCAATACATGCCTGGGCGGGTACGAAATAAGAAATATCGAATTGTATCCTGAACATGAAGTTCAATCCTTGATTGGTTATTTCGCTGTATTTCGTTGTAAGATAATCGCGTACAGATTCATCTTTATGAACCTGTACCTCAACATCAACTGCGGTGTCTGGTGAAGATTTGAACATTTTATTATATTTGTCTCGATCTATATCGCGATCTCAAACTATTTCCAGCTTTTAAATTTGCATTAATATTTCCCTGTGCATCAGCTCCTTGATTCACCAAGGCTGATACTTTTTGATCCGCGGCTTGGTTTATTATTTTACTGACATTCCCGGGCATGATTTCTGTGGATGGTAATTTTGCTGACGGCGGTTTTTGTCGCATTAGTTGTGTTAGTCTTTTTTGGCTGCAGAAAACGCCTAACTGGCAATATTACCAATAACACCAGGAGCTTTTTCATCAGTAACATTAATATCTTTCATCGATAATTGTTTTGTGATTGGTGCTATTTTGGAAGCCATCCTTGGAAATAACTTTTGAATAATAAGAAGCCATCCTTGGAAATAACTTTTGAATAATATCCATAAATCGTTCTGTAAATGGATAATCGTGAGTTTACTACGTAGGCTTGGTTGGTTTATAATGGTGATAGTGTATGATCATTTTATCTAATTGTTATTTATCTAATCGTACTGATAATCAATCACTGTAGTATCCATCAAAAAGGTCATCGATAAACTCGCGATATACTCCATATATGTCCATGATACCACTTTGAAATTATTGTCTACAAATATCAGCGGCTTCATTTATTATTTTAGGAGAATTATTTGCAGCTCGTTTACCCCCTATGATAATTTCTCATCGTGCTATCTTGGAGAGAGTATTAGTAGGACAGACAACAAAAACACTCCTCCAGGCACTGCTTGGAGTTCCACTCAAAGAAAATCCTTCACCACTACAATAACCAGTTGCACCACGCACATCATCAGATTCTTCTTGGGGAGATTCCACCAAACTTTTCAAAACATGTTTTCTGCTTTTATCTCTTGTTGAGGCGGAGAACGTTGATAGGAAGACTCTTGCTTTGACGATTTGTTTTCTTTCTTTTGTTGTTTTTTGATGTTTTTGTTTCCCTTTTTGTTTTTCTGATTTTTGTTCTTTTAGTTTTTCATATTGATCATGGCTTTGTGGAAAATGAAGTGATAAGCCTGTATAGTAGACAGAAATATATATAAAATGACACTCATTATATTGTCACAAACACCGGAATCAATTGAATATTTGGTTGTTATGTGGACTAATAACCGGCTGCATACAGTAGTTTACACCAGCCAGGAAGAACTTATTAGGCTAACACAGTTGGGATGATGATTGCAGAGGTCCCTTCAGCTAGGGTGTCATATTACCATGGATAGAAACTATCCAAATTTGTGGGGCCTGTCCATAAGTATATTAGTGATGAATAATAAAAAAACTGAAACTCACACAATTTCTAAAGAAAACATGCTGGAAATTATCAGTACACATTATGTAATGAAAAACAAATCGAGACTGATTTTAGCTGGTTGATGGTTAACAAATATGAATTTTGAATTTAGTAACTTAGAACTTGCCGCTTGACCAACTTATTCGGTAGGTTCTTTCATTGGATTCTTTTTCGTAAGCGTCGACAAGAAGCACTTGCTGCATTTGTTCGGCAATTCGTTTTGTTTCATCTTATGCGATCGCCGACAATGTACATCTTATGCATGAGAAGAGAGAAAAGCTACACAATTAAATCACGTAAAAATCCAACAACATAAAGAAGAACAAGCAGGCTTGAAACAATACAACTAACCCTGACAGCAGAAGAGAACTTTTACCTTGAAAGAAAAAGAAAGAAGGAAGGAAAAAAGAAGATTAAATAGACAAGAAGAGTATGAGATAATGGAAATATCACTTTCTGGCCTACGACGAATGCCCTGAAGAATATAATATATAAAGTCGGTAATTTTTGCTCATTATTGCTTGCGACTTTACCAATCTTCACATCCTTCCTATGTGCTTCTAACCTTGCATTTTTGCGATGGCGCCACTATTTTCGAAACTAACACTATATATTTCAAGTATAAAATTAAAATTTCACGACACTATATGATATATATATATATATATATATATATATATATATATATATATATATATATATATATATATATATATATAATTATGTACATCTTCATTTATCTCTGTCCGTACACAGGGGCCGCAAGTGGCCGAGTGGTCTAAAGCGCTTTCCAAAACGAATCACTGCCGTCTCACCTCTGTCTGCGTGGGTTCGAGTCTAAAATTCGGCTAATGAAGTTATGTGAGAAAGTTTGCCAGTAGCTTCTTGTGGGTCGGTGGCTATTTCCGGGGGTTTTCCCGGTATCATCCTCAACCAATAATACTGGCCGCCATGTATAGCCTATCGTGTGCTTAAAAATGGCGTTAAACCCTAAAAACAAACAAAACTGTCCGTCCACCTTATACCTTTATACAAGAACGTATTCATCAAGTCAAATAACTCACATTAATCTTAAACCATTACCGAATGTGGTGAGATATATGTTGTTTTTATTAGGAAAATATCGGTTTGTGGAAAAGGACTTGCTTAAAATTGAAAGGAGGGGAGAATAGCGTTGTAATTAATAGATGTGATGGCATACACAATGCGATTTGTGTGGATTGGAGCTGATTTTGGTGAATTTGGTTTGGGATTTGGGTGGATTTTAGTGGATTTGGGTGGATTTGGGTGTTTCGTAACACTGCATACAATGTACCTCTCTAACTGTGTATTGATAAATGATGTTGCCAGCTAATTACAAACAAGTAAATAGGACAACCAGATATAAGCAAAAAGACATACGTTTTTTGCTAATAATTTCTTAATTGTCAATTGACAGAATCCCTCTACCCCCCTCTCTCTCTCTCTAATATTAAAGTGAGAAGAAACAACATAGAATAATTATTTGTTCGCATATTAATTTCTAGAATTTGTTCTCATGACTGCAACATGACTATTATTTCGTAAATTGTAAATATATTATCTTTTTCTCCTCCTATTTCAGGTCCATTATAAGTGCAACAGTCCATCTCCAAATGCCCAAGCGAATGTACTGGTGAGTATATATGATTCTTTCATTGACAACTCCATCCAGGGTGGTTGGCGGGATTGTGGCAGGTGCGGTGTTTTACTTTAGGGCTGGGATATCAAAACTGTCTCATACTACAACCATGATTCCCTCTCTCCCTCATCCCATTCATCCATCTTCTCCCGTAAGGATGAAACACTTTTTTCTCGGATGATAAAAATTATAGGAGTCATCGCACCAACTCCTTTCGATGCAGTTTCTGTGGAGGCGGTAGTTACGCCCCTGTGTAAGATCATACATGCGTATAAATATGTATATACTCAATTTTTATATATATATATATATATATATATATATATATATATATATATATATATATATATATATATATATATATATATATGCTGCGGGAATCAGATAAGTGACAAAACTTAAATTGTAATTGTGACCCGTCTATTAATCAGAAAAGCGCATTTTTATAATTTTATAAAGGTTTGCATTGCCATAAATATATGAGTATTAATTTATCAGAATACATGAAATTGAAATGTGAAAAGAACGTACCACATACATACATTCATTCATACATACATACATACATACATACATACATACATACATACATACATACATACATACATACATACATACATGCATGCATGCATACTACCTGTGTGTGTGTGTGCATTTTGATATAAGTGAACAAGATGTCACATAGCTGTATATTTGTATTTACATTCTAATAAAAGTACTCAGGTGGTTCATTATGTCCTTACGTACATACCTATTACTGGAAACACGATTTAAGAATAAAGCATTATTTAAACTACTACATTTGAGGCACTTAAGCGCGTATGCTGGACTTGAACCACCCGATCACCAACTTAACACAATGGAGTTATATGCAGTTTCTGTGGAGGCGGTAGTTACGCCCCTGTGTAAGATCATACATGCGTATAAATATGTATATACTCAATTTATATATATATATATATATATATATATATATATATATATATATATATATATATATATATATATATATATATATATATGCTGCGGGAATCAGATAAGTGACAAAACTTAAACTGTAATTGTGACCCGTCTATTAATCAGAAAAGCATTTTTATCATTTTATAAAGGTTTGCATCGCCATAAATATATGAGTAATAATTTATCAGAATACATGAAATTGAAATGTGAAAAGAACGTACCACATACATACATTCATTCATACATACATACATACATACATACATACATACATACATACATACATACATACATACATACATACATACATACATACATACATGCATGCATGCATACTACCTGTGTGTGTGTGTGCATTTTGATATAAGTGAACAAGATGTCACATAGCTGTATATTTGTATTTACATTCTAATAAAAGTACTCAGGTGGTTCATTATGTCCTTACGTACATACCTATTACTGGAAACACGATTTAAGAATAAAGCATTATTTAAACTACTACATTTGAGGCCCTTAAGCGCGTATGCTGGACTTGAACCACCCGATCACCAACTTAACACAATGGAGTTATATGTTTATCCCGATTCAAGTAAATGTTGAAATTGTAGATAGATAGGTTAGTATTAATATTGGTAACGTGCTTTATTCAAGAACTGTTCAAGGCAGATATGAATGTTCTTATAACGTAAATCTACACAAAGGGCTCAACATTAGTCAGTGACGGATTGGTGCGTGCCTCATCGTTAACAACAAAAGGTAGAATTACATTTGTAATTTGTTTGAAGCAAGACTATAATACCTTTTGAACAATGAAAATAAGTTATGCTTGTAAGATCGCGACCTTTAGGTTATCCCACAGTGTTTGCTTATAACAAGTGTCCGAGAAGCATTCTTCGTAACATCTGGTACAATTTTCATATGAAACCTGAAACAAACAGACATTAACTCTGTTTTCGACACCACAGTAGCGCGTTCGGTGTGACCTTTTCTTTTTTGCTTACATCTTTACTGAATTTTCTTACCCCAATTTTATTCACTGAATTTCAATTGTTGTAAATTAAAACAAAGAGAAAGCAACGTTTATTTTATTGTATCAATGACTGACTCATTGACGTAATATTCCCCGTGGAAGCGATTGCATCAGGTTTATAAAATTCAAAAAAAATACATAAGTTTGAACGACAGCGAATATCGAAGAATCACAATGCAAGAGAAATGATAAGTAATAAAGATATATCAAAACTGTTCATCTTGGTATGGCGTACTAGGTATTTGTCTAATTCTACTAATAACACAATGAATGCCAGTACACAAGATATGTATTGTTAACCATTAAAATTTCTTTTGAAACAGTAAAGACAATTAATATTTTCTGTATGTGTTTGATATATGTTTGAGATTTCATATTCCAGCTGCATGTGACTGATCTTGTAGGGGTGGGCTATTATAAAATATGTCTTAAAAACGAAAGGTAGGTATCCAAGAAATATAGTTTTGTCCAAGAAATATAATTTTCTTCTCCCACTAAAATTTTGAAAAATAGTATCTTCTCTAATAATTCTGAATCCAGTCGACTTATAAGTCATTTTGTTAATTTTACATAACTTATCGCTTATTCAGGAAGATACACACATATTTTATTAGTTTCAATTAGCTCAGAAAAACGCTATAGTGAGGGAACGTTTTCCATTCGTTTCTAGTATTTCTGGTCTTTTTAAAGAGACTAATTTTTGTAACTTCAGTTTGTGGTTTGTCTTCAAAATATCGATGTTTCCATGATACCAGTGTTTACCCTGCAGTAAATATGCTGAATAACATGATGAAAGTAATTTCTCTCAGATAAAATGTTCATCTTGCTTTTTATTTCAGATTATATCATTTTATAATTTTATTTAAATTTCCAGAACAGAAGTATGTAGTCAAAGATCTGATAGTATAAATAACGGTTGATGACGTCATCACCTTTCAAATATTTACGACTGTTGCTATAGGTATAACGGTACCAATTGCGCATGACCAGATGGGTGGAGCTTAAAGTGCAGGCAGTACTAGAGGACAACACGAGCTATGATTGGTGGATTATGTAAGAGTTGTACTTTCTGTTAGGCTTGAAAAATAGTTTAGCCTCTTGGCAACATGTGAATTTATGTTAATTCCTATATAGATCATATTTTGTATTTTTTATGATTTTTTGAAAATGTCATAGACATGACTGAAAATAAGTATGTTGTGGCTAGATAACTCATACCCCTGTCTAGTTCCAGCAGAGTTATCTCTCTTAAATGCAATGGAGTACCTGGTTTTGTCATCATTAAATTGACAATCTAACATTGTTCTCTATAACAGTGTGTGAGATGCTTGCTAAATTAGGATAGAAAATATATTTATCTCTCCAAATATTAGCATTGAGGTCTATGGAAAAACAATTGGTACCGTGATACCTGGATCTGGTAACTTTAAAACGCAGATTCTGCACCGTGTTCGGTACAATTATTAGACACCAACGGATATTTACTGCAGGGTAGAAACCGGTAGAATGGGATACTTCCGTCAGGAAATCAGCCTACATTGGCTAATGTGACCGTACTTGTGAAAAAAAAGGTTAATTCGCCGGTTGGATTCATGACATGGTCATGTAAGAGCTATGCGTTGGTAAGTAACTGTCTTATGAATGCATGTGTGTAATGTTTCAGTCTTCTTGCGATTCTGAAGCGATAAAAGACTCGTGAGAAAATGTCGAATCGAGCGAAGGGTTGTGTTCACGCTTGCATTCCTTGTGTTTATATATATATATATATATATATATATATATATATATATATATATATATATATATTATTGTTAAGGGTATTTCATTTTGTCAGACATTTCGCCGTACTTTATTGATAAAACGTCAGACTCCTGTGCTATAACATTGTTATGGTGTCGAGTTACTTCTATTGTATTTGTCACATTGAAAGGTCAAATATGTATTAAACATACAGATAAGTGGGTCGCACGATTCACCCAAAACCACCCAAAACCTGCCCAAAACCACCCAAAACCTGCCCAAAACCTGCCCAAATCCACAAAAAATATGATGCTAATCATACTCATAATCACAAGAAAACATTGGATACAGTATTAATTTATTGAAACAGGCGAAACGATCGACTGCCTTTATTTTTTTGGAAGTAAACATTGAAACAAGGGAGACAAATGTTACTATCTATATTCATCACCAGTCAGAACTGAACTATATATATTCTGGACAAAATCAAATACAATAAACAAAGTAAACAAATAATAAATGCGGCATAATTAGTCGTCGGTTTCAACAAGATAGTAATATTTCCAATGTTTTTATTGTGGTTTTGAGTATATTTCATTTAATTTACATCATGTTTTTTGTGGTTTTGGGCAGGTTTTGGGTGAATCGTGCGGCCGCAGATAAGTTGTTGATATAAAAATGTGCAAACCTAAATGAGCTTGATGTACAAGGTGTTTGATAAAATAAACGTATGTGCCAATGTCGTATAGTGTTTTCGTTCGAGTGATGATATATTTTCTTGAGATAATATATGTTTGGATCTCGGTCACTTAAATATCAGATTTTGCAACGAAACGTTGTAGGGAAGATTTCCATGTGCATGATTAGATCTATACCTTATGCTAATTCCCCCTACCCCCGCCATGAATAGCCTTGGGCTCCAAAGCTTCAATTAGCCCTGTACTACGCTGTGAGAAAGTAGTTTAATTACACATGCAGAAGAATGGTGAACATATCCGGATGTAAAATGTAGCTCTAGCTATCCTTTGAGACCTATCAATTAATTGTCAATGAGGATGGGGTGAGTGTGGGGCCTAGGAAGTTCTTGCCGACTAGGATATTTTTTGTTGTTCTTCCTTACAACAAGTTCTTTATTTTATCAACGAGGATAATTCATACAATTGTTTTCTTCTTCTGCAATTGAGTGCAAGAGAATTTTTGGCAAACCTTTTGGGGATTGGAAATTTACTTTTCAAAAATTAATAGGAACTTAAGGAATTTTCAGTTAACGGTCCCTTAAAAGTATTTGACATTACACATCACGACAGATGTACACATAATTATGTCGTCTTATGTCAATAAACATTTGAATATTAGAACATTCTGATACAATATATCTAGCCAAATTAGAAAACGTTAGTTGGTTTTGGCGCTTTCATATCCGCGATGGTTTTGTGTAAGTCAGGTGTACTTGAACTGTGGGGTGGGGGGGTACTCAACTCATGACCACTCTTATTGACTATGAGGGTGATTCAAGTCATGTCCATCCTTTCTAACTGTGAGAGGGGAGACTCGACCATTCTTGATAACTATGAGGGGGATTCAATTTATGTTTATCCTTTCTAACTTTGAGAGGGGGGGGAACTCATCTCATGACCACTGGTGTGCAGTTATTTGATGTTCATCACAGGCTTGAAGGCATTTGTTACCAGTAAAACAAAAATGTCTAGTTTGTAACGAAATGGAAGTATTTTGTATAACATTATAAACATCTATCAAAAGAAAGGTTGCATTAAATGGAGTCACAACCTATTGTTACCCAATTAACTGAAGTTAGTCAATATTCATTTCTCCATGAAGTCCCCACTTAATATAAGAAATCCATCTTAAATATAAGAAATCACGCTTAAATATGATGGATTTATTTTTTAAATTTAATAAATCTCCATTAAATATAATAAATCTTGCCATAAATGCAAGTAAGCGCAGAAAATCAAACACTTTCCATTTGCCATGATCATAAATAAACATGTAATATTCTTTATTAATAAAAATCTGTTCATGTAACCACTCGACTTTTAGAGTTTATGAAGTCATGGTATACAGGAATCCCCAAATCCCCATATTTATTTACACAGAAGATTGTTGTTGTAGGATTTAATGCCATTTTACAGCACTATATCAGCTATACCTGGTGGCCAGTATAAATGGTGGAGTTAGAACCTGGGAAAAGTCCAGAAACAAACACCGACCCATGAGAAGCTACTGGCAGTCTTTCTCACGTACCCACATTGGCAAAGCCCAAGACTTGAACACACTCAGATAGAGCTGAGATGGTAGTGATCTGTAGTGGTGATCACTTTAGACCACTCAGCCACTTGGGGCCTCTATATAGAAAGAGTCAACATTGTAGTGAAAATGAACAGTGTGTAAACAGTAAAATTAATGTTAAATGATATTTATAAGATAAAATGTAAGTATATTCATATCGAAAAGGTTATATATGTCTGGCTTGGAAAATGATAATTATTTTCAAATAGTTGACAAGACTTCACATTTTTCATCTTAGACTATTTGGAGTGTGTCATCTCTTCATCAGTTGCTTCACACAATTTGTTTCATATTTGTTTTAGGTAACATTTACAGCAATTGGAGGAAACTTAAAAAAGTTTTGTCTTACAATGAGACAGGTATAAACAAATCTGCTTGTAGGAAAGGAATAATGTTTTTTTTTCTTAATGTTATAATCCATGGTATACAATACAATAGCTTCTAAAAGTATATGGTTCCTTGTGACTTTTATGTCAGGAAACTGAAACAAGAGGCCAATTGGTGTAAATTGTTTTTTTCCTTCAGAATTCCTTGATGATCTTGCTTTAACACCATATGTTGAGGAGCTTAAGTCAGCCTGGAATGATGCAGATGCCCAGTACCCTGAATTGACCACTCTTCTTAATCTGGACTTCTCTGAACTGGCCGCTGACCTAAGAGTGACAGTCACTGAGACCATGAAAAATGCCACCTTCGAGGAGGCCATTAACATTCTGTGAGATAAGACTAAAGGCATTGTTCAAGACTTTTTCAAAGGTGTGCTAGGAGAAAAGATATTCCCTCAACTTGAGAACACTATTGATGTTATCGTACAAAAGGTAGGCTTTATTTGAGATCAATGGTGCTAATTGTGAAAAACATATTGGGAATACAATCTTCAATACATAAAATAACATAGTGCTTGTAACAGAATTGTTACCGAGCGGATGGTGGATTAAATGAACAACACAAACACAATGTGTGAAAGAAAATATAAATTTATGAAATAAATTATTAATGAAAAATAATGATGTATCAACACAATAACTCATGCGTTCAACCCACAATTACACTCACAACCATTCACAATACATGAATAAATTAAATATTAATACACAGATACAAAGGAATCTCTTGGACTATACACAGATCCAAGGAACCTTTACAAAAGTTATATTACCGCAAGTATAAATTGCGATAACAAATACAAAACATCAAACTGTACTATCGCACGTATGGATAGCGACAACTAGCATGAACATATACATGTATTTAATCAAGTTGCTAACTTTTATTGAGATTCATGTAATCCCTTGAAATACTACTGTGATTTGAAGTAACTATGTAAATATAACAATGTATTCAATTGTACTACAATTGCAACACACACATGTGTCTCGACCCTGTATAACCGTACGATTCACCAACTGTTGAATCGCCGCCCAGTTTCCCCGAATACCTAGGGTTAACCAATACTTTTATCGGCCGTTTGCCCTTCACGGATCCACCACAGTTATACGTACAGGCAGCATACAGCATCTACTAGAACCAACGTTCCCAAATACCTAGATGTCACCCCGGATGTTTACACCTCTAGACAGCTCCGACACTCAGACTTCTAGATTTCCGGATATTTACACATCACGACAGATGTAGACGGACAGACAATCCGACAGACAGACAGTCAGATACCTCAATTTGATCTCACAATCAAATGGCACAATTAATCACATTGAGCTACAATTCAGAGACGTTCAGCTTCAATCAGATACGTTCAGAGATTTTCAGCTACAATCAGCAACAATTTCAGAGATGCTCTGCTACAATATCAGAGACGTTCCGCTACAATATCAGAGATGCTCCGCTACAATATCAGCTACGATATCAGAGATGCTCCGCTACAATATCAGCTACGATATCAGAGATGTTCCGCAACAAATCAGCTACGATATCAGAGACGTTATCAGCCCTTTGGCTGGAGATAGAATGACAAGCTATCTTTCCTGTGATAAGATACTTTTGGTCCCGTAATATTTATCAGAAATATTCTGCCTTATATACCCTCAAATAGGTGAGCAGAATTCACGGTAAAATTACCGTGCACCCCATGATTCTAATGTTCCTGACTTCACGTGATTCGTAGTCAGGCACATGCAAATCGTTACACGCCGTTTACCTTGGAAAAAAACACTTATTCACCCCAGGTAACGCATGTACGACGAAACAAAAAAAAATGGTGAAATTAGTTTGTATTTCAAGAAAAATAATAAATTCAGTTTTCGCCTAATTCTGTGACAGTGCTCATAACTCTTGTGTTTTATTTATTTGCTTGGAAAAAAGACTCTAAAATAGATGTAATGGACCCTTCCTACAAAATAGCAATTATAGAGGAAAACAAATTTTCAAATAAATTATATTCACTGAGAATACATGCACAATCACATCATATTAGCTTTCAGTGCTTCATTTGCAATATGGCAGGTTAATGTTCCTAATGTAATGTAATTGGAGAACATATTCGAAGGAGAAATTCTTGACTTAATAGTCAGTAATATAAGTTTGCAGCACTCTTTGTTTTTCATACAACATACTATTATGATGATCATGCTGATGATTAATGTTGTTATTGTTGTTGTTCTTCTTTATCTTATTGTTATTGTTATCATTATTGTTCAGGTAATGTCCATATATAAGTATTGGGACTTGGAGAAGAACATTAGACAGTTTTCTGACATGATTGATGAGGAAGAACACAGCCTGATTCAGTCTGAAATTGAACATATTCCTGTTGGCATTTTGGAACTTCACAAGTCCAGAGTTATTGTCTTCAATCTGGAAAAAGGAGCAGTAAAATTTGAAATGTACTTACCTGTCCAAGTAGAGAACCTGCAGAGGATTTTGACTTTCAGCATGGATAAGTATGTGGAAAAATTGCTGGCCAAACTGAAACAACTTTTAGAGAAGTACTTATGAAGAATGGACATCTCAGTCTGTGATCCACTTTATTACTTTATGCCCTTCTCTGGTAACCCTCTGGATTGGATACCTCCATTTGATGGTGAGTCCATTATTACAATGTCTACATGCAGTCTTACTTTGCTAATCGGAAATCATTCAGTAAACAAATTTTATTATTAATACGAGTGAAATGCGGTATTTCTAATCTCACCATACAGTGCTTAAAGGTATGTTCCCACATAAGTTGTACTAGCTACATAAAAACTAGCATTTATTACCTAGAGTTGTAGATATAATCTGTATTCACTTTCAGGTAGAGGAATCACTTTTGACAAAGATGTTTTAATTTGCTACCATTTGCTTTTTCCGAAGTTATGTCCCTTGTACTACATTGCCAACACTGTAAAACTGTGGAGTACTATCTATCACACATATTTCATACAGCAAAATAGTTTATAAAAAGTATTTTAAAAAATTTAATTTATTTAAAAATAATTTGATAATCTCAAACTGACCATTTTTTAAAATCTTTTTTTTCTTTACGAAGCAAAAAGATTGGTATCTAATAATAATCAAATTTATTTAAAATAATTAGATACTCTCAAACTCACCATTTCTTTAAATCATTGTTTTTTCTTTACTAACCTTGTGAATAAGATTTATGTTAAGGTGAATTTACAAATGGGTGTGGATAAGGATTAATGGGTGAGTTTAGTTGTCTGAGCTTTGTATCAACAACAAGATTGGTATCTAATAATAAGAAACATTTTGTTTCATGTGTTTATATTGCATATATTCCAAGTCATGATACAAATAATAATGTAGTTTTATATGCATTTATATTGTATATTTGATGTTGTGATACAAATACTATGGTATGTAGTTTTATACATGTATATGGCTTTACCACTTTTAAACTATAACCTTCTACCACACAGTGAAATATTTGTAGTTTTAAGAAGCTAAAAAAGTATCTTTTATTTATTTAATTTTATTTTTAGCAAATATTAGATAGTAACATATTTTTAATAAATCATTTATGTGTCTTATCTAGTAATACAAGTGTTTAGTTTTACAACTTTATTGAGTGGAGCAGTTTAAGTTTGAATCAGAGGAACAAGACCCTTGATTACTTTGCAGTCTGCATATTTATCAATCAAACCAGCATTTTCATAGCATTTCATTATCTTTGAACTTTTATTGAAACACAATATAAGCTTTTAAAAAGTATATTCAATTTAACGTTTGCAGCTATTGTGTGAAAACTGTTTGTACTTCTGTCTTGTAGACATTTCTGTTCCTTCAGTTCCTTCAGTATTATTTACTTGTTCTTTGTTAAAAATATTTAAGTTTAACATATTCAGTTTGGAAAAGAGGGTGGTAGGTTGAAATGTTTATGAAAAGCTTAATAGCTTTTGTTTGCATATTCTTAGCCTATGCCACAGTTTCTGGAAGGCACCACATCCGAACATTTGATGGTCGACACTATGACTTTGCTGAAAGATGTAACTACATTTTGGCCAAAGATCGAGTTGACAAGAACTTTACCATCATCCAGAAATTTGATGGTCTACCATGCAGCGTGGAGTGAATCTCTGGTTGTGATGACAAATGGAAAGACGGTTGAGATCTATCCCACATACCAGGTGGGTACATGAATCTGCAGATCTGAATCAGAAAAATACCTACTTACAATTTTAAAACAGAGTAACACATTTCACAAACTGTGTACAGGTTGGATGTCTTGCTTTTGAATTTTGTTTTTGTATTTTACTGCATAGTCACACAAGAAGGTTATTGAGTGCCATGCCAGTAAGAGAGAAGTTCCTTGTGCAAGGTCACACCATGTTAGGCATGAGAGGTTGATTTGAAAGTAGGATTCAAACCTGAATCCTATTGGTCAGGAATCAAGAAGTTACCTACTATAACATGAATTAATGTTTGTTTCTGGTTCAAGAAGCCACATCTAAATACCTGGGTTTCTTTTAAAAATGAGCTGTCCTGATGGTTTGTTGATTGAGTAGTTGCGTGCAGTTACAGAAAAAGATCAGGATACAAAACACCACGATCCTCACAGATAAAACTCTTTTGGAATATATTGCTGCCAAAAATCTGCTTTGAACATTGATAACATAGTTACTTTTCTCTCTGCATTAGTACATGTGCACATTGATTGGATACTAACTACAGTAGAACCTGTATTGAAAGACCACCACTTCTGCCAAACAATAATGGTCTCTCAAGACAGGTGGTCTCATAATATGTTATAACACAGTATAATCAATAAATGTGCATGGAGATTCTGGTATCTCAAAATAGGTGGTATGCCATGGTAGTGGTCTCTCAAGACAGAGTTTGCTGTATTTTACCTAATCACCAACTGAAATCAAGTAAAGAAAATGAAGGATTAAGAACCAGACTATACAAGGTGGTTCAGATGTGGCCCATTGTTATGTACCACAATGTCAGCAATGTCTGCACATTGGGTAATTTTGGTGCAACGATACGCCATTCCAGTAAACATTGGATAATGTGTTGTTTTTGGTCAAATATCCAATTTGAATCATCGTTTTGTTAAGGAAGTGATATTCATGAAGTTTACAAAAATATCCCACATTTCTATCTTAGTTGCATATGAAAATGTGATATCTAAATGTTAACATAAAGATTCACTCCATGACCTTATTGAACTTGTAACCCGGAAAATCCTATTTACTATGTATCTATTAGAATTGTATGATAAATATATTATATAAAAGATGGAAATGTATCCCTTTATATTGCATTTTAATCCAAGTTTCCAATTTGCAAGAAGCTGTCCCACATGCACAGAATTGTCTGCTATCCAAAATATGAACTTGCCACCCAAACGCAATTCTTAAGATATACCTCGGCATATAGTCTGTTTCTAAATTCTTATGTAATTTTTTCCCCCATAAATGAGAATTTATAAACAAATTACATCCTATTCATTGATGGTTTTCTTCAACATAATGTCTTTTTTTAATTATAAAATGTTGAACTTTACTAATATTTTTACAGGATCAGTTTAGTTTGCATAACATCTGTTACCATGTACATGTATTGGCACTTTTATGTTGAAGATTGTAAAACCAATTATAAACCTGACCTAATTACGCAACTGAAATGCTGACAGAAACAGTCCAAAGTCATCTATTTCATTTCCATGGCTTGATCAACAAACATTACATCTTTTCAAAGCTGGTCACGAAAACACAGGGGTGGTATTCAAAATTTATTTGGAACAGGATATTCCTGTGACAATTGCCTGTTTTAAATAGTAAGCATTGCCTTTTTTATCAATTGCCTCTTTTAAAATAGTAAGCATTGATTGTGAATTTGGTAAATACATTTTGCTTCAATATCTGTTACGGAAACCTTAGGTGTATGGAAATGCCAGACAGCTTTGTAATTAGTATATTATGTGGTTGTGTGCTACCTGTAACATTTTCAGCCATGTGATCTATGTCTTCAGGTGAAGAATTCCAGACATTGTCTTCCTGGTTATAATGTCATATCATCACAGTATGCACTAAAGCCATTGTAGAAAAAAAATCAGTAAATGCAGTAAAAATTGAGTGTGATGCAGTCATCAAGCATGTGGTTTTCTCCAGGTATCAGTTTACAACCGAATTTACAGTGTATTGGCAGCAGTGTTGTTCTTCCACAAAGGGAGGTAATCTACTGAGTAATTTGAATATGTTTTATTTCTCCAGGTATCACTTTGCCACCAGATTTATGTGTTGTGGCAGCAGTGTTGTTGTTCCAAAAAGGAAATTAATCTACTTAGGATTTTGAATATGTTTTTTTTTTTTTTTTCAAGCATATTGTTTGTCTTGGATGTGAATGGCCTGACACAGGTATCCTTTTTCTGGCAGAAGCCATTGGTGTTGACATCAGCAGTGTTAAGACCATGTAAAGTGTTGTCATCTTGAGTTGTTGTGTTCAAATGAAACAGTGTTATAACATTATTGTATGCAGAGATGCCATCCACTCATTATATTACTGAATTTCATTTTCAGATTCCACCGATTCCTCATTTTGTGGGACACAATTCTTAATGGAAGTTTTTTTATCAGGATACAGGTATAATGGTATAAAGAAAATTATTGCAGCATCAAAACTTAACGGAAATGACACAGCCTTGTTCTTCAAACTATTATATCAGAATGATAGAATATTACACTCACTTAATGGTTTCGGATTAAAAGCAGACTGCACTCTAGAGTTAACCAGAAAAAAACAATCACAGCAGCAATAAAGAAGAGATATTCATGCAGAAGGTTTTTTTTCATCATTATTTACAGCTATTTATGCTTTAGGGATCGGCGGCCTTGAGACTTAATATGACAAATGCATTGGCACATGATTGAATGTTACTGAGAAAGTTTGTTCCATTTATAAGACTGCACACAGTCAGGAATATTTATGCTAAGATTCTGATTGGCATGTTGATGGTTTGACATTTCTGCCATATACGTAATATTTGTACCCTAATGTATTTCATACACTACAAATTATGTCTATGTGTCAGACACCTGTCAATGAATTGTTTTAATTCAAAATGCTCTGTTCTTTTACTTATTCTGTCAATGAGCTGTTTTAATTCAAAATGCTCTGTTCTGTTGAACACTTATTCTGTCAATGAATTGTTTTAATTCAAAATGCTCTGTTCTGTTGAACACTTGTTCTGTCAATGAGTTGTTTTAATTCAAAATGCTCTGTTCTTTGGAACACCTATTCTGTGAATCTTATGATAGTCTCCATCAAACATGCCGATTCTTTTTTTTAGCACAGATAGGAAATGAGGAAAGAATTTTTTTATGTTAAACTGAGTCATGTTTCACTATTTTTTTACTGCTCTGGTGGCCATGTGGTTAGAGCGTCTGCCACAGTAGCGGAGGTTTTGGGTTTGATCCCCGGCCACGTCATACCAAAGACATACAAAAATTGTACTTACAGTTACTTTGCTTGGTGCTCAGCATTAGGAGGTTAGTGCTAGGGCTGGTCGGCCTGGTGTCAGGATAATGTGACTGGGTGGGGCATCATGCTACATGTCTGTGGCATGATGCCCCAGTGCTAGACATCACTATAAACTGAATCATTGCAGATATCATAGCGATATGACTGAACAATTGTTAAAGCTATGTTATTAATCCTAATCAAACAAACAAATAAATTTATTTCACAGGTTTTGCTTTCTCCATAGGTAACCATCGATGCACAGCCAACAGATCTTCCATATCAATATGAAAAACTGGTTATCAAGCGAATTGGTAACAGCATCCATCTTGACAATAGCAAGGGTTTGAAACTGATTTCTGACATTGACAACAATTTCCATTTCATCGGAATTAGTGGCTAGTACTTCAACAAGGTCTGAGGCCTGCTTGGAACATACAACAATGAGCCGTATGATGATACGATGACTGTAAAAGGGGATTTAGCCAGTGACATAGAAACTATGGTTGCATCATGGGAAGTGGCCAGGACATGTAGAACAAATCCAAACTTTGCTGACTCACATGAATCCACACCAAACTAGGATGAATGTTCTGCCATGTTTGATTCTTCCACCTCTTACTTGAGGCCTTGCTTCAGACAGGTAAGCAGTGAAGTATCTAACTATCTATTTTAAATGTTTTAATTTTTGTATGTGATAAATTGATTTGGTGACTAATTTGGTGAATCTTAGCCAATCTCCATGATGTTTTTCAGTTTAGTTGTTTATCTCCTTTTACAGGTCATATTTATCCGACATATTAAATTAAGAAAACTGATAAAGGAAAGGATGATAGTAAATATTTGTAAAACAAAATCTAAGTAAGTATTTCTTTCTTAGCACACCATAATGTTTATACTGACATTTACCAAACAATTTGATATTCATCAGGTCAGATCCCAAATCTTTTTTCTTCACTTTCATCTACAAGTTTCTAACCTTGTCTAATGGCATTCAGTTGAAGTTCAGCATCTGTCCTTCAGCCAGGCAGTGTCTATACACACAATTATAGACACTCTAGCATTTACATCTTGTAATAACTATAATAAAATGTTCTCCAAAACATTATTTAAACAAAGATTTTGAAGAAGTGAATATTAAGAATATTTACACAGGTTTTCATGGAGTTATGGCCCTTGATCAAATTAGGTTATTTCCACTGGATAATTTGGAAGCATTTTTTACTTTAAATTTTTAGTTTAAATTCAGCTGGATTTCCTCCAAAACCTAATATGAACAATGTATGAGGACAGTCATTATCATATTGTTATTCTGTATTTTACAAAACGATTGCCTTGTATTGCTTATAGTAGGTATGTTTATAATTTGTAAGCACTGTTGTAGTCATGTTTTATATTTGATTTCAGTCCAATTTTTAGCTGAGTTGAGGTTCATATTTATAAGGCCTCTGATGTGTTTGAGATTAAGATAGTGTTGTTTTGTCTTTACAGAGTTATGTCCTCAGTTGGTGTGTAAGACTTGCATTAACATTTTTTATCTTGATGTAAATTTAGTTTGCCATTAAGACAGGATCTCAAATTAATTGGATGATCAGTATATTTGTTACTGTATTTTTTTAAAATACATATGACCATTGATTATTGTAGAATAGACATCATTATGACATATTGTAGAATAGACATTGTAATGACTTTTAGTATAGACATCCTTATGGTTCTTTAAAAATATATATCAGGGGCGCCTAGTGGTCGAGTGGTCTAAAGCGCTTTCCGTTACGGATCACTGCTGTCTCACGTCTGTCTGCATGGGTTTGAGTCTAAGATTTGCCTAATGTAATTATGTGAGAAAGCTTGACAGTAACTTCTCGTGGGTTGGTCAGTTATTCTTTCCGGGGGTTAAACCCTAAAACAATAATAAAAATACAAATATATATCCTAATAACTTGTAGAGTAGGCAAGTTTTAATTATGTTTACATTGAGGCTTTCTGTTAGGAAAGTAATGGATGAGTTACAGATAAATAAATTATTAAGAAAATGTTTGACCTTGCTTGACTTGACATATATAAATTCACACTTCAGCTGTCTTGTTGTGGTGGACAAATTAATGACATGTTTCCTGCAATGTAAAAATCTGAATTTGTTAGTTATGTACATTTGTTTTATTCCAGCACATTGCCCCAGGTTTCTTTACCGAATCTGTATTAATGATAGTACAAGGAAATTTTAAATAATTATGATACACAAAAATATATTCTAATTAAAAATTGCTTTTTTTAATCCTCACTACTAGATAAACAAATAACATTTTTTTAAATACTAAGTTTTACCAACTGATAACTAATATCAAAACAGTTGTTAGATTGGTGAAAACTGCATTAATTAGATTCATTTATATGATTAATCTTTGTATTTAAGGTGGCCCCTGAGGAGTCAATGAAGAGATGTATGTAAAACTCTGAAAGCCGGTGTGACATAGCAGCCCTCTACATCCAAACTTGCAGAGAGAAGGGTGTCATTATACGCCTACCAACACAGTGTGGTATGTAACATATTTATCTTTCTTTAATGTAATCTAAACTGTAAACTGCATAGACTCAAATCTACTAGAATACTTTATTTAATTGATGTAGATGTATTCATGTCTACTTTGGGGGATTTGGCCGTCAGCCTGAGACTTTCATACACCATATCAAATTAGTTCCATTATTTGGCTAGGAACTGGAAGTTGATCACAGCAGTAACCTGAGTTGATGGATGTAAGGATCTGTTTTGTTGTGTAATGGTAAAAACATCTTAATTACTGTTTGTCTGAGCTTCATCTTCTGGCACATATCTATAATGAAAGCTCAAGGTCTCTGATGTTTTGTGCTGTGTGTTTTATATATATATATAGTGTGAAGGTGGGTGTGACTTGGATTAGACACTTAAAATACACATTTTTTATGTAAATTCACATTATTTGTTTGTGTGAAGAAAAGTAAGTACATAAAGATTAAGAGTTGAAAATGCACTCTGATTTATTATCAAGGTGTAAATCAGAATCAACTCACTCCAGGGACGAGTACATAGTAAAATGTTTACCCAGTCAGGATGTGTAGATGAGTGTGGTTTTCATGATTATTGAAGATGGTATTGATTTAAATTCAGTGGCATCATCAGCAATATCAATGTATTCACCTGAAATATGGAATAATATTACTATCTACCTTAAGCATGTCCCAAGATATACAAGGATTTACTTTGTTGCTTACATGGGGTGTCATTAACATCAGGCTGTTCATTGGTTTGAGACCACAGGGGCCCCGAGTGGCCGAGTGGTCTAAAGCGCTGTCTGTTACAGATCATTGCCATCTTACCTCTGTCTGTGTGGGTTCGAGTCTAAGACTTGGCTAATGTAGTTATGTGAGAAAGCTTGCCAGTAGCTTCTTGTGGTTCGGTGGTTCTTTCTGGGGATTTTCCGGGTTCTTCCTCCACCATTAATACTGGCCGCCATGTATAGCCTATATTGTGCTGGAAAATGGTGTTAAACCATAAAAAAATAATAAAAAAACAACATTTCTCGGAAATATTCCTGACTGCAGTTGTTGTCTGTTGAAAGTTTCATGTTTGAGGTGGAGGAAAACCAAAGCACTCCTGTAGTATTCCAAAGCTTTAGACTTAGTTGTGTCAGCACTATAGTCCATATATTTCATGCAATATTGTACCAACCTTTTTATAAGTCTACAATTGTTTTCTCTAGGCTTGGATGAGAACAATGTATTCAATGCAAGACCATCCTCCAAAAGTGAAGATGATGACCTACTGGAAGGCATCCAAATTCCTGATGACCAGTGTGCAAACCTAGCCATTGATTATGAAGGGGCCGTATTTGATGCCAGCCATCTGATTGATGGAAACCGACGACATCAGAGAACCTTCCTGCAGTTATTTGGAGAGAAAGTCAGTGATAAAGCAGAGAAACCTGAATGCCAGATCTGCAGATGTGAGCTGGACATGTATGGATTTGCTAAATCTGTGTGCCAGACCTGTGATTCAGATATTTCAGAGCCAGCGGTAAGCCTTGATAGCTTAATTAAGTTAAATTATTGTGCATTTTATGTTTGTCTATGCGATGATGGCTATATGATAAATTACCAAAGTACTGTTATATATTACTGTATTTAATCATTTTTCCATCAAACAAATTACCATCACAGTAACATTAGGAAATTACTTTCAGCTACCTTTGAATACAACCAGCTAGAAACATGAAAATGTTTTACTGTCTCAGCATCACTTATTTGAAAGGGAAATAACTCATATAAATTAATTCCCCAAGTTTTGAGATTTCACAGCCTCAGCCTCAGTCATGATCATGCAACTTTTGCTTGATTCACATGGGAAACTGTTGAACATAAAGCAATAGCCAGGTGCTGCATCCCACATGGATTGCCTTTGCCTTCCTTTCCATGTGTGTAAATGCATTATATTTTGATGTACTTGATAGCGATCCCTCCCATTACATTAAAGTAACCTTATGTTACTATTTGAACATAATGTTTTTTTGTGCTGTTTATAGAGGTAATCAATTAATGGTTTGATTAATCTTAAATATTGCTTTATTTGTATCAATCATTTTTCCAGTCTGCAGGGCAAGTTGAGTGTTTTATTATATATTACTTAATAGTGATGTATTTCTTCAATAAGTGACTTAAAATTCTGCCCAATTTTTTGCACATGTCCTTAAGTCATTTTTGTTCCTCATAGACTGATAGAAAAGTGCCAGTGAGGTAAAATCTTAAGAGAACATAAACTTGCATTGCTGGTCATCAGATAAAACGTAAACACATTTAGACATTTTTGAAGGAAAACCATGCAGAGCTGCTCAATAATATGGAATAAATGTAAACATAAAGTATATCTTTCTTTGGAATAGCATTATTGTGATACGATTGCATATGAGAAAATCTGGAGAACAAAAATAATGCATGTGGATAATCTTTATCTATGTGAACATCACATGATGCTGTTTTTAACAGGTGCCTTGTTAAAGAAAAGTCAGTTTATTAGATAAATTCTTATTCTTCAAAGCACAAACTCATAATTTACTGGTTTAACATTTATTGTCACTGTTTGCAAATTGTGAATTGTGTATTTAATTAATTCAAGTGTAGATCACAGACTAAAATAAATTATATTGCTTAAAACAAAGATAGTTAAAAATGAGAAAATGAGGTCCTGGGATAGTTCCAACAGATAAATAAGCACCACATAACGATTCATTTCAGAGATAAAGGTGTATGTATGTGCGTGTGTGTGTGGGGGGCAGAAAATGGATTTTTTAAAATGAATTTATTAAAAACTATGTTGGTATTTGGCATTTGCATGGATTTTTTTTATGTACAAAATTGACAAAATATGCAAAACTTTGATCAATGAAGATGTTTTACATCGCATTAGCATAGATCAATTTTGAGAAGTTGCCGATAATTGTCTGGAATAGATTTTGTACGTGGTAGTATTCTTTCAAATTACAATTAAAAATAGAGCTGAATAAAGTGACAAAACATATTTTGACAAAGTTGAATGTCCTTTTAAAAGTTGAATGCGAAATAAAACCCTTTTTGAAAAGAAAATATGTCTTGTATTCTTTAAAAAACAAGACTGTTGGTGTGCTTTTAATCTAGCATGAATGTGTTATTGGGAAATTAGTGTAATTAATCTCTATAATTTTGGGAATTGATTCTTAAAACCGTAAGTTTATTATTCTTTTCTGGAAAATATTTGTGCTTAATAAATTGTTTATTAAGTTTTTACAAGCTTGTTATTTTTACTCTTTCTATGTTAATGTTTATTTGAGCCTAAGCACATAACAGTTGTATAGTATTATTTTTACTGTAACATATAATTATTCAGTATTATAAGTGTAATTAATCATACAGTATTGTATAGTATTATTTTTACTGTAACATATAATTATTCAGTATTATAAGTGTAATTAATCATACAGGATTGTATAGTATTATTTTTACTGTAACATATAATTATTCAGTATTATAAGTGTAATTAATCATATAGTATTGTATAGTATTATTTTTACTGTAACATATAATTATTCAGTATTATCAGTGTAATTAATCATACAGTATTGTATAGTATTATTTTTACTGTAACATATAATTATTCAGTATTATAAGTGTAATTAATCATACAGTATTGTAATAGTATTATTTTTACTGTAACATATAATTATTAACAACTAGATTCCACTGTCTTATCATTGGACAATTAAATGTATACAAGTATTACTATTATATAAATCATATCATATTGTATAATATTAAATTATACTATATATTAAAATTACTGTAACAACTTGGTACTGTTTTTCAACAAGATTTATGTAATTCAAAGTGGTGGCTCACATTTATCTTCATAAATAATAATATTTATTGGAGAGCTTTCAAACTCAGTCTACTAATTTACTTCATCAGCTATGTTAAAAATCATGGTAACATACGTACATTTGATCAGTTATACATTTAAAGATTTATTGTTTCTTCCATTTTATCTAATGAAGACAGTTGATACATTTGTTAGTTATGTACATTTGTTTTATTCCAGCACATTGCCCCAGGTTTCTTTACCGATTTCATTGAGGGTCATGAAGAATTTAAAACACAGCTGAAGGTAAATTGACTTATATAGTGCAGCTTTATTTTATTTTCTTAACCCTTGATTGTTTGATTGATTGATTAGTTAGTTACTTGATTGACTGATGCTAATACCATGCATTATAATATATTGATATGGTTTTATACCTAGATTTATGAAGTTGTCACATACATTGCATATTATATTGATGTGGTTTAACACCTAGGTGCATGAAGTTATCCCATACATGGCATATCATATTGATGTGGTTAAACACCTAGTTGCATGAAGTTATCACATACATGGCATATTATTTTTATGTGGATTAAAACAGGTGCATAAAGTTATCACATACATTGTAGCAAAGTATTAGTAGTTATTATATACAGTATAAATCTTTTGTAATAAGTTTACATAGAAAATTGTTATATGCTGTTTTTATTAATGAATGGACTGGATGTTACTTTGAATGTTTTTTTTTTCTTCTTCAGTTCAAAAATACATCATGAAATATGACTGACTTAAATGTACATCAGGACTTGGCCAACTGAAATATGCATCATGACACATGACTGACATATAAATCAGGGCATGACTGACAAATATACACCATGACACATGACTGATAAATATGTGTCAGGACATGACTGAATATACATCCTGACAAATGATACATGACTAACAAACATACATCAGGACATGACTGACTGAAACATACACCACAACCATTGACTGACAAATATACACCATGACACATGACTAACAAATATACACCATGACATATGACTGAAAAATATGCATAAGGGTATGACTGACCGAATACACTTCATGACACATGAGTAACAAATATACATAAGGGCATGACCAACTGAAATATCCACCATGACACGTGACTGACAAATATACATAAGGATATGACTGACTGAATACATTTCATGACATTACTGAAACATAGCAATGTTTGTCATTTCATGTCTTTAACAAAATCCTAACAATCTCTCAGGATTTGTAACCTCTGGAACTTGTTTTATTTTCATATAAACGTTATATTACAAAGAGCAATATAATTCAGTGCAAAATACCTAACTGAATGTTAATTTTTATATTTTCTTTACAGGAATTTATGACTGGAATCTATTCCAAGTGATGTAACCTTGAGTAATGAAGAAAACTATGCTGATTCTCTGAATTCTTGTACAGATTGTGCAACAAGAAAACCTCCTTTGATACTATACAGCTTTTGATTGAAAATCCTGATTGTCAATAATTTTTTCATTCTCTATCACAAAAACTACATAACTATTTATCTGTCTTTTTATTATCCATTTCCATTTTCCTCCAGTTTTCATTTTTTGCCAATAATGAACGGATAAATCTAATTTCTGTTGTGCTCTTAATATAACTTTTGACTATAAATATGTTTTTGAATTAAACGTTCAACTTCTAATAGATGGTTAAATATGAACAAAACAATAAGGTTTTGATGCATTACATAGAAAGACATGATAATTATTTTCTAGTTATCTTTTGTTATATATTGCTGTAGCATATATACGATATAAAATGTAAGCGATGTGAAGCTATATATATTTTATTGTCATTTATAATTCAGGATTTATATATAATTCATGATACAAAGCGACATTTATCTTCTATTTTCAATCTAAGGCATCCAAAAATAATCAGTATTCACTACTCATAAATGCTACTAGAGTTTTTAAAAATAGACTGAAAATGTTTGTTAAGAATTTCCAGACCAGCTTTGTAAAAATGAATACATGTGAATTTTTAGTATCTTAGTTCAAGTATATTCCCTAGTTACATTGTTTGACATGTATTATGATAATTGTGTAGACTTAGCATATTAAAGTTTGTTAAATAGTGATGAATTTTGCAAAGGGCATAACAATTTATGTTATGATTATGTGATTTCCTTATTTGCGTGTTTGATTTATCATTTTCGTTCCATTTTGTGTGACGAGATTAGAGTAAATAAAATACTAATGAACTTTTAGTCTCTTTTTTGTTTAACAGCGTTCATTAATTTTCTGTTCAAGTATTATGCAGCCTGTAGTGAAGAAGCATTCCCTGTTAAAAATAGATTTTTTTGTCAATTTAAATGTCTTACCTGCAACAAATATTGCAAAGAATGGTTCATTGAAGTGTTATTTCATCTCTCTGTCCATCATGTGTCGACGTTAGGTTATTATTTTTGTTAAACAGCTATATTATTAGATTTGTGAGCAGCTGCATTGTAGAGAACAATACTCTCTAGCAACGAAAGGAAATTGAACTCAAAGGTTAAGATTACTTATGCAAATATTTTACTTTTACATGGTTGATATGTAGTTTTCGTATAGAGTGAGATACATAGTAATCCATTTGTCCAGCCATTAGCTCTTTTTTCTCCATCCATTATTTATATTTGGCACTCATTAGCACAACTGGTCTTGCAGTATTGATGGATCACTGAAACTGGGTACTCATTATGGTCATCATAATCTGTTGGCAGTTAATTGTAATTATGTTTGAAAGAGTTATGTCCCCTATTTAAACAGCTACATCAACATGGGATCGGAATAGAACGAGGGAGTGTTGGGACGTGTATTTTAATAAGCTATTTGCCCTTCATTTATATTGCTTACTTTTGGATTTTCTATATTTGAAATGGATCAATTGTTATCTGACACTGCAAAGAAACTTATTATAGGATATAAAATATTACCAGGTGTTTGGGGGTCAAAAATTCAAAGTCAAGGGAACAGTATTTGGCAAGATTTACTTGTTTTGAAAAAGATCAAGAAAGAAACTTGTTTAATTATAGATGGAAATTTTATGTGATTCGTCATTGTAAACAGTATCTTTTGGGATGTCAATAAAAAGTTCAAAGTTCAAAAGTCACATGGTAATTTTTTTTTTAAAACCCACATTTTGAAAAACTGGACACAGCAGCCAATTTAAACTCATTATTAACAGCTTGTTAAGATTTGTTAACACTATTTTCATTTTTAAATAAAGATCCTGAATCCTAGATAGGGGGCCCCGTGTGGCCAAGTGGTCTAAAGCGCTGTCTGTTGCGGACCACTGCCATCTCACCCCTACGTGGGTTCGAGTCTCGGATTCGGCTAATGTGGGTATGTGAGAAAGCTTGCCAGTAGCTTCTCGTGGGTTGTTGGTTCTTTCTGGGATTTTCCGGGTTCTTGCTCCATGAATAATATTGGCTGCCATGTAGAGCCTATATTGTGCTGAAAAATAGCATAAAACCCTAAAAACAAAAGCAAACAAAATCTTAGATTCCCATTGTTCTTGCCATGAAACATGAAGAAAAGATTTTATATGACATACTCACTTGTCAATTTTACCATGTGGACATGATGAAGATTTTATATGACATACTCACTTGCCAATTTTACCATGTATACATGATGCAGGTTTTATATGACATACTCACTTGCCAATTTTACCATGTGGACATGATGAAAATTGTATATGGCATACTCACTTGCCAATTTTATCATGTGGACATGGTGAAGATTTTATATGACATACTCACTTGCCAATATTAACATGTAGACATGATGAAGATTTTAGATGACAGACTCACTTGCCAATTTTATCATGTGGACAAGGTTGCAGTCAGAGAAAATCTGTAATTAATGTTTTGGTTTAATTTATTTTCAAATTCCCTTGATAGGTTTTCATCATGTTCGGGATGAAATCATTATGAAGCTAAGATTATTGAATTATGCAACAAGCTTGCTCAACCATTTGATTTTTGGGTCAAGGTTACATGTTTCAGAGCACTGCTTTGATTGTGGGTTGAAAATGTAGTTACCAGACTTTTGTTCTTCTATTTCTTTAAATGTAATCATAAATAGCATAGATTCATAACAATATAAATAAAACATCCTTAGTAATATTGTTTGAAAGGTCAAGGTCATGGAGTTAGAATCGTAACAATAGAATTGAAACATCCTTAGTACTACTGTGTTTGAAACGTCAAGGTCAAGGAGTTATTGGTCATTGTTTAGCTGAGGCAGCATATTACATGGTATATATATTTTAACTTAAGCAGTGATAATGTATTGTATAAACAAATCGGAATTAATTACATCAAATTTAGTTAAAGCTGCTTTTTGTTGATAACTATTTTGGCATATGTTTGAGAAAGGTACAAATTAACTCAATAGTTTTTACTATGAACATTTGCACTCTCTTTTTTAAAACTACCAGTATTTAGTTAATGTTTTTGTTACATTGTTCATCCATCCATCCATTATCCATATTTTTGTTTGCTGGGGGAAACTCCATAGTTGTTTATGATAAATAAGTGAAATTTGAACCACATTTTGTACCAGTGATGTACCAGTGACGTCAACATTCTTAGTTCATCAGCTTGAATATTTTTAATGCCTTTATCCATTTTCATTATTCACACTTTCAATTTGGAGCAGAGCTCGAGAAGTCTATCACTTCTCATTACACTTTATAAATACCATTTTCCTATATATAAAATGTTACAAATCATTCTGTCTCATAGTAAAAATGTTGATATTGTGGGCATGTCAACAAATCCATTTTTCTTATCCTTCTTGTAATATGATGGGGATGGGAGATGTAGCTTTTATTCTATCCTTCTGTTTCTATCCTTGGCTCCGTCCACAATATGGGTATTTTCATTTCTGGAACATAACTTTTAAACTGTTCAGCATATTTTGCCATGATTATAGTCTTTTCATAGCGTATAGAGCCCTTTCAAGGTTATAAAAATGAAGTAGACTGTCAGATTCTGTATCAGTGATTAGTTGTGGGGAACAACCCACTGGTCCATAGTTTCTCTTGGGGATGAGTTCAGCTAATTTGATAAACAAGAAAAGCAGAATTCTTTTTCATTATAAATTGACATTTAATATTATATTTCTGTATATAAAACAAGCTCTGTTCTAAAAATACGGGTGACAAAAATATGTATAAAGTACAATTACAAAGAATATGCCAGTGAAGATTTCCAGAAAGGAGCCAGAATTTCTTCAAACTACAGCAATATATTGTTATAATTTAGAATTTAAAAATATTAAAATAAAATAAAAATTCTAACGAATATTAATGACGGTAATGTTGAAAAACAGGAAATTTTTAAATGAATACTTATGATGCTTAAGTTAACAAGTACACATTTTAAAAATATATTCTTGTCAAAAAAGAAAATGTGGATTTCCAGGAAATACTAAAATTCACATTGTGCATCAGTCCATGGTGTAACGATAACAAATGGAAACTTGTAATATGTAAGAACTATTTACATAATAGGAAACAAAATATGTAAATATTCAATGAATAAATATGGTCAGGTTACATTGCCTTCTAACGTTTCATTAATTTCATTAAGATTCTTTGAAATAAACATGCGTGATATCTGTTTTGAAAATTAAAAGAAATTTCATATGATTGAAATTGGATACATAAGACTTTTTCAGTCTCTTTAAATGTTAATAATCCACATAGATATGCATATTGATTATGGAATAAATTGTATGCTTTCTGTTTTAGGTTTTAACCATTATTTGGGGCCATTAATGGATATGAAATGTATTTGATGCTTGAGAACACTGATATATTTCTTGGTTATCATGCAATAATGTTGATTTAATTTAGTTCTCAGACATTCCAATTGAAATCCTTTTAATTAATAGAAATTATATGTGAAAATAAAAAGACAATAAGAATGAACATAAACTTGTCTACCAACCAAAGAAAGCATAGAGGTGATTAAGGTCAAACATGTCCTGGTTGAATTGTATATAGTAGTTACATGTATAAATCTGGTTGAACTCCAAATAACGTAGACTCTGATCGGCATTCATGTAATATGCCGGTAGATAAGGGCCTATGTTGTTTGTTATAGTAATAAGTTTACACAGATTACATAGATCCAGATCTGCAGATCCAGTATGCAACAGAAGACCTGGGCATGTGCAGTCTGAATCAGGATAACACTGGTACACTCATATATACAGTATAGATATGATAAGCTTGTCATGTATCTTTAATATTTTGGGCCTTTTCGAACATCACATTGTGCCACTCATCACTAAGGATATGATGAAGTACTGGTGGACATTTTGAATCTCTTCAGAGTTGAAATATTTTGTTTGTTCTTTTACCAAGAGCATTTAAATTTTGATATGACACTATGGAGTAAAAAAAGATGGCTGAACGAGGATATCAAATGTTAAAACTTAAATATTGATTGTACAGCATAAGCCCAAGACAGAATAATAGCATAAAGAACTAAAAATAATAACTAAATAATAAAATAATAAAAATATTCATTTAAATCGTCATCATCATCATCATCATCATCATCATCATCATCATCATCATCAGTCTCTTGACCTAGTGTGGTTGTTGAGTCACTGTGCTGCTGAACATCCTACCAATTACCTCCACTTGTCTTGATTATGTGCCAATGCCTGTGTCTCCGCAAATCTAAGTCTGGTCCAGTCTGTGATGTCATCATTCCACTTTTTTTCTGTCTACCACTCCTTCTATCACCTTGGACACTACCCTGCAGTACTGTTTAGGATAGAATGTTGGTTCTATTGACATGGCCATACCATTTCAGCTTTTTTATGACAGTGGAAGAACACGAAATACTTGTACTTTTGGTCAAAGTCTCCTAATCGTAGCAGTCAAAAATAATTCTTTTCATTGTTTGGACACATAGCAAATGAGACAAGGCTGATTGAAATGCTAGTAGTGTGGGCAAAGTTGCAAGCAACATATAAAAGCAGGGATTTATTGTTTCCAACTTCACTCAATTCATTTGGAAGATGTGAAATACTATCACGGGTCACATTTCTATTAGTCTTTCTTGAAAGCATTATATAGTCTATTTTACTGCAATGCATTTCATACAATTTAAATTAAATAACTTCTTGAATACATATTGAATATAATTGACACAGCTGTGAAGTGAAGCAAATGTACAAAGTTAAATGAAGCAAATGTGATAAAGAAAGGAAAATGGAATAATATACTTCTCAGCTGTCCTCCAGTACAGAAGGGTCATCCATTGTTAATTATGTGTGACCTGGAAGATCTAATATATTTATAGTTTCTTTCATTTGTGTAAATGTATCCACATAAATAGGAAACATATATTGTATAATTTGTTAATGTTAATGTCTTGATTCTTAATTTTTTTGTGATGAATAGTCAATGAAATATATGTTGACAAACATTCAAACTTCCAAATTTCTTCTAGATTCAAGATTATCATGCAATACTGCATGCTTTATATAAGTTGGCATGGTTAGAAGTTGGCATATGTTTCATTCTGGTTAAGGTAGGCTAGCACAGCTTCATGACAGAATCTAAACTGCTCCTGTAAATAGAAAAAGTTCAATAATTCACTTCCATGTTGATTTATTATTATGACATGACTATCTCTGAATTAGATTTTTTGGAACACATCATTTTATGATACATGTAGTACTTGGTAAATAATGAACATTACAATGCATAGACATCTCTCTGAGGCAGAGAATTTTAAAAATCACTCTAGTATCCAAAACAAAGAAGTGCTTCATATAAGTATAATACAAAATTACAACATTTAAAAGCTCATCACTTTGGTTTTCTTTTCACTTCTAAACCACACCCTTGCATATATTAATTTTATTATTTAGCATTATTTAAAAAAAGAGATAAAATTAACATACATAATTAAATCTGTTGTTTATACCGGTACATAAATGTAGATAAATAGTTTTTAGATATTTTTGTAAGGACAAGAATTAATAGAAATGTTTGTAATATTCAAAAGGGAAAAAACAGCGTCGATCTTATTAACGTAATTACAAGAGTTAGCTTTCTTATAAACCTTAGTCGAACCATAATCATAACAGTTCATAAGGGAATTTAGACCCCGCCCATAAAACATCAACGACAACAACTACTACTGCTTATGTCGCTACAACTAAAACAAAATCATTATATTTTGTTTGTATTACTAGTTGCGAAACCTACCAAATCTGGGATTATCTGAGATCTCCGGTGACGTAACTGTCTGACAATCTGTTCTATAGCTACGTCTTGTTCTATCTTGGTTCTTTCCAGTACAGCAGCTATGACACAGAAGAGTCCACTCCTTTCAGCACCATTCCTGTTCATAATTTATAAACGTGTCAAACCAGCATTTTTTCTATTTCGTTTTCTGCTAGGAAAAAAACAAAGATGGTACCGTACGGACGAATATTGATTTCACTCAAAGATAAGAGTTAACACACACACACACACACACACATATATATATATATATATATATATATATATATATATATATATATATATATATATATATATATATATATATATATATATATATATATATATACATATATATATATATATATATATATATGTATAATCTTTCGTTGTGAACGGAGCTTAAAAACTGAAAATTATTCGATTCAAATATGAAGATCGAACATTGAAATTTCTGTCTATCGTAACGTCACCAGAATGGATAAGATCAAATTTTCCGTCCTAACTTACTTTTGACTCTTTTTATGTTGAGTGTAAACGTTAAATCTATTAATTACCTATAATTATTAATTAATTAAATTCAAAAAGAATAATTGCATTAAAAAGTTCAGATTACACAAGGGGCCACGAGTGGCCGAGTGGTCTAAAGCGCTCTCTGTTACGGATGACTGCCATCTCACCTCTGTCTTCGTGTGTTCTTCCTCCACCAATAATACTGGCCGCCATGTATAGCCTATCGTGTGCTTAAAAATGGCGTTAAACGCTACAACAACAACAACAACAACAACAACAACTGATTACTTAAATGTTACCTACATGCAATGCACTATGACGGGATTTCGCCCTGCTGATTCTGTCTGCCAGCCCTGTACGAGCTCAACGTGTTGCAGTACATGTAAAGGAGACTTTGGAAGTCGATCATCTTCAGTCCAGTAATTTGCTCTTGACAGCCGGACATTTCGTTGCTAAAATGTTTGACGAGACTCTATTTACATCAGAGGCATAGCTATGATATTTTGCGCCCGGGGACGAACTATAAAATTGGCACTCCAGCCCCCTCCCCGTTTAATCACATTTTTCTATTACATTGAATTAGGAAAACAATTTAAATTTTTAAAAAACACATTGTATTTAAAGAAGCAACTTTATAGAAATTATAGTACATGACCCACTCAGTAACTGTCGTAAACTGGTTTACATAGTCTACAAAAGATTTATTTTTCTTCATTTCACTGTCGCAAACTGGTCAATTACGCAATCATAATCTGTTTTTTTTCCAATGTTTCTCTTTCAACGGTAAGAAGAGCAAGATCGCTGAGACGATCCTGTCCCATTGACGCATAAGTTTCAATAATATCTTTTGACTGATTTATTACCCTTGTTTACTTATTATAATGTAAGGTTGTAAGCCTCATTTTGGCGCCCCTGTACCTTGGCGCCCCGGGACATATGTACCCCCTGCCCCCACTCCCCCCTAGCTACGCCTCTGATTTACATAAGATATTATTAATTTTATCATCAAGGAAATTCTAACTAGTGAGTCTAATGTGTGTAGGTTTTCTCTATAATTATCGTATTTTGAATTTATTCTGACATTTTCCAACACATCAATTTGTTTACACTGTAATTTACATTAACATATATATGTTGAGACATTCTATAAGATATGAAGTTTGAAAACGTTTTAACAAAATAATAATAAATATTCATGATAGAGAAGGAGTTTGTAGATGATATTAGTGTCAATGTGTCATTTGATTGCGTAATGATTTTTATTTATATAAATGGTCAATAACAACTAGTGGAGTAGATGTAAAGTTGTGTATTACATAATGATGTATTATTCTACACTTCTTGTGTAAGTGTACAGGGCGACATAGTAATTGGTCTGCGTGTTCGAGTGAGTATAAGGAGAAAAAAATAATATGACAGTTCTCAACCACCAAGTCCTTTAGTTTTCGAAAACTGTAGCCTCCATTTAACAAATAAAAATTGCAAGGGAAAAGAGTATATTGTGTACTAATTATCCTGCAGTTTGGAACATAAATCTCGCATAATTCCTGAGACCATCTCGTCTGCAATGGCTTATCAGTGATTGGTTCACAATACACGCTGTTAGTCCGTGATGTTTCAATCCGTGAGGTACAGACGAAAATATTTGAAATTTTTATCATTTTGCATTGAAGGAAAGCAGAGATGCAAAACAACCGCCTTTCCTTAATGTCAAACGCTCTTTATAATAAATGCACATACTTTTTTTTTAAAGTATAATCAGCAGCTCGACTCTTTCAATGTAAAAGTATACACATTGTAGCAGTATGTTACCTCCATCCTGTTTTATCACGCAATTTAAGTACAAGTCTTTAATAATACCCATCTCCCCACGCAAACACACACAACTTATTCACACTATTGTCAAATAATGCTTTAAAAAAAAACAAAAAAAACCACTAACCTATTCTAGTGAGTTTGAGAGATAAATCATAACACTAGAAATTGTTTCCCCAGGATAAAATAAAAATATTACCTCTTCTTTATAAATCAAGACGAGTTTAGAAATTTCGCAACAGCCAAACGTTTCCTCAGACTCCAGGTGAATTTCGAACGGTGGACATTTGAAAACATTTCCCTTTTGTGGCCAGTATCGCTCATTGTCCTGCAAAATGTGTTACTTATATGTTTTAATTATTCCAAGCGAGAGATATATCATAAGCATGCAAAATTATCAGGAAGACATAAATTCGGAATATGATTGAGGAAGTTTACATTATTGACAGTGGAAAAAAGCGATATCTAATTGATATTAAATACAATTCTGTTTTATTCACATACGCGCTTACATGGTTCTGAGATCATGAACTATCACCTATCACAGGCACCAACAATTACTGATATAATTGTAACTTAAACCATTTTTCGGCCATGTCAATATCCCTGATGTTCAGTAAACTTTGTAAGCCCATTTATCGCATAATCGGTAATTAATTTTTTTGTTTGTTGACATCATTGGTTACAGTCTATTATGTTAAAAAAAACTCCATTATACGAATTGAAAACCCCCCTCGATTCTACTAATTAGAACGACCTCCGATATAAGTATTAAATATACTTCCATTATACGAATTCAAACGACCTCCGATATAAGTATTAAATATACTTCCATTATACGAATTAAGAAGACTTCCATTATAGTAATAAAAAAGACCTCCATTGTGTGAAGTAAATAGACCTCCATTATTCGAAATTAAAAAGTCATTTTCTAAAATAAGAATTTAATAGACTTCCAGAATGAGAAAGTTTGAAAGGTCTTTGTCCTTCAATATTCTGTACCAAAATTTGCTATAAGTTAGTCAGGCTATTTTACTGAATAAATTCATTATAAAGCTTTTCTTGTCTTAACACCTGTTGAAAGTGTTCTGCGAGGAAACATTAATTTGTTTCATTTACAGTAATGGCAGCAATATATAGTGGCGAATAAGCATCACATATAACAATGTGAAAAGCATTGGTGTCAACACACACACACACACGCACACGCACGCACGCACACAGAAGGATGCATGTGCGCGCGATCTCGTTCGAACGCTAACATACAGACACATTCCTTAGATTTATGTAAAATTTGTATGAGCAATTGTTTAGAATAAGTCATATTTTATTTTAATTTTATTGGCGGCAGCTAAGCTAAATCTAATAGATGCTCGACATAGTCTCATAACATTGAATTACAATGAAGGCAGAATGCTTTGTGCAATTAATTTTTATTGAAGGACGACGTACGAATCAGTAAAGCTGCAGGGTTATAGCACAGTGAGACAACTGAACTTATGGTGACTTAAGCTAAATCTGGACTCTAAAAATATGTGTCTTGTTCCAATAGAGGAAGGGAATAACATGTGACACGACAATCACCTTGTGTCACAAATGAAAGGAATACATTTTCTTTATACGAAAATTTGCAAATGAAAAAGGAGAAACAATAGAATTAGTATTAGTGGCAACGTCGAAATAGGCGACAATGGTAACACTTATGAAGGAAATGTATTTTTGACGCCAAATACAACATAATGAAACAATCATTGAAAGTTAACCCAGGTACAAAAATGTTGAATGGTAGACGTTAATCGCGAGAGAACAGGAATTTTTTTTGTACGCTGTACTATCGCTGATCGAATAGAGACAAACTTTGACTTGATCTATGGAATAGATTTAATTAAAAGTCGAATACAGACGAATTAAAGTCTTCGTTGAGAACCCGGATACATTACATGGAATAGACAAACTTCGAGTGTAACTAATAAACACCAAATTGACTGGAGCAATCGCACGCCGTCTTAATATATAACAAATGTCTAAAAGCAATAATGATTTTCACAATTTCCATGGCTATTTAATTAAACTTAACTTCTCTTTCTATTTACTATTCAAATTTATCCATTACATTGACAAAAAGTTTCTTTTTAGTTATAAAAGTATCCACGTGTATTAAGAACTTAGGAACTTAAATTTCACTATATTAAATTCCACCTTCATCTGTGACGGACTGTTAAGCATCACAATAGAGCTGACGTCATATTGGTAAACCATTCTCCAGAAATCGACAATGGTATTCTCCAGAGGGGTCTGTGTAATGATGAAAGCATCGTTTTCCTTGTAGGCCTGGAATAATGCATCAAAAGCATTGTTTATGCGAACTTATGACAGTTTATTATTTGTGAAACGAAATTCAGGCTCGATAATTTTACTGAAACAAAAACGGATGTCATATTTTTTCTGGTTTTCATTTCAATTTGAGTTTCACGACACAGTGGTACTACCTTCTTCCTTAATATAATAAACTTGGTACATTGCGGGATTGAGTGTTGAAAGTCAGTTAGTCTGACTGTTTGTATAATTGAGAACTTCTAAAAGTACCCACAAATAACTACTGGAGGAAAAGGAACAACGCAACTGAAATATGTCTAAATGTTATATGAGTAGATTTTACATCTATCATGGCTATATAAGTTAAAAACAAGTTTTGAATTTTTTATATGTCTATTGTCCATGACAAATGCTTATTTAATTTGTATTTAAATGCGGAAAATATTTTGGATCCAATAATTATGATAAAATGACCAGAAAATGCAAGCTGCGGCCATATGAATCTCTTACAGATTAACATTATTACGCGATTTTGATGTACCTAGCTTATATTTGTCATTTGTGAAATTTGTAACATGAGTTAATTTAGGCGTCTATACATTTGAACTTACTGGCAAGAAAACTGCGTTGATGTAGCTATTTCTTCCGCTGACATGAGTTGACAGGTAGGGGCGGTAATTTTCGTCTGTAATATAATATAATATAATATAATATAATATAATATAATATAATATAATATAATATAATATAATATAATATAATTAATATAATATAATATAATATAATATAATATAATATAATATAATATAATATAATATAATATAATATAATATAATATAATATAATATAATATAATATAATATAATATAATATAATATAATATAATATACAAAGTGAAACATTTATACATTCTACCTTTCAGGATAAAAGTGTACATTTTACTGAAATAGTCATGAATTAATATTATTTTAAAACATTTTATAAAACAGTGTCTGAAAAAAGCGTTCTTACACAAGTTCACAGACTCTGAAGGCCCGTTGATAATACTAGTATCCGAAAAGGACAAAGTGAAGGTACTAGATACATTTATGTTACAACACGAATGGAAACTATAATGCAATTTATATTTTATTGAACTCTAATAGAACAAAAAGGCAATTGAAAACTATAATTTATTCATGTCATAATTGTTCAATAAGATGGATATTTCAACAAGCCTAGCGTACGCGCTATTTACATTTTACATCTCTGTTTATGGCTTTCTTGGTGCATTGGCAGGAGATGAACAAGAACTGACTGACTTAGCTTAGCGCATTAGCACATTCTCCGCAGAATAACGTATGGATATTAGCGTCATAGAAAACCAAAACTGATGACAAACAACACCAATGGCATCAATACAGAAATAAATGTTAGTGGACAAAAGATGGAAACAATCACAAGCTTTAAATACTATGGATCAATTATCAGGAATAAGGGCTCCAAACCAGAATGACATTCACTAATTGCCCAGACAACAGCAGCACTAACAGGGTTGATAATAGTATGGAAGGATATCAATATTGCACTTGGTTCCTAAATAAAGCTTATTCAATTTATTGTCATATCCATTTTCTGTATGCTTATGAATCAAGGGCACTCAGAGCAGATCTACAAAGCATTATTCAAACTTTTTAAAATGCTCTTGGGCATCTCCTAAATCGATCACGTAACCAGCAAAGTGGTCCTCAATCGAATCCAAGGAGCCATTAGACCCCACGATAGCCTCTGACCAGTGAGCAAACGCAATCTGAAATGATGAAGTCAATTCTATCGATCATCTGAGTGAGAATATCATCTGGACTGGCAAAATCAAGAGTGAGAATACGCGGCAGACAGAAATAGAAGTGGAAATACACCATTAATGTGTGGATAGGCGTGGGGTTAGGAAATTTCGATGAGGTCAGTGGTGAACATAGAAAAATAGAGAGAATTAATGGTGAAATAATCTATCGTGCTCCAAGACCTCATTGGTTACAAGATTGGTGTGGTTGATAATGATGATGATTATGGATTTCTTAGATATATATCCATGTATAATAATTTAGTAGCTTGAAATATGAATAATTAGTTGTTTGGACGTTGGGTCATGTTTTGTGGCGAATGAAGTGAAGTAGCGATTTACGGCTTGGGTAGGCGTCCTGATGGGTGATACGAATGTGCAGCAAGAAATAACAAGAAATTAGGGTCTCGTAAATGCGTGTCTATCTGTTGATTTGAGGGAAATTATTTGTGGTATTAGTATCCTTCTGCTTACAGCGAGTGTTGTCTTGCCGTCGATTAAAATTAAGGAAACATACCTCAAGTCAGACTCGTACAGGTGTTATTTGATTCGCTCGATTGAGTATTACAATATAAAAGCATACAATATTCTGATTTGAAAACGGATGCAATAGTTTGGAGAAGAAAACAAAAATACTCATTAAATAAAGTCCAAGCATTTAATCTTTAGAGTAGATTTTCATAATTTTTTTTAGTTTCAGAAAGACGAGGTACGTACCAGGAAGGATATTGCAGTATCTATTTTTATCTCTGTTGCCCAATTCTTTGGCGATCGCATATGTATTCTCGTCAGTTTCCGGATTAAGTTTTTGTAATTTCTGGAAAAAACCCAAACCTTTTCTGAATTTAAAATTATAAAACGGAAGAAAACTCTCTCCTACTTATTCTCTCTTACTTAGAAAAATATAAAGGAGACAGTTTTGCTGCATCACCCGAGTAGCTACGACAGTCACATGATAGTGTTTAGATAATTAGAGCAACATAAATAGCAATCCGTCTTTTTATACAGAAACTTACTATATCCCCCAAATATGATTGCTAAATCCAAACGAGAGTCAATAGAGCGTTGCATTTAATAAAAAGTTGAAAATTATTATAAAAAGCCTAGCATATTCAGAAAAGAAGGAAGAAATCTTAGAAACTTTTCATACCATTGAGATTGTCCAGGCTGGAATACTAAGTAATCATTTTCATTTATGCATATAACAACTTTCCGCAGACTCAAAACTCATTCGTGTAAATTGTTTTTCACTCACATACTCAATTAACCATGCCATATATCAGCTGATAACAGTAAACTACTAAGAAATGGAGTATAGCTGCTTTGTGGACAACATATTAGTGAAAATAAAAGGTTGCATTTTCAAGAATGTTTTGACTGTGTATTCGCTCCAAATATTCAAAAGTAAAAATTATTTACCTTGAAATCAATTAAAAAATTACCACTGATTTTATAATATTTGATAAAATATCCTTAAAAGTATAACCGTTGAGTATAAACAATCATTCGTATGACTATGCAAAATTTATGAAAGATACAGAGGAAATCGAGTTGATATAGACATTGGTTTGTCTGTTAAAAATGCCTAACATGGTAGGTAACGTCTTTTTGTGAACTGAAACGTTAATTCAGTAATTCAGTTGTGGCAATACGTCACATCTACTGAAAGTCTACACTGTATTGTCTCCCTGTAATCAGTGTACGCATACACAGCTATTACGATTCCAGTAATTGTTTTGTCTCTGACACAACCACTAAAATATAATAACCTTTTACATGTTTATGTCTGGAACAAGTCAATAAAGTTTGATTCTCAATTTTAAGAACTGTTCACTTATTGGCAACGGACAGCTGCAAGAAACATTTTACGTTCCGCATTAAAACATCCAATTTTTACACTAGGCTTCGGATTAGTAAATTAAAAAAAAAACCGGTTATAACGAATGCAATGGCATTTTCGTTCTCATTTTCTTGTTGTGGTAGTCCAATTTGAAATGTGGGTTATAATTGTTAAGATAATGTCAACCAGACGAAGAAATATTGAAGTGTTTCGGCGTGCGAATCAGATGTACAGATTTGTAGATTCATTCCCCTGTTTAATATGTTTGTCAGGCTTTGTCTCAACATTAATGTCATTGAAGACAACTTTAATTTCAGGTTTAAATACAATTTTCCACTCCGGAGAGTCGTATTTGCAGATCTGGGAAATATTTTTCTAAACTTTTTGAAATAAATTATACTAATAAAGCTAGATCCACCTTAACAGTAGCCTCTTTTAAGAGAAAACATAATTTCAGCAATTAGTTTTGCCGGTTCCGTTGCATCCCGTTATAGACGAACTGAAGGCGTGTTAGCAATCACCTTCCTTCCAATGTAATTTTGGTTTATTACATATAGATCAGTTTGAAAACGTTTGACTATATTTGGATGTTATTGAAACTACCAAGTTTAGATACCTCAAATGCCAGCTCAAGAAATGTCCTTTCCTGTCTGGGTTCTCTTGTCAGCAACTTGCGATACTCCTCCTGAAAGTCTCGAGCTGACAATGCAGATGTAGTACACGTGAGTGCCTCTACCAAAACATCGTGGACAAATATGAACTGCTCCTGTAAGCATTTGTTGTGGATACATTTGAGTCATTCAGTTTATATTGATAAAGCGATAGTTGTTATGAGTAGATGTCTAATCATATTGATTACCTATTTTACTTCATTAAATTAGGAATGAAACAGACGATTAATAAGTAAAGATGAAATCTAAAAAGGAATAATACGTAATAAATTGAATTGTACAAGATAGTACCTTCTTATGACATGATATTACCGTAATAAGTTTAATCTCAATCGTCTTTTTTGTGGTATGTTTTGATTTTTTAATTGTATATGTATATTATCAATGATTTATTTTATTTATTTGAACTTTATTTGGGATTTTATTATTATTTTCGGTCTTACTGATGTAAAGGTATAGGAATAACAAAGAATAACAAAGTCTGAATTTGAATTGTCAATAAAGATAATTTAGTTTCTCAATAATGTTCGTTTAGAAATGACGGTTAAAGTGATATTTACCTATATTAAAACGAAGACAACCGACACCTATCCAAATAAATCTTTCTTTAATACTTTTTAAATAACGAGAGCGTAGTAAACATCCAAAATGAACGGAATAGAAGAGAATCAACACACATAGAACTCAAAAGGCATCTTATTACCGTTTTAATCAAAATATTTTATTAATACTAAGACATTAATGATTATGGTACAATAATACAAATAAAAAATACAGACGTTGAGCCAAACTAGCTGTAATCAGGAATATCATGGTGGTGGTAGTGGTGGTGTCGGCGAGCAACGTACCAACGTTTGAATCATCAAGACACGCTGATTTCGAAGGGATTCCAAACAGGAGGTCACATTAACATTTCCTTGAGCTTCCGCCTGGTCCACCAGATAATCCATAGCAATGAAAGTCCCTGTCCTTCCGACACCGGCACTATATGATGATGTGAGTAAGTAATTTTGTTAAGTTTTTGTGGTGCAAATCAATTTACTTTTTTAATGTATGGAAGAAAACATGGTAAAATAGTTAAAGAGGGTTGCTGTTTCTTCGTATACTTTCGCTGTGGATAATGAGGCAAATATAGATGACCGATAGCTTGAACACACACACACACACACACACACACACACACGTATATATAGTGAGAACGTACATGTATATTAATGTGTCTTTAAGCTTTTAATCAATCTGACAGGCAAACGAAATTCTCAAGCAGACCAATGATGTTAGTTGTTGCTATTATTATTATTATTATTATTATTATTATTATTATTATTATAGACATACCACTTATCATTTACCAAAGAGTTGACGTTGCAAATCAAATCTTTCGTGTTATGTTTAAATTTATTTTCATTTCTTATCTATATGTTGCATTACTAGTATGTCATTTAAAATCGTAACCTATGAGAAGTATTCAACATTACCTGCAGTGGACAACTAATGGGCCGTTGCATTTTTCTTCTACTTCTGTAGTATGTATTTTGTGCCGGAAGTTGACTATGGAGGAGCAATATCGAGGCACACTTTTATCCGGCCATGTCGTGAAATGAAATTGCTTTATCATCCGGCTTTTCTCATCTTTAAGGTCGTTATTCTATGATTATAATAAAACTACTATATGCAACAATTTGTATCCTCAAGAAAGGATGTAATTAATGAAATGTAATAATGTATTATTTTGAGATAGTATTTACTGAAATGTAATCATTTACTACTTTGAGATAATAATTACTGGATAATGCTCTGTATTAATACTTTGATAAGGTAATTGCTGATATGTACTCATGTATTACTTTGAGATAGTAATTACTGGATTGTGCTCTGTATTATTACTATGATAATGTAATTACGGATATGTAATCATTTATTACTTTGAGATGGTAATTACTGGATTGTGCTCTGTATTATTACTATGATAAAGTAATTACTGATATGTAATCATTTATTACTTTGAGATAGTAATCACTGGATTGTACTCGGTATTATTACTATGATAAGGTAATTAGTGATATGTAATCATGTATTACTTTGAGATAGTAATTACTGGATTGTGCTCTGTATTATTACTATGATAAAGTAATTACTGATATGTAATCATGTATTACTTTGAGATAGTAATTACTGGATTGTGCTCTGTATTATTACTATGATAAAGTAATTAGTGAAAGGAAACAGTTATTACTTTGAGATGGTAATACTGAAATTTACAGATTTATTAAGTTGTATATGAGCATTAGATTAAATAATAATATCGTGGCTGGATTTATTGATTTGACATGATTTAATTTTCTATTATTAACAAAGCCATGTTATCTGATACGATTTACATGTACAATATATATTTTTAATGTTAGACGTTATATTGTAAACTTAACAATAATAATAGAGCGTTTGCATGACAACGTGCATACGTTATATGATGTCTAATTTGATTTATAAAGTAATCGTTTTGTATACGTTTATTAGAGATGTTTTAAAATCGTATAAATGTTGTAAAGCGGAATATGAAATTAACCATGCGGCTTGTAAACAGGATACATTAAAATATCTTATATAAATCATATATTATCTGTTGCATTCTTAGTGTTATATTATACAATAAATATCAAATACAGTTAATGAAATATCTGAATTATATACGGTTTAAGGCCTCGTAAATGTATAGTCACTTACAACAACGTTTTAAGGTATATCACCAACTACAATGTATTGAATTGGAAACAGCACATAAAAAGTGAGATTTAGGTGTACCCTAAATAGACATATAGCATAACTAACTTTGTATGCTTAATGTAACATATTTCTTTTAATACCTCTTTCAACTTGATCATACAGCTGAAATTATGCGACTCTTAATGTTTGAATTTTTTAAAATTGGTGACTGTATCATTGGTTATTCCACCATGCTAGTTGTCTTTTCAAAAGTCTGTTTATTTGTGTGTAGAAGGGTAGATTCTGTTGAATCTGAAAAACTTGCCAATCGATATCTTTACCACAGATCTTTGTAAATAAGTATATTAACAAATTAATGTTTAGATGGCATATTCTGTTCTATACAATTCAGACTGAATTTCATTTGCTGAAAGAGTACCATTTTAATTTTCATTGTCCGAATGGTGAAATCTGAAAATTGATCTGTCTGAACAAGATGGACATTTATCTTCCCGAAATTCACTTCTCCTTCATCAGGCCAGTACTGCATGCATTTACGCTGGAACGTTACAAAAATACTAGTAAGCTGGAATATATTTATGAAAATCTCTCTCTCTCTCTCTCTCTCTCTCTCTCTCTCTCTCTCTCTCTCTCTCTATGCAAACTAATATGGGTATCTAAATATGTTTTACTTATAAAATAATAATAATAATAATAATAATAATAATAATAATAATAATAATAATAAAGCAATGCCAATTGAAAGAAATTCATACGAGAAAACAAAAACACAATAAAAGATGAACGAGGGCACACAAATATTAAAAGAAGACCTTACAATGAGGAATTATAACAAATCAAAGTCAGAAATTACTTAAAACATTTGAAGACACTACATTAAATATATAAGGAAGATAAATGTTAACATCAGAGATACTATCGTTTTCATGATACTCACGCCACTTCCTTCAGTCAGGTTGGTCAACATTACAATCTTCTTTGTCTTCAACTGCCAAATCATCCTCCAAAAATCATTCAAGGTATTTTCCATGGGACCTATACATATTTATTGCACATAAATCAAATAATTAATTAGCCACTATGTGTTTTTTTAAAATGTAAAAAAAAATATTTGACGTGAAAACAAGTATAAAGTATTCTAAATTTTGGGAACTTTCAAATCCAGACTAGACTGTGTTTTAAATCGATTTACAATTAGAAATAGATCCGATTTGTCGATAATCATTAAAATAATTTGAGTTCATTTATCCATGTGATTTAAAGTGAAACAGACGTGGCACAGTGCGGCTATATAGCAGCAAAAATAACTGTGGTGACAGTGCGAATTAACACTGTTTACATCTTGAAACTGCTTAGGTGGCACAAGTGCTCAGAGCGTGAGCTTCCGATGCGAATCCCGGCCGAGTCACACCAAAGGCTTTTAAAAATAATGCTAGCAATAAGGATAATCTAACTGGGTGGGGCATGGTACCACATGTCAGCGGCATGATGCCCCAGTGCTAGACATCACTATAAACGGCCAAACTGCAGACATAGTAGCAATATGATTCAAATCATTAATTATACGTAAAAACCATAATAACACACACACACACACACACACACGCGCGGGCGCGCACACACACATACACAATGACCTTATGCCAACAAAGGGAATTTATGGACGGTACTATGATCACAAAAGAAGAATGTAAGTGTACGAAAATCATTACAGTTCCCTTGTTGCTCTACATAGGTTTGTTTTAGGTAATAACATATTATGTCAACAATGAGAAAGCACTACACTTACCATTGTTTCTAGAAATTTTAAACAAAAATTGACATTATGGGTCAAATGGAATGGATAATTAAAACTATATTTGTTTTCTAACACGGACGCTTACTAACCAATTCGCCGCTTGACAAACTACCATCCACACATCCTAACCAGCAAACAGGTTAAGAGTGCTAACATATATACAACAACATCAATGTTGTCCAATGTCAGAATGTTCATACACTCTTTACACACAAAATTACTTAAATATTATCATACATGTAGCAAAACAGTTTCTCTTGTCTTGTAAGGTTGTGATATTTTCTGTTTGAGTTTGAAAACTGCAAAGTGCATGTACTTTATTGTTGTGCGTCGAATCTATCATTCTTGTTATAAATTTATGGAAGAATTTCAATTTTCGCCCAATTTTGTTTCCTACTCCGAAGATATTCCTCCGTAATGTCCATTACTTGCAGCTTTGATCTCTTAACTTAAAAGGAACTGACATTTTTGTGCCCAGCCTGTTTTCTATCTATATCACTCTGTCAGGAAACAACAAAACATGGTTGTGCAATACATTTCAGATTATATTGTCCATGCCAAAATATTGATGTGTTTTGTAAACTCATGATTTACAAATCTCATGTTCACAAAGCATTAACGAGCTGGAAGAAAAGCACTTGGAGGTCGAGCAAAAGCAACATATTGTAAAAAATGTTGTTTAAGATTTTGACAAATATCAGATCTCCCTGCCTCTTCCGTTTTCTATCTGCGTTGCTATCCTATCGTAATTGGGCTAAGTCATTCCGAGTCCGATCTAGCGCTCGTACTTTGATAAAAATCTGATTTGTTTGCAACGACTATTTAAATAGGTAAACAATTCTGAAGTACATTAGAGCGCTCTTATGGAAGAAACATTAATAGTGATAAACTATTTCATACTATTTACCTGAGTAACTTTGTTTTTAGGACAGAAAATTTTGGGAAGATTTTAACATTACCATAGCAAAGATATGGCCTCATAAATTGATAGATGCATGTAGTTACACACTGCAAACTCTACGGATATATATATATATATATATATATATATATATATATATATATATAGGCTTTGGTGTGAATACAAAGAAATACAGACACATAAACACAAAATATATTAGTTACAATAATTGGGATATTGTGCCGGTAAATCGTGAATCGCTGGTGATGTACAGGGTATTAGGGCGTGGAAAGTGAAAAATGAGAAAGTTTAATTTAGTAAGGTCTGAAGCTATGTTCCGATGTCATGAAAAGCTGAAGAGATCCTCAAACCTGCATGGTAAGGAAAAGACCCCTACCACCAAAGACGAGTGTACCACCCCAAGAAAGTAAACCAAAGCTGAAAATTGAATCCTGAAAAGGAAAAAGGGCATTCTGTTTTCAAATAAAAAAACAGGAAATGTGAGACTTTGACAGACAGGATGCGAGAATTATAATTAAAAAACGCATCATCTTATTCTTTTAAAATAATTTTAAGAATGTAGTCTGAACTTGGTTAAAGGAGAATGTTATAGAGATGTTGTGAAAGTAAAGGTTATGAATTGTTAAAAAAATGAAACCTGTTTTTCAAACGTCTTTTCACGATAATGCTGAGAATGTGCAGTACTTTAATCCTTATTGGTATAGCATGTGATGCGTTGTAGTAAGGCAGCATTTTGAGAAGAGCTTTTGGAAAACTAGTACTATTATTACCCTATTTATATAACTGCTTCTAAACTTGTCAATGCAAACTTTTTATGTGCGAAATTACAGAACCTATTTGGAGTACACGATTAGAGGATATTAGATTATAGAGAGAAAAATGAAATGGATAAAGAAAGACGCGACGCTAAAACGATACGAAATGTCATTAAACGTACACATTTGTGAAGGTGGTATATATAAACGAACTTTCGTAAACTGCTCTTTTTAGTAATTGAATTAACAAGAGTCTCAACAATGTAATTATGTCAAGAGGAAAACAGTGCCAATGATACCATCAATAACGAGCATATGTTATTAATTAGTAAATATGTATCAATTTGGTTTCCTGCATTTGCAGCTAATATTGAATGAATCAAATATGAAATTAAGTTTATCCTTCAGGATAATTAGATTCAATACAATGTCAAGGAAATTAAGGCTATGACACACCGAATACCACTTTGCATATATTTTAAATAGTTTCACCGCAAGCTGTTGCAGCATTTATTTTTTAGAACATGGTTATTAGTTGTCAAAATAATATTCTCATTGTATTTCGGCATAAGGTATTGATGCCAGTTTTACATCAAAAAGAAAGTTACACCTATTTGCTCAAATCCCCAAAGCTGTGGTATATTGGTGATATGCATCAAGCATTGCGTGTATGTGCATGTAAAGAAAGATTATTGTTTTTGTCCGTAGCTTTTGAAAAAAGAATGTAAGCATGGTCAACACAATCCCAATTTTGTGTGCACCTGAAAGAAACTGACGAGGAGAAGTGTCTTGCTAATTAAAACATTGTTTTCCCTTTCTCACCATAGGTTCATGTTTATTCTTAAAATAAATTATTGTATAGCGACAATAGGAAATGTCTTATTATTCTTAACGTTAGTTTTTTCCTTGTGGCATTTTGTCGCCCAATACATCTTAGACGCTGGTTGTAATTGTATTGCCCATATTTCCCGAATATCATTTGTGGAAGCATAATGCCACTGTTGAAATAATAGAAATGTCGCTATATGCAGTAAGGTGATATTGTTAAGTTTTCTCTTTATAAAGATGTTTATAGAAATTTCAGCTCTTCTATTTGAACGAGGAATTATATAAATTTCTTCATGTGTTAGCCCGTTAGTATTTTCACAATGGTAGAAAGGTTCGAATGGACGATAGAAAGCTTGACTAACCTTGCGCAGCAACATATGCTTGGCGTCCACTGAATCCCTGAAAACGATATGTAACAGTAGAAGTTAAAACTAAGAAAAAAGAAATAAGCAAACTAGAAATTGAATCTCTCTCTCTCTCTCTCTCTCTCTCTCTCTCTCTCTCTCTCTCTCTCTATATATATATATATATATATATATATATATATATATATATATATATATATATATTAATTTTATCGAAGCCAAACTAGTCATGGCTTATGGTTGTTTATTTATAATTGAAATAAAGATGTTTACATATATTCAAAAATGTACATATAACGATGCTGGTAACAGTAAACTCCAGATGCACTTGAATGGGCGTCTATATACTTTCCTTCAATTAATAATATCTGAACAATTAAATAATATAATTTATCATAAGAGTTCAACAGAGGAAATATTTCTCTTATTTTTGTTTTACCTATCTTCAGACGTAGATAACATATTATTTTAGTGATCGATTTAAGAGCCTGGTTTATTTAAAATGTAAATTTCATAGAACTTACGTCAATGTAGCTGGCATTTATGTAGTCAGTCTCCATATCAACATCCCAAACGTGGAGTTTAACTCTGTTGTCATCATCTGTAGATGATGCATATACTTTAATATAATATAAACGACACTAATAGTAGGAACGTGGAATCACTATGTAGAAAACGTTGGATTGATGTTAATCATACGTTAAACACATGCTCCATACAATACACGTCATTTATCAGTACAAGTTCACTATATTCACTACTACTATTACTAAAACAAAAACAACTACAACTACTAAAAACAAAGAAACAATAACATAACTATTACGACAGCAAATGCAACTATCTGACAGAGAAAATATAATGTACTTACAAGGCACCATGCCTTTATATCGATTTTTGTTTTTGTTTTCTGCTTGCATGGCAACATCTTTTGACTTGGTCACACTTATTGCAGATTGCTGAAATATTTACAAGATATTCTTATGATGACTTCGTTATTATATACTCTATGCAGTGTCAGTTGAACATGTCCAATAATTACACACTGCATGTAGGGGCTATATAATATATTGAGTAATTACACACTGTATGTATGGACTACAGAACATATCGGGTAATCACACACTGTATGTAGGGGCTATATAATATATCGGGTACTTACACACTATGTAGGGACATTATAACATGTCGAGTAATTATACACTGTATGTAGGGGCTATAGAACATGTCGAGTAATTACACACTGTATGCAGGGACATTAGATCATGCTGAGTTGCCATGGAAAGTTTGCAGGGGTATTAGAACACGAGTAATTACATTGTATTAGGGGCATTATACAGTCACATATTGATTTCAGGGATATTAGAACATGTTATGTTTTAAACGTCATTAATAATACACAATTTGTTTTATCAGACATTCAGTATAATGTGTTTTATTGCTATAGTAAAGTCGGAATATAAATATGTAAAAGAATAGTCTGAAACGACTTGGGAAGAGAAATCAATTTAGAAATAAATTGGATCATAATATATTTTAACCATTTCTAACCGTACCTCGTTTTTCTCTTCCACATCTACACTTTAGATTAGATTTGTAAGACGTGGTATCTTTTAACACATAAAACAAGTATTAAATGTGTCTAAATTTGAGTATATCAACGCAGTTTTTATCATACACTTGTATTATAAGTTAGAAACGGATCATCTTGATTATAGACAGGATTTTGAAAGCACGAGGCCAGGTCAAGTTATCATACAGTCAGGCATATAACTCAGAGGCGGATTGAGGAGGTGGTAGACCACCTCCAATACCTTACAAAACAAGCAGAAAGCTCCTTAGAGTACGTTTGTACTGTTTAATGGCAAAAGTATGCCCTGGAGACTCTCAAGGACTCCATCCATAGACCCTTGCCTACGCATTTATCATATTCTCAATCTTCCTTGATTAAAATGTCTCTTAGGTTACACAGTCAATGGGAAAGTGAAACAGATTTAATCTTTCTTTAATTTGTATTTATCCTTGTCATATCCCTAAAAGACGGATTTTGTTCATAGTTTCTGAAACCCTAATTTCGATGGAAGTAACTTAGTGTGTAGTTTATTAGAACTGGAAACGTATGGCCACATGCTAAATGAAGTATTTTGAATGTGATGGCAGTAAATATTTTACTGAAAGTTACGCATGTAGAGCTAAAAGACGTATTTCAAAGAAAGTTTGTTGACATTTGTTCAACTGATGCAAGTGTACCTTGTATTCTTCCTCGTAGAGGTTTGATTTTGATCTCCTTTGAAGTACAAAGTCAAAAAGGTCCTCTACTTTGATGTCTTTTGTTCTGATACTCTGGATGTTTTCATAGCAATCCTCAACGACATATCTTTTGGTAGCGCTTGATGTAGGTTTTGTAGAGTAACTGCCTCGACCTTTCTTTCTTTCATTGGATGGTCCTAATTAAATGAAAATAGCGACAAGACGAATAAATGAAAAACATTTGCTTTAAATATAGTTCGTAACAAGAATTATGTTTTTTAATTTTCCACGCGGTTCCACAGCTTTCCAAAATGTTACATAGTATCACATACTGATTCTCCTAAAACATGTTTTTTAGTTTTAGAGCCTGATAGTCTTAGCCGATATTCTCGTGTCATAAAATCAGTACTATCAAAGTTAACAATATTTTATCACTTACAGATTTCACACTAAGTTTGTTATATTTCTTCACAATAGTCCTGGCGAGGACGATATAGCCGTTGATCAATTATGAGTTAGGAACACGTTTATTGTTCTGTACAGTAATTAAATGTAGCATATTCCCCAAAGCATCTGATCATTTGTAACTCTTTGACTAAATCTAGAGTTTCAAAATATCTTCTATGCATCGTTAACGTAACTTTGAGTGGAGATTATATATATATATATATATATATATATATATATATATATATATATATATATATATCCGCTTCAAGTATGAGCACTGTATGCAAGAATAATTCTTTCGCTGGTGTTTGCATATAGAGAGAGATTAATACTGCTTGTATATTTTTGTTTATCAAATCGTATAATTTAATTTACATACATAACGTATCATTTATGAATCCTGTATTAAATCAGTTGTCTGAGGTAGATATGTGAAGCATTAATGTGACAATTTAACCACTGAACCATTAATATGAAAACTCTGGTGTCATTACGGCGATAACTTATTATGTTCGGTAAGATACTCAGATATGTAATTTCTTATACAAAACAATACGCATTTGAACATTGTTTTCATATATTTTGAGGACAAATGTTTGAGAAGGGAACCGTAACGGTCATTATATTTCCTGGAAGATAGGAGTTAGTTGATAATGAATGGGGTTCGCTAGAGAATATAAAAGGTACACAATTATTCATTTGATAAAGAGCAAGAAGGTTATGGACATCTTTCTATACAGATATGTTATGAGATATTACACGAGAAAAGTATAAATGGAACGATTGTTCGTTACATTTCAGCTGGTTAATTAAGGGCTAAAGTGCGTATACTTTCGCCTTATCTAGAACGATGCCCTGAGTGTTCATATATTCAGAAAACACATTTGAAAAGATGGCTACAGAGAGAAGATTAAGTTTAGCGAAAATTGAGAAGGACGACAGAGGAGAAGGCATTGTCTCAGCAAATAAATACATCAATTTATTTAAAACGATGGATACGATATGAGTGTGTGTGTGTGTGTGTGTGTGTGTACTCAGGAATCAATGACTGACCATACAAATGGTCAGATCAAGCTTCGACTGCTACTGTAACATTAGACGGTAATTTCTGCGACTGTTTACCGTGAGTCGACAGCTACATCTGGCTCCTTCTGGAAAGTCATATCTAGTGGCACTCATGTCTATCTGTATGACAATGATGACAAGAGCTGTTTGGAATCGCATATGAGCAGCTCAGCAACAGTTGGACCTAACGGATATCCACATCGCACTGACACATTTCCTTACGTTTTGACATAATCGCTGAATTTAGACCTATTAGGACGAAATAGTGAGGATGACTGGACGCATCCTTGCTCACATAAATCCATCTCAGGCGCAATTCATGACATTATCACCCCTACGCCTCTACCCCTCCTATGCCATAAAGGCATATGGTGATGGGCGAGCAGTACAGAAGCTGTTGTGGATACACTGCGAGCTGTAGCTGTAGATTTGCACACATGCATCTCAGGGCATAAGGCTGCTTTTCGCAGCTGCATAATTCAACATCCCATCGAGAAACTAAACATCTATATATGGGATGACAGTGCACATTGCCCGCACTCTCACTGGGAAAGGGAATCAAAGGTGCCCAGAACATTGCCTGCTTCACATAGACCCATACACACACATAATCAGTGCATATGCAGAAAGACATAACAATTTAGCTTTCACCCTGAGTCTTTTAGAGGATCTTGCATGAACGCATTCCACATGGTCAGTTTCATCCATACTGGAGCTACCGATTATGCGCTGATGAACAATGCAGCCACAGTGCAGAAGCCTGTACTTGCCGCCATGTACAGCCTATCGTTTGCTGAATAATGGGTCATACTCTATAACAAAAACCTTATTTATGGATCAGATTTGAAACACATGATATGTTAAAGATAGTCATCCTAGCATCACTCGAATTTGAGAAGAATGATATTATTAATATACATATTATTTTAGCTTGTCAATTGTATTAGTTTTAATGAGTCCTTTGTACAAGTGCATTATTTGCAGAGAATAAGATACAGATTGTCTTGATTTTCCAATTTTCTTAAAGTAGCGGTCTTATCATAGAGATATTTGTCAAGCTGGGTATTAAACATGATATGGATGTTTTTGAAACCAAAACATGTCTTCGCACATGCTAATTTCCATAGGTCTATGGAACGTGTACCCCTGTAACAGAAAATATGGTTAAACTTTTTTTTATCTACACACCGCTCTGACAGTCCATTTCAACAGGATTACTACTGCCTTCCATTCTGATTTCATCAATCTCGTTAACGCTCTGTGTTGCACCATCTTTGTGTTTATTTCGTCTCCTGCAGCAGTAATGAAAACGTAATTTGGGATGCCTTCAAATTCTATACGTTTAATAAGATATACAGCAATATGCTCTGGATAATTATATCTTTAAAAAGTGCATTTGATGACACAAATTAATTGTTACCTCACACTTATAACTAATACTCTGACCATTATTATACATTTGGAATGTGTTTTATCTTTAAACGCAGCATACTCTGATGCTAGTAATATATTCCTAGGAGCGTGATTTCGACTAGTTTAGAATTTTTTATTTAAATAAAATGAAAATTATGAAATCACATACCTCATGAATATAAAGATGCCGGCTACCAATGATACTACTATAATGGACGTGACAACAGATCCCACGATGGCAGCTGTCAAATCCGGAGGCTTAGAGTCTACAATAAGATTAGCGCTGTATATTCAAGATGTCATACTATAAGGTGTTTTTAATGAAACTTAATAATATGTTTCTTGTCAATGGGATTTTGTTAAGCATATGTAGCACGTTGTTCATTTCACAGAGTAGACTTACAAGGTGTAATTTCACTGGCTATAAAACAGACAATTGCCATTCATTTTCGATTTTACACTATATATTTACCCATCATTAGACAGATTGATATAACAATTATTAATCTGACAATCCCCAAAAGAATATCCAAAAACTGATGTAGAGGTGAAGTTATTAGAAGAAGAAGATTAATTTGTCGGAGTTGTAGAATAAATTCATATGACCAAGCCGACTATTTACATGCTATAAAGCAGTCATTTGTTTGTGTGAAGTGAATATTATTGAATTGCTTTATTAGCAAGTCAATTGTTTTGTATTGTATTGTATGGTATGGTATGGTACGGTATGGTATGGTATGGTATGGTATTATATTATATTATCTTATCTTATCTTATCTTATCTTATCTTATCTTATCTTATCTTATCTTATCTTATATTATATTATATTATATTATATTATATTATATTATATTATATTATATTATATTATATTATATTATATTATATTATATTATATTATATTATATTATCTGAACCTTTTTTGATCTTATCTCTATCTATATATCTACACACACACACACACACACACACACATACACACATACACGGATACGCTAATAAACCATCCAAACTAGTTTCAAATTGAAATAAGACTGTAAAGTTCCAAATTTGTAAATTGGAAAGCTAAACCATTGATTGTGAGAAATTAGAAAAGAAATAGATGAACGAATAATTCTGCAATTGTATCAATATGAGCCTAATATAAATTATATGGATAAAGACTTTAGTTTATTTAGATTGTTACAATTCGTATATGATTGCGTCAAGAATTATCATGACCTTAAATTATTCTCAATGAGAGCTATTAAAATTTCTGCGATCTTTTTGTAATCTCTCTCTCTCTCTCTCTCTCTCTCTCTCTCTCTCTCAGGCATTTAGTATTTGCTGTATGAGATATAAGGTTACAATATTGAGTATCGGCAGAGAGCGATTCTCTGCTCTTTGATTGCATAATGTCCGTAACATGTTTATAGTTTCTTTTAAAATAATACTGCTATAATGGTTTTTGTTTTATGGTCAAATTTCTAATACGTTCCTAGTACTTTGATATTAGCCATGCTTGGAATGATAGACACAGAATGTTCATCAAGCACTCGTGTATATAAAGCAGGCTAATTTGATAATATTGCCAAAGTTCCTTCAAATTAATAATATAGGGTAAAAGTAATGATAAATTATTAACGTCCGGAACTCTTAAAAATTTTCAATGCATACGTACAGTCCAGAAGCTAAAAATAATCTTGCACGTTTTAAGAATACAAACGGTATCTGTCCAATGGATGTTTTGTGCTGACTCAAAGATAAACTGTTTTCGGTTGAGTATCAAGGACACGCATATATAATTGTCTTTCTCATGAAATAAATTTGGTCTGGTACATGATAGACTAATGTACGCATTATATGAAATCTAAAAACTACAAAGGACTTAAAATCTTGGTATTGAATTAGACTGAATTGTGAATATTATGTATCGCTGATACGTTGCCGTGGATATGGTTTTGAAGCGTTATTAAAATAAACCCGACTTTAAATCTTTGCTTGAAAGTAATAATGTTGCTGGCGTATTTTAATTAGTTAAACACTTTCATAAATTAGACGTTAAGTACATAAAGCAAAGTAGGCTTTTATATCAATTTGGGTTCCAAAGTAAATCTTGGTTAGTTGCTATTGTTAAAAGCCAAACGTTTCCATATGCTAGTATTATAATTTATTGCATATCTGACGATATGTTCTCTTGACTTAATTAGAAACATAATCAATTGGTACTTTTAAGTTGGTCGAATATGTTTAGTCATTACATGCATATTAATAGCGAGCACTATTTTTTTACCCCTCCACAAACCCAAGGATATTTTTTCCTTCTCGCATATTTTGAAAGTTTTACGGCGTTTCTCCGTCTGAAACAGACTCATTTACATCTGCATGAACGGTGGAAAATTTCAATCAATGCTAGAATCAGGAAACCATTAAAGTGTGCTATTAACATCCAAAATATGACGATTATGATAGGTTTCAAATAATTTCAGCATTAAGATAAAAAAAAAAGACCCAGGAAACATTAAAAGCCTTAAGATTAGACTTGCAGACAACAACATTATCTTTATCTTGCTTGGATGGGAGCAGATCATTTTGTTTTCGAGCAAAAAGAAGCCATGGTTCAATCTGTATAGGTATTAGCTCTTACTAATGTAGTGGAATCAGCTATGAGCTTCATAATGCACTTAGCAACTAAACTATGGAGAACTGTATCCTATTTTAGATGGTGAATAGTTGACCTGAATACCATGTTGATACATGCAATTATGTTTCTTTTTCTTTTGATTCACTGACTTTTATATTCTTCACAATGTGAACTTATTTTGTTTCATCCATTGTTATTGTAAGATAACATATGTGCATTTTATGACTCTTTCTAAATTTAAATGGCTCATCCGAAGCAAGCAAAAAATGCTTATCAACTGTATTGAATCAGGTACAGAAGACTGAATTCAGCAGTTACCTTTATTTTCAATAGTCATCACATCTCGTTGCTTTTACATTTCAGAAAAGTCTTTGAGAACTCAACAATGAATATTATTTTGTGTGTAGAAGCTGAGGTGTCACTAATCAGTGCTAGTCACCAAATTCTGTATAATAACCGCTAACATCTAAGATTCATTTTTATCCGCTAGGTTTCAGGTGAGTGTTAAGTGTATATTCACTCAAGGAAAGGTATTAAACCAAATTACGACAAATTGTATTTCTCCACATAAAAATATTGCCCACAAACTTTGTAAATTTATGCAATTTATATCTGCACATGCCAGGCATTCCTGTCCTTTCACACGGGTGGCAAGATCAGAAACATTGCAATAGGTGAAGAGTGCATTATTGTTAGAAACAAGTACTCCCATTTGGCAATGTTTATGGGTGACTGCTATACCGTTTCTTCATGTAAGTTTACCCACTTCTTTTGCTGAATTTATTTTCTTAGGAGTTATATTATTTTTTTCATTAGCAAGCGCACTAAAATGAATCATAAAACAATCCATCATTCATTTGTTATATATATATATATATATATATATATATATATATATATATATATATATATATATATATATATATATATATACATGTATACATATATATATACATGTATATATACATATATATATATATATATATATATATATATATATATATATATATATATATATATATATATATATATATATATATATATATATATATATATATATTGGAAGTGTAGCTGATAGTAAGGTTTAGTTTTCGACTAAGGTATTGCGTTTGATTGCACGTCCTAAATGTGTAAATATACATCTGTCATGCTTCCTCTTTCATCTCCATGAACCACAAAACCTCTGTCATTAGGCTCGGTAAATGTTATTTGAAAGTCTTGACCAAGGTTTTAATGAGCTGTTTCCTACATGACAGTAAGGCAGACCTTTGAATAAACTGTTGTAAAGTTATTGAATGATTATATTATTATGATGATATTATTATATTATATTCATTTATATTAATCCATCTCCTTTTATCTCCGAAAAAATTTAGTTGTGAAACCAGAGAGAATGTCTATGCAAGCAGCAGGAAGGCTGAACAGACCATTTTTGTGGAGTCTTTATTTGGTAAATAACTGTTATTTTTAATCTATCATTTTGTTGAAAAATGTATCCCCGTTCGTCGAGTATTTCATCGTGTTTCAGAAACAGGGCTGCGATTTAATTAACCATATATTTGATCTACTCCGATTCGATATCTTGTTCTAGGGTCGTGTAGATTTATTGTTATAATCGTAATCACCACAGCATCAAGTTTAAAAACTATTTCTAAGTGTATGAGTGTCAACCCCGTTAAATACCGCGAAGATATTACAATTATATCAGATCACCTTTGGAAATTGAGTGTATTGTTGAGTAACATATATCACGTCAGTATTTTTATGCCTTTTACGTGAAAATATCCTAGGTGAATTTTTTGTTTATCTAACATCGTGTCATCGTACACAACTAAATTGTTAATATTCCCATCTATATCTCCAGCGGAAGGTGCCTCGTCAATATCAGTAATAAATTCAATAATATCCTCTCCGGTTATCTTTACTGCGCTCTCGTTATAGTCTTTAAATACTTGATAACATCATTGATCGTCTACACTCGGTGTCACCAAATACAGTTTATCCCACTTCATACACTTCATTATCAAATTAAGTAATAGTTGTGTTTTACCGCTTCCGGAAGGACCAATGATGATCATTCGAATTGAATTTGGTAACATCGGTTGATGTTTAGCTTGCTTTTTTTCAAACGCTCAAATTTCCATAATTTCCATTACATATAACCGCGATATTAAATCGGTTTAATCTCGTGAACATCTATTGTCAACCTCGTCAACTTTTATACACAATCTCGGTACAGTCCATCAACAATATCGCGAACACATTTTCTGGAATTAACCAATTTACCAAATACGGGGTCTATTCAATGTGTCAGCCGGCCTACCCTCCCTGCTGCTCGCGCCCTAATAAATTGTCGTTATTTTGCCAAATAACATCTACCTGTCGTACTCCTTGTGTCAAATTCAAGTAAACCCAAAAAAATATCACTGAGAAATAATATCGCCGTGGGGGTTCGATTTATCACAGCGCTCCTCGATAGTCGGGTTGTTATTCTGTTTTGTGTAATATAATATATTAAAGAATAAAATTAAATTATATGCGTACTAACGATTATATAATCGCGTTGAGAAAATTATTTTTTAACTATTTTGACAAAAAGATGATCATCGACCATGAAAATCGCACACAACATTTCTTCTTTCGCTGAATAAATCCACCCCTGTTATCGGGGGTAGGTCAACTATTGTTGACGAGCCAATAATAATAATAAGATCTCAAAACGCCGCGATGTAGTTCAACCACGGCTAATTGTAGCGCAATCTCGTATTTCAACGCTACAAAAACATCTTCGAGAGTCTGAAACTCATCGGGGGGAGTTGGATATATCTATTCAACAACTACAACACGACAATGAGATGTTAGTCATGAATAACAGCGCAAAATAAACAAATTAACGATCATGATACAATACGATCTGAATACGATAAACTAAAAATAGATCACACTAAACTAACATCTGACTATGACAGACTTGCCAAGGAATAAAACGCGATTGTCATAAATAAAATATATAGCGAACAACAACTTTAACTAGTTAAATCGCCTAGTGATAAACACCCCAAACAAAATATATCAGCCGCCGAACGGAAATTCCTCCATGGAGGTGAGAAAGCGAGGTTGAAACAAGAAGATTAATACCGCGTACAACAAGAGAAAAATCGCGAATACGCTGATATATGGAAGAATATAAAACAAGATGGTCCTCCGACATGGATCCCAATAAAACCAGACTTGTCAAATTTGTAACAAAAATATAATATATGAAACATATTTTCAATATTTATAAAAAATGACAGATGTCACTAAATCGATAAAACTTTCCGATTATTAGTCTGACACAAAATAATTTTGAAGGAAATGTAAAAAATTATACTATTATAGAAAAATGATATTTCCCTCAAAAATGCCATGAAGTTAATTTGTTAATCTGGGTTATCGTATCGAGTGAACCAATTATTTACACTCCAAAAACATGACATTTCAATTTTGTCGTGTGATCATCCACCGCTGTAATATCATCTCCGCCATTGAATCCTTGATCTGATATTGTAGTGTTCTTCCACGTTTTATCGTCGAGAAAGTCAGATCTGGGCCACATAGGATAATGTAAAGCATAATGACATCTTCCAACGTTTTCACGGTCGTCGGATTTTAACTCTGCGCCAAATCCTTTGTATGTCGATTTTATCTTCTCTGTGATATTTGTACTGTTAAAAAGCCTTTTCCAAATCTCGTCTCGCGGAATATCTTATCGAAGTGGTTCATGAAAATTTCATACTTGCCGAGTTTGAGTTTATCATGTAACATTACATCGATATGTGTGATAAGATCTGCTCGAATTACAGTCGAGTAGTTATATTTAAATTATCTAGGACAATATCGGGCAATGATAAAACATCTAAAACATCGCGAATTATTTTTAGTTGTTTTTGCGACGATCATTTGTCTGATCTGAAAGATTGTGTTATAATAGCCTTACCGCGGTTGAATTTATCGACGATGACACGCTGAGCTCGCAGATATTGTACTGTCTTTTTGTAGTGTTGTTCTATCTGCCCCGCAATGAGTTTACTAACATCGGTCTGAAAAAATATTGTTAAGATAATTCAACTTTTTTTGTATGGATCTAACCGCGATCTACTTGTAATATCTGGGAGATTTTTCTGTGGTGGTTGACTCACACGACTGTTTAATCCGATCTCCAATAGAATTTTCAAGAATTCGTCAACGGTAGGACTATAGTCGACTTCTGTTTTGTTTGGTGATACTGTAGCCTGCTTTGCATTCCATAGCGTATATTCATCGATCTCCGCTGTACGATTTCATAACCGGAGTTTTTCATTGTGGCAATTAACCGCGAAGTAAAATAACATCGGGAATTGTTTTCGTCGACGATATTACTTATGTACACGTATACATAGTCCGATCTTACCTCACCGAGAATAGGGGTTCGAAATAACAAACTCCTTTATAAGTAAATCTTTCTCGTTGGAGGTAATCGTCGCGATAATATCATCCCTGGTCAACGGTAACTCATTACAAGATTATGACGTTGCCGAATAATGAATTTCAGTAAAATTTCTAAAACGGTGTAACGCTTGTTTTGTCGCCTCAACAGATCCTAGTGGTTCCGAAAACACGAAAAAATATATAAATCGATCATCCACGATGCCAACGCCAGCTTCCAGCGTCAAATTATAAATAACAACATCGATCTCGTTGAACGTGCTAGTTGTATCTGAGAAATCTTGTTGTTTTATTACGGGATCAGTGTCCTCGTGATAATACTTCACGCGATACTTTCTGTGTTGTAATTGTCGAGCTAAACTCTCCACTCCATAATCACCGCGATGTTTATTATGTGCAAACACAACCGCACGATTTCCCGCTGTGAGATAATCGAAAACATTAATAAAATTATCTCGGTGCGATTGTTCCACGATAAACTTCATACCATGGTCGACCTTATAACCGTTGACAATGAATTTCATTGAGGGGCCGCCCTAAAATATCACGAAATAGTGTCAATTTGTCGTTTTCAGCGTCCGCGTCCAGTACAATAACACGAGTTGACGCTGTTATCAACCCGGCAAAATTAGTCCACAACGATCTCGAATACTTCACCGAGGAGAATATCTATCGGCAAATACCATGCCACTCATCCACGATGACTACGTCTAGAATTCCTGGTACACGACACAGCGATTCTACTTGCACAATAACTCGCCGTTGATCTCCTGGCCTAAAAATAATATCGCTGAAGATTTTACTGTACGATTCTAGATTTTAGTCTGATATAGTTTTCTCGGTAAATGTTTTTATGTATGATAAATATAGCACAGACTGCTCCTCTATTATAGACTTCTAGGCCAATTCTGACTTGCCCATCCCATATAATGACCCATCGATGTAATGTCCATCGCGGATAATTTTACATCCTTTTCCTGACTCATGCAATGGAGGCTCAGTGTAATTATAATCGGGAGTTTTATCTGGAAAATGTCCGGGGTGATCTTGTATACGATACTTTGATCGAGCTATATATATTTTAAATATTCCCCGGATGGTTTATCGGGGGCTATTAGAGTATTACCGTTGATGACTGTCATTGACGATTTTATTTTTGGGGATAGTTATTCTTTTGCCGGGAGATATAAAACATCCGATTATCAATATATCCGAATGATTAACAACATAACAGTTGATACATTTATCCGCAACAACATCGTGAAAGCTATCGTTACCATGTCTTCGATGGCAGATTTTACAAAAATGTCCTGCTCATCTTGACAATGTAATAGTGTTTGACAGCGATCCAACAACTCCGGTAATCTGGCCTGGTTGACCTGTCAACGCAACGGATATTTTATCGACGGTGTCGTCATCTAGGATAATTTTATCTAGGATATTTTCAGGAGACTGAAACTCGTCCACACGGATATATTTGCGCTGAATAGCCGTTGGACAGACAAGTAGCTCAGACGGAGTGTTTACTTTGCCGCGAATTAGCGTCTTCTATGAAGTATTTTTGCCCGGTTTGTAAGATCTCGTCGGGTAGAGTTTAATACTATGTAGTCCAGCCCGAACGTCAACGTTCCAACTGGGATTGTCCTCTGCGGAGCGGATAATTAATTTTTTTTATGAGTTTTAAAGTCAACGGGGGTGGGGGATTTCACGAGAACGTGGTATCCTGAATTAGTTTCCGATAAATATATTTTATCCGGCGGACAGTCGCACAGTGCTGTAAAGTATCCGGGTCGATATTCTTCGTGTCAAGGTCAAATATCGAATATCGTGTTCTACAATGAGGAATTATTTCTGTTACAGAACACTGTTCGGTAAATTGCCCAATAGCGCGATAAAAGTCTTCGTCGTTGACAAATACATAAAACCGGTCAATATGTTGCATACTTATTCCATGTAATAAGTAGTCAGAATTCGTCAATAGATCAATCGCGGATTGTTTGCTGGGAGTATGAATGGTAGGACCGAGGGATCGAGAATAATATTCGCGGAGATCATGCCACGATTCTGGTGTTTGAAAGTAATTATCGGGACAGTATTTTATATAAGACTCGCCAAGTCCTGGATCATTTATGAAGTCTTCATCTGAGAATTTTTTATCCATATATAATGTAATATAGAAAGATTTATAATTTAATTAAAAATCACATAATAATATAATGTCATTTCAACCCGAGACAAACTATTCTCGATGGCCTACTGACGGATCAACCGAACAATGCGGAAAAAGGTACCGCGGAGAATATTGCGGTGGACATAACCAACGTGTCAAATAGGGTTCGACCGGCCCTAAATCATGCCTTGGATGTAAACAAGGACTACGAGGTAATATTGAAATTTGTAAACGCTGTGACGGAAAAGAGTATCGGGCGCTGTTGACCTATTATGAAACGCAGTCGACAAAATATTACACTAAAAACAAAACGCCTCCAACCGCAGAGGAGTATCTCGAGAGAAAAAAGAATTGTTTAAACGGCAATATATTATAACATGACAAAAAACACTGCCGAGATAAAACTAAACCAATCGCGTTAGATGTCATCGAAGTTATTAAACTAATATATGACGGTTTTTCGGCAGAGTCTAAACTACACGACGATAATTATATTATAAAATATCCTACGATAAAAACACCGCCTGTTAGGTCCTAATTGATAATCACAGAGGTCTATAGTGTTTAAGGGAAATGTCATTTTTCTATAATAATATGTTTTTACATTTTCCACAAAAATATTTGAAATATATATTTTTCCCATATCGATTATTTCACCGCGGTGTTTTATCGACATATTACACAATTCCCCATCGTGTTTTAAAAACCAGGATTATTGTTAATTTTCGATACTTTCTAGTCCCACAGGTGTCAAAGGCCTATTTAAGAAATTTTCGAGATGACCGCATCCCAAAGATAAATATTGAACAAATTTTCTAAATTCATCTCTGAAATTCGACATAATTTTGACCAGCGAAATTTTTTAAAGATACGGTGATTTCTTCCCGATTATCGGTATTATCTTACCGTGATCTAACAGAAAAGTGAGAGGGCTATTAAAAGGAAGTAAAAAATGTGTACGATTTTCATGGTTGATGAAGTGGGATAAACTATATTTGGTGGCACCGAGTGTAGACGATCAACAATGTTAACAAATATTTAAAGACTATAAGGAGAGCGCAGTAAAGATAACCGGAGAGGATATTATTGAATTTATTACTGATATTGTCGAGGCACCTTCACTTAAAGATATCAATGGAAATATTAACAATTTAGTTGTGTACGATGACACAATGTTAGATAAACAAAAACATTCACCTAGGATATTTTCACGTGGAATGCATAAAAATACTGACGTGATATATGTTACTCAACGATACACTCAAATTCCAAAGCTGATCAGCCTTCATGTTGCTATGTATTGTACATTCACCTATACCTATCATCTTTTCATACGTAAGCATGGTTAAAGTCAATCTTGTTATGGTTACAGTTTCGTCTCTTTAGTTATAAGTGTCAACCATTTCGGTAAGAAATTCAGAACTAAGGAGACGTGATCACCCAGTTGAATGAAAAAGTGGATATATCAGGGTCACCGTGGATCCAGAAATAAAAATAATTATTGAACTTGGGTACATTTAGACGAGTTTAATTTCTCTTTGTAAGAGTAAGATGTGAGCTTCAACCATAATTATTTTTCGAACTAGTGCTTACAAGACCAAAATAGGATTAAAGGTAGATTTGGTTCAACATGATCGCGATTAAATTGAATATAGATCAACAAGAGCTATGTTTCTACAGACGCTTCACAAGCGTAATATGTCAATATGACATGAACCACATCTAAATAACTTACATTAGTATATATTGGTTTTGATTCTGAGATAAAATATTGACTGAAAAGATAATTTTTACACTGAATTTAAAATTGTTTGCCCTGTTGTTATTCAAACATTAATATATAACACGTATATATTAGCATTATAGTAATTGAATATTATTAAAAATATACTACTCTACTTTAACATAGTATTGCTGCCGTACGTTTGTCTGGTATTATCGACACTTTCAAAAGGTTCAAACAGCTGAAATCTTAATAAGACTTTATTTTCTCTGTCAAATAGAGACGCATTAATGCTAATAGATCTGTTGGTTATGCTAAGGATGCACGTACATGGCATGTGTGTTTGATTAGGATTTTTAACGTAGCTTTAACAATGTTTCAGTCATATCACTACGATGTCTGCAGTGAGGCATTTTATAGTGATGTCTAGCTCTGGTGCATCATGCCGCAGATATGTAGCATGATGTCCCACCCAGTCACATTATCCTGACACCAGACCGACAAGTCATACCACTAACCTCTTAATGCTGAGCGCCAAGCGATGCAGCTGTTAGTACCAGTTTCGTAAGTCTTTGGTATGACTCGGCCGGGGATCGAATCCACGACCTCCCGCAGACGCTCTAACCACTTGGCCACCGTAGCGGTGGCAATTACATGACCTATTAGTGCTTGAAGCTTTTAGAAGTTTGAAGTTCTTGAAGTGAAATGTTCAAATATTACTGACAGCTTCATTGCCTTGAACTTTCAAAGATTCTACACCATATGCTCTATCATTAGATCCTTCGCCACATTCTTTCACAACTGCATCAACATTGTGTACATTTGGAATGCTTGGCTTGTAAACTATGCTATAATTCTTCTGTATATCTTTAACCTCAATGGTAAATGTGTTGTTGTTTCGAGAAAGCTTATGTATAAACCATTTGAAAGGGCACGACGTTTAGTTTATGCGCATATGTAAAGTTCATGAATATAAGCAAAACATGTGTTTTGGGAATCAGAATCTCTGGAGAAAAAAAGCAGTAACATAAAAATGTACATGTTACATGATCCTATAATTACTAACCATTTTTAAATACTTGAAAATATAACGTTTTAAACCAGAGCGTTATATTCACTGAAACAAAATTTTTATCTGATACTTTGCACAAAGAAGATACAACTGTACATGTCATCCAGTCTTCTAAGCTTTTCCAGGAGCAGCTGGTGTTTCTTACTTTACTAATGATAGTATTAATGAATTATACATAATTGTTATAAAAAATCAAACTAAAACGGAAATGTACAATGATATCTTACGATCGCATTTTCCTAATATCGCTTCCCATAATCCATCGAGCCTGCAGCGGACTGTCTCCGATCCAGGATAGGTATATCTGTAACCTTCAGTGCATCCAACGGTCATTGTTGCGTTGTAGCTTGTGTCACCATCTATACCGGGTGTTATAACTGGCACACTATTTGATGGAGGGGTAGGGTGCAAACCACATTTAATAACTAGGAAGAGATCAAAGAACGATACACTTTGATACAGAAGTTGATCTTCAAGGTGGGACAATATATTATGTCTAGGATTATTATATCCCTTTTTAACCCAAATTAAAATCTGAAGAAAATCTTTACTGAATGAGGGTAGGGATTGTCATTTATACATTTTGCATAGCATACTTGACAAATGTATGTAACTTTATGTCAAGGAATCGTTTGCAAATTCGCTCGTTTACCATTTCATGTATATAATGTTTTTGAAGGTAGATGACATAGAAACGAGATTGAAAAGAAAATAAATCTCTAACTGCAGTTACGACATTCAGAACAAGAAAAAAAAAAGGATTTTCTCTTCATTTTTTTCGTTTTAATGATTTAAATTAACGAGAAAAGATCTTGAATCACCATCACATAGTCCTAGAATACTACTCCATCGTCCGTCGTTACCACATTGAATAGTCTCATTTCCGGGAAGTGTGTACCTGAATCCCTGGTAGCATGAAATAGTAATTCTAGCATTGTAACTCGTGTTTCCGACTAATCCAGTTGAAGATATTACTGTATTGTTGTCAGGGATATTCATTGGCTGACCGCAGTCTATCACTATAAACAAAGATAATTAGATGAAAAATTCGTATAAAGCTCCGATAATATAAGCGAGCTTTGATTTTTACTTAAACAACAGCAACATAAATAAAGAAAACAGTGGAAGTGTTGCTTCTAAACTGACTTAGAAATTTTGTATGACTAAGAAGTATACCTCATAGCTACTATTGTCCATAAATTTTAATCTCTTAAACATCAACACACACACACACACACACACACACACACACACACACACACACACACACACACACACTCATGCGCTCTCTCTGAAAATTGCAGTGACGACATACACTTTTTTGTAATTGGCCTCAAAATATCACCAATGTATCTTTGTACGACAGAGAAACTCATGTCCCGCGTATAAATATACTTGACTTAGCTTGTATATTTTTTTGTTTAATCTGTTCATATTGATTGCCAATGTTCCGGAAAAAATCCTTTGACTAACACGAAGAGGAAATGGAACACGCTCACCTTTACAATGCCCCAGGATTCCAATCCATTTTCCTTCATCAGCACATTGAATAGTATCATTTCCAGGAAGTGTGTATTTGAATCCTTTATCGCATAATATTCGCATTGTAGCATTGTAACTCGTGTTTCCGGCTAATCCAGTTGAAGGTATTAATGTACTGTTATTCGGGATATTCATTGGCTGGCCGCAGTCTATCACTATGAACAAGGATAATTACATTTATAACTCGAATAATTTTATAAGGTGGTCAGCAGGTGTGCATAGGTGTGTATATAAAGCAACAAATAGTTACACCTCTACAAACAAGCAAACACGGAAAGAAACCACCTTCCCGTAAAAAAATATGCAAATGATATTACCCATTAAAATTACAAAGCAAACAAAACAATTGTAGTGCTTACTACTGTTCTATGTCTCTTTTAAATTGACCAATATATTTAATTAGGCATAACTGCCTTTACTCAGACGATGTTCGCAATACCACCTTTAGGTTTGTCTAATATATTCTGAAATTTAGAATGAAATAATGCAACTAGAAAAATACGTTGAAAAGAAAGTGCCAAAAGTGGTACAATTTGAAGAATATATATATATATATATATATATATGGTGGTAGTGGGTGGTAATGTGTAGATGTAGGTACTTTACAGAAAAGGTGACAAAGTAAACTATGAATTTTTAATATGCTGATGAAAATCATATTAAAGAAGTGATAACAAGAACGCTACACAAAGATCCTAATGACCAATATGAATCATTGGACGGAACACACTATGTCTTCGTTTGCATGTCGTTATGGCAAGTAGTTCACCATAAGTAATATAGATGTATCTATATAATGAAAAGGTGATGTACACACATTATGGATTTGAAACATTACTTATATTTGACATTGTAAAAGAACATGGACTCAGTTCCTGATACGGATCATGACATATTGTAATTAGAAGAAAAATGCATCAAAAGACAGCTTTCAACAAACTGCAGCAAAGAAACAGTTGGAAAGTTAATGATATATATATATATATATATATATATATATATATATATATATATATATATATATATATATATATATATATATATAAATGTTTCCTTTTTCCCTTATCAAAGCAATTAAAACCTGAATTGAACGATTGTTACTAACATCTAGTGCTGATTGCATACATAATATAAATTTGGTACGAAAAGACAAAATGTACAAGTGTTCTAGACAGTAGAGTTTGCTGGATTTGATGGTTTAAGTGGTACGTTTAACACATTTATGGTTGTATCATACCAAGAGTAACTGGAGCTAAATATCCTTCCCAAGCAGACATTATTCATCTAATCCAGGCTGCATGGTCGGATATCGAACTCTCGACAACCATATATTACATGTCCGACGTTGCCAAGAGCGGAGCGGTTTGAAACTATCAGTACGTCATAACGAGACACTCACTCACATTAATAAACAGCGAAATTCATCCTTGCGTGATACATAATTCATTGTCCAGCAGACAAATGTACATGCACCATGCTATATGTTGTTAACTTAATTATATTTATGGAGTGACGTTTACCAAAATAATACCCCACTCTGCTCCAAAACGTGACAGATAAAACATCGAGTGATTATTTCAGATGGTTTCAACGCAAGCAGGAATTTCAAATTTCTTAATATTTGGATACTTTTAATTTTGTATTGTACATTTTCGAACAAAAGCTGGATTATATTAATACAATAATACAGTAATCCATTTCAAGTTCTTGAAACTCATATTTTTTGTCTGTAAGAACAACTTTAAAGTTCAAATAATGTTTCCTACATTAAATATTTTCAACATTAAATATGTTTTCTAATGTCACGGTGATTTGTTTTTGTAGCCATATCATTGCAGATGTTGTAAAGCGCTGAGAGCTTCAAATTATTAGGAGCTATATAAAGTCCTAGTTATCAGTATTATTATTATTATTATTATTATTATTATTATTATTATTAATAATAATTACAATAATAATATTATTATTATCACTATTACTGTTATTATCATTATTATCATTGTTATTACTAATATTATTACTGTTATTATCATTGTCATTATCGTTCTCATTATTATTTAATTAATTAATTAATTAAATAATTAATTAACTGAGAAAAATATATGAAGAGCAGCTATTAAGGTTTGATCATGCTTATGAGGAGAAAAAGATGAAAAGCGTATCTGATATTGTAAACAACCTCCAATAATATAATGAATTCTGTGTCGTTGGCTAGATCTCCTAATTCGTTTGAAGAGAGTGAATTCTCTGATGAAATGAACACATATTATAGCAGTAATTGCTATATACGAGAGCAAATCAATTAGACTGTTTCTAGCATTGTATAACGATGCAGTTATTTGCAATCACCAATAAAAGCGATCTTTTACGAAATGATATACGACAGTAGTAGAAGAGGTGAACAGACCAAGCTTTTAGACAAAATTAAGCCTCCACGGAGAGTGGGGAAACAGACGAAGTTTATGAACAAAAATAAAGCCTCTACGGAGAGCAGGTGAACTTACCAAAACTATTTCAGACAAACTAATATAACAGTTTAGGTTTCATACGAGAAGTCTATTTGTCAATCAGAGACCGACTTTAAAGCCTCTACGTAGAGACAACCAAACCCATACAGACGTATTTGTAGTCGCGCCTTGGGTTTTAAGTCCGATACGATATCTTGATCTAGGATCATGCAAATTTATCGTTATAAATCCATGCGGGCTTGATGTAGAAAGACTACAGAAATTTATAAAATGAATTGTGTCCATATATCCGCTGCACCACGACTGGTGAATATTTCGTAATATATGTGTATCAAGTCCATTAAACACAGCAAGAATATTACAATTATCCCTGATCACTTTTGATATTTGTGTATATCTCTGACTAACGTAAATCACATCCATATTTTTATGTCTACCTTCTGGAAAATATCCTGGTAGGGTTTTCTTGTTTATCCAACATCACATCATCATATATGACTAAATTATTAATAGTTCTATCAATAGAATCAACACTCGGTGCTTCTTCAATACCAGTGATACATTCAATAACATCTTCATCATTTAACAATTTCGCGTTCTCGTTCAAATTCTTGAGTACATCGTAACATCACTGATCATCTACAGATGGTACTACCAAATATAATTTTCCCATTTTAATCATCTCATTATTAGATTAAGTAACAACTGTGTCTTGCCACTTCCAGACGGTCCAATTATTATCATGCGAATATGATTTGGTAGCGCTGCATGATGCTTAACAGGTTCTCGTGTTTTTGTCGCCAAAAAAATTCAATTAGATTCATGTTATTTTAAATAAATTATGGATCTATATTGTGTTAATTGTAAGACGCGTACTAGCACAAACGACTTGACAATAATTACAACAAGCAATAACAGATCATCACTTGCAGGTAAGTGTGTACAATGCAGTACAAAAAATGTAGATTTGTTTCTATGAAATCGGGTAATGATTTAAAAAGCGAGGAAGTGATATTGTTGCAAAATTGACCAAATTTTAAGGGACTCCATGGGCCAAATACCCAGGAGAAAAATATCTAGATATCAATAAGCGAATGAATTTATCGGGGAAAAACGATCACGTGAATGGGTCAAGAGATTACCAGGTGTGATAACTGGATAAATAATGAAATTATTCGAAAAAATCATTAATCGAAAAATCACTATGAAACTTGTTATCGCGATGAAAAAATGAATATACCCGTACCAAATACACTAAATGATTTGTCAAAACAACGAATACTCAGTAATGCCACTGTGAGATATTTATATGAACCATGTGAACTTGAAGATATTAAAAAAGAGCTACTGATCCTATTTGGAGTGTCACATCGCATAAAATATCTAACATAGTAAGATCCATGGGATGACCCGCAAACAATAGATGAGATTCAACTGCTCCTCAACGTGGATTTACACGTAAACAGTTAAAAGGGATACCCGAGGATACATAATTACCGCCACGATCACTTAACAAGCACCTCTGCGTCTGTTACACTCGAGACAGGTCATCATAACATTTTAACATGTATGGCCAAAACGTTTTTTTTTGTTTATTTTTTTCTATCTGCGGTAAATTGGTCAGGAGCTTTAACTGAATGCTGTAATTGTATAATGCTATGGCAGTATGTATATAGTTGCCGAGGTATTAGTAGGTAATAACTGCAAAAGTGTAAAATATTGATTTTGCTAATGAACATGTCGTTATGAATTTTCAAAATTGCATTGCTCGCTTATCGTGTTAGTACATTTTCTGTGCCCTGTTTTGAATCGGATTCAAAATCGTATATTCAATTTTTTTCGGCTATGTGATTCTGTTCACAATCTGTTTGCATTGTTGGACGATGTTTTCCTGTACCTGTAATTGCAGATACACCCGACTCTGTTGATGAAACATCCAAAAAGATTGAAGCACACACAGATATAAATGAAATCGTAGCCAGAATTGAAGCGAATGGAGTTTGACGGACTTGTCAATAGAGGAGTTCCTTTAAATGAGCATGCACCTGTATATAACTGAAAATAAATCTCACAGCGTGGAATTCGACTTGCACGTCGACTGCAAAAAGCCGGTATACTTGAGTTAGTGAGACCCATAGTTGCACCGCGTCAACTTGTTGTCCCAGATAATCCACAACTGGCTGCAACTGTACAAGTGATCCAATTTACCTGTGTTTTGTAATATACGAAAAGGTGCAGAAGACTCTGACATACTTGTATCATTAAGTGTTTTGTAGATGAATGAATCTGTTATCGTTCGTATTGAACTTGATAATTTTGCTTGAAATGAAGGTTTTCTACCGGTAGCACTCTTCACATGGACACAGTGAAATAACCAAAGAATATATGTTGCAACTGATTGGTTTAGAGTCTTTAGTTCATTAATGATTCAAACAAGACGCTTTACCGGGTGCTTAGCCGATAGCAGTGAGATCCATGACCATTAAAATGCAGTAGGTGTTCCAAGTCTATTGTTCGAAATTACTTTACACATGATGCAAAATTAACGACGTGAATTCACACATAAAGCAAATTTTATCCCGTGAACGTAACGTGGCATGAGTTTTGACCGATGCACCAAAGTGAGTTTATCACCGCTTGATACTAAGTGATCGATATTTTACAATGGAATAATCACTTAGCCATTTGTTCATTACATGATTATAAATCACCTTATGATTCTCACACTTTGGCGTGTTAAAGTTTAAACTTGCATGCTCCATATCCAACATAATTCATAATTGCTGCTTTACCATTTGTGTGTCCGAACTCGAATTTTTTTCTTCAATTTGATGTGCGACGATTTGATGGTTGAAAACCAAATGAATCCAGTACGAATAGTTTTCGGAGGTCTATATAAATCATCAATGTCATCTGTTTGACTCAAAGATATGCACACGTGCATGGATGCAACCGTGACAACTCTAATATCATGATGATAGTTAGTGGATTTGATGCACATGATCTGCAAACATTCAGTGTACTTGGTGTGCCACTAAGGACACATCGGATAAATTTCCTCAACTGAGTGCTGAAGTCACTAAGGTTTTCTCACGCTTATTGGAGTGCTTTAGTGCGACACAAATCGCGTGCGTGGTCTGGACGCGATCATGTCTTACGTAGCGAGTTATGTATAATATAAATATCTCATTCAGTCTTTGATGACATGGAAGAGACTGCAAAGCGGCACCGGAAAAGCCCATTTTAATACCAAGTACTGTCGCAATGTTATTGATAACCTCGATTATTTCAAAGATGTGTTACTGTAAAGACAATTGGCATGATAAGATCTCAAAGCGGGCGTTGCACAATAATCTGCACCGCTGATTAAACCAATACATAAAATTGTGGAACGTGTCTGAGGTTATTTAAAAGGCCCGAAGCGAAAGAATTGAACATGTGGATATCTTAAAGTGAACAGAAGAATAATTATTAAGATAGAGCCAAGTATATTAAGAAAGCAAAATGACCAATCGAATAGACCATTAGACTCTTGTCACAGGCGATTAAGGCAGTTAATAAGGATGTCAAAAATATTGGAAAGATAGCAGAAGAACTGACTGTCAAGGTATTACCTCTTTCACTAGGGTACTAGTCAATGATGAAAACACGAAAGCAATATTTTAATGAACATGATCGCATGTGGATCTCTGTTCAGACATCTACGTACGCGAGTGTACATACTTAGCGTTCAATGAATCAACACAAAATACCAAACAACGTATATACCAAGTGAGTATACATGGAACTAATTGGAGATAAACAAGCATCTTGTAAGCTGAGTAATACTAAAATACATATTATGATATGAACTGGAGAAATGTCACAAGCACATGAATCAATACAAGAAGGTATAAAACAATTACAAAGGACACAACAATGTCCTACATCGCTCGTAACTTTACTAACCACTGAAAAAACTCCCACAAGTCGCCTTGGTGAACTGTGTGACCATATCAACTTGCCTATTGAATGGAAACACATGTAGGATCAAATAATGCATCCAACACGAAAAAGAAGACATTAATGAAGCCATCGATTTGTCATTGTTTGCTTCTGAACGAAATAATGAACATGAAAACATATCCAGCTTTGTTTAATGATCTTGTTAAAGACATCAATGACGTTTGCTACACCGATTTTGAAATATTAGATGATTGAAAAATTTCGTGTTTTACATGCAGTGCTTGTTACTATTAATCATGATGTTGTAATTACGGCCTTGAGTGTTACCTGGATGATCCAAATCGCATCCATGCAACCCGGAGTCAGTAATATTCTTCTACACCTGTCACTGTTGGTGAAACATACACACACACACACACACACACACACACACACACACACACACACACACACTCGCGATCTGTCCGAAAACTGCATTGACGTCTTGCAAATTTATTGTAACTGGCCTCAAAATGCCAATACTGTAGTGAAACAAAGAGAAAATGGTACACTCACCTTTACAATTCCCCAGGATTCCAATCCATTTTCCTCCATCAGTACATCGAATAGTGTCATTTTCGGGAAGTGTGTAGTTGAATCCCTTATCACATCTGACTCGCATTGTAGCATTGTAACTCGTGTTTCCGGTTAATCCAATTGAAGGTATTAATGTACTGTTATTGGGGATATTCATTGGCTGGCCGCAGTCTATCACTAAAAATGATTATAATTACATTTTTAACTCGAATACTGTTCTTTGGTGGTCAGCAATTGTGAATAATAAAAAACAAATAGCTACACTTATACAAACAAGCAAACGCAGAAAGAAACCACCTTCCCGAAAACAAATGCAAGGGAAATTTAGGCAAAAAAAAAGCAAATATCTTTTCGAGGTATATGATTGGCCATTATAAGGGCCTTTGGGTTCTGTTTTTTTCCACCACCTTTTGATTTTTCCAAATAGCCCCTTCTTCATCTTCTCGTCCTCGGAAATCGAGTCAGGATGTCCCATAGCTCTAAACTTTTTTTGTATCTTCATTCAGTTCTTATTTAATCAATCAAATTCCTTTTTCTTTTTTTGATTGTATTGTCTCTCCTTACTCCATTTATCTTTTATCTTCTTCAATTCTTCTGTTAGCTGTTTTCTCATTGGATCTTCGGCTTTCTTGAGATGGTCCAAATTCATTTTGGACATAAAGAAACTATGTCAAATGAATGATATTATCCAAAAAATACTTGATGTTTTCGATAATATCTATCATGTCCTTCAATGTCCCCTCTCTGACACAGGGCGGTATAATGCAGTCTCGTAACTTTTCGGTTTCTTTTTCTAGCATTCATTTTAAGATTCCCCTGGCTCGTTTCATTCTGTTTGCAAAGTCCAGTCTGCTTGGAAACATCCATTTATTATGTAGTCTGTTTACTATATATTCCCCATCTACCTTCCAGATATAGCTGTGTATTAAATTATTGAACAATGTTGACACTGTAACCATCTTCTATAGTTATTGCGTGGAATGGTGGTAATGACCGACACTTGAGTATATATATCTTAAGCACTGACGTGAAGGAAAACATCCGTTACTGTCATGTTTCATACCACATCCTATTCACAAACCATATAATGTACCATCCATACAAACTGGAGCGAAAACAAATCATACCATATACTATAAAAATTCACACAATCTACCATCCACACAGACAGCAGTGAGAAAAACCATACAATTTACTCTCCACACATGGGGAAATACCCAAAACAAACCATATAATCTACCATCCACACAGACGGGAGCGAAAACAAATCATACAATATACTATCAACAATCACACAATCTACCATCCTTTCTCATACTAAATGGCAATTTAAACAGTCTCTTTTCTAGACATTTGGTTAGCCCTGAGAAGGGCTGTTTTATTTGTTGAACTCCAAAACATACACCTGGTTAATGGTGACATCTCCCTGGTTTAGCCCCACACAGACAACGTCGAATCCAGTCATTCTTCCAATTTATTTGTGTGATTGGGAGTGCAGATGAATCTTGAGTGGCTTCACTATCCCAATCTTCCGTTTGAGGTATAGTGAAAGCCTGTTCATGTCTTCCTCTAACCCGCAACCGTGGATGAAGTTGTGTTATTGCGTCTAGGGCTGTGGCTGTGGCTGTGGCTGTGGCTGTGACTGTGACTGTGGTTGTGTCTGTCCTACCGGTTCTGCTTGTGTCTTCACCTCAGGTTTCACCAGACAGACTTCAACCATCATGAGGTGTGATCGGATTGGTCTTTTCGTGTCCTTCTCCTCTTCTTCTTTAATCCTAGCCTGTTCTTCTATGGCCTCCATAGTCAGCTAGTCCATAGGACGTCTAGCATGCTCCAGGTGCATGAGAAGTTCCCTAAGCTTGATGAGTCTGCTCATCTTCTTTGGGTTAATAGTTAACCAGACTGACGAGTGCTTTTCTATATATGGAACAAGCGCGGACGTGAAGAGAAACAACCCCATGATCAAAACTTACATTACTCCTTTCGTCACTAAAAGACCTTACCTTACAAACATTAATTATCTGCAAAAAAAAGTTGTGTTATAGACGCACTTCGAACAAAGGAAAACAAAGAATGGTATTATAGACTCACTTCTATTTTGTTTCTGTAACTTCCTCACATACCATTAGCAAATTTAATTATTAATTCTTTTCGAGCGTATTGGGTAGCCCTGAAAAGGGCTTTTTATTTTGTGTGCACGAGAAGTGATGGCAATCGTTGATCGTCTAAGATTTCGTCTTCGGCTGGCAATAGGATATGGTCTGCTTCGTCGGAAAGAGAAGGAGAACTCTTTTGTGTCGACACGAGAATCGACAAAACCTCTGTCTGGTTCCTGCAACAATAGTTTTCTCATATCGTCATGAGAAGAGGTTAGGGTTAGGATTAGGTTGCTAAATTTTTGGAATTAACCGAAATAGGACATATACCAATAAAAGTAGAAAGACATACACAATATCAAAAACAATCTGGATTCCAGAACAATAGACTTGAACAGCAAGAAACTAAACCCATGCCTACCAAAACAACAACCACCCTAACGTCAACACCGATCAAATACAAAGCAGTACTTAAACTAACAGGCCAACTGAATGAACTAGATATGACTTCCCTAACAAAAAGACTAAAAGAAGGAGGCTACCATATTTACAAACTAAGGAACTATTAGAAAAAGAAAACCAATATTACAATATTGGAAACCATAGCTCCCGTACCTACATTATAAGCACCAGGAAAAAGCAGGTAGATCTTAACCGTCCTTGGAACCCACATACACTACAGTGGGTATGGGATCACCAAGGCTCATACCATGAGCAACCAAACCTAAAAATCAACACGCGAGTAACCCTAGAAACAAACTAGGAAACCTGGAAAAAATACTCAAAGCCCTTTGAGTAATCAAATCACTTTGGGAATAATAAAAAGTCAACAAAATAGATGAAGGATAAAGTACTAGGGTACGCAAACCACAGCGAATAGATAATGATGACAATTAGGGAATAAAAGACAACATGTAAAAGGCACCCCAAAAAATGTTTTTAAAAAACAGCCTATAAAAAAAGAATAGGAACCTACCCTCAATACTACTACCTTCTCTAACTTTCCTCTCAATACAGCCTCATTGACAGTAAATAATAATTACCAAATACCTATCAAGTTCTAAAGTCAGAGAGCCAAAAATTAAATATAAGTAGATGGTCTGATATAATAAAATTCTGTCGCGATATTATGGTCACAATTTAGACAGTATGAGGTATTATAAAAGCCCAAGAATACCAGGCCCCGCTGAAAAAGGCTGCAATTAAATTTTATCGAACTTTAGGCATATATACACCAAACTCAACTGTACGGGCTAGTCGTATGGGCTTTAGATTCTATTAATTAAAAACAGCACAGGAAAAAGTTTGGATAAAGAGAGATTACCGCTGAACCAAAACCGGAAAAACATCAGGAGAGAAACAATTTCATAGAACTCAGGATAAAGGAAAATGCTTTTACGAGGGAACAATATACTGGGACACCATGAGAACAAGATGGCAGCCTGAAATTAGGGGCTACTCAAACAGATAAGAAAAGCAACACAGAAAAGAATCCGATTGCTTTTATTGCCTGGTTAACAGGATCCTCATTTGGTACGAGAACCCTCTTCGAACTATCTATTTCACGAAACCTGACTTGATCATTTTTTTTTTGCACACCGTTCAAAATTAACAAGCCATTTATACCAAACAGTGACTATACCTATTTATGTCGAATGCACATCTTAGTATTCAATCTTGTTAGGGACTTAACACATGTACACTTTGTACTAGTTAAGATAGTTATACAAATTTTACGCCTTTTTTGATTTGATTTAATTACATAGGTGGCTCACACATTATTGATATTTTCCTGTTCATTAGTAATAGTACTTATTTCAGATTTGAATTAAGCACGGAATCACGATCTTGGTTGCGGGCTGTACTTCATCCTTGGACGTAATGGTACCTCTCTTGTATTGCCACAACTCGGATAACTCCAAAATGGCGGAGATGTGAAACTAATTTCCAATACCTCCACTGCCATTGCACACCATTAACACACATAATTGGCTGTTAGGGTTGAGTGTGTGTTGAGTCTATTACTACTCACCCAGGGTCCTCCATTCAGGTTGATGGTTACTTAATAGCAACCCCGACCTGACGACCAAATTAAATAGTACTCCTTGATTACAGAAAAGACTGGGGAAAGCGGCACCATTCCTCACCCACAAGAGAAATTAAATATCCAGCTTTGCTGGAAACTTAGAACAGTGCTACATGCCACTAGTGGGCGATGCAACACTATAATTTAAATTCATCATCAACATATTGAGAGATACTGGTCGTTGAAAATTATGAAAATATCCCGGAAAGCCAGCCCATGGATGTCGTTAGCCTTGAAACACCCTAGCCATACTTATTTCAAATTCAGTCCAGTTATAGCAATGGACAATAAAAAAATACCAATAATGTGAAAGCCACTTGTGCATTTACATCAAATTCTAACAAGTTAGAGAATTTTCCTATCTCCTATCATACCAAAGTTTCTAGTACATAGTGTACGTACTATAAGTTCCTAGGAAACTGAATTCTGCATATGTAGTTTTGTGACCGTTAGGTTGGATAGATTGTAAATTTTGAGCGGTGGGTTCAAAAATTATCGAGTCAGATTTCTCAAAAGAGTTTGTTCGAATAGAGTTCTCATACCAAATGAGAGCTTAATAACCTAAATGGCAATATGAATAGCCCTTAGAAGGGCTGTATAGAAGAAAGACCGAAAGTTCCTCGTTTATCCCCCATTTTCGCAATGTAGGCAGCAGTGTTTTCTTCCTCCCTGGTTATTCGTGGGAAGTATACTCCGTGGAGGGAAGCTAGGTGCTGCACTGCGTCAAAGAGGGGAGGGATTGGCCGCCCTTCGAAAATGTCGTAGTAGTAGTGAGTCATTATCTTTAGTGCGAACTTCCATTGGGCTATTTTGGGTGGTGAAGATTGCAGTAACCTGAAACCAATGTAAGTTATGACATTTACAAAGTTTCCAGCCTTCTTCCTGTCACTGATTAAGTCAGGGAGTCCCAGATCACTGCAAAGTTGTCCCATGATTTCGGCCTTGGTCTTCTTTGACATGCGCACAGACTTAACAGGCGACCTCTTTTGGTGATGGTGGTGGTGTCGGTTCAAGCTGTGGCGGCTACGTGGCACCCTTCTCCGTTTGGATCGAAAAGAGAGTCTGAAGTTGAGTGGCTAACTCAGCCATTTGATCCCTGAGGGCCTTTATTTCATCGTCCTGTACAGTACCCTACTTTCAGGGTGTAGAGGCAGGTTTATCAGTGATATTTGGTTGTGGGGATGGGGTGCTTTCCCGGTCTAGCTGGGTCTTTCTCCGCTGCTGTTGCCGTCCTCTTCCTCTATTCCTCCTGTGCTTGAGATACCCCGTGTTTTGTAATTCTTGATTATTATCCCATGCTAAGAGAAAGGTTTCCTTTTTCTCAGCTGATCTAAGGCTCCAGCCTGTAGCTAGTGTTAACCCAACGCCTATTAGAGGGCTGAGTGCCTGAGTGTCTGAGGGGAGATGATTACATGTGCTGGCGTAAACTGCTCTATTGTGTTGCTCGTAGCTCGGTCGCCGCAGACTGGCCAGACTGAATCAAATCGAAGTTTAATTAAAGTGCTTCGGCCATGAATGGTCATGTAGCACTGTTTTATCTGTCAAATGACAGTCATTTAATTAATCCCGTGGGGAAGGAATGGTGCCACATCCCCACGGGCGTTATTGCGTACAAAGTACGCTCTTTCATTTGGTAGTATTGTCGAGTCCCTAAAAAGGGACTATCGACATGAATGAAAGACCTTCAGGTGAGTGTGAATAGTAACAACATGCACTCAATCCTATCAATCAATCAGTACTGTTCAGACTGGAGACTACCCCTGCTTTATAACGTTATATAACGGACGCGATAGAAAACACCCCTCTACGGTATAGTGTTGGAACGTTAGGATAGTTTGATTTGAGGGATAGAAAAAGTCAAAGAGTATTTCTATTAATTAAACTTTAAAACAAACGACATACGCATTTGTTTAAAATCACAACATTTTTATTCAAATAACAAACAACTAACAAACCTTTTTAAAAAAATTTACAAACAAATATTTTTTTCAATTCACAACAAGCATTTTGTTTCCCAATAGGACAAGTACATTATTTCTAACATGGTTGACAACGTTGTTAATTAAATTGAGATTTCCACTGTTGGATGTCATGAGGCCTTTGATGTATACTACGTTTCCTAGCTAAAGACAACATATAGCCATAATAGTCACAAAAACATCGATCTACTTTGTCATCGTTTCGAGACGAATGACGATCAAAATAAGTCACTAAATTTTCTAAGGAATATCCAAGACTGCGATGATACAGAAAATAGACACAATATTGTCCACACAAGATATAATCTTTGCCTTGTAATTTCACATTATTGAATCGTGTTGTCTGGGCATTCCTTCTCATAAAGCCAATAATATCGTATTCCAAAGGGGGTAATCCATACGAATGAAAATACTCTACACATACCTTTTGAGGAAAGTAGACAGCTACCCAGTGAGTTCCTGGAAAATGACTGTCGTCCCTTTGAGGACATAAGCTTGATTCTCTTGAGGTTTGCGATGAGTTAGTTCATCTTTAGCACACACGTTATGATTCCAAGAAGCAGTGTACGTGCTGCGGTTAAAAAGGTAATAAAGCTCCCAGGTTTCCATTTTTTGTGGTCTTGTTTTTGTCTTCAAAAGTGATGATAAGTCATTAATTCGATCCAGAACTTTTGCTTGAAAAGGTGTGTTAAGTAGCGGATTTGTTGCTTCGTCTCCTTACTCTGTGCCACGAGAGCTTCGATGTGATCAATCTCTCGAGAAACAATGGAGAAGGGGAATGATTACACAAATCTTTATATCACTGATATAACACGGATATAACACGGATACTTCTGAGATGAGACTCCATGCTTCGTTCAGATAATTGTCCAGTTTTTCTTCTTGACTCATCAGCATACATTCATCGTGTTGAATTTGACTGAGATGATCGTTTTGACATCCATACAAATCTTTCTTAATTATGTCCCTCTTTCTTATTCTCCAACTGTTTGGCAAAACAGGTGACAAAATATTGTTCATGTTCTGGCCATCTCGCTACTTCTTCTTTTTTTTTTGGGGGGGGTCTCCTTTCTCTGTAACCTCCCATTACATTTCAATCGATTCGCCACTTTTCAAAGAGGAACAAGGGTATTCCATAGTTTCTAATAGTCTAGAATTATTTCTCCCAAACTGTTGATTGATATGGTATTATCGAATTCGACATACAGAATGACATTCAACGTTTCGTCAAGAGCATCTGCAAACTTAAGTTCCACACACAGTTGCCCAGATTGTATAGGGTGGAAATGTCCCTCGCCGCTGCCTTGGTCGGGAATGAAATCAAAATCCTACAAAGCGTAACCTCTTGCATAATGATTGTAGGAAATACTGTGACTGGAATACTGTGACTGGTGTTGGTTCCTAACTGTTTCGTGGCTTCGTACAGCGACAAGTACGATGTCATGTAATTCTTCTGGGTAAAGTTGGGTTCGAAGAGTTGGGTACACAAAGTGTTGCCATCGCGACTGCCTTCGATTTTTAATACTCTGCATTGCTTAAACTGGAAAGGATTTTCATTGTGGGCACCGTTGAGGGCTGCATTGTTAAAGATACCTATGAATAAACGTTTGGTTAACTGTCCTTGGAACAGATGATCTTCGATCTTAGATCGGAGTCAAGCGGCAATGGTGAAAATTTTGCTCCAACGTCGTAATGGATACTTGGCTGTTGTTCAGTTCAAAGTATGACTGATATCAATTCCCACTTTAGGTAACATTTTTACACGACGCACGTATATCCTGGCTTCTTGCATAGTGGCTTTGTATTTGTTGGCATGAGCCATCATATGGAAAGCAATGCTGCGACGATTTAGTCTAAAGCGAATATCCATGCCTTTCAGCAAATACTTCTCTTAAAACCACATGTCCAAATGCAAAGGATCAAACAGTTCTAAACTGCGTCCTTGCATAATTTTCTTTCGACTGTCGTTAAAACCCACCTTGTGAAGATCGTCATCTGCTGTAAATTCTGTGTCGTTAAATTTTTCCTCGCCTACGTCAAGCGATTTTCGAGGTAAGCTCGGTAAGGGTAAGTATCCATGCTACTGCTAACCAGTTTGTTATTCATGTGCAAATCCACATCGCTGAACACGGTATGGATGAAATTGTTGACGGGAGGTACTTGAGTATCGGCTCCCGGAACGGACCTGCCCGTTTTGATCACTTTCATTATCAAATACAAGTAACTACTGTTGTGATCGATGTAAGCTACGGGTTTCCGTTTGATATCAACCTCGATGGGAGCTGAATACGACAAAGAAAGACGAAACGAAATTGAACACATTGGGATTTTTACATGGTCATCATAGTGGGTGGCATAGTAAATAGATCCAGTTCCGACTTAGAACAACCACAAGATTCTTTTATCATCATTTTGTCAGTCTCTATGATTTGTTTGAATAATAATAAATGTCTATGTCTCGAACGATTCTTTTTTTTCTTAGTCGTTCTAGCTTTATATGTTTCATTACCTTTGTAAGGGTTTCTTCGTCGTTGTTTTCTGCCTTGTCCTTGCTTTGTCCTCAGGGATGCAGGAATGCCTGACTTGGTACCGTTCTGGGCATATATGGGACTTTCTCGTCGGCCCAAAATCTCTTTACCCGTTTGAAGCAAGACATTTTAGCCTGCTCTCATGAAATATTCTTTAGGGTTTTGTTTGTCAAAGATGACATTTTGAAGAAATACTTTGCCGTGAGTCAATGAGGCATCTTTTAAGGCGTGGAGTCCTCGTGTCATATTCTGTTTCAAAAAAGGGACGACTTAACGAAAAACCGATTTAAAAATATCTCCGAAACCATGTCCTAGTTGTCGAGCATCTCTTCGGTACACAGGATACATAACTTTACAGTTGTTAGAGAATCGGTTTTGAAAATGGAGTTCACTGCGACTTTCCCTTTGGCAAATGGAATATTTTGTCTTAGATCTTTTTATACTGACGTTGACACTGTCGACATACGACTTACTGACAGTCAAATAATGACGATGTGCATGTTCGTGGTGAGTTTAATATGTATTGCTACCTTTCTCGTCAGGGGTTGAGGCAGAATCCACTTTGAAAGAAATGACACGCAGTAACTGCTCAGAGGTGTGTCCCACCACGCAGTACTCCACAACATCGGTGTACACAAAACTAAAGTTGAGACCTTGGTTCGTTTCTACAGGAATCGAAAATATTTCGCAAAATCCAAGGTACTGGTAGTAGATGGTATTTTTTATTTCTTGCTCAACCTGAAGTCTGCACCCAAAATGTTATACAATTCAGAACTAAACGTAATGGCCATAATGTTATGCTCAGAACATTTGATTGTTAGGCGACGAGCCACATTATTGTACTGAAAGGTAACACTTTGTCTGACTTTGTCCGTGACTTTAGCAAACACAGTATTGAACCTGGAAGCAGGTGCAGTCACTAAATCTGATCACTAAAATTATAGTCTGTAGGAATGGTTAACAGTTAGGTGGACCGTTTAGTTTTGGGCTCCTGTATTTTCATCGGCTCACTGACAGTTCTTCTAAGTTTTGCAATTGGTCGTCATTCAATTCCACATTAAAACTGTTATGATTTTCAACGATATTTTTTATTTGTGTCGGTTGTATCATTTCCACTAAAGCCACATTCCAATTGGCATCTTGATCCAAATGAATGGTTTGAGGTAATTGATCCGTGTAACAACACAAAGTTTTAGGAAACACCTCCCTGGAACTGTCACTAGGAAACGTTAAGTAAAATTGGTTAATATTGCTGTTCATAATTCCAAAGTTCTTCTGTCCGAGGAGTCACTCGAGGTTAAAGGATTGTCTAAAAGAGGATTGTGATTGGAGGGGTGACTGTTGGGATAATGACTGACGTTGGACGCAAGGCTCCCAATATTGCTGTTGTTCCCGTTGTATGAGTATTTCCGGGAAGGTTTGGGAAGAAGATAACCGATACAACTGCTGATCATAATGGTCCACAACTGTTTGTATCCTTGCTGCAAACTCACATTAGCAGTGGCTGCACCGATGACACAATACACTACAAATATTTGAAAAAAAGACGATTTGGGTTTTAGGTACATGTTCTCCACACCACACCCACAATGGTTGCTTTTGTAAATCTTGCAGAGAACAACTGGGTGAAGGAATAGTTATTGTGGTAGCTGTAACTGTGCTCAAGGGCATGATTGTCACTTCTTGTTATAATCGATGACTTGCGAAGCGTTAATCCAAGAATCAAAATTGTGAGGATATCGTTTCCAACGTACGTTGACTTCTTTGACACGACGTTTTCCTACTTTACGGGTTCTTCATTTGAAAATGCTTTCAATGTCGTACACTTCGTCTTCTTGTTTGTTTAAGTGTTGTAACTAAGGCAAGTAAAACGTTCTTTTTAATACTTCTCAGTTCATGTTTTTTAATTGATAGACGGTTGGATGACGATCATGCACTCGTCAAGTAACATCTCCATTGCTTCTATGGTACATTAGTTGTATGCTTGGACTAAGTGCGGTAAAACGTCGATGTATTTGAGACTGTGTGGATGCGTAAAATATTTCCACATGCGTTCTTTCACGGTGTGTTGAAAACGTTCCACGATGCTGGCTTTGGGTTTAGGATTTTCGGTGGTAAAAAAATGGATGTCACGTTTTTTTAATTCTCGTTGGAATGCTTGGTTGAGCAATTTGGAGCCTTTGTCGGTCTGCCATCGAAGAGTTTGACAACCACTCGTTTTCAACACCAGATAGAGGGCTCGTACTAACTCAACAATTTGTAGCCACAATTGTAAGTGGCTAAATGAGGGACATCGGCTAAATCAGCATGCCATTGATGATCGATGCCTTTCACTTTGAGTGCGACTTCTGTAACAATTTCGTCGATTGGGTTTGTGTAATGTGTACGTGGCTTGTTCTTGTAACCATTGTGCACTTCAGACACACGGAGCTTTTTCAAGCGCGTTTTAGCAGCACGATACAATTTCTGAATGCCTCCGTAGCCGGCAGGATGGGTTGGATCGTAGTAAATGCTGGCTAAAACCTTCTCCATTATTATGTTAATAAGACACCCACTCATCGATGATACTGCTTTGTGTGGGGCAAAATGTTGGTTGTTTGGAAACGGTGTTACGTGTCCTATATGCCACAGGAGTAAACGTCGAGGGCACTGATGGTGGTGGTGTTGGTGGAGGTAATGGTATAGCTTTGGTCGTTTTTTCTTCTCTCACTTCTGGTTTCCTTTTTTTTCTCTTTCATTTCTGTCAAAGGAGGAGTGGCCATTATCTTTCTAACCCAAGTTTTGTGTTTTTCTTGTTGGAGAGTGGTGGATGGGGTCAACATGGAAGCTAGGAATGGGAGTTGCAGTGGGATTTATAAATATTGAATGTGTTTATACTTCCTTGAGTAATTGTGGGGTTACTTCTGTCTTGACTGCCTTTGAAGGCGACGGACTATTCATCAGATCCTTAAAATCGTTCAGGTACTGTCATCAACACAGGTTTAAATGTAACCTTTTTTAATTATAGCCTATATTGTGCTGAAAATGGCGCTAAACCATAAAAAACAAAACAAAAAAACGGTCCAATGAAGGTGTAAATCACAAGTTACACAAACATTGTCGTACACCTCTTCCGTACCTACAAGCTGACGAATCATTTTGCATTGTAGAGATCGAGATGTATCCAGATGAAAGCGTAAGGCTTTTAACAGAATGAATCTCTCGTGGACAATTAGGGGAGTCACTAAACTGTCTTTGTAGGTATTTTTCTTGATGTGCCCACAATGAATATACGGTTAAACGAAGTCACAGAAGGCAAGTTACTAAAATACACACTACACGTCGACCCCAATGGATGGAACACAGTTCTTGTAATAAGTGCTCGTAATCCTTCACCGTGTGAATATTCTCATTGATATCCTTCCACGAAATCTGTTTTATCACACGTGATAAAGGTCGTGGCATGGTAGTCTATTTTTACTTCTTTTGTTGAAGGCAAAAAGTGTACATTGTGCACATAATTATTTAAATGTTCTCCTCGAGCGAAAGTGATGGATATAGTGTGTAATTTCGGTGTGTAATGACTGCCATTCAGCGTAACGGTTAAGAATGGTAATAAAATCTTCTGATGTTAGCGGTCTAAATTGGAATCTTTGAAAAAGACACACTTGATCCAGATAAATCTGACAAGTTGATTAACTTTTGTTACGTTTGTCTTGTGATTTTCACGACACAAAAGTTCAACAGTCACCAATTCAGATTTTTCTTTAGCAAGTCGCTGCCAAACTTCCATGTAGATCTTATCCTGCAATTCCTTTGGTATTCCTTCAATATTATTTGTTACATAGGGTTTAAATACAAGCACGTAGGGAACGAATATTGGACTCTCCTAAGTTCAGTTCGATGCAGGTACGGTGAAATTCCCAGGAGTTTACAATAACGTCTGGCACCGCTTTAGCATCCCTCAGGTTTAACACGTACAGCATCACTTTCCATGGTAGATTTAGTGGTAGTACTCATAGCAAAGTTCACATTATGTTCTGCTGAATCGTGGACACATCGTAGGGCATCACTGCAATCGCAAGGTATAGCATCTCACTCCACTTGAGAATCCCCGAACTTGAATCATGTATGTTTAAACGTATTTATCTTGTTTCGCTTAGTCGTTGTGGTAACAATGAACTATCGGTCTTGAACAGTATCCCTTTTATATTCTGCCCAATATCGACGTGACCGTACGGTAATGTGAAGTGATTGGGAAGCTGCACTCTCTTCTTGTACAAAATTTGAGAGACCTTTTCCAAAGGTCCGCTAAAGAGTTGGTGTATGGGTAAACGGATGATCTTGTGCAATAAGTGTGTGGTCACTGTAAAAGTTTCATCCTGTCCAGACTGTTAGGCTTCTTGTAGCAAGTCAAAGTTCACCATTCGACTGTTGCGATAATTGAGAGTCAGACCTTTCACTTTACATTCGGTGTGCATTTCTCCTGGTGGGTCTCTGTATTCGTAGCCGTAATGTTCAGGACCGCCACTTGCGAAACTTAGAATGTTGTCGTCGGAATGTTCATCTGTCCAGGCACCTAAACGGCCTCCTTTGATGTCAGGGTAACACTGTTTCGGCCGGGCGATGTAGATGCAACTGTCTGTGTCGAAGTACAGGAAAAGATCTCCTATCAGTTTTAAAACTTCGTACAATTTTAAGCGAGCGTACGCTGTCACGTAAGCCGCAGTGATGACATTTCCAAATTTGTCATCTTCTACACAGTCTAGTTCGTCTTCGGAATTGACTAAGGTTACGTCCTTACAACATCCACGTGTATCATGTATTTAGTTTTGTCGTGAATCATCTGGAAGTAGCGGAAAGGTTCTGACAAATACTCGGTCTTGGGTAAAGACGGTCGTTGAGCCATTTTACTCCACAAGCAATTTAACATCACTTTGGAAAAGGGTCGCCTTCCTTCGTTTTTCTCGATGTTGTCTAAATTGATGCCTTCCTGCTCCCAATATTTTTCTTTGAATTTCTTTTGGTCTTAGGGGGTATGGCACTAGGAAAGATAGCCGCTAGCTTCTTGTTCCAGTTTCAAAAAGACATCCACATAGTCTGCAAAAAAATTCGTACTGTGTTTCGTCACCCTTGTGGTATTGTTGTGTCTTGGGAAAGTGGTACATTTCATACACATCTAACAGTTGGTATCCCAGGTCCAGAGCTTTAAACAATTTAACGCTAACCCACGTTCCAGTCAAGGCGCGTTCTTCCTGGATGTGCTGACGATGTTGGTCTTGGTTGCACGTTTCGGCACCAGTACGACACAAAGGAAAAATAAATTTCCCTTGGCAATAGGAGATAAAACAGGTGGTATAAGTCCGTGGGAGGCAAGACCTAGCACTTGATGAATCTTTCGTTCTGGTGAATGTTGTCCAGATCAATGTGTTCTGTCATGAATTGTGGGAGCCTTATGGGAATGTAATGATACAGCGAACACACGTCCAAGTATATGATTTCTTCTCCCTTCTTCTTGTCCGCTTGGTACAGCAAACAAGTGGCATTCTTCCGTCCTCCGTACAAACTCTCCCAGGGGTTCAATGGGTCCACCAAGTTGTAACTTTCTACGATGAGTTTAGACCCGGGATCGGTTTTCAAACGGTGATCGTTCTCACGTTCCCACATTTCCACCACCTGGTATCCTTGCTGTTCTAACTTCAATCGCCGCTGACAAGTAGCTTGGTAAATCTCGTCCATGGTTCGTTGTAAAAACTGATTTTTGGTGTCACGTTGAGGGTAGCACATGGGGCATCCGTGAAATAAGCATCCGTTAATTGTTTACCCGATTTGAGGGTTTTCTGAGTCTCAGCCATCCACCGAATACGTTCCGATAGTCTTTTCGCCTCCTCCGTTGCGGTAATGCTAGATCCATTTATCTTCCTTGTAGCACAAGTAATGTAGTCAGCCTAGGGCTTTGACCGTGTATTGACGTTTAACAAAGTTCGTCGTTTGAGGGTTTGATGACAGCTAAGGTAATTTAAGGCTTGAATCGTTTTCGGTACACTATGGAACACGTTTTTGTGATGGTACAAGCCTCTTTCAAACGATCGATCCCTCCGTGCTCCATCAACACTTTTCGAAATTTTCCACAGCAACGTCGTAAAATGTCCACGTCATATCGACAATGCTTTAACATTTCTTCTTGAGTGTCAAAGGGGTCCGATGCGTGAGTATGGTACCAAGCATAAAAAGCTTTTCGTTGTCCGGTGCGCATGTTATTGGGGTCGTAGACGTCAGCCTCATGCAAATGGGCTAGAATGGCATGTTGATTGGTTTCGGTATTGAAAAAGTGTGGAAAATAACCTTTGGCCATTTCTGTCATTCCAAATGTTTTAGGCATGCGACTCAAAGGTATTGCCAAGTAACTCATAGAATCTTTAATCTGTACTTGTCCTACTTGCATAGAATGATTTTGGCTCCGTTTAAAGTAACTTTAAAACGTACGGTACTTTGTTCTGGATAGTATCTGAGCAGAAATTGCCCATCGTATCCCGAAAAATTGTGTGCCATTACTGTGGCATGGCGATGACAATCTCCGTAATGTTCGATGACGTCTTGACTCCACGTTACATCGATTGGGTTTAAGATGCATTGTGCAAAATCTACCAAGGTGTTCGACCCTCGAAAGATTTTTTCATGTCCTCCAGGAATCGTGCTGCAGTTAGGCTAATGACTAATAACAGGCTCTTGGATGCACTACTCACACGTCCGATGAGCCACGCAAAAATTAGTAATGTGAATACCGGTCTCTTGCATGCATTCGAAATCGAAAAAAGATTAAATTAACTTTCTGGGGGTCATCTTCTTGTTGGGATTGGTATTTGTTAATGTAACGTTCGTGCTCCAAGTCCATGATTTGGCGACAAATGTGAGATCGTTTCTTACTTCGACAAACGTGAAACTTGGCATTACTGGTACGTATGCCTTGTCCACACGTAGGGCACAACCTCAGAGCTAACAAGTACTTTTCTGCTGTGATTCTTGCATCTTCAAATGTTGTTGGGAACAGGTAGGACTGACACAAGTGCGCTGACAAACAGGGCAATGCACTCTTTCTTGTCCTTTGTCCAGACAGGTTTCAGAGGCCGAAGATCCCTAACATTTCGATTCACAACGCTTGTGTTGTTCTCGATTGTTATAACCATATTCACATTTTTCAAAGTAGTGACTGTATCTCAGGTATCCACTGATAATGGTAATGGTATCAAATTGACAATCGTGATGATAGACACAAATGTGTTTTCCGCCTTTGAAGTCGTTGCCTCAAAAAAATGAGGTACACGCACTTCTTTAGGGTGCACTTTCAAGGTGTAACGTGGAGCCAAGATGTCATGCACATCGTTGCATTTCTGGAAAACCGCAAGGGGTGTCTTTGGATATCCCCGCTTGTTGTAACAGTAGTTCTCCTTAACTTCGTTGTTTGTCTCGGTCCGATTGTTGAATATATTTCCAGGCTTTTTTCATTCTGTCGTGTCGTTCTTGTTGGCATACGTTCGTTCCACAACGATGGCACGGGCTAACTACATCTGGTCTTGAGGATTATTAATTCGGACGAGGCTTATTTTGGTGTTGCGAAGGTTGGCGACCAATAACACCTTTTTGCGTCTTGTCCCTTGAGGAAGAGTGTTTCAGTGCAGTTAACACAGAATCCCACATCTCGATAATAAACTTTTCTGTATTTTTCAAAAGTACGTTGGACTTGAAATCTTTAATTTTCACAGCATACGTGTAAGCCATAGTTGTAAATTTTGAGAGCAACGCTTTTCCACCTCTCGAATGTGATGGTAATAATCAGGGTTTACTAAGAGTGGGGAACTTTGAGTGGACGTCGTTTGTCTAGGCCTGGATTCGGGCTCACTCATGTCATCTTCAAAATCACTACTACTGTGCGAGGCGATAAATCCCGTTTCTGTCTCTTATTGTCTTCTTTTTCTGCAAAATGATGCGATGACTACATTTTAAAGACCATGACCCCTATACATTGATATCCGATCAGCGTATATATAAAATGCTAGTGTCTAACCTTCCAGTATTCATTTCACTCTCGCATTAACCAGAACGATGGATGAGCCTACACAAGTTGAACTTCTCATCAGAGCTTTGCGTGGCATCATACCAATTTTATCGTCAGATAAGCCTACGGACTACTCTCCCTTCTTTAGAGATAAAGGACATTGGGCTACAGAATGTTCGGATCGTCAAAAAAAACGAAACAGGTGTCAGAAGAGACTAAAGTCAAGATACCTGTTATCAAGGAGAAAGGACATTGATCTCTAAACTGTCCTAAGAAACAACAGGAACAGGTGGAGGGGAAGAGAAATTCTGAACAGGAGGAGAAAGAGGTACGCTCCCCAAAGGAAGCAGCTCGACAGGTTCACAAAGACAAGAAAATAAGACAAAACGAGAGTCAAGAAGAAGAAAACAAAGAAAAACCTGTAACAGTAAAGAAATTGAAAACAAAAGAATGAAAGAGTGAACAGAAGAAGCCTATGAACTTTTTAAAGTTATATTGTGTCATGTTATGTTGTGATATTGGATTGTAACAGTTTTACCAAAATACACCAGACACAAAAAACGTAAGTGTTTCTTGGTTTTGATTTTATAGAATAAGAACCTACACTCACACACTCATTCACGCAAACATACATCATGGGTAAAAAGGACGTTTTGAGTTTTCATTGAATTAGGCAATTGAAATAGTATTTCTTTTCGAAAGATTTGAGTGGCCCTGTAAAGGACCGTTGCGTATTTATTTGTTTAAAACAAAACAAATTCAGAAACGGGACGAAACCATCTTTAACTGTCTTAAGCCTTTTCCACGGCCAAGGCCTACTTCTGGACAGATTCATGTCAATGATTTGGTAGAAATCACTAAAGGTGGTATAGCAGGCATAGTCACAGTTAGATTGGGTTGTTTAGCTCGAGAAGGTGTTTTACTCTTGGCGCGTAATAAAGAAGTCTGATACATTCGTTTCAGACTCCTCAACTCTGCTAAAATATAAAAAAGTCCCGTGACTATTTGATTTGTACTATTCACCTTCTGTCCTCGTTGTTGTTTGTTCTCTGCTGCTGTTTCTTCCTGGTGTTTCTGTTTTGCCTCTTCTTCCCGCTGTTGAAGGAGAAAAGCTTGTTCTGCTTAGTTGTGTTGTTGTAAAAATTGCTCCAACTCTAATTTCTGTCTCTGCTTAAAATTGTCGACGTGTAAAAAGGAAGGAGAATGTGACGAAGGGTACGGAACAAATTCTTGTGAGTTAGACAATCCACAATATCCCAGTTAAAATCAACCTCTTCTGGAAGTTGATTTGTGTTGACTTTGGTAGTCACTGCTATACCATTACTTGCTGTCTCCACCGCTGGTTCACTCCATTTCATCGTCTTCTTAGTGTCCGACATGATTGACAACTATGTCGCATGGATTGATTGCGCATTGACGTTAGTACCTTTATGTTGGGACTTTTTATTACGAGCCAAGAAGAAAAGACCTTCCCGAGTTAAACAACCCAACCTAACTGATGGTTTATGTCTTGTCGCCAATGAAATTTGTGAATCAGCGTGGCAACAACTGTTGGTCAATGTGTGTCGGTAATCACAACCACATCAAATATTATAGACACACCAATCGTAATTGTCTGGTGAGCTTTATTGATAGTGATTGGTGTTGCGGCTTTTACTAGTGAACTAATATCGATGCAATCACATTTATAAATACGTGTGTATGCAGAACTGCTTCAATAATAATAGCATACTGAATTTGGTGGTTTTCGAAGATAAAATAATTAGCACTGTCGACGCAGAGATCGTCATGGATGAAATGGAAATGAAATCGCCGACAACTCCTTGCACAAAAAAAGAAACCGTTTGATTGCGGATTTAGGGCCAAAATGTCGACTGCAACAAAACAATGTATAACATAGTAGTGTGTTAATTGGTGTTTTGTTGGCTACTCATCAAGTTAGCTGTCTCTATTTTCATGCCTCTCTTCGTTTGTTTGGCCAAGTTCACGTTTTACTGATTATAATAAGTGAATTACACATAGTTATGTGATATTTTACTAATATGAGCGCAAGGTATAAAGGAGTATAGAGGTGTTGGTCTTTATAAATGGAAAATTCCTAAACATACAGGTCATTCCTACTCATTGCATGAAATACATTTGTTTCCGAAAAAAATTGTTGTAGGTCCGTTTTGTAGAAGACTTTTGCAGGTTAAATCTACCGCGAAGATATCATTTCATTACCCGAAAAGCAGTGTGGAACTAGGACCCGAAGTTAAATAACAACATATTTCTATACATTTAAACGTTTCGGCAATGTATATTTGTACGACATAGATAAATTTGTCCGACGAATAAATATACTTGATTTCGCTTGTATATTACATAGTTTAATATGTTCATATTAATTGTCATTGTTTCAGAAAATATACTTCGACTGACATAAAGAGAACTGAGCACACCTTTACAATGCCCAACAATGCCAATCCATTTTCCTCCGTCAGTGCAACGAACAGTGTCATTTCCGTGAAGTGAGTAGTTGAATCCTTTATCGCATATGACTCGCATTGTAGCATTGTAACTTGTGTTTCCGGCTAATCCAGTTGAATATATTACTGTACTGTTATTTGGGATATTCATTGGCTGGCCGCAGTCTATCACTATGAACAAAGAAAATTAAATATTTTTAACTCGAATAATAATAATATTCTATGGTAGTCAGCATGTTTGAATAAAATGGAACATATATCTACACCTCTACAAACAATTCCGGAAAGAAACCACCACCCTGTAAACAAATGCAAACAATAATTCATATCATTCCTTACTAAATAAGATACTATCTCACCGTTTTCTTGAGTTTCCTTCCCAAAATCCTTTACGCCCACATCTGAGTGTTTCAAGTGTATGTATGCTGTAATTGTAGCCTTCATTGCAAAAGTTATAGTATCATTGTATTGTATTCAATTTTGGTATGAATAAGGTGTATGCTTTTTTTAAGGAGATTAAAAGGCTGTCCAAAATCTATGATTAAAGATTATAAAAAATATCGTAATAGTTTATTTAACTTTTGAAATCATCTAGATATCAACATATAGAACTTCTTAAAATAATAAATAACAATAAAGTAGCAAATTCATAACGTAACCTTAGATGATATTAATCATCAGTTTTGTCATCACAGTCGTTGCGATCATTACCAATAAATTGTATTGATGAATTTTAAATCCTAAAAGACTTAACCTGAGCATAACATTATTTCGTTTTTCTCTTAATGATGTTCTTATGACTTTTGTAGATAACTCAATGACGAACGATACACTGTTTCTGCTTTATTGCTCTGAATGAGGTTGATATAATAACAGCAATTTACCAGAACAACTGAGGTTTCTAGACCAGGATTGTGCCGCTTTGCATTCCACAAAAGTTTTAGTCTCATTATTTATGTCTCCTTTTTCTGAAATGTCGTATCCCTTATTACAGAACAAGTTTAATTTTGCTCCGTACGTAAAGTTCTGGTTTTTCTCGCCCAGTGTTTCAACTTCGATATATCCATTTGCGAGTGTATATGGAGGACATTCAAGTACTGTAATTAAAATTAAATTCTTGAAAGGAAATATAAATTGTATCTAGAGGTGAGCAAGAGACAGTTAAAAAAAGATGAACATATCTTAGTCAGTATTTGATGTTTTTGAGTAATCATGTGCAAAGTTAACAACTTTCAGAAGAAGTGTTTTAGACAATGTCAGACAAAGATGATCTATAATAGCCAACATGTCCTGTGTATCAATATAAAAAGTACAATATTACATTAATTTAAATTCATACAAGTATATGCTGCTTATGCTTGCCGGAATTGCAAGACCGAAACGTATTTCCATCCTTCGAGAAAATATTCTAACTTTGGTATACATATAACTTGAAGGTGCAATGAATAGTTTTTACATCATAATGGACACATAGTGTAAGTCATCCAACAACATGTGTAGAATTTAGGTCTCATTTTCTGAAGGAATTGACTTTAGATCGTTAATAATTATTGTTATAGTTTTCTGAAGCTTGTTTAATTTGCTAAATAAATATATAAAACATGAATCAAAAACATATATTATATATTAAATGTACTCATAAATCTTACCTTTATATGCTTGTAACTCGCATACCGAAATAAATGGACTGTCATAAGGTGGCTTTTTGTTATTATAACGCGTTATTTCATCGATTCGTTTATCAAGCAATACGCTGACATTAAACGCAGGGGATGGCCAGTTTGATGTGAATTGTATTTGGTGGCTTGTACCGTCTTCTCCTTTGACATATATTGTTGCACCATCCAACCTATCAAATTCTAGAAAAGGAATGTATCCAGTCAAATTATTAAATTGTGATGCTATATAACACTTCGTTACATACATGTATGACAATATATATTTCACCCCGTACGCATATATCACTTAGCATATACACATAAATTAATGTATTTCCGTTTCGAGTGATTTTCTTCTAATAATTGTGAGTTCTGAAAGAAACATAGGGTAAAACAAGGGTAAGGGGAGAATGGGGGCTAAATGTTTGGTTCCTAAAATGAGAATATTATTTAGTCTGATTTGTTTGAGCCGCTGCTTTTAGTAACACAAGCCGACTAGTAATACTTTAAAGAAGACTAATTTCTTAAAGAAGAAAGCACACAAACAGATGGTGCAAAGTAGAGTGAAACATATAAATAATTATACGCCGAACGTAACGCTGCAACGTATATAATTATTGTTGTTGTTGTTGTTGTTTTGTGTGTGTATGTGTGTGTGTGTGTGTGTGTGTGTGTGTGTGTGAGAGAGAGAGAGAGAGAGAGAGAGAGAGAGAGAGAAAAGGAGACAGACAGACAGACAGAGAGAAAGAGTTGGTCCTGCAAATTTTATTTAAAATAATAAAGAACAAAGGCATTATTTCTTATTGTTGTAGAATATATGTTGTAAAAATACACCTATTAATATTATCCTGCGAGGATGATGCTTTCAGTTATTATCTGCAATTCATTGTTTCTGTTCAAAACGATGTATTCATTGATTGTATTTAACATGGAGTCGACCTGTTATGTTTACTAATGTAGATTTATATATCGTAAGTGTATGATCTTGTTATTAGAATATCGATTAGGATTATTCTTTCTTGTACTGTTAGTACTATCATATTGAGACGTTTGCTACGAAATTGTACGTAATAAAAATCCTTTGAATAAGATATGAACAAACATGTACTTTGCTTTCATTCCCGCGTATAGCATTACCCCGACATTAGTAGCTTCCTGCATTTTGTCAAAATACGGAGTTTAGTTTATCCGTTGCTACAAGCAAACATTGCAGAGGTGTATATGTGTGTGTGTGTGTGTGTGTGTGTGTGTGTGTGTGTGTGTGTATTTGTGAGATTACCGCACATTTGTACTACAATCAGAGTTCTTATAGTCCAGAAATCTTTTTGGTATATTTACAATTATGACGAGTCTTGTCGGGAAGCTGTCCACTTTCCAGAAGCAATATTAGGGCTATGCTAAAATCAAAATGTATTTGTTCTTATTATCCTTTATATGTGGTAGAGTTGTTTATATATTGTTTATGTTTTACAGAGGTGTATCGGGATGGGGGGAGGGGTCAGAGAGGGACAGATGTGCCTGGGCGCCAGACTAGTGGGGGTGCCAAAATGGGCTTTGAAATCGGTTGTGGAATTTTTGCTGCAAATATGCAACTATGCAATAAATTTTCTCTCTAATAGCCGTTGGCATTATATTGGGTGATGGATATTTTATTGATGCAAATAATGGGTTTCAGAGTTGAGGGGGAGGGGGCGGCGTAAAAATGAATCTTGTTCTAGGGCTCCAAACACTCTAGCTACGGGTCCGAATTTAGAATTTGATCTAATATTGATGGCGAGATAGTTCTATTTTACAATAACACATGCTATCAGCTAAAATGTACTGTTTAATTCTAGTCATTTTTATAGCTGAACAGGCAAGTTGAATAGATTAAATGATCGACTTCCTTCGAGTTGTTATAGTCCAGTGCGATGATTCTTTCCGGAGATTCATGTACCATCGTGGTTATGATAATAATAATTTCCTATTTTGCTTTTATGACATAATGTGATGCGTAAGCAAAATAAATATATATATGCGTGCATGCATAGTGTATATCATTGCTTTCGTAGTTAGCACTGTCTCAGGTATTACAAGATCTAAGATATTGAATTATTCACTGTTCATGGATAATCATCAAGCGGTGGTATTTTGTGTAATACGGAGATTGCGGTCTATGATGATGTTGGTTAGGGAGACGGACTCAGTGTACTCAGTGTGAGTGGGCATAAATTCCGGGTCAGCGGATTTGCGGTATAAGTGGGCTCGCAGTAAATATTTAGGGTGGCTGGGAGGAGATAACCCCGCGAAGCCATTCCTTCACTATTAAATAGGAGCTGTGGGATCCAAGAAAACCATCTAGTGCTGATCGATTGGATGCAGCTATATAAATAACATTATAGTTCCATTATGAATCAGTCTATATGTGTCCAAATGAATCGTAGTCCCATAATACTTTTTGATGATCGCTACAGAAATCATACTTTGTTTATCATTTATACATAATAATTTAAAATCGTTGCCCTCTATGAAGGACGCTACGGTTTAATTATTCGTTGTTCCTATACTTATACGTTTCAGATGATTATAAACTTGGAATCAGTGATCTTATCAGCAGTATTAATCATAATGACACGTACAAATCTTTTCGAGACGGCAAGCAGTTGGTAAATACAAAACTGTTTGGAGGTTTACCGTTAAAATGTTTGTGCAGGAGACACATGCTTGAGACGTGGATCAGTAAGTAAAAGGAACATAAAAAGGGAATAAAAGATTTAAAAGGTCAGAAAGAGTGAGAATGAGAGAATTTGATTGATTGATTGATTGATTGATTGATTGATTGATTGATTGATTGATTGATTGATTGATTGATTGATTGATTGATTGTTTGATTGATTTTTAACGGCGCACCAGCACTTCCAGGCTAATTAGCGACATACAATAGGTTTTATTTATACATGGTTAAAATTACTAAAGTTTTCATATCGACCAGCGATATAAAAACCAAATAGTTCAATATAAAATGGTAATATGTTGGTAACAGTAAGATATGAAGCTTCCCAATCAATGGGAGATGTAAATGGTGTATGTTGTCACAGAATTAGGCGAAAATTTAATTTATTTTCTAATTGAATTACAAACTAATTTCACCATTTTTTTGTTTCGTCGTACATGCGTTACCTGTGGTGAATAATTGTTTTTCTCCAAGGTAAGCGGCGTGTAACGATTTGCATGTGCCTGATTTCGAATTACATGAAGTCCGGAACATTAGAATCACGGGGTGCACGGTAATGTTGCCGTGAATTCTGCTCACCTTTTTGAGGGTATATAAGGCAGAATATTTCTGATAAATATTACGGGACCAAAAGTATCTTATCACAGCAAAGATAGCTCGTCATTAAATCTCCAGCCAAAAGGGTGAGTGTTAAATTAATATTTCGTTTTATTGTGAATCTTATTCAGTTTATCATTTCATATAATGATGCCTTTAATACAATGCAGATTTTAAACGTGGAATATTTGGAATTGCTAGTCACTATTAGACTTTAAATGCAATAGCGTAATCTAAGTTGTAGATTGTTGTAGAAAAAAACTATTATTAGTTTGGTTTCTTTATTGTAGCTGATAACGTCTCTGATATCGTAGCTGATATTGTAGCGGAACATCTCTGATAACATCTCTGATAACATCTCTGATAGCGTCTTTGAGATCGTAGCTGAAATTGTAGCTGATATTGTAGCGGAGCATCTCTGTTTGTCGGATTGTCTGTCCGTCTATATCTATCGTGACGTGTAAATACCCGGAAATCTAGAAGTCCGAGTGTCGGAGCTGTCTAGAGTTGTAAACATCCCGGGTGGCATCTAGGTATTTGAGAACGTTGGTTCTAGTAGATGTTGTATGCTGTCTGCACGTATAACTGTGGTGGATCCGTGAAGGGCAAGTGACCGATAAAAGTACTGAGTCAACCCTAGGTTTTCGGAGAAACTGGGCAGCGATTCAACAGTTGTGAATCGTATGGTTATACAGGGTCGGGACACATGTGTGTGTTGCAATTGTAGTACAATTGAATACATTGTTGTATTTACATGGTTACTTCAAATCACAATAGTATTTCAAGGCATTGCATGAATCTCAATAAAAGTTAGCAACTTGATTAAATACATGTATATGTTCGTGCTAGTTGTTGCAATCCATACGTGCGATAGTATAGTTTGATGCTTGTGTTTATTAAAGTAATTTATACTTGCGTTAATATAACTTTTGTAAAGGTTCCTTGGATCTGTGTATAGTCCAAGAGATTCCTTTGTATCTGTGTTTTATTTTGTATTAATATTTCATTTATTCATGTATTGTGAATGGTTGTGAGTGTAATTGTGGGTTGAACGCATGAGTTATTGTTTTGATACATCATTAATTTTCATTAATAATTTGTTTCATAAATTTATATTTTCTTTCACATATTGTGTTTGTGTTGTTCATTTAATCCACCATCCTCTCGGTAACAATTCTGTTACAATGGTGTCTGAAGTGGGATCGCTGGATTAAGTGAACTGTCAATCATTTTTGTGAAAGTATACATTTAATGTTTATATTTGAGCGTGACCTTCTTCACAAGATAATACTCAAGTTGGGGTGTATTTTGTTTAGTTTATCTAGGTCCGTTTGTCCAGTATAAACGTATTTAAAGCATTGGTTTGGTTACCTTCATCAGGAAGATAAGGTCAGCTTGTTTTATACATTTATACTTATATTACAATTGTCATGTCATCCCTTAAGGACTTGGTTGCCTTAGGCAAAGAATTTGGATATGAAGGTGAAAGCTTAAGGAAATTTATTCAGGAAGAACAAGCTCGGGAAAGGGAAGAAAGGGTAAGAGCAAGGGAATTAGAAAGGGAATTAGAAAGGGAAAAAGGGGAAGCCGAAGAAAGGAAACGGGCATTAGAAAGGGAATCCGATGAAAGGAAACAGGAATTAGAAAGGGTAGCCGATGAAAGGAAATGGGCCTTTGAGAGGGAAAAGATAGAATTAGAGAAGCAGGCCGAAAGGGAAAAGATAGAATTAGAGAAGCAGGCCGAAACGGACAGGATAGGATGGGAAATGGAAGAGGAGGACAGGCGAATAGAGTTAGATAAACGAGCGAAAGTAGAAATGTTAGAGTTAGAAGAAACAGCAAAGCAACGGGACCATGTGCGTAAGGTAGAATTAGTAACAGCTGGAAAAGGAGAACACGATTCTGCCTCTAGCAAATTAAGGGGCCCCAAATTACCTCCCTTTGACGATGAAAAATATAACATGGATAGTTATCTTCATCGGTTTGAGCGGTATGCCGAAAACCAGAAGTGGAGTCAAAATGACTGGGCATTGCATCTTAGCACTCTATTAAAAGGTAAAGCACTGGATGTATACTCACGACTTCCTAGAGACGATGTGTTTAAGTACGACGTCCTAGAGGAAGCACTTCTCAAAAGGTACGAGCTCACTGAACAGGGTTTTCGTAAAAAGTTTAGGTATAGCAAGCCCGATGAGGGAGAAACCTTTGGTCAGTTCACCGTTAGAATTGCGAACTATTTTGAGCGGTGGATCGAATGCGGCAAAGCGGTGAAAACGTTTGAAGGGTTGACTGATTTCTTGCTCAGAGATCAATTATTTAATACAGTTGGGCGAGAATTAGATCAATTTCTGAAAGAGAAAGTCTTCACAAACGTAAAAGATATGGCTAAGCAAGCCGATTTCTTTGCCGAAGCTCATGGGGGAACCCAGAACGTGGTTTCAAAAGATTTTAAGTCTGGAAACCAGTCTGCGAGACCGATGCCTAGGGAGCTTGTAAAATCAGCTGAGGCAAATAGGTCAGTTAGGAATCCAGGTATTCAGCGTCTGCAATGTTACTTGTGTAATGCATGGGGTCATGTTCAAAAAGACTGCCCTAAAAGAAAGGGACTTGTACATAAGGTAGCAGTGGCTATACAAAGTAGAGGTATATCTAATAATATCGTACAGGTAGAACCATGTATTCATTCGCTTGGCACGTGTCTATTTCCCGAAGCGCGTGTACCAACCGCGAGAGGGTTTGTTAACGGTCGAGAAGTCGTAGTATTACGTGACACTGGTTGCACAGGCGTAGTGATCAAACGTAGTATCGTGCAGGATAACCAAATGCTCGGGTGGGAGTCCCCATGTATGTTACTTGATCAGACGATCGGTCGCATTCCCGTAGCAAGGATCACGGTAAAAACACCTTTCCTCACTGGAACTGTTGATGCCCTTTGTATGGAAAACCCTATTTACGATCTGACGATCGGTAATGTTGAAGGTTCCCGTCTTCCAACCATGGTCGATTTTAAAATACCTTTGGCCCAGGCAGTCGAAACGCGAGCGCAAACACGGCGAGAGAAAACCGAGTTTAATAAATTAATAGTCCCTGAATCGATCTCGGGAATTTCGCGTGATGATTTCAAACAAGAGCATGAACGTGATGAATCCATCAGAACAATTGTTGAGAAAATCACGTCCGGCGCGATTAAACATTGCAAGGGTGGGGGTAGCTCGAGATTCGTACGCAAGAACGGATTAATTCATAGAGAGTTTAGCGCTCGGGAGGGTAAGAAGTATTGGCAAGTGGTCCTACCCCAGATATATAGATCTTAACTACTTAGGGTGGTGCATGAGTCAAGCATGGCAGGACACCTAGGTAAGGCTAAGATCACTAGCAGGGTAGTCGCTGATTTCTACTGGCTCGGTGTTAATGGCGATGTCACACGGTTCTGTAGGTCGTGCGACGTATGTCAGAAAACCGTATGTAAGGGAAGGGTCACAAGGGTGCCCTTAGGACAGATGCCATTAATAGATACACCGTTTAAAAGACTGGCAGTAGATATTGTAGGACCAATACACCCGGTTACCGAAAGAAAAGAAAGAGTCGGTATATTCTTACTCTGGTTGATTACGCGACCAGATACCCCGAAGCCGTAGCGTTACCAACTATTGAAACGGAAAGGGTAGCTGAAGCATTAGTTGATATCTTCAGTAGGGTAGGGGTGCCAGAAGAAATCCTCACTGATTGTGGTGCCCAATTCACCTCTGACCTCATGGGTGAAATACATAGGCTGTTATCCATCAAACAGCTAAACACTACCCCATACCATCCGATGTGCAATGGACTGGTAAAGAAGTTTAATGGTACCCTGAAAAGCATGCTACGAAAGATATGCGCGGAACGTCCGCTAGACTGGGACCGTTATTTAAACGCTGTTCTGTTCGCGTACCGTGAAGTACCGCAGGAAAGTTTAGGGTTTTCACCCTTCTAACTGTTGTACGGTAGAACAGTTCGAGGCCCGATGCGGATACTACGCGAACTATGGACTGGTGATGTCACGAACGAGGAAATAAAAACAACTTACCAGTACGTGTTAGTTTTGCGAAATAAACTTGAGAGTACATGCCAGATGGCACGTGACGAATTAATTAAATCGGGGCGCAGATATACCAAGTATTATAACCGCAGAGCGCGAAATAGGAAATTTCTTGTAGGAGATCAGGTGCTATTGCTTCTTCCAACGAGCTCAGCAGCAGAGAGGGTGAATCGGACGTCAATTAGAGAAATTTAAACTATTTTTAAAACAAAACACAATTTTACTGTCAACGGCAAATAGATCCTTCCTACGAAATCTCATGTTTTAACCCCCCAAAAAATAAAGTCTCCATTTGCCAAACAGAGACTTAGTGATTTTTGTCTGAGAGGGTGAGTCGCACATGTTTCAAACAAAAATCACTTTTAACCTTCAAAACAGCAAATAGAGCCTTCCTACGATTTTTCATGTTTTAACCAAAAAAAAAGATAAAGTCTCTATTTGCCAAACAGAGACTTAGTCATTTTTGTCTGAAAACACGATCTTGCAGGGGTCTTCGAAATGAGTAAAAACTCAATTCTATGATTTCAACCGAATATTTTATCAAGTCCGACACGATATCGCCTCCGAGGGTCTTAGGACGAAACTCCTTTTAGGACTTCACAAACAGACTAATTTGTAAAACTTCGCCTTGTAAATCAATCAGATTATTAGACTGGTCAGTGAGTTTGAAATTAATTCTTGTTAGCGAATCATTATGACATCGCATATAGACTGGATTAGTTGGATCCTCGATTATTAGAAACCCTGGAGGAGCTGTTGGTGCAAATGAATACAAAATATATCCTTGCTGTGCTTGATTTGATCGTTCTAAATTTATTTGATAGCTTCCTTCGATAACATCACATACTAAATTGATCGCTATCACCGATGAAATATTCACATTTTGAGGAGCAATATGCCTGCCGCCACCATCTGGGTCATTATTATGTTTGAGGATAGTTGTTTTTTTCCACGCGTCATGGATTTTCTTCCTTTCGTCATGGATTGTTTTGAAACCTTCATCGATGGCATCATCGAGAGATTTTTGTAATTCTAAGATATTATATCCTGGTAGATTGAATATGGAAATATTTTCTACTCTTATATGATATTCTGTCGCAAATTATGTTTTCGTGTTAGGATGTTTGGCAAGGAATACCTCTTGTATGATTAGTGAATGAAATATATCCATGTCACTGAGGATTCTGTTACATGTTTCTACGACGCTGATAAATTCATCTCTGGTGAGAGTACCGGATTTGAGGGATATTAACAACAGTGAAATATCGTTATTGAACGCTGTGAAGTTTTCAGTGATTTTATCCTGTCGAGTTATGTAGTATTTCTCCCCTCCCTTATCTATCTTTTCAGTGAAAAAATTTAATTTGGTGTACTTGCTATAGCTTTTTACTGGATTGTCAGATTTTATCCTGTCGGTGATATAATCATTTTTTTGTGGTTCAGGTGGTAAATTAACGGTTTTTCCCCCGGGTGGTAATTCAGGCCATCCTAGTACGGTCCTTATTGAGCTTTGATAGATATCTACGACGTAACCCTCTGTGCTTATTTCAATGGCAGATGATAGTGTTGGCTCATGAACCGTTATAGCGATTTTCGATTCTTTTCCAGTAATCGATTTTATTCTACGTTGCAATTCAGCATTGATTTGTTCAATTTGGTATGATCCGGTTGGTATGGAAACAACGTTCCAGTCTGGGGTTCCGTCTGGTTTATTCTTATACGAGAACACCGGTGAATTATTGGGTTGTTGACCACCAAATGATTTTGATCTGATATTAGGCCAGCTGTGATACACTCATAATTTTGCTAACGCGATTTCCTTCACTGGGACTGGGGTAGGGAAATTCACACTGAATTCTGGACTCGTTGATGTTATTGAGATCATGCTTGTTTGTACTGGGTTTGTGTTCTCCACTATTTGTTGAATTAATTCCATCGGTGTTGTCATTATACTGTTGTTGTCGCTCTAATTTTGACACCGCAGAATCATAAATACTGACCATTGCTGAGAACTCACTATCTGATATAATTGTATCATCGAGCGATGACGATATCAACGAGGATAATTGCGAGTATGCGGTTGATACAACATGAAATTGAATTATGTAGTCTTGTAGTTTGCGTTGACTGCATGATGATATTTTTTTGTTATAATTGAAATTATTCCCGCGATTATTGTTGCCGCAGAAATGCAAATTGGAACAGCTATCCGGGCCATCATTGTTACCGAGGATAGTATAATACCAGCTCCGGTGATTACACCACTCATAGCGTACACAGTAACATCAATTGCGGTAATTCTTCGTTGGTATTTTTTTTTTTATTTCATACTCCTCAGTGAGGGTTTTGAGTCTATTTTGAAATTCTCTGACCTAATCATAGCGATATTGCGATGATGAAATCATTTTTTTTAAAATCAGTTTACGATTTCAATTGAAACCGTTATTTACTTAAATCCGCTACGAATTCCACATACCATGTTGTTGAAACCCTAACCAAATTTTTATCAGTAGATGTTATCGTGAACTTTTCAGTTGTATCCTTGTCGATGATCGTTGAAATCGTATTATTGACCCCGGATGAACTCGACGATGAAATATTAAATTGAGTCGTTGTTACTAGCGTTAATCGATAAATACCTTTAACGGTTGCAGTGATATCTAATTTGTTGTTTGTAGGTGTCCACGCAAATGATCCGTGCTGGATTGTGTATACTACGTTGTTGGTTTTCTCATGAGGAATTTTTGTTTTTTCAATGACTGTTATCATCCTCGAAAAATCATTTTTGATGGCTTCGATGAAGTTTTTCGTCTCATCGATGGATTTTTTAATATCAGGGAGTTTTATTTCAATTTTATCCAAAGGGGTTCCAATAAATTTATCCACGATATTTCTACGAAAATTTGAAAACTGTTTTCCGTGTTCTTCAGTTTTAGATTGAAGTGTTGTTAGTTCCAACAGAGAATTTTTAAATTCATCGTTGAGAGTTTTTAATCTATCTGTAATCGTCGAAAAGAGTACACCCGGTTTGAGTTTACCCTGATCGGAAATAGACGATTGCACGTGGATCAATAGCGTATGCAACCCAGTGAGTTCCGGGTCCGGTGCTGTTATCTAAATTAATAATACCGGTTTCAACATCATTGGGTTGTGCCGGTAACTGATCTTTCATAAAGACACCTCTGAAATGTTTAATCGCCAATTTTTTAGCAGCATCAATTAAATCAAAATTGGACATAGGAATTAAAGACTCTTCAACTAGTAAACCGGTCCTAGTCTTAGGCCTTTTCCGCTGTACCATGAATACGGGGTTCCTGGTAGTCTTAGACCCTTTCCCTTTTTTTATACCCTCGTCCCGTCTTCGGTTCATATGATTCAGTAATGCCTTGTTTCGCTTTTGCCCCCGATGCGACAGCTTTTGCAACCGCTTTTTGTTAATCCTGGTAACGCACCTAGTCTAAAACCCTTTCCCATTTTTTATACCCTCGTCCTTTCTTCGGTTCATATGATTCAGTAATGCCTTGTATCGCTCTTGCTCCCAAGCCTCCAGCTGCCCCCAATGCGACAGCTTTTGAACTGCTGGTGCAGCCGCTGCAATTCATCCTCGTATTGCAGCAAATAACGGGAATATACCGCCGGTTTTAATCATAGTTTTGATAGCAGCCGCAGAAATAGTAATCTGAACACCTTTTTTTTGCTACAAGTGCATCATTGAAGTGTTTTATTTGACGAGTTGTCAGCGATAATTTATTTGCACCGCCAGTCATTTGATTATGTTTCAGCGTGATTGTGGTTCCACATTTTTTTAGCAGACTCTGATTGCAATTTCTTGATTTGACCGAGGGGTTAACGCAACACTAATATTACTATACGACATTATACATAATAAATTGATTCTAACTCGTAAAACGATTCAATGGAAAAATCCTTCAGATTTTCAATTATATATTTTCTACTGGCGCATCTACCACTCTCATTCTTCCTCCAGCACCTTCAGGTAGCATTGATTTATCACTGAGAATGACAGCAACCGCTCTATAATTTGGGATAAGGATAGGGGGTACCCCACCAACTGGGGGACCTCTCGGACGCTCTACACGGGCTCTAAAGTGTATATCAACGACAGATTGTCTTGTTAAATCAAGATGTTCCAGTGAAAAGTAATAAATCGGATAGAGGCTTTTAAAATCCAATTGTGCTATTTGCAAACCAGTATCCACATTTTGATCACGTGCCATACATGACAACAGGTTATGATATACACGTGTAATATGATTTTGACCGTAATCAAGTTGTATATCCTCGGATGGTTCCTGCTGTCCATTTATTCTCAGCGAGACTTCATTAACACCTAACTGATCAAATATCATATGGCTTCGTTCTTGATTACCAACTCGCGCATTATTCTGTAATGCAATAAATATATGACGTGGAGCTGAAAAACCTTGTTTTGATGCCAGGTGCCATGTGAATCAACACTGTCTTGTTTAATATCCGTAGTCACTGATAACCAACTTAACAACGACTTTCCTCCTTGGTCCATAAATTATATTAGTCGCTGTTCTTCGGTGATTGATGGAGTTAACACTGGCATCCACAATGATATTTTTGTTAAAATAACTTTACCGGCAGCAACTCCAGCATCACGCCAGATAGCATCATCATCAGTACCCTTTCTTACGAGTGCTACTGTGTGTTTGGCTCCATAAATAACTTTTCGGACGTTTCTACAGAATCCAAAAATATGATGCAGTCGAATCGCACATGAAAATCGTCGACGCTGTCCTTGTAATGTTGCTACGCGTGTTGCAAACCCTAGGTTGTAGTTAGTAATATTATTAATGACATCAAAAGTACCAGCTGGTCTTGTATATCCGGCTGGTGCTGGATCAACTGCAGTGGCTAGTGTTCCCTTTACTCTAGAATACTGGACGTGTTCAGGGTGATCAGTAATATCCTTAGAAAACATCAAAGATGGACCCGCTGATCTTGTATAATCATCAGAATATCTTGCTAACCCTATGATTGTTGTAGCCACATCAACTTCACGGTCAATGGATTCAATTTCTTTTCCATCAATGAGATATCTTGCACTTTCAAATAACGCCAGAATACTGTTATTAACAAACCCAACTTTGATAGATGGATCATTTGCATATGGGGTATCAGCTGCAACATTTGTTACAAGTTCTCCTTCGATTTCAATAAATGCCTCACACGGTAGAAAATATTTACTGGTATCATGAACCTGAAGTTCAATTCGCGATCGGAGATCTGATTGTACTGCGTGATAAGAATAAAATTGAAAATCGCGTACAGAATCATTCTTGAGCACTGGGGCATTCATAGCATATGCTGGATCAGGTGACCTTTTGAACATTTTATTCTATTTATTAGAGTCTAAATCGTGAAATCGTAAACGATTTTCATCGTAAAAGATTTTTCATCGTCGTGTTTTTTTAAAGCCACTTCCCGCTATTATGTTTGCTATCATGTTATCTTGGTCACTCGGAGTCACCAGCGATGCTAATTTTTCATCTACTACGTTATTTATAATTTTACTAACACTTGCAGGCGTTTCCGCTGTAGATGGTAACGGTTTCTTTTCTCGTCTAACTAATGATGTTAATTTTTTCTTCGCATCTGAAAACGCTTTTCCGGCAAGATGTCCAACAGTACTAATACCCTTATCACGAATAACATCAATGGCTTTCATTCCTAGTTGTTTAGCTAACGGCATCACTTTTGGGGCCATTCTTGAAAATAACCCCGCAATGGTATCACCGAAACCATCTCCGTAATATGCTCTATAAACCGGAAATCGTGAATTAACCACATAGACACTGGCTGGTTTATCATGATTGTAGTGTATGATCATTGTTTGAAATTGCTAGCAATTTTTCAATTGTAAAACAATTTTTCAATTAATCACTAGTGATTTCAGTCACTATGATACCGATTTTCCACTAAATCGCTAATGAAACCAAGATATGTTTTGATATCCATGATACCACCTTGAAATAACCGTCTACAGATATCAGCTGCTTCATTAATTTTTTCCGGTGAGTTATTTCCAGCTCGGAACCCTCCGATGAGGACATCTAATCGTGATATATCATTGATAACACTATCAGGACATACCCTACTTGGGGTCCCTAATCCCTTCCCGCTATAACCAGTTGCCTCGTCCAGTTTATCATCATCATCAAGTTCTTCTTGTTTTCTTTCTTGTTGTAAATGATAATCAAAATTTCTCTTGAATTCTCGATATTTCGTCTTCCTTCTATCTATACTCCCGGTATTTATTTCATACACTATATCAGCCCATTCATTATGTGACATTCTATAATCCGTATAATTGTCCGTGAAAAACTGCTCTTGTGAATCATAGCTGTTAGCAGCAAATTCACTTAAATTGCCCTCCTTCTCATTGAGAATTAGTCGTTTAGCTTCATCGGTAAATAGTTCCGATAATTTCCTTGATTTAGGTAGTCTACTTGATATATCCTGAGGAAGTGTTTTTGGTGATTTTTTTGTTTGTTTCGTCTCTTTTGCTATTTTTTCTAAAACAGGGAGAAAGGTCTTTCCTTGTTCAGAGATTGTTGACACTACCTCCTTCGTTGCTGTAGTTATTGGTTTAAACAATTCTTCAGACCCCTCAGCAAAATCAGTCTGAAGACTCTGTCTAGCTTGCAGTTTATTCCTTACAGAGTCGCAAATTGGTATAAATCTCTTAATTGCGTCTAGTCGTTCACGAGCCAATCGGGTCGTTAATGCTTCATTGACCAATATTTGAAATCGCAAACAATTTTTCAATTGTAAAACAATTTTTCAATTGCAAAACAATTTTTCAATTGCAAAACAATTTTCCCGAACCCGACCTAACACCATCGTGGAAGTGTTATTTTGATGTTTTAGCGGCGTTATCATTGATGTTGAAAGTGTGGAAATTGTATAAAAAATAATTAATACCACACTTTCAACATTTTTTGACATGTCGGATGATTTTTGATACCACCGTGGAGTGTTATTTTGACATTTTAAGGGCGTTATCATTGATGGGGAAAGTGTGGAAATTGTATAAAAAATAATTAATACCACACTTTCCCCATTTTTTTGACATGTCGGATGATTTTTAACACGATCATGGAAGCGTTATTTTGACATTTTAAGGGTGTTATCATTGATGGCTCTAGTGCCAAAATTGTTATAAAAATATATAATACTGGCACTTTCACCATTTTTGACATGTCGGATGATTTTTAACACGATCATGGAAGTGTTATTTTGACATTTTAGCGGCGTTATCATTGATGTTGAAAGTGTGGAAATTGTATAAAAAATAATTAATACCACACTTTCAACATTTGACATTGAACTAATCTGAATCATCGTATCGACAGAACCATCCATTAACGGTCCATTCGATTTTTTATTCAGTATGAAATATTTTGTATTCAGTATGAAATATTTTGTATTCAGTATAAAATATTTTTTATTCACTGATCTTTGCCTGTTTTTCACTGATTTTTGACAGTTTTGGTTGTTTTTTGTGCCATTTTGTGTCATTTTGATGGTTTTCAGTTGAAAATCTCTTTGAGATTTTAGGGTCAAGTAGTCGATTTGGACGTTATTTTCCGTAGAGAAAAGCTGTTAGGATTGATTTTCAATGATTTTTAACCATTTTTCATCAATTTTTGCCTGTTTTCATCGATTTTTGGTCATTTTTCATCGATTTTTATCAAAAAAACCCGTAGGGTAAAGTAGTCGATTTTGCACGTGATTTTCCGTAGAGAAAAGCTGATGGGAATCATTTTGATAATTTTATTCAGTGTTTTCACTGATTTTGATGATTTTTAACACCACCGTGGAAGTGTTATTTTAACCTATACCATTGATGGGGAAAGTCACATAATTGTTATAAAAATAAATAATTCTGTGACTCTCCCCACTTTTTATACACCAATAACATGTCAGATGATTTTTAACATGATCATGGAAGTGTTATTTCATCCTATAACAGCTTCTATTATTGATGTTGAAAGTGTGGAAATTGTATAAAAAATAATTAATTCCACACTTTCAACATCAATGACATGTCGGATGATTTTTAACACGATCATGGAAGTGTTATTTCATCCTATACCATCGATGATTTTTAACACCACAGTGGAAGTGTTTTTTTGTTATTTTAACGGCTCTATCATGTTTGTGGAAAGTGTCAAATTTGTATAAAAATATAATTATGACACTTTCCACATTTTTTTTTTACATCAATGACATGTCAGATGATTTTTAACGCAACTGTGGAAGTCTTTTTTGTTATTTTAACAGCTCTATCATTGATGTTGAAAGTGTGGAAATTGCTATAAAAAAAATAATTCCACACTTTCAACATTCTATTTTGATCATCCATTAACGGCCCATCGATTTTTTATTCACTGATTTTGTCATTTTCAATCAAAAAGTGCTAAAAAAATGAAAATCTCTTTGAGGGTCGATTTCAATCAAAAACTGACAAAATCTCTTTGAGGGTCGGTCACGGTCAAAATCGTTCATTTTCTTGAATTAACGCCCGTAGGTTTCTAATTTTAGAATTAACCTCCTTTTTCAATTCGTATTCGTTACCCAATTCTTTTCGTATTCCTTCCGCGATAGTATATAACGGGACGAATACACCTACTTCACTGGAAAATGCAAGAGAGTCCCGAATAGAATTTTGAATTTTTTTGATGAGCGCATATTTCTTTGGTAGCATATATTTATTGTTGTTTACTCCGTATTCGATATCCTGAAAATCTGACATGATTTGATCAGGATTTAAGCCATCTGATAGTTTGATATCCTGACTTTTCAATTTTGCAATTTTATCAATAATGCTATTCATTTTTTCAGGATTCATATTCTATAATAATGATATACTTCTAATTGAAAAATATGACGCATTAGACATAACTGAATTGAATTTTTTGTTCGGTCTTTTTTGAAATGGCAGATCGACAAATCCCCTCTGCAACTCTTTGAACAGAAGGTGGACAAATATCGAAGTGCCTACCGGCGCTTGTTATGGATTGAAATATTTTTTCTTCATTAGTTGTTGTATTCAAAGATTTTACTGGTCTCGCTTTTTTCGAGTATTTCCCAGTCCAACCTCGTTTGGAATTCTCACTTGGGGTAACAGCTTGCAGATTTGATAAAGAATTGTTCTTCGGATTAGAATCCTTGTGATCAATAACAAAATCACCCTTGATCAATCCATAAAAGCATTCAAATACGAAACGATGATTGAGATAAGTTTTCTTTTCTTTCCCCCCCCCCCAACAGTAAACCTCAGATACCCTTGATTACTCACAACACCAACTGATTTCTTCAGCCTACAGTTTCTTACGAAACCATCACTGGATGCTTCATAATTTTTAATCACTGGGTGCGGTCTGAATTCTTGGTTCATTTATATACTATATTATTATTTGTCTAATTCATTGTTTGGTTTAATAATAAATCTTTCAATATAGTCTTGGGATTTTGTCAGGGACGTTGTCAGTGTCAGGAACTTTGTCAGGGTCAGAATTTTTTTTATTGATTTTCCATTTTTTATTCTTTTATCATAATAACGCTTCAACTCCCTGTATCGTTTACCACCACAATTTAGACACAACTGTGATTTTCCCCTGACCCCAACCCCACATCGAATACAGGGTAACGGACCAAGGCTTCTACGTTGAAAACTCTGCATATGATACCCACAGAACTCCTTTCTGCATGATTTGTTACAAGGAGTCACTGATCCAATCATGAGCCATTTGCAATGATTCATTATACTTAAATCTTTCATTTAAATGCTTGTTTAAATTATAGTATGAAAGAGTTTGAGAGATTATCGAAAATTAAGCCCTGAAAAAATGTTCAATTCAATCTCGATAGAGTTTCTGATACACCAAAGAATAAAATTTCTGATAGAACCATGATAAGTAAAATCAGAGACTGTTTTAATGAATTCAAGCGTGATGAGGCATCTCACTGTTGGTCACCATTTCGAATTGATGGTGTTGTTGACGCTACCATGAATGATGAAAAAGCAGCAGTGATCATCTCAAATCTTGGGCGAGAAAGGAATTTTTTTCGAATAAAATTCCTTATCCGTGATGATACTGGAAATTGGAACATTAGGGATAAATACGAACCCATTCTCAAGGACAAAAAAACTGTCACTGTGAATCAAGATTCCAAACCAGGAATTTTGACTGGAATTGATAAACCATACTACGAAAGATCTTATCCTGTAACAGCAGTTGTTTACGGGATATATCCGTTAAATGACAAACCTGATATTGCAAAACTAGTACCCATGAAATATTCGTCATTGCCACTTAATTGTGTAGCAGAACGAATAATGGAACACTTCACAAATTGGTCCCGGGGAAATAAATTAACTGATCTAAGACGAAAAAAAATAACCGAATGGGAACTGACAGTGAAACAGCATGGGGCAACAATTCAGGATATAGCTAAATTAGAAACATCATTGAGATTTCCAATATCAGTAACGACAATAACCGGAGAAGTATTATACGAATCGAAATATAAATCAAACGGAACTCCAATACAGATTATTGATCATAACGAACACGCGTGGTCATTTGCAGTAACAATATTCCCACGGGATAGAACCGTAAAATGTATCCCCCAAACTCTGTTTGGAACCGAAGAGTTTTTTTCCGAGCAGAAATTATTTGATGCTATTTACAATTTGAGTAAAAACGATCCTGTGTCGATGTGGGTATTTCATAGTGCTACAGACGATGAGTGTAGATTTGATCAGTTTGTAAGACCCAACGGAGAATTGTACCGTACTGAAGAGCTACATAATCAAATGAAACAACTAGTTAGTGAGTTTTCTCCCCAGAGTTCTGGGGGGGAGAGGGGGAAGACAACGAACAATTACTAACAAATTGTTTTACACTACCCTCGGTTGTAGCACATTTTGCTAGGAAGAAAAACGCGTGGAAACCAACAAGAAGTGAGTTTTTATCAGATGTTAGATTGAGCTGTCTTGAATACAGTCATGGAGGGTTATGGAATACAAAATATGACACTGAAACCGTTATTTCCGTTGATATGATTGCGTGTTATCCAGGAAGTTTTCTCGGGTATGGAGAATGCGCTAAATACTTCAAACAATTTGGACACCCCACACACGAAATGGCCCGTGTTGCGATTAATGGTCCACTACTTGATTTTGATTTAAATAGGGTGGTAAATACGACAATACAAGATATTCTTCACGATTGATTATAGACAAAGCTGAATACGATTTTGTAATCGCGGATCTAACGAATAAGGGGATATATGTCAATCGTAAAGACGCATTTCTGTCCGATGGAACCAAATTGGGTACAATTGTTACTTACAATGATGGATACAATCCCCAGTACACATACTTAACAGCTTCTATGCTCGGTTATGCTTCTATCAATTTATTTTCAATGATAAATAAATTTCCTAACACCGCAGTTAGAGTCGCCACTGATTCATTTTACATAAAAAGCGATATGGCTGATTTTATAAACGGTACCAAGGCTACTGGCAACGCGAATTGGGGGTCATGGAGAATTAAGCGAGAAATGCTTCATGATTATATTCAATCAGCAGATGTAACAATTGAAAATAATTATTTAGAAAGCAATCAGTGTTCAGAATTTTCTAATGCACCACCGGTATCTGATCCAATATGCCGGTATAAAACAGTTTATTTAAACGGCTGTGGCGGGTCAGGAAAGACAACACGTGCAATTGAATTATTCCGTGGGAAAAACCCAAACATGATTGTGCTAACACCAACTCACAGACTTGCAAGAGAGATGATACAGCGAGGGGTAAATGCCTGTACTTATCACAGTTTCTTTCGATGGAAGGGAGATAAATGGACTCCTGAGCGTATGGGCGAAAAAATTATTCCTGAAATCATCATTTGGGATGAAATATGCACAGTATGATTAAATATATTACAAATATGTCTTGAGTGGCTGTTATTGAAAACTACAAAAGTCGTCATGTGCGGTGATCACGGCCAACCCCCACCATTTGTCGGTGCATCCCCACATGAATGGCTAAAGGGTTTTGTAGACCATTATGAAGAAATTCACACTGATTATAGATCACTTGATGAACAATTACGAGAATTCAAAGCGCTAATTAGATTACAACCGGATAGAATTCATTGTGAAATAGCCCGTGAAATAATTTCAGAAACTCCAATGAATGATTTCTGGGAGGCGTGGAGACCAAATGATTTGATAATTGCAAGTAGAAAAATAGTCAGAGACACACTTCAGATGAAATTATTTGAAACGCATAAAAAAAAATTTGCAACACTCCCGGTACCGTTATGTTATAGACCCTGTGATACACGAAAACAGAACATTGAAGTTCATATTCCAGGCCTGACAAAGTCAGGGACAGAGTCAAGAAAACAAATTCTCGTATTAAATGATATTGTGCTGGTTGATATCAATGTCGTCGAAGATGCATTGCGTGCTAATAAATCCCCATGGACGCTAGGATACGCAGCGACGATACATTCTTCACAGGGATTGACTATATCGGACACAATTGTTTGGATAATCGCATCGAATGGTCAAATTTAGTCTATCTTGCAGCATCCAGAGTACGAAAAATAAATCAGCTTCGAAGAATTGTCTTTGAAAAGCCTAATTAAGACCCCGCAGTGGTAATTGAGTATCCTCGGGTATCACTTGTAATTGTTGTCGAGTAAATCCTCGTTGAGGGGCAGTTGAATCCAGTTTATAGATTGCTGGTCTAGAAACGCTAGATCGTGTTATGCTAGATATCTTGTGTGCAGTAACACTCCAAATAGGATCAGTAGCCTTTTTTCTGCCACCTTCAAGCTCTCCTGGTTCGTATAAATACCAAACAGTGATATTACTACCAAGAATTGGTTCTTTGAAATCTTTTTGTGGTTGTACGGGTATAGACTTCTTTTTAATAGCGTTGATAGGTTTCATGTTGATTGTTCTAGTAATCTCATTATTCAGTGCGGTAATCACAGCTGGTAATCTTTTGACCCATTCACGGGATCTATTTTCTTGGATGAATTCTTTTGCGTATTGATATCCAAATAACCGCTCAGCAAGGGTTTTATTAAATCGTTCTACAATTGCCTGATCGCGATGTAGCGCAGTATGCCCCGTCTGATAATGACATTATGATTTTTCATTATTGATAACACTGCACCCTGAAATTCCTTGCCAGGATCAACTTGTAACAGATTTGGCCAGTGCAGAGGACCCCTTCGATAAATCCTTTCAAATGCAGAAGCAACTTCAGGTGATGATTTTGTTTTTAACGGTTCTGCTTCTTTGTATCGACTTGCAACATCAACTACAGTTAACGTGTATTTGTAACCACCATCATGTGGCAGAAATAATATATCAGCTTGATGAACTTCATTAGGGACAGTCATATCAAAATGCGAGTAGTGAATTTGTTTAGGCGGTGGTAGATAAATTTGCCATAGTGCCTGTTTGGATAACCAATGAGCCGCAGTGGCCTTTTTCAATTTTGCAGCGCTAGCGAGTTTATTGATTGCTGCCTTGCCTCTCCAGTATCCTTTCGGAGAATAATAAATAGATTCCATATTATTAATTACCAGCACCTAACATCAATTTACTTTTCATAGCCGATTTTATCAAAAAGGAAGCCAATTTTTCTTTGAAGGATTTATCAGGAATAGCATTTAATGCATGGATTAATTTCACATCTGCTAGATGCCTGTGTTGAAAATTGCTGCTTTTATAAGCAACATCATGAAGGTGACACGCCTTATCAATACTCGCCGGGTCGGGGCTGAGTTTGATCATCAAGTCTGATATCTAATCGTGTTCCGGGGCCACAGTAGCTATATCCTGGAAGGTGCTTTTCTCCAGGGTATTTTGCCCATGGGGTTCCAGGGAGTTTTGACATTTTTGCAGCAATGTCACCTCCTCGTTTTTTTTTAAATCCTTGGAAACAAATCTAAATTTCTTTGTACTACATTGTACGCATTTACCAGAAAGCGCTGATCGGTTATTTTTAGTTGTAATCGTCGTCAAGTCATCTGTGCCAGTACGTTTTTTACACTTCACACAATATAGATCCATAATTTATATATAACAGCATGAATATAATTGATTATTCAGCTATCCGACGACGGGAACCTATTAAACACCATAAAATGTTGCCAAATTCAATTCGAATGATTATAATCGGACCATCTGGAAGCGGAAAGACACAACTGCTACTTAATTTGATAACGAGATGGATGAAATGGAACAAATTGTATTTAATAGCCCCGAGTGTAGACGATCAGCGATGCTATGAAGTGCTAAAGGATTTTAACGAGAAAGCAAAAGAATTTCAAATCGATGATGATATCATTGAATTTATTACTGATATCAACGATGCACCGAGCATTGATTCCATCGACGAAAGTATTAACAATTTAGTCGTTTATGACGATATCATGTTAGATAATCAACAAAATCCTGCTAGAATATTTTCCCGAGGCAGGCATAAAAACACTGATGTGATATATGTCACTCAACGGTACACACAAATACCAAAAGTGATCAGAGATAACTGCAATTTATTGTGTGTATTTAACGGAGTTGATACTCATACTCTTAGAAATATTCATCAGACCTGGTGCAGCGGTGATATGAATCATAATCAATTTAGAAATTTCTTTAGTCACGCTCAGTCAATACCACACGGATTTGTAACGATAAATTTAGGAGACCCGAGGACACGATATCGTGTCGGACTTGATAAAATATTTGGTTGAATTCATAGGGGTGAGTTTTTACTCATTTCGAAGACCCCTGCAAGATCGTGTTTTCAGACAAAAATGACTAAGTCTCTGTTTGGCAAATGGAGACTTTATTTTTTTTTTGTGTGGTTAAAACATGAAAAATCGTAGGAAGGCTCTATTTGCTGTTTTGACGGTTAAAAGTGATTTTTGTTTGAAACATGTCCGACTCACCCTCTCAGACAAAAGACACTAAGTCTCTGTTTGGCAAATGGAGACTTTATTTTTTGGGGGGTTAAAACATGAGATTTCGTAGGAAGGGTCTATTTGCCGTTGACAGTAAAATTGTGTTTTGTTTTAAAAATAGTTTAAATTTCTCTAATTGACGTCCGATTCACCCTCTCTGCTGCTAGCTCAAATAAGTTATTAATCCAGTGGAAAGGTCCCTATGAAGTTAAAGAGGTAAAAGGTGACATGGACTATAAAATTGACATGGACGGTAATTTAAAGACATTCCATGCTAACATGCTCAAGTTGTATATCAAGAGACAGAGCGACAATGTTGAAAAGGGGGTCTTAAATGTCGTTTGTACGGCAGTCGTAGACGATGATGAAGCAGATTCGAATATCGAGAGTTCCCTTGAATGTCCCTTGGGAGTTGCGGGGGAAGGGATAGATAAGGTCGATGTGAGTGCGGAGTTGACAAAAGACCAGCGTCAACAGATTAATGCGCTCTTGGCTAAACACTCTTATGTATTCACAGACAGACCAGGTTGTACAACTTTGTTGGACCTCAAAATTAAACTGAATACGTCTGAACTTATTCGAATCAAGGGCTATCCGGTGCCATACAACGCACGTGAAGCTGTAGACGAAGAGGTGGGTAAAATGTTGGATCTGGGGGTGATTGAACCCTCCAACTCGCCATATTCTTCTCCAGTAGTGCTAGTCAGGAAAAAGGACGGGACGAACCGATTCTGCATCGATTTTCGGCAGTTAAATAAAATCACTGTGTTCGATGCAGAACCTATGCCAGATATGGAGGGTCTATTTGCAAAATTGTCGGGAAACCGATGGATTTCCAAATTGGATCTGTCCAAGGGATATTGGCAGGTTCCCATTGTCCCAGAGTCCCGAACGTTGACAGCATTTGCGACCCAGAAATGATTGCATCAATTCAAAGTGATGCCATTCGGGTTAGTTGGAGCCAGCGCCACCTGTTGTCGTTTGATGCGAAAGTTGCTTAAAGGTTTAGCAAACGTTGATAGCTTTGTAGACGACATATTCGTGTACACGAATACTTGGAGTGAGAACGTGTCCGTCCTGAGCGAGCTCTTCAATAGACTCCGCAGAGCGAACCTCACAGTGAGACCCACTAAATGCAGTATTGGTTATACAGATTTAGATTGTTTGGGTCATAGGGTCAGCGGTATGGGTCAGTTAAAACCTCATCCCAAGCAAGTTGAAGCAATTAGAGACGCACCAAAGCCAAACTACAAAACGCAGGTAAGATCATTTCTAGGTCTAGTAGGTTTTTATAGAAAGTTTATACCGATCTTTGCAGCCATTGCTAGCCCGCTGTCTGATTTGACCAAGAAGGGGCAACCAAACAAAGTTGAATTGGGACCGCCAAAAGATAAAGCATTTTGTGCTCTGAAAGAGAAACTGGTTAGTGCACCTATATTAAAATTGCTAGATGTCAGCAAGCCTTTTATTCTAAGAACAGATGCTTCTGAAACTGGGTTGGGGGCAGTTTTACTGCAAGAGCAAGACGACAGTAAGTTACCCGTAGCTTACTCGAGTAGGAAATTGCTACCCAGGGAGAAGAATTATTCCGTCATAGAAAAGGAATGTTTGGCCGTAGTATGGGGAATTGGGAAGTATCACGCATATCTATTTGGGAGAGATTTAGTTCTCGAGACTGATAACCAACCCCTACTGTATTTAAACAAGGCCAAGGTCGCCAACGCTCGGTTGATGCGTTGGGCGCTAACACTACAACCTTATCGTTTCCGTGTAGAAGCAATAAGGGGAGTTGAAAATATAGGCGCAGACTACTTGAGTAGGGCATGATGGGAAATTTGAATGAATTTGCCCAGTATTAAAATCCAGATTGTAGCATAACCAGTGTAAATGTTGTAAGATATCATCAGTAGTTATTTTTCTTCTATTCTGTGTTAGTTTTAAAAATGTGTACATTTTTATTCTTAGGGGCGAGGTACTGTCACAGAATTAGGCGTAAATTTAATTTATTTCTAATTGAATTACAAACTAATTTCACCATTTTTTTGTTTCGTCGTACATGCGTTACCTGGGGTGAATAAGTTGTTTTCTCCAAGGTAAGCGGCGTGTAACGATTTGCATGTGCCTGATTTCGAATTACATGAAGTCCGGAACATTAGAATCACGGGGTGCACGGTAATGTTGCCGTGAATTCTGCTCACCTTTTTGAGGGTATATAAGGCAGAATATTTCTGATAAATATTACGGGACCAAAAGTATCTTATCACAGGAAAGATAGCTCGTCATTAAATCTCCAGCCAAAGGGGTGAGTGTTAAATTTATATTTCGTTTTATTGTGAATCTTATTCAGTTTATCATTTCATATAATGATGCCTTTATTACAATGCAGATTTTAAACGTGGAATATTTGGAATTACTAGTCACTATTAGATTTTGAATGCAATAGCGTAATCTAAGTCGTAGATTGTTGTAGAAAAAAACTATTATTAGTTTGGTTTCTTTATTGTAGCTGATAACGTCTCTGATATCGTAGCTGATATTGTAGCGGAACATCTCTGATAACATTGTTGATAACGTCTCTGATATCGTAGCTGAAATTGTAGATGATTTGTTGCGGAACATCTCTGATAACATCTCTGATAACGTCTTTGAGATCGTAGCTGAAATTGTAGATGAGATGATTTGTTGCGGAACATCTCTGATAACGTCTCTGATAACGTCTTTGAGATCGTAGCTGAAATTGTAGATGATTTGTTGCGGAACATCTCTGATAACATCTCTTATATCGTAGCTGAAATTGTAGCTGATATTGTAGCGGAGCATCTCTGTTTGTCGGATTGTCTGTCCGTCTATATCTGTCGTGACGTGTAAATACCCGGAAATCTAAAAGTCCGAGTGTCGGAGCTGTCGAGAGTTGTAAACATCCGGGTGGCATCTAGGTATTTGAGAACGTTGGTTCTAGTAGATGTTGTATGCTGTCTGTACGTATAACTGTGGTGGATCCGTGAAGGGCAAGTGACCGATAAAAGTATTGAGTCATCGCTAGGTTTTCGGAGAAACTGGGCGGCGATTCAACAGTTGTGACTCGTATGGTTATACAGGGTCGGGACACATGCGTGTGTTGCAATTGTAGTACAAATGAATACATTGTTGTATTTACATGGTTACTTCAAATCACAATAGTATTTCAAGGCATTGCATGAATCTCAATAAAAGTTAGCAACTTGATTAAATACATGTATATGTTCGTGCTAGTTGTCGCAATCCATACGTGCGATAGTATAGTTTGATGCTTGTGTTTATTATCGTAATTTATACTTGCGTTAATATAACTTTTGTAAAGGTTCCTTGGATCTGTGTATAGTCCAAGAGATTCCTTTGTATCTGTGTTTTATTTTATATTAATATTTCATTAATTCATGTATTGTGAATGGTTGTGAGTGTAATTGTGGGTTGAACGCATGAGTTATTGTGTTGATACATCATTATTTTTCATTAATAATTTATTTCATAAATTTATATTTTCTTTCACATATTGTGTTTGTGTTGTTCATTTAATCCACCATCCTCTCGGTAACAATTCTGTTACATTTGTAATGAAATGATGTTGAACAATAATGGGCGGTTTTTGCATTAGATAAAATTGGACTAGTTGATGGCATACAAGTTAACGTTTAAAATAAAGATTTACGTCCTTCAGGAAATCTAAAATACAAGTGATATATATAGTACCAAAAGTTCCTTCATGAACACTCGGTCATAAAGTGCTTAACATTGAATGGTTCATTGCAAGAGATGCACTCTGGTGGATCTTCACCCTATAGTATATGCGAGTCGGTTTTGTTTAAATGACCAATTCTGATTCTTGCAATGACTACCTCTTTCCTACGAATGTTTCTGTAGGAAGAAATCCATTCACCCAGGGTTGGTTTTGTGGCATGAAGTTTGTTATTGACCGCATCATCCCATGACGTCTGCCACTTCTGATGTATGTACTTTTTTAAACAAGTTTTAAAATCAGTAAACGGTAATTTAAAATCTGATAGTTCTTGGGATAGAGCCATCTTAGCATCTGCTTCTTCATTACATCTAATGCCAATATGGCTAGGCAACCACCAGTATATTATATTCTAGGAGGTACTAAGCTCGGTATTTTTGACGAGGAGATTGACAAATGTTGGATTCTCCAGTTTTCTATTGTGTAGCGACTGAAGCACTGATAGTGAGTCACAGAAGATAATGCTATTTAAAATACGTTTTTGTTCGATAAATTGCAGAGCAAAGTCGATTGCTCTGATCACCGCTGAAAAACTAGACGCATCGTTTGGCAAACGATCTTTTGTTTTCTGTTTGCCACTAACGAAGTCCGCGGCAGCCTTTTCATGAACCTTTGATCCATCGGTATAAATATAACGTTATTCGTAAAATCATGGAGGAGTTCATGATAAGAGTTCTGGAAGATGGCAGGGTTTGTCTCAGATTTTTTTCCATCTTCGGACCAACCCAGACGCATATTTGTGGTCACATCCTGCCTGCTGCTATGAATTAAATCGCATCATATAACAATAATAGCAGAAGAAGTATTAACAACTAGATTATCACGAGAAAAATACTATCGGCGATTAAGATCTTTATACCCGTCCGTGATTCTCTAAGACATAAATTACAGCAACGACAAGAATCTGAAATGGATATTGCAGAAGTTTCTCAACAATTGTTTAAACCTATTACAGCAACTACTAAAGAAGTTATATGTGTAAAGGTGGAGAAGATAACATCTCGTAAATTATCCAAATCGTCATTTGAGAATTCGAATCAATATGATCGATTATAAGACCATCTTTGATGAATCCGTTATATGCCTCATACACGAAACGATGACAATGATATTTTTTTCCCAGCACCAAACATCAAATACCCCTGATTAGTCACAAAACCGACTGGTTTCAGTCTACGGTTTCTGACAGTACCGTCACGAGACGCTTCATAATTGCTGATCACGGGATGCGATTGAAATTCTTGCTTAATTTACAATACTAAATACTATTTTTCTAATTCATTATTTGGTTAATCATTACATTACTTGGGAATCTTTCAATGTAGTCTTGAGGTGTTCTTATGACTTTATCCTTGACAGAGTCAGAGTGATTGATGGAGTTCTTGACTCGTTTATCATAACAGCGCTTTAGCTCTCTGTATCGCTTACCACCACAACTGAGACACAACTGCAATTTTCCTCTCACACCTACCCCACATCGGAAACAAGGAGGTGGTTAAAAACTTCCACGACGAACGCTTTGTAAATGATATCCACATAATTCATTTCTGCATGATTTGTTACATGCGGTTACTGATCCTATCATCAACCATTTGCAATGATTCATTATATAATAATTTTCTTATTTAAATAATTGTTTTAAATATAATATGAGGAGTTCGAGAGATTATCGAAAATTACACCCTAGAAAAATGTTAAATTCAATCAAGATAGAGTATCCGTAGATGTACCAGAGGGTCTAATAAGTGATAGAAGCATATTGGGTAAATTCCGTGCTGGTGTTAATGGATTCAAGCGCGATGGAGCATCTCACTGTTGGTCGACATTTCGAATTGATGGTAGTGTTGATGCTACCATGAATGATGAAAGAGCAGCAGTGTTAATCTCGCATCATGACAAGAAAAAGTATTTTATTTAGAGTGAAATTCATTATCCGCTCAGACAAAGGAAATTGGATTATACGAGACAAATTCGAACCAATCTTGAAAGATAAAAGAACTGTCATTGTGAGTCATGATTCCAAACCAGGAATTCTGACTGGAATTGACAACCATACTACGAGAGATCATATCCTGTGACTGCAGTTGTTTATGGAATCTATCCGTTAAATGATAATCCGAGTATTGAAAAATTAAAACCAACGAAACTGTCATCGTTGAATTGTGTAGCAGAACGAATAATAGAACATTTTACAAATGCGTTGCATGGAAACAAATTGACGGCAGAAAGACGCAACAAAAAGAAATGAATGGGGACTAACAGTAAAAGAAAATGGAGCAACGATTCAAGATATAGCCAAATTAGAAACATCATTAAGATTCCCAATAACCATAATGACGATAACAGAAGTATTGCACGAATCAAAATATAAAAAAGGAGCTCCGATCAAAATGATTAATCATAACGAAGACGCGTGGACACCTGCAGTAACAATATTTTCGCGAGATAGAACCATACAATATCTACCCGCGGAGTTCTCCCCAGATTTCTCTGAAAAGAAATTATTTGATTTTATTCATCAGTTAAGTAAAAACGACCCCGTGTCAGTGTAGTTACTTAATGGTTTTGAAAACGATGAGGGCAAATTCGATCAATTTGTAAGACCCAATGGCGAATTATACCGTACTGAAGCCCTCCACAACGAGATGAAAAACTAGCTAGTGGTTTTTCAACAGAACACGACGAACAATTACTAACAATTGTTTTTTACAATTCCGTCAGTTGCAGCTCATTTTACGAGAAAGAAAAATATGTGGAAACCAGCACGCGCAGAATATCAAATCAGGCTGCATGAAATACAACCATGGTGGATTATGGAATACAAAATATGACCCTAAAAGTACCATTTCGGTTGACTTGGTTGCATGTTATCCAGGGAGTTTTCTCGAGTACGGAGAATACTCTAAGTACTTTAAAAGATTTGGGCATCCCACACATGAGATGACCCGTTTTACCATTAATGGACCACTACCCGATTTTGATTTAACTGGATTCGCTCGTGTGGTATCATTTGAAACCGCTGAAGGACTTCATCCGTGCTGTTATGTTTGGATTGTTAGACATATATCTGAAAAACACTGGATGCCAATAGTGTTATTACGGTATATGGTTGATTCTAAAATGCTGATTTCGCTGATTATCAGTGAAGCGATTATATCATATCGAGCGCAGACTGAGGTTTGGTTACCACAACCCGATAGTCTAGATGGTATAATCAGCGAAAATAGAAAACAATTCCCCGATCTCCACAAAAAATACATCTTGAAATGGTCCAAACAGATATTTGAAGTTAGAAAAAAACAAGCAAAAGAGCCCGGTAGAAAAATAATTGGTAAATTCACTCAGGGTGGAAAAAATACGACAATAAACGATATTCTTCCCAGTTGATTATAGATAGCGCTGAATACGATTTTATAATCGCGGATGTAACATCTAAAGGTATATATATAAATCGTAAAGACGCTTTTTTACCCGATGGAACAAAATTGGGTACAAATGTTACTTACAACGATGGATAAAATCTTCAGTATACACATTTGAGTGCGTCTATTCTGGCTTATGCTTCTATTAATTTATTTTCGATGATAAATAGATTTCCTGACACCGCGGTTAGAGTCGCCACTGATTCATTTCATAAAACATAGCGAAGCAGTGGCTGAATTAGTGAATTCAGACGAGAGTTGGGCATCATGGAGAATTAAAAAAAAATACCATGTGATTATTCCAAATCAGCAGATGTTACAATTAAAAACAATAATTGAAAAATAATCAGATATCTGAACTATCTAATGCACCGTCGATATCTTATCCAATATGTAGATATAAAACCAGTTACTTGAATGGCTGTGGTGGGTCTGGGAAGACGACTCGTGCGATTGAATTATTTCTAGGAAAATCAAACATGATTGTGCTAACACCGACTCACAGACTCGCAAGAGAGATGAAACAGCGAGGAATTAATGCTTGCACTTAGCATAGTTTTTTTTTCGATGGAAAGGTGACGAATGGACTCCTGATCCAATGGGCGAGAAATATATTCCTGAAATCATGTTTTGGGATGAGATATGCACGGTGTCGTTAGATGTATTACAAAGATTTCTCGATTGGATAGTGCTAGCGAATACAAAAGTGATAATGTGTGGCGATCATGGTCAACCACCACCATTTGTCGGTTTGTGTCCACATAATGGGCTGAAGAATTTTGTAGACTATTATGAAGGAATTAATACTGATCATAGAGCAATCAATGAACAATTACGCGAGTTCAAGAAACTAATTAGTTTACAACCGGATAGAATCCAATGTGAAATAGCCCGTGAAATAATTTCAGAAACACCGTTAAATGATTTCTGGGAAGCGTGGAGACCAAACGATTTGATAGTGGCAAGTAGAAAGATAGTCAGAGATACACTTCAGATGAAATTATTTGACTTGCATAAAGGAAGATTTGAAACACTTCCTGAGCCGCTGTGCTATAGGCCTTCGCATACATGAAAACAGAATATCAAAGTTGATATTCCAGGCTTGAAAGAATATCAAAAGAAACTACACAAACATTAGAACTGCTACAAAAATTTCCTCCTCCAAGACTTCAATACGGTCCGAAAAAAGCCGATGAAGAAGTAGTCGAAGAATTACGAAATAAATTTACCGATGAAGCTTTAGCATATTTTGATAAACGTGATTCGAAAGATTTTCTCGAATTTGTTGCTACAAGTTACGAAAATAAAAAAGGAATGACGAAACCGGGACATAAAACTTATATTAGAGATATGCAACATTGGAAGGATGTACTTTATGAAATTAAAACTAACACACGCCGAATTGATACAACAAGTGGACATTATATAGGATATTTCGGTGCGGTAGATAAAGTATCTGATCAATATAAAACATTTAGAGAGCAAGAAATAAGAACACTACAAGACAAATAACTTCGACGACAAAAAATGGAAGAACAAAAACAACGAAGAGAAGAACTAAAACAACGAGAAGAAGACTTAAAACAGCGAAAATCACAAAGAAAAAGAAAGAAATTCTCAAAGCAAAAGGCTTCCTCATCTCAACAAGAAGACATACCAGATGATGTTTTAGAAAGAATTAATAGATCAATGGACGAAATATCTCGCGACCAAGGTGCAACTGGTACTATCGGTGAGGTATTGTCTCAGAGTGGTGCTTGTAATGGTCTCGGAGACATAACACGATTAGAAATTCTCATATCGGGAAGACGAGCTGGAAATAACTCACCGGAAATAATTAATGAAGCCGATGATATCTGCAGACGACTTTTTGAAGGTGGTATCATGGATATTGGTGTATTTCGAGAATTTTTTGATGAACTCGCAGACTGTTTTACCGTCAGTGGTAACCATAGTGACTAATGTCATCGGTGATTTGTCGCTGATGACTTTGTCATTGCAATTAGATAAATAGAATTTAAATAAGGATAATCATACACTACAACCACAATAAACCAACCATGACCTACGTAGTAAAATCACGATTGCCTGTTTATAAGATGCCTTATGGAGATGGTCTCGATGATGCTGTTCAGGGGTTATTTGCAAGGATGGCTCCAAAAATAATACCAATCGCAAAACAATTATCGATAAAAGCTATTGATGTTATTCGTGATAAGGGTATTAGCGCTGTTGGTGATGTTGCCGGTAAAGCTTTTTCCGCGGCCAAAGAAAAACTACACTAATTCGACGACGAAAAAACCCACCACTGGTGATAAAATCACGAGGAAAACTACCATCTACGGAGATTATGCCTGCAAGTGTTAGCAAAACAATAAACAGCGCGGTGGATCAAAAAATAGCAGAGCGATTAAATGAAGAATTTGATGCTCAGGGAAATTTCACTGCAAATATGATAACTTGAAGTGGCCAGACAAAGTCATCGAGATCGCGATTTAGATCGAAAAATATATAATAAAATGTTCAAACTTTCAACCCAGCATTGGATACTGATGCCCCAGTTCTCAAAATGATTCTCTAAATAATTATCCTTATAACGCAAGACAACCAAATGAACGAGGGAGAATCGAACTTCAGGTTCATGATACGAGTAAATCTTTTCTACCCGCTGAAGTATTTATTGAAGTAGAAGGAGATCTTGTAACAAATGTTGCAGCTAATACACCATATGACGCAAATGTCCGAGTTAGTTTCGTCAATAATGGTATTAGGGCATTATTTAGTAGCGCTACATATATGATTGATAATAAAGAGATTGAATCTATTCAATTATATATATATATATATATATATATATATATATATATATATATATATATATATATATATATATATATATATATATATATATATATATATATACAGACACAGAGACAGAGGCAAAATTTTGAATTTATAAAATGAACATTTACTGTGAAACAAGGTCGTGAGTACATTTACATGCCTATAAGGCCATTATACTGTTAGTACATAATCAACTGTTTAAAAGTTTACATCTCTTTGTATTTCTTTTTCTGTTTATCCAAAACTGTTTTATAAGATAATTGATCAGTGTCAGTGAGAGAGATTGTTTTGTTCGACTTGCCAAAACTTCTTTTAAGAGACCAATCCATGTAGAATGGAAAGTTTTTTTTGTGTTGCTGCTGTGACAAAACAACAATACTGAATTGATAATTTAGTAGAAAAACAATTTATAAATAAAACGAAGTCATGCATCTGAATATGGAGAAAATTGCATTCCATTAAAGGGGATCAATTGTAAGACTTACTGATATAGTTTTACTTTGTAAAGTAGGACCAATAGACCGATTAGCGTGTGAATTGTGGCTGATGAAAACTTAGGCAAAATAAACGTATACGTACTCGTTGGCTGGAATATCGTAATACACTTGATAAAGTAGAATTCACCAAGATGTACTATCCACCATGCATCAAGTATCAGAGGTCCAGTGTCAGTGCGACTGCACGTTTTCCTTTCGAAGTCAGTTGCTGTATTCCCATCTACTCCAAGCGATGCAATATAATCTTTATATGTAGTAGACTGTGTTGCACGTTTATTCAAAGCAACTTTTTCTGCAATAGAGAATGAAAACCGTTAAACATCAATACGACATACAATACATATTTTTATCACTACGTGGAAATGACATACGATTGTATGTTTCTTACCTCCATAAGGCTCGTACTGGCCTCTTATAATTGGTACGAGGCAGACTACCAATGGTAGGATGGAAAAACTCTGTTGTAATCTTCTCTGTGTCATTATGAAGACAAACGGGCTGGTAAGGTGATTCTAAAAAGATAATTTAAATAATCATTAGAATATGACAATGAGAAAATTCAGAGTATCAAGTTAATGTTTTAAACGTGGTATTCAAACCTTGGTAAATTGCTTAAAATCAGAATTTTCGTGATAGCAACCATTGTTTATGCTTTAAATAGCAAACAAATGATCTCATGCAAGGTATATGTACATGTCTTTGTCAATTTGTCTGCATTACAATTAAGTAAAAAGATTGTATTATACTTTTTGGATTTATTTCAGCATGATTTTATATAGATAGTATCAGTTGAGAATATATTAGATCTTGATGATATATGACAATGGAGAATAACTTGTTTTGTTTTTCCATTGTATGCCTGTAAAATGTATATATTGACCAAGGAATAAACGATAATTTGTTGGTCAATGTAGACAAAACTTATACACAAAAAATACTAAACGTGCTTCTGAGGCAGCTTTCTGATTGATAAGTTCGTTTGTTTGTTTCATTTTGAGGTTTTTCTTTATTCTGTGTTTCAGAAAAGTTTGCTTTGAATAAAGATCTGCCTAATAATCACGTTTAGTTTCAAACATAGCTGCAATGATTATTCTTAGAGTACCACGATCAGAGCACACATTCCCTCTGCTGTGTACCCTACACTGTCTATCCGTTCAATCTAGAATCAAACACGAACTTTGTTATATGTGCTACGTCTCACTGACGGACTCCAATTTAACATACCTGTCTGCCCTCACTCATGTGTACACCCCAGCAAAGATACTATCCTCTTCCGACAATCGTATACTCGGTATTCCCACTATGAAAACGAAGCCTTTTAGACAGCATACTTTTGAATATCAGAGCCCAGCGACGCGGAACGAATTGCCCATTAAAATTAGATACAAAGACACAGTGATCCCTTTCAAAAGTGCTCTTTACACTTACCTTTCTTGACGGCAACAACAAACGTTTGATCTTGCCAGCTGTTGAATCATGTTATTCAGGTCTATTAAATTTTAAAGGATTAAATAGTATCTCTGGAAGTATTTGATGTGCTCATACATATTGCACATGATTAAATCGTATCCCTGGAAATATTTGATGTGTTCATAATGTTGTTCGTCCGTCGATTCGACGAGGACCTCTCTATTTTCATCCAAGAGCTGAAGTGACTGGTTCGCTTCTGTGTGTGCGCAGGTGACTAATGAGGCCAAGCTTTGTATGGAATGTTTGTTTTCAGGGCTCATACATTAGTCTTGGACAAAAATAATTTTTCAAAATTTTATTAGGATGTCCAAAACCAGAATGTAGTTAAACAGAGTACAGACTACACAATACGTCATCGTCTTAATTCTTGGATTTTCCAAAATAACTCTAACATGAATCTATTCTTACGTTTGTAATTTAATGTGTGCATTATTCTTGGATTATGTTTGGATTTGATTCTTGACACTTTAAGTACGTTTTCAATTTTTTTCAATTTTTTTCCATGGAAATAAATTATTTGTTAAATTTTACAAAGCAAGTTGTTTTCATCTTTTCTGTGTTACGGTTTCTTTAGATTTTAGGCAAGATTTGAATTTTGGCTAAAATATTTTAGAAAATTATTTTTTAACAATTTTTTCAAGAAAAATCTACAATATTATTTTAAAAAATGTCATCAAAGTGGAAATATGTCTTTTAAATTCTACCAAGAACAATTAAACTTTTTCAAAAATGATGAAGTAATTAAACTTGCCAGAAAATACAGTCTATTCGAAGCGAATATTTCCTTAATGAAACAAGAAATAAGAAAATATTTTGGTTCAGTATTTGGCATAAAAGATTGGTTTGGATAAGAGTGCTTTTCTCGATCATTAAATATGTATCCGACTCTAATCTAAATGTAAAAGAAATTAAGATAAAAATACAAAACGGAATTACAAAAAGAAGAAAAATAAAGTTAGAAAATGAGCAAATGCATATTCCAGAGAGAGAGAGAGAGAGAGAGAGAGAGAGAGAGAGAGAGAGAGAGAGAGAGAGAGAGAGAGAGAGAGAGAGAGAATATCGATGTGAAATGAACGAAATAGTGCTGGCAAGAGAAAAGCAAATTCATACTTCAAATCCTTATTTAAGTTTTGATCTTACAAAATAAAATTAGATTAGTGCATCATTTGAGGCAAAGAGAAGTAGACAAATATTTCACTTGTTTTGAAAAAGTTGCTGTAAATTTGAAATGGACAAGGGAGCAGTGAACTAAGTTCTAACAATGTGTACTCACTGGTAAGATATTTAGAATTCATTGTTCACCAAGGTAGTGAATATGATGCGGTCAAAGAATGTATCGTAAGGGGTTATGCATTAGTCCACATGCATTAGTCCCCGAAGCTTATCGGCACAGATTCAACAACTATAAAAATGAAGCGAATTTGCAAGAGATAAATGTAGTTATTATATAGATGCTGCGTAGCCAAGAATATTGAAAACAACTATAAATGTCTTAAACAACAGGTACTATATGAGTTCAAAAACTGTCCATAGTGACATTAATACTTATTTGGACTAGCACAAGATCAAAACCTTGGAAAATGCAGCTTGTGCTGCTGATGAGTAATGTTTAACTCATAAAGTTCTTTGTGTGAATAGACTTTGCAGTATAACATTAGTGGTCCTGGGATTTAAATATATTATAAGCGTACCAGTATATTGAAAATGATAAGCAGGTTAAACATGCTAGTAATTGAAATATACTGGTCATACTCAGTGAAGATTTAAGTGAAGTAATATCATCGGCATCTACTGAAATTGAAGTGACAAATGTTAGGAATATTAAGTATGAATGACCTGGACCAGAAACATTCACATTTGCAAGAGGAAGAACTAAATAAACTCAGAGAGTTATTATTTGAATATGAGCACTTATGTCTAGGTGTTCCTACAAGGATAAACTTAATTTTTAATGACGTTGAAATTGTAAATTACAAACCTGTGAAACCATACCGGTACAGTCTGAACCCTTTCAAATATAAGAATTTAAAGAAATTCAGTATTTGCTGGAGAATGATTTCATAGAGTTCAGTAAATGTGACTGGAGTTCACTATGCACACTTGTTCAAAAGCCAGATAAAATCTTCAGTATGTCTACTGACTATGGAAGGTGAACAGTGAGCAGCCGGTAGGCTGAACCTGCCAAATTTTATAAAGGTATATTTGTAAGTAAAAGCCATTTTATAACCTAAAAAGGTAACGACAAGAACGTCAAACGAATCTTCTAACAAATCGAGATTCTCTCTTGGATTTAGTTAATTCTGTTACTGCCTTTTGGGCATTATTTTTTTTCGATCGTGAAACGGTTTTATTTAACAAATATACCCTTTAACTGTGGTCGCCGCCTATCTGATGCTATACTATGATCCCAAACTTTTATCAAGACCAATTCGATATCTTCATCTAGGATCGTGTACATTTATTGTTATCAAGCCATGTGGGCTTGACTAAGCATGAGTAATTTTTTTTTACTTTAATGATATCCATGTCTCCGTTACACCAAGTCTGATGAATGTTTCTCAGTGTATGTGTATCAATTCCATTAAACACAGAAAGAATATTACAATTGTCACTAGTTACTTTTTGAATTTGTGTATATCTCTGGGTTACATAAATCACATCAGTACTGGTATGTTTTCCTTGGGAAAATATTCGTTCTGGATTGGTTTCTTTCTCTAGCATTATATCGTCGTAAATAACGAAATTATTAATATGTCCATCAATAGAATCGACACTCGGTGCATCATTAATATCAGTGATAAAATCAATAACATCATCATCTTCGTTTGATAATCTAGCATTGTCATTAAAGTCTTTTAAAAATTCGTAACATTGCTGATCATCAACTGATTGTGCAACTAAATATAATTTATCCGATTTGAGCCATTTCATTATCAAATTAAGTAACATTTGAATTTTGCCACTTACATATGGATATATTATTATAATTATTTTAGAATATGGTAGTGCTGGATGATGTTTTACTGATTTTTGTTGTCGTGAAGCTGAAAAATCAATTACATCAATATATAATAAATATAATGGATCTATATTATGTGAAATGCAAGACATGTACCTAAACAGATCATTTAAAAACGATTGCGAGTAATAATAGACCAGCGTTAACTGGTAAATGCATACGATATGTACAAAGAAATTTAGGTTTATTTCCGCACAATCATCTGATAATTTAACAAAAGAACAGGAGGAGGTAATATTGCAGCAAAATTAAAAAATTACCAGGGGCTTCAATCGCTAAATAACCAGTACCACCACCCCACCCCACCCCGCGTGGAAATAATTACTGCAGTCTTGGAACTCGACTTGATAATCAGGATCAGCCAAAACACAGCGAGTATCCGATAAACGCTATCGATCGAGCTTGTCGTGTTCATGATGTAGAGTATAAAAGTAACAATCTGCGACATAAACCTCTCGCAGATGTAAATTTGATTCACGCGTTAAATTATATTACTGATAAATCTTTCAAACAAAAAAAATAGCTAGTTGGTTTATAAAAATCGCATTGAAAGGTAAACTAGTATTAGGCGCTGGTCATTAATATTATGTAATTATTTTATTATTCTCCAAAGGGATTCTGGAAAGGTAAATCAGCAATTATTAAACTCGCCACCGCAGCAAACGTTACACGCGCCACTGCAGCAGATTGGTTATCAAGACAATCAATATGGCATTTGTATCTATCACCGTCTAAACAAATTGAATACGCACTTTTTGATGTTAGCGTTCCAAATGAAGTTAATCAAGCTGATATTTTACCATAATGTCACCATCATGCGATGACATAGTGAGATTCATCGTGATCAGGCAATTGTTGAACGATTTAGCAGAACACTTGCTGAGCGGTTTTTGAATATCAATACGCGAAGGAATTTATTCAAGATAAGAAATCTCGTGAATGGGTTGCAAGATTACTAAGTGTGATAAATGCATTAAATAATGAAATTGCTCGAACAATCAGTATGAAACTACTAACGCGATCACAAAAAAATATTTCTGCACAAAATGATTTTTCAAAACAACAAATGCTTGGTAATGAGACCGTACGATATTTACATGAATCTGGTGAACTCTTGAAGGCGGTAACAAAAGAGCTATTGATCATATTTGGTGTGTTACCACACACACAATATCAAACGTAGTAAGATCGACGGGTAGACCTGCAATGTATAGATTAGATTCAACGGTTCCTCAGAGTAGATTTACACATGAACAGTTGCAAGTGATATCCGAGGATACACAATTACCACCGCGATCACATAAACTAGCACCTCTGCGTTTATTACATTCAGGACAGATCAGCATCGTATTTTCATGTGTATGACGGCGACTGCTATCCTTCCTATCTACGGTAAATTGTCTTGGATTTTTATCCGAATTCTGCCATAACATTATACAATTACAGCTCTCACAGTGATTAGTATGTTCATGTTTCAGCATCATTATTAATTCAGCATCAAAATCAAAGTCGCGATTATGTACTTTTGTCACTTTGTTAGAAACCAGCGAGTTTCTTTCTTAGTATATCACCGTTAACAATTTCGTTGATGGTGTCAGTAAATTTAAAAATAACTCTGATTTATTTTTCTAACTCGTGACCTGCAAGATAGACTAAACTCGACCACTCGATGCGATCATCAATTATCCAAACAACTCTATAAGAGATGGTTAAGCCCTGAGATGAGTGTGTCGTTACATCGTATAGTAGCGTACCGGGAGATTTATCCGCTAACAACTCGGTTGCGACAATATCATTTAATACAAGATTCTGTTTTCTTGACTTTCCTGGAATTTCAACTCCAATATTCTGTATTGGTGTATCAGCTTGCCGATAACATAATGGTACGGGTAGCGCTGGAAATTTTTATGCGCTTCAAATAATTGTTGCTGAAGTGTGTCTCTGATTATTTTTCTACTTGCCACTATCAAATCGTTTGGTTTCCTCGCTTCTCAAAAATCATTTATGGAAGTTTCTGAACTTATTTTATTCGCTATTTCATACTGGATTTGTTCTGACTGTAATCTGATTAATTTCTTGAACTCGATTAAACTTGGACCAGGTTCTATATGATCTTAAATTATCTCTTTATAATAATCTACGAAATTCTTTAATAATTCGAAGGGAGACAAAACAACAAGTGGTGATAGTTGACTGTGATTGCCATAAATTATAGCAGCTATATTTGTCTATAATAACCAATCAGGAATGGTTTTGGATATATCCAACGACACAGAGCATATCTCATCCCATTCGACCTGGCGTCCATGAGTCGCCTTTATACCGAAATAAACTGTAATTGGTGCATGATTTCATATCTTGTTCTTTTATCTCTCGTGCGAGTCTGTGTGTAGAAGTTAATTCGTATCTGAATTCTGTCTAAATAATTCTGTCACCTGTGTTGTTTTACTAGACCCGCCAAACCCGTTCAAGCACACATTCTTATATCTACATCCTGGATCAGATAAGGAAGGCGCTGACGATAAATCTGATATTTGAATTTTTTTAGGTAATTATCCTCACCCGTAACAAGTGATTACGTGTAATCATACATTTCTTTTTTTATTTTCCATGATTCCCATGGTGCATCATAGTTTGTAAAACGAGTCATTATTTCTATATACCTGCTTTTGATATAAAATGAATCTGTTTCGACTTAACTATGGTGTCAGGGAATCTATTTATAATCGATAACGTTGTATTGATCTTATATGTAAATGCTGAGGAGATTCGCCATCGATATAACCATTAAATGTACCATACCGTGTTCCCTCAGATAACTAATCATTTTCTCAGCTGACAAATATATTTTTCGCTGTTGCATCTGCGATTATAAAATCGTATTCAGCGTCGTCTAGAATTATTCGTGCATAATGCCGATTTCGATCATATGCTCCACCTTGAGTAAATTTACCGATTATTCATTACATAGATCCTTTGCGTGTTTATCACTGACTTCGCATCAACGTGTAAAAATCTCCTTAGAATGTTTAACAATATTAGTCTTCAGTGAGATCAGGAAAATTTTATTTTTAATGTTTTTTTTTATCAAGACTAACGTCATCAAGTTCTGGTAACCAAACCTTATTCCTTTTGTATATGATATCATTGCCTCACCGACTATCAGCGATATCAGTAGTTTACAATCAATCATATATCGTAATAGCACTATTGTTGCCCAGGATGTTTCTGAGAAATGTCTAACAAACAAAATATAACAAATCGGATGGAATCCTTTAGCAAACTCGAGTGATATTACACGCGAGTGAATCCGGTTAGATCAAAATCGGATGGTGGTCCATTTATCGCAACTCGTGTCATCTCGTGAGAGGGATGTCCAAATCGTTTTAAATATTCAGCACACTCTTCGTACCCGAAAAGACTTCCCGGATAACACGCAACCATATGCACGGATATACCATCTTTGTAATCATATTTAGTATTCCATAATCCGCCTTGTCCGTATTCACAGCAACTAGCTTGAACATCTTCGAGAAATTAAGCACGTGATGGCTTCCAAAGATTTCTTTTTCTGACAGCGTGGGCTGCAACTTACGGAACTGTAAACATTTTGTTAGTAACTCCTCGGTATTCCCTGTTGAATATTTCCGCGCGAGTTTTCTCATTTCTTCATGAAGAGATTATGTACGATATATTTCGCCATTAGGTTTTACAAATTGAATTTTTCATCATCGGAACTCTTAAATAACCATGCTTAACAAATCGGATGGAGTCCTTTAGCAAACTCGAATGATATTACACGAGCGAATCCGGTTGGATCAAAATCTGGTAGTGGTCCATCGTGTTTACTTAACTCGTAAATAAAATCGGACATGTTTCCTGAATAATTTTTTTCTTTGTAAAATCTTACAGTTTGATCTCTTAGAATTATTATTAATACGTTAATCCACACGTGGGCATTATGATCAATGATATTTATTAAAGCTGTTTTTGATTTATATTTAGATTTGTATAATGCTTCTCCTTTCAGTGTTTTCACGGTTATTGGAAATTTTAATGTTTTTTTCTTAGCCTGACACATCCTATATTGTAGCACCGATATAATTGACCGATTCAGCCCACTCGTTTATCTTTATTCGTCTTTGATCTGTCAGACCGTTTCCACGCATTGCATTTTTGAAATACTCTGTTATTCGCGATGCGACATAGTTTAACGATGAAATTTTTATCGGTGCTTGATTATCAATACTGGGTTTTTCCTTTATTAATATATTCCATAAATTACCGCGGTCACAGGATACGATCGCTCATAATACAGTTTGTCAAGACCGGTCAATTTTCCTGGTTTAGAACTTTTACTCACAATGACGGTTTTTTATTACCAAGGAGATACGCGATTATACTCGGCACTCGTTTATCATTCATCGTAGCATCAACACTATTATTGATTTGGAGTGTTGACCATGTGTGAGATGCACCATGGCTTCTAAATTCCCTTTTGGCATCAAGAATGTTGTTAATAACATTTTTATTCTTCGTATCAACTAAATCTTTTATTTGTAAGTCAGGAGATATTAAATCGAAATTAAATTTCTTTTCATCAAACGACGTTCCCAAGGATTGATTTTCGATAATCGCTCAAACTCTTCCATGCTATTATTAAGGCAATCATTTAAATTAAAAATGTTATATATACAATGACCCCCCCCCCCGAAAAAAAATCAGTGCAGGATGGTTGATGATAGGGTCTGTAATTCCTTGTAATACATCATGCATAAATTAATTCGGTAGATATCATTCACAAAGTGTGTGACGAGGAAGCTTAGGTCAAGTAAGGAATGAAATAACTAATATACCTGGAAAATGAATGATTAACTGTTTATAAACTCTGCGGAGTAAAATACAAAAACACAATTATTCCAAATCAAATTTTAAAAACATATTGATTTGATAATCATGAATTCTAATTGAATGTCGGAAAGTAATGTAAGAAGCTACAAGAGATTATATAATATACTAGATTACTGGAACCCAATTACTTAATCGATTCTTCATCTTAAGTTCCTAACAGTTCAGTAGTTGCTTAATGTGATGGATGGGCTTGATGACGTGAGATTATTGCCACTATATCCGGTTTAAAGTCAGTTAACACGAGTCGCAAATCACCAGAGTTAACAATTTCGAGTCGATTTCTTTGCTTGTATAAAAGGTGGGCGACCACACTAAAGCCACGTTCTGCCAGATACGATGATGGACATGCAACAAGAAGCTTCTTAACCACAGACCATAACGCTGGCAAGCGGGTGAAAATGTCCTTCTGTAACCAAAATTCTTGGTACAATTTCTTACACTTTAAGTTTGATTTGAGCTCAATGTCATTTTGTAGCTCAATTACTTCTTCCTTGATTACTCCAACTTGCTCAATATCTGAGAATGGATTTATCACCCAATCTGGAATTTCCAATGATAGAAGATCCTGATATTGCTCAGACATATCTTTATTCAGCATATCCAAATGATCGCAATACACTGCAGGTCATAATCTTGTATTTCTCCTTTATCTTTCAGCTCAGACAGGGTTGGAAATTGATATAGGTCACGACGGCCCATATTACGCTTGAAAAGAAGTAACTTTGACATAACCGTAGAGATAACAGACTTGGCTTTAATAAGAGTCATCTCATTTCCTTGCAACTGCAGATAAATCTCATTGAACTTTGAAAATATATCTATTAAATAAGCAAGATCGTGCTTAATTTGTTTGAGTTCCACAATGAGACAGGGATCCCGGTCTTGAAAAAACTCCACAAAAGTCTCAAAAATGTCGTAAAAGCTCATCCGGCGGTTGCCTTTGGAGAGCCAACGAACTTCAGTATGAAATAACAAACATTTAAAATCTTCATAAGTTTCAGCACAGAGATTGTGGAATAGTCGATCTTTGAGAGCGTGACCTTTAATCTTATGCACTGCAGTAATTACAGTTTGTAATGACTTGTGCACGCAATCACTAAGGTTTTTTTTGCAACCAGATGCTGGCGATGAATGACAGAATGAATAAAAAATAAATTTGGCACCTTTTGTCAGGAAAGCAAGAAACCGACGGTAGCGACCAGTCATATGGTGCTCCGTCAGTTGCACAAACAGGTATTTTTGTCAGTGGAATTCCCTTTTCTGTGAAGAATTTAGAATTTATCAACAACTTGATATATTGACTCCCGTTTAGTGTCTGCTTCCAGCTCCCTTGCAAATAACTATTCGTGAGCCAAACTGTCATCTTTAATAAAGCGCACATAAGCTAGAAGCAGAGATTCATTCCCTGGCATAGTTGATTCATCCAGTTGCAATTAAAATTCGGTTGACCTTAGTATGCTGCATAACATATCTTCCACATCGTCATCAATTTCATCTATGCGTCTTCGTGCTGAATTGTTGCTTAGAGGAATCGTCTGAATAACATCGTTTGGAGACTTATGCAGACCAGTATTGAGAACTTCACAAATCGCTGGTAGGATGAGTTCTTCGCCAATTGTGCGTGTCTTGCCAGCCTTAGCAATCAACAGAAAAATGTTGTATGATGCACGCAAATCATCAGTGTTTTGTTGTGAAGTATTACAAAACATGCCTGACAGCGCTGTCCTCTTTTGAAATTTATCGCGAAGTGATTCAAAGAAAGTTAAGTTTTTGTCTACGTTGTCAGGATGTACTTTCTTCTAATGATCAATCAATATGGAAGGCTTCATCGCTTCATTAGAAATTACCTTTTCACAAACCAGACACATTGGCAGCTGCAAGTTCTTTGGTGATGGTTTAAAACCTATTTCAGATAAGTTACATTGTATTGTCTACATTTCTTTTTTGCTTTTTCATTTGTCGACATGGCCAATCGAAAATTGTTGATAAAATATAACGACTGTAAAAATATTACAACGTGCTTGTCTGGTATTGAGCCAGTCTACACTCTACACTCTGCAGCCCTGCATCACAGGAAGCACTACAGCGGGACAATGATCTAGCGAGGAAGATTCCATTACAGGGGTAGGACAGGTAAATAGGGGTGCGCACAAAAGAGCATGGCTGATACATGCGTGGGTTTATATTGGTTTTGATTAAAAAACAGCGTGGTTAATTAATGATAGCGAGCATAGAAAGCGTGTCAAACAGAACAAAAATGATTGAAAGGGCGAGCATAGAAGCTGTATGACTGAGAGCAAAGAAGAAATGAGGTTTTTCCACCACCAGGTCCACGTTTTTCTCTTTTTACCTCTTACGCCCCTTTGCCTCGTAACGTCCCCCTGTTGCCCTCTTGCCTCGTACCGCCCCTTTATATAATCCCAATATCCGGGGAGGGGGGGGCGGTACATCCCACTTTGGGAATCACTTCTATAACGCGTCTGATTATGGCGCATTGTTAACGCATCTGATCAAAAGTTAGAATCCCTATCAGGCATATTGTCGACGATTGCATAATAGCGATTGTTTTCTGTATAGGTGGGGGTCCTTCCCATGCTCGAAGTTAAACAGAAAAAATATACCCCCCCCAACTCCGTCGTGATTTTGCACCTCGGGATTGATTCCGTGGGGAGTGGGGCTATGGGGTAGGAGAGTGTGCAAAAATCTGCTGAATGTAGCAAACGATGTTATTTCTGCTATATATGTATGTACTCGTTGTGCTTGCTAGAATGTCATAACGCAATCCTGGGGTTCATATGAAGAATGTGCTGTAATTATTATATATAACTGTAAATATTTATGTACTGTGTCATCATTCAGCAAACACGCTATTTTGAGCCTGCTAGACGGTTTTGACAGATTAGAGCTTCATTTAGGGGGATTGTTTTTCGTGCAGCCCCTGAGGCTACTAAGATGTTGTAAGGCAACTTAGGTTTCAATATAGGGTTGTGTTGTCTTGTTTATGTGACCTCTGGATTTTCTAAGATGTCATATGGCAGCTTAGGAGTTCACATGGGGTCGATTAAATCTATATTTATGCTAAGATGTCACACGACAACTTAGTGGCAGTGGAGACTGCGCTGTCCATATATCTTTTTTTAATTTAAAAATGAAATGGAAACAAATGAATTATGAAAATAGTATTGATGTATTTTATGCGATTATAAATTTGAAAAATGAAGGAATACAACTCTCGGAAAAGCTTCTTTCTGATTTCGAATGTTTACATGAAATTAAATGTGAAAATAAACATGCCCTATCATCGGAGTACAAATATATCAAGTTAATACAACACGCAATTTACAATTCATTAGAGGATGGTAACGAAATTACGAAATTTGCACCTGTTTTACCGCAGTTGAAAAGAAAAGATCAGAATTGTCAAAATAATATGAAATAAGAAACATTATTTATACACGTGTAAGGCAACTAAAAAGGATTATTAAAACGAGTTCTGAGTAACGAAAAGGAAGTAAAACTATTTTGATCCAGAATTTGTTTTTGTTTTTGCTAGTAAAATTCGTGCACACTGCTTGATTTACTAATTCTGATAGGGTAATTGCCAGTAAAAAGAATGATTTTGTTAGGAAATTTATTATTCTGAATCAGAAATATATTTGCGTTTAAGATTTTATATAGAGACTTATTTATAATTTCTCTTGAGATTAATCAATCAAGTTAGAGTCTGAAATTTATTTTTGTTTGTAGTGAATTATGACATCGACGATAAACCGGTTCTTGCACGATTAAACTTCCAGGAGATACTCGAGGAGTAAAATTATACAGAATATACCTTTGCTGTGCATAATTTCATATTTCTGCATTTGAAAATTTTCATCAATTGCATCACAAACTATATTGACTGAGAACACCGTGGTTATATTTACTATTCCCGATGATATATTGTTGTATCTAAGGATATTATCCACTGTTATATATCTCAAAGACTCGACAATTTGAGAAAAGTTTTCATTGATGAGATCGCTGTGTTATTTCTTTAGTCTGTCAGTGGTAAATTCTGGTATTCAAAATCTTGGTAATTGGTTTTCTGTTATCGCGTAGTATCATTGAAACAACTGTTTAAATGTTCTTATATTTGGAAATAGAGTAATCCGATATATTATATTATCACCAAAATTCAAATACATGCATAATGATATGTTTATTGAAAAACTCGAGTTCTGATGTAACGTGGTTTAGATGTTGTATAAACTCAATGATATGTTGCTTTGTATCATCGTTGTTAAATTGTGCGACACTGGAAAATACATTTTGTAATTTATGACTTACTTTTCCATGTTCATACTTAATGAGGTCGGATTATGCATTGATATTGTTTTTATCGATGACCCGTTTATTCTCCTGGTCTATATTTCAAATATCTCTGACATCTAATAAGCTAGGATGTCTTGTGGCATCAAACTCAGTACTGTAATAATCAATATATGTTTTCTTGCACTGATGAGTTTTTCGATATTTTGGATCTGCCATAAATCTCTTTTCGTTCGTAAAAAAATCACATCATCGATGTTTTGGTGGTCCATGATATTCTGAGGCAATTTAAGACCTTCCTAAAAAGGTTTTGATCGATTATTGATAAATATTCACGACATAATCGGGATAATTTAGCTCTATCGCGACTGACAAAGATGGCTTTTGACCCGTTATAGCTATATTTGATTATCTTCCTGTTCAACATTGATATCTTCAAAATCATAACTTTCCACTGATATTTCAATAATCATATCGATCGTGGGTTCCAGCTGGTGATGTTTATATGCAAATACAAGTGAATTATTTGATTGCTGACCCTCAAAAGATTTTGACCGAATATTGGGCCAACTGTAATATTCTCGTAATTGAGCAAGCGCGATTTCGTTTATGGAAAACGCAGTTGGAAAATTTACAACCAATTCAGTGTACGATGAGGTTATTGAGATCATTGTTGGTTTTGACGGGGTTGTGTTTCCGACTATTGGTTGCAGTAGTTCCAGCGAAAAAATTGTTTTAATTTTATTTCAAATTGTGGTTTTTTTTGCGTCAATGAAATCAAATGTCATTGTCTCCTCGTAAATCGTAATCATCGCTGAGAACTCGTCATCGAATAATATTTTGTCGTTAAGATTTTTTGACTGTAATGGTGATTTGGAATATGCAACCGTAGCAGCAGGTATTTTAATTACATACTCGTTTCGTTTATTCTGGCTACATATATATATATATATATATATATATATATATATATATATATATATATATATATATATATATATATATATATATATATATATATTTGTTTGCAATAATATTAGCAGCGCCAGCTATTGCTGTTGTCGCTGAAACGAAAATTGTTAACACCGCTATGGTATTCATGGTTAATAACAATAAACTAGTTCCAGCAATAACAGCTTAAACCGAATGAGTATATCAACGATGGTAATACGCTTGCGACATTTCTTTATTTTTAACGTGTACACGTCAATGATAGTCTCTAATTTATTTTGTAATTCTTTTATTTGATCATATCTATATTGTTGGTCGTTCATTATGTTATTTTCTTAAATGAGTTACAAAATCTGCATACCATATGAGTGACATTGATACTAAATTTTCAACTGTGGGTATTACACAAAATGTATCAGTAGATCCATTATCTATCATTGCACTTACAATATTAATTCCCGTGGACGTACGAATCAAAATAAACAATTCAACGCAACCCAGTAAAGTCCAGGTTCTGTGGAATTATCGATATTAATGATACCGGTTTCAACAGAATTTGGTTGTTTTGGTAACCTTTCACTCATAAAACCCCTCTAATAGTTTGATTATTTATTTGTTTAGCAGCATCGAGTAAATCAAAATTTTGACAACGGATTTATAAAACTGTCAGAATATTTCCCAATGAATAAATAGTTCCTGGTAATCTCAGAAAGTTTCCATAAGTTAAACAAATCTCTGGTAACCTAAGACCGTTTCCCCTTTTTATATCCTTTTCCTGCTGCTTCTGTAAAGCCATTCCTGCTGCTGTCCCAACAGCGCCGACGGCCGCAGCTTCTGCAACTGTAGGAGCGGCCGAGGCAATCAATGCTGACATGGCCGCAAGAAACAGAAATATACCACCTTATTTAACTATATCTTTAATCGCGCCCGGAGAGAGACTAAGTTGAACACCCTTTTATCCTTTTTGCATCTCTAAAATGCTTAATATGACGCGCCATCAGTCATAACTTATTCTGTCCAAGAGTGATCTGATCGTGTTTTAGCGATATTGTGGTTCCACAATTTTGAAAGTTAAATCTGATTGTAATTTGTTAATTTGACCGGAAATTAGAGTACCATTAACTTGATTGTACGACATTTTAATAACAAGAGTGATCTAATTGTTTTAAATATTTAGAAACATTTACATGTTTTATACCGGGTCATCAATGACTCTCATTCGTCCACCAACACATTCGAGTAACATCGATTTGTCGCTGAGTATAACAGCTATTACTCTAATTAGGGATAAAGAGTACTGGAGCAACCGGAATAGATACATGAGATCGGAAGTGTATATCAACAACACTGTCTGGTCAAATCAAGATATTCCAAAGAAAAGTAATAAATAGGATATAAGTTTTTAAATCTAACTGCGATATTTGCAGACTAGTATCTAAATTCAGATCATGTTACATAAATGTCAGCAAACGATGATATGCGAGTGAAATTTGTTTTGTCTGTAATTAAGTCAAATATCTTAGGATGGTTCTTGTTGGCCGTTTATTCTTAATGAGACCTCGGTAGGTCCGAATTGATTCAATATCATATGGCTGCGTGTTTGTAAATTTAATCGCGTGTATTCCTGTAGCGCAACAAGTATATGTCGCAGAGCAGGAACACCATGCTGTGATGCCATATGACATGAAAATATACTGTTAATAGTACTCTGAATAATATCTGTCGTTAAAGTTAATTATGATAACAATGATGTACCACCTGCATCCATAAACGATAGTAATTTGTCCCCTTCGGCGATCGCTGGCATTACTGGCATCCGCAATGAGTTTTGTTATATTTACTTTAGCAGCATCAACACCATCACCTCGCCAGATTGCATCATTATCATCATCTTTTCTTACGGGGACTACTGATGGTTTAGCTAAAAAGACAAATTTTCTAACATTTCTGTAAAATCCAAATATATGAGACAACGAAATCGCACATGAAAATGATCTACGCTTTCCTTGCAACCTTCCGACGCGTGTTGTAAATCCTAGGTTGTAATTAGGTTTAACATTTTTTATAATGTCAAACGAAGTAGCCGATCTAGCTTAATATCCATCTGGTTGTGGATCAGATGCAGTACCTTATGGTGTCCTTACTTTGACATACTGAACATGATCAGCATTATCAGTAATATCTGGACCGGATAATCTTTTATTATCATCAGTATATCTCGCTAAGCCCAATATTGTTGTGGCAACATCAATATCATTCTGAATAGATTCAATCTGACTTCCTTCGATCATATATGTAAAGCTACCGAAGAGCGCCATAATCCAATTGTTAGCAAAACCATCCCGTGCATTCGATGGATATGATGTATTATCTTCAACATTTGTTACAAGTTCTCCTTTTAATTTAATAAGGAATTTTTGTAAATGACCAGTTAATAATATTACCAAGACCATCTCCGTAAATTGTCCCATAAACGGGTAATCACTTGTTTACTATTCTGACCATGGTCGATTTGTGATGGGGAAGATCTATGATCATCTTATTTATTCTCGTTTATATCTTATCGTGGTGACAATTAGTCAGTATGAAAACATCAACAAGTTCATCGATAAATTCGCGATATTCGCCGATATCCATGATACTGCCTTGAAATAATCGTCGACAAATACCAGCGGATTCATTAATGAATTCCGGATAGTTATTTCCAGCCCTTCTTTTACGTATCAGAATTTATAATCGTTCTATGTCAGAAAGAATAGTATTATGGCAGGCAACAAGACCACTTCCTTGAGAAAATCCACTACCAGTAGCACCTTGCGCATCATGAAATTCTTCCTCCTCTTTTGTTGATGACTTTGATTGTTTCCGTTCCGTTGCGTGGAAGAGGTTCATATATTGGCAGAGGAGGAAGTTTAGGATGCAAGCTGCTTTGTTACTCAATCGTAGCATCTATTTCAAAATTTTTTATTCGTTTCCTGTATAACATATATGTTGTCAGATCAGTCTCAGAAACTCGATCTTTGTCATACTTTATGCGATATATCCACTTATACCTGTTCTCTCTGCCTACAGATTTATTTAATAAATTTGGTTTTGTTTTTTGACGAGATTTATTTTCGACTTTTGTAGGAAGAATTATTTTAGCAACAATATACCTCTATATATTGGTCTGTTTACGACTTTGCTGCTGCTATCCAAGTATATTCTCCAATTACAGATCACGATGATGAAGAAATATAGGAGTTTTACAACATCCTGATCATCCAAGGAGACTGAAATGCCAAATTTGATAACGATGCGCTTAAAAACTGCTATGATCAGTGTGGACCTTCATGCAGTGAGCTTACCAATGAAAGAGTGAGATGGCTGCTTGAGTTCGCAAGCTACAACAAATTGGTACTAGCCAGCATCCTTGGCCAACATAAAGCTTTACGATCTTGGTCATGGCACACACCAAATGGAACCCATCCTAACCTGATCGACTACGTACATGTGTGTGCATGTGGTAACCGATCTATCATCTATAGAGCACAAACGATAACATTCCAAGGTGCTCATGCTGGGAGTGATCACAACCTCATCATTATGAACGTCCGAGTGAGCCTGAAGAAAATTAACAAGCTAAAACAAATCAGGCTCAAATTCAACCTTGAACAGCTCAAGGATCCTAACATCTGCAAGTCATTCTAAGCCACAGTTGGAGGATAATTTGCTATACTGCGTGTGATGGATGTTGATTATAAAGTGATGACAGACACTTTCAACACAGTCATGATAACAGCTGCCAAGGACATCATTGGCCTCCATCGCCCAAAGAAACATTCCCGGGGTTACAGAAGAGATTCTGAATCTGTGTGATGCCCGAAGAGACCTCACAAACACCAGACGATCAACAGGGGCAATGGAATAAAGAGACATAAACAAGAACATCAGGAAAAAAGAGTTGAAGACAGCAAAAGATGATTGAATTGGACAAAAATGCACAGAAACAGAGAGCAGTCTGATAAAGCATAACGGAAAAAAGGCATTCTAAATTGTGAAAGATCTTACCAGACAGAAGCAACCAAGAGTCATTACTATTCAAGACGAAAATGGAAAATGCTTCACAGAGGCAAGTTGCATTGCAGAACAATTGACTCAGTATTGTAAAGGACTCTACAACCATCCGTCCACAGGAGAAAGAAATGGGGGGCCCAGACTGAGTGGTTAAAAGTGCTCTCCGTTACGGATCACTGCCATCTCACTTATGTTTACGTGGGTTCGAGTCACGGATTCGGCTAATGTGGGTATGTGAGAAAGCTTGCCTGTAGCTTATCGTGGGTCGGTGGTTCTTTCTGGGGTTTTCCGGTTTCTTCCTTCACCATTATACTGACCGCCATGTATAGCCAATCGTGCGCTGAAATGGTGTTAAATCCTACAATAACAACAACAACAACAGAAAAAAATGGTATGGCCATGTCACTAGAGCCAATAGTATATCCACAACAGTACTGCAGGGCAGCGCCCAGGATGGCAGAAGGAGAGTTAGCCAAAGCAAAAAGAGGACTGACAACATCAAAGAATGGATCATAACAAGTTTTGCGGAGACACAGGCATTTGCACAAGTTTGAGGCAAATAGAGGGAACTGGTCAGATATCCAGCAGCTCAGTGCCTCAACGACTACACTAGGTCAAGAGGATGATGATGATGATGATGATGATGATGATGATGATGATGATGATGATGATGATGATGATGATATATATTATAACAGTCCTTTGAATCTTACTGGATCTAGCAAGGGATCCACATGTGTCAGGGATTGATTATGATAAATACAATACACTGAGAACGAACAACATATGACAGATATCATGACATTTTCTATCCCTATCATAGATGGTTCAACAAAACGCACAAAACAGAATGAGATTTATCTCGGTATGTTGGAGAAACTGAAGAGCTACACAAAATGATCAACCTTCATAGATCTGATTGGATGAAAATGAAAGTGTACAGAAGCTATGTCCCGAAACACGTCTCTTCCCGTGGCCACACCTTCAGTGATATAACATGTATTGCATATGCTAACGGAATCGCATCACAATTTTGTTTGAACCATCTATGATCCGTTTTTTCTATTGTCACTGGGCTAGAAAATGTCATGATCTCTGTCATATGTTGTTCGTTCTCAGTGTATTGTATTTATCATAATCAATACATGACACATGTGGATCCCTTGCTGGATCCAATTAGTAATTACCCACGAATGTAGTTCTAGTCTAATTTTAGAACAATTTTGTTTGAACCATCTATGATCCGTTTTTTCTATTGTCACTGGGCTAGAAAATGTCATGATCTCTGTCATATGTTGTTCGTTCTCAGTGTATTGTATTTATCATAATCAATCCATGACACATGTGGATCCCTTGCTGGATCCAATTAGTAATTACCCATGAATGTAGTTCTAGTCTAATTTTAGAACATTTTCTCGCTGATTTTGGTGATGATGATGATGATTAGTGGCTGTTTCGTGAAGTACTGATCTAGAGCTCACAAAGGTCTACTAATATTAAGTCATACAAACGTAAAGCAAGGAAAATCATGCAAGCGTGAAGGAATAGTCTCATAAGTCGTTGCTAGTTGATTAGGTTAAAATTAGCTGTCGTATTTGCTTCGATTAATCACCCTTCAGTGGACAACAACTGCTGTATTGATGTCCTTGGAACCAAGGCAACAATATCCCTCAAGCCATCATATATGCAGGTTGTGAATGATTTGTTCGGTAGCGAAGCAACTGGGATGCTTCAGTATATCGAGCAGCAGCAGCAGCAGGGGCGAATCGGACAACTTTTTGGAGGCGTCAAATTGGCTAAGTAAGGCTTCTTAAAAAATCGTAAAAAAGCGTCAATTTGGCAAACAAACACTTCCTTGTAAATGCTTTATAGATGCTCATTTGACCAAAAAAATAAAACGCCACAATTGTTGTCCCCTCGCCCCTGCTGCTGCTATGGTTAATAATGTTTCTTTAACGATAGTACTTTAAACGTGTCGTAGAAACGCTAGCGTTTTCAAATCAAACAATAGCAAGTGTTTTCTTAATTGCCATTTTTTTTTAAATAACTCTGTCTACTGTGTCCGCGCCCCTGCGCCTGTTCTAAGACAAATCAATAAGGCTTTTGATGTCCCAGTAACGTTAGCTACGGCCATGCCTTTTATCGATTTGCACTCCCACAGACGTTAATACTATGTCTGTCAGTTAGCTTGGGGATCAATATAAATGCAATCTTACAGCAAACAGACTTGGATATATCCTAGCAGATCTCGTCTACATTATTTAATTATTGCTTTTAACCAACTAATGTTGACCCATGATATAAACGTTTTGACCGCAGTTAATGGATTATGACTGTCTGTCTGTTTGTCTCCTTCCGTCAGACTGTCTCTCTATTCACTATAATAAAACTCGTTAATTGTCCATTTAGAACAATAGAGCTTAGGAAAGGAAGACAGTTTAACCATATTGTACTGTTTAAACTGTCATGATTCTCAATGGAGATATAATATCTAAGAAAACGAATCAAATCGTAGTATTACAACAGCTGTATTCTGTTTTTTGAGCATTCGGTTTGATACATATATATCGTATTCAAAAGCATTTACTTGTAGATATCGAATTTATCGTATTCGTAACACATTGCGGTACCGTCCCGAGGCCCATAGTTTGATTCTCGCAACAGACACACTGTCGGCGGTACCGATTTAGAGGTTTTTTTCTATATGATTGGGGGCACCAGCCCAGAGGTACTTCATGTACACCTCCCGTCACGTCAAATACGTGACGGTGTGATTTTATACACCCCCGGGAAATTAATTCTTGGGCGGAGGTGTACAAAATACATAGACAGTCTTCTGAATATTCTATCATTTTGTCTCGCTTAGAAAACTCACTGGAGATATGTCTATGGGCGCCCCCCCCCAAAAAAAAGTAATAACATGGATGCTAAAGCTCTACGTCACACACTAGGGTAACCCTCACAGGATAATTCAGAATGAAACCCTATGAAAGACACAAAGGCTACCCAGTGTGAATGATAATCGATCATCATAGCTATCATTTATTTTTGAAAAATATATCAATAATTAGAAATATATATTATTACATATAAATGAATTCTGAAAATATCAATGAGATCATAACTGAGATTTCAAATTTGAAAAGTCAAGGAATTCAATTATCAGATCGATTAAATTGTGATCATATTCTTTCTGATTTTCAAGATATTAAATACAACGCTATGAATAATAAATACGTATTACCAAAAAGGTACGCTTTATAAAGAAAATCCAGAATTCTATTCACGACTCCCTTGCATTCTGTAACGACGTCGGTAAGTTTGTCCCGTTATTTACTTTTGACGAAAAAATCAGAATGGAATTGGGCCAGAAATATGAAATCAAACGCACATTTAATTTGAGGGTTAAAACAAAAAGAGATATTACCTGCCAAACTGAAAATTCTCCTTCGGTAACGCCAACAGAATAAGTTCTATACAATACAATGGACAAGTAGAACTCTTACTCATCTAACAGGTACGCGTGTGTTCTTTGCCGTGAATGAATTTGTGGATTTGTTTTATTTTTTGTCATTTTTGTTGCATTTTTCATTGATTTTTTTTGGTCATTTTTCATTGCATTTAAAAACGCTAAGTTTTCTATCGTACATGTAACAAGACAATATGTCGTTCTATATAATGGTAAACGAAGCACTAACGACTAGATTAGCACGTGAAAAATTAGTCGCAATTAAGAAGTTCATCCCAATCTGCGATTCTGTTAGAGGGAAACTACAAGCTAGACAGAGTCTTCAGACTGGTCTTATATCAGGAACTGAAGATCTGTTTAAACCAGTAACCACGGCAACCAAAGGGATAATATCAGCCACCGAGCGAGCAATATACGGAGATATCAAGGAAGGGAAATGGTAAGAAACACCTTTTCTTACTGTACTTGACAAAATTGCACAGGAAACTGGACAAACAAAGGAAACTTTTAAAAAACTTCCTGGTGATATAGTAACTGCTGTAAGACAACAAGAACAAGAACGACTTGAACAAGAACGATGAGGGGATACGCTGCTCAAGAGATATTTCCGAAAGAAGTTATAAATAAATTTAAAGATTACACGGATGATGAATTATCTAAATTTGTTATTCATTCATTTCCAAAGAAGACAAGGGAGCAATATATAAATGATGATTTTAAAAAATTCATAAAAACCTTTACCACCTGGAGAAAAAGTATATTTGGCAAAACACGGTGAACGCACTACAATATCAAATGATGATAATAATTATAAATCGTATTTGGATAAAATAAAAAGAATAGAGAGTGGTCGACCACTATATGATCGAGACGAAGATGATTATGATGCACAAGGTGCAACTGGTTATAGTAGTGGGAAGGGGTTTTCTCAGACTGGAATTTCAGGTGGTGCTCTTGTTCGTTGTCATGGTAATATTCTCAGCGATATAACACGATTAGAAGTACTCATCGGAAGGAAACGAGCTGGAAATAACTCACCGGAAATAATTAATGAAGCAGCTGATATCTGCATGTGGTTATTTCAAGGTGGCATCATGGATATCAAAACATATCGAGATTTCATTGATGAGTTAGCCGAGCATCATGGTTATCATAGTGATTAATCACCGACATTGCTAGCGATTTCGACATTAGATAAATGGTAATTCAATAAGATGATCATACACTACAACCACGATAAACCAAACAGCGTCTATGTAGTAAATTCACGATTGCCAGTTTATAGAGCGTACTATGGAGATGGTCTTGGCAATACCATTGCAGGGTTATTTGCGAGAATGGCTCCAAAAGTGGCCCCATTAGCAAAACAATTATCAACGAAAGCTATTGATGTTATTCGTGATAAGGGTATTAGCGCTGTTGGAGATGTTGCCGGGAAAGCATTTTCCGCTGCAAAGGATAAACTAATGTTGTTAGTTCGACGAAAAAAATCCTCTGGATTTTCGAAACCAAGAATGGCGTTACCATCTACAACAGTGATGCCTGCAAATGTTAGTAAAATAATAAACAATGCCTTGGATCAGAAAATAGCATCCTTAACGACTCCGTCGCCGGCCAGCAACCCAGATGATATCGGAAACATGATAGCGGGAAGTGGTTTAAGTTCTCGACCAAAATCGCGATTTAGATCAAGGAATATATAATAAAATGTTCAAACGGACACTTGATTCAGCTTTTGATATGGAAGCCCCAGTGATGATTCTGTACACGATAATCAATTTTATTCTTATCACGCAGTACAACTTGATCTTCGATCAAGAATCGAGCTTCAGGTTCATGATACTAGTAAATACTTTCTACCCGCTGAAGCATTTATTGAAGTGGAAGGAGAACTTGTAACAGCTGATGATACTCCTGCTGTACCAGCACCGTACCCAGTTGATACCCAAGTCGGTTTTATCAATAATAGTATTTGAGAGTGCAAGATATATGATTGATGGAAGAGAGATCGAGTCTATAGAACGCGATGTTAATGTTGCCACAATAATAGTGGGTTTCGCAATATATTCCGATGGTTATACAAGATAGGCAGGTCCTTCTATGATGTTTGCAAAGGATGCTAAAATGCTACTGGAAGAAATAAATTTTTTGTAGGACGACCAAGAAATAACGCTCGTAATGCTAATGCTGATGTTGAGAATATAATTATAAACAATGATCCCAAGTTCAATCTAGGAGCTGCAACACGCATGTCAATGTTGGAAGGTCGGCGTAAATCATTTTCATGAGCGATTCCACTGCATCATATATTTGGATTCTATATAAATGTTAGAAAAAGTTATCTTTGGAGCAAAGCATACAATAGCACTCGTGCGAAAGGGTAATGATAATGATGCAATTAGGAGGATTCCAGCAGATGCAGAAAATCCAAATGCTGATGCCGGTAAAGTCTTTTTAACAAAACTATCATTGTGGATGCCAGTAATGACTACAGCACTCGACGCAAAAGAATGATTACTGTCATTTATGGATACAGGAAGAAAATCATTGCTAAGTTGGCTAACAAAAACAACAGATATTAAGCAATCAACTGTTAACGGTATATTTTCATGGAACCTTGCATCACAACAAGGTGTTTTATATTTATTACGTTGCAGGATGTGAGGAGAGTTGGTTCACAATTACACAGCCATATGATATTTGACCAATTAGGCGTTACTGACGTTTCGCTGAGAATAAACGGCCAGCAGGAACTATCCGAGGATATACATCTTCATTACGGTCAAAACCATATTGAACGCGTGTATCATCGTCTGTTGTCATATATGGGACGCGATCAAAATTTTGATACGGTCTACAAATATCACAACATGATTTTAGGGATTTAACAAGACAGTCCGTCGTTGATATACATTTTAGAGCTAATGTGCTTCGTGGTGTTATCCCTGAATACAGAGCAGTTGCTATCAATTTAAGCGACAAATCAATGTTACTCGAAGATGTTGGTGGACGAATTAGAGTAATCGATGCGCCAGTGGAAAATATGTAATGTTTTCCAAAGATATGAAGCAATTAGATCAATCTGTTATTAATATAATCTCATATAGTCATATTAGTGTTACGTTAACTCCTAGTCAGATTAAAAAATTGCAATCAGAATCGGCTAAAAATGTGGAACCACGATAATGCTGAAACACAATCAGATGTCTGGTGGTCAAAAAAAATTGTCGCTGACAACTCGTCAGAGTAACACTTTAAAGATGCTTTCAAAGATAAAAAAGGTGCTCAGATCACTCTCTCTGCAGCTGCGATCATAAACATGCTAAAAGCAGGTGGTATACTTCCGTTGTTAGCTGCGTTACCAACGTTGATTGCGACAGCAGCCCCAGCGGTAGCTAAGGCGGCAGCGTTAGGAGCCGTTGGTACCGCGGCAGGGATGGCACTAAAGAAAGCTACCGGGAAAGGATACAAAAGAAGGGAAAGGGTCTAAGACTACCAGGAATTCCGTATTCATGGTATAAAAGAAGCGTCCTGAGAATCCCAGGAACAGTTTAATAGTTCCCATGTCAAATTTTTATTTACTTGATGCTGCTAAAAATCTAGCGATACAAAACTTTAAAGGTGTCTTTATGAAACATCAGTTACAGAAGCAAACAAACAGCGTTGAAACCGGTATCATTAATCTCGATAATAGCACCGGACCTGGAACTCACTGGGTTATATACGTGATTGATCCGCGTGTAATCGTTTATTTCGATTCGCATGGGTTAACGCCGCCGAGGAAATTTATGCGTTATATAAACAACTTAAAAACTCCTATCTGGTATTCTACACTACCAGCACAGAAAATAAATGACCCACCAATATGCGGCATAGAAGTATTGAATGTCCTTGACGCTTTTTAATCATCGAGAAAACCACCTCATCATGTCGTAAATAAATACACTAGTAGTCGTTGGAGTAATTAGAAAATCAAAAGATTTTTACAATAACAACGTTTGATATTTGGGGGAGATCTTTATCAATGTTGAAGAAACCCGGTGCCGATGGCACTGCGTGAATATCTACAACCGGTGATGCCAAAAAATAATCGAAGATGAAATAGCTGAGATGTTGAACTTAGCAAGTGTTGATCCCAATGAAATAGTTGTTTTTCAAGATCGTCAGGGTAAATTAAATTGAAAACGAGTAATATTTCTCTTGATGATATTTTAGTAACGTAACGCAGTAGAAGATGCTATCGCGTTGTTTTCCAATCAGGGTAAACTCAAACCAGGCGCACTTGTTTCAACAATCACATAAAAAATACTAACACTCGATAACAATTATATATCCTAGGCGAATTCATTGAAATCACTCAATGATAAGTATGACGATCATTTAAATACATTTAATCGGTTTTCTGAATTACAAAGAAGTATAATTAACAGTATTGACAAACTCGTGTTAGAATTTTTTGGTAATCCTCCAGTGACCACACCAAAGCTCACAGAGATAAAAACTTCTATGTTGGAACAAGCAACACTTCAAGTCAGATATGTAGATCACGTTGAAAAGTTTTCATCATTTCGTAAAAATATCATTGATAAATCTTTTACAACCCCGCTGGATAAAATTGACAAAGAACTCCATGACATTAAAAAATCCATCGAAGATATAAAAAACTTCATAGAGGCAATCAAAACTGATGCAACGATGATGATGGCAATGATTGAAAAAATAAAAATAGCTCACGAACAAACAAAGATCGTAAATAATGTGTACGCGATCCAACATGGATCATTTACGTGGACACATATAAATAATATATTAAGTATTACTGCGACCGTCAAGGGTATGTATCGATTAACACTAGTATCAACGACTCATTTTAATATTTCATCAACGAGTTCATCTCGGGTCAACAATACGATATCAACGATCATCGACAAGGATACAACTGAACGATTAACAATAGCATCCACTGATAATAATTTGGTTAAGGTTTCAGTAACATGGTAATTGGAATTCGTAGCGGATTTAAGTAAATAATCAAACTACTAACGGTTTCGATTGAAATCTATTGTAATAAATAAAATGTCATCACTAATGATTTCATCATCACAGTATCGCTATGATCAAGTCAGAGAATTTCAAACTAAACTTAAAACGCTCATTGAGGGATTTCAAGTAAAAATAAAAAAAAATACCGACGAAGAATCACCGCAGTTGATGTTACAATGTACTCGGTGAGTGGTGTAATCACCGGAGCTGGTATTATAATCTCCTCGGTGACAATGATTGCCCCGATAGCAGTTCCAATTTGTATAGCAGCGGCAACAACAATCGCGGAAATTATTTCAATAATAACAAAAAAAATATCATCATGCAGCCAGCACACTCTACAAGACTACGTAGTTAAATTCCATAATGTGTCAACCGCGTACTCCCAATTATCCGTAATGATATCGTCATCACTCGATGACATATTAATATCAGATAGTGAGTTCTCAGCGATGGTACGTGTTTATGATTCCGCGATGTCAAAATTAGAGCGAGAACATGAGTATAATAACAACAACAATGACAGCGTCAATGTCGTCGCGAGAACTACTTCAACGAATAGCGGAAAATACCAACCCGGTGAAAACAAGCATGATATCAATAACATCAACGAATCCTGAATTCAGCGTGAATTTCCCTACTCCGATTCCCGTGAAGGAGATGGAGTTAGCACATTTACGAGTTTATCACAGTTGGCCTAACATTAGGTCGGTAGCATTTGGAGGTCAACAACCAAATATTTCATTAGTGTTTGCGAATAAGAATCGCGAAGACGGAACTCCAGACTGGAACGTTGTTTCGCTACCATCTGGGTCAAACCAAATCAAACAAATCAATGCTGAATTTCAGCGTAGAATAAAATCCATTACTGGAACACCAGAATCGAAGATCAATATAACAATTCATGAGCCGACGCTATCATCCGCGATTGAGATAAACTCACCTAGTTATGTCGTAGATATCTATCCGAGTTCTATTAGAACTGTGCTAGGATGGCCTGAAATCCCACCGGCGGCATCTTATCAAATAACCAAACCAAAAAATCTGATTATGTCACAGACGAAAAATCATATCATGAACTCAATCCATCATATCAAAATGATTTAATTCATACAAAAAATGCAACATTAACCTCTCATAGTGTTACATTTCTTGATAACAGAACCATACAATGGTATTTTGTTTTTGAGAAAACTCCTAATTCATCCATTACAGTTACATTTACGTTAACTAACATCATTGATTATTTGAAAGAGATTCGTCAATTACATAAAACACAACTAGAGCAACTACGACGGAGCTTCCAAGAGCATCTCTCTTATATAACAAGGCCAAGTGATGAGATCTTAAAACACATTAGGATATTAAATCAACTTGTATCCGATATGGAATATATCAACAAACGAATAATTCAAGTTATAATTAATGATAAGAACGGAGATAAAGAAAATCCCTAACTGGTTACAATATAACAGACGCCGATATACCTGATTTCATGTTTTCTGGGTATAACGCAAATGAACTAAAATAATCTGTTAATGATCTTATTCAAGAAAACTTCTCTATGATACTCGCCAAATGGAAACAACAAAAAACAATCCTCAAACATAATAATGACCCAGACGGCGGTGGTAAACATACAGCTCCATTCAACGTAAATATATCATCGGTAATAGCATTGAATTTAGTATGTGATGTTATCGAAGGCAGCTATCAAATAAATCTTGAGCGATCAAATTAAGCCCAGCAGGGATATATTTTATACTCATTTGCACCAACCGCTCCTCCAGGGTTTCTAATCATTGAGGATCCAAGTAATTCAGTCTATATGCGATGTCATAATAATTCGTTAACGAGAATTAATTTCAAACTCACTGACCAGTCCAATAATCTAATTAATTTACGAGGTGAAGTTTTACAAATTAGTCTGTTTGTGAAATCTTAAATAATTTTCATCCTAAGACTATCATCCTAAATTATTAGTGTTAAACCCATGGGGGGGGGGGGGGGGGGTACGAATTGAGATAAAGTTTGCCTGACATAAAACTAACCAATGGAATTTAATTAGAAAAGCCCATTGTGGGTGACTCTTTCATAAGCCGTATACATACCTGCACGAGTTATTTCCCTTTGTTGTTCTCAAATATATGCAAATTGAATTCAGAAATATGTAAACTTAACTCTGTTTTCAAAACGCTTTGAAAGGGCCGATTGATAAATTCCTTTTGCAACATATCGTACTGAGGGCATACAAATATCAAAATACCTACCGGCCTCATTCACTGATTTAAATGTCTTTTCTTCTTTAGTTTTTATGTTAAATGATTTTACAGGTCTCTTCCCAATTGATTTACAAGTACCAGGTTTCCCAACAGTATTCTCACTTTGAGAAATAGCACGTAAATTATCCAATTTATTATTATTAGGATTGGAATCAATATAATCAATAACGAGACCATCTTCAATCAATCCGTTAAAACATTCAAACGCAAATCTATGATTAAGATTTTTTCTTTTTCAACAGAAAACATCAAGTACCCCATACCATTGTCCCACCCTACTGGTTTCTTCATTCTACAGTTTCTGAGAATACCGTCACGAGACGCTTCATAATTGCTGATCACGGGATGCGGTTGAAATGTTTGGTCCATTTATATATAATACTATTTGTCTAATTCATTGTTTGGTTGAATTATTACATTATTTGGAAATCTTTCAATATAGTCTTGAGATGTTCTTATGATTTTGTCATTGACACAGTCAGAGTCATTGCTGGAATTCTTAATTCGTTTATCATAATAACGCTTAAACTCTCTGTATCGCTAACCACAACAACTCAGACATAATTGCGATTTACCACGCACACCTACCCCACATCGTATGCAAGGGAGTGGTCAAAACTTCCGTTACGAAAACTTTGCATATGATATCCACATAATTCATTTCCGAATGATTTGTTTCATGCGGTTACTGATCCTATCATAAGCCATTTTCAATGGTTCATTATATATAAATTCTTTTTTAAATACTTGTTTTAATTATAATATGAAGGAGTTCAAGAGATTATCGAAACTTAAGCCTTGGAAAAATGTTAAATTCAATCTCGATAGAAAAATCCGCGATTGTTTTAATGAATTCAAACGCGATGGAGCGTCTCACTGTTGGTCAACATTTCGAATTGGTGGTGACGTTGATGCTACCATGAACGATGAAATAGCAGCACTTATAATCAAACATCTTGACAAGAAAAAATATTTCTTTAGGGTGAAATTCAATATCCGTTCGGAAATGGGAAACTGGATTATTCGAGATAAATTTGAAGCCATCTTGAAAATAAAAGAACCGTGGTATCATTTGAATTCGCTGATGGACTTCATCCGTGCTGTTATGTTTGGATTGGTAGACACATAATTGAAAAACTCTGGACGCCAATAGTGTTATTACGGTATATGATTTATTCTAAAATGTTGATATCGCTGATTGTCAGTGAAGGGATTATATCATATCGAGCGCAGACTGAGGTCTGGTTACCACAACCTGATAGTCTTGATAGTATAATCAGCGACTATAGAAACAATTCCCCGATCTCGACGAAGAATATATCGTAAAACGGTCAAAAGAAATCTTTGAAGTTAGAAATAGACAAGCATAGGATCTTGGTAGAAGAATAATCGGTAAATTCACTCACGGTGTAAAAATTATGATAATAACAGATATTCTTCACGGTTTATTATAGATGATACTGAATACGATTTTATAATCGCGGATGTAACATCTAAAGATATATACGTCGATCGTAAAGACGAATTCTTGTCCGATGGAACCAAATTGGGTACAATTGTTACTTAAACAGATGGAAAAAATATTCAGTATGCACATTTGAGGTCGTCTAGCTAGTTTATGCTTCTATTAATGTATTTTCAATAATAAATAGATTTCCGGAATCCGCAGTTAGAGTTGCTACTGATTCATTTTATATAAACGTGAAACACAGCGAAGCAGTGGCAGAATTCACTAATTCAGACGAGAGTTGGGGATCATGGAAAATTAAAAAGGAAATAATGTGTGACTATTCCATATCAGCATATGTTACGATTGAAGATAAATATTTAAAAAATAATCAGATATCAGAACTATCTAATGCACCTTCGATATCTGACCCAATATGTAGACATAAAACTAGTTATTTAAACGGATGTGGTGGGTTAGGGAAGACGACTCGTGCGATTGAATTATTTCGTAAAAACACTAGCTTTTCAAAATCAAACATGATTGTGCTAACACCGACCCACAGACTTGCAAGAGAGATGAATCAACGAGGAATTAATGCTTGTACTTATCCTAGTTTTTTTTTCGATGGAAAGGTGACGAATGGACTCCAGATCGAATGGGTGAGAAATTTATTCCTGATGTCATTATTTGGGATGAGATATGCACGGTGTCGTTAGATGTATTACAAAGATTTCTTGATTGGCTATTGCTACCGAATACAAAAGTGATAATGTGTGGCGATCATGGTCAACCACCACCATTTGTCGGTTTATCCCCACATAATTGGCTAAAGAATTTTGTAGAATATTAAGAAGAAATTAATACCAATCATAGAACACTTGATGAACAGTTGCGCGAGTTCAAGAAAATAATCTGATTACAATCGGATAGAATCCAATGTGAAATAACCCGTGAAATAATTTCGGAAACCCCATTAAATGATTTTTGGGAAGCGTGGAGACCAAACGATTAGATAGTGGCAAGTAGAAAGATAGTCAGAGACACCCTTCAGATGAAGTTATTTGAATTACATAAAGAAACATTTGCAACATTTCCAGTGCCGTTGAGTTATAGACCCAAGGATACACGAAGACAAAATATCGAAGTTGACATTCCAGGTTTGACAGAAAAGCAAATTCTCGTATTAAATGATATTGTGCTGATTGATATCAACGTCGTCGAAGATGCATTACGCGCTGATAAATCCCCATAGACGCTAGGTTACGCAGCGACGAATCATTATTCACAGGGATTAACTGTATCAGATACAATTATTTGGATCATTGATAATCACATCGAGTGGTCGAATTTAGTTTATCTTGCGGTGTTCAGAGTACGAAGAATAAATCAACTTCGAAGAGTTGTTTTAGACAATAATGACACAACAATAAGTGATATTGTCAGCGATGATATATATAATCAGAAAAAAACTATCTGGTTATAAACATCAGGATAAAAAAAGATAATGGAGAATTTGACATTGATGCCGAATTAATAATTATACTGACACAACAACAGAATAATCACTGCGCGAGTTGCAATTGTATAATGAGTTGGTGTTGGTCGGATAAAGATCCTCGCCAATTTACCATAGACAGAAAAGATAGTAGTATTGGTCATACCAGAGATAATGTGATTTTAACATGTCTTGAGTGCAACAGACGAAGAGGTGCTAGTTAAGACCACGCGGTGGTAATTGAGTATCCTCGGGTATCACTTGTAGTTGTTCACAAGTAGATCTCGTTATACTAGATATTTTATGCTTGGTAACACTCCAAATAGGATCAGTAGCTCTTTTTTACCACCTTCGAGCTCTCCTGGTTCATATCAATACCTAACAGTGACATTACCGAGAATTGATTGTTTTGAAAAATCATTTTGCGGTTATATGGATATATAATTCTTTTTAATCGCGTTGTTAGGTTTCATATTAATTGTATGAGTAATCTCATTATTCAGCGCAGTAATCACGCCTGGTAATCTCTTGACCCATTCACGAGATCGTTTATCCTGGATGAATTCCTTCGCGTATTGATATCCAAATAACCGCTCAGCAAGTGTCCGATTAAATCGTTCAACAATTGCCTGATCGCGATGTAGTGCAGTATGTCCTCGTCTGATGGTGACATTATGATCCTTCATTGTTGATAGAACCGCACAGTGAAATTCCTTGCCAGGATCAACTTGTAATATATTTGTCCAACGCAGATGACCCCTTCGATAAATCCTTTCAAACGCAGGATCAACTTCAGTTGATGATTTTGTTTTTAGCGGCTCTGCTTGTTTGTATCGACTCGCAACATCAACTACGGTTAGCGCGTACTTGTAAAAACCATCATGCGGCAGAAATAATATATCAGCTTGATGAACTTCATTAGGAGCGCTGACATCAAAATGCGAGTAGCTAATTTGTTTAGGCGGCGGTAGATAAATTTGCCATATCGCCTGTTTAGTATTTTTCATCCTTGCGGCGCTAGCAAGTTTACTGATTGCTGCTTTGCTCCTCCAGTATCCTCTTGGAGAATAATAAATAGATTCCATGTTGTTTTTAATTACCAACACCTAACATTAATTTACCCTTCATCGCCGATTTTATCAATCATGAAGCCATTTTTTCTTTGAAGGATTTATCAGTGATAGAATTAAACGCGTGAATCAATTTCACATCTGCGATATGTCTATGATGCAGATTGCTGCTTTTATAAGCAACATCATGAGCATGACACGCATTATCAATAGCGTTTATTGGGTTTTCACCGGGTCGGGGATGGTTTTGATCATCAAGTCTGATATCGAGTCTAGTCCAGGGTCCACAATAATTATACCCGGGAAGGTGTTTTTCTCCTGGGTATTTTGCCCTTGGTGTTTCTGGTAATTTTACTAACTTGGCTGCAATATCAACTCCTCGTTTTTGCTTTTAAATCATCAGAAATGCTAGCATTTCCTGCAGATTTCATAGAAACAAATCTACATTTTTTGGTACAACATTGTACACTTACCAGAAAGTGCTGATCTGTTATTTTTAGTTGTAATCGTCGTCAAGTCATCTGTGCCAGTACGCTTCTTACATTTCACACAATATAGGTCCATAATTTATATATAATAATATGAATGTCGAATTCAATTAGAACGAATATAATCAGACCATCTGGAAGTGGCAAGACACAGTTGTTACTTAAATAATAACGAGATGGATGAAATGGGATAAGTTGTATTTAAAAGCCCCGAGTGTAGATGATCAGCGATGCTACGAAGTGTTAAAGGATTACAACAAAAAGGCAGCAGAAATAACCGTCGAGGGTGTTATTGAATTTATAACCGATATCGAAGAAGCACCGAGCATTGATGATATTGATGGAAGTATTAACAATTTAGTCGTATATGATAATGTGATGTTAGATAATCAAAACAATCCTGCTAGGATATTTTCCAGAGGCAGACATAAAAAGACTGACGTGATATATGTCACTCAACGATACACTCAAATACCAAAAGTGATCAGAGATAACTGTAATATTCTTGCTGTATTCAACGGAGTTGATACACATACGCTACGAAATATTCACCAGACTTGGTGCGGGGGTGATATGGATTATAATCTCTTTAGAAATTTCTTTAGTCATGCTCAGTCAATCCCGCATGGATTTGTAACGATAAATTTGCATGATCCTAGATCAAGATATCGTATCGGACTTGATCAAATATTCGGTTAAAATCATTGTTAACCATAGCAGCAGCATGGGCGTAGGGAGAACAAGTGTGGCGTTTTTTTTGTTGCCAAATGATCATCTATCATCATTTACAAGGAAGTCTTAGTTTGCCAAATTGACGCTTTTTTACGATTTTAGACAAGCCTCGGTTTGCCAAATGGACGCCTCCAAAAAGTTGTCCGATTCGCCCCTACTGCTGCTCGTGCAGAGGTAGTAATTCGTTGTATGTGTCAATACTAGTTACACTCAATGGAACATTTATGAGAGCTAAAAAATGTATTAATTAGCTATGCAAAGAATTTGGAAATTACCAAATCGGGGAAAATATTATCTTGCATTTTAGAACTCAACTCCAATTTCTTAATCAGTTTTTATATCTTTAGCATCAGAAATGTTTAAGGCTGTCGCATTTTTCTATGTCAAAAATACCATGAATGATGATGAGCCTGTTTCACGATTTGGTGTTAATGATATGGATTCTCAACAATTCCAAAGAAAGATCCTTTAGAACAAACCTTTTTTGCAACAACGCGTATTTACCCTTTATTGAGGTTTCAGTTTCAGTTGATTTATATTCTTGTTATCACTACTATTGTTTCTGTCAGAGAAAGAGTATATGTAGTCGAGTATGCATTATTAAGCAACACACCTTCATTATCAAACATGACTAATGTCTTTTACTATGTAGGAATAATCTGACTTGCACACCAATTTTTTGTACTTCCAAGAGGTGGTTGCATCATTGACATTGTAAAACAAGCATGGAACATTTAGAGGAATAACTCCATTATTACAAGTTGGAAGTTTGTTAAACGTTCATCTACCATACTGTTTAGTTACCGTTTTTCGTGTGTTAATAAGCCTATGTAATATAGATTAGGTTTGTTTTGTACCATTACGTGTTAGTGTCACGTTAGTTTGACATAAGTCAGCCTGGGATGCTCGTATTACTATTGAAAATAATACATGGACTAGAGAACGCTCGTTACTTCCTGGTTCTATTTTAGCATTGAGCTTAACTAAAGAAGAAATGGAGGCATGCTATTGGGAAAGTGACGATTAATCGTCACCATGTGACCATATTGTCATATTGTCAAATTTGTATTCGTTTATTGAGTCAAAGTATTTTCGTTTTAAGATATATATATATATATATATATATATATATATATATATATATATATATATATATATATATATATATATATATATATATATATATATATATATATATATATATATATGTGTGTGTGTGTGTGTGTGTGTGTGTGTGTGTGTGTTTTCCTCCATAATATTAAATTTTTCCTAATCCCACGGTGATCCCCATCATTAAAAATATATATGTATATCTAATGGGATTGAGGATGTTATCTGGACGTGTTAAGCGGCGATACTTAAGTTGTATAATGCAATGTCGACTATGTAATGTAAAATGTGCATGCCAGGTGTGTGCACCTGGATAACAACAGTGTGCAAAACGTAGATAAAGATATGCCAATAAAGAAATCCACTTGAAATAGGGCAGGGTGTAATAAAATGATTAGAGGACTTTTTATACTTGACCGGAGGTGAAGCAAGTGTGACGGATTAGAAACTATGTTTATCGATATCAAATTATATATATATATATATATATATATATATATATATATATATATATATATATATATATATATATATATATATAAATATATATATATATATATATATAGAGAGAGAGAGAGAGAGAGAGAGAGAGAGAGAGAGAGAGAGAGAGAGAGAGAAGAAAGAAAGAAAGACATTGTTTCAATTCCATTTCGATTTAAACATTATTTCGCCAAGTTTAATATAATCCAGGAAAGTATTCAGAAATAAAACAAAATACGATAAATTAGAATGGCGTATTTCACAGTTGACTGGTTTTGATTACTTAACTTACGTTCCAGGTAATGAAGACAATGATATGCAGCGTGTTACTTAATCGAGGTCAATAAGACCCTGCGGATTACGACATCTGTCAGTCTGTTCACCGGAGTAATACACAACAGGTTCCAGTCAAATCAATTAATTCGTCTGTGGTTTTAATGCAGTTAGGCCTTTAGGTGACATAAAAGTTACCGGTATATAAATCTATTAGTTATGACAGCAAATGTAAAATTATTATTCTAAATAAAACTGAAGGAAATCAGTTGTGGTGTGCTATGACACTGAGAACTAGTCGTATGGTCTGCAGAAAGACAAAGTTTTCTTCCCAGTTAAAATCGTTGAATTCCATTTTAGGGTAGGTATGTTGACTGGAAAGTATTTACGGCCAGTAAAATTCATGTAAATACACTTTAGTTTCTACAACTGCCCCTCTAGTTGCCGCTGGATTATTTACAAACGTATTATTCATATTGTATTATGAATTATTATAACTTTGTTGTGCTCGAATAGATAATTCATTATAGACGCGTATGAAATATACCCTACATTGTGTCATAAATAGTTCAAAGTGAAACTAACACGTAATGGTACAAAACAAACCTAATCTATATTACATAAAATCTCTCAGGTATTTTCCGTTTATATCTATGAACTTTCACCTTGTAAGACAAAACTTGTTCGATGTTCTATCAATTAAAGAAAGTTAAGTTGATGTGTCACTTAGTATATCTCTTTAGGTTTACAGCGGAAATTGTTGAAATGACACGTTGGTCTTGAATGCGTTATTGAAGTTTATTCCTACTTGAGGGAAATCACGGTAATTAAAATACAATTGTTGTTCGAATATTGACTGAGTGGTAGTCTCAAATGGTGTGCGAAACATTAGTCTCGTTGATGACATGAGCCCGGAATATGAGTACCCAGCCTCGAGCATAATTTAATAAAACTTTCGTTTTTCTACGTGAGACCGATTAATGCAAAGATCAATTTATGTTCGTCATGACCCAATATACTTATATTAATTTGTTGCTAGCTTGCAATATGTTGAAGCCGATAAAATGAATGTTTTACAACCAGTCAAATACCTTGAATATATTCATCACTATATGCGTGTCATTATATGCTTTGCATATCCTTTCACAAATGAAGTGACATTGTAGGTGTATACACCACACAATTCCTGGCTTATAACTTATGATTTATGTTACCGTTCTTTTCCTTGACGGATTTCATGATTGTGACAAGAACCTGTTTACATGAACACTTAAAAAATAAGCAAGCAATGTGTTATGTACTGATATAAATTTAATATAAAATCAACCAACGTACAAATATTATGATATTCTCCAAAATGGAGAGTAAGGATAATTATATTTTCTTCTCACATGTCCGACTGTACATATTAATCGATCTATTATCATTAATTCGTAATACAGTTTTCTAACTTTTATTAATGATTTAATGTTTAGTTAAAATTTCTAACAAATGTATTGGTATCCTAATAATGTTCTCAAGGCAAAATGTACAAAATCTATGATTTTGGTGTAATACGTTTTGACTGAAGAGAAACCCAGAAGCACACAAATGCATATGTGCTTGTTGCAGTCACCACCTCCTCACGGAAACTACATACATAGTCATATATATCCGTCTGATAAAAAGATAAAACAAATTCACATACACATGCATGCATATATGTCTGCTGAAGATAATCGAAATATTGAGTTCCTATGCATTGCCATATGTGTTCTGGGAAGCCAAGAGATTATGTATTCATATGATATTTTATTTATGTTTCTGTTAATAGCTTTCTTAGGTTTTAGTGCGAATGTTTAGAGTATATAATTTCTATGTAAGGTATATATTCGCATACTGCGTAAATATACAGTTGCAAGAAGTAGCAGCCATAAGGTAAATTATACAAAAAACTGTAGGGTAGGATAGATTAATTTCGTAAAATCAACCCCTATCTAGCTTCTTATCATACAAAATGGTTATGATAGTATCAGGTATACATGTTTAGTAACTTGAGATATAAATAATTAGGTGTTTGGTCGTAATTCGTGTGCATGGCGTAAACTACAGGTGTAGCAAATGGGGGATGGGTGGGTATACTAATGGATGGGAAAAGCAAATGGAAATCAAGTAAAACCAGACATGTGTGAAATTAGAGTCTATTAAATGTGTGGTTGTGTTAGCTGATTAGTAGAAAATGACGTTTGAATGAACAAATTCAGAGTACAATAGTATTGTACTTTTAAATGGTAACACAATCTCTTTTTCATGTGAGAGAGAGAGAGAGAGAGAGAGAGAGAGAGAGAGAGAGAGAGAGAGAGAGAGAGAGAGAGAGAGAGAGAAAGATGAAGCGAGATCATCTAGGACTGTCGTATTATCCGAAATCATATATTTAACCATAAAAAAAGAAAATATATTTTGAAGTATTGTTGATTCTATTGCAAACGGTTTATACCCTTAATTCACTTCTAATGTTGTCCTGTCGTTTATATATTTTATTTTAATTTAATGTACTCTGGCTTTTTCAGACTCCATACAAACATGTTGTTTTCAGTGGCTTAAAATACACTTACACTGATATGGAAGTGACACAAACATTGTTGACTGTTTTAAAACAATATATAATGTTCAGTCCAATATACTTTATTCAGCAGATATCATAAACAACACCTGCCAATAATTTGCTTTTGAATAACTACTGAAGACAGGAACGTACCATTTAACAATTATTTGACTTACATGATATCTTTTCTTACTTCCTGAGTTAGTTACGTCATCGAGTTTGTATTAAATGTAAAACACGGGTGAACAAATAGAGAAATAAATGCAATAATTTTTAATTGGTAATTGAGAAACCTTCATGCATCAAACTATTTACTTACCTCTTCCGATGTGTACACAAGGCCTTAGTGCGACTGAGATCAACGTGAGTTTTGAAACAGTAGTGTGTTGCAGTTGAAGCTAACGCAACGCTCTCGAGGTGACTCGTTACTTCCTCATACAATTTTATGATTGGGTAGGACTAAACAAGTAGCAGTGTCAATCTACAGCGAAAAATGTTATCGTTTTTTTGTTACTATGTGCCCATATTATACAATTACTGCGTTAATTTTTTTCTTTATTTTAATTCTATATACATGTATATAATACAAAATGTAAGGAATGATCTATACAATACAATTTTGGTTTTACCCAACTGTGTATGTGTATAAAACGGTACATAGCAGGTTATCTAGCCAGGCTAAATAATCACAGTCAAGTTGTCTTATGCAATGTCAACATGTACTCAATAAGTTGCCTTCTACAAATCAGTGCGACATACATTAATGCAACCAGTGAGGGGATGCCACATCATGACTTAAGAAGCACTCCAAATAACAAAATATAAATGTCAGTTACTAACATTTTGAAAATAGTTTTCTAAATTATTGAGTAACTTTTCAGTGAAAGACCTACCATTTTATCTTCTAGCTGTCCTAGAAAAAACAATTCCGGTCACAATTTATCTTGAAATAAATATCAATGCTCTGAAATAAAATATAGCTTTTATTTTTAAGTCAAACAGATTTAATTGTCTTGAGTAAAGTAATAAAATGCAATGTAGTTCGAATGAGAATCACAGAAACCCAAACCTTATCTAGAAAAAAATAAATTGAATAGTCGGACCCTGACTGCATTGCCTTATTCATAATATTCAGTACCACCAAATCTGTGTCTGTTGTAATCTATGTCAAACGGTGTTAGACGTTAGGGACAAAATACTCCTTGATTAAATTTAGAAATACAATTGTTTAAATAGTGATTTAAACTATAATAACAAACATGTTCATGATTGAAAAGACTGAGAATCGGTGATAGCTGAGCGTAGAATACAAACCGATATCAAGTGATAAAGCAGCAGAGGGGGCGAATCCGACGTCTCTAATTGGGGTAGATTTTAAGCAAAACATTTTAAGTCTACTTTTGCCAAATGGAGCCTTAACGATTTTAAAGCCCTATTTGTCAAATTAAGTCTTTCTCAAAAACTCTCTACGAAAAAGAACCAGAGGGGGCGAATCCGACGTCTCTAATTAGGGTAGATTTTAAGCAAAGCATTTTAAGTCTCCTTTGCCAAATGGAGCCTTAACGATTCTGGGGCCCTATTTGTCAAATTAAGGGGAACCAGAGAGGGTGCAAAAACCTTTAAAAAAAATCGTCGTCGCCGCCCCCCCCCCCCCCCCTTTGCTGCTATGGGTTAACAATGGAAATCATTTAGGATTTCACAAACAGACTAATTTGTAGAACCGCACCTTGTAGATCAATCAGATTATTAGACTGGTCAGTGAGTTTGAAGTTGATTCTCGTTAGCGAATTATTATGACATCGCATATAGACTGGATTAACCGGAGACTCAATAATTAGAAATCCGAGTGGAGCTGTTGGTGCAAATGAATATAGAATATATCCCTGCTGAGCTTGATTTGATCGCTCTAGATTTATTTGATAACTTCCCTCGATAACATCACATACTAAATTGAGCGCAATCACCGATGAAATATTCACGTTGAGCGGCGCGATATGCCTACCACCGCCGTCTGGGTCATTATTATATGTCAGGATAGTTGTTTGTGGTTGTGGTGCTGTTTTTTTCCATGCGTCATGGATTTTTTTGAAACCTTCATCGATGGCATCATTGAGAGATTTTTGTAGTTCTAAGATATTATATCCATGTAGTTTGAATGTGGGAATATCTTCTACGCGTATATTATACTTCGTTGCAAATTCTGGTCTTGTTTTAGGATTATCGTCACCTAATACTTCTTGAATGATTTGCAAATGAAATATTTCCATGTCATTGATGATTTTGTTTCATCGCTGTGAAATTTTCAGTGATTTTATCCTGTCGAGTTGAGTAATAACTAATACCGCGATTTTCTATTATTCCAGTGAAAAAATTCAATTTGGTGTAACCGCTATAGCTTTTTACTGGATTATCAGATTTTATCCTGTCGGTGATATAATCAGATTTTTGTGGTTCAGGTGGTAAATTAACGGTTTCTCCCCGAGTTGGACTTTCAGGCCATCCTAATATTGTCTTTATAGAACTCTGATAGATATCTACGATATAATCAGGCGAGTTTATCTCAATCGCGGATGATAGTGTTGGCTCATGAACCGTTATAGCGATTTTTGATTCTGTTCCGGTAATGTATTTTATTCTACGCTGGAATTCAGCATTGATTTGTTCGATTTGGCATGATCCGGTTGGTGTGGAAACAACGTTCCAGTCTGGAATCCCGTCTTCGCGATTCTTATTCGCAAATACTAAGCTGTTATTCGGTTGTTGACCGCCAAATGCTACCGACCTAATATTAGGCCAACTGTGATACACTCGTAGTTTTGCTAACGCCATCTCCTTCACGGGAATCGGAATAGGGAAATTCACACTGAATTCAGGATTCGTTGAGGTTATTGAGATCATGCTGGTTTGTACTGGGTTTGTGTTCTCTACTAATCGTTGAAGTAGTTCTTGAGATGTTCTTTTTTATTATACTCATGTTGTATTTCTAATTTTGACATCGCGGAATCATAAATACTTACCATCACTGAGAACTCACTATCTGATATCGTTGATGATATTGAGATCATGCTGGTTTTCGGGTTTGTGTTCTCCACTATTCGTTAAAGTAATTCCTGCGGTGTTGTCATTGTTATTATACCCATGTTGTCGCTCTAATTTTGACATCACGGAATCATAAATATTTAGCATCGCTGAGAACTCACTATCTGATATAAATGTATCATCGAGCGACGACGATATCAACGAGGATAACTTCGAGTACGCGGTTGATACAACATGAAATTTAATTATGTAATCTTGCAGTTTGCTCTGGCTGCATGATGATATTTTTTTTGTTATTATCGAAATTATTCCCGCGATTGTTGTCGCCGCGGATATACACATTGGAACAGCTATCGGAGCAATCATTGTCACAGAGGATAGTATTATACCAGCTTCGGTGATTACACCACTTACCGAGTACACGGTAACATCAAATGCGGTGATTCTTCGTTGGTATTTTTTTATTTTTACTTGATACTTCTCAGTAAACGCTTTGAGCTTAGTCTGAAACTCTCTGACCTGATCATAGCGATATTGAGATACCGAAGGTACCGTTGATGACATTTTATTTCCAAATCAGTTTACGATTTCATTTGAAACCGTTACTTACTTAAATCCGCTACGAATTCCACATTCCATGTTACTGGAGCCCTAATCAAATTATTATCAGTTTGTGCTATCGTGAATTGTTCTATTGTATCCTCGTCGATGATCGTTGATATCGTATAATAGATCCCAGATGAACTCGACGATGATATATTAAATTGAGTCGTCGTCACTAGTGTTAATCGATAAATACCCTTGACGGTTGCAGTGATACTTAGTATATTGTCTGTAGGAGTCCACGCAAATGATCCGTGTTGGATCGTGTATACTACGTTATTGGTTTTCTCATGAGGAATTTTTGTTTTTTCAATGATTGTTATCATCCTCTGAAAATCATCTTTGATTGTTTTGATGAAGTTTTTCGTCTCATCGATTGATTTTCTAATATCAGGGAGTTTTATTTCAATTTTATCCAACGTAGTTCCAAGAAATTTATCTACGATGTTTCTACGAAAAGTTGAAAACTGTTTTACGTATTCTTCAATTTTAGATTGAAGTGTTGCTAGTTCCAACATAGAATTTTTCAACTCATCGTTGAGAGTTTTTAATCTATCTGTAATCGTCGAAACGAGTACACCCGGTTTGAGTTTACCCTGATCGGAAAATAACGCAACGGTGTTCTCGATTGCGTTTCGTTGTTTAACCAAAATATCATCCAGAGAAACATTACTAGTTTTCAATTTACCCTGACGATCTTGAAATACAACTATTTCCCCGGGATCAACACTTGCTATATTCAATGTCTCAGCTATTTCATCTTCGATTATTTTTTTTATACCATCGGTTGCAGATATTCCTTCAGTGCCATTGGCACCAAGTTTCCTCAGCGCTGATAGAGGTCTTCCCCAAATACCAATCATGTTATTGTAAAACTCTTTCTCTCTCTAAAATCTTCGCTGATGACTTCGTTGAAAAATCTTTGATTTTCGCCAGCGATTACTCGTGTATTCATTTACGACAACATGGTAGATCATTCATTTGTTGTGTTGGTAGCTTAGAATACCAAGTCTTCATGTTTAGAAAATCTTTGATTTTTGGAAACGTTTTTAAGCGGTTTATATAACGCATGAATTCCTTCGGCGGCGCTAATCCATATGAATCGAAATAAACAATCCCACGTGGATCAATCGCATATGCAACCCAGTGAGTACCAGGTCTGGTGCTGTTATCGAGATTAATGATACCGGTTTCAACGCTGTTTGATTGTGCCAGCAACTGATCTTTCACAAAGACAGCTCTGAAATTTTTTATGGCCAATTTCTTAGCAGTAGCGAGTAAATCAAAATTGGACATTGGAATCAAAGACTCTTCAATCAAAGACTCTCCAACTAGTAAGCGGTTCCTGGGATTCTCAGACCTTTTCCGCTGTACCATGAATACGGGGTTCCTGGTAGTCTTAGACCCTTTCCCGTTTTTTAATACACCTGCCCAGTTGCTTTCTTTAGTGCCATTCCTGCTGCAGTACCAACGGCTCCTAACGGCTCATTATCCACAGCTGGGGAAGCCGCGGCAATCAACGCTGGAATCGCAGCTAACAATGGGAATATACCGCTGGTTTTAATCATGTTTTTAATCGCGTCTGCATAGAGAGTGATCTGAACGCCTTTTTTATTCTTGAAAGCATCATTGAAGTGTTTTACTTGACGAGCCGTTAACGACAATTTATTCGCCCCGCCAGTCAACTGATTGTGTTTCAACGTGATCGTGGTTCCATATTTTTGAACTGATTCCGATTGCAATTTCTTGACCTGACCCGGCGTCAGGGCAACAATAATAACACTTATGACATTATACAATAACAGATTAATTCTAAATCGCGAAGCAATTCAATGGAAAAATCTGAAGGATTTTCAATCATAGATTTTCCACTGGTGCATCTATCACTCTCATTCTTCCGCCAACACCTTCGAGTATCATTGATTTGTAGTTGAGAATGACAGCAACCGCTCTGTAATTAGCAATACCACCAGGACGGGTTACACGAGCTCTAAAGTGTATATCAACGACAGATTGTCTTGTTAAATCAAGATGTTCCAGTGAAAAGTAATAGATCGGATACAGATTTTTAAAATCCAACTGTGATATTTGCAAACCAGTATCAACATTTTGATCACGTGCCATATATGACAACATATTATGATATACACGCGCAATATGGTTAGTGGTGTAATCAAGTTGTATATCCTCGGATGGTTCCTGTTGTCTGTTTATTCTCAGCGAGACTTCATGAACGCCTACCTGATCAAATATCATATGGCTGCATTGTTGATTACCAACTCGCTCATTATTCTGTAACGCAATAAATATATGACGTGGAGCTGAAACACCTTGTTTTGATGCCAGGTGCCATGTAAATGTACCATCAACAGTAGTATGTACAAATGGGCTTTTCAACGCATTTCCATATAAACCATACTGCGCTAATTTTATTACCATTATTTTCTTGATTTAACCCTTCTATCATTATAAAAAAGTGCCTAGTCAATGACTTATATGATCAACTAGTATGAAAAATTAAATTTGCTTAAATTTGATATCATGTTTTATTGATTCTGAGGCTTCTTTGTGTGATCAACTAGCATGGAAATAGTTTAATTTGCGCTAATACGTTACTGCGTTCTACCGATTCTGAAGCTTCCAGGAAATAATTCATGTGAAAACAGTTGAATTTGCGCTGTGCTTTGAAGCTTTCCATGTGATCAACTAGCATGGAAATAGTTTAATTTGCGGTAATACGCTACTGAGTTTTACCGATTCTGAAGCTTCCAGGAAATAATTTATGTGATCAACTAGCATGGAAATAGTTTACTTTGCGCTAATACGCTACTGAGTTTTACCGATTCTGAAGTTTCCAGGAAATAATCCATGTGAAAAACAGTTAAATTTATGTTCTAAGAATAAAAATTTATGTGATCAACTAGCATGGAAATAATTTAATTTGCGCTACTACTAGTATAACAATAAAAAATTGATTTAAACAAAACACAAATATTATAATGATCGGAAGCTATTTCGGTTATATAATACCAGCACAGACTTATCTAAAAGTGTGTCGTGAAGGGAGATATGATGGAAAACCAGAATATGGCTCTGCTGATTATAACACAGGAATTCGGACTACTTGTTTTAACCTTTCACTGGCAGGAATTATTGAATGTTGGTCACGTGCGATCGCCTCGAAAGCGTTAGAGCGACCACTGAGTAAACTAACAACAAGCAGAAACGGTATCAATTTTGTGATATTACCTGATAAAGCTGTTTGGGTTATTTATAACACCGATAATGAAATCTTACGATGTTGGGTTAACTCTGAGCAGCCGAATTGAATTCAAAACGCTTATGATGCTCTACCTGTTAACGCAAAAGCGAGATTAACCAAGCTGGGATATAAATTTCATCACAATTGTTTACTACCTGACAATGATGAATTTAATTTCAGTTCATACGGCGTTAGATTTCACGGAGGGACTTGGAGTGAGTTTCCATAATGACCAACCGCAAACGTGTTAATACCATCAGCGCAATATCGTTTATCATCGAAATTGATCAATCCGGATTTACAGATTTGTTCTGTTGTAATTTTATGACTGTTTGATCGAATAGCAGTCATTGTTGCTCTATGATCTTTTTCTGCTCCGGTAACAACAGCACGATATAAATCGTGATTGAAATCTTTCTTCACGACAGCTTTCTTTACACCCTTTACCTTCATCATATTTTTGAATTTATATAGCGCGAGCACTGAACACATTTTAGGTCGTAGTCCGATAAATTCAACGATGGGTTCAAACGCGAAACTCATCTTTGAATTTTCCGATGACTTTCTTGTTGGTGTTGTCGTTGAACTTTCCCGCCACATCACGATGATTATAAATATCCTGATAAAGATCATCGCCGCAATCTTCACCAGGAGTCTCATACAGCAACGAGTCAGTGTCTGAAAAACATAATTTAGCATTTGGCCACTTTTTCTTTACAAATCCATAGTGAAAGTTATACATTAGCGTCTTTGAAATATCTAACACAGCGGCGCCAACATAGATTGGTTTATCAAGTACCACATTTGTCTTATGCTTCTTCACGAAAACTAAGTCACCGCTGATTGTGACTCTACCAGCGAAATTATTTGATGCAACCAGCTTAGAAAATCGTTTTGTGTTTTCGTTGACAAGTTCTATATTATATCGGTTTCTAACATTCTCCATAGTTTTACCGAAGACTGAATTATTCATGAGTTTATAGAAATCTTTCTTGAAATCACTTGTTGCATGAGTTCGCATATCGGTATTAAATTTGATATACTCGGCTAACCATCTTGATTGTTGAAATCGTAACGCTCTGTAAACTTTTGTAACAACGAGTCCACCAAGGACAGCTTGATGTAATAATCGGTAATGACAAATATATCCACGCTTCGGTAGCAGCGTCGGAACTAATTTCGGTATCTCATTTGGTTTTGTTGTTCGAGCTGCTAGTTGAATCGGTGACAACAAAGAATCATTTACGGCTATACTCTTAGGAAGATATGGATAGTCATTATGATCATCATGCAAATGTGTTGGATAATCTACATCAAACTCAACGAAGAATGAGAAATCAGCCTCTGATAGATCTCTTGTGGCGTTACTTGTTATCAGGTTGAACTGTTGTTCTCTATACCAACAATCACATTTCCATGGCATCTTTTCGCTCATCGCCCACCCATAAAGATTATTTGCAACGAGATAGGTTAAATATGATATCGGTTTGGTAGCGTCAAAATCTGGTAGATATTTATTATTGGCGCGAGCGATCTTCTTTGTGATTACACTGATTCCACCGCGAATACATTTCTCGATAAAGTCATATTTATCAGGATCAGTTAGCAATTCTAGTTCTATTTTTGTCCTTGACATCATAGCATCCTACGCGAGACTCGGAGATGAGATATACCATACCGGATCTAATTTATATCCATCGATAGAGCTATCCCGGAATGATTTTAAAATATCATCGAGTAGCAGCGTATCCTGAATCAAATATAGATCCATGTAATCTCCGATAGTGTTACAAGAAAACTCTTTATACACATTCAACGCATGATTGTATTCTTCATCGGAAACATTTCCGTTAGATAGCATCGAATAGAATTGTTTATGATCGGGTAATGAGATTTCATTGAGACGATCAAATCCGGTGATATCCTCATATGGAAATATACCTTTCTGTGTCATGAGATAAGTTTTTTCTTCGAAATATTCCTCCAACGATGGAAAGCGATCAAAATTTTTCGCTAACTGATCTAGCGAACATGGCATGAATTGTACACTATCAGTGAACTTGAGTTGACCTCGTAGCGTCAGCGACATGAACTTTTCAGTGTTTGTAGGAATTCCTTCAGTGACTCGATTCCCGAGTAACGATTTGATATCAGGATGAGCCAACGCTGTGATAATAAAATGTGAATCATACCCTCGAAAGTTGTGAGCGACAACTGGAATAAAGATTTGTTTGTGCTTATCAGAATAACTCTGATGAGCTGCACCGTTATATTTACCAGTAGTCGTACTGTTAATGGTTTTATCGCCGGAAAGCATACGACTACAGATTACACAAACAACTGCAGAGTTATACTCGTTGATTTGATCAGCAGTTAGTGGAATTATCGGTGTTATCGCTGATAGAATTCTATCTGCGTCCCGAAACAGATTCTTTAACAACCAAACTGCTGGGTCTTCATCGCTGATGTTACGCCGCCGATACAACTTAACCGGGGAACAGTGACGACGATCAATACAAGTTATTTTATACGCGAGAAATGCTCTTGATACAACAACAGATTGATAGTTGATTCATTTACATGTTTCGATATTCTCATCGGGAATAGTTTATCAGCGTTATCTAACCCGAAAACATTAATTCCTCCAGGGATTTATTCACGATTATGCGTTTCAAAACTATCTATTTGTGATAATTTCACTGGAAACGTCAACGTGGTAATATTCAGTTTTGATACATGCTCGCGATATTTACTAACCCGGTTAGGATCCTTATCGACGGGAAACAACGCCGCGAGAACACTCCAAAAGAAACACTTGCTGTCATCAGATACCACATTGATGACACAGCGGGATTTTTTTTTTATCGACGCTGGTAATTCAAGAAATTTACCAATTCGTAGCGGATCATACTTGAAAACATGAAACAAAACCAGTTGGAGATCCACGAAAACCCAGCCTGATTCTGTTCCAGTATACTCATCGATGTCAGTGATATATTCATCGTATATTTTCGCGGACGTCTCTGATAAATCATCATCGGCAAGAACTATTCTCGGTGGTTGGATTAAATTCATCATGATGGTTCTGTTAGCATCAATCGCGTGGCTACCCGGATTACTTCAAGTGATTCCATAATTTGATCCAGCGATAGATTCTTCGGTGATTCTCCAGTCAACGCAGTATACTCATCACGAAGGATGTTATTGTTGGATTCAGAAAACTTTTTTTGTCGTTGTCGCGGTTGCTTTATTACCTCAAGAGTTTCCTCGAACAATTCTTTATGACGATTCAGCGATAACTGTTCAACAATATCACGTAACCGCTGGAGTTCTATATTCGATTTCGGGTATTTATACTTGATACCTGTAGCGGTAAAATACTGTCTTAACAAGCTTGTAACAGCAATATGACGCGAGGATTTCGTCAATGCCATCATATTATAAATATCATATCTCTGAATAGCATCAAATAAAAAATATTATTATAATAGAATGTTCAGGCAAAGAAATTAAAATAAAAATTTGATTTAAATACTACTTAATTATATATGCCATTCCTGACAGGATCTCACAACTGTAAATGACTTCCAGTTGGATCAAAAACCCCTTGTGGGAAAACTTGCAACAGCGACTACTGTGGAGTACGTAATTATCTCATTAAGAAAAATCCTAATGCGGGTCCAAGACCGTGTTTGAGTTGTCATGAGTGTGTGAAAGGGCCATATCAGATGTGTGGAAAGTGCGGAGGACACAGCTATAGATCGATGTTGGTGTATTATCGAAAGCGATCACCGAAGTATTATAACCGTGTTGAAGCACCACCAACCGTTGAAGAGTTTTTAGCACGAAAAACCCTGATTGTATAATTGTAATTAGAATTAAAATAACTTTGCTATGTTATTATAATGTATTTAAAATATAAACCAGGTAGAATCAATAGCGTCATTGACAGTCACAATAAGATGAGCCCTAACACTAACATGAAAATCAAATATCATGATAATAAATTCATGATAACATCAAAGATGCCTTCTGGTACTAAACTAGTTTGTCGAGTATTAGAGAATCGTAGTGCAACTAAACGACAGCGACTAAGAAATAAACTGAATCAACGGCGTTAACTATAACCATACGTGGTATTAACTATATCACTCCAACTCCATAATATGGTTTTCTTCTTTCGTTTTGGCTCTCGTGGTGGTCTGTGGTGCGCAGTATTTACAATATCACTCCAAAAATAGTTTTCGCTTTCTTTTTTTTATCACTGATGGTTCTTGTGGTGGTTCTTGTGGTGGTTCTTGTGGTGTCAAATTGTTTTCATGATCTGTTAGTTGTTGATAACAACTATTAATTTCATCGTTGATTGATTTATAATCCCGCTGCAGTTGTTGATGATTAGCTCGTTGTTGTTGATAATCCCGTTGTAGTTGTTGATGATCAGCTCGTTGTTGTTGATAATCCCGTTGTAGTTGTTGATAATCCCGTTGTAGTTGTTGATAATCCCGTTGTAGTTGTTGATGATCAGCTCGTTGTTGTTGATAATCCCGTTGTAGTTGTTGATGATCAGCTCGTTGTTGTTGATAATCCCGTTGATAATTTTGTTCTCGCGGTTGATGATCCCGCGGTTGAAAATCGGGAATTTTAATATCATCTATGATTGCATCGATATGTTGAATATCCTCATCAGGAGATTTTTTAGAGCCACCAAATTGTTCTGGAACAGGAACCTTCCAAATTTTATAAATTCGATTGAATCCAATTTTATACTGATCAGCAATATCAACGATGTGAACTTTTCCTCGCATGAGTCTGATCGCAGCAATATTAGCATCTGTAAGATAATTTCGTGCTGGCATCAGTAAAATAATAATAATAATAATAATAATAATAATAATAATAATTATAATAATAATAATAATAACCATTATTTGTGATTGATGATCATACTAACATGCTGAGATTCCATGTTTGGAGTGGCCATCGATGGTTATCTCGATAACAGTCAGATCATCAATAGATAACCTGTGTTGAAAATGGCGCAAGTGCGGAATTCTTATAAAAATATATAATTTCCGCAGTTGCGCCATCATGATATGACAAAAAAATGTCTAACTCCGATAATGGATTCTAATGTGGAACCGTTATACTATTTTTCATTTAATGATACTCGACACTGTAATCACTGTATGATGAGTTCATCACAGCATACAATGATACATAATTTCACTAATCAGAAGTAATTCTTAAGTGAAAGCGTCTACGGGAAATCCCATGCAGCATCGATGTTTTGACCCGACTGAGACCACTGAAAATCAATCAAAAAACGGTGAAAAATGACTAAAAACAGGCAAAAAATGAACAAAAATCATCGTTGTAAATTTTTTTATAAATCATCGCAATATTTTTTTTGTTTTCATTTCAATGATTTACCGTGTTAATACTTATCATTGTAATCACTACATCGTCGTCGTGATATATAATCTCACTAATCTGAAACACCAGAAATAATTCTTTAGTGAAAGCGTCTACGGGAAATCCCATGCAGCATCGACGTTTTGACCCGACTGAGACCACCGATAATTTTAGTCGTTTTTGGTAATTTTTTGTAATTTTTTGAATGTTTTTGATCACTTTTCGCCGTTTTTTTTAAATAAATTTTTGGTTTAAAAATGCCCCAAAATAATTTTTAAGTGAAAGCGTCTACGGGAAATACCATGCAGCATCGATGTTTTGATTTGATCACTGAGAAAGAAGCAAAAAACGACGAAAAGTGATTAAAAAATGTCAAAAAATGACTAAAAATGATAAAAAAAATGATCAAAAAACAGTCAAAAAATGTATAAAATCATCGCATTAAAAGATTTTATAAAATGATTTCATAATTATAATATTTTTTTCATTTTAATGATTTATCGTGTTAATACTTGTCACTGTAATCACTGTATGATGAGATTATCACCACGTGCAACAAACACTTGAATGCTAAAAATAACACGAAAAGTATCAAACCTGCAGATGTTGCAATGGAGCTGTTTGAGATTTCACTGATTATTTTCAAAAAAATTTTATCAACACAAAAATATATCATCAGTTTTTATTATTATTATTGCTGATATGCAATTATTAAGTACTAACTGATAGTACTAGCAGCAATAATAATAATAAAAACTGATGATATTAGTATACTTATTTATTATCAAGCAAGATATATCGTTGTATTTGTAAAACACCCAACAATTGGAATTCTGATTTTTAGAAATATATTTTTGCTATGAAACTGTACTATGTATTTGTAGAATACCTGTCAGTTGGAATTATGATTTGTTAAAATGTTTTTGCTATGAAACTGCACTATCTGAATGGATTGGAAGAAACAAAGATTACAGATGAAACATTTTACATTTTGATTTTCTAATCCAATGTTTAGAGAAACTAAAAAATTCAAATTTTGCTGTAATTGTGTTTTTCAGGTATATTTTCGTTCAAAATAAATTGTGCTGCAGTTAGCAGCATTGCAATAATTTTTACTGTGAGTATGAATTACACAGTGATATAGTTTGAACTATAAGTCATATTGGACATGTAGGTGCTCAATATGGATTTTTTCTGTCATAGGTGTCATTTTTGAGAATTTGATAACACATTACGTTTCAGTGGCAATTATTCACTTTACTAGGCTCTTCCTTGAGTAAATAAAATCTTAGTTTCATTTATTCTTTCAATGATAGCAGAGAAAAAGACCTTCCATATACTTAATAAGTTGCTTTCATTTCAAAGTGCTTTATTTCTGTATAGGTTAAATTTATTTCAGTGCAGTATTATGTTTTATATTTTCTGCAATGTCCATTTTTTAGAGCAAAAAAAAAGAAATAATATAAAAGATGAAAATATACATAAGAGGTGGATATATAATCTTGTTGCATTCTCTGACAGATATTTCATGTTAACAATATCTTTCGCAATGTACTGTATCTTTCTCTTCACAGATTGACAGCAATGTGGTATGGTCAGCAAAATCATTCATTCCCCGATCAGCATCAATGAATTTGACCTTTGACCTGTTTGGGAGCTCCATAAACCTGTTTGAAGTTGGGGGTAGAGTTCAAGGTTTGGAGTACCTTCTGGAATCCTATTTTAGCCCTGCTGGTTACTTTAAGAATCATGCCAAGACTCTAGTGCCCCAGAGCCAAGGGATTAAATCCAAAGACATCCAGCCAGAGAAAATCAATGATATTAATGGGAAGGTACATGTATGAATATGAAGTTGATATGGAATAAGGGGAAAAAAAGCATTAACTATATTAGGAGCAGTAACCATAACAACTAAAATGATAACATAAACATATTTATTATTATTATTATTATTATTATTATTATTATTATTATTATTATTATTATTATTATTAATTGAAATATTAAATTATTGAAAACTAATATCAGTTACAACATCATTGTTGTAAAGTGCTTAGAGCTTTTAAAGATTAGGCGCTATACAAAGTCCTCATTATTATTATTATTATTATTATCAGTAAAATTAAAAGATGAACAAAAATAATACAACAATATCAAAATTATCCAGATTTATGCAGTAATATCTCAATGCCTTGAACAAGGATAGTTTAGAATATTCAAGTTTTTTAGAACTGTTGGTGTAGTCTTGATCTTTCGAAATGTTTGAACATTTATTTCCTGTAATTTTAACTTTTGTTAATGAACAGTTTTCTAAATTTACCACCTTCTGTTGTTTTCTTCAGCTTGATTCCAGCATGGATGACTTGAGAGCTGCACTGTATACTAGAGTGTTTGGAAATTAGTTAAATTATGTGATGCTGGGATCCAAGGCATCACATGATGATGAATTTGGTTCCTTCAATCTGCCTGAATTCATCAGCAAACTGAGACAGAATGTACCCCAGGAAATGTCCCTGACAAAGAGCATCATGCTTATTGATACCACTCTGGTCATTCCAACTGGTGTAGGTCTACCACTGAATTTGACGCTGAATGCCACTGCCAGCATGGCACTTAAGGTGTCAGGTCAGATGAACCTTGTCAAGCCCTCTACCAGTGTTGTGCTGGATGGCAGTCTGGCACCAAGGTATGCTCTTGTAATGATATTTGCATACATTTGTTGTTCTGCTTTATATTTCAGGTTAAATTTTTAAATATGATTAATTTTTTTATAGATTTTTTTTCAGGCATTGACAGTTTAGCAACAAATACTTTTACACTTTAATATTTTCCTTAGAAACTTAAATGATTGTTACAAACCTTTTATTATGTACTTAATTAACCCATAACATCCATTTATTAGAATATTTTGTTTACCAGAACTCGGCTATACCATGGAATTTTCCAGTGGAATGTGTGAAGCTAAAGTTGATAAATTTCTTATTTAGATTCAGGTCACCTGATGCTAAATCTGATCCTGTTCCCCACACAAAACTAAGAGTGTATTTCTGATATCTGTTGATATGGTCCATGTTAATGTAAGCCTGACATTTGGAATTTAATTATTATGATATTGCATACAGTATATATAGATTCCACACTTTAGCCATCCTTTCTATTACACAAAGTGTGTATAGATTCCACATTGTAGTTGTCTTTTCTATTACATACAGTATGTATAGATTCCACACTGTAGCCATCCTTTCTATTACATACAGTACATATAGATTCCACACTTTAGCCATCCTTTCTATTACATACACTATATATATATATATATATATATATATATATATATATATATATATATATATATATATATATATATATATATATATATATAGATTCCACACTGTAGCCATCCTTTCTATTACTCTATTACATATATAATGTATAGATTCCACACTGTTGCCATCCTTTCTATTACATATACTTAGATCAAGGGTCTCTAACATGTTGCCTGCAAAATGATAGGCATCACAAAGTGTCATGAGAGAAAACAAAGTTGGTGTGGCCCTTGGGTCATCAAAAATATCATCATACATCCCTAAGGAAGGGTTGATTTGAGACCACTCACATATCTACTAGGTATCTTCACTTTTGTAAATGACACTACATGTACAAAAACATATAACATATATATATTTTTCTTAATAGAGGCTCCCAAAAACATTTATTTTTAGCTGTACACATAATTCATTTTGTCAAAATGTTTTCTTCTTCACTCAGTGGTGCGATTGCTGTCTCTTCAATTATGAGCATTGATGCAACAGTGGTGCATGGAGGATTGAAGATGGTGTCAACTCTCCACTCTAGCACAGGAGGAAAGGTCAAGGTGGAACTGAAGAAAAAGCAGTTATTTAATCTTCAGCTAGACCTGGCTCAAGACAAGATGGAGATTTTGGATGTCAAGTGAGTCTGATACTTTCATTTTGTGAACTTTCATCAATACTTTTGTTGGATAGGTCCAAGTAGTTTAAGATGGGTTAAAGTCACATATCATAAGTTTAAGTCACAAATCAGTTTAAGTCACATGACAACAGTTTAAGTCATATATCAGTTAAAGTCATATATCAGTTAAAGTCATATATCAGTTTAAGTCACATATCATCAGTTTAAGTCATATATCAGTTTAAGTCATATATCAGTTTAAGTCATATATCAGTTTAAGTCACATGAGTTTAAGTCACATAACATCAGTTTAAGTCATATATCAGTTTAAGTCCCATAACATCAGTTTAAGTCACATATCAGTTTAAGTCACATAACAACAGTTTAAGTCACATATCATAAGTTTAAGTCATATATCAGTTTCAGTCCCATAACAACAGTTTAAGTCACATATCATCAGTTTAAGTCACATAACAAAAGTTTAAGTCACATATCAGTTTAAGTCATATATCAGTTTAAGTCCCATAACAACACTTTAAGTCACATATCAGTTTAAGTCATATAACAGCAGTTTAGGTCAAATATCTCTTTAAGTCATGCTCATGAAGAATAACATTACAATATTCTTGAAGTTTCAATCATTATATTAATTTTCAAAGGAGATAAATAATTTTTTTATATCTATGACTTCTGATTTTCTTTATTAGCATATCAGGATATTCTAAAGTCAAGCTAAGTTATTGTAGTACTTGTATTGACTTTTTTTTAATTCAGAAATGTTGAAGTACATGATAGTATTGGAACATTTGAAAAATGCATATACAGTGCAAATTTTAAATGAAGCTTAAGGATTGTTTGGCATTGATAACAGAAATGCTAATGATAGTCTCTAACTCTTGTGGAAAAGAAATAGTTATTCAGGATATTTCAGATGGCATATTTATGTTTGTTTTATTGCATATCAGCACCATACAGGCTATATGGTGCTGACTGATGGTAAAGTTAGAAATAAAGTTAAATGTTATCTGGATAGCACATGAAAATGACTGTTCAATCCAAAATTGTTTGCATTTTTTTCTAGTTGTTGTTTGAGGTTTTCCATAATCTTATAGTCATGCAACACCAGCATTATCTTTAATGTAAATCCATAAATGTGTATAATTAATACATTTTGAAGTATAATTTGTAGATTTGGTAAAATTATGATATTTAGGTCAAAGTAATGAAATGCATATCCCATTCATGTACAAGAATACATGTATATTAAGACATGTATAATAATACATGTACATGTATATAAAGACATGTATATTAATACATGCATATGAATAAATGTATAATAATACATGTAATAATACATGTAAACGAAGCATAATACATGCATATGAATACATTTATAACAATACATGTATATGAATATATGTATTACATGAATGCATGTATGTGTCAGATTAGTTTTTAAAGCTAAAGGCTCTCTCAATTGTAAGCATGTTTTTTTTTTACATACACAGAATGATGTTTAAATTCAGTCCACATCAACAGAATCACTAATTTTCTTCTGCTAGTACAAATTATAATGCTTATGACGATTATTTACTGATAGTGTATCATCCCATTTTTTCAGATCCAAGTTCTTCATCTTTTTTGATAACATTCACAAGGAACAGAAGATGCATACAACTGATTACAGTTACAAGCAGTGCACCAGTGAAAGATCAGCTCAAGTTATTGGCCTTGAGATCTGTACAGCATCCTTTGTTCCCAATGAGAAGACAGCTACTTCTCCTTATTTTCCACTCTCAGGACCGGCTGGTTATAGTATAATTGTCAGCAAAAAGGATTTGCCTGCCGGTTTTGTCTTGGAGGCCAAATCAGTTGATGTAAGGAAAGAGTTTATTGACAATAAGACCCTTTGCAAATTGTCAGTGCTTTTTAATCTTTCTGCAAAATGCACCCATTATATAATTTAATAGAAGTTTTAATATCAACAGCGATCAGGAATTATCTCAAAAGTTTATTTACTGATACATAAATCATTTGTTTCCCAGTGTTTCAGACCGGCTAAACATACTAACATTTGAAGAAGCTTGAACTAACAATCATTTAGGATATAATTTATTACTAATGCTGTATCATTTATTATTTTTTCCTGCTATTAATATTCACTAATTAGAGGTCAGATTCAAAAAGATCAGGTCCACCATCATCCAATCAGAAACAAAGCTTTCAAAAGTAACACCATTTGTGATTGGATGAAACAAAATCTCAGGCTCAAAAGTTTTATAATTTATAGGCCTGGTCTTGACTCTGTAAAGATTTCCAACTTTACAACATTATAAGGGGTTGTGGATAACTTTTATAACATACAGGGTATTGGATGACTTTATAACGTATACAAGCGTTGTGGATTACTTTTATAACATACAGGGTATTGGATGACTTTATAATGTATACAAGCATTGTGGATTACTTTTATAACATACAGGGGATTCTATGACTTTACAACATTATACAGGGGTTGTGGATGACTTTTATAACATACAGGGGATTGTATGACTTTACAACATTATACAGGGGTTGTGGATGACTTTTATAACATAAAGTGGATTGTATGATTTTACAACATGATGGACTTTACAACATTATACAGGGGATGTGGATGACTTTTATAACATACAGGGGATTGTATGACTTTACGACATTATACAGGGGTTGTAGATGACTTTTATAGCATACAGTGGATTAGATGACTTTACAACATTATAAGGGGTTGTGGATAACGTTTATAACATACAGGGGATTTGATGACTTTAACACATATACAGGGATTGTGGATGACTTTTATAACATACAGGGGATTGTATGACTTCACGACAATATACACAGGTTGTGGATGATGTTTATAACATACAATGGATTGGATGACTTTACAACATATACAGGGGTTGTGGATGACATTTATAACATACAGGGGATTGAATGACTTTACAACATTATACAGGGGTTGTGGATGACTTTTATAACATACAGTGGATTGGATGACTTTACAACATTATACAGGGGTTGTGGATGACATTTATAAAATACAGGGGATAGGATGACTTTACGGCATTTTACAGTGGTTGTGGATGACTTTTATAACATACATGGGATTAGATGACTTTACAACATTATACTGGGGTTGTGGATGACTTTTATAACATACAGGGGATTGTATGACTTTGGGGAATGGATGACTTCACGACATTGTACAGGAGTGGATTATCTATTGATAAATGTACCTTCACATGTTGACACAAAACAGTTTGAGTAATGTTTGCTTTCAATTCTAAAAGGTAACTAATATCTGTTGATATTACTTTTAGGTTTAAGGCTTGTTTAGTAATAAATTACTGTGACCTCTTTGCATGCTCAGTTTGGTTTCTTGAGACTCTTGTGATGATATATAGTTGGAAGCTAAAAAGATTGGAATTTCTCCAAAACAAATGTTGAAATCTTTAAAACCTGGATGTTTTTCTTAGAAATTGTCAGTTATATCATGTGGTCTATGCATGTAGGCTGTGAATGTGACTGAGAAACATTCATTGATTTTGAGATGATACCATTTAGTAATATTGTATAATGGTACAATCAGATAGAACTAATGTAGCTAGGTAATTATATTCTTGTCTTCTACATGTTCATCTACATGAATTTATTTATTTTCAGACGCCAAGTCAGACAATCATCAGATTCATGGCCAATACTCCAAACTCTGTTGCGGACCGAGCTCTCGGGCTGGACATCGTGCTCGACCATGCTCAGAAAACCCTAGATGCTAGTCTTGCAACGCCATGGAAGAGAGCTGACTTTTCAGGTGAAAAGCTTAAATCTTTACTGTCTTCAAATCACTCTATTTCCAGTTTAATTTGGAAATATGAAAGATTTAATTTTACAGAATTTATAATAATATAATTAATTAACCCACAGTATCATTTCATATGAATTGTGGATATTGAAAGTATCCTGAATTTGCCTGTTTGAGGGTTTGAAAGAGACTATCTAGATTTTGCATGATGTTTTCCATATGGATAAAAAAATAAATATATTTTTCATGCAGCTTAAATGGTCATTACTTTATGATGTCATCAACTTGTTGCTGCAGGCTTAACTTCATTTTTCAGCACATGATAAGCTATACCTGGTGGCCAGTATAACTGGTGGTGGAAAATCCTGGAAAAAGCCCCGGGAAGAACCACCAATCCATGGAAAACTATTGGCATGCTTTTTGACCATACCCACATTGGCCGTGCCTACTATTAGAGGCCAGGACGGGGGTGAGATTGTAGTGATTGGTAAGGAAAGTTCATTGGAACACTCAGCCACCAATGGTCCTAACACCACTTGTTACCCAAGTATATTGTAGAGGTATAAATTCTGGAATAAGAATAGGTGTAAAATGACTTGGTTGTAACCTGTGGCTTGCTTAGTAATGAGGAAGAACAATTTTTATATAATCTTAATAATTGTATTGACCGTCCTGTGAGGGAAAATTACAGGGTAAATGAAAAGACATAGGGGCCCAGAGTGGCTGAGTGGTCTAAAGCACTTTCCATTATGGATCACTGCCGTCTTACCTCTGTCTGTGTGGGTTCAAGTCTAAGAATCGGCTAATGTAGTTATGTGAGAAAGCTTGCCAGTAGCTTCTTGTGGGTTGGTGGTTCTTTCTGGGGGTTTTCCTGGGTTCTTTCTCTACCAATAATATTGGCCACCATGTATAGCTTATCGTGTGCTGAAAAATGGTGCGTTAATCCCTAAAACAGTAAAAACAACAACTGTGAAATAAATTTACAGGGTAAATGAAAATAGCTTATACAAATGTAATAATCGCATTGAGAGTACTGTGAATAAATTTACAGGGTAAATGAAAAGGTCTTATACAAACCTAATAATCACATTGATTGTACTGTGAAAGAAATTTACAGGGTTAACAAAAAGAATACAAAATCTTTGGAAATTGTTATTTATGACCTGCTGCAATCTAGAAAAACTAACAATCTGTTGCAGATACCCATGTGGTCTAATTAATTGTGTTCTACTGATAGTTTCATTCCCAATGGTGTAATTTACATTATATACTAGACAAGAGAAGTCTAAATTTGATTAATCTTTCAAATATTCTTGTGGCTATTTGTTTTATCAACGAATAGTAATGTTACTTTCTCCATACTTTTTATGTAATGGTATTCTGCTAAGATTATTGCAGTACACACCAGTTTGTACATTGTTATGTGACTGTTGATTTCAGAGAAGAAAAATATAAATTTGTGGATAAAGATGAAACCTCCAACATTTAACAATCTTTCACGAGTTCTATTCTTAAAACACATTTTGTTATTTATATATTGATGTGTTAGGTTTCCAAAGGTAAATTGATATGTTGTCATTATGAAATGATAAAAAATATGATAATTTATTGAACGTGGCCAGTGATATGAATGATAACTTATAGGGAAAAGGGTTAAAAATGCTTGTATTTGGCAATATTTGTATTTGGCAATGTTTGTATTTGGCAATGTTTGTATTTGGCAGTGTTGGTGAGAATTTACATTTGCATCATTCACAATGATATATTGTTTATTATGTGGTCATGAAACTATGTAAAAACTTTGAAATGTTAAAAGTGTTTTTAATTCATTTTAGACATTTTCAAGGCATTATGACAAAATTCAACATTCATTTATATATACAGGACAGTATATTCAAATTGGATGCTGCTGCCTAATATACCTTTAGCGCAAATTTCAGGTATAGATAATTCAGTAGGACTATATCAGTCATAATTGTTTTCATATAGTCTATTATTTTCAGTCATAATTGTTTTCATATAGTCTATTATTATCAGTCATAATTGTTTTCATATAGTCTATTATCATCAGTCATAATTGTTTTCATATAGTCTATTATTGTCAGTCATAACTGTTTCCATATAGTCTATTATTATCAGTCATAATTGTTTTCATATAGTCTATTATTATCAGTCATAATTGTTTTCATATAGTCTATTATTGTCAGTCATAATTGTTTCCATACAGTCTACATGCGTATTACTGTTCCTGATTTAGTTTTGGTTAATTAAGTAAACACACATTTGTATTATCTTATAAACTACATTTTTTTCATAATTAGGAAGCTTCCAAAATACCCAGGATTTGAAGGCATTAACAGGAAAACTGACGTTGGATCGAATAAAAGAGTACGTAATAGATCACCAGCTGAAGATTAGCCCTAAAAATGACCGTCTCACATTTTCTCCAACAGTTATAATTAAGATTCCAGACTGGAAAGACCTCAGTTTGACAGGAAGCATTGATTACCTAAAAATGAAGAATTTTACAGCTGATCTTTCTCTGCAAGGAGCTTTCAAAGATCCTGTCCTGTTGACAAGTGAGTGTAAAAATAAATGCTTTATCAGAAAAAGTGAAAAAGAGAGAGAAAGGAACATCAATAATTATAGCATTCCTGCCTCTCTCCAGTCAAGATATTATGTGATTTTCTCAGCATTGCTAAGTGCTGTTTGCTTTTTGTAGAAAACTTGTATATTTTTCTGGATATGTCCGTCCTTCCTTCTGTCTGTCATTATTCTTCCCAATTGTTTATGCGCAATAATAGCCATAATGCTGGATTTCAAACAAATTTAGTATGCAGTTTGATGTTGAGACTTTGAGATCAATTGTTAGCATTCTATTTTATTGTTTATAAGTTATAGCTGCTATTTGTCAGACCTGTCAGTTTTCTTTGAATTTGAAACAAATTCAACTTCTCCCTTGATTTTAATGAAACGTTTACCGAGTTTGATTGTCAGCATCTTATTTCATTGTTTAATGGAGTTATAGCCCTTTATTGTCAGACCCAGCCACTTTCTTTTCTCCACAGTAAATCCTTTTATTAATTTTGCATTATAAACTAAATTTAGTTTGATTGAAATTGATGTAATCTCAGGACAGTTTGATTATCAGCCTGTTGCATTGTTGTTAACAGAGTTATGGTTCCTGACTGTCAGATTCACCCATTTCTGTACCTAAATTCCTATATACTTTAACTACGATTGGATTTCTTATAATTTAATAGAGAGTTTGTTATTGATGTAGATCTGCCTGAATTAATTAATGAATATATGGTAATATAAATATAATTTAATTATCAGCTTCCTGTGTCATTTAGTATTGTTGATGCAGATATGTTGATCCACATTTGTTATGGACTAACTATTGATTAGATGTCACTTGCATGCAGTTGTCAGTGTTTTACGTCATTTATAAGTTTACCTTAACTCATTTTTACTCTATCACCATTGCCACATAGCTCTAGAAACTACTTTTACCTAAATATGGGACACAAGTTCTTGGTGTTTGCCTGTTTTTGATTTAATTTTCAACAACCACAAGGTCAGTCCTGACATGGTTTCACAGAATGCTTCCTGGTATTAAGACCATTTAGGCATATTTAATGATCTTAATAAACCTTGCAATATGGCTGCTGATAGAAATGATGGAAATATTCCTTTTCCAACTGGCAATATAAAAAATTGTGTCTAGTTTATATGGATTTTTATGTATGTACTTGAATTGGTGATCAGCCCTTACCACACACACACAGACACATTTTGACGGTTTTAGCCACTTTTGGTAAAGTTATGTGGAAATCCCAATGAAAATAAATTGATTCCTTAGTTTGGGAAACTTGAACTAGGATCATCCAAGCATTCCAGGCTTCATCAAATCTCTATACATGGTCCTCATCATTGAAAGTACCCAAACTACTAGGTCACTGTGACTGATGTTGATCTGCTTTTGGACTTGGTATATATTTATTTACACGCCAAAGTTTGTTTACTCAAAAATTGTCAGGAATAAATGAATTTGTTTATTTGACCATATTATTATATGCAAAACAGCCTTCTGAAAATGTGATGAGGAAATTTTTATTTGCCCAGGAAAAGTTACATGCTGGTTTCTTTATGAAGCATTTCCTTTCAAAAAAGACAGCTGCATTTTCTTTTAATGATTTCAGCATCTGTGTTGAACACAGACACCTGGGTGGGTGCAAAGGGAGAGTTTACCCATGAAGGTGACCAGGTGTACAAGCTGGAGGCTTTGGTGAAGAAAGATGCTCAACAGCGGAAGAAGAGAAACAGGGAGGCTTTTGAACCAACACTTTTCCTCAGCACTCCAAGAAGTGCCCTTGTTAATGAGTGGAAGAATTGAGGAGATTGTGAAGCGACCAGTCACTATTAATGGTAAGTAGCAAATTAAAGCTTAGCTGACTGTTTTTATATTGTTCATTTTTTTTGTGCATTTTATATTGTTCACTATTTAATTTTTTCTTTGTGCTCCATTAGTTACCTCTATGATACACAAGAGGGTGCATCCAGTATCAGGTGACACTTCCCCACCCACCCTAATATGAAGGAATCATTTCAGTCACCTAGTAATCTGATTGGATGAAAGTTTGATCTGAATCTAGCCAATCAGATGCTTGTTCTCTGTATTAGGATGACAATATGTTTATACTTATGATTTTTATAAATTTTTATCCTCCAGCTGACATGACCAAAGTATATTATTCCAAGAAAGATCGTACAAAGTATGATGGCAAAGCAAACATCCAAGGCAACAATTTCATGATCAAGGCAAACTACATTGCAGACAAGACAGGTGATAAGGTCATCTTCACTAAGTTACGCACTGACTATAATTTTGGAAAAGCAGCAAAAGACACGATCACGGCCAATTGTAAGATTACTAATCGAAGTACAAAGAACATGGACAATTTCAAGAAAATAACGTAAGTACTAATTTTGCTTAAATGTTAACCATCTTTTCTTTCTTTGCTGTAAAGTTTAGATCTGGTACTCACAATATCAACTTCCACACATGAACTCTGATCTAGGACTAAGTTTAGACATTATACTCATCATATATGTGTCCATGTTGGACCAAGTTTAGACAGTGTACTCACCATATAGGTGTCCATGCATTAACGCTGATGTAGGACCATGTTTAGACAGTGTACTCACCATATAGTTGTCCATGCATTACATTAACTCTGATGTAGGACCAAGTTTAGTCATGGTACTCACAAATTAGTTTCCATGCATTAACTCTGATGTAGGACCAAGTTTAGACATTGCTTTTACAAATTAATGTACATGCATTAACTCTGATGTAGGGAAAAGTTTAGATATTTTGTATACACAAATCAACTTCCATGCATTACCTCTAATGTGGTACCAAGTTTAGACATTTTGTCTTCACAAATCAGCTTCCATTCATTAACTCTGATAGGACCATTCTTTTAACATTGACATATTTGCATCTTAGGTAATGTTTGAATTTTACTGCATTTATCTTCAGGCTTTCTTTCCCAAGAAAATTGATCATAATGGTTAAATATTTCATAAGATTACATGAATGACTTTTCTGAATTAGTATATTTTTTTTCCTTGTTTTCTTGCTGTCTCAGCAAATCACTAATGATGCATATCTTTCTCAGGTCCACTTGTTTTTTTATTTTCAGTTCATTTAGATAAATTTGATCTGTATGGTTGTTTTATTTTTTTCAGTTCGTTTAGATCAATTCGCTACACATGTTTTTAAAAAAAATTGTTTTTTTAGCTTATTTAGGTCAATTTGCAGTGCAGGTTGTTATCTTCATATTTCCAGTTCATTTAGATCGATTTGCTTTGTGGGTTGTTTTGTTTTTTTACTTTTATTTTATTCAGATCAGTTTTCTATTTTTTTTTTAGTTCATTTAGATCAATTTCCTATTCATCTTTTTCAAATAATATTTTGAGTTCATTTAAATCAATTTTCTATGCAGGTTGTTTATTTTTTAATGTTTAGTTCATTTGGATATTTTCCTATGTGTTTCTTTTTTTAATTCAGTTTAGATAATTTTTTCCTGTGAGTTTGTAAAAAAAACTTTTGTTATATAGATCAATTTTCTATGAGGGTTGTTTTTTATTTTTAGTTCATTTAGATCAATTTTCTATGAGGGTTGTTTTTTATTTTTAGTTCATTTAGATCAATTTTCTATGAGGGTTGTTTTTTATTTTTAGTTCATTTAGATCAATTTTCTATGAGGGTTGTTTTTTATTTTTAGTTATTTAGATCAATTTTCTATGAGGGTTGTTTTTTATTTTTAGTTATTTAGATCAATTTTCTATGAGGGTTGTTTTTTATTTTTAGTTCATTTAGATCAATTCGCTATGCAGAGTACAATACAGACATCACGGCAAGTTACAGTCACAACCAAAAGTCTACAGTGACAGAACTTCTGATTGACTATGGGAAGAATCTGAAAGAAAAGTACAACAAAAATAAAATTGAATTCAACTCCATCACCAAACATAAAATCACCAATGAAGATGTTGATGTCAACACCACCATGACCCTTACATTCCCAGCTCAGGTAGGTAGATTCCAGACACCATGACACTTACATTCCCAACTCAGGTAGGTAGATTCCAGACACCATGACCCTTACATTCCCAGCTCAGGTAGGTAGATTCCAGACACATGATACTTACATTCCCAGCTCAGGTAGGTCGATTTCAGACACCATGACACTTACATTCCCAGCACAGGTAGTTCGATTCCAGACACCATGACACTTACATTCCCAGCTTAGGTAGGTTGATTTCAGACACCATGACACTTACATTCCCAGCACAGGTAGGTAGATTTTAGACACCATGACACTTACACTCCCAGCACAGGTAGTTAGATTCAAGATTTTTGCAGTTTCTTAGCAAATTACATAGGCCATTAGGAAAGTAAATGGGAAGGAGGATGTCAGAATATCAGAAGATACTTTTGAAAAATTCCACCATCTATAATATTTTATTTGACAAGGAAACATGAAACACTCAAAACAGTCTTGATTACTGTTCACCATTACTCTTATTTCATTTAATGAAAAGCTTCATGACCTTCCCTCTCCCAGCACTGTAAGATCACTGCTATTCAACAATAGCATTGTGGTGGGAGGGGTGAAAGGTACATTTAATTGTGGGTATATATTTGTGTGGCTTACATTATCACAAGTAATTAGCAAAATCGCCAAAGGCATACAAAAGTTTCAAACAGCACTTCATTTAATTTAAGATAATAAATTGGGCAAGCATTTTGAGGCCTGGACTGTCATTAGCAAGTTATGCAACTGCCAGTGCAACATGTTCTTAGTTTTGTATCAATGATAAAAGAGAATTTATTTTTGAAAAAAAAACAGAATTAGATTAAAATGCATACTACAGTGCTCCCCCTCTTATATGTCCACCCCTTCTGCACAGAAAAAGTGGCCTTATAAGATGGGTGGCCTTTCCAGAGAGGGACTATAATGTTTGTGAAAAGTATCTGTAATGTACATAGTAAGAAAGCAAAATACCTCAAAGCATTTAATATTTTTATTTAATATCTTCATTTTAAAGTAAAACGTTTTTTTAAAAGGTTCTTCCTTCTATAATAATAGACTTATTTCAACTGAATATACATTAATCATTCTTATTATTGGCGTAAGCATGATATTCGAGTGGGTATTGTTGTCATGCACATTGCAAAATCATTCATAAACATCATTTAAATCTGAGTACAAATAAAAGTCTCTTTCCATTTGCTCCATTTTCTCACTGCTGCTGAATAACCTCCTTATCGATTATGATGTTGTTTATTTTAGTCTTTTCAACATAAAATTGTTTTATTCGAGTCTTTTCTACATAAATTTGTTTAGCAAGTCCCCCCTCCTTTACTCGCCTGATGTCATAAAGTAGAATAACCAACTTTCTTCTAAAATAAGACATCTCTGTTTACATGATCACTTGTTAATGTTTGGTAATGATTTATTCAGATGTTGCTAACTGTATGGGAATTAATTATGCAGAGAAAACTTTTGTAGGGTGACGAAATGCCTTTGGCAAGCTATAAATTTTGTGTCGCATGATTTTTTGGTCTTTATCTGGTAACCTGTTTTGTTCAATTTTTGTGTGTGTGTGTGTGTGTGTAATAATGCACAAAATCTTTTTAATCTATGGTGACCCTGTTATGATCTTGACAGTTACATCTGGCTGTAATCATCAAATAGAAGAACTTGACAGATGTGTGAAGTCAAAACTCTTTCATAACATTGTTAAGCCCATGTCCTGTAAATGTTGGCTTTTATAGACAATGATATGAGATTAATCTTAGTGTTTCACATACTTTAATCAACACTTCTTTCAGTAGTGGAAACATGACATTGAGATACTTGTATCGATGATATAGATAATCTGAATGCTTACCTCATGTCACAGTATGAATTAATTATTGGTTCTGGCTAGATGTGGAAAAAGATTACTGTTCATTAGGGGAACATTTTACATTTTTGTACTATGCTGACCACTGCTTGTGTTAGAGGGTTGTCTGTTCTTGATGGGTACTGCATGTTAAACACAAACTCATCGGTGCCAAGGGATTCTGGCAGTAAGAAGTGGGTGGCCGCTGGTCAGGGGTACCGTTCAAGAGGGGGACTACTGTATAGTTTGATCAGACATTTATCTTAGTAAAATGTTGAAACTACATTGAAACCTCTCAAAAGCCAATTATCATCATCTTTTGGATTCCCTAACATTCCACTCAAATAACCTGCTAATATCTCAGATCTTGCAGAAACATGATTTACTGAGAAAAACTGGAAAATGCATTTTGCTCTGCTGGCTGCCTAAACACATAAAATATTAAGGATAATGATATTAAAGATAGAACAATCAAATCTATCTTGCAGTTAACTGTTTAGAAATGAAATATTCCATAGTTTGACTGTATTTAAAACATGAGCAGGGATGAGATGGTATTGTGCTGATCGCATACAAGAGTTGAAGACACATATCATATCATATATATATAATTTTTGAAGGGCAAATATCAGAATGTGTGCTAGTGTCCATTGACAGCGAATATGTTTTTGTAGAGTGTATTGACTTCAGCCTTGTGAAACACTGTACTGTGCAAGTGTACATGGACAGTGGAGCACATTCTTAGAGGGTGTGTTGACTTCAGTATTGTGAAACAATGTTCCCTGACAGTGTCCATTGATATTGGAACACATTCTTGTAAAGTGTGTTGACTAAAACCTCATGAAAAAGTGTACTGTGCCAGTGTCCATTGCCAATGAAGCACATTCTTGTAGGGTATATTGACTTTAACCTTGTCAAAAAACTAAATTAAATAGATTTTTGATGAAATTCCAACAGAGAAAATATTGGACTTTGTGGGGAAATGCAGTTTATGTTGAGGAGTTTCATTCAATAATTTAAGGATCTGATATTTTGTACTTAGTATTTTGATTTATTTACATTTTCCAAAATTGAAACATCTTAAAATACTAATACATATATATATATATATATATATATATATATATATATATATATATATATATATATATATATATATATATATATACATTTTCTCTTTGTCATTGTTGCAATGTAAATATTAGCAGTGCAAAAACTGATGCTTCTATTTTTGAAACAAGGAAACCAAAAGACAAAATGAATAAATGTTTTGAAGGGCATGCATTTTAGTTTTATCTGACTCAGGCATTATCCCTCTCATATCATATCCATGTCAAAATAGTAGTAAAGAATTCTGATATAATAATTACTTTATTAAGCATCAGTATTTTGTCAACATATTTTCAAAGCTTTGAAGTGAAAATGAAAACACTAATTGCAGAAAATGTTTTTAATTCTGTGGAATGTCAGGTACTGAAATCTTCTGATATTTAGTGCTCACTATATATAATTGGTAACATTTTGTTTTCAACAAATTTAAATGTATCTTACATTCACACATCATGTTACTCTTACTCAGACATGTCTGTTTCTGTGCATAAAATGACAAGTTAACTTCATAAACTTATGTAAAATGAATAGAAATGAGATACATTATGATTTTATAGTTTCGTATGGGAAACCACTTACCTTGGGAGATCAATTTTTGATTGCAGAATGAGTGTACTTTTAGGACTTTTTTTTCTACAGTGAATAGTGGGGCTTAATTACAAGGTATTTAAAATGGCAGTATTTGTTAAAAATTTGAATGCCTTCAAAGAAATGGGTAAAAATCACTTTGTTGACAAACAAATATACTGTTATTTAATCTCATTTGATTTTAAATTTCTTTTCAGGATATTGATTTGAAATTCAGTGGAGCAGTTGACAAGACTCCATCAAGTTTGGCATCTGGGATGAACCTTGTGTATAAACCTGGAAAGACAGCAGAGGGAAGTTTTACTCTTCACAACAAAACCAAATCACTGACTGCTTATGCAACTAAATTTCTCCTTAAAACACCGGACCTGGATGTGGACTTGTCAGGAAATATCGAACAAGAGTCTTTAGACAAATATTCTAGTAACATTGAATTTGAATATCAACGGGGACAAAGACAGCGAATTCAGACTATGGTCAAGATGATCCGTGGCCAGACCTACGAGTTAGCACTAGATTACGAGGCGCCTAACGAACCCAAAGTTCATGCAGGTGGCATGGTGTCATGGGAGAACAGGACTTTCAGTGCTAATGGAAAAGTTCAGAGAGGATCCAAAGTTTACAGCATAGATACCTCTGGTTCATGGCCAACAGACAGATCAGCTAAGTATCAATTGAGTGTTAATACACCATGGCGTCATGTTATTACAATGCTAGAGGGAGGAATTGAGTCTTCACTGAGGAGAGTAATGTTTGATGTCAAATGGGATGCTGATAAGGATCTAGACCAGAGAGTTCTGTTTAATGTCTCAACCAACTTGAAAAGCTTCAGCAACTTTGAGATTTCAACAAACTTTCACTATCCATCACAGACTGTAGGCATGAATTTGAAACACTCATCGGGTGACAGGTTCATCACTCATGCTGACCTATCATGGAGTCCAGACAAAGTCATTGATGCTAACATGATCTTCAGGAATGAAAGAAAGTCTGGAGACTACCATAGGGTGGAATATGAATTTATGATTAAAAGTCCTTTTGAAAACTTTGAGAACATTGGATGTGACATTTCCTTTGTAAGGGACTCCACACAATACAAGTCTAAGGCTAGTGTTACATGGGCAGAGATGAAGAAGATTTTAGTATATGCTGGAGCCAAAAGGCCAGTAAGTTTAACTTCATTGGATGTCACAGGCAGCATTGAGACACCTTTCGATGACTATAAGAGTATGACTTTGAGGTTGCAGCACAGGTTCCTGGATGACTTGGACTCAAATCTTGTAGTTCAGTGGGGGAGGAACAGACTTTCAGCACAGGCAACCGGTCTATACACAGCTTCTCAAACTGGTAGAATAATAACTGGGAAATTGGATGTACGGACACCTTTCACAGGCGCTAGGACACTTCTCTTGAACTTTGATCACAATGATAACATGGAAGCCTTCACTACCAATTTGATATTCAACAAAGAATCTGTCTCTTACAAGGTGTCATTGGAGGTAAAAGAGGCTTCTAGTGATATTAAACACTTGAGTCACTCTGGTAAGATGCGTATCGTGATTCCAAATGATGATATCAAAACTGTCTGGGAAATCAGAACAACACCTAGCACCATCAACACCTTGGTTGACATTGTGCCTTCACGAAACAACAGATTCAAACTTCAGTTTGATTCCAGCATGGAGATGGAAGCCATGAACAATAAGATAACATCTGGATTTGAGTTATTAATTCCAACTGAACAGCTTAAAGAGCTTACAGTGGACTTTTTACATGAATTTAGAAGCGATTATAGCAGAGTCATGCTATCTGTAATTAAAGATAAATCAAATATAGTCCTCTATGACCAGGATTATCAGCAGACATCCGAATCCTTCGCCTTCAACTTTAAGATATCTAGTATGTATACAGAAGATTTCATCATCAAGTTTATGTCCAGTTATGCAGCTATGCCTTACATTGGAGAATTGAAAGTAACATGGGCTCCCTATCATGTCATAGCAGTCAACACCAATATATTTTACAACGAATTTGGAACTTTTGATGTATCTCTACAGATGACGACCCCATTCCAGATGCTGGCTGATGTTTCTGCCAAGTCAAACCGCAAAAGAGTTGACTCAAATTGGGTGGTACAACATGAGGTTGCCTATGGCCCAGGACAAAAAGTTACATTTGAAACCACATATCGGTTTGACTATGTGAAACTTATGATTTTGTCTCTACAGACACCTTTCCCACAGTTCCAAAGCTTGCAATATGAATTCAGGCTTGAGGGAACTCCAGAAAATTTTAAGGGAGACACTTCATTTTATCTGATCCCATATGTTCAGAAGATTACAGCCTCTGCAAATTGGATGAACATGTATGGCAACTTGGATGGAAGTTTCAAACTTACTACTCCCTTCCCTAGCTACCCTTATATGCAGGCAAGTGCCAAGAGCAACATGCTAGGTTTGTCCAGGGTGTCTTCTTTTAAGTTAGAATACCTTCCCACCCAGGTAATCGAGATGTAGACAGCAACTACAGGTTTACATCCATTGATAATCTCCAAGGCACCATCATCATCAAAAGTCCATTTACTGAAAACAAGCCTGTCACCTCCACCTTTAGCCATGTTGGCAGTTTTGCTAAGTTCCATACCAATGCAAAGATAACCTGTGACTGCATTGTTAGACCTGTGTATGTTGATGCAGATTTTGACAGCACTGACTTAGTATCAGCTACCTTTGATATGTCTAGTCCTTTCCGTGGATATGAAAAAACAAACTTCAAACTCATTCATAATGGAAAAACTTGGTCTGATTTTAGAACCGAAGTAAAGTATGAAACAAATAACAAGACGATAAATGTTGAGAGCATGTTTAAAATCAGTGACAAGTATGAAGGAAAACTGTTAATGCTCACTCCTTTCCCTGTTGTAAGTCAAGTGGGTCTTGTCTTCAATCATGCAGGACAGTTCCCTAACATGCAGTCTCATGCAGAACTCATTTATAATGATGACCGTTCCTATGGAGACCTGGCTATGACACATTCCGAGCAGTCCACATCGGGTTCCTTTACATTGGCAACTCCTTTCCCAGAACTGAACCATATGGGAGTTACACTCAGTCGTATTGGCACCTTCCCTAATATTCAGACCAGTGGTGAGATCTCTTATAATGATGACAAATTCAACTCAAGTCTTAATGTTGAGCATTCCCAAAAAAAATCACTGGGCAGTTTTTCACTAATCACACCATACCAGGTGCTAAACAACTTCAGACTGATAATGGGTAACCAAGGCAAATTCCCCAACATTCGCAGTCATGGAGAGGTAGTCTATAATCAGTATCAATTCAACTCCGATTTTACCTTTAGTCAAGCAAAAGATGCAACATCAGGCCATATCTCCATCAAAATGCCATTTTCTAACATCCGTAAGGCAGAGGCCAAATTTAGACACTCAGGGGAATTCCCTAATATGCACAGCAGTGGAGAGGTTGTGTACGGTGACAATAGGATTGAGTCTCATGTGGATCTTCGACGCTCAGCGGCTGCAACTTCTGTGTTGTTGTCGATGACAACTCCATTTGAAGGATTTGAAGATATGAGGGCTTCAGCCAGCATGACAGGAGTGCTGTCTAGTTTCCAAGCTGAAGGTGAGGTTACATATGCTCCAGCCATGAAAATACGAGGCACATTGAATCACCAGTTCATGCCTGATTCGATCACAACTGGGGCAGTTCTGAGCATCCCCTATTTCAATGATGACTTCGTCTTTGATTATACACAGACTGGTACTTGGCCTGAATTTACTCAAAAAGTAATAGCAACTTTGGGTAAAGCCTATAAATACGAAAAGACAACTAAAGTCAGTTACATGAATACCAAGCTGTTAGTAGATGTACGCCAAATCACAACTTACAGAGGAGAGACAACAAAGGTTGCAGGATTGTTTGAGTATGAGCAATCAGACAGCTTTTTGGCATCAAAGCTCAATACAGAATACAATGAGCACAAAATTAATTTAGAGTATATGCTACGGTGTAAGCTGCAAGAACAGCGATTGGTGGAACTGGAATCTAGTGCAGTTATTGAGATGCCATTCGCAAATATTGGTTACAATAAGGCACAATTTAGCCTGAATCTGGATGGTAAATTTGACTTTACCTCTTCATTGACCTCACCCTGGATTGACCCAGTGTCTTTCACCCTGTACCATATGTACACAGAAGGGGAAGCCATCAAGGAAAATCTTGCCATCCAGTATTCAGAAGGAAAATCTATCACATATACATTAGTGGCAAACAAAATGGGTGCAAACTTGAGGTTGACATCACCATTTGATTATAGAGCTGCTAACTTTGAAGTTGTGATCACACATCGTGGTAATCTGAAGGACTCGGAGCAGGTTGTCACTTTTACCATGCTGCAGATGTCACCAGTCAGACTACAGACAGGGTTCAAATACAATTCACACTATGATATGGAAGGTTCCTTTAAGTTCACAAGTGGCTTCAACAAATTTGAAAATATACAAACTGTAATACAGAGCAGAAAGATAGGTTCAAGCTACATGCCCTACTTGGAAGTTAGCTGGGCTAGAAACAAGAAATTAACAGCTGATGGTATGTTTGATCTGTCCAGTGATACCACAAGAACAGGCATCAAATCAAGCCTGAATATTGCAACTCCATTTGAAGTCCTGCGCAGTATGAAGATCCAGGTGACTAGTAACCATTTGATAAATTCAGAACGAATCTGGCAAACAGTTATGGCTCAGCACAACGGGAAAGTGTATCTTGATATGGAGACAGAGATGACTGCAATGGACAAGTACACAGGACTTGTTACTTTCCGTCAGCCTCGGTCGATGGAGTTTAGTTTCAGTGGAAAAAACCAAGGACAGAGTGCAGAGGCTGACCTGAACTTGAATTGGAATAAAGATGATGACAAGAGCAATTTTGGACTGTCTTTTGGACTGGCTGACAAAGGAGATGCCTCAGCATCTGAGAAAAATTTCCATCTAAAGGCCATTCACCCAGACAGAACTATCATTTTAAAGACCAATTTCCAAAATAATAGAACAGGTTTGATCAGCACAGGTAGCCTGTCATGGGATGCAAATCAGAATCAGATGGTCTCCTATGACCTCAGTATCATAGATGGAAGTGGGCGAGGCACAAAGCTTAAGGTTGTTGGCCTGCGATTGAGTGTCCCAACCCGCACCATTGACATGGCTGGAACCTTTACTGAAAAGTTGTCAGAGAAGATTGTGGATGCCACTCTTAAATGGGATGCTGACAGGGATGCTGACAAACAAGTTGGAGTCAAAGTCACACTTGTTCCAGAGAATAAGAGGAAGATGGTCAAGATTGACCTTGCATTACCATCCATTTCCAAGGTAAATTTAGCGCACACACAGACACACACTCATGAAAACATGAACACACACATGGCCAAAATAAGAAATACAGTTGAAAAAATAATGCTAGTTCATTGAAATGGATGCAAAAATTGCTGAAGAGATATGCCAGGCATGAAAGACGACCTCTCTAGTGGCTTAGTGGTTGGAGCATCTACCTTGGATGCAGGAGGTCATGAGTTTGAACCCTGGCTGAGTCATACCAAAGATTTATAAAGATTTCACTAGCAGCTGCCTTGCTAGGCATTCAGCATAAAGGGGTTAGTCTTAGGACTGGTCAGACTCGTGTCAGGATAATGACTGGGTGGGACATGATGATACATGTCTGCAGCATTATGCTCCAGTGCTAGACATCATTATAAACTGTCACACTGCAGACATCATAGTGGTATGAATGAAAAATCGTTAAAGCTATATTAAAAATCCAAATCATACACACATATGAATGATAAAAGAAACAAGAAAATAATAAGAATAGTTATATTTTAAGATAGCTTGACATAATCCAATAACACATCGCTAAATTTTGAAGTAGATTATACCATAGATTAAGAATGTGACATTTTCTGTGTAAACCAAATTTACATTTTATGTTTTGCAGTCATATCCTAATGTACGAAATCCTGTTGTCTCAGCTTTAGTTAGGGTCTTGCAATTAGAAATACACTATTGTAAACCCTAGTTATTGTGTAAAAAAAACAAATCATATTTAAAGATTTATGCTGTTTTTTGTTTTAAAGAAAATCTCTGTGAAATCAGAGCTAGTCGTGAGTAATGGACAAGCTGTCTTTGATGGCCTGACAGAACTAAGCTATTCCACTGACCCAGAGAAGACCCTGAGGTTGGTTTACAGGCTTGATGATACTTCATCAGATGGTACCAGCAACTACACATTGAACTTTGTAATGTCTCATCCACAAACAAACACCAACATTAAGCTCACTTCAGCTTTTGGTACTTCATCTGGAAGATGTACAGGCAATGTACAAGTGAAATATCTTATGGATCGTAAAGAAGAGAAGAATTTAGCTCTCAACTGCGAGTACAACAGGCTGAAGAGAGACCTTCAACTTCAGGTAAACTAATTTGCAAATCTCAAAGTTAGAGAAGTTTAGAAAGTCAGTGTATTCACTTGAATGGTTGAGTGTCATTTATGTAGTATTCCTCTGAATGGTTGAGTATCGTTATCTAGTACTCATCTGATTGTTTGAGTGTCATTTATTTAGTACTAATTTGAATGGTTGAGTATTATTTATGTAGTACTCTTGAATGTTTGAATATCATTTTATCTAGTACTCATTGAATGGTTGAGTATCATTTATCTAGTACTCATCTGAATGTTTGAGTATCATTTATCTAGTACTCATCTGACTGTTTGAGTATCATTTATCTAGTACTCATCTGAATGTTTGAGTATCATTTATCTAGTACTCATCTGAATGTTTGAGCATCATTTATCTGGTACTCATTATATGTTGAGTATCATATATCTAGTACTCATCTGAATGTTTGAGCATCATTTAATAATGCATTGCACTATGAAGTAACACTTTTGATGGGCAAGATTATATGTGTATTCAGGTTTGCATCTTGAGCATGGTATCACAGGTTTCCCAGAATTACTTGGTCTTTGTCCGCCAACCTTGACTTCTGTGCATCTCCTGGGTATGTAGTATGTATTTGTTTCAAGAGAAAATACATCTGCCTAGTATTCTTTTTAGTGGACATCTATCCAAGTCTGTGTTGGCCACAACAATGACCAGAATCACTCAAGGCAATACAAAATAGACTTCAGTTCATTTCCATTTCTTGGTAGGATTTACAAAGTAGGTTTGTACAGATATATGCCAACATTTGTCATGGCTGGATAGACGAATTATTTGAAGTTGTGGATTCACCAGTACTCAGGTTTATGTTTGCACATATGTATGGTCATTATTCTGACATAATTAATTACTAAGTACATAAATTATATACCAATGATCTACAAGAAACTAGTGCTCAGGCAGCACATGTGGTTAAGATTTTGGTGGATGGCTGGCATGACAAAATCCCAAACATTTGTCCAGTTTTTATAGACCTAATTTTGAAAAATTATGTTGCACAAAATAAATGCAGAATTTGTTATGAGAAGATAAATATTCCAGAGTATATATAACTTGAAGTATTACAAAACTTATTTACCTATATTTGTGGATGGGTAATTATATTAATGACAGTGATAATGCAATTTTAAAGACATGCAGTGATTCACAATTTTGAAATAAATGCAAGTTATACACAACATCACAGCCTTTTTAAAAACTATGCAAAACCAAATGTTCATGTATGAATACAGGTTTAGTATATAATATCTTTATTGTCTAGTTTGGTTACTAATAAAATAAAGTGAAACTATTGAATACATATAGTACTGAAATTCTTTCCTTGTTGAATTTGTGTGTTTAAAAAGAGTGTTATTTTTTTCTTCAGATTTCATCTCCCTCTGATTCAGTTGGCCTATATGGACAACTGTCTAATGTATCCCCATACAGTCTGATGGTGAAAGCAACAAGGAATGTCAACATTGTCTGGAATGGCAGAGGTACACTTGACATCAATGGAAGAAGTCTGGAAATCTTCTCCAAACCAAAGAATGGTACTGTATCTAAATATGCCAGTAGTTAAAAATTGAATATATATATATATATATATATATATATATATATATATATATATATATATATTGTTGTATTATTGACAGTGTGATTTAAATTTATTTCAAGTGTGTAGGGCAAATAAAGTAATGGGACAATCAAGTTTAGTCAAAGTTTAAATAAATTGCCAAATCCTAATACATTAGGAGAACTACTATTACCTTCAAATCGAGTCCTGCCAGTTCAAATTGCTTAGCTCAAAGATTGAAGCTATTTGCACACCTATGTGAGTGATTTTCTCTTGATCTAAACCTCCTTCCCCACGATGTGATACATAAGACCCAGCTTGCGTCCTTGTATGAATTATCCAGCATTTATATCACTGAGTTCTTTTGGCCATGCTTTTGTGCTTTTAATTAAACTCTTATCTAGTCATTTGGTTTAGAGTTAACATTATTTACTGTTTCTGCTTAAGTTTCATCTTCCATATTGGCTTTGACCATTAAATTTATTCTTGTCAAACTAAAACTTTGACACTCTTTGGACATCTGACTTTATTCTTGTCAGATAAACACTTCGACACCGATTTGACAACTATTACTGTCCTACTAACATTTTTGTTTTAACATATTTAAGCACCACCATATAATTTGTACTAATTCCATTTCCTGTCTGTCTGTTATAGGCAAAGCTGTTCACATAACGGCCACACTTTCCAGTGACACTGCCTTTGAATCTAAGATAGTAACCATACAGGATGGCCAGGAGACCACTGAAGGAGAAATCTCTGCAGATCTACGTTTGAACAGAATTCTCCTTACCAAGCTTAATTGGAGGCCAGAAGTTTTACAGGATTTGATGGTAGGACATTGGTTAATAATGTTGTACCAAATGCATTGAAAGCTTGTTTAACAACAACAGAGGTAATCAGAGCAATATGTTTATTTATATGAGAATATGTATTCGCTTTGTGTGAGTTATTGTTTTGGATTGCTAATTAAAGTTAAGTGCAGTGTGATTGTTAAAAATATGTTGTTGAACTTAAAGGAAGTTTTCATTGGCATTGTCTTTCTTAATTTGTGAAACTTCCATTCTTTTAAATATATGTTCATTTGAAGTAACTTGATATCATCTTTCCACAGGTTGCAGGCTCAAATGCATTCCAGTATTCTGGCAACAACTTCAATGAAGTCTTCCTGGACTCTACGTCTGAGTTGGGTCAGGAGGTGACAGCCAAATACAACAAAATTAGCCAGAGTCTTGATGAGGAGTTATCTTCATTGGTACGAGAGCTTCGAACTGAACTTCAAAAATTCCGTCAACAGCTGGGTAACATGCGGCAAGAGATGAGAAAATTATACCAGGATAATACACTATACTTGAAGGATTTGGGAGAGATCAGTGAGAAAGCTGTTACAGATATTTTGTGAGTATGAATTAAGATCGAATAGAACATTTATTGGTGGTCTTAGAGAGATCAGTTGTTTTTCAACGTCCTAAATGTGTATACTATAAATGTCCTCTAATCCAACTGACAACAGCAAAGATCCTGATCTATGGTAGCAAATGTACCTGCAGATCAGGGTTTGTATTCTTTGTTCTATTGATTACTCCTATTTAACTGCACAGGTCCATATATTCCTTCACATGTGATGGCAGATTTGGGTTTGTCTGTGCAATTTGCTGTTGGACTCTTTCTTATAAGAGAGTGTATATGATAATGTCCTACGTAAAATAGGGTAGATAATTTCTCACTTTTTCGTCAGCAGAACACAGTGGAGAATTTCTCATTCTTACATTATGTTGTCCTCAGTTGAACACAGTAGATAATTTCTCATTCTGAATAATAATAATAAAAATAATAATGAGGACTTTGTATAGTGCAGTAGAGAATTTCTCATTCTTGCACGATGATGCTGTTGTCCCATATTTTACATTACCTGATTCACAGTATCTATCAAACTGATAAACACTTCCTGGGTACCATCAATATATAATTCTTTTCACTGTGATTTTCTCATTGCTACTTTTATAGATCTATTATTTATGTCAATTTACAAACTTTTTTCACTTTGCCAGACTTGTCCATTGTACAGTACAGTGGATGGCAATTGTCTGGTCCATTATACATTGCAGTGCAGTGCAAGGCTATCAACTTGACTATTTGAGCCAATTATGTTAGAACTGACATCTACTTACAAAACATTTTCTCTGAATTCTTCACTTTAAACAGAACCTTGACATTGTTTCTGCCCATGAACAAACTTTCAAAGAGTTGCTTTTGCCCATGAACAAACTTCCAAGAGTTTTGTGTTGTTTGAACAGTAATTAGTATACAAAATATGACATTGAGATTTTGACCCATGTCTTTTATAATGTGAGAAAAAATATTATTTGTTATTTTTGTTTGGTAAGAAACTGCTGCCCATCGATTAGAATATTTACCAGTCTTGTCTTACAATGATGATGTAGGATTATATTAATCCACTAAATCAAAATAAGTAATAATGTTATAGAAAGCATATTTTTTAAAGGACACTACAGTATATTTTCCTGGATAGTGCAGTGGTTATGCACTTTTCCTGCATCTCATTTTGGACCCAGGTTTGATCCCTAAAAATATTAAGTATCACTCATTTAAGGTCAGTGATTATATGTGGTCTGTCTGAGTTCCCATACCTGATGAAGGATGATTTTGTAATAGTTGTGAGAAATTTGTTATTAATTTCCATCAGATAAATTTAAATGTTACAAATCTAAATTTAAGAAAATAATGAAACAATTGATCAATGTTGTATCAACTCGGCTTATGAACAATTGACATGTAATACCATTTTTCTCCAATAAAAAGAACAACTGGGTCAGTGTAATAAATTTATCAATGAAATAAGTTGCGGGTTTTTTATTAGATGAAGACGTCCTTTGTAAATCTTTGCCGGAATTTTGTGACAGTTAGAGGTGGGCTTATCATGGAACAGGTGCTTATCTTTAGATAAATATGGCATACAGCTTTTATAAAATTTGACAGTTTCATGTTTTTTTTTAAAATCCAATTCTCACCATATTTATAAGGTTTATTCTTTTGTCTTCTCCTGATTAGCTGTAAGTGGATGATGGCCGATTGTGAAAACAAACCATTATTGTGCCAGAACTCATTTACTTTTGGTATTTGTCAGGGATTTTTATTTGATTCAAATAAGTGAAAAAGCAAAAAAAATAGCAGTTCTATTTCTGACAGCTTTGGTAATATTTTAATCATCATGTTTTGAGGAGATTTTGGTTAAAGTTTTAGATTTACTTTATCTTGTAAACTCTGGATGGATTTTGTTTATAGTTGGGATAAGTTATTATGAAGCAAAAAATATTCTTCTGTGAAATGCTCTCAGTCTTATCATGAAGTATACACAAGGTAGTCAGTGCTTTCATTGTGAACTCAACATGCAGACCCTGGCCTTGTGATGTATATTTCATATAAAGCTAAAATATACATTGTCTAAAATATCAGTATGGAAAATACATTGATTGCATTAAGTTAATATTCCTTTGTTTCATTTTTTGGTGACAAAAGTTTTGTTACACATTTTTTAATGTGTGCCTCTTTGATAGGCACTTTTTATACTTGGTTTGTTGGTTCATTTAGCATGGAATGAATTTATTACACTGGCCAACTTAATTAGCACTTTTGTGATTCCAAATTCATTATCTAGTTGATGACTAATGTAAGGTCTGACTGAATAAGTCTAATTGCCAGTTGTGTAGCTAGTAGTGTGTTATAATTGCCAATTGTGTAGCCAGTAGTGTGTTATAATTGCCAATTGTGTAGCCAGTAGTGTGTTATAATTGCCAATTGTGTAGCCAGTAGTGTGTTATAATTGCCAATTGTGTAGCCAGTAGTGTGTTATAATTGCCAATTGTGTAGCCAGTAGTGTGTTATAATTGCCAATTGTGTAGCCAGTAGTGTGTTATAATTGCCAATTGTGTAGCCAGGAGTGTGCTATAAGTGCCATCAAAACCAACAGACAGTTGATTAAACAGCAATTTTTCCTCTTTTGCTGAACAAATGTCAGACATACTAACACCAGTTGTATAGCAGACAACTATAACCATGTTACTAATAACGCTACTCAACTATTTAAGACTAGAAGTGATCGTTTCTCACTATCTTGTGGTAGAAAATAAGCCCCCAAAATAATAATAATAATAATAATAATAATAATAATAATAATAATAATAGTAATAATAATAATAATGAGGACTTTGTATAGTGCCTAATCTATAGAAGCTCTAAGCGCTTTATAACATCTATAATGATATGACTATTCTACAGAAAAACATATAACAAAAACCATGAAATTGGAAACCATAAAAAACATGCTGAAAACATATAAGATACGAAAACATTATTAGGTCTCTAATTTTTTCCAGCAGTCGAAAAAGGTGAGTTTTAAGAGCACTCTTAAAAGGGACCATTGTGTCTTTGTGTCTAATTTCAATGGGCATTACTGGGCCTTTGCATTGTTTGTGTTCTGAATTTAACATGGCCACTTACATCAGTTAAAATGACCTTTCAACAATCACAAAATATAAATACATTGGACAGCAGAATACTTGATACCATTGGTTTATAACAATAAGTTTTGCTATTTTTAGGGCCCAGTACAACCAGGCCATGATGAGGGTAAAGTCAAGTTACACGAAATTAGCTCAGCAGGTTGAGGAATGGACCAACAAAATCAAAGACTATCCTATCAGAGAGCGATACGATGAGATGGTAAACAAAATGATTGCTAGTGTTCAGGTACCATTCTTTTATCATTTTTATTATTTTTGTAAAGATTGTGACATACTTATTTTCAAAGAAAACCCAAACTAAAATGGATGATTTTCAGAGAACAATATTAGTATAGAATAAATTTTTTTCCAGGTTGTGACATATTTCACAATGTCCAGAAATTAGATAGAATTTTCCGTTATAGCAATGATTTTCTTTTAAAATTTTTGTTAACTCTTAAATGTGTATTGTTGTTTGGTAAACGTTTGTGAAATTAGAATAAATAACAATTATTAAGCATTAAATTTTTAAATGTTTTATGACAAGCTTGGCACAAAAAGTGTAATTACAAATTGGATCGTGTTGGTGTTAGAAGATTGGCTAGCTGCAAATCAAAATTCTGAATAAAACTTAATTAACAGCTGGTAGTAGATGGAGTTTGGGGATTTGTCAGCTGAACACAAAATTATTAGCAACTCATTTTCCATCAGTTAAACTTCAGTATCTACCTGTCTTGATCTTTTCGTTATTTTCTTATGGAGTTTCTCAGTTTTTAAAAAATGTCCCACTTGATAATTTTGTATGGCTAAACATTTTTTCACTACAGCTCTAATGTAACTGAAAAATATTCTTTACAATGTCAATTTAGTCAAGTTTTATTTTCTTCTAGAGTTTGTCATGCCTGTGAATCATATGTGAGACAAAAGCATCACTGTGTTTTTTTTGTTATTCTTGTCATCATGTCATTAAGAATACTTTTTCTGGCACAATTAAACATAATATGGAAATTATTTTAAATTAGAAAAATAAATATACACGGAAATAAAGCCATAATGTTGATTAAAAGTATTCTTAACAAGATTTGTACAAATAAATTAGGAAATGCAATGAAATGGGGGAATTAAAAGGCTAACATCTTTTTATTTTAATGTCACAGAGTTTGTTTTTGTCTATAAAATTTTAATTTTTAGTTTAAAATATCTGTTAGATGTAACTTCTTCATATCCTAAGAAATGAAATATGTGTTCCAAAGTTGAGGTTATGAGGTTAAATGGATCAATACAATGCTAGAATAAAGCTCTATTGTTATTACTGTTATGGTTTTTAATCTGTCAAATCAGTCTGTTTGGCATTTTGTTGTAGGTGATATTTGTTTGTTTGGCACTGTTGTAGGTGATACCAGTCTGTTTGGCACTGTTTTGTAGGTGATATCAGTCTGTTTGGTGCTGTTTTGTCAGTTATATCAGTCTGTTTGGTGCTGTTTTGTCAGTGATATCAGTCTGTTTGGCACTGTTTTGTAGGTGATATCAGTCTGTTTGGTGCTGTTTTGTCAGTGATATCAGTCTGTTTGGCACTGTTGTAGGTAATATCAGTCTGTTTAGCACTGTTGTTGGTGATATTTGTCTGTTTAGCACTGTTGTAGGTGATGTTAGTCTGTTTAGCACTGTTGTAGGTGATGTTAATCTGTTTAGCACTGTTGTAGGTGATATCAGTCTGTTTGGCGTTGTGTTGAGGTGATATCAGCCTACTTGGCACTATTTCATTGGTACATTTGTTAAACTATAAAATCAGTCTGTTTGGCATAAGTGCACATGTTAAAGAATTATTTAAAAAATGTGCCTGTCATCTGACCTTAGCAGTTGACTTTGAATTCATATAATTTATGAAGTCTATACGTCAGACTTTCACTTTATATTTAATCATAAGCAGTCTTAGTTGTTCTGAAATGAAGCTTTCCAAATATACATTATCTACATTTGATAGGTGTAAAGTAACCTTTATTATTATCAACAGTGGCAGTCGAGGTATCAGGGATAAGAATTTTAAGAATTGTTTGATGATTCTTACTTGTTTTAAAATTTGACATGATAAATATTCTGATCTGTTCAGAATTGATTCTTTTGCTGAGGAAAGGAGTATCGAGGCTTAGTTATAATTATATAATGTAAAAGTTGTTCTTATCCCTAAAATATTTGACCTTGGTGTTTAAAATTAAGTTCTCCTTTTGAGCCATTTTACAATTTTATAAGTTTAGGTACAGGCCCATTGTTCATGTAACTATGCTCTAATTTAAATTTTCGTAAATTACAGTCAGTTAAGTAATTGAAATTTCAATTTGAAATATATTATTAGATAAACGTTTATGTTAATTATATAGTTTTTTTGTAACAATTTAACAAAGGTAAGACCAATAACAGTTTGAGTTTGAATTTTTAAGTTGAGAAATTGCTTGAATGAGTCTGGGTTCTGATTCAATCTTTCAGATGCTGTGACTAAGAATATACATGTATTGGCTGAGATAAAATTACTGTCCAATCAGACAAAGCAATTATGAGTTTAGTCTCAGTTTGAGTAAGAAAATTGTTTCGTAAACTCAGGACTGAAGCTCAAGTTTGAGCTTGAGATTTTGTTTCACCAGTCAGAGACAGCACTACGTTTAAATGGTTATTTCATATTGGGTCATATTGCTTACTTTGTCATAAACTTGAACTCAGTTTTTCTGATCTCTATTGGTTTGGTCTTCAAGTTTTATCTTCTGTGTTGCAGGCAGCTTTACTTACAGCTCGTCAGGAGCTGGACAGGGTTAGAGAGGTGATGCTGGACAACATATCTAAGTACTCTGGACATCTAGACAATCTTAAAGAAGTTATGTTGCAAAAAGTCAAGGAGTCTGTTACAGGTAATACAAATAGATGCAATAAATGCATAAATTGAATGTAGATACAACTGAAAATTGTATATAAATCAGTGAAATATTGATGGATATTACTAATCAGGTGTTATTAATTACATAAATTAGTGTAATTGAATTCAATTCATGTCCATCCTTTCTAACAGTGAAGGGAGGGATTCATGTCCATCCTTTCTGACTGTGAGAGTGGGGGGGACTCATGACCATTCTTGCTGACTATGATGGGGGAATTCAATATATGTCCGTCCTTTCTAACTGTGAGAGGGGGGACTCATGACCATTCTTGCTGACTATGATGGGGGAATTCAATATATGTCCGTCCTTTCTAACTGTGAGAGGGGGGACTCATGACCATTCTTGCTGACTATGAGGGGGGAATTCAATTTATGTCCATCCTTTCTAACTGTGATAGTGGGGGGGGGACTCATGACCATCTTGCTGACTATGAGGGGGGAATTCAATATATGTCCGTCCTTTCTAACAGTGAGGGGGGGGGGGTTACTCATCTCATGACCACTGTTGTGCAGTTATTTGATGTTCATCCCAAGCTTGAAGGTGTTTCTTACCAGTAAAACAAAAATATGTAGTTTGTAACCAAACGCAAGTATGTTTTTGTAACATTACAAACATCTATCAGAGGAAAGGTTGGATTAAATGGAGTCACAACCTATTGTTACCCAAATATTTGAAGTTAGTCAATATTCATTTCTCCACAACATGAAATTGTCCAAATATCTACTAAATTTAATGACCCACCCCTTTAAAAAGCAGTAATCTCCCTTAAACATAATAAATCCCTCTTAAATATAATGAATTCCCCCTTGAATATAAGAAATCCATCTTAAATATAAGAAATCACTCTTAAATATAATGGATTTGTTTTTTAATTTAATAAATCCCCCTTAAATATAATAAATCTTTAGACCACTCAGCCACTTGGAACCTCTATATAGAAAGAGTCAACATTGTAGTGAAAATGAACAATGTGTAAACAGTAAGTGTTATATGATATTTATAAAATAAAATGTAAGTATATTCATATAGAAAAGGTTATATATGTCTGTGTTTTGGAAAATGGTAATTATTTTTCAAATTGTTGATAAGGCTTCACACATTTCATCTTAGACTATTTGGAGTGTGTCATCTCTTCATCAGTTGCTTGACATAATTTGTTTCATATTGTTTTAGGTAATATTTACAGCAATTGGAGGAAACTTAAAAAGTTTTGCCTTACAATGAGACAGGTATAAACAAAACTGCTTGTAGGAGAGGAATAATGATTTTTTTTCTTAATGTTATAATCCATGGTAGACAATAAAATAGCTTCTAAAAGTATATGGTTCCTTGTGACTTTTATGTCCGGTAACTGAAACAAGAGAGGCTAATTGGTGTAAATTGTTTTTTCAGAATTCCTTGATGATCTTGCTTTAACACCATATGTTGAGACGCTTAAGTCAGCCTGGAATGATGCAGTTGCCCAGTACCCTGAATTGACCACTCTTCTTAATCTGGACTTCTCTGAACTGGCCGCTGACCTAAGAGAGACAGTCATTGAGACCATGAACAAGGCCACCTTCGAGGAGGCCATTAACATTCTGCGAGTTAAGACTAAAGGCATTGTTCAAGACTTTTTCAAAGGTGTGCTAGGAGAAAAGACATTCCGTCAACTTCAGAACAATATTGATGAAATTGTACAAAAGGTAGGCTTCATTTGAGAACAATGGTGCAAATTTTTATAAAACATATTGGGAATACAATCTTCAATACATAACATAACAGAGTGCTCATAACTCTTGTGTTTTTATATATTTGCTTGGAAAAAAGACTCTAAAATAGCTGTAATGGACCCTTTCTACATAATATCAATTATAGAGGAAAACAAATTTTCAAGTAAATTATGTTCATTGAGAATACATGCACAATCACATTATATTTTTAGCCTTCATTGCTGCATCTGGAAGATAGCAGGTTAATATTCCTAATGTAAATGTAATTGGGGAACATATTCGAAGGAGAAATTCTTGACTTAATAGATAATAATAAGGGACAATACAAGTTTGCAGCACACTTTGTTTTTCATAAAGCATACTATTATGATGATCATGCTGTTGATTAATGTTGTTGTTGTTGTTCTTTTTTATCTTATTGTTATTGTTATTATTATTGTTTAGGTAATTTCCATATATAAGGATTGGGACTTGGAGAAGAACATTAAACAGTTTTCTGAAATGATCTATGAGGAAGTATACAGCCTGATTCAGGCTGAAATTGAACATCTTCCTGTTGGCATTTTGGAACTTCACAAGTCCAGAGTTATTGTCTTCAATCTGGAAAAAGGAGCAGTAGAATTTGAACTGTACTTACCTGTCCAAGTAGAGAACCTGCAGAGGATTTTGACTTTCAATTTAGATAAGTATGTGGAAAAATTGCTGGCCAAACTGAAACAACTTAAAGAGAAGTACTTCCCGAGAATGGACATCTCAGTCTGGGATCCACTGTATTACTTTATGCCCGTCTCTGGTAACCCTCTGGATTGGATACCTCCATTTGATGGTGAGTCCACTATTACAACGTCTACATGCAGTCCTAATTTGCTAATCGGAAATCATTCAGTTGTCAAATTTTATTATTAATACGAGTGAAATGCAGTATTTCTAATCTCGCCATACAGTGCTTGAAGGTATGTTCCCACAGAAGTTTTACTGGCTACATAAAAAACTAGTATTTATTACCTAGAGTTGTAGATATAATCTGTATTCACTTTCAGGTAGAGAAATTACTTTTGACAAAGCTGTTTTAATTTGCTACCATTTGCTTTTTTCAAAGTTATGTCCCTTGTACTACATTGCCAACACTGTAAAACTTTGGAGTACTATCTGTCACACATATTTCTTACAGCAAAATAGTTTATAAAACATATTTTAAAAAATTTAATTTATTTAAAAATAATTTGATAATCTCAAACTGACCATTTTTTAAAATCTTTTTTTTTCTTTACGAAGCAGCAAGATTGGTATCTAATAATAAGAAACATTTTGTTTCATGTGTTTATATTGCATATATTTCATGTCATGATACAAATAATAATGTAGTTTTATATGCATTTATATTGCATATTTGATGTTGTGATACAAATACTATGGTATGTAGTTTTATATATGGCTTTGCCACTTTTAAACTATATAACCTTCTACCACACAGTGAAATATTTGTAGTTTTAAGAAGGTAAAAAAGCATCTTTTATTTATTTAATTTTATTTTTAGCAAATGTTAAATAGTAACATATTTTTAATAAATCATTTATGTGTCTTATCTAGTAATACAAGTGTTTAATTTTACAACTTTATTGAGTGGAGCAGTTTAAGTTTGATTAGAGAGACAAGACCCTTCATTACTTTGCAGTCTGCATATTTATCAATCAAACCAGCATTTTCATAGCATTTCATTATCTTTGAACTTTTACTGAAACACAATATAAGCTTTTGAAAAGTATATTCAATTTAAAGCTTGCAGCTGTTATGTGCAAACTGTTTTTACCTCAGTCTTGTAGACTTTTCTGTTCCTTCAGTATTATTTATATTTTACTTGTTCTTTGATAAATTTTAAACTCCAAATTTAAGATATTCAGTTTGGAAAAGAGAATGGTAGGTTGAATTGTTGATGAAAAGCTTAATAGCTTTTGTTTGCATATTCTTAGCCTATGCCACAGTTTCTGGAAGGCACCACTTCCGAACATTCGATGGTCGACACTATGACTTTGCTGGAAGATGTAACTACATTTTGGCCCAAGATCGAGTTGACAAGAACTTTACCATCATCCAGAAATTTGATGGTCTACCACGCAGCTTGGAGCGAACCTCTCTGGTTGTGATGACAAATGGAAAGACGGTTGAGATCTATCCCACATACCAGGTGGGTACATGAATCTGCAGAATCAGAAAAATACCTACTTACAATTTTAAAACAGAATAACACATTTCACAAACTATTTACAGGTTGGATGTCTTGCTTTTGAATTTTGTTTTTGTGTTTTACTGCACAGCCACACAAGAAGGTTATTGAGTGCCATGCAAGTAAGAGAGAAGTTCCTTGCACAAAATCACACCATGGTAGGCATGTGAGGTTGATTTGAAAGTAGGATTCAAACCTGAGTCCTACTGGTCATGAATCAAGAAAGTTACCCACTATAACATGAATTAATGTTTGTTTCTGGTCCAAGAAGCCGCATCTAAATACCTGGGTTTCTTTTAAAAATGAGCTGTCCTGATGGTTTGTTGATTGAGTAGTTGCATGCAGTTACATAAAAAGATCAAGATACAAAACACATCACGATCCTCACAAATAAACATCTTTTGGAATATATTGCTGCCAAAAATCTGCTTTGAACATTGATAACATAGTTACTTTTCTCTCTGCATTAGTACATGTGCACATTGACTGGATACTAACTACAGTAGAACCTGTCTTGAAAGACCACCGCTTCTTCCAAACAATAATGGTCTGCCAGGACAGGTGGTCTCATAATATGTTATAACACAATATAATCAATAAATGTGCATGGAGATTCTGGTATCTCAAAATAGGTGGTATGTCATGGCATTGGTCTCTCAAGACAAGAGTTTGCTGTATTTTACCTAATGACAAACTGAAATCCAGTAAAGAAAATGAAGGTTTAAGAACCAGACTATACAAGGTGGTTCAGATGTGGCTCATTGTTATGTACCACAATGTCAGCTATGTCTGCACATTGGGTAATTTTGGTGCAACGATACGCCATTCCAGTAAACATTGGATAATGTGTTTTTGGTCAAATATCCAATTTGAATCATCTTTTTGTTAAGGAAGTGATATTCATGAAGTTTAGAAAAATGTCCCACATTTCTATCTTAGTTGCATATGAAAATGTGATATCTAAATGTTAACATAAAGATTCACTCCATGACCTTATTGAACTTGTAACCCAGAAAATCCTATTTAATATGTATCTTTTAGAATCGTATGATAAATACATTATATAAAAGATGGAAATATATACCTTTATATTGCATTTTAATCCAAGTTTCCAATTTGCAAGAAGCTGTCCCACATGTACAAAATTGTCTGCTATCCAAAATATGAACTTGCCACCCAAACACAATTCTTAAGAAATACCCCGGCATATAGTCTGTTTCTAAATTCTTATGTAATTTTTCCCCTTTAAATGAGAATTTATAAACACATTACATCCTATTCATTGATGGTTCTCTTCAACATAATATCTTTTTCTAATTAAAAAATGTTGAACTTTACTAATATTTTTACAGGATCAGTTTAGTTTGCTTAACATCTGTTCCCATATATTGGCACTTTTATGTTGAATGTTGTAAAACCAATTATAAACCTGTCCTTATTGCTCAACTGAAACACTGACAGAAACAGTCCAAGGTCATCTATTTCATTTCCATGGCTTGATTAATAAACATTACATCTTTTCAAAGCTGGTCACGAAAACACAGTGGTGGTATTCAAATAATATTTGGAACAGAATATTCCTGTGACAATTGCCTGTTTTAAAATAGTAAGCATTGCTGTATTTTATTTTTATCAATTGATTGTGAATTTGGTAAATGCAATTTGCTTCAATATCTGTTACGGAAACCTATGGTGTATAGAAATGACAGACAGCTTTGTAATTATTATATTATGTGGTTGTGTGCTACCTGTAACATATTCAGCCATATGATCTATGTCTTCAGGTGAAGAATTCCAGACATTGTCCTCCTGGTTATAATGTCATATCATACATTATGCACTAAAGCCATTGTAGAAAAAAATTCAGTAAATGCAGTAAAAATTGAGTGATGCAGTCATCAAAGTATGTTGTTTTCTCCAGGTATCAGTTTAAACCAAATTTACAGTACAGAAAGGGAGGTAATCTACTGAGGAATTTGAATGTTTTTTTTTTCTCCAGGTATCATTTTGCCACCAAATTTATAGGGGGTTTCACGGTTACTAGCTCACCAGAGGGCGTATCGGCGCAGCTCACTTCCGGATAGTTCAATAATTAGAGATGGCAGAAGTAGATCAAGAAAATTTGACAAACCGCTCATATTTTGCAAACAGGATCGATATCTCACTATCTTAAAATGAAATTCTATCAATATTTGATAAATTGTTGTTACATCTTTATTTTTTTTTCACTAACTTGCGCTGCAGCCAGCTTTTAAATAAATGGTTTTTGCCCGTTACAGATCTTCATTATCTTTCCAGTACTACATTATGTACTAGTTTGTGTTATTTGATTGTGCAAAAGTGTATCGCTGCGTAAAAAGTTCTTGCAATTTATCTCGCTTAAGGAATATTGAAAAGATGTTTATTTTTTTACAGTTTTAATCATAGCAGTAAATTTATGTTGAACGACAACAAAAAAGTTCTAACTTTTTAAAGTCCTTTTATTATTGATTTAGACTGTTGCATTTCTATTAATGTTAATTATATTTTAAATGAAATAACTTGAGTTTCTTTCAAAATGCACAAATGTCGTCCGTGCTTGAACAGACAGGCGCACGTACGAGTCTCCTTGATGATTATTCTAATTTTATTTCCTGGAACGGATGGAACTTTTAGAGTATATAATGTGGAGAAATATCTATGTTAGACCCACTATGCATGTAAAGGACATTTGTGGTTCTCACCTATCTGTCTGTCTTTCTGTATGTGTGTCTATCACATTTCATCTGGTGCATTGGGTATGTATATCCTCGAATGAATGTGTTTGCATACGTATATTACATAAACGTACTTCAGGTGAAAAATGAGTATAATTTGATACTAAGAAAGAAGGAGTGACCGATAGAAAAAACAAACAAAGATGAATATCTGTGAGTATTTATTTATTATTGACTTGTAGTGCTTTTTCTTACAAGCAGTGTCATTTTTTAAAATAATACTGTTTGCAATTTTACATCCGGTCACGTGGATTAATATTGAACCAAAGTAGTAGGACGAAATCTATGAAATAATAGTATTTTTAAAACTTACATCCTTTATGCAAGGAAAGTTAAACAGAATTAAGCTAATTTTAATAAGGCTGATCTAAATGAATTTGCAGGTGTCAATCTAAAATCTTGTTAAAGACCCTAGCAGATTTGAAAGTTATTGCATGTACCGTCCGATACTTGATGTTCAAAATTCTAAACGAAAATGAAACAAGATAAAAGATCATTAATCTGAAAATTGTATAATTTGTACACCCAAATATGAAACAATATTCCATCAGCATTAATTACACTCCTTTATCGATAGCTAATGTAATTATTGCTTTGTCAAATTCATCTGAATACAATAATATACTGTTCCATTTTTAAAATTTAAAAAAAACAACAACAACGTTTCTGATTTAAAATATTTAGCATTACATATCAGCTGCTGGATTCGTATTATAATTTTCTTATCGAACTTGTGTAATAACGTTCTTAACTCGTGTTATAAACGAACTATTAGCCTTGCGAAAGTAACGGAGAAAGAAGGATATATCAACATATCAAAAATGTTGTTGAGATTATTTTTCTTTAAAGTTATGTAGCTAGAAAGGTGCAAGAAATGTTTAAAATTGGAGAGCAAGGTGAAATGTTCCTACAAATGTGTCTGAAAGTATGGATAGTGAATCTATATTATCAGGTATAATATAAATATGGACAGTGTATTTAATTTAATTAATTTACATTCTTAAAGTATGGAAAGGAAATATTTAATTATCTGATATAATGTAAGTATGGACACTGAATCTAATTATCTGATTTACTGTCTATAATTATTCTCCTAGTATGAACAAAATAAATATATAATTGATTCATTGGTTTTCCTTTGTTAACTTTATGTTTCGCTAATCAAGTGAAGAACAGTGAACTATCCGGAACTGGAGATTTTTTTGTGGGCATGCGCATTGAAGCTAAGGGAGGTAAATTTAGGCGCTACGATCAGTAACTCTGTTGTAACCGTGAAACCCCCTATAGTGTTGTGGCAGCAGTGTTGTTCCAAAAAGGGGGGTAATCTACTTAGTATTTTGAATATGTTTTTTTTTCTCAAGCATATTGTTTGTTTTGGATGTGAATGGCATGACACAGGTATCCCTTTTCTGGCAGAAGCCTTTGGTGTTGACATCAGCAGTGTTAAGACCATGTAAAAATGTTGTCATCTTGAGTTGTTGTGTTCAAATGAAACAGTGTTATAACATTATTGTATGCAGAGATGCCATCCACTCATTATATTACTGAATTTCATTTTCAGATTCCACCCATTCCTTGTGGGACACAATTCTTAATGGCAGGTTTTTATAAGGATACAGGTATAATGGTATAAAGAAAATTATTGCAGCATCAAAACTTAGCGGAAATGCCACAGCCTTTTTCTTCAAACTATTATATCAGAATGATAGAATATTACACTCACTTCATGGTTTCGGCTTAAAAGCAGACTGCACTCTGGAGTGAACCAGATAAAATAATCAAAGGAGCAATAAAGAAGAGATATTCATGCAGAAGTTTTTTTTTTCATCATTATTTACAGCTATTTATGATTTAGGGATTGGCGGACTTGAAACTTAATATGACAAATGCACTGGCACATGATTGAATGTTACTGAGAAAGTTTGTTCCATTTATAAGACTGCACACAGTCAGGAACATTTATGCTAAGATTCTGATTGGCATGTTGATGGTTTGATATTTCTGCCATATGCGTAACATTTGTACCCTAATGTACTTCATACAGTACAAATTATGTCTATGTGTCAGACACCTGTCAATGAACTGTTTTAATTCAAAATGCTCTGTTCTGTTGAACACTTGTTCTGTCAATGAGCTGCTTTAATTCAAAATGCTCTGTTCTTTGGAACACCTATTCTGTGAATCTTATGATAGTCTCCATCAAACATGCCGATTCTTTTTTAGCACAGATAGGAAATGAGGAAAGAATTTTTTTTATGTTAAACTGAGTCGTGTTTCACTATTTTTTTTACTGCTCTGGTGGCCTAGTGGTTAGAGCGTCTGCCACAGAAGCGGAGGTTTTGGGTTTGATCCCCAGCCGCATCATACCAAAGACATACAAAAATTGTACTTACAGTTACTTTGCTTGGTGCTCAGCATTAAGAGGTTAGTGTTGGACTGGTCGGCCTGGTGTCAGGATAATGTGACTGAATTGGGCATCATGCTACATGTCTGTGGCATGATGCCCCAGTGCTAGACATCACTATAAACTGCATCATTGCAGATATCATAGCGATATGACTGAAAAATTGTTAAAGCTACATTATTAATCCTAATCAAACAAACAAACAAATTTATTTCACAGGTTTTGTTTTCTCCATAGGTAACCATCGATGCACAGCCAACAGATCTTCCATATCGATATGAAAAACTGGTCATCAAGCGCATTGGTAACAGCATCCATCTTGACAATGGCAAGGGTTTGAAACTGATTTCTGACATTGACAACAATTTCCTTTTCATTGGAATTAGTGGCTGGTACTTCAACAAGGTCCGAGGCCTGCTTGGAACATACAACAATGAGCCGTATGATGATATTATGACTGTAAAAGGGGATGTTGCCAGTGACATAGAAACTATGGTTGCATCATGGGAAGTGGCCAGGACATGTAGAACAAATCAAAATTTTGCTGACTCACGTGAATCCACACCAAACCAGGATGAATGTTCTGCCATGTTTGATTCTTCCAGCTCTAACTTGAGACCTTGCTTCAGACAGGTAAGCAGTGAAGTATCTAACTATCTATTTTAAATGTTTTGATTTTTTTATGTGACAAATTGATTTGGTGACTAATTTGGTGAATCATAGCCAACCTTCTTGATGTTTTTCAGTTTAGTTGTTTTTCTCCTTTTACAGGTCATATTTATCCCAGATATTAAATTAAGAAAACTGATAAAGGAAATGATGATAGTAAATATTTGTAAAACAAAATCTAAGTAAGTATTTCTTTCTTAGCACACCATAATGTTTATACTGACATTTACCAAACAATTTGATATTCATCAGGTCAGATCCCAAATCTTTTTTCTTCACTTTCATCTACAAGTTTCTAACCTTGTCCAATGGCATTCAGTTGAAGTTCAGCATCTGTCCTTCAGCCAGTCAGTGTCTATACACACAATTATGGACACTCTAGCATTTACATCTTGTAATAACTATAATCAAGTTTACTCCAAAACATTATTTAAACAAAGATTTTGAAGAAGTGAATATTGAGAATATTTACACAGGTTTTCATGGAGTTATGACCCTTGATCAAATTAGGTTATTTCCACTGGATAATTTGGAAGCATTTTTGAGTTTAAATTTTTAGTTTAAATTCAGCTGGGTTTTCTCCAAAGCCTAATATTAACAATGTATGAGGCCAGTCATTATCATATTGTTATTCTGCATTTTACAAAATGATTGCCTTGTATTGCTTATAGTAGGTATGTTTGTATTTTGTAAGCACTGTTGTAGTCATGTTTTATATTTGATTTCAGTCCAATTTACAGCTGAGTTGAGGTTCATATTTATTAGGTCTCTGATGTGTTTGAGATTAAGATAGTGTTGTTTTGTCTTTACAGAGTTATGTCCTCAGTTGGTGTGTAAGACTTGCATTAACAATTTTTATCTTGATGTAAATTCAGTTTGCCATTTAGACAGGATCTCAAATTAATTGGATGATCAGTATATTTTTTACTGTATTTTTTTAAAGACATATGACCATTGATTATTGTAGAATAGACATCATATTGACATATTGTAGAATAGACATTGTAATGACTTTCAGTTTAGGTTATTTAAAAATATATATCAGGGGCCCCGAGTGGCCGAGTGGTCTAAAGTGCTTTCCGTTACGGATGACTGCTGTCTCACCTCTGTCTGCGTGGGTTTGTGTCTAAGATACGGCTAATGTAGTTATGTGAGAAAACTTGCGAGTAGCTTCTTGTGGGTTGGTTGTTCTTTCCGGAGATTTTCCCAGGTTTATCTTCCACCAATAATACTGGCCACCATGTATAGCCTATCGTGTGCTGAAAAATGGTGTTACACCCTAAAACAATAAAAAAAAAATACAAATATATATCCTAATAACTTGTAGAGTAGGTGAGTTTTAATCATGTTTACATTGAGGCTTTCTGTTAGCAAAGTCATGGATGAGTTACAGGTAAATTATTAAGAAAATGTTTGACCTTGTTTGACTTCACATATATAATGCATCAAATTCACACTTCAGCCGTCTTGTGATGGTGAACAAATCAATGACACATTTTCTGCAATGTAAAAGTCTGAATCTGTATTAATGATAGTACACGGAAATTTTAGATAATTATGATTCACAAGAAAACATTCTAATTAAAAATTGTTTTTTTAAGCCTCACTACTAAATAAACAAATAACATTTTTTCAAATACTAAGATTTACCAACTGATATCTAATATCAAAACAGTTTTTAGATTGGTGGAAACTGAATTAATTAGATTCATTTATATGTTTAATCTTTATATTTAAGGTGGCCCCTGAGGAGTCAATGAAGAGATGTATGTACAACTCTGAAAGCCGGTGTGACATAGCAGCCCTCTACATCCAAACTTGCAGAGAGAAGGGTGTCATTCTACGCCTACCAACACAGTGTGGTATGTAACATATTTATCTTTCTTTAATGTAATCTAAACTGTAAACTACATAGACCCAGATCTACTGGAATACTTTATTTAATTGATGTAGATTTATTCATGTCTACTTTTGGGGGACTTGGCCGTCAGCCTGAGACTTTCATACACCATATCAAATTAGTTCCATTCCTTGGCTAGGAACTGGAAGTTGATCACAGCAGTAACCTGAGTTGATGGATGTAAGGATCTGTTTTGTTGTGTAATGGTAAAAAAATCTTAATTACTGTTTGTCTGAGCTTTATCTTCTGGCATATATCTGTAATGAAAGCTCAAGGTCTCTGATGTTTTGTGCTGTGTGTTTTATATATAGGTATATATATCAACATTTCTAGTCCACCAACCTGCAACTTTGAAGATAGATCTTTGAAATATATCAGTAAGTGTGCACAAATGTACTAGAATTTCAATTCATTCCTCTTAAGCAGGATTGGATATGCATATTGTACTAGAACTTCAGTTCATTCCAATGAAGTATATTTGGATATGCATAGCGTACATATGTTTTAGGAGAATGAAGAATTCTAGTGATCACATAATTCTAATGAATTATGCATTGAGAAAGCAAGTAAATAGATAGCATCCATCAATGAATGCATGATATAAATTATTGATGGGTACACATTGCATGTTCAACCAAATTAAAGTGTCGGATAAACTTATATTTGTCCAATATACTTTGGTGGTCCAACTGCATCTTATTTTTAATAAAATTCATTTGTGTCAATCAATGTCTTAAAATTTAAATTTTAACTTTATCTTTTTTTACACTGTTTGTAAACTACTAAAAACTGTATTAAATATCTAACAATGTTAACAGGAATACAGTTTCAATTAATGTGCCATTGCATTTTTCCAGTGACTTGTTCCGATGAGTCAAAGAAGGTTTATCAGGAAGGAGAGACAAGGATGTACATGTCCAACCAACCAGACTATCCCCAAACCAAGAGCTCAAGTGACATTGTGTTCATTGTGGAGGACAGGGATTGCAACAGAAGAGCTGCTGCTGAGCTCCGAAACATGGTCTGGGAGGTGGATCAGGCACTGCTCAAGAAGGGTAAGTAATTTCTCTTTATAGTAATATATTTGAGCATATGTTTTTAATATCAGATTTGGGTGTATATTTCTCATTAGAGTATCAGATTTGGGTATATGTTTTTCATAGTATCACATTTGGGTAAATATTTATGCACTGAGTTATTCTTTCAAATGAAAACAATCTACCTCCATTTGTTTTCCTGCATTAGCAGCCAGTGAGAATTTTGTTATCTATCCAGTGGTGGTAACAGTAATGCAATGTTTGCATAAATGGCAAGAACTTGATTTTAATTGAGTTTTTACATTAGGCATATCCTGTGAAGTTAAATTCAAGATACAGTACATTCTGATCCTTTTTGACTTCTTTATTATTTTGATCAAATGTGAATTATATATTATTTTGCAGGTTTCTCTGAGAATTGCTATGGTTTGATTGGGTTTACAGCTGGTAACTATTTCCATCACACAATGGAAGGACAGCTTTTCAATGTGGCCAGTAAATTTGCCATGGGTTTGGAGAGTCTGAGGTTTGAGAATTCCAGTCAGGGACAGATGAATCCAGTTGTTGCTGTGAAGATGGCATCAGAAATGCCTTTCCGAAATGGTGTCTTCAAGTCTTTAGTTCTCCTGACCTGTGCCCCATGTTCAGAGTCCAACAGTGAACTATATGATGCTGTTAGACAGGCTTTGGATGATCAAGACATCAGTATGTTTGTCTTAAGACAGAGTGCCTTCCAGCTTCTCAACAACAGAAACCCAACTGACAAAATCTATGGTAATGTTATGCTACATATCTTACTTATATGGTAAATTTCATGTCCAACTGCTAAATCATTCTCTTAAATTTAAGAATTTGTGTTTGTTTTATTTTTACAAAATATTAATTGGTAAGTATTTTTCATACATGTATGAATTTCAGACTTAAACTTCATTTTGTCTCACATTTAAATGCTAAATTAAGAAATAAAAGTTCAGTAATAAATATTACAAGCACTTGGCCCTGGTATGAATGAGATAATTATCTCTATCCTCATCATACTCAACACAGTACAGTTCTTTACTAGACTGCTTACTATTTTACTAAAAGTACCACAGATAATTGACGCAAGCTTGATACTAATATGGGTCTAAGCATTGTAAATGGTAAATTAATGGTAAATTAATAAGATGTGGGGCTCCGAGTGACCGAGTGGTCTAAAGCGCAGTCTGATATGGATCACTGCCGTCTCACCTCTGTCTGCATGGGTTTGAGTCTCGGATTCGTCCAATGTAGGTATGTCAGAAAGCTTGCCAGAAGCTTCTTATGGGTCAGTGGTTCTTTCCGGAGATTTTCCGGGTTCTTCCTCCACCATTAATACTGGCCGCCATGCATAGCCTATGTTGTGCTGAAAATGGTGTTAAACCATAAAAACAAAACAAACATACCATAAGCCATGGATCCTTAGATAAATACAGCAGACAAGGTTTGTTCCTCAAGACATGGCAGTTGAACACATAGCTTTTGATTTCTTAGTTGTTTTCTCATTTACAATGCACATCTCATTTAATCTTGATTTCATAATTTTTTTTTTAATGAGCTATTACACAATTTTACATACATCAGATGTTAAGATACATAATGTGGTAATTGTATAAGTTTCATCTTTTGAAACATTGTTATATTTGCCACAGATCACCAATATTTTAAGGACTGTGCAGCTTTATTGTCATGACAAATTAAATATTCCTGCAGATATTTATACATCTTATTTCTTTTCATAAGAAAAATATTTATAACGTGCATTTGATAGAAGAAATCCAACAGTCAGTTTCCTCTAAGTTTCATGCTAAATAATCCAATTTGGTCAAACCTCCTTTCTGGGGATTTTCCAGGTTCTTCCTCCACCATTAATACTGGCCGCCATGTATAGCCTATAGTGTGCTGAAAAATGGCGTTAAACCATAAAAAAAAATAATAAAAAAACAACATTTCACGGAAGTACTCTTGACTGCAGTTGTTTTCTGTTTAAAGTTTCATGTTTGAGGTGGAGGAAAACCAAAGCACCCTATAGTATTTACAAGCCTTAGACTTAGTTGTGTCAGCACTATAGACAGTATATTTCATGCAATATTGTACCAACCTTTTTATACGTCTACAATTGTTTTCTCTAGGCTTGGATGAGAACAATGTATTCACTGCAAGACCATCCTCCAAAAGTGAAGATGATGACCTACTGGAAGGCATCCAAATTCCTGATGACCAGTGTGCAAACCTAGCCATTGATTATGAAGGGGCCGTATTTGATGCCAGCCATCTGATTGATGGAAACCGACGACATCAGAGAACCTTCCTGCAGTTATTGGGAGAGAAAGTCAGTGATAAAGCAGAGAAACCTGAATGCCAGATCTGCAGATGTGAGCTGGACATGTATGGATTTGCTAAATCTGTGTGCCAGACCTGTGATTCAGATACTTCAGAGCCTGCGGTAAGCCTTGATAGCTTAATTAAGTTAAATTATTGTGCATTTTATGTTTGTCTATGCGATGATGGCTATATGATAAATTACCAAAGTACTGTTATATATTACTGTATTTAATCATTTTTCCATCAAACAAATTACCATCACAGTAACATTAGGAAATTACTTTCAGCTACTTTTGAATACAACCCGCTAGAAACATGAAAATGTTTAACTGTCTCAGCATCACTTATTTCAAAGGGAAATAACTCATATAAATTAATTCCCCTTGTTCAGCCTCAGTCATGATCATGCAACTTTTGCTTGATTCACATGGGAAACTGTTGAACATAAAGCAATAGCCAGGTGCTGCATCCCACATGGATTGCCTTTGCCTTCCTTTCCATGTGTGTAAATGCATTATCTTTTGATGTACTTGATAGCGATCCCTCCCATTACATTAAAGTAACCTTATGTTACTATTCGAACATAATGTTTTTGTGCTGTTTATAGTGGTAATCAATAAAAGGTTTGATTAATCTTAAATATTGCCTTATTTGTATCAATCATTTTTCCAGTCTGCAGGGCAAGTTGAGTGTTTTATTATATATTACTTAATAGTGATGTATTTCTTCAATAAGTGACTTAAAATTCTGCCTAATTTTTTGCACATGTCCTTAAGTCATTTTTGTTCCTCATAGACTGATAGAAAAGTGCCAGTGAGGTAAAATCTTAAGAGAACATAAACTTGCATTGCTGGTCATCAGATAAAAAGTAGATACATTTAGACATTTTTGAAGGAAAACCATGCAGAGCTGCTCAATAATATGGAATAAATGTAAACATAAAGTATTTCTTTCTTTGGAATAGCATTATTGTGATACGATTACATATGAGAAAATCTGGAGAACAAAAATAATGCATGTGGATAAGCATTATCTGTTTTTAACAGGTGCCTTTTTAAAGAAAAGTCAGTTTATTAGATAAATTCTTATTCTTCAAAGCACAAACCTATAATTTACTGGTTTAACATTTATTGTCACTGTTTGCAAATTGTGAATTGTGTATTTAATTAATTCAAGTGTAGATCACAGACTTAACTAAGTTATACTGCTTAAAACAAAGATAGTTAAAAATGAGAAAATGAGGTCCTGGGATAGTTCCAACAGATAAATAAGCACCACATAACGATTCATTTCAGAGATAAAGGTGTATGTGTGTGCGTGTGTGTGTGTGTATGGAGGGGGGGGGGGGCAGAAAATGGATTTTTTAAAATGAATTTATTAAAAACTATGTTGGTAATTGGCATTTGCATGGATTTTTTTGATGTACAAAATTGACAAAATATGCAAAACTTTGATCAATGAAGATGTTTTACATCCCATTAGCATAGATCATTTTTGAGAAGTTGCCGATAATTGTCTGGAATAGACTTTGTACGTGGTAGTATTCTTTCAAATTACAATTAAAAATAGAGCTGAATAAAGTGACAAAACATATTTTGACAAAGTTGAATGTCCTTTTAAAAGTTGAATGCGAAATAAAACCCTTTTTGACAAGAAAATATGTCTTGTATTCTTTAAAAAACAAGACTGTTGGTGTGCTTTTAATCTAGCATGATTGTGTTATTGGGATATTAGTGTAATTAATCTCTATTAATTTTGGGAATTGATTCTTAAAACCATAAGTTTATTATTCTTTTCTGGAAAATATTTGTGCTTAATAAATTGTTTATTAAGTTTTTACAAGCTTGTTATTTTTACTCTTTCTATGTTACTGTTTATTTGAGCCTAAGCACGTAACAGTTGTATAGTATTATTTTTACTGTAACATATAATTATTCAGTATTATCAGTGTAATTAATAATACAGTATTGTATAGTATTATTTTTACTGTAACATATAATTATTCAGTATTATCAGTGTAATTAATAATACAGTATTGTATAGTTTATTTTTACTGTACCATATAATTATTCAGTATTATCAGTGTAATTAATCATACAGTATTGTAATAGTATTATTTTTACTGTAACATATAATTATTAACAACTAGATTCCACTGTCTTATCATTGGACAATTAAATGTATACAAGTATTACTATTATATAAATCATATCGTATTGTATAATATTAAATTATACTATATATTAAAATTACTGTAACAACTTGGTACTGTTTTTCAACAAGATTGATGTAATTCAAAGTGGTGGCTCACATTAATCTTCATAAATAATAATATTTATTGGAGAGCTTTCAAACTCAGTCCACTAATTTACTTCATCAGCTATGTTAAAAATCATGGTAACATACGTACATTTGATCAGTTATACATTTAAAGATTTATTGTTTCTTCCATTTTATCTAATGAAGACAGTTGATACATTTGTTAATTATGTACATTTGTTTTATTCCAGCACATTGCCCCAGGTTTCTTTACCGATTTCATTGAGGGTCATGAAGAATTTAAAACACAACTGAAGGTAAATTGACTTATATAATGCAGCTTTATTTTATTTTCTTAACCCATGATTGTTTGATTGATTGATTAGTTAGTTACTTGATTGACTGATGCTAATACCATGCATTATAATATATTGATATGGTTTTATACCTAGATTTATGAAGTTGTCACATACATGGCATATTATATTGATGTGGTTAAACACCTAGGTGCATGAAGTTATCACATACATGGCATATCATATTGATGCGGTTAAACACCTAGGTGCATGAAGTTATCACATACATGGCATATTATTTTTATGTGGTTTAAAACAGGTGCATGAAGTTATCACATACATTGTAGCAAAGTATTAGTAGTTATCATATACAGTATAAATTTTTTGTAATAAGTTTACATAGAAAATTGTTATATGCTGTTATATTAATGAATGGACTGGATGTTACTTTGAATGTTTTTTTTTTCTTCTTCAGTTCAAAAGTACATCATGAAATATGACTGACCTAAATGTACATCAGGACTTGGCCAACTGAAATATGCATCAGGACTGACATATAAATCAGGGCATGACTGACAAATATACACCATGACACATGACTGACAAATTTGTGTCAGGACATGACTGAATATACATCATGACACATGATACATGACTAACAAACATACATCAGGGCATGACTGACTGAAACATACACCACAACCATTGACTGACAAATATACACCATGACACGTGACTAACAAATATACACCATGACATATGACTGAAAAATATGAATAAGGGTATGACTGACCGAATACACTTCATGACACATGAGTAACAAATATACATAAGGGCATGACCAACTGAAATATCCACCATGACACGTGACTGACAAATATACATAAGGATATGACTGACTGAATACACTTCATGACATTACTGAAACATAGCAATGTTTTTCATTTCATGTCTTTAACAAAATCCTAACAATCTCTCAGGATTTGTAACCTCTGGAACTTGTTTTTCTTCATATAAGCTTTATAATACAAAGAGCAATATAATTCAGTGCAAATTACCTAACTGAATGTTAATTTTTATATTTTCTTTACAGGAATTTATAACTGGAATCTATTCCAAGTGATGTAACCTTGAGTAATGAAGAAAACTATGTTGATTCTCTGAATTCTTGTACAGATTGTGCAACAAGAAAACCTCCTTTGATATTATTCAGCTTTTGATTGAAAATCCTGATTATCAATAATTTTTCATTCTCTATCACAAAAACTACATAACTATTTATCCGTCTATTTATTATCCATTTCCATTTTCCTCCAGTTTTCATTTTTTGCCAATAATGAACGGATAAATCTAATTTCTGTTGTGCTCTTGATATAACTTTTGACTATAAATATGTTTTTGAATTAAACGTTCAACTTCTAATAGATGGTCAAATATGAACAAAACAATCAGGTTTTGATGCATTACATAGAAAGACATGATAATTATTTTCTAGTTATCTTTTGTTATATATTGCTGTAGCATATATACGATATAAAATGTAAACGATGTGAAACTATATATATTTTATTGTCATTTATAATTTAGGATTTATATATAATTCAAGATACAAAGCAACATTTATCTTCTTTTTTCAATCTAAGGCATCCAAAAATGATCAGTATTCACTACTCATAAATGCTACTAGAGTTTTTAAAAATAGACTGAAAATGTTTGTTAAGAATTTCCAGACCAGCTTTGTAAAAATGAATACATATGAATTTTTAGTATCTTAGTTCAAGTATATTCCCTAGTTACATTGTTTGACATGTATTATGATAATTGTGTAGACTTAGCATATTAAAGTTTGTTAAATAGTGATGAATTTTGCAAAGGGCATAACTTTATGTTATGATTATGTGATTTCCTTATTTGCGTGTTTGATTTATCATTTTCATTCCATTTTGTGTGATGAGATTAGAGTAAATAAAATACTAATGAACTTTTAGTCTCTTTTTTGTTTAACAGCATTCATTAATTTTCTGTTCAAGTATTATGCAGCCTATAGTGAAGAAGCATTCCCTGTTAAAAAAAGATTTTTTGTCAATTTAAATGTCTTACCTGCAACAAATATTGCAAAGAATGGTTCATTGAAGTGTTGTTTCATCTCTCTGTCCATCATGTGTCGACGTTAGGTTATTATTTTTGTTAAACAGCTATATTATTAGATTTGTGAGCAGCTGCATTGTAGAGAACAATCCTCTCAAGCAGTGAAAGGAAATTGAACTCAAAGGTTAAGGTTACATATGTAAATAGTTTACTTTTACATGCTTGATATGTAGTTTTCGTATAGAGTGAGATACATAGTAATCCTTTTGTCCAGCCATTAGCTTTTTTTTCTCCATCCATTATTTATATTTGGCACTCATTAGCACAACTGGTCTTGCAGTATTGATGGATCACTGAAACTGGGTACTCATTATGGTCATCATAATCTGTTGGCAATTAATTGTAATTATGTTTGAAAGAGTTATGTCCCCTATTTAAACAGCTACATCCTCATGGGATCGGAATAGAATGAGGGAGTGTTTGGACGTGTATTTTAATAAGGTATTTGCTCTCCATTTATATTGCTTACTTTTGGATTTTCTATATTTGAAATGGATGAATTGTTATCTGACACTGCAAAGAAGCTTATTATAGGATATAAAATATTACCAGGTGTTTGGGAGTCAAAAATTCAAAGTCAAGGGTACAGTATTTGGTAAGATTTACTTGTTTTGAAAAAGATCAAGAAAGAAACTTGTTTAATTATAGATGGACATTTTATGTGATGCATCATTGTAAACAGTATCTTTTGGGATGTCAATAAAAAGTTCAAAGTTCAAAAGTCACATGGTAATTTTTTTTTAAAACCCACATTTTGAAAAACTGGACACAGCAGTCAATTTAAACTCATTATTAACAGCTTGTTAAGGTTTGTTAACACTATTTTCATTTTTAAATAAAGATCCTGAATCCTAGATAGGGGGCCCCGTGTGGCCGAGTGGTCTAAAGCGCTGTCTGTTGCGGACCACTGCCATCTCACCCCTGCGTGGGTTCGAGTCTCGGATTCGGCTAATGTGGGTATGTGAGAAAGCTTGCCAGTAGCTTCTTGTGGGTTGGTGGTTCTTTCTGGGATTTTCCAGGTTCTTGCTACATGAATAATATTGGCTGCCATGTATAGCCTATATTGTGCTGAAAAATAGCATTAAACCCTAAAAACAAAAGCAAACAAAATCCTAGATAGATTCCCATTGTTCTTGCCATGAAACATGAAGAATAGATTTTATATGACATACTGACTTGCCAATTTTACCATGTGGACATGATGAAGATTTTATATGACATACTGACTTGCCAATTTTACCATGTGGACATGATGAAGATTTTATATGACATACTCACTTGCCAATTTTACCATGTATACATGATGCAGATTTTATATGACATACTCACTTGCCAATTTTACCATGTGGACATGATGAAAATTTTATATGGCATACTCACTTGCCAATTTTATCATGTGGACATGATGAAGATTTTATATGGCATACTCACTTGCAAATTTTACCATGTGGACATGATGAAAATTTTATATGGCATACTCACTTGCCAATTTTATCATGTGGACATGATGAAGATTTTATATGACATACTCACTTGCCAATTTTACCATGTGGACATGATGAAGATTTTATTTGACATACTGACTTGCCAATTTTACCATGTGGACATGATGAAGATTTAATATGACATACTCACTTGCCAATTTTACCATGTATACATGATGCAGATTTTATATGACATACTCACTTGCCAATTTTACCATGTGGACATGATGAAAATTTTAAATGGCATACTCACTTGCCAATTTTATCATGTGGACATGATGAAGATTTTATATGGCATACTCACTTGCCAATTTTACCATGTGGACATGATGAAGATTTTATATGACATACTCACTTGCCAATTTTACCATGTGGACATGATGAAGATTTTATTTGACATACTGACTTGCCAATTTTACCATGTGGACATGATGAAGATTTTATATGACATACTCACTTGCCAATTTTACCATGTATACATGATGCAGATTTTATATGACATACTCACTTGCCAATTTTACCATGTGGACATGATGACAATTTTATATGGCATACTCACTTCCCAATTTTATCATGTGGACATGATGAAGATTTTATATGACATACTGACTTGCCAATTTTATCATGTGGACATGATGAAGATTTTATATGACATACTCACTTGCCAATTTTACCATGTATACATGATGCAGATTTTATATGACATACTCACTTGCCAATTTTACCATGTGGACATGATGAAAATTTTATATGGCATACTCACTTCCCAATTTTACCATGTGGACATGATGAAGATTTTATTTGACATACTGACTTGCCAATTTTACCATGTGGACATGATGAAGATTTTATATGGCATACTCACTTGCCATTTTTACCATGTGGACATGATGAAAATTTTATATGGCATACTCACTTGCAAATTTTATCATGTGGACATGATGAAGATTTTATATGACATACTCACTTGCCAATTTTACCATGTGGACATGATGAAGATTTTAGATGACAGACTCACTTGCCAATTTTATCATGTGGACAAGGTTGCAGTCAGAGAAAATCTGTAATTAATGTTTTGGTTTAATTTATTTTCAAATTCCCTTGATAGGTTTTCATCATGTTTGGGATGAAATCATTATGAAGCTAAGATTTTTGAATTATGCAACAAGCTTGCTCAACCATTTGAATTTTGGGTCAAGGTTACATGTTTCAGAGCACTGCTTTGATTGTGGGTTGAAAAAGTAGTCACCAGACTTTTGTTCTTCTATTTCTTTAAATGTAATCATAATTAGCATAGAATTGTAACAATATAAATGAAACATCCTTAGTACTGTAATATTGTGTTTGAAAGGTCAAGGTCATGGAGATAGAATCGTAACAATAGAATTGAAACATCCTTAGTACTAATGTGTTTGAAACGTCAAGGTCAAGGAGTTATTGGTCATTGTTTAGCTAAGGCAGCATATTACATGGTATATATATTTTAACTTAAGCAGTGATAATGTATTGTATAAACAAATCAGAATTAATTACATCAAATTTAGTTAAAGCTGCTTTTTGTTGATAACTATTTTGGCATATGTTTGAGAAAGGTACAAATTAACTCAAAAGCTTTTACTATGAACATTTGCACTCTCTGTTTTAAAACTATCATTATTTTGTTAATGTTTTTGTTACATTGTTCATCCATCCATCCATTATCCATATTTTTGTTTCCTGGGGGAAACTCCATAGTTGTTTATGATAAATAAGTGAAATTTGAACCACATTTTGTACCAGTGATGTCAACATTCTTAGTTCATCAGCTTGAATATTTTTAATGCCTTTATCCATTTTCATTATTCACACTTTCATTTTGGAGCAGAACTCGAGAAGTCTATCACTTCACATTACACTTTGTAAATACCATTTTCCTATATATAAAATGTTACAAATCATTCTGTCTCTTAGTAAAAATGTTGATATTGTGGGCATGTCAACAAATCCATTTTTCTTATCCTTCTCGTAATATGATGGGGGTGGGAGATGTAGCCTTTATTCCATCCTTCTGTTTCTATCCTTGCCTCTGTCCACAATATGTGTATTTCCATTACTGGAACATAACTTTTAAACTGTTCAGCATATTTCGCCATAATGATAGTCTTTTCACAGAGTATAGAGCCCTTTCAAGGTTATAAAAATCAAGTAGACTGTCAGTTAGATTCTGTATCAGTGATTAGTTGTGGGGAACAACCCACTGGTCCATAGTTTCTCTTGGGGATACCCCATTTGTCCACAGTATATCTGATGATGCTCCGTTGATCCAATGTATATGCAGTGGGCATCTTATTTGTTCACTGAGTATCTCAGAGACACAACATTGGTCCATATTGTGTTCAGGAGGGCACCGTATTAGACCATAGTGTAATAGAAAATTAAGAAATTTGGAGAAATGGCATCTGTATAATTGATAACATGCATGCTATTTGTATTACACAAATTCCAAACAATTGATTCAGGCCTTAATTTGGCATTTTAGAACCAATAGTTGTACCACTTTTGGAGAAGTTTTCAGACAAATTATATTTGAAATTGCTGACTGTTGAGAAGAACTTGTCAAAATGGATAACGAATTATAAGCAAAGAAAATAATGAGTTCAGCTAATTTGATAAACAATAAAAGCAGAATTCCTTTTCATTATAAATTGACATTTAATGTTATATATCTGTATATAAAACAAGCTCTGTTCTAAAAATACGGGTGACAAAAATATGTATAAAGTACAATTACAAAGAATCTGCCAGTGAAGATTTCCAGGAAGGAGCCAGACTTTCTTCAAACTACAGCAATATATTGTTATGATTTAGAATTAAAAAATATTAAAATAAAATAAAAATTTTAATGAATATTAATGACGGTAATGTTTAAAAACAGGAAATTTTTGAATGAATATTTATGATGCTTAAGTTAACAAGTACAAATTTTAAAATAAATTTTTGTTAATAAAGAACATGTGGATTTCCAGGAAATACTAAAATTCACATTGTGCATCAGTCTATGGTGTAACAATAACAAATGGAAACTTGTAATATGTAAGAACTATTTACATATTAGGAAACAAGATATGGATATGAAATGTATTTGATGCTTGAGAACACTGATATATTTCTTGGCTATCATGCAATTATGTTGATTTAAATTAGTTCTCAGACATTCCAATTTAAATCCTTTTAATTCATAGAAATTATATGTGAAAATAAAAAGACAATAAGAATGAACTTAAACTTGTCTACCAACCAAAGAAAGCATAGAGGTAATTAAGGTCAAACACATCCTGGTTGAATTGTATATAGTAGTTACTCATGTATAAATCTGGTTGAACTCCATATAACGTAGACTCTGATCGGCATTCATGTAATATGCCAGTAGATAAGGGTCTATATTGTTTGTTATAGTAATAAGTTTACACAGATTACATAGATCCAGATCTGCAGATCCAGTATGTGACAGAAGTCCTGGGCATGTGCAGTCTGAATCAGGATAACACTAGTACACTCATATATATGGTATGGAGACGATAACCTTGTCATGTATCTTTAATATTGTGGCCCTTTTCGAACATCACATTGTGCCACTCATCACCAAGGATATAATGAAGTACCGGTAGACATTTTTGATCTCTTTAGAGTTGAAATATTTTGTTTGTTCTTTTATCAAGAGCATTTAAATTTTGATATGATACTATGGAGTGAAAAAAGATGGCTGAACTAGGATATCAAATGTAAAAACTTAAATATTGATTGTACAGCATAGGCCCAAGACAGAATAATAGCAATAAAAAACTAAAAATAATAACTAGATAATAAAAATATTCATTTAAATCATCATCATCATCATCATCATTATCATCAGTCTCTTGACCTAGTGTGGTTGTTGAGGCACTGTGCTGCTGAACATCCGACCAATTCCCTCCAATGCCTGTGTCTCAGCAAAACTAAGTCTGGTCCAGTCTGTGATGTCATCATTCCACTTTTTTTCTGTCTACCACTCCTTCTACCACCTTGGACACTACCCTGCAATACTGTTGTAGATAGAATGTTGGTTCTAGTGACATGGCCATACCATTTCAGCTTTCTCTTTTTGACAGTGGTGAGGAGGTCTTCATAGTGGTCTGCTTTGTGCCTGATGGTGTTATGCACTTTATTTGTGATGTGGTCCAAGTAAGAGATGCCAAGGATGTTTCTTTAGCATCTCATCAGGATTCTTCATTGTAATTATTAAAATACATAAACAAAATATAAATATACATATACATTTTTCATTTTTACATATTTCCCTATCCGGAAGATCAAAAGTTGGGTACTATTGAAGAACACGAAACACTTGTACTTTTGGTCAAATTCTATTAATCATAGCTGTCAAAAATATTTCTTTTCATTGTTTGGACACATTGCAAATGAGACAAGACTGATTGAAATGCTAGTAGTTTGGACAGAGTTGCAAGCTGTAAAATACTACCACAGGGCACATTTCTATTAGTCTTTTTTGAAAGCATTATATAGTCTATTTTACTGCCATGCATTTCATACAATTTAAACCAAATAAATTCTTGAATACATATTGAATATAATCAACAAAGCTGTGAAAGGAAGCAAATGTACAAAGTTAAATGAAGCAAACATGCTAAAGAAAGGAAAATGGAATTATATACTTCTCAGCTGTCCTCCAGTACAGAAGGGTCCTCCATTGTTAATTATGTGTGAACTGGAAGATCTAATATATTTATAGTTTCTTTTCATTTGTGTAAATGTATCCACATAAATAGGAAACGTATATTGTATACTTTGTTAATTTTAATGTCTTGAGTCTTAAATTTTTTTTGTGATGAATAGTCAATGAAATATATGTTGACAAACATTCAAACTTCCAAATTTCTTCTAGATTCAAGATTATCATGCAATACTGCAAGCTTTATAGAAGTTGGCATGGTTAGAAGTTGGCATATGTTTCGTTCTGGTTAAGGTAGCCTAGCACAGCTTCATGACAGAATCTAAACTGCTCCTGTAAATAGAAAAAGTTCAATAATTCACTTGCATGTTGATTTATTATTAAGACATGGCTATATCTGAATTAGTCTTCTTGGAACACATCATTTTATGATACATGTAGTACTTGGTATATAATGAACATTACAATGCATAGACATCTCTCTGAGGCAGAGAAGTTTAAAAAGCACCCTAGTATCCAAAACAAAAAAGTGCTTCATATAAGTATAATAAAAAATTACAACATTTAAAAGCTTATCACTTTGGTTTTCTTTTCACTTCTAAACCACACCCATGCATATATTAGTTTTATTATTTAGCATTATTTAAAAAAAAGAGATGAAATTAACATACATAATAACACCTGTTGTTTATACCGGTACATAAATGTAGATAAATAGTTTTTAGATATTTTTGTAAGGACAAGAATTAATAGAAATGTTTGTAATATTTAAAAGGGAAAAAACAGCGTCAATCTTATTAACGTAATTACAAGAGTTAGCTCCCTTATATAACATTAGTCGAACCATAATCATAACAGTTCATAAGGTGGCAGGGGCCAGTTTCGTAAATTGGCCCCTGGCAAATTTCTTAACTTAAGGGTATGGTGTGAGTTTTTGAGCTACTATTGTGTAATAATTAAAGATATGGATAAATTTGTGAACTAGGTGTTTCAGGCTTGTGTTGTTCTTGAAATTGATGTCAGACATGTACACTTTCCATAGTTACTCTGCAGTATGTTGATTGTGAAATACCAATAGTCGGCTAGGAAGAAGAGCTAGCCTCCAATAGCAGTAGACACGTGGGTTCAAGGCAAGTAAAATATCTCAAAAACGGCTTGGATGACAACTATTATGAATTGCATCAAGCTATTTAGTAGACAATGTTTTTTAAAATTTTCATCTAAAAAAAGGTTTTGCGTTTGCACTGTGAGCACCACATGCTGTCAAAAATGGCCTTCGGATGTGAAAAATGCATGTATAAAATAGGGGTTGGGGTACATAAACATTTTATTCTAAGAACTTCAGTAGACTTGTCAGGTCAAGTGTGTGATATGATTATGTTGCGTTACATAATACCTATCCAGAAATATGTACCTTTTTGACCTTACTCGCGTATTATATTTTTAATGAATTTTTATATTAGGCAGGTGCATGCGACATTAAATTTTTACATAAAAACTGGACCCAGTCCCCTAAGGGAATTTAGCCCCCCCCCCCATAAAACATCAACGACAACAACTAATACTGCTTATGTCGCTACAACTAAACAAAATCATTATATTTCATTTGTATTACTAGTTGCGAAACCTACCAAATCTGGGATTATCTGAGATCTCCGGTGACGTAATTGTCTGACGATCTGTTCTATGGCCACGTCTTGTTCAATCTTAGTTCTTTCCAGTACAGCAGCTATGACACAGAAGAGTCCACTCCTTTCAGCACCATTCCTGTTCATAATTTTATAAACGTGTCAAACCAGCATTTTTTCTATTTCGTTTTCTGCTAGGAAAAAAACAAAGATGGTACCGTACGGACGAATATTGATTTTACTCAAAGATAAGAGTGAACATATATATATATATATATATATATATATATATATATATATATATATATATATATATATATATATATATATATATACAGTGGGTATATATAACACGGTAGTTGGGAGCCATAGAATCCGACCGGGCTATGAACCGAACCGTGTTATATGCAACCATGTACAATACCAACACATTTTTGGATTTAATTGGGGGGGATGTTACATAAAGACGGGTGCGAAAATGCATGGCACAATTAACATTTTTGATCAATATATAATAAATGAGAAAAACATTTGCTGTGGTAACTGAAATCGCAGATATGATATATTACTTTATTCAGAGAACCATGCATTGGTACATACATGTGTCTAATTTATGTATACATGTATAATCTATTGCATGAAAAGAGTATCAACACCGTGTACTCACCAGCGAATCTTGTAACATACATTGAATCCATAATACAAATATTTCCATCGAAAATATCCACACACGGATGTAAAATATTCAATAATTTTGTCACAGATCATTATGTGGCTGAATTCAATGAAAAGAAAAAAACAAAAATTACGTAACGGGTGTACGTAATGAATGATGAAATAGTACATGTTCATTGATTAAATAATGGAAGCTAAAGTGTATTCTTATAATAACTACATGTACATCTCAGGATCTTTCTGTCTCTGAATTCAGTCATTGTAAATTTCAGCACATTTTTCCACCCAAGCTGCTAGTCAAAGTCCTTTGAACTTGCCGCCCAGTTATTGCGTCATGTTCTTTTGATGTACTCTAATAAATACAGCAGGCAGAACTGACTCTAATAAATACAGCAGGCAGAACTGGCTGTATTTTAACCACTGAATTATGTCACTGTTTAGCTCGGCAGTTCACTTTGATGATAAACAATGTACTTAACTTAATTGATTTATACATTCTGGTGAGAATCTTTTATCAACCGCCGCATTGGCTGTTGCTTAGTTGTACATGAAATCAAGAGAACATATATCGGAGATTGTTTGAGCAACGATTGTATTCAGAATGCATTCAAGACAAACACAAAGTAGACACGATGGCTTCATTACTCAGTAATCAGTAATTATAATATTGACACTTATGAGCTGTAATTTTTCAACAATAAACAAAGATCAAAGTTCTCAGTAGGCCCAGCAATTTGTTCGTATTTCCAATGTTTATTTTGGCACAAAACTAGAAGAAATTTGATAATACATTTTCTACACGTTCTTTTTCGCACTGTTTAGACGAATATGAGAATGATAATTAAACTCTTTATTTTTTTTTTCATACTTAAATTTTTTATTTTTTTTGGTTTTTGAGAAAAATACCTGTAATAAATTACCCGAAATTTCGGGAGCTATGCCACGACCGGGTTATATCCGAATTCGGGTTATAGCGGGGTCCCACTGTATATATATATATATATATATATATATATATATATATATATATATATATATATATATATATATATATATATATATATATATATATATATAATTTTTCAGTGTACGGAGCTTAAAAACTGAAAATTATTCGATTCAAATATGAAGATCGAATATTGAAATTTCTGTCTATCGTAACGTCACCAGAATGGCTAAAATCAAATTTTCCGTCCTAACTTACTTTTGACTCTTTTTATGTTGAGTGTAAACGTTAAAATCTATTAATTACATATAATTATTAATTAATTAAATTCCTAAAGAAATAAATGCATTAAAAAGTACAGATTACACAAGGGGCCCCGAGTGGCCGAGTGGTCTAAAGCGCTCTCCGTTAAGGATGACTGCCATCTTACCTCTGTCTTCGTGTGTTCTTCCTCCACCAATAATACTGGCCGCCATGTATATCCTATCCTGTGCTTAAAAATGGCGTTAAACGCTACAACAACAACAACAACAACAACAACAACAACTGATTACTTAAATGTTACCTACATGCAATGCACTACGACGGGATTTCGCCCTGCTGATTCTGTCTGCCAGCCCTGCACGAGCTCAACGTGTTCCAGTACACGTAAAGGAGACTCTGGAACTCGCCCATCTTCAGTCCAGTAACTTGCTCTTGACAGCCCGATATTTCGTTGCTAAAATGTTTGACGAGACTCTATTTACATCAGAGGCGTAGCTATGATATTTTGCGCCCGGGGACGATTTATAAAATTGGCGCCCCCTCCCCCTCCCCCTCCCCCTTTAATCACATTTTTCTATTACATTGAATAAGGAAAACAATTTAAATTTTAAAAAAAAATCATTGTATTTAAAGAAGCAACTTTATTGAAATTATAGTACATGACCCACTCAGTCACTGTCGTAGACTGGTTTACATAGTCTACAAAAGATTTATTTTTCTTGACTTCACGGTCGCAAACTGGTCAATTACGCAATCAAAATCTGTTTTTTCCAATGTTTCTCTTTCAACGCTAAGAAGAGCAAGATCGCTGAGACGATCCTGTCCCATTGACGCACGCAAATGCGACAAAATAGGTTTCAATAAGATCTTGTGACCGATTTATTACCATTGTTTACTTATTATAATGTAACGTTGTAAGCCTCATTTTGGCGCCCCTGTACCTTGGAACCAGGGGACATATGTACCCCCCTGCCCCCCCCCCCCCCCAGCTACGCCTCTGATTTATATAAGACATTATTAAATTTATCATCAAGGAAATTCTAACTAGTGAGTATAATGTGCGAATGTTTTCTCTAGAATTTATCGTATTTTTAATTTATTCTGACTTTTTCCAACACATCATATTGTTTACACTGTAATTTAAATTAACATTTATATGTTGAGACATACTATAAGATATGAAGTTTGAAAACGTTTTAACATAATAATAATAAATATTCATGATAGAGAAGGAGTTTGTAGATGATATTAGTTTCAATGTGTCATTTGATTGCGTAATGATTTTTATTTATATAAATGGTCAATAACAACTAGTGGAGTACATGTAAAGTTGTGTATTACATAATGATGTATTCTTCAACACTTCTTGTGTAAGTGTACAGGGCGACATAGTAATTGGTCTGCGTGTTGGAGTGAGTATAAGGAGAAAAAATAACATGACAGTTCTCAACCACCAAGTCCTTTAGTTTTCGAAAAATTTAGCCTCCATTTAACAAATAAAAACTGCAAGGGAAAAGAGTATACTGTGCACTAATTATCCTGCAGTTTGGAACACAAATCTCGGATTATTCCTGAGACAATCTCGTCTGCAATGGTTTATCAGTGATTGGTTCACAGTACACGCTGTTAGTCCATGATGTTTCAATCCGTGACGTACAGACGAAAATGTTTGAAATTTTTATCATTTTGCATTGAAGGAAGGCAGAGATGAAAAACAACCGTCTTTCCTTAATGTCAAACGCTGTTTATAATAAATGCACATACTTTTTTTAAAAGTATAATCAGCAGCTCGACTCTTTCAATGTGAAAGTATACACATTGTAGCAATATGTTACCTCCATCCTGTTTTATCGCACAATTTAAGTACCAGGCTGTAATAATACTCTCTCCCCGCGCAAACACACACACAGCTTATTCACACTATTCTCAAATAGTGATTTAAAAAACAAAACAACACTAACCTATTATAGTGAGTTTGAGAGAAATCATAGCACTAGAAATTGTTTCCCCTGGATAAAATAAAAATATTACCTCTTCTTTATAAATCAAGACGAGTTTAGAAATTTCGCAACAGCCAAACGTTTCCTCAGACTCAAGGTGAATTTCGAACGGTGGACATTTGAAAACATTTCCCTTTTGTGGCCAGTATCGCTCATTGTCCTGCAAAATGTGTTACTTATATGTTTTAATTATTCCAAGCGAGAGATATATCATAAGCATGCAAAATTATCAGGAAGACATAAATTCGGAATATGATTGAGGAAGTTTACATTACTGACAGTGGAAAAAAGCGATATCTAATTGATATTAAATACAATTCTGGTTTATTCACATACGCGCTTGCATGGTTCTGAGATCATGGGCTATCACCTATCACAGGCACCAACAATTGCTGATATAATTGTAACTTAAAACATTTTTCGGCCATGTCAATTTCCCTGATGTTCAATAAACTTTGTAAGCCCATTTATCGCGTAATCGGTAATTAATTTTTTTGTTTGTTTACATCATTGGTTACAGTCTATTATGTTAAAAAAAACTCCATTATACGAATTGAAAAAAACTTCCATTGTACGAATTAGAACGACCTCCGATATAAGTATTAAATATACTTCCATTATACGGATTCAAAGAACCTCCGATATACGTATTAAATATACTTCCATTATACGAATTAAGAAGACTTCCATTATAATAATGAAAAAGACCTCCATTGTGCAAATCAAATAGACCTCCTTTATACGAAATTAAAAAGACATTTTTTAAAATATGAATTTAATAGACTTCCAGTATGAGAAAGTTCGAAAGGTCTTTATCCTCCAATATTCTGTACCAAATTTGCTATAAGTTAGTCAGGCTATTTACTGAATAAATTCATTATAAAGTTTTTCTTGTCTTAAAACCTGTTGAAAGTGTTCTTCGAAGAAACATTAATTTGTTACATTTACAGTAATGGCAGCAATATATAGTAGCGAATAAGCATCACATATAACAAAGTGTAAAGCATTGGTGTCAACACCCCACCCCCCCCACACACACGCACGCACGCACGCACACAGAAGGATGCATGTGCGCGCGATCTCGCTCGAACGCTAACATACAGACACATTCCTTAGATTTATGTAAAATTTGTATGAGCAATTGTTTAGAATAAGTCATATTTTATTTTAATTTTATTGGCGGCAGCTAAGCTAAATCTAATAGATGCTCGACATAGTCTCATAACATTGAATTACAATGAAGGCAGAATGCTTTGTGCAATTAATTTTATTGAAGGACGACATACGAATCAGTAAAGCTGCAGGGTCATAGCACAGTGAGACTACGCAACTTATGGTGACTTAAGCTAAATCTGAACTCTAAAATATGTCTTATTCCAATAGAGGAAGGGAATAACATGTGATACGACAATCACCTTGTGTCACAAATGAAAGGAATACATTTTCTTTATACAAAAATTTGCAAATGAAAAAAGAGAAACAATAGAATTAGTATTAGTGGCAACATCGAAATAAGCGACAATGGTAACACTTATGAAGGAAATGTATTTTTGACGCCAAATACAACATAATAAAACAAACATTGAAAGTTAACCCAGGTAAAAAAAATGTTGAATGGTACACGTTAATTGCGAGAGAACAGGACATTTTTCTTTGTACGCTGTACTATCGCTGATCAAAAAGAGACAAACTTTGACTTGATCTATGGAATAGATTTAATTAAAAGTCGAATACAGACGGATTAAAGTCTTCGTTGAGAACCCGGATACATTACATAGAATAGACAAACTTCGAGTGTAACTAATAAACACCAAATTGACTGGAGCAATCGCACGCCGTCCTAATATATAACAAATGTCTAAAAGCAATAATGATTTCCACAATTTCTATGGCTATTTAATTAAACTTAACTTCTCTTTCTATTTGCTATTCAAATTTATCCATTACATCGACAAAAAGTTTCTTTTTAGTTATAAAAGTATCCACGTGTATTAAGAACTTAGGAACCTAAATTTCACTATATTAAATTCCACCTTCATCTGTGACGGACTGTTAAGCATCACAATAGAGCTGACGTCATATTGGTAAACCATTCTCCAGAAATCGACAATGGTATTCTCCAGAGGGGTCTGTGTAATGATGAAAGCATCGTTTTCCTTGTAGGCCTGGAATAATGCATAAAAAGCATTTTTTATGCGAACTTATGACAGTTTATTATTTGTGAAACGAAACTCAGGCTCGATAATTTTACTGAAACAAAAATGGATGTCATATTTTTTTTCTGGTTTTAATTTCAGTTTGAGTTTCACGACACAGTGGTACTACCTTCTTCCTTAATATAATAAACTTGGTACATTGCGGGATTGAGTGTTTAAACACGAATACTGCATCGTCAGTTAGTCTGACTGTTTGGATTATTGAGAACTTCTCAAAGTACACACAAAATAACTACTGGAGGAAAAGGAACAACGCGATTGAAATATGTCTAAATGTTATATGAGTAGAATCTATCATGGCTATATTAGTTAAACACAAGTTTTGAATTTTTTTATTAATGTCTATTGTCCATGACAAATGCTTATTTAATTTGTATTTAAATGCGGAAAATATTTTCGATCCAATAATTATGAAAAAAGGACCCGAAAATGCAACAATGCAATTGCAAGCTGCGGCCATATGAATCTCTTACACATTAACATCATTATGCGATTTTGATGTAATTAGCTTATATTGGTCATTTGTGAAATTTGTAACGTGAGTTAATTTAGGCGTATATACATTTGTACTTACTGGCAAGAAAACAGCGTTGATGTAGCTATTTCTTCCACTGACATGAGTTGACAGGTAGGGTCGGTAATTTTCGTCTGTTAAATAATATAATATAATATAATATAATATAATATAATATAATATAATATAATATAATATAATATAATATAATATAATATAATATAATATAATATAATATAATATAATATAATATAATATAATATAATATAATATAATATAATATAATATAATATAATATTATATAATATAATATACAAAGTGAAACATTGTACATTCTACCTTTCAGGATAAAAGTGTACATTTTACTGAAATAGTCATGAATTAATATTATTTTAAAACATTTTATAAAACAGTGTCTGAAAAAAGCGTTCTTACACAAGTTGACAGACTCTGAAGGCCCTTTGATAATACTAGTATCACGAAAGGACAAAGTGAAGGTACCAGAAAAATAAATGTTACAACACGAATGGAAACTTTAATGCAATTTATATTTTATTGAACTCTAATAGAACAAAAAATGAATTGTAAACTATAATTTATTCATGTCATAATTGTCCAATAAGATGGATATTGCAACAAGCCTAGCGTACGCGCTATTTACATTTTACATCTCTGTTTATGGCTTTCTTGGTGCATTGGCAGGAGATGAACAAGAACTGACTGACTTGGTTTAGCGCATCAACACATCCTCCGCAGAATAACGTATGGATATTAGCGCTATAGAAAACCAAACTGATGACAAACAACACCAATGGCATCAATACAGAAATAAATGTTAGTGGACAAAAGCTGGAAACAATCACACGCTTTAAATACTATGGATCAATTATCATGAATGAGGGCTCCAAAACCAAAATGACATTCAATGATTGCCCAGACAACAGCAGCACTAACAGGGTTGATAATAGTATGGAAGGATATCAATATTGCACTTGGTTCCTAAATAAAGCTTATTCAATTTTTGTCATATCCATTTTTCTGTATGCTTATGAAATCAAGGGCGCTCAGAGCAGATCTACAAAGCATTATTCAAACTTTTTAAAAAGCTCTTGGGCATCTCCTAAATCGATCACGTAACCAGGAAAGAGGTCTTCAATCGAATCCAAGGAGCCATTAGACCCCACGATAGCCTCTGACCAGTGAGAAAACGCAGTCTAAAGTGGTGAAGTCAATGGTATCGATCATCTGAGTGAGAATACGCGGCAGACAGAAATAGAAGTGGAAATACACCATTAAAGTGTGGATAGGCATGGGGTTTGGAGATGTCCATGAGGTCAGTGGAAAACATAGAAAAATAGAGAGAATTGGTGGTGAAATAATCTGTCGTGCTACAAGACCTCATGGGTTACAAGATTGGTGTGGTTGACAATGATGGTGATTATGGATTTCTTAGATATATATCCAATTATAATAATTCAGTAGCTTGAAATATGAATAATTAGTTGTTTGGACGTTAGGGTCATGTTTTTGTGGCGAATGAAGTGAAGTAGCGATTTACGGCTTGGGTAGGCGTCCTGATAGGTTCTACGAATGTGCAGCAAGAAATAACAAGAAATTAGGGTCTCGTAAATGCGTGTCTGTCCGTTGATTTGAGGAAAATTATTTGTGGTATTAGAATCCTTCTGCTTACAGCGAGTGTTGTCTTGCCGTCGATTAAAATTAAAGAACCATCGACCTCAAGTCAGACTCGTGCAGGTGTTATTTGATTCACTCGATTGAGTATTACAATATAAAAGCATACAATCTATTTCGTAATAATCTGATTTGAAAACGGATGCAATAGTTTGGAGAAGAAAACAAAAATACTCATTAAATAAAGTCCAAGCATTTAATCTTTAGAATAGTTTTTCATAAATTATTTAAGTTTCTGAAAGACGAGGTACGTACCAGGAAGGATATTGCAGTATCTATTTTTATCTCTGTTGCCCAATTCTTTGGCGATCGCATATGTATTCTCGTCAGTTTCTGGATTAAGTTTTTGTAATTTCCTAAAAAAAACCCAACTTTTCTGAATTTAAAATTATAAAACAGAAGAACACTCTCTCGTACTTATTCTCTCGTACTTAGAAAAATATGAAGGTGACAGACTTGCTGCATAACCCGAGTAGCTACGACAGTCACATGATATTGTTTACATAATTAGAGCAACATAAATAGCAATCAATCTTTTCACACAGAAACTTACTATATCCCCCAAATATGATTGCTAAATCCATTATATCCCCCAAATATGATTGCTATATCCAAACGAGAGTTCATAGAACGTTGCATTTAATAAAAAGTTGAAAATGAGTATAAAAAGCCTAGCATATTCAGAAAAGAAGGAAGAAATCTTAAAAACTTTTCTTACCATTGAGATTTTCCAGGCTGGAATACTAAGTAATCATTTTCATTTATGCATATAACAACATTCCGCAGACTCAACACTCATTCGTATAAATTGTTTTTCACTCACATACTCAATTAACCATGATTGAGATCAGCTGATAACAGTAAACTACTAAGAAATGGAATATAGCTGCTTTGTGGATAAAATATTAGTGAAAATAAAAGGTTTGAATTTTCAAGAATGTTTGGACTGTGTATTCGCTCTAAATATTCAAAGGTAAAAATTATTTACCTTGAAATCAATTAAAAATACCACTGATTTTATACTATTTGATAAAATATTCTTAAAAGGAAGGATAGCGTTGAGTATAAACGATCAATCCTATGACTATGTAAAATTTATGAAAGATACAGAGGAAATCGAGTTTATATAGACATTGGTTTGTCTGTTAAAAATGCCTAACATGGTAGGTAACGTCTTTTTGTGAAATGAAACATTAATTCAGTTGTGGCAATACGTCACATCTACTGAAAGTCTACACTGTATTGTCTCCGTGTAATCAGTGTACGCATACACAGCTATTACGATTCCAGTAATTGTTTTGTCTCTGACACAACAACTAAAATATAATGACCTTTTACATGTTTATGTCTGGAACAAGTCAATAAAGTTTGATTCTCAATTTTAAGAACTGTTCACGTATTGGCAACGGACAGCTGCAAGAAACATTTTACGTTCCGCATTAAAACATCAATCTTTACACTAGGCTTCGGATTAGTAAATGAAAAAAAAACGGTTTTAACGAATGCAATGGCATTTTCGTTCTCATCTTCTTGTTGTGGTAGTCCAATTTAAATTGTGGGCTATAACTGTTAAGATAATGTCAACCAGGCGAAGAAATATTGAAGTGTTTTGACGTGCTAATCAGATGTACAGATTTGTAGATTCATTCCCCTGTTTAATATGTTTGTCAGGTTTTGTCTCAATATTAATGTCATTGAAGACAACTTTAATTTCAGGTTTAAATACAATTTTCCACTCCGGAGAGTCGTATTTGCAGATCTGGGAAATATTTTGCTAAACTTTTTGAAATAAATTATACTAATAAAGCTAGAACCACCTTAACAGTAGCCTCTTTTAAGAGAAAAACATAATTTCAGCAATTAGTTTTGCCGGTTCCGTTGCATCCCGTTATAGAAGAGCTGAAGGCGTGTTAGGCAATCACCTTGCTTCCAATGTAGTTTTGGTTTAGTACATATAGATGACTGTTTGAAAACGTTTGACTGTATATTTGGATGTTATTAAAACTGTCAAGTTTAGATACCTCAAATGCCAGTTCAAGAAATGTCCTTTTCTGTTTGGGTTCTCTTGTCAGCAACTTGCGATACTCCTCCTGAAAGTCTCGAGCTGACACTGCAGATGTAGTACACGTGAGTGCCTCTACCAAAACCTTGTGGACAAATATGAACTGCTCCTGTAAGCATTTGTTGTGGATACATTTGAGTCATTCAATTTATATTGATAAAGCGATAATTGTTTTTAGTAGATGTCTAATCATATTGATTACCTATTTTACTTCATTAAATTAGGAATGAAACAGACGATTAATAAGTAAAGATGAAATAAAAAAAGGTATAATATGTAATAAATTGAATTGTACAAGATAGTATCTGCTTATGACATGATATTACCTTAATAATCTCAATCTTCTTTTTTGTGGTGCATTTTGATTTTTTAATTGTATATGTATATTATCAATGATTTATTTTATTTATCTGAACTTTATTTGGGATTTTATTATTATTAATTTCGGTCTTACTGATGTAAAGGTATAGGAATAACAAAGAATAACAAAGTCTGAATTTGAATTGTCAATAAAAATAATTTAGTTTCTCTATAATGTTCGTTTAAAAAATGATAATTAAAGTGATATCTACCTATATTTTAACGAAGACAACCGATACCTATCCAAATAAATCTTTCATTAATACTTTTTTAATAACGATAGCGTAGTAAACATCCAAAATGAACGGAATAGAAGAGAATCAACCCACACAGAACTCAAGAGACATCTTATTACCGTTTAAATCAAAATATTTGACAAATACTAAGACATTAATGATTATAGTACAATAATAAAATGAAAGATACAGACGTTGAGCCAAACTAGCTGTAATCAGGAATACATGGTGGTGGTGTCGGGGAGCAACGTACCAAAGTTTGAATCATCAAGACACGCTGATTTCGCAGGGATTCCAAACAAGAGGTCACATTAACATTTCCTTGAGCTTCCGCCTGGTCAACCAGATAATCTATAGCAATGAAAGTCCCTGTCCTTCCGACACCGGCGCTATATGTTAATGTGAGTAAGTAATTTTGTTAAGTTTTTGTAGTGCAAATCAATTTACTCTTTTAATGTATGGAAGAAAACATGGTAAAACAGTTAAAGAGCGTTGCTGTTTCTTCGTATACTTTCGCTGTGGATATTGTGGCGAACATAGACGACCGATAGCTTAAACACACACACACACACACACACACACACACACACACATATATATATATATATATATATATATATATATATATATATATATATATAGTCAGAACGTACATGTATATTAATGTGTCTTGAATCTTTTAATCAATCTGACAGGCAAACGAAATTCGCAAGCAGACCAATGATGTTAGTTGTTGCTATTATTATTATTATTATTATTATTATTATTATTGACATACCACTTATCATGTGCTAAAGAGTTGACGTTGCAAATCAAAACTTTCGTGTTATGTTTAAATTTATTTTCCTTTCTTATCTATATGTTGCATTACTAGTATGTCATTTAAAATCGTAACCTATGAGAAGTATTCAACATTACCTGCAGTGGACAACTAAAGGGCCGTTGCATTTTTCTTCTACTTCTGTAGTATGTATTTTGTGCCGGAAGTGGACTATGGAGGAACAATATCGAGGCACACTTTTATCCGGCCATGTCGTGAAATGAAATTGCTTTATCACCCGGCTTTTCTCATCTTTAAGGCCGTTATTCTATGATTATAATAAAACTACTATATGCATCAATTTGTATCCTCAAGAAAGGATGTAATTACTGAAATGTAATAATTTATTACTTTGAAATAGTAATTACTGGATTGTACTCGGTATTATGACTTTGAGATGGTAATGACTAAAATGTAATCATTTACTACTTTGAGATAGTAATTACTGGATTGTGCTCTATATTAATACTTCGAGAAGGTAATTACTGATAAGTAATCATTTATTACTTTGAGATAGTAATTACTGGATTGTACTCGGTATTATTACTATGATAAGGTAATTACTGAAAGGAAATATTTATTACTTTGAGATGGTAATACTCAAATGTACAGATTTATTAAGTTGTATATGAGTATTAGATTAAATAATAATCTCGTGGCTGGAGTTATTGATTTGACATGATTTAATTTTCTATTATTAACAAAGCCATGTTATCTCATACGATTTACATGTACAATATATATTTTCAATGTTAGACGTTATATTGTAAACTTAACAATAATAATAGAACGTTTGCATGACAACGTGCATACGTTATATGATATCTAATTTGATTTATAAAGTAATCGTTTTGTATACGTTTATTAGAGATGTTTTAAAATCGTATAAATGTCGTACAGCGGAATAAAAAATTAACCAAGCGGCTTGTAAACAGGATACATTAAAATATCTTATATAAATATTATATTATCTGTTGCATTTTTAGTGTTATATTATACAATAAATATACAATAAATATCAAATGCAGTTAATGAAATATCTGAATTATATACGGTTTAAGGCCTCGTAAATGTATAGTCACTTACAACAACTTTTTAAGGTATATCACCAACTACAATGTGTTGAATTGGAAACAGCACATGAAAAGTGAGATTTAGGTGTAACTTCAATAGACATGTAGCAGAACTAACTGTGTATGTAATGCCTAATGAAACATATTTCTTTTAATACATCTTTCAACTTGATCATACAGCTCAAATTATGCGACTCCTAATGTTTGGATTTTTCTAAAATTGGTGACTGTATCATTGGTTATTCCGCCATACTAGTTGTCTTTTCAAAATTCTGTTTATTTGTGTGTAGAAAGGAAGATTATGTTGAATCTGAAGAACTTGCCAATCGACATATTTACCAAAGAGCTTTGCCAATAAGTATATTAACAAACTAATGTTTAGATGGCATATTCTGTTCTATACAATTCAGACTGAATTTCATTTGCTGAAAGTGTACCATTTTAATTTTCATTGTCCGAATGGTGAAATCTGAAAACTGATCCATCTGAACAAGATGGACATTGATCTTCCCGAAATTCACTTCTCCTTCATCAGGCCAGTATTGCATGCATTTACGCTGGAACATTACAAAAATACTAGTAAACTGGAATATATTTATGAAAATCTTTAACTTCTCTCTCTCTCTCTCTCTCTCTCTCTCTCTCTCTCTCTCTCTCTCTCTCTCTCTCTCTCTCTCTGTGAAAACTAATATGGGTATCTAAAGAAGCAGCAGAGGGGGCGAATCAGACAACTTTTTTTATAGGCATCTATTCGAAAAATTAAGGCTTCCTCGAAAAGTGAATCGGACAGGTGTCGATTTGGCAAACTAAAGCTTCCTCGAAGTCGTAAAAAAAATGCATGCTTGAAGATGCCATGATTGTTGTCGCCGCCCCCTCTGCTGCTAGGAGTTAACCTGATATTTTATCAAGTCCGCCCCCTCTGCTGCTATGGGTTAACAATGAAAATCACTACGATGAAATTCCTTAGGACTTTACAAACAAACTAATTTGTAGAACCTCACCTTGTAAATCAATTAGATTATTGGATTGATCAGTGAGTTTGAAATTAATTCTCGTTAATGAATCATTATGACATCGCATAAAGACTGGATTAGTTGGATTCTCGATTATTAGAAATCCTGGAGGAGCTATTGGTGCAAATGAATACAAAATATATCCCTGCTGAGCTTGATTTGATTGCTCGAGATTTATTTGATAGCTTCCTTCGATAACATAACATACTAAATTTAGCGCAATCACCGTAGATATATTCACGTTGAACGGAGCGATATGCCTGCCGCCTCCGTCTGGGTCATTATTATGTTTTTTTGAAACCTTCATCGATGGCATCATTGAGAGATTTTTTTACCACTGGGGCGTTATATCCGTGTAGTTTGAACGTGGGAATATCTTCTACGCGTATATTACTTTCCATTGCAAACTCTAAACCATAATACTGAAACCCTAACCAAATTTGTATCAATGGATGCTATCGTGAACTGTTCAGTTGTATCCTTGTCGATGATTGTTGATATCGTATTGTTGACCCCAGATGAACTCGACGATGATATATTAAATTGAGTTGGTGTCACTAGTGTTAATCGATAAATACCCTTGACGGTTGCATTGATATCTAATTTGTTTTTGTGGGTGTCCACGCAAATGATCCGTGTTGGATCGTGTATGTTACGTTGTTGGTTTTCGCATGAGGGATTTTTGTTTTTTTAACGATTGTTATCATCCTCGTTGCATCTTCCCTGATTGCCTCGATGGTGTTTTTCATCTCATCGATGGATGTTTTAATATGAGGAAGTTTTATATCAATTTTATCCAGCGTGGTTGCAAAAAATTTCTCAATGATATTTTTACGAAATGATGTAAATGTTTCAACGTGATCTACATATTTGCTTTGAAGTGTTGCTAGTTCCAACATAGAATTTTTTATCGTTGTGAGCTTCGGTGTAGTCACTAGTGGATTTCCAAGGAAATCTAGTAGCGGCTTGTCAATATTGTTAATTCTATCCATGATAGTTGAAACAAGTACACCTGGTTTGAGTTTACCCTGATCGGAAAATAACGCGATAGTGCCTTCGGGTATGCCACTTTGTTTAACTGAAATATCATCCAGGGAAACATTACTAGATTTCAATTTACCCTGATCGGAAAACAACGCGATAGTGCCTTCGGTTGCGTCTCGTTGTTTAACTAAAATATCATCCAGAGAAACATTACTAGATTTCAATTTACCCTGACGATCTTGAAATACAACTATTTCCCCGGGGTCAACACTTGTTAAGTTCAACGTCTCAGCGATTTCATCTTCGATTATTTTTTTTTTATATCACCGGTTGAAGTGCCATCGGCGGAGGGTTTCTTCAGCGCTGATAAAGGTCTTCCCCAAATATCAATCATGTTATTGTAAAACTCTCTCTCTCTCTAAAAAGCGATTGCTGGTGTATTCATTTACGACGACATGTGGTGGTTTTCCAGATGTTGAAATAGCATCGAGAACATTTATTACTTCGCTGCCGCATATTGGTGGATCATTTAGTTTTTGTGTTGGTAGCGTGGAATACCAACGAGGAGTTTTTAATCGGTTTATATAGCTGTTAAATTCCTTCGGCGGCGCTAATCCATATGAATAATAAAAAAAAACAATTGCACGTGGATCAATCGCGTATGCAACCCAATGGGTTCCGGGTCCGGTGCTGTTATCGAGATTAATGATGCCGGTTTCAACGCTATTTGGTTGTTCCGGCAACTGATCTTTCATAAAGACACCTCTGAAGTTTTTAATCGCGAGTTTTTTAGCAGCGTCGAGTAAATCACAATTGGACAACGGTACCAAAGGTTCCCGAGTTAATAAACCGTTCCTGGTAGTCTTAGATCCTTTCCGCTGTACCATGAATACGGGGTTCCTGGTAGTCTTAGACCCTTTCCGCTGTACCATGAATACGGGGTTGCTGGTAGTCTTAGACCCTTTCCCTTTTTTATATCCTCGCCCGGTTGCTTTCTTTAGTGCCATTCCTGCCGCGGTACCAACGGCTCCTAACGCCGCCGCTTTAGCCACCGCTGGGGCAGCCGCAGCAATCAATGCTGGTAACGCAGCTAACAACGGGAATATACCACCTGATTTTTTCATGTCACTGATCGCAGCTGCAAAGAGAGTGATCTGAACGCCTTTTTATCTTTGAAAGCATCATTGAAGTGTTTTACTTGACGAGTTGTCAGTGACAATTTATTCTGACCACCAGTCATCTGATTGGGTTTCAGTGTTATTGTGGTTCCGCATTTTTTAGCTGATTCTGATTGTAATTTCTTGAGTTGACCGGGAGTTAACGCAACACTAATATAACTGTAATTCATTATACAATAACCGATTGATTCTAATTGAAAAATCCGAAGGATTTTCAATTACTTGTTTTCTACTGGTGCATCTATCACTCTCATTCTTCCGCCAACACCTTCGAGTAGCATTGATTTATCGCTAAGAATGACAGCAACCGCTCTATAATTTGCAATACCACCAAGATCTATACGAGCTCTAAAGTGTATATCAACGATGGATTGTCTTGTTAAATCAAGATGTTCCAACGAAAAGTAATGAATCGGATATGAGCTTTCAAAATCCAACTGTGATATTTGTAGACCTGTATCAACGTTTTGATCGCGCCCCATATATGTCAACAACCGATGATACACGCGTGCAATATGATTGTTGTTGTAATCAAGTTGTATATCTTCGGATGGTTCCTGTTGACCGTTTATTCTCAGCGAGACGTCTCTAACACCTAATTTATCAAATATCATATGACTACGTTCTTGATTGTCTAATTGCGTTCTATCCTGTAGCGCAACAAATATATGACGTGGACTTGAAACACCTTGTCGCGCTGCCAGGTGCCATGTAAATGTATCATTAATATTAGAATCTATGGTATCTGTGGACACCAATAACCAACTCATCAACGACTTTCCTCCTCGGTCCATAAATTATAGTAATTTTTCCTCTGTGGTGATTGATGGAGTCAACACTGGCATCCACAGTGATAGTGTAGATAATCTAACTTTACCCTCAGCAACACCATCACAACGCCAAATTGCATCGTTATTAGTACTCTTTCGCAAGAGTACTACCGTATGCTTTGCTCCATAGATGACTTTTCGGACATTTCTGCAGAATCCAAATATATGATGCAGCGGAATCGCGCATGAGAATTGTCGATGCGCTCCTTGTAGCATTGCTTTGCGTGCTGCATATCCTAGATTGTAGTCGAGGTTAGCGCCTCCGACAATATCAAACGTATCAGCCGGTCTAGCTCTGTGTTCATAAGAATCAGCTATTTGTTGTGGATCAGATGCAGTAGCTCGTGGTGTCCGTATTTTAATATACGGAGAGTGATTAGGGTGATCAGTAATATTCTTAGCGAACATCATAGATGGAGCTGCCGATCTTGTATAATCGTCAGCATATCTTGCTAATCCTATTATTGTTGTAGCAACATCAACATCATTCTCAATAGTTTCAATTTATTTTCCATCGATGAGATATCTAGCGCTAGTAATAACGCCATGATCCTAGTATTGACAAAACCAACTCGGATAAGTGGGTCATCTGCGTATGGTGTATTAGCTGCGACATTTGTTACAAGTTCTCCTTGTACTTCGATAAATGCTTCACAAGGTAAAAAGTATTTACTGGTATCATGAACTTGAAGTTCAATTCTTGATCGAAGATCTGCTTGTATTGCTTGATAAGAATAAAATTGATAATCACGTACAGAATCATCCTTGCGCACTGGGGCGTCCATATCAAACGCTGGATCAGGTGACGGTTTGAACATTATATATATCAGTTTGATAAATCAGCGTCTAAATCATCGACGTCGTCGTGGTTTTTTTAAGCCACTTCCCGCTATCATATTTGCGGTTATGTTATCTTGGGTATTAGTCATCAACGACGATAGTTTCTGATCCACTGCGTTATTTATTATTTTACTAACACTCGCGGGCATTTCCGCTGTAGATGGTAACGGTCCCGGTTTCTTTCGCCGTCGAACTAGCGCTGTTAGTTTATCCCGAGCGGCCGAAAATGCTTTTCTGGCAGCATCTCCAACGGCGCTAATACCCTTATCACGAATAACATCAATGGCTTTCATCGATAACTGTTTTGCTAGCGGCGCCACTTTTGGAGCCATTCTTGCAAATAACCCTGCAATGGTATTACCAAGACCATCACCATAGTACTCTCTATAAACTGGAAACCGCGAGTTTACTACATAGACGCTGGTTGGTTTATCATGGTTGTAGTGTATGATCATCTTATTTAAATGGTATTTATCTAATGAAAAATCCAAGAGATTTTCAGTCGCTGTAATAACCCGTAAGATTTTCAACTAACTCGTCGATGAAATCTCGATATGTTGCAATGTTCATGATGCCACCTTGAAATAACCGCATGCAGATATCAGCTGCTTTATTAATTATTTCCGGTGAGTTATTTCCGGCTCGTTTCCCTCCGACGAGAACCTCTAATCGTGCAATATCACCGATAATATTACCAGGACAACTAACTAAACCTGAAAATCTTCGATTTTCCCCTGAAAAAGCCCTTTGATATCCATGTCCGCTTTTACCAGTTGCACCCTTTTCAGAATCAGATTCTGATATTTCCTGGAGAGGAAAAAGGTGCAACTGGTGTAGGTGGGTTTTCTATTTGATGTATCAACTTTTCAAGTTTCTTAAATCCTTCATGGTTGGGTGGTAGTTTAGACTTACCAATGTTTGCACAATATAGTTTTTTTCTCCAAGTATTCTTATTAGTTATAGCATCTTCATATCCTTGTTTCATATATTGTTCTCGTTGATCCTTTGGAAATGAATCAACGATAAATTGAGCAAACTCTTTATCAATCTTAAATTTTTTAATATCATGTATCACATCACTCTTAAATATCTTTTCAGGGTCAAGATCTCTTCGTTCTGTTTTACCCTTTTGTTGAAATTCAGGTGGTGGTGGAATAATATCAATATCACCTGGTAGTTTAGTTTCTTCTTCTTCTGCAAGCGGTGCTTGGAGTTCAGACTGTGGGGATCTAATATCAATATCACCTAATCGTTCTATTTCTTTTCGAAGTTCTCGTTCTTGTCTTGAAGCAGTTACTATATCACCAAGAAGAAGTTCTTAAGGATTTTTTTGTTTGTTTGGATCTCCTTACTATTTCTTCAGTTTCCGCTGCTATTTTTTCAAGTTCACCAATAAGAGTCTTTTCTTTTCTTGTCCCGGGCTCGGGGTCATCCCCCCATATAGCTCGCCTTACCCCTTTCTTTGCTGTGGTTATTGGTTTAAACAACTCTTCAGATCCCGTAGTAAAATCCGTTTTTAAACTCTGTCTAGCTTGCAGTTTGTTCCCGACAGAGTCGCGGATTGGTATAAATTTTTAATTGCATCTAGTCGCTCACGAGTCAATCTAGTTGTTAAAGCTTCGTTGACCATTATTGAAACAGTAAATCAGTTTCCAATTTGAATCCCAAAGAGATTTTCATGTACGATGTAGTGATTTTGTCATCATCAAATAATTTCTACGTTTCAACCCGACTCAGATAGACAAGTCACAAAAAAACCCAAACATTTTTCAGTTAATTTATTTCCGTGTTATTTGATCAATTATATACCTTCCATTGTATTTACAACATTGATGTATTCAACTAACGCGCTATACTGTCAAATAGTTAGTTGTATCCAGCTGTTTTTTTTTTTATTTTCTTGAATTAACGCCCGTATATTTCTAATCTTCGAATTAACCTCCTTTTTTAATTCATAATCTCGCCCCAATTCTTTTCGTATTCCTTCCACGATAGTAAATAACGGGACAAACACACTTACGTCACTACAGCATGCAAGAGAGTCTCGAATAGAATTCTGGATTTTTTTTTATCAACGCATACTTCTTTGGCAGCATATATTTGTTAGTGTTAATACCGTATTCTATATCTTGAAAGTCAGACATAATTTGCTCAGGGTTTAAATTGTCAGATAGTTTAATCTCTTGGCTTTTCAATTTATAAATTTCAATTATAATCCTATTCATATTTTCAGAATTCATATATGATAATACATATTTCTAATACAAAAAAAAATTGAGGTCAGTTTTGAAGGATCATATCATGGCAGTTCTTGGAATTCATATCATAATAGTTCTTGGAATTCATATCACATCAGTGCTTGGAATTTATATCATAATAGTTCTTGGAATTCATATAACATCAGTTCTTGGAATCCATATCATAATAGTTCTTGGAATTCATATCCTAACAGTTCTTGGAATTTATATCATAATAGTTCTTGGAATTCATATAACATCAATTCTTGGAATTTATATCACATCAGTTCTTGGAATTCATATTCATGTCATAGCAGTTCTTGGAATTTATTTCATAATAGTTCTTAGAATTTATATCATAACAGTTCTTGGAATTCATATAACATCAGTTCTTGGAATTCATATCATAGCAGTTCTTGGAATTCATATCATAACAGTTCTTCGAATTCATATCATAACAGTTCTTGGAATTCATATCATAACAGTTCTTGGAATTCATATCATAACAGTTCTTGGAATTCATATCATAACAGTTCTTGGAATTTATATAATATCAGTTCTTGGAATTTATATCATAACAGTTCTTGGAATACATATCATAACATTTCTTGGAATTTATATAATATCAGTTCTTGGAATTCATATCATAACAGTTCTTGGAATTCATATCATAACAGTTCATGGAATTCATATCATAACAGTTCTTGGAATTCATATCATAACAGTTCTTGGAATTTATATAATATCAGTTCTTGGAATTTATATCATAACAGTTCTTGGAATACATATCATAACATTTCTTGGAATTTATATAATATCAGTTCTTGGAATTAATATCATAACAGTTCTTGGAATACATATCATAGCAGTTCTTGGAAATCATATCATAACAGTTCTTGGAATTCATATCATAACAGTTCTTGGAATTCATATCATAACAGTTCTAAATCAATAACGAACAGGTGTGATGACGTCAATGGATCGATCACAAAGCCACGAACGAATCCATATACCTTCGTGTATGAAACAAAACCAAATACTTAAAAGAAAGACCCCCCCCAAAAAAAAAAAAACAACAATTATTTGTAAAACACTAAATATTTTATTCGTTTTCTTATAAAATATATTATATTTCCACTGAGAAATAATCGGAAAAACCCATTGAGATCCATAACTTTTTCATAGGCTGTAAATATACACACACGAGTTATCTCCGTTGGTGTTATATAGAATAATGCAAAACATGATTAGACATAAACGAACTGTATTTTTGCCCGGTCTTTTTTGAGATCGCCGTCTTGGTTATATTTTCTGCAACGTTTCGTATTGAGGGTTCACAAATACCGAAATATCATTGATTGAAATATTATCTCTTCGTTAGCTGCCGTATTAAATGATTTCACAGGTCTCTTCCCAATTGATTTATAAGTACCAGTTTTCCCAGATGCAGTATTCTCACTTTGTGTAACAGCTCGTAAATTATTCAAAGAATTATCAGTCTTAATCCCATTTATGTGATCAATAACAAGACCATCCTTGATCAATCCATTAAACACCTCGGAGACGAATCGGTGATTATGATAAGTTTTCTTTCCGGTGCCAAACACCAAAAACCCCTGATTAGTCATAGCACCAACTGACTTCTTCAGCCTACGATTTCGGACAATATCGTCACGAGACGCTTCATAATCACTGATCACTGGATGCGGTTGAAATTCTTGGTTCATTTATATAATTAATACTTTGTTTGTCTAATTCATTATTTGGTTGAGATATATTATTGGAAAATCTCTGAACGTAATCCTGTGGAGTTCTTATGATCTTGTCGTTAACGCTGTCAGATTCATTGATGGAGTTCTTAGTGGAATCCTTAATTCGTTTATCATAATAACGCTTCAACTCTCTGTATCGTTTACCACCGCAACCCAGACACAACTGTGATATTCCTCTAACCCCTACCCCACATTGTATGCAAGGTAGCGGGCCATAACTTCCGCGTCGGACACTTTGCATATGATACCCACAGAAATCCCTTTTGCATGATTTGTTACACGGAGTTACTGATCCAATCATGAGCCATTTGCAATGATTCATTATATAATAAATTCTCTGTTTAAATACTTGTTTTAATTATAACATGAAGAAGTTCGAGAGATTATCGAAAATTACGCCTTGGAAAAATACTAAATTCAATCTCGATAGAGTCTCTGATAAACCAAAGAGTCTAATAAGTGATAGAACCATGATAAATAAAATCAGCGATTGTTTTAATGAATTCAAGCGTAATGGAGCATCTCATTGTTGGTCAACATTTCGAATTCATGGTAGTGTTGATGCTACCATGAACGACGAACGCGCAGCGGTGATAATCTCACATCTTACGCGGAAAAGGTATTTTTTTAGAGTGAAATTCATTATTCGTTCAGACACTGGAGATTAGATTATCAGGGATAAATTTGAACCCATCTTGAAGGATAAAAGAAGCGTCGTTGAGAGTCAAGATTCAAAACCAGGAATTCTGACTGGAATTGACAGACCGTACTACGAAAGATCTTATCCTGTAACAGCAGTAGTTTATGGGATATATCCGTTAAATGATAAACCAAGTGTTGAAAAACTAAAACCCATGAAACTGTCATTGATGACATCGTCATCGTCAAGGGTGAATTGTGTAGCAGAACGAATAATAGAGCACTTCACAAATGCATCCCGGGGAAACAAATTGACTGATTTAAGACGCAAAAAAATAAATAAATGGGAATTAACAGTTAACAAGAACTCAGCATTAATTCAGGATATAGCCAAATTAGAAACATTATTAAGATTCCCAATAACCGTAGCGACGATAACCGGTGAGATATTACACGAATGAAGATATAAATCAAAAGCAGCCCCAATCAAAATTATTGATCATAACGAACACGCATGGACACCTGCGGTAACAATATTCTCGCGAACACAAACAGTAAAATTTATACCCGAAGAATTTTCCGCTACAGAATTCTCTGAGAAAAATTGTTCGATGCTATTTACCAGTTGAGTAAAAACGATCCGGTGTCAGTGTGGTTACTTCACAGTGCTGAAAACCCCGAGGGTGGATTCGATCAGTTTGTAAGACCCAATGGAGAATTATACCGTACCGAAGCCCTCCATGACAAGATGAAAAAACTAGCTAGTAGTTTCTCGAAGAGTTTCGACGATGAACAATTACTAACAAATTGCTTTACAATTCCGTCAGTTGCGGCTCATTTTGCGAGAAAGAGAAACTCGTGGAAACCAACACGAGTTGAATTTCTCACAGACATCAAATCAAGCTGCATCGAATACAACCACGATGGATTATGGAATACAAAATACAACCCTGAAACCATTATTTCGGTTGATATAGTCGCGTGTTATCCCGAGAGTTTTCTCGGGTACGGAGAATGCGCTGAATATTTCAAGCGATTTGGACATCCCACCCATGAGATGTAACGTGTTGCGATTAATGGACCACTACCTGATTTTAATTTAACCGGATTCGCTCGTGTGGTATCATTGAATTGGCTAAAGGACTTCATCCGTGTTGTTATGTCTGGATTGGTAGACATATGTCTGAAAAACATTGGATGCCAATAGTGTTACTACGTTATATGATTGATTGTAGCATGCTGATATCGCTGATTGTCAGTGAAGCAATTATATCATATCGAGCACAGACTGAAGTCTGGTTGCCACAACCTGATATAGATAGTATAATCAGCGAACAACGAAAACAATTTCCCAATCTCGACGAAGAATATATCATGAATTGGTCCAAACTGTTATTTGAAATCAGAAACAAAGACGCAAAAGTTCTTGGTAGAAGAATAATTGGTAAATTTACTCAAGGTAGAAAATACGACAATGGACGATATTCTTCACGGCTGATTATAGATGATGCTGAATACGATTTTGTAATCGCGGATGTAACATCTAAGGGCATATATATGTCGATCGTAAAGACGGTTTCTTGTCCGATGGAACCAAATTAGGAACAATTGTTACTTACAATGATGGACACAGTCTTCATTATACACATTTGAGGGCATCTATGCTGGCTTATGCTTCTATCAATTTATTTTCGATGATAAATAGATTTCCTGACACCGCAGTTAGAGTCGCCACTGATTCATTTTACATAGACATAAAACACAGTAATGCAGTAGCCGAATTCACAAATTCCGACGAGAGTTGGGGATCATGGAGAATTAAGCGGGAAATACCGTGTGATTACTCCAAATCAGTAGATGTTACGATTGAAGATAAATACTTGAAAAGCAATCAGTGTTCAGAACTATCTAATGCACCGCAGATATCTGATCCTGTATGTAGATATAAAACAGTTTATTTAAACGGTTGTGGCGGGTCAGGAAAGACGACTCGCGCGATTGAATTATTTCGAGGGAAATCAAATATGATTGTGCTAACACCGACCCACAGACTCGCCAGAGAGATGAAACAACGAGGGGTAAATGCTTGTACTTTTCACAGTTTCTTTCGATGGAAAGGCGATGAATGGACTCCTGAACGAATGGGTGAGAAATCTATCCCCCGCGTCATAATTTGGGATGAGATATGCAGGGTGTCATTTGATGTATAACAAAAGTTTCTCGAGTGGTTATTGCACGCGAACACAAAAGTCGTCATGTGCGGCGATCACGGCCAACCACCCCGATTTGTCGGCTTATCTCCACATGATTGGCTAAATATTTTTGTAGACTACTATGAAGAAATTAACACCGATCATAGAGCATTTGATGAACATTTACGCGAGTTCAAAAAACTAATCAGATTACAACCTGAGAGAATCTAATGTGAGATAGCGCGTGAAATAATTTCGGAAACTACCATGAAAGATTTCTGGGAAGCGTGGAGACCAAACGATGTGATAATCGCAAGTAGAAAAATAGTCAGAGACACACTTCAGATGAAGTTATTTGAAACGCATAAAGAAAAATTTGCAACACTTCCAGTACCGTTGTGTTATAGGCCTTCGGATACACCAAAGCAGACTATTGAAGTTGATATTCCAGGACAACGTGGAAAGCAGAATTTAGTGCTAAATGATATTGTGTTGGTTGATATCAGCGTTGTCGAAGATGCATTGCGTGCTGATAAATCCCCATGGACGCTAGGATACATTCTTCACAGGGATTGACTATATCCGATACAGTTGTTTGGATAGTGGATAATCACGTCGAGTGGTCGAATTTAGTTTATCTCGCAGTGTCCAGAGTACGAAGAATAAATAAACTTCAAAGAGTTGTTTTAAAAGATAACGACACTACAATAAGTGATACTGTCACTGGTGATTTCATCACTGGTGATTTCATCACTGGTGATTTCATCACTAAGGACATAATCAGAAAAAAAACTATCTGGTTATAAACAACATGATACAAAAATAATAGAGAATTCGATATTGATGCTGAATTAATAATCGCGCTGAAGCAACAACAGAATAATCACTGCGCGAGTTGCATTTGTATAATGAGTTGGTGTTGGTCGGATACTCGACAATTTACCGTAGACAGAAAAGATAGCAGCGTAGGTCATACTAACGATAACGTGATGCTGACTTGTCTTGAGTGCAACAGACGAAGAGGTGCTAGTTAAGACCACGTGGTGGTAATTGAGTATCCTCGGGTATCACTTGTAGTTGTTGTCGAGTAAATCCGCGCTGAGGGGCAGTTGAATCCAATCTATAGATTGATGGTCTACCCGTTATACCGGATATTTTATGCGCGGTGACACTCCATAATAGGATCAGTAGCCCTTTTTTGCCACCTTCGAGCTCTCATGGTTCACATAAATACCTCACAGTGACATTACCGAGAATTGGTTCTTTTGAAAAATCTTTTTGCGGTTGTACGGGTATATACTTCTTTTTGATCGCGTTGTTAGGTTTCATGTTGATTGTTCGAGTAATCTCGTTATTCAGCGCAGTAATCAGAGCTGGTAATATCTTGACCCATTCACGCGATCGTTTATATTGATTAAATTCTTTTGCGTATTGATATCCAAATAACCGCTCGGCAAGCGTCCGATTAAATCGTTCAACAATTGCCTGATCGCGATGTAGTGCAGTATGTCCTCGTCGTAACGCGGTATTATGATTCTTCAACGATGATAGAACCGCACCTTGAAATTCCTTGCCAGGATCAACTTGTAATAATTTGGCCAGCGCAGAGGACCTCTTCGTTAAATCCTTTCAAACGCAGAAGCCACTTCAGTTGATGATTTTGTTTTTAATGGTCCTGCTTGTTTGTATCGACTCGCAACATCAACTATGGTTAGCGCGTATTTGTAACCACCATCATGCGGCAGAAATAATATATCAGCTTGATGAACTTCATTGGGAACGGTCACATCAAAATGCGAGTAGTTAATTTGTTTAGGAGGCGGTAGATAAATTTGCTATATTGCCTGTTTGGATAACCAATTAGCCGCAATGGTATATTTTACCTTCGCGGCGCTAGCGAGTTTACCAATTGCTGCTTTACATCGCCAGTATCAGCTTGGAGAATAGTAAATAGATTCCATGTTGTTATTAATTACCGGCACCTAACATCAATTTACCTTTCATAGCCGATTTTACTTACCATGAAGCCAATTTTTCTTTAAAAGATTTATCAGTGATAGAATTCAACGCATGAATTAATTTTACATCTGCGAGATGTCTGTTTTGCAAATTACTGCTTATATAAGCAACATCATGAGCATGACATGCTTTATCAATGGCGTTTATCGGATATTCACCCGGTCGAGGTTGGTTTTGATCATCGAGTCTGATATCGAGTCTGGTTCCGGGTCCACAGTAACTATATCCTGGAAGGTGTTTTTCTCCTGGATACTTCGCCCACGGTGTCCCTGGAAGTTTAGTTAACTTGGCTGCAATATCACCTCCTCGTTTTTTTTAATTTCTTTGATTTATCGAGAGAAACAAATCTAAATTTCTTTGTACTGCATTGTACGCATTTACCAGAATGTGCTGATCGGTTATTGCTAGTTGTAATCGTCGTCAAGTCGTTTGTACCAGTACGCGCCTTACACTTCACACAATATAGATCCATAATTTATATATAATAACATGAATGTAATTGATTATTCAGGTACCCGACGACGGGAACCTATTAAACACCATGCGATGTTGCCGAATTCAATTAGAATGATTATAATCGGACCATCTGGAAGTGGCAAGACACAACTGTTACTTAATTTAATAACGAGATGGATGAAATGGGACAAGTTGTATTTGATAGCTCCTAGTGTAGACGATCAGCGATGTTACAATGTGTTAAAAGATTTTAATGACAGCGCGGTAGAAAAATCCGGCGAGGGTATTATTGAGTTTATAACCGATATCGATGAAGCACCGAGCATTGATGATATTGATGGAGATATTAACAATTTAGTCGTATACTACGATATCATGTTAGATAATCAAAAGAATCCCGCTAGATATTTTCCAGAGGTAGGCATAAAAACACCGACGTGATATATGTCACTCAACGGTACACACAAATTCCGAAGGTGATCAGAGATAACTGCAATTTGTTATGTATGTTTAACGGAGTTGATACTCATACTCTTAGAAATATTTGGCAAACTTGGTGCTGCGGTGATATGGATTATAATCAATTTAGAAATTTCTTTAGTCGCGCTCAGTCAATCCAACATGGATTCGTGACGATAAATTTAGCAGATCCTCGGACGCGATATCGTGTCGGACTTGATAAAATATCAGGTTAACCCATAGCAGCAGAGGGGGCGGCGACAACAATCATGGCATCTTCATGCATGCCTTTTTTTTACGACTTCGAGGAAGCCTTAGTTTGCCAAATCGACACCTGTCCGATTCACTTTTCGAAGAAGCCTTAATTTTCCGAATAGATGCCTATAAAAAGTTGTCCGATTCGCCCCCTCTGCTGTTAAAGATGTTTAACTTATAAACAAATAATAATAATAACAATAAAAATAATAATAATAAGAAGTATAATAATAATAATAATAATAATAATAATAATAATAATAATAATAAAGCAATGCCAATTGAAAAAATTCATAAGAGATAAACAAAACACAATAAAAGATGAACGAGGGCACACAAATATTAAAAGAAGACCTTACAATGAGGAATTAAAACAAATCAAAGTCAGAAATCACTTAAAACATTTAAATACACTACATTAAATATATAAAGAAGATATATGTTAACATCAGATATAATATCGTTTTCATGACACTCACGCCACTTCCTTCAGTCAGGTTGGTCAACATAACAATCTTCTTTGTCTTCAACTGCCAAATCATCCTCCAAAAATCATTCAAGGTATTTTCCAAGGGACCTATACATTTTTATTGCACATAACAAATCAAAGAATGAATTAGTCACTATGTGGTTATTTAAAATGTAAATAAAAATTATTTGACGTGAAAACACGTATAGGGTATTCTAAATTTTGGGTAGTTTCAAATCCAGACTAGACTGTATTTTAAACCGATTTGCAATTATAAATAGATCAGATTTGTCGATAATCATTTAAATGATTTGAGTTCATTTATACATGTGATTTAAAGTGAAATATATGTAGCACAGTGCGGCTATAAAGCAGCAAAAATAACTGTGGTGACAGTGCGAATTAACACTGTTTACATGTTGAAACCGCTTAGGTGGCACAAGTGCTCAGAGCGTGCGCTTCCGATGCGAACCCCGGCCGAGTCATTCCAAAGGCTTTTAAAAATAATGCTAGCAATAGGGATAATTTAACCGGGTGGGGCATGATACCATATATCTACGGCATGATGCATCAGTGCTAGACATTACTACCTGTAATGCAGCTAGACATCATTATAAACGGCCAAAGTGCAGACATAGTAGCGATTTGATTCAAATCATTAATTATACGTAAAAACCCTAATAAGACACACACACACACATACACACACACACACGCGCGCGCGCGCGCGCGCACATACAAACACTATGGTAACAAAATGACCCTATGGCAACAAAGGGAATTTATGGACGGTACTATGATCACAAAAAAAGAATGTAAGTGTACGAAAATCATTACAGTTCCCTTGTTGCTCTACATAGGTTTGTTTTAGGTAATAACATATTATGTCAACAATGAGAAAGTACTACACTTATCAGTGTTTTTAGAAATTTTAAACAAAAATTGACATTATGGGTCAAATGGAACGGCTAATTAAAACTATATTTGTTTTCTAACACGGACGCTTACTAACCAATTCGCCGCTTGACAAACTATAACCCACACATACTAACCAGCAAACAGGTTAGGAGTGCTAACATATATACAACAATCTTATCCAATGTCATAATGTTCATACACTCTTTACACACAAAGTTACTTAAATAGTATCATACATGTAGCAAAACAGCTTCTCATGTCTTGTAAGATTGTGACAATTTCTGTTTGAGTTTGAAAACTGCAAAGTGCATGTACTTTATTGTTGTGCGTCAAAACTATCATTCTTGTTATAAATTTATGGAAGAACTTCAATTTTCGCACAATCTTTTCTCCTACTCCGAAGATATTCCTGCGTAATATCCATTACATGCAGCTTTGATCTCTTAACTTAAACGGAACTGACCTGTTTGTGCCCAGCCTGTTTCCTATCTATATCACTCTCTCAGGAAACAACAAAGCATGGTTGTGCAATACATTTCAGATTTATATTGTCCATGCCAAAATACTGTAAACTCATCCTCTACAAATCTAATGTTCACAAAGCATTAACGAGCGGGAAGAAAAGCACTTGGAGGTCGAGCAAAAGCTACGTATTTTTTGTAAAAAATGTTGTTTAAGATTATGACAAATATCAGATCTCCCTGCCTCTTCCGTTTTCTATCTGAGTTGCTATCCTATCGTTATTGGGCTAAGTCATTCCGAGTCCGATCAAGCGCTCGTACTTTGATAAAAATCTGATTTGTTTGCAATGGCTAGTTAAATAGGTAAACAATTCTGAAGTACATTAGAGAGCTCTCATGGAAGAAACACTAATACTGATAAACTATTTCATACTATTTACCAGAGTAACTTTGTTTTTATGAAAAAACATTTTGGGAAGATTAAAACTTTATATATATATACGCTTTGGTGTGAATACAAAGAAATACAGGCACATAAACACAAAATATATTAGTTACAATAATTGGGATGGTGTGCCGGTAAATCGTGGAAAGTAAAAAATGAGAAAGTTTGATTTGGGAAGGTCTGAAGCTATGTTCCGATGTCATGAAAAATTGAAGAGATCCTCAAACCTGCATGGTAAGGAAAAGACCCCTACCACCAAAGACGAGTGTACTACCCCAAACAAAGTAAGCCAAAGCTGAAAATTGAATCCTGAACAGGAAAAAGGGCATTCTCTTTTCAAATAAAAATCAGGTAATGTGAGGCTTTGACAGACATAATTCAAGAATTATAATTCAAAAACGTATCATCTTATTGTTTTAAAATTATTTTAAGAATGTAGTCTGAACTTGGTCAAAGGAGAATGTTATGGAGATGTTGTGAAAGTAAAGGTTATGTATTGTTAACAAAATGACACCTATTTTTCAAACGTCTTTTCACGATAATGCTGAAAATGTGCTGAAAATGTGCTGTACTTTAATCCGTATTGGTATAGCATGTGATGCGTTGTAGTAAGGCAGCATTTTGAGAAGAGCTTTTGGAAAACCAGTACTATTATTACCCTATTTATATAACTGCTTCTAGGCTTGTCAATGCAAACATTTTATGTGCAAAAAATACAGAACCTATTTGCAGGACACTATTAGAACATATCAGATTATAGAGAGAAAAATTGAATGGATGAATAAAGACGCGACGCTGATACGATACGAAATGTCATTAAACGTACACATTTGTGAAGGTGGTATATATAAACGAACTTTTGTAAATTGCTATTTTTAGAAATTTAATTAACAATAGTCTCAACAATGTAATGTTATGTCAAGAGGAAAACATAGTGCCAATGATAACAACAATAACGAGCATATGTTATTAATTAGGAAATATGTATCAATTTGGTCTCCTGCATTTGAAGCTAATATTGAATGAATCAAATATGAAATTAAGTTTATACTTCAGGATAATTAGATTCAATACAACGTCAAGGAAATAAAGTTTATGACACACCGAATACCACTTTGCATATATTCTAAATAGTTTCGCCGCAAACTGTTGCAGCATTTACTTTTTAGAACATGGTTACTAGTTGTCAAAATAATAAGCTCAATGTATTTCGGGATACGGAATTGATGCCATTTTTATATCAAAAGGAAAGTTACACCTATTTGCTCAAATACCAAAGCTGTGATATATTGGTGATATGCATCAAGCATTGCGTGGTGTGCATGAAAAAATATAGATTATTGTGTTTGTCCGTAGCTTTTGAGAAAAGAATGTAAACATAGTCAACATAATCCCAATTTTGTGCGCACCTGAAAGAAAATGACGAGGAGAAATGTTTTCCGCTTCTCACCATAGGATCATGTTTGTTCTTAAAATAAATTATTTTTATAGCGACAATAGGAAATGTCTTATTAATCCTAACGTTAGTTTTTTCTTGTGGAATTTTGTCGCCCAATACGTCTAAGACGCTGGTCGTAATTGTATTGCCCATATTGCCCGAATATCATTTTTGGAAGCATAATGCTACTCTGTTGAAATAATAGAAATGTCGGTATGTTCAGCAATGTGATATTGTTTAGTTTTCTCTTTCTAAAGATGTTTCTAGAAATTTCAGCTCTTCTATTTGAACGTGGAATTATATAAATTTCTTCATGTGTAAGCCCGTTAGTATTTTTCACAATGGTAGAAAGGTTCGAATGGACGATAGTAAGCTTGACCAACCTTGCGCAGCAACATATGCTTGGCGTCCACTGAATCCCTGAAAACGATATGTAACAGCAGAAGTTAAAACTAAGAAAAATTAAATAAGCAAACTAGAAATTGAATATATATATATATATATATATATATATATATATATATATATATATATATATATATTAATTTTATCGAAGTCAAACTATTCATGGCTTATGGTTGTTTTATTTATAATTGAAATAAAGTTGTTTACATAGATTCAGTAATGTACATATAGCGATACTGGTACCAATAAAATCCAGATGCACTTGAATGGACGTCTATATACGTTTCTTCAATTAATAATATCTGAACAATTAAATGATATAATTTATCATAAGAGTTCAACAGAGGAAAATATTTCTCTTATTTTTGTTTTGCCTATCTTCAGACGTAGATAACATAATATTTTAATAATCGATTTAAGAGCCTGGTTTATTAAATATGAAAAAGGAGGAATGTGTGGCTATTATTGTAAATTTCATAGAACTTACGTCGATGTAGCTGGCATTTATGTAGTCAGTCTCCATATCAGCATCCCAAACGTGGAGTTTAACTCTGTTGTCATCATCTGTAGATGATGCAGATTATCAAAGACATAATTTAATATAATATAAACAACACTAATAGTAGGAACGTGGAATCACTATGTAGAAAACGTTAGATTGATGTTAATCATGCGTTAAACACATGCTCAATGCAATACACATCATTTATCAGTACAAGTTCTCTATATTCACTACTACTATTACTAAAACAACAACAACAACTACAACTACTAAAACAAAGCAGCAATAACATAACCATTACGACAGCAAATGCACTATCTGACAGAGAAAATATAATATACTTACATGGCACCATGCCTTTATATCGATTTTTGTTTTTGTTTTCTGCTTGCATGGCAACATCTTTTGACTTGATCACACTTATTGCAGATTGCTGAAATATTTACAAGATATTCTTATGATGACTTAGTTATTACATACTCTATGCACTGGCAGTTGAACATGTCGGTTAGTTACACACTGTATGTAGGGGCTATATAATATCGAGTAATTACACACTATGTAGGGGCATTATAACATGTCGAGTAGTTGCACACTGTATATAGGGGCATTATAACATGTTGAGTAGTTACACACTGTATGTAGGGGCTATAGAACATGTCGAGTAATTACACACTGTATGCAGGGACATTAGATCATGCTGAGTTGCTATACAAAGTTTTCAGGGATATTAGAACACGAGTAATTACATTGTATCAGGGGCATTATTCTGTCACATATTGATTGCAGGGATATTAGAACATTTTATGTTTTAAACGTCATTAATAATACACAATTTGTTTTATCAGACATTCAGTGTATTGTTTGGTATTGCTATAATAAAGTCCGAATATAAATATGTAAAATAATAGTCTGAAAAGACTTGGGAAGAGAAATCAATTTAGAAATAAAGTGGATCATAATATACTTTAACCATTTCTAACCGTACTACGCTTTTTTCTTCCACATCTACACTTTAGAAGAAATAAAACGTTTGAAAAATGACGATAATGAACGATACGGTCATTTGATGAAGAGCGAAAATAACAACGATATAGGATAAAAGCCATATATAACGATGCAGGCTTGTACCATCGTTGTTGTCAGTTTTGTAATATATGATACTGCATGCACAGCAATAATAGTATACCCTCCACTCTGACACTATATAAGCGATTAGATTTGTAAGACGTGGTAGCTTCAAACAAATAAAACAAGTATTAAATGAGTCAAATTTGAGTATATCAACGCAGTCTCCATCATACACTTGTCTTATATGTTAGAAACGGATCTTCTTTATTATAGATAGTATTGTGAAAGCACGAGGCCAGGTTAAGCTATCATACAGTCAGGCATATAACTCAAGGGCGGATTGGGGAGGTGGTAGACCCCCCCCCCCCCCCAATACCCTACAAAAACAAGCAGAAAGCTCCTTAGAGTACGTTTGTACTGTTTAATGGCGAAAGTATGCCCTGGAGACTCTTGAAATTCAGAAGTTTTAGGAGGCTTCGGCCAATGGACCTACATCAAGGACTCCATACATGGACCCTTGCCTACGCATTTATCCTATCCTCAATGTTGCTGGATTAAAATGTTTCTTAGGTGACACAGCCAATGAGAAAGTGAAACAGAGTTAATCTTTCTTTAATTTTGTATTTATCCTTGTCATATCCCTAAAAGACTGATAGTTCATAGTTCCTGAAACCCTACTTTCGATGGAAGTAACTTAGTGGGTAGTGGGTTACAACTGGAAACGTATGGCCACATACCAAATGAAGTATTTTGAATGTGATGGCAGTAAATATTCTACTGAAAGTTACACATGTAGAACTAAAAGACGTATTGCAAAGAAAGCTTGTTGACATTTGTTCAGTTGATGCACGTGTACCTTGTATTCTTCCTCGTAGAGGTTTGATTTTGATCTCCTTTGAAGTACAAAGTCAAAAAGGTCCTCTACTTTGATGTCTTTTTTTCTGATGCTCTGCATGTTTTCATAACAATCCTCATCGACATTTCGTTTGGTAGCGCTTGATGTAGGTTTTGAAGAGTAACTTCCTCGATCTTTCTTACTTGTATTGGATGGTCCTAAGTAGATGAAAATAACGACAAGACGAATAAATGATAAACATCTGCTTTAAATATAGTTCGTAACAAGAATTATGTCTTTTAATTATCCACGCGGTTCCACAGCTTTCCAAAATGATAGATAGTATCACAGACTGATTCTCCTAAAACATGTTACTTAGTTTTCCAGCTTGATAGTCTTAGCCGATATTCTCGTGTCATAAAATCAGTGCTACCAAAGTTGACTATATTTTACCACTTACAGCTTTCACACTAAGTTAGTTATATTTCTTCACAATAGTCCTGGCGAGGATGATATAGCCATTGATCAATTATGAGTTAGGAACACGTTTATTGTTCTGTACAGTAATTAAATGTAGCATATTCCCATAAGCATCTGATCATTTGTAACTCTTTGACTAAATCTAGAGTTTCAAAACATCTTCTATGTATGATGCAAAAGAAAGTTTATAAAGTTTTCTTTTGAATATATTATATGTAGTTAAAGTAACTTTGACTAGAAATGATATATATATTCGCTTCAAGTATGAACCCTGTATGCAAGATTAATTCTTTCGCTGGTGTTTGCATATAGAGAGAGATTGATACTGCTTGTATATTTTGTTTATCTAATCGTATAATTTAATTTACATACATGACGTATCATTTATGAATCCTGTTTTAAATCAGCTGTCTGAGGTAGATATGTGAAACATTAATGTGACAATTTAACCACTGAACCATTAATATGAAAACTCTGGTGTCATTACGGCGATAACATATTATGTTCGGTAAGATACTCAGATATGTAATTTCTTATACAAAACAATACGCTTTTGAACACTGTTTTCATATATTCTGAGGACAAATGTTTGAGAAGGGAACCGTAACGGTCATTATAGTTCCTAGAGGATAAGAGTGGGTTGATAATGAATGGGGTTCGCTAGAGAATACAAAAGGTACACGATTATTCATTTGATAAAGAGCAACACGATTATGGACATCTTTCTATACAGACATGTTATGAGATATTACGCGGGAAAAGTATAAAAGGAACGATTGTTCGTTATATTTTAGCAGGTTAATTAAGGGCGAAAGTGCGTGTACTGCAGTCTTATCTAGACCGATGCCCTGAGTGTTCATATATTCAGAAAACTCCTTTGAAAACATGGTTACAGAGAGAAGATTAAGTTCAGCAAAAACTGAAAAGGACAACAGAGGAGAAGGAATTGTCTCAGCAAACAAATACATCAAGTGATTTAAAGTGATGAATACGATATGAGAGAGTGTGTGTATGATCAAAAATCAATCATTGACCATACAAATGGTCAGATCAAGCTTCGACTGCTACTGTTACATTAGACGGTAATTCCTGCGACCGTGTACCGTGAATCGACAGCTACATCTGGCTCCTTCTGGAAAGTCATATCTAGTGGTACTAATGTTTATCTGTATGACGACGATGGCAAGAGCTGTTTGGAAGCGCATATGATCAGCTCAGCTATAGCTGGATCTAACGGATATCCAGATCGCACTGACCCATTTCCTTACCTTTTGACATAATTGCTGAATTTAGACTTATTTGGAAGAAATAGGATGACTGGAAGCATTCCTGCTCACACAAATCCATCTCAGGCGCAATTCATGACATTATCATCCCTACGCCTCTACCCCTCCTATGCCATAAAGGCATATGGTGATGGTTGAGCAGTACAAAAGCTGTTGTGGATACACTGCGAGCAGTAGCTGTAGACCTGCACACGTGCATCTCAGGGCATAGGGCTGCTTATCGCAGCTGCATAATTCAACATCCAATCGGGAAACTAAACATCTATATATGGGATGACAGTGCACATCGCCAGCACTCTCACTGGGAAAGGGAATTAAAGGTGCCCAGAACATTGCCTGCTTCACATAGACCCATACACACATATAATCAGTGCATAAACGTATTCCACATGGTCAGTTTCATCCATACTGGAGATACAGATTATAAACTGATGAACAATTCAGCTACAGTACAGAAGCCTATACTTCCCGCCATGTACAGCCCATCTTGTGCTGAGAAATGGTTTATACTCTATAAAAAAAACCTTATTTATGGGTCCATTTCGAAACACATGATATGTTAAAGATAGTCATCCTAGCATCACTCGAATTTGAGAAGAATGATATTATTAATACACATTTAATTTTAGTGTGTCAATTGTATTATGTTTAATGTGTTCTTTATAAAAGTGCGTTATTTGCAGAGAATAAGATACAGATTTTCTTGATTTTCCAATTTTCTTAGCGTAGCGGTCTTATCATAGAGATATTTCTCAAGCTGGGTAATAAACATGATAATTTCCATAGGTCTACGGAACGTATACCCCTGTAACAGAAAATATGGTTAAACTTTTTTTAATTGACACACCGCTCTGACAGTCCATTTCAACAGGATTACTACTGCCTCCCATTCTGATTTCATCAATTTCATCAATCTCGTTAACGCTTTGTGTTGCACCATCCTTGTGTTTATTTCGTCTCCTGCAGCAGTAATGAAAGCGTAATTAGGGATGCCTTCAAATTCTATACGTTCAATAATATATATAGCATGTAATATGCTCTGGATAATTATATCTTTAAAAAGTGCATTTTATGACACAAATTTATTGTTAGCATCACATTTATAACTAATACTCTGACCATTAGTATACGTTTGGAATGTGTTTTATCTTTAAAAGCAAGATACTCTGTATGCTTGATTTTTTAGTAAAATTAATAAGATTGTTATTTTCGTTAAATTGTATTAAACGTAAATCACTAGCTATACGAATGTACATTATTGTGTGGAATTAGGTTATAAAGCAAAAATTAGTCAGCTCTTAAGTCTTATCAGTGAAACATATATTCTGTAAAACCAGGCATTGGCAAAAGTCTAATTCGGTTAATAAAATAGTAGAACAAACTTCCGTGATGACGCAAATACAGAATTGTTCTTATCTAATGATGGACAGTCGTCGCTACAAAATGGTTCTTATCTAATGATGAACAGACATTGCTGCTGGCTCAGTATGTTAAAACATGTTGCTGGTCTAGAATATTAAGGAATTATCATGTTTGGAAGTAACTAATGCCAAACGAATTTTGATAAACTATACATCAAAGTTGTTCCTTATGTCAGATGACGTAAATTAAGCCGGTTTTGACCGGGAGAAACTAATTCGTACCTGAAAAGAGCGGACATATTTTCTCGTCGATGCCTTAAACCCTGAAACAAGATGTGTATAAATAGACCACGCATTAAAGGGTCAGGTCAGTTCCAATCGACGAGGAAATAGATCTTCACCTTATCATTTCAGGTAAAACAATTGTATATGTCGTAACTTCTTTAGGAATAAGTATTGTTAATGTTGAGATTTTAATAGCAACATTGTTATGTTAGCAACATTGTTCACTTCATACTTTTATTTATAATATATTGTAACGGAATGTTTAAATGTTCTTAAGAATTATTATTTAATTATATTTATGTAATTTTTATTGTAAAGGTTGAATTCGCTACCAACTTCATTTTTAGATTTAATGTTGAAATAAAGTATTCTTTAAGTAAGAAAGAATATTATCTAGCAATATATTTTAAATCTATATTCTATTTTAAAATAAGTAAAATGCATTTATTTAAATTAATTGTTACATTAACTATAGTTATTACATCTTACACTTTTGGCTATCTTGAAATTGATCGAGACTTAATTATTTCTATAATATTCTAAAATGCAGAAGTTATACGAATAAATGAAGTTGGAAAGCTTGAAAAAGGAAAATATAATATGTATTGCATGAATTTTTATTATAAAGTTTTTAGATGTGTTTTTAGAGTGTAGTCAATATATGTGTGTTGATTAATTAAATAAAGTCAGTTCCTATCGACGAGGAAATATATCTTCGCCTTCTCATTTCAGATGTAGCTGTCTTATCATTGCGGCGACACTCTTTAAAGAGAGCCTGAACTCTTTCTTCTCTCTCTCTCTCTTTCTCACCATGGATATTGACGCTCCCTAACTTATGAGTAATTCCTTCTCATAGCAAGAAATGAGAAGAAGGTTATGACAAGCTAATCACAACATACATAACAGAACATTGTCATAACGCTAGTAATATATTCCTAGGAGCGTGATTTCGACTAGTTTAGATGTTATTATTTAAATAAAATGAAAATTATGAAACCACATACCTCATGAATATAATGATGCCGACCACCAATGATACTACTATAACGGACGTGACAACAGATCCCACGATGGCAGCTGTCCAATCCGGAGGCTTAGATTCTACAGTAAGATTAGCGTTGTATATTGGTTTAAGATATCATAATATAAAGTGTTTTTAATGAAACTTGATAATATGTTTCTTGTCAATGGGATTTTGTTAAGCATATGTAGCACGTTGTTTGTTTCACGGAGTAGACTTACAGAGTGTAATTTCACTGGCTAAAATCCAGACAATTGCCATTCATTTTCGATTTTACACTCTATATTTACCCATCATTAGACAGATTGATGTAACAATTATTAATCTGACAATCTCCAAACGAATATCCAAAAAACTGATGTAGAGGTGAAGTCATTAGAAGAATAAGTTTAGTTTGTCGGAATTGTAGAATAAATTCGTATGACCAAGCCGAAAATTTACATGCTAATAAAGCAGTCATTTGTTTGTGTGAAGAGACGATTAATGAATTGCTTTATTAGCTAGTCACTTATATTATATTATATTATATTATATTATATTATATTATATTATATTATATTATATTATATTATATTATATTATATTATATTATATTATATTATATTATATTATATTATATTATATTATATTATATTATATTATCTGAAACTTTTTTAATCTTATCTCTATCTACACACACACACACACACACACACACACACACACACACACACACACACACACACACACGGATACGCTAAATAAACCATCCAAACTAGTTTCAAATTGAAATAAGACTGTAAAGTTCCGATATATGAAACTTGCATATTAAATTTGTAAATTAGAAAGCTAAAACATTGATTGTGAGAAATTAGAAAACAAACAGATGAACGAAGAATTCTGCAATTGTATCAATATCAGCCTAATATAAATTATATGGATCAAGACTTTCGTTTTTTTAGTTTGCTACAGTTCGTATATGATTGCTTTAAGAATTATCATGACATTAAATTATTCCCAATGAGAGCGATTCCAATTTATGAGATCGTTTTGTAATCTCTCTCTCTATCTCTCTCTCTCTCTCTCTCTCTCTCTCTCTGGCATTTATTATTTGCTGTATGAGATATAAGGTTACAATGTTGAGTATCGGCCGAAGGCGATTCTCTGCTCTTTGATTGCATAATGTCCGTTACATGTTTATAGTTTTTTAAAAATAATACTGCTATAATGGTTTTTGTTTTATGGTCAAATTTATAATACTTTCCTGGTACTTTGAGATTAGCCATGCTTGGATTGATAGACACAGAATGCTCATCGAACACTCGTGTATATAAAGCAGGCTAATTTGATAATGTTGCCAACGTTCCTTCAAATTAAAAATATAGGCTAAAAGTAATGATAACTTATTAACGTCCGGAACTCTTAAAAATTTTCAATGCATACTTACAGTCCAGAAACTAAAAATAATCTTGCACGCTGAAAGAATATAAACGGTATCTGTCTAATGGGTGTTTTGAGCTGATTCAAAGATAAACTGTTTTCGGTTTGAGTATCAAGGACACGCATATATAATTGTCTTTCTCATGAAATACATTTGGTCTGGTACATGATAGACTAATGTACGCATTATATGAAATCAACAAACTACAAAGGACTTAAAATCTTGGTATTGAATTAGACTGAATTGTGAATATTATGTAAAGCTCATAATGTGCTGTCAATATGGCTTTTAAGCGTTATTAAAATAAACCCGACTTTAAATCTTTGCCTGAAAGTAATAATGTTGTTGGCGTATTTGAATTTGTTAAACACTTTTATAAATTAGACGTTAAGTACATAAAGCAAAGCTGGCTTATATATTAATTTGGGTGCCAAAGTAAATCTTGGATTAGTTGCTAGTGTTAAAAGCCAAACGTTTCCATATACTAGTATTATAATTTATTGCATATCTGACGATATGTTCTCTTGACATAATTAGAAACATAATCGATTGATATTTTTAAGCTGGTCTAATTTGTTTACTCATTACATGCATATTAATAGCGAGCACTATTTTTGTACCCATCCACAAACCCAAGGATACTTTTTCCTCCTCGCATATTTTGAAAGTTTCACGATTAACGATCACTACATTAATGAACGTAATGGGGCGTTTGTCCGTCTGAAACGGACTGAATTGCATCTTCATGAACTGTAGAAAATTTCAATCAATGCTAGTAGCAGGAAACCATTAAAGGGTGCAATTAATATCCAAAATATGACTGGGACGATTATGATAGGTTTCAAATAATTTCAGCATTAAGATAAAAAAGACTCATGAAACAGATTAAAAGCCCTAATGTTAGACTTGCAGACAACGACATAATCTTTATATTGCTTGGATGGTAGCAGACCAATTTGCTTTAGAGCAAATATAAGCCATGTGTCGGTCCGTATAGGTATCAACCCTTACTAATATGGTGGAATCAGTTATGTGCTTCATAATGCACTTAGCAACCAAACTATGGAGAACTGTGTCCTATTTTAGATGGTGAATTGTTGACCTGAAAACCATGTTGATACATGCAAATTTGTTTCTTATTCTTTTGATTCACTGACTTTTATATTCTGCACAATGTGAACTTATTTTGTTTCATTTGTTGTTATTGTAATCCCATATATGTACATTTTATGGCTCCTTCGAAATGTAAATGGCTAATCCGAAGCAAGCAAAATATGCTTCTGAACTAGACTGAATCAGGGACAGAAGACTGAATTCAGCAGTCACCTTTATTTTCAATAGTCATCGCATTTTATTGAGTTTGCATTTTTTAAAACGCGTTGTCTCCACTCTCTATCCTTTGAGAACTCAACACGGAATATTATTTTGTTAGTTGAAACTGAGGTCTCACTAATCAGTGCCAGTCACCAAATTCTGTAAAATAACCGCTAACATCTGTGTTCAAATCGTGGTACTCTAAGGATGATCCGAGCAGTTGTGTTGTGAACTTTGTTAGGTTTCTGGACTAAATATTGAGATGAACGAGACAGAATTGACTTACAATAGTCCAGTTTAGAAAGTACTAATGAACACACAATTGCTTTAGTGGAATCAACTGAAAGATAACTGTACATGTAAGTGATGCGTCTCAGATCAAGATATGCAGCCTTTCATATGTTCATGACATGTTGGTGCAATGTAACAGTACTGTGAACAGTATCATCTAGGTTTCGTACTAACTGTGTGAATTTAATGTTGGTGTCGATGAGATTTTTCTTTCGAGGAAAAGAATGTGAATGAGAATGTTTTTGTATGTGATCAGAATAGCTTTAGTTGTATCATCATTCATATGCAGCTTGTTACGTTAGCATACATTAAATATGCATATATATATATATATATATATATATATATATATATATATATATATATATATATATATATATATATATATATAGATACACACTCTCCATGGTATTGGTAGGTAATAACTGCAAAAGTGGAAAATATCGATTTTGCTAATGAACTCGACGGTATGAATTTTCAAAATCGCATTGCTCTCTTATCGTGTTGGTACATGTCCTCTGCTATGTTTGGAAACAGATTCAAAATCATATATTCAATTTTTCGGACATGAGAATCTGTTCACACGCATTTTCGCATTTGTTGGATGATGTTTTTCTCTACTTGTGATTGTACAAACTCCCACGCTATTGATTAAACATCCAAAAAGGTTGAAGCAGACACAGAAAGAAATGAAATTATAGCTAGAGTTGAAGCTGATGGAGTTTGATGGATTTGTCGATAGAGAACAAGTTCCTTTAACTTAGCATGCACTTGTATATCAATGAAAATAAATCTCACAGCGGGGAATTTGACTTGCAGTTCGTCTGCAAAAAAGCCAGCATACATGAGTTTGTGCGACCCATAGTTGCACCGTATCAACTTCTTAATCCCAGATAATTCACAACTGGTTGCAACAATACAAGTTATCCAATTTACCCGTGTTTTGTAATATATGAATACCAAGAGATTCTTAAGACGCTGACATACGTGCCTTATTAGGAGGTTTGAGGATGAAAGAATCTGATATCGTCGTAATGAAATTGATATTTTTACTTGAAATAAAGGTTTTCTACCGGTAGTACTATCACCACATGAACAATGTGAAATAACCAAATATTAAATGATGTCACTGATTGGTTCATAGTCTTTAGTTGATTAATGATTCAAACAAGACTCTTTCCCAGTTGCTTAACCGACATAAGTTCGATCAATGACCATTAAAATAGCAATAGGTGTTGCACCGCCTACTGTTGAAAATAATTTTAGACATGATGCGAAATGAGCGACGTGAATTCAAACAAAAGGCAAATATCATTATGTGAAAGAAACTTCGCATGAGTGTTTACCGATTCACTAAAGTGAGTTTCTCACTGCTCGTGACTAAGTGATGGATATTTTACATCGGAATAACCAATTAGCCGTTTGTCCATTACATGATTATAAATCACCTTATGATTGTTACACTTTGGCATTTTAAAGTTTACAACTTTGTCGATTTATTGTCTAAGAAACATAAACTTGTTTGCTCTATATCGAATAAAAGTTCATAATTCCTGCTCTACCATTGTGTGTCGGAACTCGAGTATAATTTTCATTTCAAGGTTTGATGTGCGACGATTTGATGGTTAAAAACCAAATGAATCCCGTAAGAATAATTTCCGGAAGTCTATGCAAATCATCAATGTCATCTATTTGACTCAACGATATGCACACGTGCATAGAGGCATCCGTGACAACTGTAATATGTTGATGTTAGTTGGTGGCGTTGATGTACATGATCTGCAAACATTCACTGCACTTGGGGTGCCACTAAGAACACATCTGATTAATTTCCTAACATGAGTGCTGATGACACTTCGGGTTTCTCAAGATTATTGGACTGGTTAAGCAAGACATAAATCTCGTGCGGGGTCTGGACGTGATCGTGTCTCACGTTGTGATTTAAGTATAATAAAATATCTCTTTTCGTCTGTGATAATATAGAAGAGACTGCAAAGGGCCGCCTAAAAAGTCCACGTTAACAACAAGTGCTAATTCGCAGTGTTATAGATAACCTCGAGTGTTTCAAAGATGTGTTCTGTCAAGACAATTTGCATGGGTGGATATCACACCGGGCTTTGAACAAATATCTGCACCGCTGATTAAACCAACAATCGTGGGACGTGTCTGAGGGTATTTCAAAGGCCATAAGAGAAACAATGGAACAGGTGGATATGCTAAAGTGAACAGAATAAACATTCTTAACATAAAACCAAGTATATTAAGAAAGCAACAGGGGCAATCGAATAGACCATTATAATCTTGTTACAGGCAATTAAGGCAGTTAATGAAGATGTCGGAAATATTGGAAAGATAGCAGAAGAGCGGACTGTCAAAAGGAATTACTTCTTTCACTAGGGTACTAGTCAATGATTAAGCACGATAGCAAGATTTTAATGAACATGAGAGCAAGTATATTTTTGAAAGCCGCGTCTGTTCTGACATATATGTAAACAGCGAGTGTAAATATTTAGTGTTCAAAGAACACAAAATACAAAACAATGTATAGACTATTGAACTTAATGGGTACCAACAAGTATCTTGTAAGCTGACTGTTTTGAAATATATATATATATATATATATATATATATATATATATATATATATATATATATATATATATATATATATATATATATATATATATATATATATATATATATCTTTCCAGCTCCATATCGAGCGAGAGAGCGTTGCTGATGGTTGACCCCAGGTCGATCTATTAATCCATCATTAGTTGTGGCCACATAGCCATTAGTTAGATTTAGGAGACCCATTGTGCAAGAAAGGTGCCTGTAAAGGCTAGCCGACCGCTGTACTAATTGAAGCGTTGTTTATACAGGAGCCTGTACTGACCGACGGAGACCTTGTAAAGTTTAATTTTATCACGAAAATGACAGAATTGAGAGAAAACAGAGATTATGTTACTAAAAACCAAAGCGTGTCATATTGACCATGAAGGTAGCGACTTTTGGAGGGAAGCTGGAGGAAATACATTTGATTCTGATTGGTCGCGGTTAAATAAGGGATGTGTTTTACACGAGAAATCTATAGAACATAATATCGTATTAGCTAAATTATAATTTAGTCTGATTTGTTCTTGTGAGAGGAAAGAGGTGTAGAATTATTATTAGTATGAATCCTGATCGTATTTTAGAAAAGCACATCCGTAAAATAACCGGCCAGGGGAAAACTGCCAAAAACAACGGTTGAGTGACACGCCAAAACACAAGGTATTGTCTTAATTCCACGTTCATTGTGATGTAATTGATATAATGTTTGCTTCATTTACCGGTCTGCATGATTTCGTTTGATACATTTGTATACTTGATTTAATGTGATACATTTGTATAATAATGTGTATTGTATTATGAATCAGAAGTATCTGCATGAATTCATTCGATACATTTATTTAAGAATGTGCTTTTGAATTATGAATCAGAATTCTTACCTTAATTTTTAATTACGAACGAAGTAGTGTTAATTTATGTCGTAAAACACAATGCTGAGTAATGGATAGAAAGTATTACGTTAATTCTTGAATTTATCATATTGCTTGAATAATGATTGTGTTCTAAGAATTTAATGTATTACATTAGTTAGTGATTTAGAAGAATACATGTGAATTCACCGGATTTTGATGTCATAGATAATTAGCGACAGTGTATAATTCAACGTCTCGATTTGTAAGACGTTAATGTATTAGGTCAAGGCAAAAAGAATTAACAAATGGTTAAACTACCTTTATTTGAGGAAATGTATAGTTAATCACTAGCCGTAAAATTGTTATCACTGGAAGTTGTCACAGAATTAGGCGAAAATTGAATTTTTTTTCTTGAATTACAAACTAATCTCACCATTTTTTTTGTTTCGTCGTACATGCGTTACCTGGGGTGAATAAGTGCTTTTTCAAGGTAAGCGGCGTGTAACGATTTGCATGTGCCTGACTTCGTATCACTTGAAGTCAGGAACATTAGAATCACGGGGTGCACGGTAATTTTGCCGTGAATTCTGCTCACCTATTTGAGGAAATGTAAGGCAGAATATGTCTGATAAATATTACGGGACCAAAAGTATCTTATCACAGGAAAGATAGCTCGTCATTCTATCTCCAGCCAAAGGGGTGAGTGTTCAATTTATATTTCGTTTTATTGTGAATTTTATTCAGTTTATCATTTCATGTAATGATGCCTTTATTACAATGCAGATTTAAACGTGGAATATTTGGAATTACTAGTCACTATTAGACTTTAAATGCAATAGTGTAATCTAAGTTGTAGATTGTTTTAGAAAAAAACCTATTATTAGTTTGGTCTCTTTATTGTAGTTGAAATTGTTGCTGATTGTAGCTGACCGTCTCTGAACGTATCTGATTGTAGCTGAACGTCTTTGAATGTATCTGATTGTAGCTGAACGTCTCTGAATGTCTCTGAATTGTAGCTGAATGTGATTAATTGAGCCATTTGATTGTGAGATCAAATTGAGGTATCTGACTGTCTGTCTGTCGGATTGTCTGTCCGTCTACATCTGTCGTGATGTGTAAATATCCGGAAATCTAGAAGTCTGAGTGTCGGAGCTGTCTAGAGGTGTGGCATCTAGGTATTTGGGACCGATGGTTCTAGTAGATGCTGTATGCTGTCTGTACGTATAACTGTGGTGGATCCATGAAGGGCAAACGGCCGATAAAAGTATTGGTCAACCCTAGGTATTCGGGGAAACTTGGCGGCTATTCAACAGTTGGTGAATCGTACGGTTATACAGGGTCGAGACACATGTGTGTGTTGCAATTGTAGTACAATTGAATACATTGTTATATTTACATAGTTACTTCAAATCACAGTAGTATTTCAAGGGATTACATGCTCAATAAAAGTTAGCAACTTGATTAAATACATGTATATGTTCGTGCTAGTTGTCGCAATCCATACATGCGATAGTATAGTTTGATGTTTGTATTTATTTATCGCAATTTATACTTGCGTTAATATAACGTTTGTAAAGGTTCCTTGGATCTGTGTATAGTCCAAGAGATTCCTTTGTATCTGTGTTTTATTTTGTATTAATATTTAATTTATTCATGTATTGTGAATGGTTGTGAGTGTAATTGTGGGTTGAACGCATGAGTTATTGTGTTGATACATCATTATTTTCCATTAATAATTTATTTCATAAATTTACATTATCTTTCACACATTGTGTTTGTGTTGTTCATTTAATCCATCATCCACTCGGTAACAATTCTGTTACAATGGTGTCAGAAGTGGGATCGCTGGATTAAGTGAACTGTCAATCATTTTTGTGAAAGTATACATTTAATGTTTATATTTGAGCTTGACCTTCTTGACAAGATAATGCTCAAATTGGGGTTTATTTTTGTTTATCTAGGTCCGTGTGTCCAGTATAAACGTATTTAAAGCATTGGTTTGATTACCTTTATCAGGAAGATAAGGTCAGCCTGTGGTATATATATATATATTTATATTTATATTACAATTTGTCATGTCATCCCTTTAGGACTTGGTTGCCTTAGGCAAAGATTTTGGATATGAAGGTGAAAGTTTAAGGAAATTTATTCAGGAAGAACAAGCCCGGGAAAGGGAAGAAAGGGTAACGACAAGGGAATTAGAAAGCGAAGCCGAAGAAAGGAAACGGGAATTAGAACGGGAATCCGAACATAGGGAATGGGACTTCGAAAGGGAAAATATAGAATTAGAGAAAGGGAAGATAGAATTAGAGAAGCAGGCCGAAAAGGACAGGATAGGATGGGAAAGGGAATCGGAGGAAAGGCGAATAGAGTTAGATAAACTAGCAAAAGTAGAAATGTTAGAGTTAGATAAACGAGCAAAAGTAGAAATGTGAGAGTTAGAAGAAAGAGCAAAGCATCGGGATCATGAGCGTAAGGTAGAATTAGCAACATCTGGAAGAGAACACGATTCTGCCTCTAACAAATTAAGGGGCCCCAAACTACCTCCCTTTGACGATGAAAAAGATAACATGGATAGTTATCTTCATCGGTTTGAGCGGTATGCCGAAAACCAGAAGTGGAGTCAAAATGACTGGGTACTGCATCTTAGTGCTCTATTAAAAGGTAAAGCACTGGATGTATACTCACGACTTCCTAGAGACAATGTGTTTATGTACGACGTCCTAAAGGAAGCACTTCTCAAAAGGTACGAGCTCACTGAACATGGTTTTCGTAAAAAGTTCAGGTATAGCAAGCCCGATAAGGGAGAAACCTTTGGTCAGTTCACCGTTAGAATTGCGAACTATTTTGAGCGGTGGATTGAATGCGGCAAAGCGGTGAAAACGTTTGAATGGTTGACTGATTTCTTGCTCAGAGATCAATTATTTAATACAGTTGGGCGAGAATTAGATCAATTTCTGAAAGAGAAAGTCTTCACAAACGTAAAAGATATGGCTAAGCCAGCCGATTTGTTTTCCGAAGCTCATGGGGGAACCCAGAACGTGGTTTCAAAAGATCGTAAGTCTGGAAACCAGTCTGCAAGACCGATGCCTAGGGAGCTTGTGAAGTCAGCTGAGGCAAATAGGTCAGTTAGGAATCCAGGTATTCAGCGTCTGCAATGTTACTTGTGTAATGCATGGGGTCATGTTAAAAAAGACTGCCCTAAACGAAAGGGACTTGTACATAAGGTAGCAGTAGCTATACAAAGCAAAGGTATATCTGATAATATCGTACAGGTAGACGACATATTCGTGTACACGAATACTTGGAGTGAGCACGTGTCCGTCCTGAGCGAGCTCTTCAATAGACTCAGCAGAGCAAACCTCACAGTGAGACCCACTAAACGCAGTATTGGTTATACAGATTTAGATTGTTTGGGTCATAGGGTCAGCGGTATGGGTCAGTTAAAACCTCACCCCAAGCAAGTTGAAGCAATTAGAGACGCACCAAAGCCAACCAACAAAACGCAAGTATGATCATTTCTAGGTCTAGTAGGTTTTTATAGAAAGTTTATACCGAACTTTGCAGCCTTTGCTAGCCCACTGTCTGATTTGACCAAGAAGGGGCAACCAAACAAATTTGAATGGGGACCGCCACAAGATAAAGCATTTTGTGCTCTGAAAGAGAAACTGGTTAGTGGACCTATATTAAAATTGCCAGATGTCAGCAAACCTTTTATTCTAAGAACAGATGCTTCTGAAACTGGGTTAGGGGCAGTTTTACTGCAAGAGCAAGACGACAGTAAGTTACCCGTAGCTTACTCGAGTAGGAAATTGCTACCCAGGGAGAAGAATTATTCCGTCATAGAAAAGGAATGTTTGGCCGTAGTATGGGGAATTGGGAAGTATCACGCATATCTGTTTGGGAGAGATTTCGTTCTCGAGACTGATCACCAACCCCTACTGTATTTAAACAAGGCCAAGGTCGCTAACGCTCGGTTGATGCGTTGGGCGCTAACACTACAACCTTATCGTTTCCGTGTAGAAGCAATAAGGGGAGTTGAAAATATATGCGCAGACTACTTGAGTAGGGCATGATGGGACATTTGTATGAATTTGCCCAGTATTAAAATCCAGATTGTAGTATAACCAGTGTAAATGTTGTAAGATATCATCAGTAGTTATTTTTCTTCTATTCTGTGTTAGTTTTAAAAATGTGTACATTTTTATTCTTAGGGGGGAGGTATTGTCACAGAATTAGGCGAAAATTGAATTTTTTTTCTTTCTTGAATTACAAACTAATCTCACCAATTTTGTTTTGTTTCGTCGTACATGCGTTACCTGGGGTGAATAAGTGCTTTTTCAAGGTAAGCGGCGTGTAACGATTTGCATGTGCCTGACTTCGTATCACTTGAAGTCAGGAACATTAGAATCACGGGGTGCACGGTAATTTTGCCGTGAATTCTGCTCACCTATTTGAGGATATATAAGGCACAATATGTCTGATAAATATTACGGGACCAAAAGTTTCTTATCACAGGAAAGATAGCTCGTCATTCTATCTCCAGCCAAAGGGGTGAGTGTTAAATTTCTATTTCGTTTTATTGTGAATTTTATTCAGTTTATCATTTCATGTAATGATGCCTTTATTACAATGCAGATTTAAACATGGAATATTTGGAATTACTAGTCACTATTAGACTTTAAATGCAATAGTGTAATCTAAGTTGTAGATTGTTTTAGAAAAAAACTATTATTAGTTTGGTCTCTTTATTGTAGTTGAAATCGTTGCTGATTGTAGCTGACCGTCTCTGAACGTATCTGATTGTAGCTGAACGTCTCTGAACGTATCTGATTGTAGCTGAACGTCTCTGAATGTCTCTGAATTGTAGCTGAATGTGATTATTTGAGCCATTTGATTGTGAGATCAAATTGAGGTATCTGACTGTCTGTCTGTCGGATTGTCTGTCCGTCTACATCTGTCGTGATGTGTAAATATCCGGAAATCTAGAAGTCTGAGTGTCGGAGCTGTTTAGAGGTGTAAACATCCGGGGTGGCATCTAGGTATTTGGGACCGATGGTTCTAGTAGATGCTGTATGCTGTCTGTACGTATAACTGTGGTGGATCCGTGAAGGGCAAACGGCCGATAAAAGTATTGGTCAACCCTAGGTATTCGGGGAAACTTGGCGGCGATTCAACAGTTGGTGAATCGTACGGTTATACAGGGTCGAGACACATGTGTGTGTTGCAATTGTAGTACAATTGAATACATTGTTATATTTACATAGTTACTTCAAATCACAGTAGTATTTCAAGGGATTACATGAATCTCAATAAAAGTTAGCAACTTGATTAAATACATGTATATGTTCGTGCTAGTTGTCGCAATCCATACATGCGATAGTATAGTTTGATGTTTGTATTTATTTATCGCAATTTATACTTGCGTTAATATAACTTTTGTAAAGTTTCCTTGGATCTGTGTATAGTCCAAGAGATTCCTTTGTATCTGTGTTTTATTTTGTATTAATATTTAATTTATTCATGTATTGTGAATGGTTGTGAGTGTAATTGTGGGTTGAACGCATGAGTTATTGTGTGGATACATCATTATTTTCCATTAATAATTTATTTCATAAGTTTACATTATCTTTCACACATTGTGTTTGTGTTGTTCATTTAATTCACCATCCACTCGGTAACAATTCTGTTACAGTAGTAATATCTGATTGTTCGAACCAGGAATAATGGGCAGTTTCAATTGTAACCATTGTAACGAGAGACTTAGGTTGTTTTAATTTTCTTTTGGATGGAAGAAAATAGTTTTTAGGGAAAGAAAGTGAAGTTCGGGAAAAAAAGAATTATGCAGGAGAAATCGCCGTGTATGCAAGATACAGTGGACAAGTCTGAGTTCAAGCGGCACATGCACGAGGGCAGATTATCTCGAGGAGAACGGACTTTTAGAACAACATTGGATTGAACAGAGAACGTGGTTCGAGGATAACAGGTTATGAAAATCGAACAAAGCATTGACTTTGATTGTGACACTCAATCCAATGATGATTTTTTAAACTATCAGTAATAGAACGGCTAATTTGTTTAATTCGATTTCAAATCTATTTGTAATTCGGTGAAAGTTTATTTCTAAACCGCCTGTATTCCTAATGAAAGGAAATTTCATTGTGTATGTATTTGATTAAATTGTTTATTTATCCTTACGGGGCCTCGGAGTTGTTTTGTTCAATATACCCGCTCAGCTTACGATATACATTACTCGAAGCGGGCAATTATACCGAGGGCGGTCATCTCTTAGATAACGAGTATCAGAGGGGAAGGGGTTATAATGTTATTATTATATGTTGTGCAATACCCCTTGACAAAGTGGGACGTAACACTTACCCTTTGACAAGTGTGGCTTATACAATATTATACGAGTAACGCTCATGACCCGCGGGAATCTGACACATACAAATGTTTTAGTGGCATCAACTGAAAGACAACTGTAAATGGAACTGATGCGTATCAGATCAAGTTACGCAACCTTTCATATGTTCATGACCTGTTTGTGCATTGTGTGAGTACTGTCCAGACCATCAACTAGGTTTTGTGTAAACTGTGTACGTAATCTTGCTGTCGATGCTGTTTTTTTATTTATTTGTTGAAGTAAAGGATGTGAATGAGAATGAATTTGTCTGTGATCAGTATAGCTTATGTTGTATCATAATTCATTTGCAACTTGCTACATTAGCATCAGTTATATATATATATATATATATATATATATATATATATATATATATGAAATTCAATGTTTCCCATTTCTCCGAGCAAGCAGCACCTAAAACGTTGCGGTGGGACCATTCCTTTTATCCACACTCATTTAGAAGATAAAGCTCTGTTCCTACTGGATCAGGAAACATTTAACTGTTATTGAATATGATTTTAAGATAGTTAACATGGAGTCTGTTGAACGTGCATGTATAGGTGGCTAATGCTCAATAGTGTTATGAAATTCTCAAGAATTTAAAGCAAACGTGACAAATTGTCCACGAAAGCAACGCTGAGACGACGTCGTCGTTCACACTTGATTTATGTTTCATAATTTATGAAAATCCCGCCATTTATTAGTTGGATACCTGATTCACAATGTTATAGAATACCTCAAAAGTTTCAAAGACGTGTTACTGTCAAGACAAGTTGCATTGAGAGGATATCACAGCAGGCTTTGAACAAATATCTGCACCCCTGATTAAACCAAGAATACAACGCTGGAACTTGTGTAAGATTATTTAAAAGGCCATTAGAGAAACAGTAGAGCAGGTGGATATGCTAAAGTGAACAGAAGACGAATTTTTAAAATAGAGCCAAGGATATGAAGAAACCAACAGGAGCAATCGAATATACCATTAGACTCTTGTCAACGGCGATCAAGGCAGTTAATGAGGATGTCGAAAATATTTGAAAGATAGCAGAAGAGCTTACTGTCAAGGTATTATCTCTTTCACTAGGGTACTAGTCAATGATGAAAACACCAAAGCAGGATTTTAATGAACATGATAGCAAGTGGATCTTTGAAAGCGGCATGTTTTCAGGCATCTATGTTCACAACGAGTGTTCAATTTTAGAGTTTAAAGAATCAATACAACATACAAAACAATGTATGGTCTATACATTATGTGTATACATGGAACTTATTGGTTACCAACAAGCCTCTTGTAAGATGAATAATACTGAAATACATATTATGTCCTACGTCGCTCAGAACTCCACTAAGCACTGAAAAAAACTAACGGAAATTGCAGCTACGTAGGGCATTAAAAAATACGGCAATAAGTAGATTAAGCATATGGAAATTTACAGCAAGAAGACTAATTAAATAGGAGGCTGGAGAAAAAAGAAAAGAGTGGGCTGTGTGACCCTTTCAACGTGTTGATTGAATGGAACCAGGTGAGTGTGATATGAATAACTTCCGCATCGCCTGTGTATCTTTGATATCATAATAATGAGTTGACGTATTTGTTTGACGTTTGGCCCTTGTGAATCAAGACATGCACATTGTAGATTTTCGCGATGAAGCAATGATGATACAACTGTACATTAAATATAGATCTGATATGTAATATTGTGTCATTCGGACGTGAACATTAAATATCAGTTGGTGTTGTTAATGAGAAAAATCCCGTTTACGTAACATTTTACTGGACTCGTCGTGGTAATATTATCCGGCATTGTCTGCATGGGCAACAAAGTAACTCGTGGCATTATTATCACTAGCGGTGTCGATTGCTAATTAAATGTAGTGCGAGTTTCAAAATGTTGCTGCAGATCGATTATAACAATTGGGACTGCAAGCGGTTAAGTAGATTCGAGATCTGCTATAACAATTAGTGACTAAAGCACGATCAAAAGCGGTCAAATAGCCATCGACATTCATAATTCCGGCTGGGGTTGTTAAAATTATAAACTCGGCCACTAGTAGTTAATGGGGGCGTTATAGCGTCAATAGAAATCCCAGCCAAAAAAGGGCGTGGGCTGATATGGCATCAACGGGAATTTAACATGGGTAATATTACTTGGGTCTATCTGGCGTCAAGGGGAATTTAACATATGGACTAGTTGGGCCTGTCTCGCGTCAAGAGAAAGTGGAGAGGTATGTTGATGTCACGGTACTGAAGATTGGGAACAATGTTGCAACAAGGGTAGGAACAGGTGTACACTGGGTTAACCTCAGTGGGGAGTAGACAAATACGTCCAATAGGTATATAGTGATAGTACACATACATACATACATACATACATACATACATACATACATACATACATACATACATACATACATACATACATACAGGGGGTTAAGGCAAATAATGCAAATATCTTTTCGAGGAATATGAGTGGCCCTGAACAGGGTCTTTGGGATTTTGTTTAAAATTATATCATTAACACAGAGGGCATCTCACGAATATTCTTGTCTTCCGCAAACTTCTCCTCACTTTTGGTCCGAAGAGGAGAACTCTCATCAAACAACATTGTCTCTCTTCATAATTTCTTCTGATCCTAAACTTTGTATCCGCGATTCTGATCATTTTCTATGATGCTCTGACATACATGGGTAAGTCAGTAAAGAATAGCATTGACTAAACAAAGGTAGAGGATTCTATGCTAGTCCACATCTTTTGACGAGAACAGGTGAAACGAATGTAGTGATGATAAAGTTGAATTATAGCGCTGTATTGCCCACTAGGTGCATGTAGTACTGTTTGAAGTTTACAGCAAATTGGATATTTAATTACTCCTGGAGGGGGTGGGGTGGGGTGGAGGAATGGTGCCGCTTCCCCAAGGCATTTATGTACTCAAGGAGTATTATTTAATTTGGCCGTCAGGTTGGGGATGCTATTAAGTAACCATCGACCTGAAAGGAGGACCCTGGGTGAGTGGAAATAGACCCAACACACACTCAACCCTAACAGACAATTAGGTATGTTAATGATGTGCTATGGCACAAGTGGAGGTATTGGAAATTAGTTTCACATCTTAGCCATTTTAGAGCTATCCGAATTGTGGCAATAAAAGATAGGTACCATTAAATCCAAGGATGTCGTACAGCGCGCAACATCGTTTTTCCGTACTTAATTCAAATCTGGTTATTACTAATGGACAGGAAAAAACCAATAATGTGTGAGCCACCTATGCAATTAAATCAAGTCAATGAAGTCGTAGAATTTGTTTAGCTATCTTAAATTTCCAAAATTTCTAGAACAAAGTGTGCGCGTACTATGTCCCTAATAAGTTTGGATACTATGCGACATAAATAAGTATAGTCACTGTTTGGTAAAAATATGTTGTTAATTTTGATCGGTGTGCCAAACAAAATGTCAGGTTTCGTGAAATAGATTGTTCGAAAAGGTTTCTCGTATCAAATGAGGACCCAGTTAACCAGGCAATGAATGCGACATAGTTCTGAATCATGATGGAAACTAAGAAGACGATAAATTGGGGTGCACCAGCGGTGGAGACAGCAAGTAATGGCATACCAGTGTCTACCAAAGTCAACACAACCTACTTCTAGAAGAGGTTGATTTTAACTGGGATATTTTAGATTTTCTAACTTCACAAGAATTTGTTCAGGAACTTTCGTCACCTTCTCCTTCTTTTTTACACGTCGATGATTTTAAACAGAGACGGAAAGAAGAATTGAAGCAAGTTTTACAATAGCAAAAATAAGTCGAACAAGCTTTTCACGTTCAACAGCGGGAAGAATAGGCAAGAAGGAAACAACAGGAAGAAGCAGCAGAGTAGAAACCAGACCAAGGACAGAATGAGATTCAGAGTGGCAACAACTGTTGGTCAATGTGTGTCGGTAATCACAACCACATCAAATATTATGGACACACCAATCGTAATTGTCGGGTGAGCTATATTGATAGTGATTGGTGTTGCGGCTTTTACTAGTAAAATAATCTCGATACAATCACATTCATAAATACGTGTGTATGCAGAACTGCTTGAAAAAAAATAGCATACTGAATTTGGTGGTCTTCGAAGATAAACTAATTAGCACTGCAGACGCAGAGATTGTCATGGATGAAATAGAAATCATCGACAACTCCTAGCACAAATAATAAATCGTTTGATTGCGGATTTAGGGCCAAAATATTGACTGCAAGAAAACAATGTATAAAATAGTAGTGTGTTAATTGGTGGTTTGTTAGATACTGATCAAGGTAGCTGTCCCTATCTTCATGTCTCAGTTCTTTTGTTTGGCCAGTTTCACACTTTACTGATTATAATACGTGACGTACACATAGTTATGTGATAATTTACTAATATGAGCAAAAATCATGGAGTATAGAGGTTTTGGTCTATATCAAAGGAAAACTTCTAAACATACAGATCATTGCTACTCATTGCATAAAATAAATTTGTTTCCGAAAAAACAATTGATATAGGTCCGTATTTGTAGAATACTTCTGCAGGTTAAATCTACCGCGAAGAAATAATTTGATTACCCGAAAAGCAGTGTGAAACTAGGAACCGAGGTTAAATAGTAACGTACGTCTGTATATTTAAAAATGTCATCAATGTATATTTGTACGATATAGAGAAACCTGTATGTCGAATAAATATACTTGATTTCGCTTGTATATTTTTCAATTTAATATGTTCATATTGATTGCCATTGTTCCAGAAAATATTCTTTGAATGACATTAAGAGATAACGGAACACACCTTTACAATGCCCAAGGATTCCAATCCATTTTCCTTCATCAGCACATTTAATGGTGTCATTTCCGGGAAGTGTGTAGTTGAATCCTTTATCGCATATGATTCGCATTGTAGCATTGTAACTCGTGTTTCCGGCTAATCCAATTGAAGATATTACTGTACTGTTATTCGGGATATTCATTGGCTGACCGCAATCTATAACTATGAACAAAGATAATTACATGTTTTATGATAGTCAGTTTTGAACAAACAGTAACAAATAGCTATACCTCTACAAACAAACCCATTAAGAAATCACCTCCCCGTTAATAAATGCAAACAATAGTTTATATCATCCCTTAATAATAAGATAAAAGCTCACCGTTTTCTTGCGTTTCCTTCCCAAAATCATTTACTACTTCATCTGAGTGTTTCAGGTTTATGTTTGCTGTAAATTATCGCCTTCGTTGCAAAACAGCCATTGTATCGTGCTAGCTTGTGATGCCAATAATTGCCCCAATTATAATTGTGTATAATTTTATTAAAGACCTACAAAGGCTGTCCACAATCTATGTATATAGATTATACAAAAATATCGTAATAGTTATTTAACTTTTGAAGTCATTTAGATATCAACGTGTATAAATTCTTAAAATAATAAACAAAAGTAAAATAGTAAATACATTACGTCACTTTAGGTGATATTAGCCGTCAGTGTAGTCATTACCAGTATTGCCATCATTATCAACAAATTGTAACTATGTATTTAAAGTCCAAAATGATTGCTATTACGCTTAACATGATTTCGTTTTCCTCCTAATGATATTCGTACGACCTTTGTAGGTAACTCAGTGATGAAGGATATAATGTTTCTGCTTGATTACTCTAAATGAGGTTGACATAATAACAACAATTTACCAGAACAACTGAGGTTTCTAGACCAGGATTTTGTCGCTTTGCATTCCACAATACTTTTAGTCTCATTAGTTATCATTCCTTTTTCTGAAATCTCGTATCCTTCATTACAGGACAAGTTTAATTTTGCTCCGTACGTAAATGTCTGGTTTTTCTCCCCCAGTGTTTCAACTTCGATACATCCATTTGCGAATGTATATGGAGAACATTCAAGTACTGTAATTAAATTTGCATTCTTGAAATGAAATATCAGTTTTATTTATTTCTGGATGTAAACCTGTCAATGCACAGATCAAACGCGATGCAGTTTAAAAAAAAGAATAGTCAGTATTTGATGTGTTAGAGTAATCATATGAAAATTTAACAACTTTCAAAGGAAGTAATCCATAAAATGTCAGAACAAGATGAATATATAATAGCGAATAGGTCTTGTGTATCAGTAAAAAAAATACAATATTACATTAATTTAAATTTATACCAGTAAATACTTCTTATACGATTAATACTGTGTCGGAATTGCAATATATTTCCATCTTTCGATAAAATGTTGGAACTTTGTTTATTATAACTTTCAGATGCAATGAATAGTTTCTACATCATAATGGACATATACAGAATACGTCATCCAACAGCATCTGTTCAATTTAGGTTTCATTTTGTGACAGATTAGACTTTTGATCGTTAATAGTTATTGTCATACGTTTCTGAAGCTTGTTTAATTTGCTAAATAGATATATAAATCAAGACTAACTAATATGCATTTATATATTTAGAGTGCCCATAAATCTTACCTTTATAGGCTTGTAACTCGCATACAGAAATAAATGGACTGTCAAGAGGTGGCTTCTTGTTATTGTAAAGCTTTATTTCATCGATCCGTTTATCAAGCAATACGCTGACATTAAACTCAGTGAATAGCCAGTGTGCTGTAAGTTGTATCTCATGGCTTGTACCGTCTTCTCCTTTGACATACATTGTTGCACCATCCAACCTATTAAGTTCTAGAAAAGGATTGCATCCGATGAAATTATAAAATTGCGATACTGAATAACATTGAGTTACATACATGAATGACAATATAGTTTTCATCTCATAACCATATATCTCGCAGCATACATAAACAATATATTTTCGTCTTGAAAGATATCCTCCAAATGTCTGTGTGTTCTTAAAGAATCATAGGAGTATACAAGGTAAAGAAGGGGATAAATGTTTGGACCTAAAATGAGAATAGTTGTTAGCTTGAGTCTGAAATGTATAAGCCAATGCTTTAGAAACACAAACTCGCCAGTAATAGCGTTCAAGTTTTTAGAGTCTAGTGCGATTAGTTTTGCCAGAGACAGATTCATCTACCACGATGGCTATGATAAAAAAAAATTCGTAATTCGCTCGCATGAGATAATGTGATGCGTAAGCAAAACAATTTTGATGTGCGTGCATGCATAGTGATTATCATTGTATTCGTACAAATAGATCAAACTGTATAGTTTTGTGTAATCCGGAGATTACGGTTGATGGTGGTGTTGGTCATGAGGACGGAATCAATTTACTCATTCTGGATCAGCGGATCTGCGGTATAAGTGGGCTCTCAAGAGATATTTCGGGTTGCTACGAGGAGAGAACCACGCGAAGCCGTTCCTCCACTATTATATAGGAGCTGTGGGATCCAAGAGAAACATCGAGTGCTGATCGACTGGACGCGGATAGATAAACAACATTATAGTTCCATTATGAATCAGTCTATATGTGTGAAAATCAATCATAGTCCCATAATACCTTTTGATAATCTATAGAAATCATACATTGTTCTGAATTTTATAAATTGATCAAATCTTGTCGATAGATGTAAACCATACTTATGTATAATCCGAGATTTGTATCGGATTCGACAATTTGTACATCTACCATATCCGATTCTATGCTTTCATTCGTTCCATATAGGAGCATTATCTTTTTCTTATGATCATTGTTGAACTATGTTGATATAAAAAGGGAACAAAACAATTGATCTCGTTCCTGTCGATATAATATAAACGGAGTCGCCTTACTTGACCGAAACGATCGAAGAGTTGTGTATCGACAGTTTTTTACACAACTTAAATGAAACGTGTTGGGGCTAATGAATCTCAACTATGACAAAGTTTAGCTTTATTAATCAATGATCAATAGGTTACTGTTTTACGCGAACACGGGTAAACGGTCTCCAAGTTAAGATGGATCTTAAGTTATGCATCTTTAGGGATGACCAGATTCTTGGTTTGAAATCTCCTTGTATGTTGCTAGATCAAACAAACAATTGATCTCGTTCACGTCGATAAATATAAACGGAGTCGCCTTACTTGGCCGAAACCATCGAAGCGTTATGTATCTACAGTTCTTTATACAACTTAAATGAAACGTGTTGGGGCTAATGAATCTCAACTATGACAGAGGTTAGCTTTATATTATACAAGCTATCGAAACTAGGCACCCCTAGCATAGAGGGACAAAACAACCGCCGCAAAAAATGAAAGTTCATGAAATCGTGACCGAAATCTAGAGGGATGAATTAATACGTGAACAGAGCATGATGTAGCCTTTAGGGCGAAAAATGCATTCGGTACCAGGAAACTGTGTAAACGCTGCGGACGATCAAACTTCATTCGCTCGAAGGAGACCAGATCATAGTTGGTTAAAAAATAAACTTCAGTATCAGAGCCAATCATAATTGAAGGCAGTTATCTCGCATTCATTCAAGACTGTTATCACGCAGACAGGATTTTTATTGACATCTTTGGTAAAGCAACTTATGTAGGGGAAAGACCCCATGTGATCGACGCGTAGTAACACGGATGCTGGCAGCATTTTGAACCCTTTAATCGCCTGGAGACAGTAAACGAAGAAGTAAGTACAATTATAGACCTGGGAGTGTTTAAACACTCCAGATCCTTGTATTCCTTCCACTTGGTGTTTACCAGAAGGAAAGATTGAAAAGACACATTTTGGATTGACATTCTTAATTTATTACAAATCACCATGATTGATACTAGCCATATGTCAGATTGTTTTCAACAGTGGCATGTCACCAATATATTTGGAAACTAGACTTCTTCAGAGGATATTGGCAAGTATCCATCGCTTATATTGCCCGCGTGTTAACTCATTTGCGACACTCAAACTTTTGCGAAAATTTGAATCTCACTTCATTCTGTTTGATCAAAGACACCTCTTCGTGCATTCCTATAACATTTTGTACATATATACGTGAGAAAAGCATAGTTGGAAATTAATAATTTTGTTAGACATAACTCGATATGGCTAATCTCACAGCGAGACCCACTAAGGGTAATATAGCATACACTAACTATCGAGTAAGAAGTACAAGACAGCTAAAGCAGTACCTTGACAAAGATGTAGCGATAAGAGACGCTTCTGGACTAGAAACGAAGAAACAGATTATATATTTCTAGGGTTATTAAATCTTTTTTTATTGAACATGTTTGTACAAAATATTTCCGCTATGGCTAGGTCCCTGATGGACTTTACAAGAAAAGGGCAACCCATTAAAATGTCTTGTGGTTCTTACTGAAGGAGAGCTTTTAATCCTTTTACGCGAACGTTGGTCAGTGCACCAACCCTAAGGTTGTCATAGCTAAATAAAGTCATTCGTTTTATAAACGGATGACTTCGACACGGGATTAGGGACGGTTGGTAAAAGAAGCAAGCGGGATTAAATTAAATGTCGCTTATGCAATTATACATTTCTACCTAGGGAGGAAAACTATTCCTTCATAGGTGAGAACTGTGTTAATAATATGGGGAATAAGAAAATTTCACACATACTTCGGAAGGCAGGGAATTTGTTTTTGAAACAGACACAAGCCATTTAACAAAATGAAGGTCGTTAACGCAGGACTGATTCATTGGAGGTTATTTTAAATCCATATTGCTTCTCGATCGAGGCAATCAGAGGATTGAACATGTAGGAGCTGATTAGTTGTGTATTATGCGATTTGAAAATCATCGTTTAACTGTCATTTATTTGTAACGTGAATACTAAGTATCAGTTTTTAAAGAATCAAATGCTGCAACTTTCTAATAGCATGCTTACCGTTTAAAGAGGGGACAGTTTTGTACAAAAATGAATTATATTAAATATTGTTATAAACCAGGAGTCTTTGTTGCTTGACCAAGCGATTATCAATCCCTTGCGTGATTCCCGGTAGAAGTCATGTTTACCTCAAATTCCCTATAACGTCAGTTGTAAATTAGAAATCCCGACGTGTTCGAATACTTGGTGTATTTTACATCCGAGATAACATATTCAGTCTTGACTAAACATACTGCACGAAAATTAAACAATCTCTTAAGAGCAAAGATATATATTCGCAGACTTAATGTAGTAAATCAGTAATGAAAATGTTAAATGCGTTGTATTATTATTATTATTATTATTATTATTATTATTATTAATATTATTATTATTTGTTTCAAATAATTTTTTTAAAAAATATTTATTTATAGGACACTTCGCTTATTTGCGACTGAATAGTCTGTGCTAAGCATAATACAGCCAAATCACTTTCAACACTATCACAAAACTAGTCATATGTGGCACCGCTAGCTACACCAGATATTTTCTTGTTACAAGCCAGTAGGTATATATACTAACGTCGTTTGTCTGAGATAACTGAATTTCGTTGCGATTGCTAATACAATAACACTATGGTACTAGGCAATGAACCTCTAAAAATGTTGTCTAAGTGTAGAGAAAAAATTGCTGCTTCATAACGTTAATCAGAATAAAAGACCAACAATACAATCCATGCAAACAGACGGCATTTTGGATGTAACTATTCCTGTGGATGAGCCGGGTAATAAAATGCAGTTACAAACTATGCCATGTTTGGATCAAAATATTTGAAGGAAATTGACATTTTCGATTATTACATCACCTTCTTGCCTGTATTCATGGGGAAACACATTAGATGAGTGTGTCTGCGTGTCAGCTAACTCACCATACACCCCCATAAATCAGTTTAACATTTATCGCACGCTACTCACAGATAAATTATATTGATCTGGTCACTCTGTACCAAAAACTGTGTTGAACCCCGATGCCTATGGCCTATAAGGGATTTCGGACGTTAAAGACAATCAGATTGTCGAAGTAGATTTTGCGATTTGTCTTCAAACGGTATCAGCGTGTGATCGACGTTCTTGACAAGATAAAATGACATCTGAAACAACCACAATAGCGCCAGAGCAAAACACGAGCCATAAGCTAAGAGGACCATATCAAATGTATGATGCACTTGACCATATCCGACTCTTTTGATACTGAGTTTCTAATCTGCCTCTTAATAAAAATAAATTTTATCTGCTGGAAAAGAATTTAAATTTTAGTACATTATTGAATTCCACAAACAGTTAACCATTATGCCTAATATTTATATCTTCTTATTTTTCCATGTGTTGTCATACTATATATATATATATATATATATATATATATATATATATATATATATATATATATATATATATATATATATATATATATATATATATATATATATATATATATATATATGTATGTATCAAGCTAAACTATATGGGCGATCTAATCACATGTACGAGTTGCAATTTCATACTCGTTCTTGAGTTGGATCAAAAGTTTGGTATTTCTTATCACACTGATGAATATTTCGACTGCACGTGACGTACATAATCGAATAATGATTGAACTTAATTATTAAAAGGTAACACTATTCTTCGAAAAATTAAAGAGATATATCATTTTCATAACAAAATTAGCCAGATATATATTAAAATATATTCGTACCCTACAATGACCACATCAAGTTAAAACTGTTATTAACATCTGCGTCAGTTTAGTAATTAAGTTTCACACTAAGTAAGAGACATTTACCTGTTGATGAACACACAAACATTTGTTTTTATTAACGTAGCTTTTATGGTACAACGAAATACATGTAATAATCAGAATATTGTGGCCCTACATAGATAATTTGCAACATTATCTAGGCACAATGGCTGAGTGGTACGGATATTCAAATAAAATAATACACGGTTCTATAAACATACGTTTAGGCATAACCTCTTAACTGTGTGTGTGTGCGTGTGTGCGTTAGAGGGGTGAGGGGCTCACTACTGTTTATTACGAGCTTGCTACTTTATGAGAAACAAATGAAATGTTCATGTAAGCTCTCTGAAAACTGTCAGATGGAATACATGTAATAAATTCTTGCTTTAAGGAAATCAAAATATATTTCTTTCTTTGCGATACGTATCGTGATAACTCCGTATAATATACATATATATATATATATATATATATATATATATATATATATATATATATATATATATATATATATGTATATATATATATATATATATATGAAAGTCGTGATACTTTTCATTGTTCAGTAAGCAAACAATTTTGAATTGCATCTGCATTTTCATACGGCCATTATACTGGTATTAAATAATCCACTTTTTAAGAGATTTCAATTCTTTGCATTTCTTATTCTGTTTACCTAAAACACCTTATAAAGGTTGATTGACCAGTGTCGGTAGAGACTTAGTTTAGTAAGACTTGCCAACATCCTTAAAACGGCCAATCTAGGTAGAACGTAAAGATTTTATTCCGCTGCCATGATAAAACAACAATATCGAATCGCTAATTTAGCCAAAACAAAGTTCGAGAACACTTATAAATGAAATGAAATAATGTCCCTGAATATGGAACAAAATGCATTCCATTAAAGATAATCAATTTTAAGAATTACTGATAGAGAGTTTTAATTTTGTAATTAGGACCTGTAGACCAATTAGTAAAATGTATACGTACTCGTTCGCTGGAATATCGTAATGAACTTGATAAAGTAGAATTCACCAAGATATACTATCCACCATGCATCAAGTATCAGACCTCCAGTATCAGTGTGACTGCACGTTTTCCTGTCGAAGTCAGTGTCTGTATTCCCATCTACTCCAAGCGATGCATTATAATCTTTATATGTAGTAGACTGTGTTGCATGTTTGTTCAATGCAACATTTTCTGAAATAAAGAATGAAAAACTATTAAACATCAAAACTATATACGATAATTATTTTTAACATTACGTGGATATGACATACGATTGTATGTTTCTTACCTCCATAAGGCTCGTACTGGCCTCTTATAAGAGTTAAGAGGCAGACTACCAGAGGCAGGAGGGGAAAACTCTGTAAACCTTCCTGTGTCATTTAGAAGATAAACGGGCTGGTAAGGTGCTTCTAAAAATATAATTGAAATAATAATTAGAATATGACAATGAGAAAATTCAAACTATCGAGTTTAAGGTTTAAACGTTGTCTTCATACCTTGGTAATTTGTTACAATCAGAATTGACATGTGCATTATAGCAGCCATCGTGCATGCTTTAATTAGCAAAGGATGCTCTTATGTAAGGTTTATACACGTTTCTTTGTCATTCTGTATCCATTCAAAATAATTAAAAAGCTTGCAATTTACTTTTTGTATTTATTTGTGCATAATTTTATATAGATAATATCAGTTGAGACTATATTAGATCTTGATGATATATTACTATGGAGAATAATTCGTTTCCATTTCAATTCGTGTGAAAGGTATATATTGACTAAGGAATAAATGATAGTTTGTTGGTCGATGTAGACAAAACATATACACCAAAAATACTAAACGTGCTTATAAGGCAGATTAGTGCAGAACTACGATTTCTCTGAAATTAGATTTACAAAGTATTTACATTTTTCATCCAGTTATTCCAATAAATGAAAATACAATTGATTGAGAAGAAATACTTCTATGTCATACTCCAACTTAAACAACATATATTTTCAGATTGAAAATATTTCTTCAAAATTAGACAGAAATGGATCTAAACATTATAAAGAATATTAACCCATATTACGCACATATAAACTATCAATTCACATACCTGACTAGATCTACGCTGAGATTAGACTATTTTATCAATTATGCTATTAATAACAATCGATATAACACATACTTTCATATAAATCAGACTAGTAACGCTATAATTCTTAACATATAGCACGTCAATCAAACCATCAATTGACTTTCTGCACAATGAAAACGTATTAAAACAAATATATTTTGAGATACTAATATACAACACGGTCTGAGAGAGAGAGAGAGAGAGAGAGAGAGAGAGAGAGAGAGAGAGAGAGAGAGAGAGAGAGAGAGAGGGTATGATCCTACTAAGATGAATTTGTGTTATGTATATCTGATTTCGTAGATATTTATTTTAATTTAATTGTTTGTTTCTCCGTTTTAATTTTTTTCTTCTTCCCATTACATGCTTTTGTAGAGTAAATTAATTCACTGGATATGATATTTTTACTTACGGTTTTAGAGAATCAAGTCCAAAAATTAATCCAAAAAAGAATTCACAATATAATCCACTAGTGGAATTGCAAGAGTCCTGATAATAAAATGTCTTAATAGTTCCCGGTTCGAATCTTGACGATGTAATACAATATGGACGACGATGTCACGTGATGAAGTCAGTTTTAGTTTTATAATAATTCAAATGAGCACAATTAATTAGAAATTAAGATAAATAAATAAATTATGATAAATAACACAATAAATTTCTCTTGATCCCAAACGAATTGAAATAATTTACACTCAAACAATAACACACACATCTTTGTATTCCAACGCCTAGACTAACTACTGAATCGTTAGATTCTAAAACACAGCTATATACTGATTCCCTCATAAACAGGAAGGGTCACGTGATTTTCTAGAAGGTCACAGAACGAACCCATGCTCGCAAAGTCACGTATACTGTATGATCTAGAAAGATGTCATTGGAATCAACCAATCATTTTTAAAATAAAACTCTAATTTCCTCGGAATCAACCAATCATTTTAGAGGCTTGTTTACACTCTGAAGCAAGGTCTGAAAGTGAGGTTAACATCTGTTGTTTACTTGTATAGTGAAATTTTCTATAACAATTTCCCAATGAATGAATTTTTAATCCAAAATGTCAAATTTGAATCTGACAAAAATAAATAATTTAAATCAAATATACGTAACATTTGTAATTTAATTCGTGGATTGTTCTTGAATATGTTTGGATTTGATTTTTAAGACTGTTATTTCGTTTTCCAATTGTACCATCTTTTGCCATGGATATAAATTATTTTCAAATTTTACCACGCTTGTTGTTTTCACGTTTTCTGTGCTGCTGTTTTTTGTTTAGAGCCTCAACACGTAATAAAAAATTGGCCAGCTCGTCTGCAAGATTTGAATTTTGGCTAAAATATTTCAGAAAACGTAGTTAAACAAATAAGAACTCCATTAGTCTTTAAAAGAGATAAGAACTATTTTGGTTCAGTATTTGGTAGATAAGATTGGCTTGGGTAAAATGGGATTTGGTTTTGATAAGTATACCCATATCTGACTCTGATCTAAACGTAAAAGAAAATAAAATTAAAATATAAAATGAGTTATTGTGTAAATTTGTCATCATACTTTGTCTCAGGACCGGTGACAGTCGGAACAACCTATGTTTTTTTCCGTAGAGGGCATTCATTTATTACTAGTCAACGAAGTAGCTGGAGGCAAGGTTCTGGTATATCCACTAGCCTTATTTGGATCGGAAAATCGATACAATAAAAGAAGAATTCCCTAATTTATTTCCAGCTTGTGCAGTTACCATAGCTTTGGCATATAACGCTCTTGAGAATGATGTTGATAAGGCAAGTATTCCTTTAGCTGACACATGTAATGGTCAGGCTTTTGATGATGTTACTTTCACTACTTGTTTGGATCAATCAGAAGGTATTGATCACAGAGATCCTCTTTTAACAATTATTTCTCTTGTTTCTAATCAGGGTGGCAAACGACAATTGCTTGTCGTCGAAATATAAAAAAAACGATTCAGAGATCTCCTGTTTGTTTCAAGGGGCAATAGTGAAAGTTAAGCTTGTGAAGCACATGAATGTTATTACATTAAAAGTGGATGTTTTTATAGAGAAAACGGAAACCACCCGAGGCACATGCTAGTGATTGGTGAACAGTGAAATATAAAATCGTAGTTCCACAACTTTACAGACAGAAAATACTTAGTTTAAACCATGAACCTCCCCCAAACGAAATCAATAGTGATGTTGCCAAATGTTGTAGATGTTGTCGAAAGGTAGGAACATCAAAATGACAAGAAAAAAAAATCAACCAAAATACACATCTTGAACCTATCCCTGTATTTGACGAACCATTTAATTGAATTATGGTAGGTCGTGTTGGTCATGTTTCTAAGGCCAAAAATGATAAACAATCCCTGTGGACCATTGTCTGTTGATCAACAAGGTTTCCAGATATAATACTTTTGAGGAATTTAAAATCACAAACATTAGTAAAAGGTTTGATAAAGAATTTTTTAGCCAATTTGTCCTTTCTAAATCTGTCCACTTTGGTCAAAGGTCAAAGTTTAAGTCTGGAACTTTCCATACTATTATGCTTGATCTTAGCATCGAGCAATTCAAGTTTAAAGTGAAATTATGGTTTGATAGAACTACAGTGGAGAGAAAGTTTGAGTCTGGTAATAGGGTTCTGTTTATCTAGATCATGCTTTAAATTGTTCTTTTTATTAAATTTTACGACCCTTACACAGTTAAGACGTAAATGAATGAGTTGCATTATAACATTAGTGCTCCTGGGATCTAAATACATTATAAGAGTACCAGTATATTGAAAGTGATAGCCAGGTCAAAAATGCACTTAATTTAGATGTTCTTTTCATACTCATTGAATAGGTAAGGGAAGTAATATCATCGGATTCTACTAATATTGGAGGGACAAATGTTAGAAATACAGATGATATGAATGATTTGAAAACAAACGTTCACATTTGCACGAGGAAGAAATAATTAAAATAAAATAGTAACTATTTGAATATGAGCACATATGTCCAGCTGTTCCTACAAGGACAAACTTAAGTTTTAATGACGATGAAATTGGAAATTAGAAACCTGTCAAACATTTGTACAATCTAAATCCTCTCAAACATACCTATTTGAAAAAGGAAATTCAGTATTTGCTGGGGAATGATTTCATAGAACTGAGTAAATGTGACTGTAGTTCACCATGAAAACTTGCTCCAAAGACAAATAAAACGTTCCATATGTGTACTGATTATAAGGTGAAAAGTGTGACAGAACCAGATTCATTTCATAACTAAGAATCGATAACTGTATTGATAAAATCGGAAATTCCACGAATGTCGCCGAATTCAATTTTCTGAAAGGGTTTTGGCAAATTCCGCTAACGAAAGAAACAAAGGAAATTTCGGTTTTGAGACTCCATATGGACTTTACTAATATAAAGTAATGCCATTAGGATTGAAAGGGGCGCCAAGTACTTTGAATTTCTTACGAATATTATCACCTTTTCATCATCTACAACGACACATGAAAAAAACATTTATCAACAATTAGGAAATTCGTTGACGGACTCACTGATGCGAATTTACAATTAATGTATTTAAAAGTTAGTTCTGCTGTGCTAGTGAGTGTAGCTTTTCGAGGATATAGTGTGGGACATGGGCAAGCTAAATCTATATATGATGAGGTTGAGGCTCTCTCTCTGAATTTCCCATGCCTTTTAATAAAAGTAGCTGATGAGATGTTTAGGTATGGTTCGGTACTGTCTGAAATTTTGTTCCAATTTGTCAAGAATTGCTTGAATTTATTGAGTAAGAACAACAAGCTCCCATGGACTGAAACATGTCAGCAGTCTTTTGATAAGTTAAAATCCATACATAAAAGCGCGCCAATTCTTACATCTTCAATTTTTAGCCAATCATTTCAATAATCGTGACATCAGGTAAATCCAGGGAAAAGATAATTTAGTAGCATATTCACTTTCCGGTGTGCAGAAGTGGATTATTTCATATAAACTGTTTATAATTCATTATAATTCTTCTAATGTTTTTCTTGAACTTCATGTGTAATTAATCTATGGTAAAAAGAAAGCTTTATCATACACATCTTTCTTTCTCTTATGGGGAAAATGTTCCGTATATTTGATTTAATAGATTGTCATTTAATTGTTTGTAATTTTTAAAATCCTTTCATTTTTTATTTCAATATATGTTACAATACCGTAATTTTGTTTATTAGAGATTTGACAATTTACAGAAATTTCTTTGACCTAACCGCTTAGTAGCTTACAGATACGGATGACCTTGATCCTGACCTTGAATACAAATTAGTAGCATCCAGATAAACAAGTTCTTTATTACATTTATTTTTATTGTGAGAATAATAACAACGAGATCGAATCTGTATTAATACGTGACGTTAGGTTTGTGTTAACAAAATAATTATTCTTAGTGTAAAATTATTGGTTTCGTCAAAGTTATGTTCAGGAAACATGATATAAAGATGATCATGTGACCCACAGAGATTTTCGAGAGTGCGTTTTTGATTATGGTATAACTTTTGTTTTAGAAAATATTTTCAGTCTTAGATTTTAACAATTCGAGGTGAGTATTTTGATTGTGTTGTAGAAAGTTTTTTAGTTTATGTGAATTGTTTCCATATTATTTGAATTCTAAAAGATGAATTAGTTTCTCTGGAAATATTTGAATGCTGATACATAATTCCTGGACAGAGAAATGTTTCAAACTTCATTCGAATTTCAAACGCCGGAATTTTATTTATTGTGTTTCTACAAGGAACTGTAGATACAGCACAGTACAGTATACAAAATACGTTATCACCTTCCGTCTTGGATTTCCATCTAGACGCAAATTTGAGTTCATTTAAACATGTCATTTCTAATACTTTTAAAATTGACTTTGTGAATTATTCTTGGATTATTGTTAGATTTAAGTCATCAACCTTAAGTTACTTTTTCAATTTTACGTTGTTTTTCCAAAGCAATAAATGATTTGTTAATTTTACAAAGCTTTCTGTTTTCACTTTGTCTGTTACTGTTTATTAGAGTCTAAACACGTAACAATGGACTGAAATAGATTACAAACTTTGTGGTGTCATTTACATGAACTACATTGAAATGGAGCTTATAGCTTGCACCTATATCGGCTTTAACAGCCTAATTCAGAAGACAATGTACACCAAGGAGTTTTTAACATTAACATTAAGGATACCAGAATAAGATCCACGAATATATGCTCACTAGTATACAGCGAGACAACCCCATAAGAACAAACACGTAAATATCGGCTCTGACATATCCATAGGACACATGCTAGCATCAACAAAGAAAACTAGCAGACTGCAAAAAAGATAATTCCTCCAAAGAAGCTAAACGTTACAAAGCAAATTAAGTTAAATTAACATATTATCTGCCAGGGGTTTTGCGATTTTCTTAGATATGAATGATTGTATATTTGATTATGGGAAAACAGTGAAGAGGAAAATGTTTTTGAAACCGAGCAATAGATCAGTTAATAGGAACATACATCATAATATACAGTATTTACGATACATTATATATAGTAGCATGGCGAAGTTTCGTAAATTTACACTTTCTTATTTCTCAACATAAGGAATTCGTGTGATATTTTGTACCTTTTTGTGTTCCCCAACTTGAATAATTATTTGTATTAGGCGTTTGGGTCGTGTTATTGCTGGATGTTTCGTGCAGTACTGATCAAGAGCTCACCAAGATCTACTAATAAGTCGTACAAACGTAAAGCAAGTAAAATCATGCAAGCTTGAAGGTATGGTCTCAAAAGTCGTTGCTATTTGATTAGGTTCAACTTATTTCTCGTATTTGCTTCGTTTACAAACCCTTCAGTGGAAAATAACTGCTGTATTGATGTCATTGAAACCAAGGCACCACTATCCATCTAGTCATCATATATGCAGGTATTGATTGATTTGCTCGGTAGTGAAACACATGGCGTGTTACATTAAATCGTGGAGAGGTAGTAATAATTTGTATGTGTCAATACTAGTTACAATCAACAAAATTTGTTATCAGAGCTAAAACATTGTATTAATTAGCAAAGAATTTGGAAATTACTATATCGGAGAAAATATTATCTTGCATTTTATAGCACAACACGATTTTCATAATCTATCGTGAATTTTCACAAATTATAATCACATATATGAATTCATTAATTTCAGAGATTATAATCAACACAATTTCACTAATTAGGGATATTAAATATTTATTTCAGGAAGAGCTCTCCTTTTAAGTAGTTTCTGCTATTTTCAGCTCTTTGTCCATTTATTTATCTGCCTAGCGAAATTAAAATTCAGTGGTCAAGCATTGGCGCCTATAGCCTAGATTAGATCATTGATTTACTTTATATACGCTTGATTGGAACATTTAGTTTAATACAATCTGGTAAAAGGTTGATGGAAATCGATTATTGTAAATAAAAGTGTGAATATGGTTCTACTGACTCAACAAAAGTTCTTGGAACCAGATTACCACCCACCCACCCACAACTAGAAAGAAATGCAAACATTAACTTGCGATTATCATGATAGGATACAAATAAATGCCTACGCACCATACAATACAGTTTCTTCATAATTTTTGACCCACACTCTGAAATATCTCTTAAGACATTAAATAAATTTAAACAATTATCTGCACTGAACTTGTACATTTAGTCTTACATGAAATAACTATATGTTTCATATTAAGACTGGAGCCCGGAATATGAGTACACAGCCTCGATCATAATATAATATAATGTTTGTTTTTCTACTTGAGACCAATTAATGAAAAGATCAATTTATGATCGCCACTTACATTAATTGATGCTAACTCGCAATATGTAAAAGCCCATACACTGAATGTTTAACACGTTTACAACCAGTCAAATACCCTGAATATGTCTATCACTATATGCGTGCCATTACATGCCTTGCATACACCTTCACAAATGCAGTGACATTGTAGCAGTAGACACCCGCAATTCCTGACTTATAGTTTATGATTTATATTACCGTTCTTTGCCTCGAAGCCTTTTATTACTGTGACGAGAGCCTTTGTATATAAACATTTAAAAATACGCAAGCACTGTGTTATGTACTGATATAAATTTAATATAAAATCAACCTACGTACATTATGATATTATCCAAAATGAAGAGTTTGGAATATTATATTTTCTGCTCACATGTCCTACTTTACATACTAATCGATCTATTATCATTAATTGGTAATACATTTTTTGTCTAACTTGTAATAATGATTTAATCTTGAGTTAAAATTTCTAACAATTTTCTTGGCATCCTAAAAATGTTTCTCAAGGCAACATGTACAAAACCTAAGACTTTGGTGTAATATGTTTATACTGAAGAGTAATCCAGAAGCATATAAATGTATAGGTGTTTGAAGCAGCCGCCATCCACCACCCCAGCAATCTACGTACATATGCATACACATGCGTGTATATACGTCTGCTGAAGATAGTTAAAATATTGAGTTCATATGCATTAATATATGTTTGCCGGGAGGCAAAGATTATACATTCATACACGAACATTGACATAGCAATTCTACAGACATATACATACATATGTAATAGCTAAAACCCATATATATCTACACACGGGTCTGCTGAAAGACCTTAAAAGGTACACATTCATGTGTATTCTGATTTGCATACTAATCAAACAAAAATATTATATACGTATATACATACACATGTACACTTTGAATATATATATATATATATATATATATATATATATATATATATATATATATATATATATATATATATATATATATATATATATTTGTGTGTGTGTGCTCTAAGGCCAGTAAATGTCAGTATCAAGTACACCACAGATCAATATGAATACTGTTGCGTCGTTCTGATCATGTATTCTAAATCTTTCTTGATGAGTATCTTATATCTTGATATCGTGATAAATAGGTTGCAAGAACCTTATATTAGGAATGATGAGAATTATGTTTTCGTTATTTTGAAAGAACTAGTTCTCGAATAATCTCGATAAAATATTTCTGGCCGTTTGAAACTATCCAAGTTTCCAATGGATTAGTAAGGTAAATTTCTTGTTTTTTCTAGACTTATCAAGGACATTTGAAATCAATATCTTGCATGAGAACACAAGAACGAATACGAGATTGAGAAGGAGGGAGACACAGAGAGGAAGTAGGGATATATAGGTTTTAGCTCGTATGTTTCGAATATATAATCTCTGTGTAAGGAATATATTCGCAAACTGAGTAATTATCCAGTTACAAGAAATAGTAGCTATAACGTAAATTGTATAAAACGTGGTAGGGTAGGATTGATTAGTTTCGTAAAATCAGCCCTTATCTAACTTCTTATCATAAAAAAAAATTGTTACGATATTATCAGGTATACATGTTTAGTAACTTGAGATATAAATAATTAGGTGCTTGGTCGTAATTCTGCTTGTGTACCACATGGGGGATGGGGTTGGTGTACTTAAGGATGGGAAAAGCAAATGGGAAACAAGTAAAACCGGTGATGTGTAAATTAGGGTCTAGTAAATGTGTGGTTGTGTTAGCTGATTAGACGAGAATGACTTTTGAATGAACAAATGCAGAGTAGTATTCTGCTTTTAAATGGTAACAGAGAGAGAGAGAGAGAGAGAGAGAGAGAGAGAGAGAGAGAGAGAGAGAGAGAGAGATCAACAGGCAAGTTCCTCAAGGAGTGATGCATTGTCCAAAATCATATATCTTACCATAACTAAAATTCCTTATCGAACATATTTTGATGTATCGTTGATTTTATTGCAAACGGTTCATACTCGTGTATTCACTTTTAATGTTTTCCAGTCGTTTTAATATTTTGTTTAAATTTAATTTACTCAGGCTTTTTAGGGTCTTTGCCTCGTTGTTTTCAGTGGCCTAAAATACACAATCACTGCTATAGATGTGACACAAAAAATAGTTGCCTCTTTTAGAAAAAATATAATGTAAGTCTAATATACTTCATTTAGCAGCTGTCTAGCAATATTTTGACTTGCATTATATATCTATATATATATATATATATATATATATATATATATATATATATATATATATATATATATATGTCTTTTATTTGTTCTTTTTTTTTCTTTCTTAAATTGATGAGGGTGTTACGTCATCGAGCTTCTATTAAATGTAAAACACGAGTGAACAAATAAAGAAATAAATACAAAAACTTTCTAAAATCAAATTATGTACTTACCTCTTCCAATGTGTACACAAGACCCTAGTTCGACTGCGATCTACGTGGGTTTTGAAACAGTGGTGTGTTGTAAATGATGATAACGCAAAGCTCTCGAGGTCATTCGTTACTTCCTCATTACATTTTACGATTGCGTAGGACTAAAAAGTAACAGTGGGAAACTGCAGAGAAAAATGTTATTGCTTTTTTGCAGTATATATATATATATATATATATATATATATATATATATATATATATATATATATATATATATATATATATATATATATAATACAAACTGTAAGGATTGATGCATACAAGGTAATTTGGCTTTTCCCTTTTGCATATGCTTAAAACAGGAGATATGAGGTTATCTAGCCAGGCTAAATAATCACAGTCCAGGTATCTTATGCAATGTCAAAAATGTAGTCAATAAGTTGCCTAGTAATGTTCGTGCACGTGGATGACACCAGTGCTGGGAACGGAATTGCAACACAATAAACAAATCCACATACATTAATATAACCAGTGAACAGATGCCACATCATGACTTAATACACCAAATAAAAAAATTTAAATGTCTGTTACTAACGTTTTGAAAAAGGTTTCTATATTAATGGAGTAAATTGTCAGTGAAAGACCTACCATTTTATCTTCTAGCTGGCATATAATTAAATTAGTAATTTCCAGCCACCATATAGTTTGAAATAAATATCATTGCTCTGAAATAATAATAAAAAGCTTTCATATTAAGTCAAAAAGATTTAAATGTCTTGAGTAAAGTAACAAAATGCATTTTAGTTCGGAAGATAACCATAGACCCCAAAATCTCACCAAGACGAAAATGAATTAAATAGTCGGTCCCTGACTGAATTGGACTTGTTTAGCACCCAATCTGTGTCTCTTATAATTTATGACAAACGGTGTTAGAATTTAGGGACAAAATAACACCTGATTAAATATAGAAATACAATTGTTTAAATAGCGATTTTAACTATGATAACAAACATATTCATGAATGAAAAGATTGAGAAATTGTGATAGCTGAGCGTTGAATACAAAACGATATCAAGTGATAATCAAAGTCTCATCACAAATTATGTTATCAAATTAAACTGGAAACTGGCGAATCCCGAACAATACATGATTGAATACATAAATAAACGAACAACGAATCAGTAGATTCGGTCAATCGCTCGTGAACAAGAAAAATTAGATGACTAAATTAATCAATGTTCTTTCAATATAAGCGAGTTTCTATGATATATAAGAACAGTGTGAGTGTTATACTTCAAATTAAATTTAATATGTTATACGATGGGAATAACTCCCTTTAGATACTTTCTGAAGCATATTAGACATGTTTTAAAGATACAGAGAATATAACCATTTACCAATAGTCTTAATTTATTTGTAGGTAGCAAATGTAGGTAAACTAAACTGTTAATGAACTCGAAAATATATTTAAAGAAATAAATATTCATTACTTGCGTGTCATGAAAATAAAGATTCCGCCAAGTCACATTGAATATTGAGAGCATCAAATCCTAGAGCCATTCACATGTCAAACAAAACAACCGCACATCCTTTGTTTTGAGTAGTGAACTTGCACTCAGATCACATATGAAAGTTTAGATAAAATATTAATACAATGCTGATGAATGTTCAAATCCTTAGATCGCCTAACATTGACATATTTTGTATTTGATATTGACGGACCTATTATGTTGCAGATGGTGAATATATATTCTATGAATAGCTCCGTAACAGACGCGCTTAACGAAGCTGCTAACGCTGAAATACAGCTCTAAAATGGATTAGAAATATCTTTAGAATAGTCAAACTAATACAATTATAAAGAATTGCAGTTACACGAGTTTAATGTTGTTTCGCTTTTAGTTTATCGCGATATAAGCTGTCAGTTGGCAACTCATACAACTTACATAACACTAATTTATTTTGACTTTTATTTCGGTAGGGTGGTGCTAATATTTTTTTCTTTATCCGATTCTAGTGCTTCAACTATTAGCTCTGTGTTAAAGACCTGACTATTCATGTGTTAAAACATTTGTTAGGGTACAATGTATACGCCTCATCGTTGCAGCTAATCTTAATCTACCTGCTTCTTTCTAAAATATGGAATACTATGCAAGACATGTCGAATATATCTAATCTAGTCTAATTGTGTTAGATGTTGATCGTTTATCTGACCATAACCTACATATAAAAATGCACTAAATCAAAATTATGTAATCTAAAATAAAGTCATATATCTACTCTTCATACACACTCTTTTCCACTGATACTGTATGCTAGAATTTCCAAAATATTATATTAAATAGGAACAATTACATGTAAACTATATTCTTATGAGCAAATTTATTTAAAATTAAACAATAACTACCCAACGTCATTTTAAGCACTTTTTTATACCTACTAAAAGATATTCAAACGTCCTTACGAATGGTTCCTAATTTCAATGTTTAACTAATAAGGCAAACTTGCTATAATTGATTTTAATAGGCTTTACAAACACATCTTCTAAATATTCTACTGACTTCAATGTTTCAGTTTCTCAGTTGAACTGTAACTTGACACCTTGTATTTGAGTATGGTGCTTATAATACCATATTTACCCAAAATATATGCTTCTAAATTGAACAGTGACTAACGAAAAACTCCTTTATCACAGACATCCTATTATTAATTTTTTTGGGAGAATTTAGAAAATTTATACACAAATATATCTTTTCTTCGAAAACTTATACATATACATATCACCTGAAATAACTAAATTTTAGCCCTATAATAATTACCTAAACAATCAAAACTCCAGACAAATGTGAATAATGAATAAATCTACATTTTCTTCCGTCTTGACATTTTATTTTAATATTATTGATCAATTGTGCAAACTAACTTGTAGTGTATGTTACAGAAGCCTGAGGTTACTCTCAAGTTCTCTTCACATCAGTAATGCCATTTAATACCAATTCAAATTATGAGTTCACATTGTGTTTAGAATCTCACTGTTTTTTATATCAATATTTGCAATTTGAATAAATACAAACAATCAGATATTTACAACCCATACTTGTGCATTACATACATACATTCATCCCTACGGATAATTCTTGACAAAAAAGCCAACTGCACTCCAAATATAATTTATCGATAAGACGCAAAACATCATTAGTATTAATAAGTGCTACTACATGAATATGAATTTTATTGTTATAAGTGAGAGGAGAAAGACAAGCTATGTGTAGACGTAGAGTTAACTCTTTAAAACAACGTAAGGAGTGTTCCTGAAAAATTAAAACCTGTGGACATTTCAATCCTTTGTAAGAATGTAATGTGCTACATTGTAAATAATGTCGATCTTGAGTCATATTTATTAAATAAAATCGGACAATGGGATTTAAAATATAAAGTTGGCTTCAAAACGAAGCACCAAACAAAAATCAAAGATATAGTCCTAAAATGTAACATTGCACCAATTTATATCAGTCGGAGTTAATCAAACTCAGCGGAATGGTCATTTGTAAACAACATGGTTACATACCTAACTTTTGTCTATGATTTTAGGTTATAGATAACGTCTTGTTGTGATAAGAATATTCCAGAAACAAGCTTGTTTTACAATTGATGGAATCTTGTATGATAATGACTCTTATCTAGGTCAGGAGTGGATGTATATATAGAGGGAATTGCTTCACAAATAATTCATTTCTATTTTAAAGATTAGCCTGTGAAATGTCAGCACTGTCCCGACAAATTTTGGGAAATTTGTATCATTGGTATTGTGAAAACGATTTAAATCCCATGGAAAATGCGCCCATTTCTCTGCTATAATTCCGTAAACACAACCGCTGGATATGACCGTACCATTTATTTCAGGAGTTGCAGGTCAATTTGGATTTCCTTAATCGAGGATAGTGTACCATTTTTTCCCAAATCAATTGATGTTGGTTACGTTTGAGCTAATTTAAGTTAGTTTAGAAAAAATATCATTGTTTTCCGTTATATTTTAGTCTCGGAAAAAATGTATAGTGATTAAGTATTGGCGTTGATCGCTGCCATGCCGTTGTTAAAAGAAATTTCAAAGAAATTTAATGGCAATCAAGGTTGTATCAACATCTATATGATTTTAGTTACCTTTATCTTGTTCGAGATCTCGTAGACCAGCTTGTAGTTTTTTACAGTGCAGGCATTTTCAGCATTCTTGAAGTGTAGTTGGTTATATATTATTACATATTCCGATTGTTTTTAAACATTAAACAAATATTAATGGTTACTTGCAGAAACATGCATTGTACATTCAGCGCTTCATCAAAGTGTAGAACCCTGAACACGTGTTTAAACATGTTAAGCCTATATAAACGGTGCAGTTACATAATTGTCATGTCGTTATTTGAAATAACAATTTACTATTTTAATGATGTACAGAAAATATGAACTGATTTAATCTGCAGTCACAGACGATTAAATATTTCCCACACTTTCTAACATAAGTTCTGGCAGTAAGTCAACTCTTCTATAACACACAGCTTACTGAATATGCACTTTACCTTCAAGAAAATGTCAGGGTTAAGGTTACAGGGTAACATTTAAAATAATAAAGTCAAGTTTGTCAAGAAATCCCACTCATTTACAATACATTTAAAAAATTATTAATTGTATGTTTTCAGTTAATAAAATAAATTAACGCATTAAATGTTAAGAGATATTTTAAGCATATAATTAAAGAATAAACAATTTGGTCACTTTCTAACATGCGAAAGAGGTTACCAAATGTTTGTATTTTAAGAAATCTCTCCACTTAAACTTTATCCTAAAATATTATTCAGTAGATCATATGGTTTTACAATATCTCTAACATATTTGATATGATGAATCTGCAACGGGTTTATTAGGCACCATCTTGATATATGTGTTTTTTAAAAGTGGTCCAGTGTTTGAAAATGACATTTAAAGCTAGGATAAAACGAAGGGTACTCGTATTGTCATAAAGTCGCTAATTTGATCTAATTTAAACGTTTGTTAGAGAGCATTGCGAGTGCTCTCGGTATCTATCTGTACTTGATGTTCTGAAGATACTGTTCGTGATGAATGGATGCGAGAAGATAAGTGTTTTTCAGTTTATTGTAGGGATGTACGGTTGTATGTGTACAGCTCGAACTAGTCACATAAATTGCTTTTGCTGTGTACACAAGTTTCCCTTAAGAAAATAATATTGTAATAAACGTAAGGTTAAAATACAATTGACAAACAAACCACCCAACCATGCAAGTTGTTGTTCTTGAAGAATTTACCGCCATTATTCAGCACAATATAGGCTAGATATAGGGCCATTGTAAATGGTTTTAGGAAGAACCATGGAAAAGATTGAGAAGATTATCGACCCACGAGAAGCTACTGGGAAGTTTTCTCTTGTTCCAACGTAAGCCGAGCCTGAGACTCTAAGCCACGCAGACAGATGTGAGATGGCAGTTATGCGGAAGGTTGAGCGCTTTAGGCCAATCGGGGATCCACCCAAAAAATAAGCAAGTAACAAACATGCAACATGAACAAAAGACAACAACAAATAAAATGGTCTGCCGTTGAAAGTATACATCCGATCAAGTGTGTCATTTCAGTAATGAGTTTTCCATAATAAAGTATGTTAAAGTACTGAAATGTCAGCATATATATCTGTGTGTGTATTACTACCATATGATCTTAAAACATGCACACGTACATACATTCATATATACATGCATACATACATACAGACAGATAGACAGACACACATACATATATACATACATACATACATACATACATACATACATACATACATACATGCATACATACATACATACATACATACATACATACATACATACATACATACATACATACATACATACATACATACATACATACATACATACATACATAAATAAATACATACATACAAACATACATAGATACCTACCTACCTACCTACCTACCTACCTACCTACCTACATCCATCCATCCAACCAACCATACATACATACATACATACATACATACATACATACATACATACATACATACATACATACATACATACATACATACATACATACATACATACATACATACATACATACATACTGTGAAGTATATTTGATTTAAGTCATTTATTTTCATTTTGTTTGTTTGTCAGATTCAAATTTGACATTTTAAGTTTAAGATTCATTCATTGGGAGATGACCTGTAGTTTACAAATAAACACAAGATGTTGACCTCATTTCTGTCCTGGCTTCAGAATTGAAAACAAGCTTTTAAAATGATTGGTTGATTCCAAGGACATTATGGAGCTATGTTGTAAACATCTTTCTATTTTTAGTTGGGTCATACGATGAGAACGAGATTTTTTTGACGTAAATTTGTTGTAAAGATTCTAGAAGATCATGTGACCCCTTCCTTGTTTACGTAAAAACAGGTATATAAGTTATGTTTTTGAGCGAACTATTTAGTAGACGTGGAGCTGTTAGAATACTAAATTGCGTGTCGTTTTGAGTTATTTTAAATTACCTGGTACTGGAAATTAATTCAATTCGTTTGGATCAAGAGGATTTATCTTGTTATTTATCTGGAAAATAATTGTGCTCATTGAATTTTATAAGACCAGAACTGACTTCATCACGTGACATCATCTTCCATCTTGGATGCTTCACTAAGAGTCGAACTGAGAATTATTAGGACATTTTATTAAAAGGACTTTTGCAATTACACTAGTAGATTATATTTTGAATTATTTGTGGATTAATTTTGGAATCAATTCTTAAAACCGTAAGTTTATTTTTCTTTTCTGGAAAATATTTGTGCTTAATAAATTGTTTATTAAGTTTTTACAAACTTGTTATTTTCACTCTTTCTATGTTACTGTTTATTTGAGCCTAAACACGTAACATAGAAATTGTTGGCCTCGTCCAAGATTGGGATCAAATGGAATTAAGTTAGATTTTTTTTTCTTCAGAAAACGTTTGTTTTAAATTTGAATTCCATAGTTTTTGATTTTGTTTTAAAATCGTTAGTGAGATTGACAGGCTTGTATTAAAATGACATCTAAAGTAGTAATATTTCTTTCTAATCCTACTCAGAAGCAATTAGATATTTTCAAAAAGGATGAGTTGATTCAACTTACCAGAAAATATGATCTTTCTGATGTAAAGGCTTCTTTGACGAAACAAGATATCAAAAAGATTTTGGTCCAATATTTGGTAGAAAAGAATGTTTTGGAAAAAAGTGCTTTGATTTCGGTCAGTAAGTCTGCATACGACTCTGACATTTAAATAAAGAAACTAGAAATAAAATTCAAGATGGAATTAGAGTTAAAGAAGCTGGAATTTCAGGAAAGGGAGAAAGAAAAACAATTACAATATGAAAAAGAGGAGATATAGTGACAGGAAAGGGAGAAAGAAAAGCAATTACAATATGACAAAGATGGGAAAGAAAGACAATTACAATATGAAAAAGACGAGGGAGAGAGAGAGAGAGAGAGAGAAAAGGGAGAAAGTAAAACAATTACAATATGATAAATAGGACAATGAAAGACAATTTGAATTACAAAAAGAGCAGACGCACATCCGGTTACAAGAAAAACAATTTGATAAAGAGAGAGAGAGAGAAGGAAGATAGGGAAGATCAATGTAAAATGAATGAAATAGAGCTGGCAAGTGAAAAACACCTTCATACTTCAAATCCAAACTTAAGTTTTGATTTAGCAAGGAATATTAGATTAGTGCCCCCTTTCAGAGAAGAAGAAGTAGACAAATACTTCATTCATTTTGAAAAAGTTGCTGAAAATTTAAAGTGGCCAAAGGAGCATTGGACTCAGTTATTGCAATGTGTACTCACTGGTAAGGCATGTGAAATTTACACTTCATTATCTGTTCACCAAAGTGGTGACTATGATGTGGTTAAATAATGCATTCTAAGGGGTTATGAATCAGTCCCTGGAGCTTATCGGCAAAAATTCAGAAATTGCAGAAAAGAAGCTGGACAAACTTATGTCGAATTTGCTAGAGAAAAAGAACAGTTGTTTGATAGATGGTGCTTAGCCAAGAAAGTTGAACAATATTATCAAAATCTCAAGCAAATTATATTAATTGAAGAGTTTGAAAACTGTGTCCATAGTGACGTTAAGTCTTATCTTGATGAGCATAGGATTGAAACCTTGGAGAATGCTGCTCGAGCTGCTGACGAATATTCTTTGACACATAAAGTTCCTTTTGTTAACAAGATTTCTGCTCAACAGTCTTCTGGCAGAAAAGTATTTTAGCTTAATACCATCCCTTTTAAAACTCAAACTAGCACAACTTTCGAAAACCAAACTTCAGAGAAGCTTGATTCTAGATTCTTGTCTATTTCGACGTGCAATTATTGCAAGAAAAAAGGACACGTTATTTCTGATTGCTACAAATTGAAAAATAGGCATCAGAATCAAGACAGACCTGTTCCAAATGATCTTATTTCTAAGAAGTCCTGGTCACAGTCCTATATTGAAAGCAATGCATTTGATGGGTCTAATAAATCTCAGTCTGATTTTGTTATGGAGAATTATGAACCATTCATATCCAAGCGTTATATATCACTCTTGGGTGGTTCAGCCAATCCCACCCTTATTAAAATTGTAAGGGTCACAGGAGCTTTTCAGAGTCGTTTATTGTCAGGCACTTTGCCTTTTTCTGAGAAGTCTTCTTCTAATGAAAGTGTTCTCATTCAGGGAGTAGAGTGCGGCTTTGTTAATGTTCCACTCCATTGTGTAAATTTGTCATCAGCCTTGGTGTCAGGGACTGCGACAGTCGGAACAGTCTCGGTTGTACCCGTTGAGGGCATTCATTTATTGCTAGGCAACGACTTAGCTGGAGACAAAGTTGTGGTTAATCCATTTGTAACTGACAAGCCTGATTTGGATCAAAAAGTTGATCCAATTGAAAAAGAATTCCCTGATATATTTCAAGCTTGTGCAGCTACCAGAGCTATGGCAAAGAAGCTTTTGAGAATGATGTTGATAAATACAGTATTCCTTAGCTGACACGTGTATTGGTCAGGATTTTGATGAGGTCACTGTCACAGAATTAGGCGAAAATTGAACTGATTTTTGTTCTACTTGAATTGCAAACGAAACTCACCATTTTCTTGATTTCGTCGTACACGCATTACCTGGGGTGATTAAGTGGCGTGTAACGATTTGCATGTGCCAATTTGTTATTTACATGAAATCCGAAATACTCGTTTTACGTGGTGCACGGCAAGCTCGATGTGATTTATGTTCACCTATTGAGAGTATATAAGGCGAAGTATTTCTCATAATTATTTACGGGAACCAAAATATCTAATCAAAGGATAGATAACCTCGTCTTGCAAATCTCCAGCCAAAGGGGTGAGTGTTAAATTTACATTTCGTTTTATTGTGAATTTTATTCAGATTATCATTTCGTATAATGATGCCTTTATTGCAATGAACGTGGAATATTTGGAATTACTAGTCACTTTTAGACTTTAAATGAAATATCGTAATCTACAGCTTAGATTATTTTTGAGACAACTATTATTAGTCTGGTTTTGTTTATTATAGCTGATTCGGTCGTTGATACCGTAGAAGTACATCACTGATAGCGCATCTAATAACATCGTTGATACCGTCTCTGATACCGTAGCTGTTAACGTAGTTGATACCATTTCTGATACCGTAGCTGTTAACACATCTGATACCATCTTTTGATAAACGTCTTTGATATCGTTTGATTTGTTGTGGGACATCTATTGTTTGTTCTGGAACATCTCTGTATAAATATCTGAATGTGCTTGCGCCGTTAATTTGTGCAAACGGAATTGAAGTATCTGTCTGTGTGTCGAACTGTCTGTTCGTCAACATCTGTGTAACGTGTAAATATCCGGAAAGCTAGAAGTCCGAGTGTCGGAGCTGTCTTAGAGTTGTAAAACGTCCGGGTAGACATCTAGGGGAGTGAGGAACCGTTGGTTCGGGTAGATGTTGCATGCTGTCTGAACGTATAACTGTGGTGGATCCGTGAAGGGTAACGTCCGATAATAGTATTGGTCAACCCTCGGTTTTCGGGGAAACTGGGAGACGATTCAACTGTTGCTGAATCGTGCGGTTATACAGGGGAGACACATAGGTGTATTGAAATTGTAATATAATTTAATACATTGTTGTATTTGCATGCTTATGTCAGATCGCAATAATATTTCAAGTGATCACATAGATATCAATAAAAGCTAGCAACTTGATTGAATACAAGTATATGATCGTGCTAGTTATCGCAATCCATCGTGCGATAGATAGTTTGTCGTTTGTGTTTATTTTTTTTGTAAATCATACTTGCATTAATTTAACTTTCGTAAAGGATCCCTGGATCTGTGTATAATCCAAGAGATCCCTTTACATCTGAGATTCCTTTTGTATTAATATTTAATTTGTTCATGTATTGTGAATGGTTGTGAGTGTAATTGTGGGTTGAGTGCATGAATTATTGTGTTGTTATATCTGTATTTTTTCATTTATAATTTATTACATAAATTTATATTTTCTTTCACAAATTGTGTTTGTATTGTTCATTTAATCCACCCTCCTCTCGGTAACAATTCTGTTACAGTCACTTTTACTCCTTGTTTGGGTCAATCAGAAGGTATTGATCATAGTGATCCTCTTTAAACAACTCATTGTCTTTATTCTAATCAGGGTGATAAACGACAGTCACTTGTCGTCGAACAGGAAAAAGATCCTGATATCTACTGTTTGTTTCAAAGGGCCATAAGCGAGACTGAAGCCACTGAAGTTCCTGTCTGTTATTTTATTAAAAATGGAATTCTTATGAGAAAATGGAGATCTCCCAAGGTACCTGCTGATGATGAGTGGTTGGTGAACTGTCAAATAGTAGTTACAAAACGTTATAGACAGGAAATACTTAATCTGGCCCATGAAACTCTTTTGCCTGGTCATTTAGGGATTAATAAAACTTATCACAAGATCTTGACTGACTTCTGTTGGCCAAAAATCAAAAGTGATGTTGCCAAATATTGTAGATTTTGTCATACTTGTCAAATGATAGGAAAACCCAATCAGAAGATACCTAAGGCTCATCTACAACCTATTCCTGCCTTTGACGAACCATTTAGTAGAATTATGATAGATTGTGTAGGTCCCTTACCCAAGACCAAGTCAGGTAATCAATACCTGTTGACCATTATGTGTGCGTCAACAATGTTTCCAGATGCAATTCCGTTGAGGAATATAAAATCTAAAACAATAGGAAAAGCTTTGATGAAGCTTTTTCTACTCAGTATGGCCTTCCCAAATCTGTTCAGTCTGATCAAGGTTCAAGTTTCATGCCTGGAATTTTCCAACAAGTTATGTATGAATTGGGCATTCAGCAATTTGAATCTTCTGCCATGAGTGCCAAGAGGCATTAGAAAGATTCTATCAGACTTTGAAAAATATGATCCAATCATATAGTTTTGATACGAATAAAGATTGGGATGAATGCATTCATTTACTATTGTTTGCTGTTAGAGAATCAGTTCAAGAATCTTTAGGCTTCAGTCCCTTTGAACTGGTCTTTGGACACACTGTGCGTGGACCATTGAGGTTATTGAAAGAGAAACTTCTTTCTAATGAAGATACTTTGATCACTCTTCTTGATTATGTTTTCGATTTTGGATACAAGTTGTCAAAGGCTTGTGAGGTCGCGAAAGCAAATCTGCACTCTGCTCAATCTAAAATGAAAGCAAGATATGATAAAAAAAATCAACGGAAAGGAATTTTCAGCCTGGTGATAGAGTCCTGCTTCTCTTAACAATGCCACAAAATCCTCTTCAGGCCAAATATTATGGTACCTACACACTTGACAGAAAAATTAATGACTTAAATTACATCATAAATTCATTCTGGGAGGCGCAAAAAAATCAACTCCGCAATATGAACATGCTAAAATAGTATATTGAAAGAGATAGCCATGTTAAACATGTTATTAATTTAGTTATACCTGTCCCACTCTGTGAAGGAATATCATCAGATTCTACTGATATTGAAATAACGAATCTTTGTAATTCAGAAATTATGAAAGATCTAGACCAGAAACTTTCACATTTACAAGTGAAGAAAGAAATGAACTGAAACAGTTATTATTTCAATATGAGCACCTTTTTCCCAGACGTTCCTACAAGGAAAAACAAAAATTTTCATGACGTTGGAATTGTAAATTCCAAACCTATCAAACAACATCCATACATGATGAATGCACTCAAACATGAATACTTTAAAAAGGGAATTCAATATTTGCTGGAGAATGATTTTATCGAGCCCAGTAAAGGTGATTGGACTTCACCATGCATACTTGTTCCAAAACCAGATAAAACTTTCCGTATGTGCACTGATTATAGGAAGGTGAACGGTGTGACAAAAACAAATTCATTCCCATTACCAAGAATTGACGATTGTATTGATAGAATCGGGAATGCTAAGTATGTCACCAAATTTGACCTTCTTAAAGGATTTTGCCAGATTCCACTAACGGAAAGAGCAATCTACAACGACACCTGGAGAGAACATCTAGCAGCAAGTCAAAAATTCTTTGACATACTCACTGATGCATGTTTTACAGTTAATGTGACTTTCTTAGGACATATTGTGGGACATGGACAAGTGAAACAAATAGATGCTAAGGTTGAGGCTATTTCTAAATTCGCTTTGCCTGAAAATAGAAAGCAACTGATGCGATTATTAGGTATGGCCGGATACTATCGGAAATTTTGTTCCAATTTTTCTATAATTGCAAAACCCCTGACAAATTTATTGAAGAAGAAGAACAAGTTCTTTTGGACTGAAAATGTCAGGAGGCTTTTGACAAGTTAAAAGCCATACTTGAAACAGCACCAGTTCTTGCAGCTCCAAATTTCAGTCAGTCTTTCAAATTATTTATCGATGCAAGTGATGTTGGTGTTGAAACAGTTTTAATTTAAGAAGAAAAAATGGTCAGTGTGTTATTTTTCAAAGAAATTAAAAAAGCACCATATAAATTATTCAACTATCGAGAAGGATTGTTTGGCATTGATTTTGGCTTTACAATATTGTGAAGTTTATCTAAGTTCAGCTTCTTCTTCGATTATAGTTTTTAGTGACCACAACCTCCTTACTTTCATCGGCAAGATGAAAAATAAAAATCAAAGATTACTAAGGTGGAGTTTGTTATTGCAGGAATATAATCTTGACATCCGGCACATCAAGGGAAAAGATATTTAGCAGACGCTCTTTCCCGTGTATATCAATATATTATATCATATACACTGTGTAATTTATACGAGTTCTTTTAACCTCGGGTGTAAATTGGTTGTTTTTTTCACTCATTCTATGTTACTGTTTATTCGAGCCTATTCACGTAACAATACATACACACATACATACACACATACATACATACATACATACATACATACATACATACATACATACATACATACATACATACATACATACATACATACATACATACATACATACATACATACATACATACATACATTCATACATACATACATTTATACATACATATATACTTGATAAGCCAGCTATACGTTATAGGCATATGCATATATATTTGGTTGGAGGGAAACCAGAAAAAAGTTAATATAAGTGAAGAATGTCTTCAAGTACATCCATGACGAGCAGTCTTGTTTATTTTATTTGAAAGAAGTAGTTCATCAATGATTTATTGTCTGTTATATTTTGATAAAATATTACTGTCCCGGTTGAAAATCTCCAAGTCTCTAATAGGTTATAAAAGTTAAAAAGACGGGTTGTAAAAACGTAATTTATGGATTTTTTATAGATTATGCAAGAATACTTGAAATCGGAATGCTAGCGTTAGCATCAGGAAGTGAAAACGGTATGAAAGGAATAACGGGTGTCATGATAGGAAGGTTAAAACCTAACATAACCTAACATTATTGTAACAATACTTCTTAATAACATAAGTGTGTGTGCATGTGTGTGTGTGTGTGTGTGTGTGTGTGTATGTGTGTGTATGTGTGTGTGTGTGTGTGTGTTACACAATTCATTTGGAAAACTATTTGCTAAAAGGTAATAACTGACGCGACTGTTGTGTTACTAAGAAGTCTTGTTACAATAATGTTAGGTTATGTTAGGTTTTAATCTTCCTATCTTGACACCCGTTATATATATATAACCTACAATGTAATTTTCTTGGTGGTGTCGAATAAGAAAATAACTTCCAGCCAGGAAATAGTAAGAAGAATAAAAAAAAATTTAGATCAGGTTTGAAAGGGTAATTGTTCTGTATTAAGAAAATACTTGAATTGGAGTTCCAAAGAAACTCGCATTCCCAAACCCACCCATCCCCAAGTAAATACATTAAATGGTCCGTCTCGTACTGACTTTACACGATTGTATGTGATATTCAATGTTACTCATTCTGTGTTCGTTACAATGTACAACAAACGGTGCAAGATTTACGGGGCAAACTCAGTTCTTTAAAGTTTAAAATACAATTGTTTAAGTAGTGATTTTAATTCTCATCATAAAACAATTATGTTGAAAAGAAAGAGAAAACTAAGCTGCATTACATTCTCAGTATAGAGATCATTACTGATTTAGATTGCAAGGTTACAGAAGAAAAGGAAAGAGACCCAATTTGCAAAAAACATAATTATCTTTAATATTAGAAGCCTGCCAAAAAAGGTCCGATCTCTAATATTTCTAAAATACCTCAAATACAATAAATTCCACTGATTCAATCAGCGCAAAACAACATTCACCAATTCGGCCTAATTGTGTATAATCATCTATTTGCCAAACGGCAATAGTTTTTTATAGCATTATCATTACCAGATGGAAGATTGTAATTGCTGTACTGTTTAGTTCGTATGTGTAGGTATCGCCACATTTAAATATTGTTTAGAAAAAAATGAACCTTTTGAAATATGTATTGAAATGGACCGATTTGGTGAATCAATATCATATTTTAATGTACAAACTTTGAACGTTATTTGAGAAATGTATTTTCTTTTGGAGTTGTTCCATAATTTGCACATGTTAAAATATAAGAGAGAGAGAGAGAGAGAGAGAGAGAGAGAGAGAGAGAGAGAGAGAGAGAGAGAGAGATACAAATGGAAGCATGGACGACAAAGAATGGAAGAGAGAGAGAGAGAAAGAGAGAGAGAGAGAGAGAGAGAGAGAGAGAGAGAGAGAGAAGGTAGAAAGGAAATTTCAATTTTCATTTGAAAGAATTGAAGCGGTTAAGTGAAATAAATATATTTGTTAATGTTTACAAAAGCGTGTTCTCTTTCCCGCTCTCTTGCTGCTTATTTTAAAAGTGCAGACTCGTAATAATATCAGCAATAATATCAGCACTGTCATATAACATCAATTAATATTACACAATGTTACATTGCCTTCAGAATACCATTGTCTTTTTATCTGAATATGTTCGATTTGCAGCTGGAAAGAATTAGAACATGTACAATGCATAAGTACATATACCATATATTCGCCCTTGTGTAATACCGAAGCCAGTTCTGATGCAGATCTAATTTGTTGGGGCGACACAAAACAACGGAGCTCCAACCCACTAACTCCCGCTTCCGTAAAGGAAACTCCAGCCACAAGGCCACCAGAGCGGTTTATGTGAAATTGCATAATTGTTAGTTGGATAATTATTACTTAATTTCTTTATTTGCTATTGGTAATGTACTTTGTTCAAAATCAGTGACAATAAAATAAACAACTTTCTGAGTGATGATCATTATATTAATCTAAGTCAAAGATATTGTATTTTCATGGATAAAACTATATGATGATTGCCATATGTTTTATTGTGATTTTGGGGTGGGACATTCTAAATGCATCTATATCCATCTAGAACAATGTATTTTGTTTATCATTATCCGTGGTCTCGCTTTACTCTTTTGTTTCAAATATATGTCTAGCTTATTTGCAAATTAGTATTTCGTGCTTTATGGTCTTTGTGGAATCGATTGTATACTTGTTTTTTCCAGATATTTTTCATTAGGGTTGGCATTCAATTATTCAAATTGTTTAATTCAAGTGATTCCTTTCTGGATTACAAAGAGCTCTACAAAAAGTGACATTCTTGGAAATATGGACATGCGTTTATAGCTATTTAAGGGTTTAATTCTTGCAACAGCGGTACTTCAAAATTAATTTCATAAACGTAGGAAGGAAATTAGGAACGTATAACAATAAGATGAATGATGTAATTAATAGAGCCAAGCTGATGTTTTTTACTATCTTGTACGCCAAAACAAACCAGACGAGTATATTGTCTCGGTAGATTGGCAAATGGCCTTTGCACTAAGCTTCAACATCCGCAAACTGCGAGTCGTCCGACCCGAACTGGACCGATCGAAAAGCATACACAAAATGATATGAAGTGAAATGTATACACGTAATGGGACCGGACTATCCGACAAGTGCATAGAGTGGACGTGTGGGCTGTCCGGTAAAAATGGTTGACATTACCAGACCTTATATAAACACTTCACGTAGAAAAGAATGAAGGTAAATTTGAATTTCAGTGTAAATAAGTCGTAACATTTAGCCACATATATAGGAAAGAACTGCTTAAGTAAATTACACATTTAATTTCCATTCACGAACACATTGCCTCTCTTAAGCCTAATGTGTTCCGCACATTGCGTCTAACAAAGTAATTGCACTATTTCAAGATGCAAAGTTTAATTTCATTCACATTAAAATAACATGCATGGGAAATCACAGCATTGTTACCATTCTGATTTACATTATTAAAAAGGGATAGACAATCACATGCAAATTCTCGTTAGAAATATTTACAAATACAGCTATAACACTGTAATTGAGATAATGACTTTCATATAAATTTACTTCAAAGAATATTTAAAACGTGTGTTTTTTAAAAAGAACGAAATTCACTCAGTATTTCAATATAGTGCGATTAATAATGCTACGAAAATAGCAGCAATATCGTCATCAATATTGAATAACTTTAGGTTGGCTTGAAAAGTTAAAATAATTCATATGTATTTAAAACTTTATAGTCAATTTAAAAATTAAATAACAATAAACTTTTGAAATCACCGACAGGATAATCTTCACAATATTTAGATTTACGCTTTGGCCTTAAGGTCGCTCGTTCATTCCTCCTGGACAGCAGTGTATGCTGCCGCAGAATACCGTGGTGCGTGGCCGGACAATGGTAGTGCCCTTGTCTGTTGGCTCGGAGGGTTCCATATGCTTTATCTTCAAACACGGCTATTTCATCTTAGGGGACATATACATACAGCTGGTAATTAACTTTAGAGTCATTTTGGGATAGTTCAGCTCGCAGGCATATGTTCTCCTGCTCTAGCTACCTTCGGGTATATTTGTCCTTCTTCTCTTGCGATTCTGTTCTGTCCCTCTATGTTACAGGAAGCAGAGTTACGGAGTGGTGATAGATGCACATGAATTCTAGTAGAAGAAGAGAGAGTCGAAGATGAGTTGGAAGCAATGGCAATAGAGCTCGCTCGATCTCATGAATATTTGTCGGCGGTGTGAACATACTATGTAAAAAAACATTAAACGATGAATAACCTCAGTGGGGTAAGTATTTACGGACATCCCAGTACTGAGAGTGATTGCATCCATTCATAGGACAAGAAATGCCATCCTCATGTTACTGGGTTACGGAACCTTCTTTGCCCCTTCTTGAATGACTTCTTGAGCCAGGAAGTCCATATTGTCTTCTTCATATATGTTGTAAGATTATATGCGGAACAACCCATCCTAGTCCAATTTATAATCGTTGTCAGGTGCATATCACCTCCACGCCCATTTCCTAACTTTAAAATGACCTAATAATGTTTTTTTCATAGTGGAACATTTGTCTAGAGAAACTACTATGATACGTCATCATTACATAGTGTAAGTGGTAATCACAATGCTTATTAACGAACATTAAAAAAAATTGTTGCAAGGTTCTGTCGATCTTTTCTACTATCCAATCTGATTGCGGTCGGTTCGTTGCCGTTCAAGGTTTGCATATTTCTAGTTTGTCACACACAAAAGTAAATAAGTAAATAAGTTTGATTCAAATTCGCGTCCTTGCTCAATGTAAATATATCGCGGACACCCAAAACGACAAATAAATTCAGTGTCCAATGTATCGTCGACCGTCTGGGGAGTGTGATCAGGTATAGAGAATGCCTCATTCACTTCGTGGATTTTCGAAAATGACTAGAACGTGAATCTATTAGAACATTTCATTACTAGGACTTTGGTATTATAATTCGTGGAAATGCATGTAATCGTAAAGTACATCATAATGCAGCAAACATATTGATGAGGGTCTTCCACTCTGGATGTTGCTCTGGGATTATTTCGTACTCCCTTATTTTCTTATATCTCGTTCTTCATTGTTCTTTTCAAAGATGATTCTAAGAAAATAAAACATACTGTTGTATGATCTAGAATATAATGATATTTGTTGTTGATACCTAAAGCAGGTTTTTGTAATCACGTTGTTTCTTTCGTCAATAATGAATATTGATTTAATTTATTCAGATTATATTTTCCAATACATTTAATTCAAACTGTACACCTTTCATGTGTTTGATACCTCACACACAGTGAAGAGACTATACTCTTGCACTTGTTGTTGATTGGTATTGAATGCCACATACTATGAAATATATAACTCGTCCGCTTAATGTTCATATATACTCTTATCTGTAACTACCAAACACTGAGACCTAAGACTATCCAGATATGTATTTCCATTATGGAACGAGAGAGGGTCCAGTTTAGAAACAAAATCCTCGCTATTACGAAGTTCAGTGAATGGCGCGTCTATATAGAATAACTGGCTTAATAATTGATTTAAAAATAACTGCGTAACACAGTTTTCTAACTTCAAACAATCAGTGATATATTCCATGCAATAAAGGGTGTTTTTCTGTCCGTCTGTTTGTCTGTCTGTGTAAGAAGTATTTACCAAAACATTTTACCTCTTTCAAACGTCAGTTGATCATACTCTGATTTCGCTCTGGTCTCCATTTGTAAATTAACGAAGGGTTCCATAGCATTACTGAAATTGCTGATGATGTATTTTTAATGTTTTTGCTACAAACAATTTGCTCAACATGAAGTCCAATAGCTCTAACTTTGATACAAGTAGGTTGATATGTAATGAATTACATTATAATCTTTTAAATGACGGACTTAAAAAATTTAAATTGGCTCAGCAAGCTGATGATATTGTGTGTTCATTAGTACTTTCAAGACTGTACTATTGTAACTCAATTCTGTCTGGTTCGTCACAATATTTACTCCAGAATCTTCAAAAAGTTCAAAACACAGCTGCACGGACCATCTTTAGAGTACCTCGATCAGAGAACACCTCACAAGCGCTCTGTACCCTACATTGGCTATTAATTCGATACATAATCAAACACAAAATTTGTTCTCTGTGCTATGTTGCAATGACAGACTCCAGTCCAACATACCTATCCAGCCTCACCCGTTTGCATACACCAGCTAGATCGTCACGCTCTTCTTCTGATAATCGTATGCTCATTGTTCCCAAGGCGAAAACAAAGTCATATGGACAACGTTCGTTCGCACACCAGGGCCCGGCGACGTGGAACGAATTGCCCATTGAAATTAGACACAAAGACACAGTGGTCCCTTTTAAGAGTGCTCTTAAGCCTCACCTGTTTCGACTGCAGGGACAAACTTAGCGACCTAATCATGTTTTGTATCTTATATGTTTTCAGCATGATTTTATGTTTTCCAATTTCATTGTTTTTGTCATTTGTTGTTCTGTAGTGTAGTTGATGCTGCCATCCATGGGGTAGAGAAGTGCATTTCTGATGTGAAATCATTGATGACATGTAACAAGCTGCAGATGAATGATGATACAACTAAGGCTATTCTGATCACAACACAAAGATTTTCTAATTCACATCCTTTACCTCAGACAATAAATATCAGCAACATCAGCATTAAATTCTCACAGTCAGTACGAAACCTAAGTGTTAGTCTAGACAGTACTCTCACGTTGCAAAAATATGTCATGAACATATGTCAATCAAGTCTGCATATCTTGAACCGAGACACAACTGTTTAATTTAATATCATTTTTGCTGTCGTTTTGGTTACGTATATTTGTTAAATTTGTCATTAATAAAAAGAACTTCAACAATTATGATGCATAGTGTTGTTTTATATAAACTGTTTTTTATTAAGACGTATAAGCAATTACAAAACTACATGGAAAATGTACATCAGATTGTTTGTGGGATGTAGTTAGTTGTTTACATGCACGCGTTAGACCTAGAATGCTTATTGGAGACGTGTTTGTGTTCATAGGCATGTAATTATTCAGTAATTTTAAAACAATATTCTCGCTCAAACGATTGTTTTCTTCTTATTATTCTGAACCTATTGTATAGTTTACATCAATATTTGAATCATAAAAATGTATGCAAGGTGATACACATACATACTTCGTAATCTTGTGGTAAAATTAGAATTATATCGATATAGTCATAACATGTGCAAGAATTTCCTTTACATTGCAAAGACTCACGATTAGCAGTGATGTAATACCATGATAATTTGTGAATACTTATTGTGATGACGCAGCTTCGAGATCTTTGAGTTACGATGTAGAATTTTACGTCTGGTAATTTCTTGTTTAAGTTGAGGGCAGATTTCCTACATAAATAGTTACCATATGCCGAATTTTTCATTCACAGTCCTTCAAAACATTAACGCAGATGAGGACGAAAGTAAGACAAGCTTATTAGCATGGGTAATCGCCGGGTCACTTTATTTTATACTTCTTGTAACAAACATTGCACCATGTTTACGACTCCGTAGGCATACAAGTAAGTTATACATGTTCAAATGGCAAAACTGTTGATTTTGTTTCCATTTAATGTTAAAGCGTTCAATTGTTTTCAGAACGTTATACTAATGCATTTCATTTCGTAGTCCAATTTCTTCTAATAATACTGTTCTTATACAAATACCTATATACGATATCTGTCCAAGTCTGTATCTGTAAATAAAGTACGCACTGTAATCCAACAGCTTCGATATAGCTGTGGTAATTTCACGCTACAAATAGTTAAACGTTATATCTAAATTCTGCTGACTGCAGTTTGGTTGGAATTGACATCTTGTCACCTATTCTGCCTAACATATGCAAAAGTGTAAAACTGTTTGAGGATTCAAATATATATATATATACGGACTTCACTGAACGCAAGTCACGTGTCTATAAATGATCATCCAGCAGTAACTAATACTTTATTAAAAATAGGTCATGTACAGTACTGTAAACTCATGTTGTATTCCTGTAAGATTCATATGTCTTCTAGTGTGTAGTGTTGTTTGAGAATTCCTGCACCTGCAGTATGCATTTTGTTTGACCATATTTTTATTTGCTGGCCCATATCACAGGCTAGTAGCAAGTTAAATATGAATATCGAGATTGTCTTTGTATTTTGGGATGCTCAGTAATGGCAATAAGAGACTGAGAACTAGGTCAATATATATGTCGTGGGAAATATATTATATCAATTCAGTTGATTGATTTTATTGATAAGTATTGTCTCTAGACGACCTGTCAAATTTCCGGAAGTACAGGAGGATAACATGGTTTTCTTGGTAAGCTTCTCACCACACATACAACAGTGATATGTGCCATATGTCTATCGGGATAGTATATATATATATATATATATATATATATATATATATATATATATATATATATATATATATATATATATATATATATATAATATATTGTTTAGCAACATTTTGCGACTGTGTATATTTAGAACGAAAAAAGGAGTTTCCTGTTAAATAAATGAGGTCTTAGTTGTTTTGTGTCAGAGACAAAGAAAGGAACGTATCGGTCATGTGGTAAAGAAGCACAACATAAATTTAGGCTAAGGGTCTCATAAGTAAATACTGATACTTAGCATTGATTAATTTTAATTTTTTGACAAAAATCCCACAATACAATGCAGTTTGCTTTCGTATTTCAACAAGTGATATCCACGTCGAACGCACACTAGTGATAATTCCTTTCCACTCCTAGTCTCACCCTAGTCATCCATATCATTTAGAAGAATAAGTATTAGAGATGAAAATAAAGTAATATAACCTGAAATCAGAGATTGAAGAAACCTGCTTCTTTTGAGATACTGTTCTTCTTAATCCTTTTAAACCTGACGAGTCAACCTGGTTAGAGCTACCTAACTCATTTTAATCTGAAGTTCGTGCCAAAGAAAAGAAAAGGCCTTCATGTTATTATTGAGTTCTTTTACACAAACACCGTGTGTACATTTGATTTTGTATGAATACAAACATGTATACTTAAAATGTGAGAACATTTGTGATATATATATATATATATATATATATATATATATATATATATATATATATATATATATATATATATATATATATATATATATATATATATATGGGAGGTGAGGGGTCGTGTGGTGTGGTGGATTGGGTGGATGTGTATTTTGCATATTAGCACAATTCTACAATATCCATTTGTTTCATGTTGGTAAACACTTACAGTTTCTCTTTATAGCCAGAATTAAATAGTTTGGTCCCGCAAAAAAATCTTAAGTTTACTTAATATATATTTCATTCCTTTTAACCCTGAATTAATATATTGCATTTTAAAATGTGTTACACGTTATCGGTAAGTGAATCTGCAGACATGATTTAATAGAATGTCACTGGCGAAAGGACGCATGATGTTTTCACAATATGTTTCACCTTTCACTGTTTTTGTGTTAAATATAGTTTCAGCTTTGTCAGAGCGAGTAAGAGAAATATAGTGGACACAATGCGCGTGAGCCAAAGACAAATTTCACGTGATTAAATTGCGGGATTGATGGATGGAACTGATTGAATTGGGCAGTACACGTAAATATTTGTTGAACACCGACAGTATATAATATCACTCAGGGATCAAGTTCCTTTTTGTACATGTTAAATACAGTTGAATAGTATCTGGATTACAACCATTGTGTAGAATAACTAATTTCAAGAGGTGACTCAATGCTCGTGCTGCATTAAGCCATATTCTTATCAATGTGAAATAAAAGACAGATCTCTAGATCAGTACTAACGCACAGATCAGGACACGCAAGTGTTTTAGTGGCATCAACTGAAAGATATTTACGAATGGAACTGATGCGTCTCAATTCAAGATATACAGCCTTGCATATGGTTATGACATGTTGGTGCAATGTGAGAGTACTGTGTAGTGTAACGCCTAGGTTCCGTACTGACTACGAGGATTTAATGTTGGTGTTGCTGATATGTATTGGCTGAGGTAAAGGATGTGAATGAGAAAGTCTTTGTTTTGTGATCAGAATAGCCTCAGTGTTCTCATCATTCATCTGCAGCTTGTTACATGTCATCCATGATTTCATATCAAAAATTCACTTCTCTACTCCATGGATGGTAGCATCAACTTCAGTTGGGTAGCTAGCCTTGTATTTGGGTGTCATCAGCATACAATTGGTGCGACACTGGGTGATGATCTATGACACCTGAGAGCGGCTGAGTTAACAGAATGACGAGAATAAGGCCAAGAACAGGTCCATGTGGAACACCACAACATATATCAACTGAGCTTGAATATATTCCATTTGCCAATACAATTTGTGTCCTGTTGACTAAGTACAACTTGAACCACTGCAAGGCTATATTCTGAATGACAAATACAGAATGAATGAGAAAGTCTTCGGTGAGACGGTGAAGTAATCTATCATGGTGCATTCTGTCAAATGCTGCAGATAATTCAAGGAGGGTGAGGACTGTAATCCATCCACTATCCAAAGCATCGGGAATGTCATTAAATATGTTCAGAAGAGTATTGTGGCAAAGGCAATATGCAGACTGTACATTACTAAAAAGTCTTTGTTCTAATTCAAATGAGATGCAAGTTAGGTTAGAACCTTTTTTACGATTTTTGATATGAATGGGAGATTAGAAACTGGGCGGTTGTTCTTTAACTCATTATGGTCTAGTGATGGTTTCTTCAGCAGAGACTTTACGCAGTCAGTTTAGAAAAATAATGGGAATTCCCACGATGAGAGAGATATTAATAACAAAACGTGTTCTCTGTGCTATGTTTCACTGACAGATTCCAGTCCAACATCCCTATCCGGCCTCACCCATTTGTAAACACCAGCAGGATACTTAAGGACCAGCCATGTGGAACTAATTGCCCATTAAAATTAGACACAAAGACGCAGTGGTCCCTTTTAAGAGTACTCTTAAAACTCACCTTTTTACACTGCAGGGTCAAACTTTGAGACCTAATAATGTTTTGTATTTTAAATGTTTTCAGCATGTTTTATGTTTTCCAATTTCATTCTTTTTGTCATTTGCTTTTCTGTAGTGTAGTCATATCATTATAGATGGTGTAAAGCGCTTAGAGCTTCTAAAGATTAGGCGCTGTACAAAGTCATAATTATTATAATAAATTTCTTAATCGTCGCTAGTCTTTCTCGTGCCAAACGTGTAGTTAATGATTATTCTACCATTATTGATATACGAGATGATTTAATTCATAGCAGCTAAGCCTTTTTTATCTTTATAATATGAGAATATGGTTCTGAAACATTAGCATATATTTTGTAGTGGGCCAATAGTCTTGAGTATTTCAACCGATTACAAACTTCAAAAAAGTCTCAATTGTGTCACATTGTTGTCAATATTCAGCGTCAGTGACCGGAGTTAAGTAAAATTATTCACTGATTCTGTATATGGCATTAATGTGCTTGAGTTCGAAGAACTAGTTTGTCTCTGTCGAAATAACAATGCTACGAGATGAATCATGAAGAGTCAAATTTATTTATTCAGTTAATTGAAGAAAAGATCATGGTGAAATGAGGAGATCTACACATAACCCAAGTGACGTAGACAGTTTCATTGAAAGTCAGAAAGAAAAATGTAGCTTAAATTGGTCTACTGCAAAGACTTGTCTTTGCAAGAAAAATACAAACGAAGAGAGAGAGAGAGAGAGAGAGAGTACATCATTCTAACATTTGGTACAACATATTGATCAGCAGGTCCATAATAGGCATGTTTTGTTTCACATAAACCATGCAGTTTTATTCAATCTGAATAGTATGGTTTTATTCATACTTAAACTCTCGTGATACAAAGCTACTTCAAAATGAATGTCAATCCTTTATTTTAAGGTATTACCCAAGCCCGATGGGACACAATACCATGTGCATGCTAATGAAGGTTGCTGTTGCAAATCTAGATTTGAATCACGAATCTTTCAGTCAGGAAAACAACAATTGCCACACTCTCCAAAGCCGGAGTGGCACCAAATACAATCATGGAGACCACAGGACAAGATATTGCATAAATCACGGCGTACGACTATAAGAGTAGAGTAAAACAGTGGTAAGAATATTGTTCAGTCATGGCGCACGATGCTTTTCCAAATCTACGTTGTGAAGTACATCATCAGCCATGACAGCATCATCTAAAAATACCATGTCGTCCACAAAGACAACCTTCCAGGAAAGTATCTGGATTATTTTTGTCCTAATTGTACATGCAGTTTTCATTGATGTACTGAATCATTTTTACTCATATAGAAATGTATTTCTCGTATCATTATTTCGTTGTTTTTCTTTGGCTATATACTATGTCATTCTCGTAAGCAAGTTACGTTTTGTTCAATGCTGAGGTGCGCTTTCATAACATCAAATTGTGTATATTAATGTGCTGTACTTAAGTTTCGGGCAACAGCTGCCACAAGCAATCGGGACCAATATTTTGTCAATGCAATGTCAATAACCTATATAATTGCATTTAGATCAGATGATATATGTAGGTATGATTTCCATTGGACAGAAATTAACCAAGTGAGTAGATCCAGTTGCCTTTACTTCTGCATAAACTGTACCAAGAACTACTTTACACTAACATCTGTAATACGAATCTGTAAATAGATTGTTTTCAAATTTGTACATTCGAAAATTGCAAGGACACAATTCAACAATTTGTCAGTAGATTATGAAACATGACACAATTTCCACATGTCTTTTATACGAAATAAAAACTGTTGCCTTATATTTTGTTTTGGAAAATTTAATAAATTGATTTGACCGAATCCAATCTATGTAATTGTTCTGAAGATAAGTAATTCTTTCTTGATTAGAGTAGAAAAAAGGCTGGGTAATTCAAAATCTGCCAAGGTGAATACTTTGGCATTGCATAGCACTTTAACTGCGGCTCGTTACAATTGAATTAAAAATTACAGGTAAATTACGATAAGGATTGTGTGATGGTGTTCAAAGACAAACAAAATAACGATTCACAGCCCTACAATGTAAGACGCCGAAATTAATAGTTACGATGTGTGGGTGGGGTGACAAATCCTGTTACTCCCACTTCGTAACTGTCATGTCTGATGTCTTCTACTATTTTGCTATTGAACCCCATTACTATAATCATATACCGATAGCCTATATTTCATTTGAAGGTAGCAGATGTCGGCAACCTAAACTTTACACGAACACAAAAATATATTTTAAGAAAGGAATATATATTACTGACATTTATAGATAATAAAGATTCGGCCAATTCACAATGAACATTAAGAGCATCAACTCCTAGAGTCATTCGAATGTCAAACAAAGCAACAACACATCCTTTGTTTTGAGTAGTGAACTTGTACTCAGATCACATATGCCAGTTTGGATAACATATTAAGTCCATGCTGAGGAATGTTCAAAACCTTAGATCGTCTAACATTGATATATATTGAGTTTAATATTGACGGACCTATTACGTTACAGATTGTGAATATATGCTCTATAAAAGCTCCGTATCATACTCGCTTAATGAAACTGCTAACGCTGAAATTAAGCACTAAAACGACCTAGAAATATCTTTAAAATAGGCAAACTAATAAAATTAAACAGAATTGCAATTACACGAGTTTAATGTTTTCCTTTAAGTTTATCGTGGTATAAGCTGTCAGTTGCCGACTTCTAAAGCTTACATAATGTTATTTGCTGTGTGAGGCTACAACTACACAGTTTATACTAAAATAAACTCAGAAATAACATCATTACAATCTACAGTACTTGACGGCAATATGGATGGTAAGTGAAAATCGATGATATTCCATCAACAATTTCTTTTGACTTTTATTTCGGTAAGTGGTGCTGACATGTTTTTCTTTGGCCGGATCTAGTGCCTGCACTATTAGCTCTTTGTTAAAGCCCCGACTTTGCATGTGTTAAAACATTTGTTTGGATACAATGTTATACGCCTCATCGTTGCAGCTAATCTTAATTTACTTTTTTCTTTCTTAAATGTGGAATAGTATGTAGGCCATGTTTAATATTCGCTGTTCAATTTCGTTACATGTAATTTTATTGTTCAAGTTAGAGGAGAACGACAGGATATGTCTTGATGGAGAGTTCATTCTTCAAAAGAATGTTAGAAGTGTTCTTGTAAAAATGCAAATCTGTGAATATTTAAATTGCTTGTAAGCATGGTAATGTTCAACATTGTAAAGAATGTCGATTTTGATTTATATTTATTACATACAATCGGACACTGGGGTTTAAAATATATAATTGGCTTGGCACCAAGCAAAAATCAAAGATATCGTCCTAAATTGTGACGTCCCAATTATTTATATCAGTCGATTTTAATCAAACTCAGCAGAATGGCCATAGCCATGGCTACATAGCCAACTTTTGTCCATGAGTTTAGGTTATATATATCTTCTTGTTATGCTAAGAATATTCCAGAAACAAGCTTGTTTTACAATTCATGGAATGTTGTATGGTAGTGACTCTTATCTAGGTAAAGTGTAGATGTATATATAGAGGGAATTGCTTCATAAAGAATTCATTTATATTTTAAAGATCAGCCTGTGAAATGTCAGCGTATTCCGGAAATTTTTTTAAAAATTTGTATCATTTGTATTGTGAACACTATTTAAATTCCATGGAAAATGCGCACATTTCTCTGTTACAATTCAGTAAACACTGCTTCTGGATATGAGAATACCATTTATTTCAAGTGTTTTAGGTGAATTTGGGTTTTCGTAATCGAGGATGGTGTACCAATTCTTCCCAAATCAATTGATGTTGGTTACGTTTGTGCCAATTTAAGTTAGTATAAATAAAATAACATTGTTTTCTGTTATATTTTAGATCTGGGAAAAATGTATAGTGATTAAATATTGGCGTGGATCGCTTTTAAAGGAAATTTCAAAGAAGTTTAATGGCACTCAATGTTGCATTTACATCTATGTAATTTTAATTACCTTTATATTGTGCAAGATCTCGTAGACCAGCTTGTAGTCTTTTACAAAACAGGCATTTTCAGCATTCTTTAGTTGTAGTTGTAATAAACTTTCGATGTTTAAATGGCATCCCATTTCATGTATTCCCTGATGTTATCTATAAAAATGTTTGAATATTCCCTACATTGATAATTTAAGGCCCTTAAATACAGTGTAGTCGTCTGGAAAGAACTTGTGGAAAGAACAACTTGTATACAGCTTGGGAATATCGAGGCCGTTAGGACGAGATTATGTTCCTACGTAGTATCAAGCGAGTACTCCCACCCGATTCGGAACATAACATAAATGTGGTTATGTTTATCACATATTCCATTTCCTTTCAAACATTTAAAAAAATAATTAATGGATACTTTTAAAGACATACATTGTACATTCGTCATTTCATCAAAGTGTAGACCTCCGAACATGTACACGTGTTTAGACATGTTTATGCTTATAGAAACGTTGTAGTTACATCATTGTCATGTCGTTATTTTAAATAAGGATTTACTCCTTAGCTTTGAATTTAATGAAACTGATGTATGGAATATATAATTGGGTTTAATCTGCAGTCTCAGACAATTAAATACTGCTTACTGACTATGCACTTTACCTTCAAGAACATTTCAGGGTAAATGTTACAGGTTAACATTCTAAATAATAAAGTCAAGCTTGTCGAGAAACTCCACTCATTTACAATACATTCCAACGCATTAATTTTATGTTTTCAGTTAATTCAATCAGTTATTAACGCATAAAACGTAAAGAGATAATTTAAGCATAAGATTAAGGAATACTATCTGATTTTTATCCTCAGATTTACTATATACATCCCTTTATAACTTAATAAGACACTATGTAAGTCTCTCTACTTACTCTTTATCCTAAAATATTATTTAGTAGATGATATGGTTTGACAATATATCAAAAACATTTGATACGATGAATCTGCTACGGGTTTATTGGCATCCGTCTTGAGATATGTGTTATTCATAAGTGGTCCAGTATTTGTAATGACATTTGAAGTACTTGATGGCAGTCTGGAAGTTAGGATAAACGACGGGTACTCATAAATGTGCTTTCAGGGTTGTCAAGACAAGTTTATATATCTAATTTAAACGTTTGTTAGAGTACATTGCGAGTGCTCTCGTTATCTATTTATACTGGATGTTCTGACGATACAGTTCGAGAAGGCAATTAGATTGGAGAACATAAGTGTTTTTCATTTTATTGTAGGGATGTAGGGTTGTATGTGTGCAGCTCGATCTCGTCACAATAATTGCTTTTGCTGTGAACACAAGTTTCTCTTACGAAAATAAAATAATAAACATAAGGTTAAAAGAAATTGACACAAAAGCTACCCAACAACACAATTTAGGGTTTACCGTCATTATTCAGCACAATATAGACTAGATATAATGACAATGCCAATGGTGGAGGAAAATGATCAACCCACGCGAAGAAACTCTCAAGTTTTCTCTTGTCTCAACGTAAGCCGAGCCTGAGACTCAAACCAACGCAGACAGATCAGACAGATGTGAGATGGCAGTGATCCGGAACGTTGAGTGCTTTAGGCCAATCTGGAATCCATCACCGAATAAGCAAGTAACAAACATGTAACGTCAACAAAAGACAACAACAAATAAAATGGTCTGCCGTTTAAAGTATACATCCGAACAAGTGTTTAATTTCATTAATGAGTTTTCCATATTAAAGCGCGTGTGTGTGTGTGTGTGTACACACACACACACACACACACACACACACACACACACACACATACATACATGCATACATACATACATACATACATACATACATAGATACATACATACATACATACATACATACATACATACATACATACATACATACATACATACATACATACATACATACATACATACATACATACATACTTTATAAGCAAACATCTCATTATAGGCATTTAGAGATAGAGTGGAGTTGTTTGCTGAGAAACCAGAAAAATGTGTATATACATGTGTTTCACTATGTTACTGCTGGAAATTATGAAAACTCTTGGTGTTGATGGGCTTTTGCAACAACGAGTAAAATATATGTCCATTACAATCACACAACTAATTCAGCATGAGCACAACTGGGTTGTACAGACCATGTATTCTAGGCGTATAGTGAAGAGTGTCTTCAATAATGACATGCATGACAAGCAGTCTTGTTTAGTTTATTTGAAAGAAGTAGTTCATCAATGATTTAGTCTCTGTTCTATCTTAATAAAATATTACCCACCCGGTTAAAAGTCTCCAAAAGAGTCTATAATAGATTAGACAAGTTATAAATATGGGTTGTAAAAACGAAATTTATAGTTTGTCATAGATTACTCAAGAATACTTGAAATCGAAATGCTAGCGTTAGCATCAGGAAGTGAAAACGGTATGAATGAAAAACGGATGGCGAGAGAGGAAGATTAAGACCTAAAATAACCTAACATTATTGTAATAAAACTTCTTAGTAACACACAAGAAAGAGTAAATTATTACATTTTCGCAAATAGTTTTCCAAATTAACTGTGCAACACACACACACTCACACAAACTCATACAAACATACATCCAACCATCCATTCATCCTTCACTCCATCCATCTCCATCCATCCATACATCCATACATACATGCATGCATGCATGCACGCACGCATCCATCCATCCATCCATCCATCCATCCATCCATACATACATAGATACATAGATACATACATACATACATACATACGTACATACATACATACATACATACATACATACATACATACATACATACATACATACATACATACATACATACATACATACATGCATCCATACATCCATTCATACATACAAACATTCATACATACATACGTACATACATACAGACAGACATACAGACATAAAGACATACATTTATACATACATACATACATACATACATACATACATACATACATACATACATACATACATACATACATACATACATACATACATACATACATACATACATACATACATACATACATACATGCATGCATCCATACATCCATTCATACATACAAACATTCATACATACATACGTACATACATACAGACAGACATACAGACATAAAGACATACATTTATACATACATACATACATACTTTATAAGCAAGTATCTCATTATAGGCATTTAGAGATAGAGTGGAGTTGTTTGCTGAGAAACCAGAAAAATGTGTATATACATGTGTTTCACTATGTTACTGCTGGAAATTATGAAAACTCTTGGTGTTAATGGGCTTTTGCAACAACGAGTAAAATATAGGTCCATTACAATCACACAACTAATTCAGCATGAGCACAACTGGGTTGTACAGACCATGTATTCTAGGCGTATAGTGAAGAGTGTCTTCAATAATGACATGCATGACAAGCAGTCTTGTTTAGTTTATTTGAAAGAAGTAGTTCATCAATGATTTAGTCTCTGTTCTATCTTAATAAAATATTACCCACCCGGTTAAAAGTCTCCAAAAGAGTCTGTAATAGATTAGACAAGTTATAAATATGGGTTGTAAAAACGAAATTTATAGTTTGTCATAGATTACTCAAGAATACTTGAAATCGAAATGCTAGCGTTAGCATCAGGAAGTGAAAACGGTATGAATGAAAAACGGATGGCGAGAGAGGAAGATTAAGACCTAAAATAACCTAACATTATTGTAATAAAACTTCTTAGTAACACACAAGAAAGAGTAAATTATTACATTTTAGCAAATAGTTTTCCAAATTAACTGTGCAACACACACACACTCACACAAACTCATACAAACATACATCCAACCATCCATTCATCCTTCACTCCATCCATCTCCATCCATCCATACATCCATACATACATGCATGCATGCATGCACGCACGCATCCATCCATCCATCCATCCATACATACATACATACATACATAGATACATAGATACATACATACATACATACATACATACATACATACATACATACATACATACATACATACATACATACATACATGCATCCATACATCCATTCATACATACAAACATTCATACATACATACGTACATACATACAGACAGACATACAGACATAAAGACATACATTTATACATTCATACATACATACATACATACATACATACATACATACATACATACATACATACATACATACATACATACATACATACATACATACATACATGCATGCATCCATACATCCATTCATACATACAAACATTCATACATACATACGTAAATACATACAGACAGACATACAGACATAAAGACATACATTTATACATACATACATACATACATACATACATACATACATACATACATACATACATACATACATACATACATACATACATACATACATACATACATACATACATACATACATACATACATACATACATCCGTCATTGACAGAGAAGTCTCCCGACTGAATGTCGACATTGCCTGTCTTCAAGAAACCCGACTGGCCGACAGCGGCACCATCAGGGAAGCCAACTACACCTTCTTGTGGCAAGGAAAACCATCAGACGAACCCAGTCAGCATGTTGTCGGCTTCGCTATAAAGAACACCCTCGTCGCCTTCATTGAGCCTCCATCATCAGGCACTGAAAGGATCCTTGCCCTCCGGCTATAAACATCCTCAGGCCCAGTCAACATCTTCAGCTTGTATACCCCAGCCCTCTACTCAAATCCAGAAGAGAAAGACCAGTTCTACGAGGCTCTGGATCAAGCAGTATCAAATATCCTCAGTACCGAGGGCCTCTACCTACTAGGAGACTTCAATGCGCGAGTGGGAGCTAACTACGATGCATGGCCCACCTGTCTCGGCCCGCACGGAAGGTGCGAAATCAACGAGAATGGCCAGCGACTGCTGGAGATGTGCTGCACTCACAGCTTATGTGTGACCAACACCTTCTTCAAATGCAAGGAGATCCACCAGGTATCATGGAGACACCCACGTTTCCGCCACTGGCACCAGCTAGATTTAGTCATCACAAGGCGCGCGGAACTAGCCAGCGTCCTTCTCACCCGCAGCTACCACAGTGCCGACTGCGACACGGACCACTCCCTTGTGGCCAGCAAGGTGCGAATAATAACCAAGAAACTGCACCACGCCAAGAAGAATGGTCGCCCACGCATCAACACCTGCTGTGCAAGCAATCCAGAGAAGACACAGCAGTTCATCTGCAAACTTCACGAGGCTCTCACCAAAGAGACACCTGATGACACTATGGTCCCACCTCCGAGACGCTGTTTACAACTCAGCCATTACTGCCTATGGGAAGAAAAACACAGACTGGTATGAGGCCAGCTGGGAGGAGATGGAACCTGTGACTGAGGCGAAGAGGAAAGCCCTCCTGGCTTACAAGGCTGCGCCCAGTCTTGGTATATTACAGGCCCTCAGGACTGCCAGGAAAAATGCCCAGCAGACCGCCCGTCACTACGCTAACACCTACTGGCTGGACCTCTGCACCAGTATACAGATAGCTGCTGAAACCGGGGATGCAAGGGGCATGTACGAGGATATCAAGAAGGCAACAGGCCCACCCACCTCCAAGATCGCCCCACTCAAGTCCAAGACTGGCGAAGTCATCAAAGACCAGGGCAAACAGCTGCAGGGCTGGGTTGAGCACTATCTTGAGCTGTATGCAACCCAAAACGTTGTCACGGACACCGCCCTAGACGCCATCCCAGACCTGCCAGTCTTGGAGGAACTAGACACACCACCCACCCTGGAAGAGCTTAGTAAAGCCATCGACTGCCTCGCTTGTGGGAAGGCCACTAGGAGTGACGGAATTCCGCCTGAAGTCCGAAAGATAGGTAAACCAGCACTAATCCAGCCTCTGCACGAACTCCTCTGCCTCTGCTGGGGACAAGGACACATCCCCCAGGACATGTGAGATGCAAACAGTGTCACTCTATACAAGAACAAAGGAGACCGCAGTGACTGCAACAACTACCGGGGCATCTCTCTTCACAGTATTGTTGGAACGGCGTTCGCCCGTGTCGTCCTGGCGCGCTTGTAGACCCTAGCATACCGAATCTACCCCGAGTCCCAGTGTGGCGTCCGAACAGGCAGGTCAACTGTAGACATGATCTTCTCACTACGACAGCTGCAGGAGAAGTGTAATGAGCAGCAGATGCCCCTCTACATCGCCTTCATAGACCTGACCAAGGCATTTGACCTGGTCGGCCGGAGCAGACTCTTCAGGATCCTTAAGAAGATAGGCTGCCCCCCACGACTGCTCGCTATCATAACATCGTTCCACGAGAAGATGCACAGCACAGTGTGCTTCAACGGCGCAACATCAGAGGCCTTCCAAGTCAGCAGCGGAGTGAATCAAGGCTGTGTCATTGCGCCAACTCTCTTTGCAATTTTTTTTTCCATTCTCCTCCAGTACGCCTTCAAGGACTGCAGCGAAGGTGTGTATATACACACCAGGACTGACGGAAAGCTGTTTAACATCGCCCGTCTCCGTGCAGCCTTGACATCACACACGGACGATGGACTGCAGCAGCTAATATGCCGCCTCTCCCACGCCTGCAAAGAGTTTGGACTGACCATCAGTCTGAAGAAGACGAATGTAATGGTGCAGGACGCAGATTCCTCTCCCACCATCGCCATTGATGGGTACAACCTGGAAGTTATTGAGGACTACACATACCTTGGGTCCACCATTTCCAACTCGCTCTCCGTTGATACTGATGTAAATGGCCGGATTGCCAAGGCATCAGCAGTTATGGCGACTCTAAACCAGAGGGTCTGGGACAATCAAAACCTCACCGAGAAGACCAAACTGCGCGTCTACCAGGCATGCGTGCTCAACACACTCCTCTACAGCAGCGAGGCATGGACCACCTACGTGAGTCACGTGAGGAAACTCAACAGCTTCCACCTGAGATGCTTGCGGCGCATTCTATCCAGTGGCAGGACAAAGTTCCCAACACAGGTTCTGAAATGCACCGGCAAGAACAGCATGTTCTCCATTCTCAGCGAGAGGCGCCTTCGCCGGCTAGGCCATGTTAGGAGAATGGACCCAGGCCGCAAACCCAAGGACCTGCTGTACGGCGAGCTAGTTGAAGGTGCACGAACGACTGGAAGGCCACGTCTGCGCTACAAAGATGTCTGCAAAAAGGACATGAAGACAGCCAACATCAACATAAACAATTGGGATAGTTGTGCTGACGACCGCTCCGCGTGGCGTCTTGCTGTCAGACAGGGCACTCAGAAAGCTGAGGAGATGAGAAACACAAACCTCGCTGCAACGAGAGCCAGGATGAAGGCAAACCAAAAACATCCCCAGCAAGCATCAGCATACACCTGCAGCAAGTGCAACAGAGACTGTCACTCAAGGGTCGGACTCTTCAGCCAATCGCGAAGGTGCAGATAGGACACCCAAGTCGGAAGTTACACCATCGTCTCCCGAAGACGGACGGATGCCGACGGACATACATACATACATACATACATACATACATACATACATACATACATACATACATACATACATACATACATACATACATACATACATACATACATACATACATACATACATACATAAATACATACATACATACATACATACATATATATATATATATATATATATATATATATATATATATATATATATATATATATATTCATATATATATATATATATATATATATATATATATATATTATATATATATCTATAGTATAACACATATAATTTTAGACTATTTGTTGTTGGTAAACATATTTGGCTCGATTTTAGTTAAGGAGATTGGTTTCTCCTTGGGAATTACGTGTTTGCCTGATATTTGTCATGCTGTTTTAAACTGTTTTAAACTTATTTTACGTGCCTAATCTTCGTGACAACTTAGGATGTTCTAGAAACGAAGTTTTGATGCTTTTCCTCGTCTTCGTATTGTGTCGTAATGTGTATATACTAATGCCATTTAATTTAGAATTACCTATTGTGCTCTCAACATCTGAATGAACTTGAATTATTCGTAACGATTATATCGTGCTCATATGTGTTGTTGACTGAACCATTATTTTGTGATTATTGTGGATTTAATTGTCAATACTGTAAGGACTATTATCATCTTCACTTTGTGGTCTTGGGAAACTAAGTTTTTACTGAATTATATGAAACGACACGCATATATATATATATATATATATATATATATATATATATATATATATATATATATATATATATATATATTCACATCTATATGATGAGCGTAATCAAGAAGTCAGTATAACACATAGCACAAAATAAGGCAATGTTGCTTGAGTAATTTCTTGATCTCGTGTTCTGGTGTTAAAGGCACAAATCTTACTAAGGATACGACACTACAGTGGAAAATGTGCAATATTTCATGGTTTACCGTCTCGTTTCAGCAAATGTTGAAAAGTGCGCATTTGCAACTGTGTTTTCTATTTTATTTAACTTCACTTTTACTCTGACTGCATATGCTTTATCGTTTTATATGTGGTACATTTCAGCTTATTTATTTATTTGCGAAGATCGTACTGAACGTTTAGTAACACCCAGTAATGGGTCAGGTTTGGTGAACGACTAAAACCATATCAGACGAATATGGATGGCGTGCGGATCAGAGGTACACGCTCAACTTATATATATATATATATATAATAAAATCTTGTTGAGGACCTGCAGTTGAATTTCGATTTTAAAGTTGATAGTAAGAAACTAATTCAAGTCAACGCCTCGTATTAATTTTGGAAATATTTTAGATTTTATTCACCAGTTCGTAGGTCACGAAATTTTAAGTATAAATTATGGAATAGTATTAACATAGTATATACAATATATTTGCTGAGAAAGCATGCGCTTCTGTATGGAAGAAATAAAATCTGTAAACATAATTATAATAACAAGTTTGATGTATTTATTGTAGGACCTAAATAACACTACGTAATATTATGTTTGTTTCTGTGTTGTATTATTTCGTAATTGAGTATGCATCGTACCTTCGCTTGAAACTGTTATGTATATTTCATTTAATTGCTTGGTAGGTTTGTTGTAATGTATCTTTGTATGATGGATTTGACCTTGTCCAAACTTAAGATTAAATCTGTCTGCCCTGATTGACTTTAAAAAGTATGTCTTCTTTCATTTAATGTCAACAACTAATACATACAAAAATTATTCTCTATGATTATGAGCGTAATATCAAAATTATATTTTAATAAAATAAGTTAATATGCTTTTATGGGTCATGGATTTGATTTTTCCTAAGTGAATTTTAGCGCTTATGATTTTGATGTTTTGTACATCAGGACTATTTTAGATGGGTTTTTTCATTATATATTTTTATACTAAATTTCTAATTGTGACCTGAAGTCAAGTGTATAAAATTATATTCTCGTAATTGTTAGGAATCGATCATTCATCATTTATCAACTGGAACTTTCACGTTGTATTATATATTGTGACCAGTACTTTTATTTTCTTTTGGGTAGGAATTATTTATGTTCTAATTAATAACAACGACAGCTATTTCAAAGCTAAGACCAATCTGGAGAGACAAAAATATCTGTCTGAAAACTAAACATCAGACTATTGAGAGCACTAGTCATCTTAATCTTTCTGTATTCATGTGAGGCCTGGACCGTAACATCAGAACTATAACGAAGAATCCAGCCACTTGAAATGAGATGTTACAGAACCATCCTTATCATCTATTACATGGACCACATCACAAATGAAGAAGTGCGAAACACCATCAGGCACAAAGTAGGTCATTATGAAGACCTCCTCTCCACTGTGAATGAAAGAAAGCTGAAATGGTATGGCAATGTCACTGGAGGTAACGGTCTATCCACAATAGTACTGAACATCCACATTGTCTGTCTACAGGAGACTCTACTGGCTGACAGCAGTACCGTCATGGAAGCCAGTTATACTTTCTCTTTGCAGGGGAAGACCTTGGATGAATCTAGGCAGCACGGTGTGGGCCTTGCCGTAAAGACCACGCTAGTCGCTTTCATTGAACCTCCGTCATCAGGTACTGATAGAATCCTTCTCCTCCAGCTGTCAACATCATTAGGCCCGGTCAACATCTTCAGCGTGTATGCTTCAACACTCCACTCAACCCACGAGAAGAAAGACAAGTTTTATGAGGCTCTGGATCAGGCAACATACAGTATCCAAAACAATGAAGGCCTTTACCTACTAGGAGACTTCAATGGTAGAGTGGGAGCTGACCATGATGCCTGGTCCACCTGTGTCGGCTTTTACGGAAGGGTCAAGGTCAAAGAGAATGACCAACTACTGCTGGATATGTGCCGCACCCACATTTTATGTGTGACCAACACTTTCTTCTAATGCAAGGAGATCCAACAGGTGTCACGGTGACACCCACGTTCACTCCACTAGTACCAGGTAGACCTCGTCATCACCAGGCGTGCAGAACTGGCCGATGTCCTCCTCACCCGCAGGTACCAAGGTGCCGACTGCGACACGGGCCATTCCGTTGTGGCCAGTAAGGTGCGGATATTACCCAAAAAGATGCACCATGCAAAGAAGCGTCAACCTCGCATTAACATCAGCTGTGCAAGCAGCCCAGATAAAACACAGCAGTTCATCAGCATAATAAAGGAAACTCTCCCCAAAGTAACACATAATGACACCATTGACTCCATGTGGTCCCATCTCTTTGACTCTGTGTACAACTCAGCCATCATAGTTTACGGAAAGAGGGAACGGAAAAATGCCGACTGCTATGAGGCAAACTGGGAGGAGATGTAGTACGTGACTGAGGCAAAGAGAAAAGCCATCCTGGCATACAAGATTGCACTTGGCCCAAGAACATTGCAAGCCCTCAGGACTGCAAGGAACAACACCCAGAAGACCGCCCGCCACAGGACATGCGTGACGACAACATCGTCACATTGTACAAGAACAAAGGTGACCGTTTTTACTGCAACAGCTACAGGGACACCTTCCTCCTCAGCGTTGTCGGAAAGGCTTTCGCCCGTGTTGATGTCAATAGCCTCCCGCGTCTACCCAGAGTACCAGTGTGGATTTCGAGCCGGCAGGTCAACTGTAGACATGATCTTCACACAAGGGCAGCTGAAGGAGAATTATCATGTGCAGCTGATGCCCCTCTACATTGCCTTCATAGACCTCACAAAGGCATTTGACCTGGTCGGTCGGAGTGGACTCTTCAGACTCCTGCAGACGATTGGCTGCTCCCTACGTCTATTTGCTGTCCTCGTGTAGTTCCACGAGAACATGCACACCATGCTTCTCCAGTATGCCTTTAATGACTGCAGCGATGGATTGCACATCCATGCCAGGGTTTTCGGAAAGCTGAAACCAATGCCCGACTCAGTGCTAATAATAAAATCACAAAGGTACTCATCCGTGAATTGCTTTTTGCCGACGAAGCAGCCTTGACATCCGACACGGAGGATGGACTGCAGTAGCAGGTATGCCGCCTCTCCCACGCTTGCAAGGAATTTGGACTGACCAATCAATAGTTACCACAGACAAATCACCGGCTTCAGTTTTGGTATTTCTTCAGATTAAATGCTATTCAGGACATTAAATTACTAGGACTCGTGTCTGTATTTCTTAAATTATTATGGGAATACCGTAAGTTGTTTGTTTCTAATTTTCACCTTATATTCTAGGAAAATAAATATATTTGTTAATGTTTACAAAAGCTTGTTTTTTTACTCTATCTTGGTGCTTATTTTAAAGGTGTAGACTCGTAAAAGTACCAGCACTGTCATATAACAAAAATGAAAATAATACGATGTTACACTGCCTAAATATAGCCATTGCTTTTTATATGAATATGTTCGATTTGCAGCTGGGGAAAATTATAACATAGAATCGATATTTACACATACTATATATTCGTTATTGTGGTGTAAGGGGGTGCTCATGGTGGGGTAGCACCTCTGGTGGGACTAGCAGTCGTATCCTCTTGGGGGTAGATAGTCCACCTTTGGTCCTCACTTGGCACCCAGCTCTCACCTGTGGCTCCAAGAAGCTGTAACATGCACAGCGGCCACACCACGGGCAACGGCTTCGACTGGTCGGCTAAACCAGGTTGAGGGTAACCGGCAGGTCTCAAACCTTCGGTGAGTCAGGGATTGTCACCCCTCGCATGTGAAGACTGGACCCGGCGGACTGCGCGGAGGAACCACCAGCTGGTCAACGGGCAGAAAGACGGACCCAGCAAAGCGTTGTGGAGCGCTAAGAGCACGGCAAGACACGTAGGACGCCTTGGTCATCCACTGCATCCAGTCTCCATTCCGGCCGTCTTGACTACGTCATGCAACTGGAGAAGATGGAGCCTGGACGAGAGAGTGAGGCTGACGTAGCGCAACTCTACCTCACTTTAATCCAATTCACACGCAAGTCATTCATGTTGTCATCAATGTCTAAGCATTGTGATATGATCGACTACATCTTAGTACGTGGGACTGACAGGCAGGATGTCCGGGTGACAAAAGCCATGTGTGGTGCTGACTGCTGGACAGACCACAGGCTGCTGATTTCCAAGATGAATCTCAGAATTAAACCTCCCAGACGTCCACAGTGAATCAAAGTCCCAAAGCGGCTCAATATATCCAGGTTGAAATTATGCAACACTGAGCAAGCTCTGTCTGCAGCTATAGAAAGCCAGCTAGAAACCACATACTCTGACACCAACGACGTAGAGAAATGCTGGGCGACCTTCAAACATCTGGTGTACTCTACAGCATCTGAAACCCTTGGCATAACTGCGCGAAAGCACCAAGACTGGTTTGACGAGAACTGTGAAGACATTCAGTCCCTGCTAGAGGAGAAATATTGTCTCCATCGTGCGTACAGCATCGACCCCAAGTCCGCTGCAAAGAAAGATGCATTTAGCAGGGTCCGCCAATCTGTGCAGAAAAAACTGCGCGAGATGCAGGATACATGGCTGAGCCGAAAGGATGATGATATCCAATCCTTTGCCGACAGACACGACATGAAGAATGTCTATAGCGCTCTTCGTGATGTCTATGGCCCAGTAACAACAGGCACAGCCCCTCTATTGAGCAAAGATGGCAGCACTCTGATAACCTAGAATGAGAAGATACTGGAACGCTGGGCGGAACACTTTGACGGTGTCCTCAACAGACCCTCTTCCATCAATGATGAAGCTATCAACCGTCTACCACAGGTGGAGATCAACAAGAGACTGGGTGACCCTCCAACAGTGCTAGAAACTCATAAAGCCATTGAGCTCCTGTCTAGTGGAAAAGCTCCAGGAGCAGACTCCATCCCAGCTGAGATCTACAAGTCGGGTGGGCCTAAGCTAGTGGAAACACTAACATAGATGTTCTATGGGATGTGGAAGCAGAAACGCATACCACAGGAATTCAAAGATGCATACATCGTCCATATTTACAAACGCAAAGGCAATCGCCAATCCTGCGACAACCATAGAGGAATTGCTCTACTCTGCATCGCAGGTAAGATCCTCGCCAGGCTACTGCTGAACCGACTCACAGAGCACCTTGATCATGGCCTACTACCAGAAAGTCAGTGTGACTTTAGAAAGGAGAGAGGCACCATCGACATGATCTTTGCTGCCAGGCAGTTGCAAGAAAAGTGTCTTGAGCAAAATGTCAAACTATACACCACCTTCGTAGACCTGACTAAGGCATTCGACACTGTCAGCAGGGAAGGCCTTTGGAAAATTATGGCCAAATTTGGATGTCCAGAGGTCTTGATTGAAATGGTGAGGCATTTTCATGACGGCATGCTTGCCAGAGTTCAGGACCAGGGCAACTACTCCGAACCTTTTGCAGTCACGAATGGTGTGAAACAAGGATGCGTTTTAGCCCCCACTCTTTTCAGCCTCATGTTCTCCGCAATGATGATGGATGCTTTCAAGGACAGTGATGTGGGAGTAGGTCTCTGTTACCGTATGGATGGGAAGTTATTCAACCTGAGGCGGCTTTAAACCAAATTGAAAGTCCAAATTGCGAACATTCGCGACCTCCTGTTTGCAGATGACTGCGCCCTCAATTCCAACACTGAGGCAGGCATGCAACAGAACATGGACCTGTTTTCCACAGCGTGCACTAACTTCGGACTCACCATCTCTACCAGCAAGACCGGGGTTCTGCATCAGCCAGCCCCTGGAGAAGATTACCTGGAACCATCTATCACTGTCAATGGCCAAAAGCTCAGAAATGTAGACAGGTTCACATACCTTGGCAGCACTCTCTCACAAGCAGTTCACATTGATGACGAGGTCAACACAAGGATTGCCAAGGACAGTGTAGCTTTTGGCAGACTCCGCTCTAATGTCTGGGACAGGATAGGCATCAGGCTTGCCACCAAACTAAACGTCTACGCAGCGGTTGTTCTCCCCACCCTCCTCTATGCTTGCGAGACCTGGACTGTGTATAGCCACCATGTTAAGAAACTTAACCACTTCTACATGAGCTCCCTGAGAAAACTATTGAAAATTAGATGGCAGAACAGGGTGCCGGACACAGAGGTGCTCACGCAGACTGGCATGACAAGCATCCACACCATGCTGTGCAAGGCACAACTTGCCGACAGAACGCCTACCCAAGAAAATCTTCTATGGAGAACTGCAGCAGGGCAAGAGATCTCATGGCGGTCAAAAAAAGAGGTACAAGGACACCCTCAAGGCCTCGCTAAAAAACATAGGCATTGATCCTGACAGCTGGGAGAGTGTCGCTGCTGATCGATCTGCTTGGCGCAGTCAAGTTAACGCCGGTGCGGCAGCCTTTGAGCACAAAAGACTGGTGGACGCAGCTGAGAAACGTGATCTGCGCAAATCCAGGAACAGCAGTTCTGCAATTCACAGTCAACAACCTGCACATCCATGTCCCCACTGCAACAGACTATTCCTGGCCCGGATCGGACTGATCAGCCATCTCCGGACCCACCCTCAATGAATCGATGACATTGTATGGTCCTCATCGACATCGATGGACGAACATCATATTCGTTATTGCGTAATAACGAAGCCAGTTATAATCCAGATCTAATTTGTGAGGCGACATAAAATTGCGAACCCACGAACTCCCGCTTCCAAGATGGACGCTCGAACCACTAGGCCGGTGCGGTGTATGATGAAATTGCATTAATTGTTAGTTAGATAATTATTACTTAATTTCTGGATATGCTATGGGTAATGTAACATTGTATAATGGATTTGACTTTATTCAAAGTCAGTGACAATAATGTAAACAACTTATTCGTTTCTGAGTGATGATTATTATATATTAAGCTAAGACAAAGACATTCGTTTGTTATAGATAAACTATATGATGATTGACATATTTTTTTGCGATTTTGGAGTGGGACGTCCTAAATAGATCTATATCCTTCTAGAACGATGTATTTTGTTTATCATTATCCGTGGTCTCAATTTACTCTTTTGTTTAACATACAAGTCTTGTTTATTTAAAAATTAGTTTTTCGTGCTTTATGGTTTTTGTCGAATCAATTGTATACTTGTTTTGTATAGCTATGTTTAATTAGGACTGGCATTCAATTATTCAAATTATTTAATTCATTTGATTATTTTCTGGAATACAAAATGCTCTACAAAAAAATATTCTTGGAAATATAGACATGCGTTTATAGTGAAATGTCAAATAAGGGTTTAATTCTGGCAACAGCGGTACATTAACATTAATTCCTGAAACGTAGGAAGGAAATTAGGAAAGTATAACCTAATAAAATGAATGTTGTAATTAAAGGAGCCATGCTGAATTTCTAGCCATCTTGTACACCAAAACAAGCCAGACGATTGTGTCGTCTCGATAGAGTGCCAAACAATGACGTTTGTACTAAGATTCAACATCCGCAAAGTACGATTTTGCTCAGTGTAAATATATCAAGGACACCCAAAGCAACAAATTAATTCCGTGTCCAATTTATCGGCGACTGTCTGGGGAGTGCGAATGCCTCTGTCATTTCGTGGATTTTCTTACAGGACTAGAACTTGAATCTTTTAGAACATTTCATTAGTATGATTTTTGTAATATAATTCGTCGATTACTCTTGGATTATTTTGATTGCATTTGATTCTAAAAACTGTAGGCTCTCTTTCCATTTTTACCATCATTTTCAAGGGAAATAAAGTATTTGTTACATTGTAATAAGACTGGATGCGAGCACTGACCGGTAAATGTGGTCCGACATAAACAGAGCTTAAGTAAACACGTCATGTAGAAAAAGACGAGGGGGTAACGTCAAATTTATATTAGTCCTAATTAGTCACATATATTATTAATAACGACTTAAAGCAAATTACACACAAAATGTCTATCCACCATCATATTAATATAAAAAAAGACCATTGGTTTGATACAGGACCATGCACTGTTTCAGGACAGGAATGAAGCACAGTAAAGTAATTACATCTATTGAGATTTTACAGAGATGAAATTCACAGAACTCTCTCTCTCTTACTCTCTCTCTCTCTCTCTCTCTCTCTCTCTCTCTCTCTCTCTCTCTCTCTCTCTCTCTCTCTCTCTCTCTCTCTCCTAGGCATGCAAATACAATTTTGAGTTTGAGTTATGATTTTTAACGTAGCTTTAACAATTTTCAGTCATTTCGCTACAATGTCTGGAGTGCGACAGTTTATATTGATGTCTAGCACTGGGGCATAATTCCGCAAGCCAAATTGTTAAGTCTTTGGTATGATTCAGCCGGGACTCGAATGCGTGACCTCCAGCATCAGATGTGCACGCTATAATCATTTGGCCACCGGAGCGGTTTTAAATAACATCGATTTCACATTTTACAGCGTCAACAACTTTTTGTAACATAATACATTTCAAGGCTTAATTCCTGTAGAAACAGGCATGTAAAGATCTGTAAACACGGTTTTTGTATTTTAATTGTCTGTTTTGTCTATGTACTGTATTTGCCTTTGATAAAGACTCATTGAGAGTCGAAAGCGCTCAGGCTAGAGTGATACTAGTTTTTGCACTGTTGCTTGTCAGTTTATTGCATTTATCTTATTCAATCCCTGACACACGTAATCCCTTGCTGGATCCAGTGGATTTGAAAGGACTGTTATATGCCATATGATTTGTATATATCCATGATAAACGTCTCTCTTTCTATGTCTGTCTGTCTGTCTCTGTCCCTCTCTCTTTCTCTCTCTCTATCCTTCAGTGAAGAATTATTTTCCAGAACATTTTACCTCTTTCAAACGTCATTTGATCATACTTACTCTGACTTCGCTCTGTTTTACATTTGTAAATTATCGTAGGGTTGCATCGCATTACTGAAATTGTTGACCGTGTGTATGTAATGATTTTGCTACAAACCGTTTTCTCAGTGTAAAGTCCAAACGCTCTAGCATGGATTCAAATAGGGTGATATGTAATGAATTAGACTATAATCACTGACAGGACAGACTTCTGAAACTAAAAATTGCTCAACAACCAGATGATATTATAGTCCGTGATACAGTTGTCTCGAACAAGACCTGTGAATGAGTAATTATAAATTGCGATATTGTCAACAGTAAATTAACATACTTATCTCATTTTAGCATCAAAACATTGAAATGTTTCTGCGTAAGATATTTCACTTTAAATTACTTCTATTAAAATAGTCACTGCAATTTGATGATGAAATGTACTGAACCCAATTTATACAATTACGTACATTTCGAATGAATATAATTAAGTTACTTATCTTTTAAATATCCTTCTGTTATGTCTTAAAACCGAAATACATATCTTAAAATTCTAGTTAAATACTTTCCCGGTATTTTTTAATACAATAAATATGGAATCTAGGCCATAGTTACTAAAGTGCAATCGAATAATTAGCAAAGCAACAAGCTTACACAAAACAGATGTTATTGTTGCTTGCTCAAAAAGCGTGCATGCTTCACCCTAGAACGATTGTAAATGCCATAATGGACAATAATTTAGTTTTGTTGCTAACCACATAAATTAATCCATGTTGATACAATTAGTTTGGACTTCATATCTTCTATTAGTACATGATTATGTATATCATAATTCGTCGAATCCAGAATATATATATATATATATATATATATATATATATATATATATATATATATATATATATATATATACATAATCTACTCAGCTGCTGCAACATAGAAACAATGAAATGGAATCAAAATATTAATCTTACTTTTCTGATTGATTTGCTTTGTTCTTGAGTGTCTCCATGATGTAATCTGAAATACATATATCTAGTCATTCGCATGACCATTGCAATTGTATTATGGTTAGGCATAAATATCAATGTTAAATGCAAAATCATTTCTTATTAATTGCATAGAGATATATTCGAACATGGCTAGGAATACAATGAATATTATTAATTTAAAATCGAAGTTTGAGGTCTTCACAATCTCATATAACAGATTTCATACATGATTAAATATGTCCATTCTTATTTTCAAATACTATAATTTTTACTATTCATTATTGTTACTGATGGGCAAAGGAAGGCGCGTTTCTTATATCTTAACTTAGTGTTTTGCCTTCCACGAAATCATAAGCAGAAATTCCTTCATTGGCTTGAAGTCTTAGATCGCTAGCATTGACCTTATGTGCAGTGGTTAGGTCATCCGGTACGTTGTTTCTTAGAATATAAAATATTTGATACAAGGAGCACAGTGATGAACAATCATCTGATTATAAAATGTTGAATAAGATCGTTATGGAAATATGTTGGAAAACTTATGGCCTTTCTAGGATGTTTATGTCCACAATACATTTATGTCATCTGGTATTTAAGTATCTACCTATCTACTAAAATACGGTATGCAGTTAAATGGTCTGTCTTAGATACTGATATAAATATTGAAGGAACGAGTAAACAATCCACACATTAAAATTAGTGCAACGGCATATGGAATGGGTTATGAATTGATATCTCTTGGAATTGTCTTTGATTAGCTTGTTAAATATGTATGTTACCCTAGGATACTTAGGATCATAACATCTTCAATCGCTTTAGCTATAATTTTAACTCTCCTTATCTCACGTCCGGTGCTACCTTGAATCCATGGTCGACATTATACTTGCTACAAACATTCGCTTAATGTATGATATACAGAGGTCACCGAACATAACATCTTCAATTTAATTATTCTATTAGATATAAAATGATGCAGGATTTAAACTGCTTAGCAAAGTTTAAGTGTATATTATTTGAATGAAAATTATTAGCGTCAAACGATTTACGGCTTCTTCCTCTTGAAACATGAAAAGAAATTAAATGAAATAGGAGTGGAATAACAAGTCTTTCCTTTTTACTGGAATGAATGCAAAATCTCCTTTATATGTGTTAATTGTAACGTTTCATTGCTAATTGTCCGTCAAACTAAACCAGTGGTGCAATTCATGTTGGAAAGTTGTTCAATATTGAGAACAAATCGTTCTGATAGCAAATGCAAATATAAATGTGATAATTCACATAAACATATCCTTTCAGATGCATTCAACAAGAATTAACAAGGAAACTGAATGAAATGTAGTCATATGCAATCCTGTATCTAACCAATAGTGATATTCATTGCATAGTCACTTCCCATTAAACCAAAGCGCCTCTTTGCAACATCTCGAACGCACACATTCATGCTAAGGAGAGACAAACTATCAACCAGGCTATACCAATGTGTGTGAAGCAAATGCATGACATGACATGTTGGCCAAACGTTTATAGAGTTGTTTGCATCATCTATTTGACAAAATAGATGCAGATGCATATATTTCCTAAGGGATATGACATATACAAGTAATGGACGATCGTAACAAAAATGAATGAATATGTAAATCTGACAATCATACAGAAAGTGAAGACGTGTCAATATGACAATCTTAATGAATATAAATACATACTTGGAATTTGTTAACTGTAAATCAAAAAAGTATATCTGGATAGAGTACTTTTTAAAATCTGCAATGAAGGACAGTGGTATCTTATGCATATCATCGAATGACTAGTACTAGTTTTTCATAGACTTAAATGACAACTAAACAATCACGATAATTGTCACTGGTTGATGATCGAGTCGCGAGTGATGCCATAGTCTTACTGTGTTGCAGGCTGGGGAATTAATTAACTTTATCTAAATTGCACACTTTGAGTTTCTCATAGTTTATCAGCACTCTGCTGACATTAGTGAAAAGATGATTTTTTAGTGCCGTTCGCACAACTCTGTTCTCTATTAACCACTAGTAATCCTAGCAAAGTGGCTGTTTGCTGTTGATGTCCAGAATGAATTTAATAGTGAATCAGTGACGTATATTGAAGCCACCAATTTATACGGCATTTCGTGCGGAATGTCTCATGTCTCCTGCTGCTGATATATGGACAAAAGGATAATTGACAACTATGCCTAAATCAAAGAAAACTGCCTTTGAATTAATTCTGGCATATACGTGCATACGTCCGGGCTAGGAACGTCGGCCAGGTTTAGCGAACAGATAATTTCAGTAAAACTTACATCGTTGCGTTGGTACTTACATAGAGATCTGACTTTCATCTCACATTGATACAAATATGACTTAATGCAGCACGAGCATTGAGAAACCCCTTTAAATTTGTTATTCTACATAAAGGTTGTGGTCCATAAATTATTGAAATATAATTAACATGTACAATAAAGCACAAAATGCATTTGAATTGGTTATATATATATATATATATATATATATATATATATATATATATATATATAACCAATTCAAATGCATTTTACCCCTTATTTTGAAAGAAAACCCCAAACTTGTAACTGTGTGTGTTCTCATACTTTAAGTATAAATATTTGCATTAAACAATATTTAAAACAAATGTAAACACGCTGTGTGTGTTTGTGTGTGTGTGTGTGTGTGTGTGTGTAAAAGAAGACAATAATAACACTCTCAATTATGCATCGGAATTCTGCGCAGCCCCATCAGGCATACTGCAGTTTTATAGATCTTCAAATCTTTTCATCTAGTACCCAGACATATGTAAATATTAGGCACACAGTACGTTGTTCATTTTGGTTAGACATATATTGCATTTTGTTTAATTCCATAAATTATTATCTATCTTGACTTGATTGCCAATATGGGACTAAACCTGATCTTTGCGGATAACCATCCGGATTAGAGAGATTCTCTCGAAATGACATGGTTTGCTAGTAGGTTAACGAAAAATTGTTTCACCTGCTGAAGGTGACCTTGAATAGTCAGAAAGCTGTATGTCCGAAATGTCTAGCACGTTAGTCATTTTTTCAGAAAGTACAATAATTTCCAGAGAAATGTTGAATTCTATTATTTTGGGTTTGGGCTCTTCCGCCAGCTATTTTTTGTGTTTTGTTTTATTAATTCGTTGCTTTTAACTGACTTGTATGATTGCTAGATGCAATCGTTGTTTCATGTTCAAGGATACATTTGTCGACTCCGTCTAATATAAACCTGAACTCACGGATTGCACTGTAATTAAATAGTACAATGCAATCCACCATATTTGATGTACGTGTACTTTATACGGAATGCGCCGACATTCAGCTGAAGACTATACAAAGTTTCAGCATCACTGATCAATGCGGTCCACATTCGTGTTATTAGTTATAGCTATTTTATAGTTCCTAGACAAGCATTGTACGATGAACATTTACTTGATCTGGACGTTTGGGTAAGTTAGCTTTAATGACGGTAAGTACATCTAACCTGTCTCCGCGGTGTACGATTACAACGACGGTGATGTCAAAGATGGTTTTCTTAATACTATTAGATCTGAATGAAAATGGGCTATAATACGCCAACCAATACGCGCACTAAGTGTCAAAAATACCATGACCTTTATTCAAAGGCTTACAAACAGTTTGTTTTTCTGTCCAACTACTCCATCCCCACATAGAGTGTCTTTCATAGTAAGGATATTTTGCATTCCTGTCAGCGATATGATTACCAAAGGAAGATAAAACTATCCACGAAGACGCTGCATTAAATATCTTTTCATTGAAGTAACAATTAATCTTGTGACCCAAAAAACCATCTTCCCTCCGAGGGTGATTAATGTGGGATATTGTTCTGACAAACAAATCAAAATCATTCATAGTTGTTTGCGGACACTGGTCCAGGTTGTGGTGGCGGAGAATATACCTGGATAGGTTCATTGGCATATAAAGAAGTAAAGGCTTTAACACCCTTGACCGCACAGGAATCGTGGCTGTTATAAATATAAGAGATTCGTCATTTTCATCGATTCGTGGATTGCGTTGCTCTGGTTCAAACATGCACCGTCATTAAAAAGCTGCATCTTTCCATCGAATCTATTCATGTTTATCGTCAGCAGCTAAATTTTGGACGGGTCTAGTCATCTTCTAAAGTGCCTCGTCAGAATATTCTAGATTGGCCATCTTTAGGCTATTCTCGAAAGCGTACTTATCAGGATCCATAATGGCACCGAGAAGACAGCGTTGGGACTAGAATATTGACTATCCAAGAGAGATTTGTGTTGACTACCCTCCAAGAGAATGTAGAGAGATAAATTGTGTCATCCCTACCTATTGTATTCTTTGGTCAATCAAAAGCAGGATTTTTCTTTTTTTTGGTAAATGCAAGGACACAAATTTCAGACGGAAATGAGTTAGGAAGTGCAAACCAGCCTGACTCTTAGATAGCTTTCAAAAGATTGAGAAGAACATTATGCCAAAATAAAAAGGATCCTTTAATTCTGACTTAAACTCTGATTCCAGGTTATATTAATGTATTTTCGTCTCTAATACTTGTCGTTCATCTATATGGTATGGATTGCTAGGGTGAGACTAGGAATGGAATGGAATCCTCACTATTGTGTGTTCGTCTTGGATATCACTTGTTGAAATACGAAAGCAAACTGTATTGTGTTGTGGGATGTTTTGTTACAACTCTACAATGATACGATGCTGAGTCTCAATATAAACGTTTGAAACACTTAGCTTAAATTTATAATGTGTTTCCTTTTTACATGTCCGATACGTTCTTTTCTTTGTCTCTGACCTCATGTATTACACTGGAAAACGTGTCATTCATCGACCAATGACAAAGATCACTCCATTTTATTTTCGTTATAAATATACACAGTCTGTAAATCTTGCTCAAATATAAGTTATACATACTATTTCGACAGGCCTATGGCACATATCAGTTGTGGTGAGAAGCTTACATAGAAACCTTGCTATCCTCATTTAGTGGTGTAGAGGCAATACGTATCAATAACAACAATGTACTGAATTAACTTGCTAATATTTCCCATGATGTATAGGATCTATTTATCTGGTTCGCAGTGTCGCATTGCTCTTATTGAGTATTCCACAATACAAGCAAATTCGAGAAATTCATATTTTAATTGTTACTAGCGTGTGATATGTGCCAGCAAATAAAAATACCTGTCAAACAAAATGCATAGTGCAGGAAGTCTAATACAACATTACGCATAACGAGGATCATTCCGTTTCACTAGAGAACATATGATTCCTACAGGAGCAAACCATAAGTTTACAGTATTGTGCATAACCTATTTTTAATAAAGTTACTGCTGGATGACAATTTATAGACACGTGACGTACGTTAAGTTAAATCGATATACATATTTGAACCCACAAACATTATTACACATTGATATATGTTAGGCTGAATAGGTGACAAGATGTTAATACCAACAAAACTGCAGTCAGCAAAATTTAGATATAACATTTAACTATTTGTAGAGGGAAAGGACCACACCAATATCTAAGCTGTCGGATTACAGGGCATATTTACATACACTACAGACATGGGCAGCTATTATATATATAATATCGTATTTGTGTAAGAACAGTATTTATTATTATATGAACATGGACTAATAAATTAAGTTACAAAGGTATAATATTTTGAAAACAGTTGAACGCATCAACTTCAAATTGAAACGGAAGTCAACAGTTTTGCCATTTGAAGATTTATTACTTACTTTTATGCCTACGGAATCTGATATACATTCACTATCTATTTCCGTAATTAATTATACGCTATTAGTTAAAACAATTTATATAAAAAACATTATGCTTCGTAATCTTTGAATTTGTTTCTATAAATTACAAATTTAACAAATATAAGTAAAGAAAACGACAGCAAATATTACATTCAATAGTTTTTCACCACATTCCATATTTTATAATTTCACCTACATTATTTACAAATGTTTTTCATTTACATGAACGTTCATTTTTTATATTATTATGTTTAGTATACATCGTTATATTTAAGATAAGGAAAGCCCGACATTGATTATAGCCAGTACACTATAGTTCATATTAAAGGAATCTGGGTGTAGACTGAGTTTTTTTAGTGCGAAAGGCTGGGAGACAGAATATATATGCAAGAAAAACCTCAATAATAGATAATTTACAAACTATGATATGTCAGAATTGGCGAAGCTACGAGTGAATAAAAATGATTTCTTTTTACCCACGAGATGAAATATATACACCATTCACTCATGTTGGAAAACTGTCCTTTTTTTATCAAGCCTGAAAAAACCCTCCGCGGAAATATCTGCAACCGGTGATGTAAAAAAATAATCGAAGATGAAATATCCAAGATGTTAAATCTCGTAAGTGTTGATCCCAATGAAATAGTTGTATTTCAAGATCGTCAGGGTAAATTGAAAACTAGTAATGTTTCCCTTGATGATATTTTAGTTAAACAACGCGGTGTAACGGAAAATGCTATCGCGGTTTTTTCCGATCAGGGTAAACTCAAACCAGATGTTCTCATTTCAACTATTGTGGATAGAATTGAAAATTTAGAACCATTAAAAACTTCGCGATGAATACGACGACCATATAACTGAATTCGATCAGTTTTCTACATTAGAAAGAAGTATAATTGACAATATTGAGAAACCTCTATTAGATTTCCTTGGGGTTCCAACGGTGACCACACCGAAACTCACAGCGATAAAAACAACTATGTTAGAGTTTGCAACACTTCAATCCAGATATGAAGAACACGTAAAACAGCTTTCAACGTTTCGTAAAAACATCGTCGATAAATTTCTTGGAATCTCAGTTGATAAACTCGACATCAAAACTCCCGGATATTAGAAACTCCATCGAAGTGATGAAAAACACCATCGAGGCGATCAGATCAGAGATGATGCATCGAGGATGATATAAGAACTTGAAAAAACAAAAATCCCTCACGAACAAGAAAATATACTAAATAATGTGTACGCGATCCAACACGGATCACTTACGTGGACACCATCCACTAACATATTAAATATCACCGCTACCGTCAAAGGTATTTATCGATTAACACTAGTGTCGCCGACTTAATTTAATATTTCATCAACGAGTTCATCTGGGGTCAACAATATGATATCAACGATCATCGCCAAGGAAACAATTGAACAATTCACAATAATATCCACTGATATAAATTTGGCTAGGATTTCAGTAACATGGTATGTGGAATTCGTAGCGGATTTAAGTAAACAACTGAATTAAAAATCCATTGGATTTTCAACGCTGGCGAATTTAACGCCAGCAATTTGAAATCTGTTATAATAAAAAAAATGTCATAATTGTCAACGTCACAGCAATATCACTATGATCAGGTCAGAGAATTTAAAACTAAACTCAAAACACTCACTGAGGAGTACCAAACAAAAATAAAAAATACGGACGAAGAATTACCGCAGTTGATGTTACTGTGTACTCGGTATCAGGTGTAATCACCGGAGCTGGTATAATACTCTCCTCCGTGACAATGATTGCCCCAATAGCTGTTCCAATTTGTATATCAGCGACGACAGCAATCGCTGAAATTATTTCAATAATAACAAAAAAAATAATCGTGTAGCCAGCGCAAACTACAAGACGACATAGTCAAGTTCCATGTTGTGTCAACTGCATACTCCCAATTATCCTCGATGATATCATCGTCACTCGATGACACATTAATATCCGATAGTGAGTTTTCAGCAATGGTAACGTGTTTATGATTCCGCGATGTAAAAATTAGAAAAACAACATGAGTATTATAACAATGGCAACATCGCAAGAACTATTTCAACGAATAGCGGAAAATACCACCCCAGTGAAAACCAGCATGATCTCAATAACGTCAACAAACCCTGAATTCAGTGTGAATTTCCCCACTGAGATTTCGGTGAAAGAGATAGCACTAGCAAAATTACGAGTATACAACAGTTGGCCAAATATTAGATCAAAATCATTTGGCGGTCAACAACCGAATAAATCCCTGGTGTTTGCGAATAAGAATAAACCCGATGGTACTCCTGACTGGAACGCTGTTTCCATACCATCTGGGTCCTACCAAATCGAACAAATCAATAATAAATTACAGCGTAGAATGAAATCCATTTCTGGAAAATAATCGAACATCGCTATTACAGTTCACGAGCCGACGTTATCATCCGCGATTGAGATAAACTCACCCTTGTATGTCGTAGATATCTATCAGAACTATATAAGGACAATACTAGGGTGGCCTGAAAAAATCCACCATAAGAACCTAAATAATCTGATTTTACCACAGATGAGACTAAAAATGATAGTGATATAATTGTTTATCTTGTAGGAGAAGATATAACACAAGTAAAGAAAATACATTTTGAATTCTAATATAAGGGTTTCTCTGGGTTTCATTTTGAATTTGAATACGATGGTAAACAAAAAACGTACAATACGGTTCTATTAGATAAACATGTTAATGTGTTTTCGAAAACAACAAATGAATCATTTGAATCTAGTAGAGATAGACTACAGCAAAGTTTTCAGAAATATCTTTTGTATGTAACGGGTTCACGTGATGAAATCATAAAAATAATAAAAGATGTGAACACTTATATAAAAGATGTTAAAAAATTAAATGAATTTTTTATAAAATCTTTTAACGAATCTATTGACAACAGAGAAGGAGAAAAACAAAAATTTCTATCCGCATATAATTTAACAAAAGAAGAGTTATTAAATTTTAAATTAACAGGATATAACGTCCCAAAGATGGAAAAATCTCTCAGCAACACCATCGATGATGGTTTCAAAACCATTCACGACGAATGGAAGAAAATAGCACAACCACAAACAACAATCCTCAAACATAATAATGACCCAGACGGCGGTGGTAGGCATATCGCTCCTCAAAACGTCAATATATCCTCGGTAATTGCAATAAATCTAATATGTGATGTTATCGAAGGAAGTTACCGAATAAATCTCGAAAGATCAAATCAAGCACAGCAAGGATAGATTGTATACTCATTTGCACCAACAGTTCCACCCGGATTTCTAATGATTGAGGATCCAACTAATCCAGTCTATATGCGATAACATAATGAGTCATTAACGATAATTAATTTCAAACTCACCGACCAATCCAATAATCTGATTGATATACGAGGTGAGATTTTACAAATTAGTCTCTTTGTGAAATCGTAAAGGATTTTCAATTCGTCTCCGTAGCGACATCAGTGACGGGTATGTAGCGTAAAATCCTAAAGGATTCTCTTTTTTTTTGGTCTGCGAAATAGTTTCGGTTTGTTTGAAATAGGTTCGGTTTGCTTGAAATAGTTTCTGTCTGTCCTCCCCTTCTTTTTTGTAAAATGGAACACCACATGCAGCCTTTTAATTGAAAAATTAGGTCTTCGTGGAAGGCTTATTTCGGCTTGAAAACTTGGTCTGTCCACCCTCTTTGCTGCTAGAGATCAATCAAGAACACAGTCAACAACTACAGCGACTACAACATGGTTTCCATGAGTCGAATCAGAGTGAAATCATTAAAGGAATTGAAATATTAAATCAACTTGTATCCAACATGGAATATATTAACCAGAGAGTAATTCAAGTAATAATTGATCATAATGATGATAACATATTTCTCGAAACTCAATTTCATAACTGTATACAATATAACAGAAGCTGATCTACCGAATTTCAAGTTTACTGGGTATAACGCAAACAAACTAAAACAATCCGTTAATGATCTTATCAATGAAAATTTTACTATGATACTTGCCGCATGGATACAACAACTATACTCAAACATAATAATGACCCAGACAGGGGTGGGCGGCATATTGCTCCTCAGAATGTTAACATATCCTCGGTGATTGCAATAAATCTAGTATGTGACGCTATCGATGGAAGTTACCAAATAAATCTCAGAAAGATCAAATCAAGCCCAGCTGGGAAATATTTATATTCATTTGCACCAACGGCTCCACCCGGAGTTTTAATAATTAATAATCCGTCCGTCGCAAAGCATATACAAAATGATATAAAGTGAAATGTATACACACGATGAGACAAGACTAGCCGACAAGCATAGAGTGGACGCGTAAGCTGATCGGTAAAAATGGTCCGACATTACCAGAGCTTATGTAAACATTTCACGTAGAAACGAATGAAGGTAAATTTGAAAATCAGTATAAATAAGTCATAGCATTTAGCCACGTATATATTAAAAAACTAACGTAAGTAAATTACACATTAAATTTCCATCTACCAACACATTGCCTATCTTAGGCCAAATGTGTTTCGCCCATTGCGTCTAATAGTGTAATTGAACTATTTCAAGATGCAAATGTGGAAGTCATAGCATTGTTACCATTCTGATTTACATTATGAAAGGGGATGGACATCGATCATATGCAAATTCTCGTTATACATTGTTACCAAATACAACTATAATTCTGTAATTGAGATAAACAAAAACAAAATTCACTTTAGAATATTACACCATGACTAATTTCAATTCAGTGCTATTAATAATGCTACGAAAACAAAAACACGATCGTCAACAATAGTAGATAACTTTAGTTTCTCTTGGGAAGTTAAATTAATTATTATATATTTAAAACTGTTTAGTCAATTTAAAAATTAAATAATATACTATTAAAAATCACCTACAGGATAATCTTCACAGTATTAAACTTTTCTTTTTCAATATTATACTTTTTTTTTTCTTTTCTTTAATAGTAAAGGACAAGGATTTGCATTTGATCTTGAAACATTTTGATTAATTTCATATGCCACATATTTCAAGTGTAACGCCCTAGAGCCATATTTTGAACATATAATCAATGATCGTTTCCTATTGGTGATATGATTGAACATATGTGATATCGTATTGCTATTCAGAAGATAAACGTTCCAATATTCTTATGGATGTCTCGATTGTTCAGTGCGACTGATTGGTAGTTGGTCACGTATTATGTAGATTAGCTGTCATGCTGGATCTTTAATTGTGTCATAATATCTTACATACAATTGTTGTTTCCTCAACTAAAAATACATGGCCAAGAGAATTCAACTTTCGTGTTTAACGATACTCCTAATCGAATACAGACGCGCCGAGATGTTTCGAATAAAAACATTTGCTAGTGTTTATTCCGTCTTACAACTTTTAAATAGCTGCCATAAATAATTACGCAGATATAAATCATACCAAACATCAGACAAGTTAACAGTGCTGGTTTGGTAGTTTAAATATAAATCATTTAATGTTAACCAAGCATGCACTCAGTTTTTGCTGATTACGCTGAGTTGTACATTGTAATAGTGTGACATAAATTATGTGGTAGCCGTTCGCATAATTGTAATTGAAATAATACACGTGTATTGAAATAAAGGATCCCTGGGGAATATGTAACCTTTTTCGTAATTTAACTAAGGATTGAACGAATACTGATACCACATACTAATAAATCGACGTACTTTGAAACCTCTGGCAAAAGAAATATAAACTATATTACTAATTATGCATGTTATCGTAAAATACATCTGAATAAAGCAAACATATTTGATAAGGGTCTTCCACGCTGGATGTTGTTTTGGCATAGTACCATAGCCCCTTAGTTTCTTATATCTCGTTCTTCATTGTTGTTTTCAAAGATGATTCTGAGAAAAGAAACATACTGTTGCATAATTTATAATTAAATGGGATTTGTTGTTCATACCTAATGCAGGAATTTGCAATCGCGTTGTTTCTGTCGTCAATAACGATTCTGTATATCATGTATTAATATAAATGTTTGCAATGCCTTTTATTCAAACTGTACAGTTTTTATGTTTAGTATACCTGACACAGAGAAGAGTTTGTACTGTTGCATTTGATGTTAATTGGTATTGAGTATCACATACTATTATTAATCATAAAGCGACCGCTGGATTGACATACATACTCTTAGTTGTAACAACCAAATATTTATACCTAAGAATATCCAGATATGTATTTACATTATGGAACAATTATGGAATCCATGATAAAATTCTCTCTGTCTCTGTCTCTCTTCCCCCCCTTTCTTTCTCTCTCTCTCTCTCATTCTCTCTCTCTCTTTCTCTCTTTCTCTCTCAGTATATATATATATATATATATATATATATATATATATATATATATATATATATATATATATATATATATATATATATATATATATATATATATATACAAGACATCATAACTTCAGTGAAGCACTATTTTCCAAATATATTTACCTCTTTCAAACGCCAGTTGATCATACTCTGACCTCGCTATTTGTTCCATTTGTAAATTATCGTAGGGTTCCATCGCAGTACTGAAATTGTTCATGATGGGTATTTAAGGTTTTTGCTACAAACAGTTTGTTTGCTCAATATCAAGTACACAAGCTCTAACTTTCATTCAAACAGTTTGATATGCAACGAATTACACTTTAATCTCCTAAATGAGTGACTTCTAAAACTGAAAGTTGCTTAACAAGCAGATGATATTATAACACATGATATAATTGTACCGAACAAGTCGTCAAGAACGAATCACTATAAATTGCGATATTTTCAACGATACATTAGCACACGTATCTGATTTAAAATCAAGACCATATTTATGCGTGAAATATTTCCATATAAATCACTTTGTTTAAAATAGTAACTGCAATTTGAAGATGACATATACTGAAGCCAATTCATATAATTACGTACATTTCGGATGGATATAATCAAGCTACTTATGCTCAAGATAACCTTTGATGTTTTCGGAGCGAAGTACGTATTTTGTGATTATAGTTATATACTTTCATGCAATTTATGAAACAAACTAAATTGTGTTAAAGTTATATTTATCCATATTGACAATATCCCATAATTACTAAAACTGGTTCGAAAAATTAGCAACGCAACAAGTTCACACAAAAAAGTATGCCATCGTTGCTTGCTCATAAAGCATGCAGTCGCTCATCAGAAAACAATTGTTAATGGCATAATTGATAATACGTACGTTTATTGCTAACCATTTCAATTCATCCATGTAGATAAAACAGGTTTGCACGTCATATCTTCTTTCAGTGTATGATTATACATACATACATACATACATACATACATACATACATACATACATACATACATACATACATATATATATATATATATATATATATATATATATATATATATATATATATATATATATGTATGTATGTATATATATAATATATACTACTGAGATGCAGCAAAACAATGAAGTGGAATCAAAATATTGTACTTACTTATCTAACTCATTTGATTTGTTATTGATGGTCTGCATATCGGAATCTGAAATACATATATCTGCTCAATCGCAATAGTTTTGCAATTGGCCATGCATAAATATCAATGTTAATGCAAAATCATGTCTTATGAATTGCGTTACATTGTGGTATGTTATAATATTGTTAGGAATACAGTGAATATTAATGACTTAAAATCGATTTTTGAGGTGTTCACGATCATCTTTAAAAGGTTTCTGACAATATTAAATATGTCTATTCTTATTGTCAAATAATATCATATTAATCTTCATAAACGTTATCATTTACTTATATATATATATATATATATATATATATATATATATATATATATATATATATATACATATACATGATTGAAGATATCCATAAAGATGAAGTTTTAAAGAAAACCAAAAGTCGTAAACTTTAAACAGCAAACATTTTCCTACACACACACATACACGTGTATCTATCTATCTATCTATCTATCTATCTATCTATCTATCTATCTATCTATCTATCTATCTATCTATCTATCTATCTATCTCTATCTCTCTGTCTATCTATCTATAGTTTTAAGTATGATTGTTTGCATGTTTGCATCCAAAAAAAGTAAATGTTCGCATGGTTTGTCTGTAACAAAAAAAAATCAATAATAACACTCATTACGATGCTTTGGAAATCTTCTCAGCTCCACCAGTCATTCAGTAGTTTTAATAGAATTAATTCAAATATTTCGACCTAGTAGCCCGACATATATAATGCTAGATATACAATATGATTACTTATTATTTCCATAAACCAATATCTATATTGACTTGAGTGCCAACATGGGACTAAATCCGATCGTTGCGGATAGCGATCCAGATTAGAGAGAGTCTCTTGAACGATCCTTATGCCAATTGCGCTGAGCATACATTGCTAATGATTGAATCACGTTATTTATTCCAACTTTGGTTCAAGTAAAAAACATGTCGTTCAGCTAATACTATAATGTGGCTTTATAAAGGTTAACTTTAGAGGATAATGCGTATTAGAAATATGAGAACGGATTTACATATTCCGTTACGAATTATAGCTGTGCATAATTTTAATGTTGGGAGTTTCTTTGAGCATAGTCACAGGTCACTCTAACATAATACTTGTCCGGATACATCCGATATATACCAGTTTTGAATGAGTTGTGTTCAGAACCAAGTTCAGATCGGAGCGCTCATAATAAATCACCATATATACTGATACTGCTAAAGAGAGAAATAAAGAAAATTATTTTAGGAAAAGGACTTTTGCAAATTTAGCCTACATGTTGCCATTGAATGTACAACTTTACAACTTCTTACTGGAAATATGTTGAACACTTTGGATGGGGGCAATGGCGTGTAAGGCAACTGCCAACACTCAAAAATAGGCCAGTTTGGCAAGACATGGCTTGCTATCATCTATTCGAAAAATATTTTCATGTGCGGAAGGTGACTTGGAAGAATTATAAAGCTATATATCCGAAACTTCTATCACGCTAGTCATTTTCTCAGTAAGCACACTGATTTCCAAAGATATGGTATTTGAATTTAATCCGTGAGCTATCATTTCCATGCTTACAACTGACTTGTATGACTGCACGAAGAAGTCATGATTTTATTTCATTTTCAATGATGTATTGCCGACTGATTCTGCGATAAGCATAAGATAAGCCTGAACGCACGGATTGCACTGCGTTTTATTTTGTAGTATCAATTTAATTAACCACAATTGTTGTGCGTGCACTTTATATGGAATAATACAAGGTTTCAGCATGACGAATATTTGATGTAAACATTCGTGTGAGCAGTAGAGTTTTAGGTGTAGCAAAATTATGTTTTCTCTACAAGCAATGTGAGATGAAAGTTTAATTGATCTATTGGTTTGGTTGAGTTTGTTTCAATGACTGCACGTGCACATCTGTCCTTTCGCCGCGGCGAATGATTAAATCGCTGGTGCTGTCGAAAATGGCAAACTTAATATCATTAGATCTGAATAAAAATGGTCTTCAATACGCCAGCCAATATTCACACTGTCACAAATACCTTGACCTTTGTTAAAAACGTTGACATAATGCTTGTTTCTTTGTCCAATTTCTCTCCCCACCCCCATATCGTGTCTGTCCTAAAAATGACTTATTCCTGTCAACGATATGATTAACAAAGGATGTCAAGGTTATCCACGAAGACTCTACGTTAAATGACAATTAGGTTCGTGACCCAGCAACCGATTTCCCCTCCGGAGATGATTGCGTGTCAATATCTACTTCAGAAACTTAAATGTCTTGAGCTGAGACTCGTCGGCTCTATTTGCAAATATCTTTCAGTTGATTCTACTAAAATACTTGTTGTGTTCATTAGAACCTTCAAGAGCATAGTACCACAATTATAACACACCTACCCGCTGATCGGTACATTACACTGGCTATCCATGCAATGAAGAATCAAACACAAAATATGTTATCTGTGGTGTGTTTCACTGACGGACACCAGTTCAACATACATATCTGTCCTTACCCATTTGTACACACCATCAATATAATTACGATCATCTTCTGACAATTGTATACGCATTAATCTCACTAAGAGAACAAAGTCATATAACCTCCTTTGAATGGAAGAGCAAACTTAAAGATCATAATATTTCCTACCTTTAATATTTTTAGCATTTTCTATGTTTGTTAATTTCATGCTTATTTTGTAGTCATATCAGTATGATTGCTATAAAGCGCTTAGTGCTTTTAAAGATTTGGCGCTAAACAAATTCATCATCATCATCATCTTCATCGTCATTATTATTATTATTATTATTATTATTATTATTATTATTATTATTATTACTATTGCATTATTTTCGTCTCTAATAATCAACGTTCATCTATTAGTTATGATTGGCTAGGGTAGTACTGAGAGTGGTATGGACTCCTCACTCTTGTGTGTTTTACTTGTAGATCACTTGTTGAAACAGCAAACTTTATTATGTTTTTTGTGTTAAAATACTAAGATTAGACGATGGTAAGTTTCAGTGTTAACATATGTTACAGATAGCCTTATTCATATTGGATTTATTTTTCGTATGACCGGTACGTTCCTATCTTTTTCTATGAAGCTGTTCTATACATAAAATTACTGAGACCTCATGTAATGCACTGGAAACGTGTCATTAATCGACCACTGACAAGGATCATTGTATTTTATTTTTGTTATAAATATACACAGTTGGTACATCTTTCTCAAACTATATTTTATATGTACTATTTCAAGAGGTCTATGATGCATTCCAATGTTTTTGTGTGGGGCGAGAAGCTTACCAAAACGCCTGGCTAGCCTCATGCTCTATTTCCTGAAATTTGACAGGTAGTCTAGTGGCAATACTCATCTTTAAATCAATGTACTGTATCGCCATACTGTTATTTCCCATGATATAAAGCATCTATCTATCTGGTATTGCCCCTACTGAACATTCCACTATATAAGTAGAATCGAGCGATGCATATTTTACCTGTTAATAGACTGTAACATTAGCCAGCAAATAAAAATACGGTCGAACAAAATGCATAAAATATTTACAGGAAATCTAATACAACAATACATACAGTGAAGAACATTCCGCTTCACTAGGAGACTTGTATCGTACAGGAAAACAACAATTTACAGAACTGTACATGACGTATTGTTGATGGATGACCGCTTATAGACACGTGACCTACGTTCAGTGAGGTCCATATACGTATTTGAACTCACAAACAGTATTACACATTTACATATGTTAGGCAGAATGGGCGACAAGATGTCAGTTCCAGCCAAACTGTAGTCAACAAAATTTAAATATAATCTTTAACTATTTGTAGGGTGAAGGTAGCCCAACAATATCAAAACTGTCGGATTAAAATGCATACGTTATATACCGATACAGACATGGGCATAAATTATATTTACCATATCGGGTATATAATAAGCTCAGTAAGAACAGTATATGTTATGAGAAGTAATTTAACTAAGAAATGAAGTTAAAAAGGTATAACATTTTGAAAACGATTGAACGGATGAACTTTAAATGGAAAGATAAGTCAACAGGTTTGCCATTTTGACATGGATTACTTACTTTTATGCCTACGGAATCGTAAACATGTCGCAATGTTTGTTACAAGAAGTATAAGACAAAATGGTCCAGTGATTACCCAACCTAATACACTTGTCTTACATTCTTCCTCATCTGCACTTTTTTCCGGAAGGTCTGAGAATGGAAAATTCAACATTAAGTGAAGAGGTGTATTAGCAATCTAACCGCTACTTATACTAAAAATTTGCAGACGTCCATTTCGTATCGTAACGCGAACATTTCAAAGCTGCCTGATCACAATACGTAATCACTAATTATCATGGAATTATATCACTGCTAATTGTGATCGTGTCGTCAGTGTAAAGGTACGTCTTGTACATGTTATGACTATATGGATAATATTTTAATCATAACACAAGATTACAATGAACTTGTTCTTCTATTATGGCATGTGTAACACCTTGCATACATTTGTATGATACAAATATTGATGTAAAATATACAATTGTTTCAGAATAATGACAATAAAAGAATCGTTTGAGCGAAAAACAAATTGAAATTACTGAGTAATTACATTCTTATGAACAAAGAAACCTCTTCAATAATCACTCAGGTTCTAAAACGTGGATGTAAACCACTAACTATATCCCACAAACAATATAATATACATTTACTATTTATGTTAATAATTGTTTATACGGTCTTAATTTATTGAAAACACTATTATGCTTAAAATGGTTGAACTTCTTTTTGTTAATGACAAATGTAACAAATATAAGCAAACAAAGCGACATCAAATTTGATATTACATTCAAGAGGTATGCACAACATTCCATATTTTTAAAATTAAAATATATAACTAACAATTGTTTCTCTTTTATATTAACGTTGTTGTTTAATATATTATCATGTTTACTATATATTCATTTCTTTATGATAAGGAAACCTTGACATTATTAATAGGCAGTAAACTGTAGGTCATCTTAGGGGAATTCGAGTGTCGAGATAGTTCATATTAAAGGAATATGAGTGTAGACTGAGTTCATTTTAATTCGTCTCAATATCTACTCCAGAAACTTAAATATTTTTAGCTGAGACGCATCAGCTATATTTTCAAATATCTTTCAGTCGATACCACTAAAATACTAGTGTGTTCATTCGTACCTTCAAGACTGAACTAGTGTAACTCAATTATGTCTTGTTCGTCTCAATATCAACTCCAGAAACTTCAATAAAATCAAAATACACCTGCTCGGATCATCTTTAGACAACCCCAATCAGAATACACTTACCCGCTGATCTGTACATTAGACTGGCTATCCATTCAATGAAGAATCGAATTCGCAGTTATCTCACTATGAGAACATAGTGAGTTTCAGATAAGTCATATAACCGCTTTCGACTGCAAGAGCAAACTTAAAGATAATAAGATAGTATCCTACCTTTAATATTTTCAGCATGTTCTAGGTTTGCTAATTTCATGGTGTTCTGTTTTATGTAGTCATATCATTATATTTGCTGTAAAGCGCTTAGAGCTTTTAAAGATTAGGCTCTAAACAAATTCATCATCATCATCAGGATCATCATCCTCATTGCTATTATTATTATTATTATTATTATTATTATTATTATTAGTAGTAGTAGTAGTATGATTATTATTAGTATGATTATTATTAGTATGATTATTATTAGTATTGATTTATTTTCGTCTCTAATAATCAACGTTAATCTATATGTTATAATTGGTTAGGGTAGGACTGAGAGTGTTATGGAGTACTCACTTTTGTGTGTTCTACGGCTAGATCATTTGTTGAAACAGCAAACTGTATCATGGACATTTGTTGTTAAAACTCTAAGATTAGACGATGTTACGTCTCAGTGTTAACGTATAGTACACATAGCCTAATTCATATTGGGTTTATTTTCCATATGGCCAATACGTTCCTATCTTTGTCTCGGAAACTGTGCTATACAAAAAACTACCGAGATCTCATTTATTACACTGGAAACGTGTCATTAATGGACCACTGACAAGAAGCATTGTATTTTATTTTCGTTATTAATATACACCTTCGGTAAATCTTTCTCAAAATATATGTTATATATATATATATATATATATATATATATATATATATATATATATATATATATATATATATATATATATATATATATATATATACTATTTAAATAGGTCTATGGTGCATTCCAACGTTTTTGCGTGGGGCGAGAAGCTTACCAAAAAGCCTAGCTAGCTGGTAATCTTAATGTGAACGGAGTTAATATTAAGGGAATCTGAGTGTAGAAGTTTATATTAAGGGAATCTAAGTGTAGACTGAGTTCATATTAAAGTAATCTGAGTCTGAGTTTTCCAACGCGATTTTGTACGAAAGGCTGGGAGACGGAAGATATTTTGCAAGAAAATCATCAATAATAGATAATTTAAAGATTTCTGGAGTTGCAAAGCTACGAGTCTAAATACATGATATTTTTAACCCACGAGATGAGATGTGTACACCATTCCATAATGTCGGAAAACTGTCCTTTTATCTTATGCTCAGAAGCTCAAAACATTAGGCTTGAAATAGTTAAAACATATTAATAGCAGTTTTCCTACTATATGCAAAGTGATAATATCAGCATTTTGCGGTTTATTTTCTGCTGCGTGTTGTGTGTATTTATACAAAATAAAATGAATAGCAGCATAATTAGCCCGCCTAATAAAAGCAAAACAGTAGATTAAAGACGAAAACTGTTTGGCATAATACTAGATTTGAAAGTGATTTATTACGTATCACTACACCACGCATGCGTCTAAAAGACTCCAAACGTCTAGGTTATAATGTTAGCAACATGGCATTGTGAAAACTATTGTATTTCGCTCTAGTGAATTATCACATTTCTTTCACTTGGCTAAAACAAACATTTTACTGCTTTAAACAATGTATTACTATCTAAATGAAATAATATTTAGATTCGTCTGAAAATTAGTTTGTATTCATGACTGTACTACTTTGACCCCTGTGGCTTAATTGAGAATATGAATATGACTATTACGTCAATCTGCATGTTATTTTACATTCCTATGCGAACATTATTTCAGTTATTAAGACGAGTTTAAAAGACCTTTTCCCATTACTACTCTACAGGCATTACATCAAAAACACACATAAGCAATATCCGAGCGCATTTGTCCATCGTCCTGTCTCAAGGCATTTAATAAGCGTCTCCCCATTAAGGCTGTAGCCTATGTTACAAATGATAACAACTGTCGAATTGAAGGACCATCTACCCCCAGTGCCTGCTTCGACAACAATTATGCCATACTCAGGTGGTACAATCTCTGTGCAGCGTGTGACTGAAGTGATTTTAAAGTAATATTATGCTCACAGATTTATGGATTTTAAGTTAAATATTGTGTATATAAGTGTTGTAAAGACCAATATGAACAGAATACAGTTGTCGTGGCCATTGTATACAACCTTTCAGTAGAATAGGAAGAAATGATGAACTTTGTTTCCATCCATATTGGACAGAAAATAATAGATTCTATGAAAGGCCAGGAAATATGTATTCTAGAAGAGTCTATTGACAATCACTTTAAATTGCAAAATCTCAGTTAAATGTTGATCATGAAGATATCCACACTGACTTTGAATTCTTCTTTCCGAGATTGGCATGACTTGGCAGAAACAAAACTACAGACATGGAAGAAATATTTAATTTTGAGCTTTACTGATATCATGTTATCTTATATTTGGCCATCATATATATTGAGGCGGCTAACAAGTCAGTACTGGCTAATGCATTGTTAAAGGAATTACAAGACTGTTAAAATTCATCTTAGATCTGTCTTCCATTGCATGCCGAAGGTAGAGAAACTTTACTGTATCGTTTACCATGGGAAAAAGTTCGACATTTCAAGACATTTGCTGTACGTGCACTAGGCGACACTAAAGTATCAGAGATGTTTTGTGTTATTTGAGGTTTAAGTAAAGGTTGTATCAGTGAAAGATGTCATACATATGACAATATTTGGAACAACAGGCAAAACTGTATCGATTCAATGGGACGAGCAAAACGTTATCGGATAACAGGAACGGAAGAATAGTTTTCACGGTAATTTCAAAATCTGTTCTTGAGAAACAAAGAGAACAAAGAATGTTTCATATACATGCTGTGAGAATGTCTTAAAATCTTGATGTGACATCATAGATGAACCTAGTTGTTCTTCTTTTGCATATTGCAGTTTTGCAGCCACTGAAGAGATCTACTAGTTTTAGCTGATGACACTGACGTATATCCTTTTGTTATAATGCTAGCCTGGACAGCATATACATTCTATTTCAACAAAACCCCAAGCGTAATTCTAGGTAAGTCAGAGGATGGAAGATCAAATGCACCACGTCATGCTCAGGCATTGTAAACTGTAAAATCTCATCTCTGCTCGGCTATGATACAGCCTCCAAAAAGCGGGAATTATAAACATTGTTTGATTCACGACTATTTGAAAGATTGAAGATTATGCTTAAATCTTCGGATGTTGATGATTAGGTTTTCATTAGAAAAACACCATGGTTGTTCCTTATTGAAATTAATCAACGTATACCTTACACGGTCTAAGTTATAAGAGTTTTAGTGAGAAATCAAAGAATAGATCGGTATTGGTTCAGTAAAGATCTCTGTCTACAGCACCTGCTTCAGTTATGTAATAATAATAATAATAATAATAATAATAATAATAATAATAAAGTAGACTCCATTCCGTGGGGATGGAACGAAGTCCATGGAATTCGTCTTACTGTAGTCGATGATATCCAGTCAGTATATGCAACTATAAGACTTATTGTAGCTCTATATTAGGTATATGTCACAAAATTAATCTTGAATGTTCACCTGTTTGCGGTGAATGTCGAGGTTATATTTTTGATGCTGCTTTTTCTATGGGATGTGATATGGAAGAGACAGATGATGATGAAAACTGACATGTGGATTTTTATCATATTCATATAGAACCCTTTCAAGTAATTCAGCTTGATGAAAACTATTACAGCCATTGGATGATGCTTTTAAAACGTAGGATCTCTGACAATATATGTCTTTTTATTGTAAGTGTATTAAACATACAGAAAGTATTATCTTTGGTAGATATTTTATTAAGTATATTATAAAACACTAAACATAAATACAGTATAGTTTTAATGTTAAAAGTAGCTTCAAATTAGTACGTAAGAGATTACTTGTGGAGGTTTCTCCTAAAGACCCGTACGTATAAATGTACATGGTATTATTATGTAAATTTTCGATACTTCCACCAAATATGTTCTCCTATATATTCCATACGATACTTTAGGTACATTCTAAAAGTTCACTGTACACACATAACACTTTTGGTTTACATTGATCAAAAATTATAATAGAATATCCCTTGACTAATATGCAACTATAATCGGAGGCACAGACAATGCTTTATGTATAAACTCTAAGATTTGTGAGTAACCAAGATGTATCATTCTGTTATTGGATTGATTATATATATATATATATATATATATATATATATATATATATATATACATATATATATAAATATATATGTATATATATATATATATATATATATATATATATATATATATATATATATATATATATATATATATATATCTTTATTTGGTTTCCCGCAACTGTTTTAGCATTGTTTGTGATCACTAAATTTACTAGCTTGAAATTATTTTTCCAATTCTTTAGAATGGTATTTACACAATTTTTTTTTAAATTACTGTGCCAGTATCATTGCCTGAATATTAAAAAAAGAGTTCGACAAAAAGGCAGGTAGAGAAGGTCAGAAATATACAACACAATAATAATGTGCATATGTGATGTTTCAATTTAACAAATTATTTCCTGTTCTCTCTCTGATTGTAATTTCAACGTAGCTTTAATAGTTTGTCAGTTATATCAATACGATATCTGCATCGTTAAAATTTATAGTGATTTCTAGCACTAGATCATCACGCCGCATTTATATAACATGATATCCCACCAAGTCACAGTAACCTGATACCAATACGACACACGCTTGCTTGGATGAAATGTTGAAGTTGACAGAAGTACTTAACTGATGAAAAAAGAAACACATTATGAAATACATAACGTGTATACTTAAAATGATGCAGATGCATGAGGCAGAAACAGCTGGAGGTATCTGAAAATGGCTTGCTCAAAATTGTCACATTTTGGAAATCACGTGAAGTAGCGGTCGCGCATGTGTGATTCGAGATCTTTCTTTGTCAGATTAGAGGTAAAAAGCTATTTCTTGTTTTCGTTGTCATTATATAAATACTTTTCAAACGCATATTTATAGTGATTTTCCCAATACTCTAGCGGGACAAGATTTCTTTTCCCATCATATGTGTCAGGTAATGAATGTTGCTGATTCATTTGGATATACATCGACTGTAAGCAAAATATATCGCGAAGCAGTCAGTTAATTAGGTGCAGAACATGTTGTACCCACAGACTTCAGTTTTAAACCTTGGCCGTATTTTGGTACGTCTTCAAAATGTCATCCATATGTGTTTGGACAGTATAAAAATTATTGTTCATCTAATAGATGAACTCTCTTGAACTTGTTGTTACTAATTCATTCTTTTCATATTGTGTGCACTTGTCCTAAAGAGCGTTCGCATGTAGGGACTAGAAAAGGATCCTGATTTCCAATAATTTACTTTTTGGTTAAAAATTCAAAACTTCATAAGGTATTTATCTATTTTCATTGTGCATTAATTGTTTTCCTGAATATGTGCATACAAAGATATAGTGTCATTAAAAGGTCAAACTGGTTGGTTAAAATGTTATTTTGAGCTAGAAATATGTGTTAGAAAAATAAATATGCGCACTCTTATTCGAGTTTATCACAGTCCCCAATGTGACTTGCTTGAGTAAGTTCACAACAGTAACCAGGAAATCATGACCTATGATACTTCATACAAACATTTCTCTGTCCATGTCCAGTGCATACCAGGCACACACATACAAACGCACACACAAACACACACATATATATATAACTATATATATATATATATATATATATATATATATATAACTATATATATATATATATTTATTTATATATAACTATATATAACTAAATATACATATATATATATATATATATATATATATATATATATATATATATATATATATATATATATATATATATATAGAAAGAGACAGACAGACATACACAGAGACAGACATGCAGACAGACAGATGCACGCAGAGACTGAGAGAGACTGAGAGAGATAGAAAGAGAGAGTTTATCAGAAGCCTAAATGCTTGGAGAGAATGGCATTGCAGCACTCAATCGATCTAACATGTAAACCCCAATTTACTGTCCAGCATTTTATAAATGCATATGATTTTTAGGTGCATATCTTCTGCAGAATAGTATGATGTATAATATGAGTGACATGTTTACTAGGTATCGACATGTGACTGAATGTGAATGTAGAGTTCTTACATAATACAGTTAGACAGCAACAATATAACATTGGCTTAATCGGATTTCTATGCCTAGATGTTATTATATTGTTATGCATACATATATTATTTAAAATCACCATTAGTTTGATGATAATTTTAACAGACTGAACATGTTGATTGTCTTGAATATAGTTGATATGATAAATGTTTGGGGTTCAACCTAACAAAGAATTAGAAATATGAGCTACAACACTTGTACAAATGCAGAATTGATAAGAACAAAGTCTCTGTATTTTTAAGAATTAGAATTAAAAAATAAACAAAACAATCTACATGTTTTAGCTGCCTACGTTTAGTGACTGAATAAACGATACAATAGAATACAATTACCTTCACATATTCCTATATAACCCGTCCAGTGTCCTTCATGACCGCAGCGAACAGTCTCATTTCCGGGAAGCGTGTAGTGAAACCCATTATTGCAATGAATTGTAAACGTAGCATTGTAACTCGTGATTCCAGCTAATCCCGTTGAAAACTCTATTGTACTGTTACCAGGGATATTCAGTGGCAGACCGCAGTCTATCACTATTGAACATGAAAAAAGAAGCTCATTACTTTAGCCAATGTTCTGTATATATCATAGACCTACAACGATTATAAAAAAGTACATGTGTTGTACTGCAAACTAATTATATATGTTCGTAAGCAGACGAAATATCGTTGTATAAAATATATGTTATTGAGCATATCAAAGACGTAGCAGAGTTGCATAGGGCCTTACAAAAAGAAGGGACAATACTTATAGGATAGAATAAGTGTTTTAAAATTATAATTTCAGTTTTCAATATCAAAACAAGAAACAACATTATATTCCATAAACATCATTCTTTGTAGGAATAAGAAACAGGAATAAGTATATAGTCAAAATTTTCTTTTCAGGAAAAATAACTTTGACTTGCCTTAAATGTTGAGGTTGACTAAAACTATTAACGGATAAAATACGTACATTCTAATAAATTGAGTCAATACAAATAAAATAAAGCAGATTGATATCAAGTTATGCGATTTCCAAAATTATTATTAGGATTCAAGTCAATATCACCAGACAAAAAGTTTGTGTTGTTTGCGTTTGGTGCGGTACTAGTATATGCGTAGCGGTTCCACAAGGAAATTAAAATAGCATCGCAAAATATATATTTGAAAATACTGTTCAGAATTATAATACAGAGGCTATGACAAAAAATAATTTAAAGAAAATAAGTTAGTTGCTAATAGGGTCCATTGGACTGCATCCATTATCTGATTATTTGTTAATGTGATATGAAGAGGTCACACATAAATTAACAGAATATATCAATATCAATGATAATATTCACAGCGTACAGTTTTTAATAATTGTGTATATTATACAGTCCGTAAGAATGTATATGGTAGATTGTTTACGCTATAGAATTAGTTTCAATTAAGTGAAACGGTTTACTTAAAAGAAGTCTCTATTGTACAAGTAGAATTATTTAATTCAAGCGTTTTTCTCGTCAGCATGGTATTACTAGGAGAGATTGTTACCAAGCTCTTGTGAGATAAGATTCTATTGCATAAAAAAAATTCGGAAAAGTGATTTTATGCAGATTCATTCTGATAGAAGAAGGCGAGTGCATTTCCAATATGTCTGGAAAACGTAAATTTGTTACTCGTAGAACACAGTGGGTCCAGGCCTCACTGTTAAGAAGAATCCTTTTTTGAACACAACTGAGAAAGTGTCATCCATGTGTTTTTGTACGATACAGAGGCAAATGTAACACGGGTATTTGTAACGTCATCAGACTTTTAGTTTTTGGCTATTTTCATACCGACGGCCTTTGTGGTTTAGAAGTTTGACATCTAGCTAAGATAAATACCTTCATTATATCCAATAATTTGCATTCTAGCATTATATTATATGCAATTGAGTAAACAGGTGGTAATGTCTAATGTTAGCACATATAAACAGTTTATATATCCATGTCCAGTTTAAATCGCAACAAACTCAACATATTGATTGTCTTGAATATATTTGATTTGATTGGTGTTTTGAAATTTCACCTAAGAAACAATTAAAATATTACCTGTAACACTTGTAGAAATACAGAATTGAAAAAGAGTCGCTGTATTTTTAAGAATTAGAATAAACAAAGAAACAAAAAAAGATAACTGGTCTCATCTATTCAGTTTCAGCGATTGAATAAATACTAAAATAGAATACAAAAGGTTATAATTTAAACTTTCCTTTTCAGGAAAAATAACTTTTACGTGGATGAAACGTTGAGGTTGACCAAAGCGATTAACGGATATAATACATACATTCTAAAATAGTGGGTAAATACACGTATAATAAAGAATGAAAATCAGACTGATATCAAGTTCTGCGATTTCCAAAAAATATTATTAGGATTTAAATCAATATCACCAGATAAAATATTTGAATGCGTTGTTTGCGTTTTGGTGCGGTACTAATATATGCCTAGTGGTTCCACAAGGAAATTAAAATAGCATCGCAAAATCTATGTATTTAAAATACTATTCAGAATTATAATACAGAGGCTATGAAAAATAACAAGTAGAACAAAATAAGTTAGTGGCTAATAGGAACCATTGGATGGCATCCATTTTCTCATTATTTGCTAATGTGACAGTAAGAGGTCACACCTGAATCAAAAGAATATATCAATATCAATGATAATATTCATATCGTACAGATTTTAATAATTGTGTATATTGTACAGTCCGAAATAATGTATATCGCACCATGGGTACGGCTTAGAAATAGTTTCAATTAAGTGAAACAGTTTACTTGAAAAATTCACATTTTAGAAGTCTCTGTCTAGCATGTTGAATTATCTTCAAATATGTCGCGAAAATGTCATTTTGTTACTCGTAGAAGACAGTGGGCCCAGACATGACTGGTAAATATAATCCTGTTTTGAATACAATTGAGAAAGTGTCATCCATGTGTTGTTGTACGATACAGAGGCTATTATAACACAGATAATTGTAACATCATCAGTACTTTGATTTTGATTATTATTTTCATATCGACGGCATTTGTTATTAAGAAGTTTGACATCTAGCGAAGACAAATAAATTCATCATATCCAATTATTTGCATTCTAACATTATGGCATATCCAAGAGAGTGAACAGATAGCAATGGCTAATGTTAGCACATATGAACAGTTTATATGTACAAGTCTAGTTATCAAGAAGCTTAAATGCTTATGGATAGTAGCATTCCAAGAATCAATCGTGTTAAGCACACAATAAAATTGAAATCCCTGCATTGCCTCTACTTCCGTTCAGAACGTTATAGGCGAATAAGTTTAATAGGTACATATTATCTGCATAATGAGTTGAAGTATACATCCCAGTGTATAAAAGTGTCATGGCTGGATGGTAGCTAATTATATTAGTTATATGTTCAATGGTTCAGTATTTGATTGGATGGGCAGGTAAGGTTCATACCGCATTAAAATACCGGGAAGAAAACAAGAACTTTATAACATTAAATATATTTTTGACTAGATGCTATTATTTTAATGCAGCCCTATATATTATATTCGAACATAACCAATGGGTCGATGCCATTCATGACTAAATGAAAGTGTTGGCTGTCTTGGATATATTTTAGATGACAAATGTTTGACATTCCTCGTAAGAAATCGTTAGACGTTCTGCTCGACTGCCATATATCCTATATTACCTGTCAAAACGCTTCAACTACATGCTTGAATAAATAATACCATCGAATGCAATCACCTTCACATATTCCTAAATTACCCATCCAGTGTCCTTCAATACCGCAAATAATAGTATCATTTCCTAGAAAAGTGTAGTTGAACCCATTATTGCAATGAATTGTAACCGTAGCATTGTAACTCGTGTTTCCAGCTAATCCAGTGGAAGACACTGCTGTACTGTTACCAGGGATATGCAATGGCCGACCGCAGTCTATCACTGATGAACAAAGAAAAAAAAATGATAAATTTCATTGAAACGTTTTGTCGATATCACAGAGCTACTACGATTTTAAAATAGTGCAAGTAATGTACTTTAAGATGATTATATAGTTTACGAAACATGGGAAATATACCTACTTCAAAGATAGGTTAGTGGGAATATATGCAATTTAACAGGGTTTGGAGGACCTTACATAAGATAATAATAATACTATTAATAATAATAATAATAATAATAATAATGATAATAATAATAATAATAATAATAATAATAATAATAATAATAATAATGATAATAATAACAATAATACTAATACTAATACTAATATTATAACTAATAATAATAATAGTAATACTACTACTACTACTACTACTACTACTAAAAATAATAATAAGAACAATAAGGACATTCTTAAGAATGACGAATCTTTAGAAGCTCTAACAAAATTATATGACTACAAAACCACAAAACAAAACACCATGAAAGAAAAAAATAGAAAATGCTGAAAGTATTTAGATAGAAAACATTATTAGGTATTTAATCTTGTTTAAGCAGTCGAAACAAAGTGAGTTTTAAGAGCACTCTTGAAAGGGATCACTGCGTCTTTGTGTATAACTCTTGAAGGGTAGTTTGTTTCTAGGCTATAGTATGAAAAAGAATGTTGTCCATATGACTTCGCTTTCATAGTGGAAATAATGAGTAAACGATTGTCAGAATAGGAGTGTAAGTACATTGCTGGTGTGCAAATATGGGTGATGCCAGATATGTATGTTGAACTGGAATCTGTTAGTGAAACATAGCACAGAGAATACATTTTGTATTTGATTCGGGATCAAATGGATACCAAGTGTAGGTACAAAGGAGCAGGGACGTGTTGTTTGATCATGATATTCTAAGGATGGTCCAATCAGCTGTCGTTTGAACTTATTAAGTTTAAGTAGTAGATATTGAGACAAACTAGACACAAGTTGAGTTACAGTAGTCTAGTCTTGAAAGTAATATTGAACACACACAAGTGTTTTATTAGCATCAACTGAAAGCTATTTGCGAATGGACTTGATGCTTCACAGCTCAAGGTATGCAGCCTTGCATATGTTCATTGTATGTTAGTGCAATGGGAGAGAACTGTCCAGAGTAACACTTAGGTTTCATACTGTGTTAATTTAATGTTTGTATTGCTGAAATTTATTGTTTGAATTTAAAGATGTCAATAATAAATTAATAAAATCTTTGTGATGTGATCAGAATGGCGTTAGTTGTATCATCATTCATCTGCAGCTTGTTAATGTCATCCATGATTTCCCATCATAAATGCACCTCTCTACTCCTTGGTTGTTAGCATCAACTTCAGCTGAGTTGCTAGGTTTTTATATTTGGGTGTCATGAGCGTTCACTTGGCAAGACACTGGATGATGATCTGTGACACTTGAGAGCGGCTGAATGTATATAATGAATTGAACAGGTCCATCAACAGACCCTTGTGGAAAGTTCCACAACATAAATCAACTGAGCTGGAGTGTATTCCAGTTGCTAATTCAATTTGTATCCTGTTGATTAAGTAGGACACGAACCACAGTAAAACTGTATTGTGAATGCAAAATACATGCTCGAAACGGTGCTGTAATCTATAATGGCAGTTTTGAAATATGATGGGAATTTCCCGGATGACTACGATTGTCCGTACTAAATCCACAGAAAAAATGCTGCTAACGGTTGTCGCTGAAATGCTGTATCGCAACTGCATGGTGACGACAATTCAGTTTAAATTGTGTTGCCAAACGTATCTCTAGTTGTTTGTACCTTCTCAAGGAAGAAATTTGCAAAAAGGTCCGGAAAGTCTACTGGAGAAAAGGTAGTTGGAAGTGGTGTACATTGGTACCTTGACATTAGTTTGTTAGTAATCTCAAAGAGCTTCTTGCAACTGGAACTCTCCGTGACCTTAGTGCTGACCTGGGATAATATTGGATAATGGACTATGACGTTCTTCTTAGCGGCTTAATATATCTGTTTATGAATCGTTAGTCTGGTGGAAAGCCTTTTCGCTTTACGGTGTTTTTTTTAAAGCTATGCTAAACTGGTCTCTAACACTGCTATACCATGGATAACACTTTTGAATGGATACTCTGCACTTGGTTGCTGGGGCATGCTTTTAAAGCAATGAACGCAGACTGTTATCGAGTTGTACTGCTGTAGGAGGTAAGAAAGTGTTTAGGTTCGCTTGGATTGCATGCATTAGATTGGTTCTATTTACCAAACAGAGGTTTCTCTTATTAGCTAATAAAGGTGGAGCGTTAGTGACTGATACGTCCAGATGGCATATACAACAGAGGTGAATGATGCACGTTCGTGGATGCAAATGTGAATCGAAGAATAGTATCATCAGGTCTATGATGAATCATGTCTAATTTGTGACCATGTTTAAGAGTTGTTTTGTTATAGGACTATTTAAGGTTGAAAACATGAATGGAATCTAGGAGTTTTGATGTGTATGAGTCTCCAGGACAGTCAAAGTGAAAGTTGAAATCTCCACGGATAATCAGGTTGGCACCTATATAATTTCCATACTCCATGAGATTCGGAAATTGCTCCAAAAAGGGAGTGTCAGTCCGCTTGTTATTTGCTACTAGGATGAGGGCGGTAGATGCCGCAAACAATGGACTGACCTGTATTCCAGTGTGAGTGTTGTTTGGACTAATTCAAACGATGTGTTGCAGAGAAATTGAAGGTTGTTTTGTGTTTGAGACAAATCATCATGTTATATAAGGTGAAAGATGTTTCATAAATGATATTTTCCAGCTATTAACATCAACAGACTAAATGTAAATGTAATCTACATACATAGTCCAGCTTTATTTGACTGTGTACCATGCATAATGTAAAATTTCGTTTCAGTTAAATTATCTCCTACTTAAATGAATTGTGGAACCTGAATGAAGTGCTTGACAGAAAAGTACCTAATTCTGAAATACTGAATAATGAGTTTATAAGATTGCACATACATCAGACTGATATTACATTATACTAGTTTCAAACAATAGTATTAAGACACAAGTAAATATCACAAGGCGAAAGTTTTGAATGTGTTTGTTAGTGCAGGAGAGGCATAAGTAAAGGTTAGTAGTTAAATAAGAAAATTAAAGCCACCTTTCCAAATATATATTTGAACACGCTATGTTATGTTATATAATATTGCCTGCAGAGTTGTATATAGATATTGCAATAGTATGATGCTAAATTTATACAACGGGTGTTAGAAGTATTTATTATATAACAAATCAACCATTCAATAAATCTTTTAACATTTTTCAACGCATCGGAGACAATAGTTTCATTGCAATGAATTCAGACAGTATATGTTGTTTTCAACATTTTTCTAAATGATTTGTTCAATGTTTGAAATGACAAATATATTTAATATATTCTACATTCAGCAATGTTTTAAAGTAAATGGTAGTTATTTGGTAGATTCTTCAGTTAGTCGCTATGTCCTTTGCGTTTTCGCAAGTTGGGCTAATCTTTACGGTCCTTCTCAACAACTTGCAGCACGTTCTGGTAATGTTCTTCACTCCTTGCTGATGCCAAGAAATCTGAGTTGAGCTTAACACCTCTTTCAGCACAGTCATTGAAAACGTTCAGCGATTGAAGGTTGCCTAGAGAAACTTGGTACGCAGCAGAATTTGGCCAGTTCGCAACTTCTTCAGTCATAAACTCAGCGTTCAGCTGAAGAAGAGTAAATGTGTTCCAGGAATCAATACTTGCAAAATCATCAAGAGTTGTGGTCAGAGTAACAGTTGCTGGAAACTTTGGTTTGCCAAAGCCTGTTTCAAACCGGTTCTGTGGTGCCAAGAGAGCCGTTTCTGGTTTAACAGCCAGGAGACTGTCTGCAACGGCTCGCCGTTCAGCGTCAGGCACAGATCAAGAGGAATCATCTCTGCAGTCAGGTACCTGAGATGCAGTTTAAAGGCATGTTGTGCACTCTGAGAGACATCTGGATTCATGACCTTGTACTGCAATAAAGACTTGTACAACTGCAGGTCGTTCCACAGCGCATCTACCGCTGAATTGCACGTCATCCACCAGCTGCTGTAGACCAGTGTTACGAAGCTCACAAACGCCCTAACCTTTGGAACTTGATGCAGTGTAGTAATAGTGTTACGTGGTAGTTGTTGAATTTGCAGCTCAAACAGGCATATCTTAATCGAATAGATGAGTTTAGCCATCCATCTGGCTTTGTGTAAGGCTCCTGGTCTCTTAAAAGTGACAGGATGATCTTCAGTTTCTCCATCAAGGAACACTGTGCACAGCTCAACAAATTCTTGAAAATCATCTCAGCGTTGCAAAAGCTCTGATTTGGCAAGCTGGAGAACACTGGTTCGACATGTATCTACAATCTGAAGTGCCTCGCGGTTGAATGATGTCAAGTTCAATCGAGATAGCTGCTCATCATTGCTTTTAGATGGCACCGTCAACATTTTTAAGCTCTTAGAAAATCGTGTAAACAAGGTGACGTCTGGAGACTTGGATGCCTCAATCTTCAGATCATCGAAAACATGAGACAGGATAATCTCACCAACATGGTGACGACAGGCTGACCAAAGGAGAGCTCGTCTAAGCTGCTTTTGGACTGTCACACAGGCTGCAGTTACGTGACCTGAATGTCATATTCACAACAGACTCGGTACATTGCCATGATGAGAGCAAACCCATTGTCAGATCAGTAATTACATCTCCAGACCTTCTGTCTGTTCCATGTTGGTACGATGGGACTCCAAGAAGCTTCAATTTTGTGGCATTTCCGACGACGAGACTGAGACGTTCTTCTGTGATATTCTGGTTTGACAGTGATGGCATCAGCTTTGAGTCCCAATGCAGGGATACCATTTTTGGCGGGATCCATTGGTTCTTACAATTCTCTGCTATCAATCTTCCTATCTGACGCCTGGACTTGTCTGCGGTTGAGTATGATGTGGATATCTTTGAAGTATCACCACCTGCTTTTGCCACTAATGCCTAAAGCTAAACAAAATGTTTTATCTCATGGTAACCATTGGACGGCACCCACTAATTTCTCATTTGCTGAAGACGATAGTAAGCGAGTACGCGTAAGGAAAATAATACATCAATACAAAATGATAATTTCATATAATGCTGTGTTATGAAATATTGTATATTATATAGTGTGCAGTTTCCAGCACGTTATAGATCAGTTGCAACTAAGTGCAAATGGGTGCAGAAAAAACTCCTCATTTTCGGAAAGCGTATTGAAGCCGCAATCTTGCATGAATAATTGAGAATATGTTTCGTCAGCTTAGCATCATAATTCTGGCTCTTTCCCTCGTTGTCACTATATTAATATCGTGTTAAAAAAAGTTTAGAGAGGTTGCTCCCAAGCTGTAGTAGGAAAAGTTTCGCTGGGCTAAGATATTTTTTGACAGTCTGATTTTAATGTTGATATCAGTTCTACTCAAAATGTGTCTATACAGTTACTGAACAGTAAACCAGATAAGTGGATAATTGGCAAGTTGTTAAATATCGTTAGCAATGTAATTAGATTGCACAATTTTCATATGCTGTAAATGCAAGTGCCTAGAATGTAGATGATTCTAAATCCCTGAATGCTAAGATGAGGGCACCAAGTGCAAAAAACCCCAGTAAAGGGTAAATGCAACAGCATCGGCATAACCTACTGAAATAGAATGATGCCGTCTGGTAGAATAATTTATGTTTCCAGAACTCATCCATAAAGATAACTAGACACGGTTAACAATCTGGCTCTGCGTTCGAACATTCTGTATTGTAATAGTGAGTGCCGTTCTTTATCACCTATAAACAAAATCTTTAAGTTTAATGTGCTAGTTAGTCATTGAAACGACAGATTACATGGAATAAATAAATAACTTTGACTTGCCTTTTAATTCTAATCCAGACCTACAAAGTGCCAAAATAACTGAATCCGCTGCCAATATCATAATCAGAAACCCACTTGAAAAGACTAAAGTAAATCAGCCCATTTATATTGACAAAATGGTTGAGGTGTTTTAGATCCACTAGTTAAATATGTGAAATCACATATAGACAGTAGAATAGAACGCAATACGTATAAGAAAATGGTCCTTGAATGTTGAGAGTATGATGGAACAGTCTTCTAGACCCTCAAAGAAATCTACAATATGCTTTGTAGTTTACTAAATATCTTATTTGGCAATCAGCTGATAACGTGTGATATATGGTGGATAGGTATGGAACTTTCAAATGCACATAGCATATTAATCTTAGGGTAAACAATATTCAAAACACGTAAAAACAAAAAATCAGGTAAACTATCTGAACCGGTGATTTGCAAATTTCGGTTAAGTGGAAGATAGTCTATTTTTCTATAGAATAAAATACTTTGGGGACGGGTCTTTCTATTGAACGCTTATATTTAACTTGTTCCATTTTCATATGCAAAAGGGGTTGCCATTTGTTTATATAATAACCGAGTTTAAACAAAAGACCACAAGTATGCTAATACTATTAATCAAGCTGTGTATACTTAAAGATTGTAATTATTTGTAACGTAGTTCTAACGACAGTTATATATTGTACATTCCATAGTCTGAATTATATTTCTTAATAGAGTATATGCTTCAAATTAAAATGAATATCCAACCATTGTTGATAATATGTCACCAATAACAATGATTAAGTGAGTAGATTTCATTCACGAAAGTAAATACGATCCAAGGTCATATAGGAAATGGAATTTTTCTTATTGTAAACCCATAATAAATAGTAAAATAGTGCATTAAATGGGACAATGTTGATCAAGAGCTAAATTTGCAGAACTCTTAAAATTATTATATGTACCATTTAAAATATGCTGTCAACACGTAATAACTTGGTCAATGAATTCGAATATTTTAATAGTAAATTGTTGCTATAATTTGTGCAGATAATTATATGCTGCAGTAATATGATATGCATAATGTGTGTGATATACAAACCTATTCTGCCAATGAATTTTCAGAAATTTATAATGTACCTTTGATCACAGACGATACGTGTAATGATCTGAATTTTAAAAGAAATGAATAATATTTGAAGGTATACTTATACCCTTTTGTGCTAAATTACAAATTTAACATATTGCATAAAAACCCTTGCTAGCAAAAGTGATTCAACTTTATCAATTGGATACATAAGATGTGTTAGATATTTCTATATCAAAGTTTAAATGATCTATTTATATTTTAAGGTTTTAACAGCATTTTCATAATTATATATTACTGCATTTGTATGGAAAAATTTGAACAATTCTTTATCGGTTAGATGCTTCACGACATTGATAGTCTGTTCTGTCATTGAAGTAAATTATGATATGTGAAAAATATGAAGTCCTTTAAGTGTAATTATGAAAACGATACTATGGAAGAAAAATTGTATTTTTATACTTTGAGTGCAGTAAGAAGGATACAATTTTATTCTCGAAATTACAGTACTATTTCGAACTGTGTAATCAAGCTTGAGAACAAATGATAGCAAATTTCGATTCGAAAAACTAAGCAAGTAAATATCGAAGCAATTCAGGATGCAAAACTGTTAAGTATATTGTTTGCCATTTCTATTACCAGATAAAGAAGACTCGTTTATACCTTGTCACTTGTATGATCGTTCAAGGGATCCCCCGGATGGTATGACCTGTACAGCCTATATCACTAGCTTATACGCGAAAAACTGCTTTAGTTCATTCAGAATCAAATTTAATCAACCGAAACCTAAAGAGATTAAAGGATAAGCGTACATGATTTGCTTACAAAGTAGTTCCTAGAACACTATACTATTAGTGTGCACACGTATCACGTACATAGGTGCAATATGAAGGTGTTCAGTATCATTATATATTGCACGATTCTGTCAATGTACAGCTGCAGAAGACGAAAATGAGTATATACCAATACATGCTTATAGTAAGATGTTTAAACGTTGTAGACTTGTTATATTTTAAGACACATCGCTTGTCTAAACAACAGATCAAAATATGTGAGCAATCTAACACACTCACCTCTCAAAATTAGAATCGCAGAAAGAAATCCAAACAAAAGTAAAACATAGAAGCCATATATATTATAATATCTGCAATACGTATGTTAGGTATTTAAATAAGTAAAAAAAAACATTTTGCAAATATATCTACATTCCTGGTTGTAATTACGTACCTTAATTTATTTAGCACTGGAATATACATATTCTACAAAATACAAATCTAGCTAACACAGATCTAGGGCGTCACATGTCATACTCATTTATAACCGGCTTTTATATTTATATATCATTATAAAATGATGCATTGTCGTCTCCAGACAAATACGGTATGTTTTTTCAGGTCCAACTATCACATCAATTGTGATGAAAATATAGGGATCCTTAGTTACCCGTTCAAACATGTCACAAAAGTCATAACCAGTGAAGTCATTACTGAAACTGAAGCCTCTGAAATACCTGTCTGGTATTTCTTTAAAACTGACATCCTATGAGACAATGGAGACCTTCCGAGGTACCCGATTGTGTTGCGTGGTTAGTATACCATCAAATTGTAATTAGAAAACCTTACAGATAGGAACTACTTAGTCGGGCCTATGAAGCCCGTTTGGCTGGTTATTTAGGAATTAATAAGACTTATCTCATGAACTTAAGACACTTGTATGGTCCGAATATCAAAACTGATGTCAAATGCACGTGGTTACAGAACTGATTCTGATAATGAATGACATAAAAAAACGTTCCAAATTGTTAAAGACCTCAACAGACACAAGCAACTAAGAGTCAGTACGTGTCAAGACGAAAATGGAAAATGCCTTACAGAAAGCGAGCGACATTGCAGAAAGATGTACGGAGTATTGTAAAGAACTCCGCAACTATCAGTCCACAGGACACCCACATGTGCGTGAAGTTCCTAATTCCACAAATGATGATGATTTTCCGATTCTCAAAGAAGAGGTGGAGTCAGCAATAAGAGCAAACAATAATGGGAAGGAAGCTGCAGTAGACAACATCCCAGCTGAACTTATCAATGATGGGAAGGCGGAACAGAGAACAGTGAGAGAGCTACTGATTAAAGGCATACAACCTAAGTAAAAACGAATAAAATTATATATTTATTTTTTCAGTTCACGATTACTTAATTAGATGAATAATTACGATTCAGGCTGTTTCTGAGGCCGAAATCAGGCTAGTATCGGAAATTTTGTGATAAAAAACGCGATTCTGAATTATTGTCTGCAGACAAAAATTCGCTGTTTGCCACGCCTATATTCATGTAACCTCTGTGTTGACCTCTCCCGAAGATTAGGAATTTTAGCCATGCGCAAACACGTGTTTACAAAATTAATGGCGTGTTCACAACTAGATCGAAAACCAAAACTTAGATTCTGAAAGGAGGGGGAAAAAAAGCTCTTTGGGCAAATTATGGCAACACACGCATATGTATTGGTGACCAGCATGAACGATGGAATAAAATGAAGTCCACTTTGAGCCTGGAAACTAATCCAGAGGTCGCCAAATTCTTGCTGGATACTGGTGTCATGGTGAGTCTCAATTTTGCAATGAACAGTCAAGTTTTTATACCGCTATTTTATATCTGTATTGTTAACTCTTTATCAAAACTCTTAAAATAACATATTTTATATAAACTGGCATTATTCCATTTAGCTTGAAATAAAATGTCACAGCCCTGCAACAATATCGCTGAAAACCGCATGTACATACACCACTGCTGCTATTTTTGAGGCCATTAAAGGGGTATTAATGATCATCATTTTCGCTCGCAACCATAAGATTTTATTTAGAGGCAAGCAGTCACTTCTGTTTTTTTTTTTTAAATTAATTTTTTTTTTATAGATAATGTAAATGGTGATGGCTGTAAATGAAAGTAATGCAATACAGTTAAGTATATATTATGCATATTATTTTTTGTAAAGTATATAATAGTATTGTGTCTAGTAAAACATTTATTTTCCCTTGCTATATTAGGTAATGCATTGAATGGCAGTGCAAGGAAAACATCTGAAAAATGTCACAGAAGACATGGCCACAACTTCTACACCTGGGCCAACAATTCATAGGATACAAATTCCTGCTGTGTCTGATATAACCACACCATAATCAGATATGGCATCTGTGTAAGTATTACTATATTTTTTTAAAAAAATATTATGTATATTTACTTGTTTACAAATATTTTGGTAGATGCACATCTAAGGATTTACCTGGAAATGTATCATTCTATAATAGTTTAATAGTTTGCAGTTGGTAAAGATTGTACATTTTGTTAAAATCTGGTTTGTTTTATTTAGAACAATATTTTTGTTGTAAATTATTTGTTGTCATATGTCTATTTTTTGTTATTGATATGTTCCTCATCATGCTGTATGTATTTTAGTTAAAGGGCATGAAGGGAGAATAGTCTTCGACTAAATTAGTCACCCCTTTAAATAAGTTATCATTATTATTTCTTGAATCATTATCATTCAGGTCTTAATGACCAAGATAAATGATAATTTTTTTTTTTTATACAAAACTAAAGATTCCCAAGTTCAACATTAGTATTTACACATTTCAAAATTTTATTTTAAGGGATTCAGTCTTGTCTGAAGTTGATGGAAAAGTCTAAAAGTTTTATCAACCCATTTGAGAAAGTATACTAACAAACAAATTTGTGATACATACATAAAAGGAAATATTTGAGTTAAGTATCCTAAAAAAACAACCATTATGATACATGCATGATATATGTAACTAAACTAAAAGTAATGTAAAGTATTGTATTGGTATTTGTGGATGGTATTTGTGTATGAAACAGAAAGTTGCTCCCACAAAAGCTTTCTTTTCTGTGTATTATCAAAAAAGTAAAAATTGTGTATTTACAATTTATCTTCAATATAGTATCAATGCATAATTTAAATAATGAAGATATACTGGTTATCACAGAAAGAAAATGAATACATTGTATTATAAATACAAACCACACTGAGGCCATAGTCATGGTTTGTCCATTTAATACACATGAAGAGGGCAAGGGGGGTTTACCCAAATGCATATGCTTGTGTATGGGGGTGGGTGGTCTACTGATAATATACGTACACATATACCTCGATAGTAAGTTGTCTAATAAGTAACCTGCTTGACTTGGTTCAGTTGGTGTTTGAGTTTTAGTGGACAATAGACAAACTTTTTAAAGTTATGCTGCTTATTTCTTTGATGCAGCCAGACATTCAACATTTGTGGACTATCTGTTACATTAAATACATATTATTGTTAATCCTTGATCTTTTCTGTGTGGATTAAATATTGGCTGTTCTACAGAATGGGGAGGGCAATCGCATGTATGCAGATGGTGTGTGTGTGTAAATAAAAAGTATGCATGTGTACAGGGAGGGAGGGGTCAAGCTTTGCCTGATTTTTGCACACATGTCCATAGTTGGAATCAGATTTTGTTTCTGGACTTTTTACTTTTTTGCTTGCAATCTAATTCACACCGGTCTGAGCTATACACATACAGGTGAACAATTGCAAAAGTAGGATAAATTGGGGATGGAAGTAAAAAGTGGCCAGGAGGAAATTGATGGGTCAGAAGAAGGAAAAACTCCCACTTTTACCCTTATGCCGAATGATGTTTCTAGCACACCTAGGTGTATATCTAATCAAATCTCTTGGAATCAGATGTATTTCAATATATTCAAAATTAGTCCACAAATGCGCTCCCCACCCCCAGGTGACAAGGAAAAAAAATAGTATGGGTGGAATGAGTTGATTTTTATCTGCCTGTATAATGCTACTGTACATTGGCATTTTCATCGAAACAGATTAATGGGGATTTATAAATGTTAATAGTTCTCTGCATTTGAATCAATTTATTTATTTAGTCATTTTACTTTGTTTCAGAAGTACAGCAGAACTGGAGAATTTCCAGAAGTTTGATTTTATTGTATGCCTCCAAAAGACATTCATATAAGCCATCAGCTTTCAGAGCTAGGAATCTGTTGGCAGCTCTTGATTATAACAATCATATTGACCGATGTGATTGTAAACACAGATGGAACAATAAGGTAATGAACTTTATTCTTGTTAACGTAATAATTCATCTTTGTTAAAATATTATTGCTTTACCTGAAAGTTGATAAACCATCTGTTTGTGATACAATTTTATCTTTTACAGAAGACATTTTTGAAAATAAATTTCAAAAACCAATTTTGGTTAGAATTAGTCTAATGTAATTAGAAAATTCTGTAAAGAATCTAAACATTTTTAAGATATATGGGTAAGATACAGATTTGCTATTTTGACATTTTCATCTGTAGCAAAATGGTTTGTTACATGTAATTGTATGCAGTTTTTATTTGGACTTTTGAGAATTAAAAAAATATAAAATGACATTGTCAGTGAAATGTTTGCATTTTCTTGTCAGATACCAAAGGTCATTCAACAAAAAAGTGAGAGATGGTCTGCATACCCAAAGAAAGCTGATCAACAATACCTGTATATTCCAGAAATAAATATGAAAATATTGAATTGAGGTTAGATGATAGAGTTGGCATGAACCAGCCAGTTTTTTTGGACATAAATGATCCTAGGTGAATATCTGATGTACTTGCTCCAATACCACCACCACCTGCAGAAGAGATTGTTACAAAGCAGAAATCTCATTTTAAGTTAAAATGATTTAGGCCTTTTAGTCCGGTAATACATGTTAATATCAAATTGTTATGAAGAGACTATTCTGGTGATTGTATGGTAAGACATGTTCTCTACCATGGACCCATATAGACTTTGACTAATTCTTTTCTGAAGTACCTACCATGAGCTGAAGTCCAGCATCTGTTTGATTTCCAAGTAGCAGTATATCTTCAGACCACTGTTGATTATGTTCTTAAAGCTTTTAAAAAAACATGCATTTTAACAACAATATGTAAGACCTTTTCTAACTTTTCATACCCATTGCATTTACACTTGTCTTATATGTATGTTTAGATTGAGGTAAATGCAGTGTATTTTGGCCATATGATGCATCAAAAAAAGCACAGCAGAGGATATACATTGTAAATCATTTAATCTTATAGAAGTAAGAAGATTAAAATCATGTAATTACAAGTCTGTATTATTGCATAATAAAGTACTTTTTAACACTTTTATTTTCTAAATGTTTTGTGTAAAATTGCAGTCAAGATTTCTAGTATACTTTGAAAAAGAAAAAAATGTACATTGGAGCAAATAACTTCAATCCATACTCTTCATCTTGATTTAATTGCTCCCGCTAAACATGCCATTAAAGGTTCACATACAGTTTTAAACTGATTTTATAAAGAAAATAATGCTGTTAACTTCTGTCTTTTTTTAATTAAAAAAATAAATAAATTAGAAATGATATTCACCGACTATATTTGTTAATAAATTACTATTTACATACTGGTGTTGACCGTTCCAGTGGCCTAGTGTTAAGAGCATCCACCTCATATGCAAGAGATTGGGGTCCTTGATCCCTGGCCAAGTCATACCAAACACATAAAAATGGTATTAACAGCTGCCTCATTTGGTGCTCAGCATTAAGAGGTTAGTGTATGGACTGGTCGTCCTACTGTCAGGATAATGTAACTGGGTGGATGTCATGCTACATGTCTGCGGCATGATGCCTTAGTGCTAGACATCACTATAAACTGCCACACATCAAACATCATAGCAATATGACTCAAAAATTGCTCAAGGTATGTTAAAAATCCAAATCACAGACACTGTTACAATTTTGAAACAGAATTTGGCATATTTCCATCACTGTATAGTAGGCCCAATTTCGTGAACTTGAGCAATGATATATTGTTGCAAACAGGGTTAATGGTCAGTTAGTAATTAAAACACCCCTGTGAATGTGTAAGAGTTTGTTTGTCTGTGTAGGCTAATTAGTATCAACACTGGTAGCATGACCCCTACATTCCTGAATTTGATATGTATATCTGAGCCAGTTTTGCATTGTACTTTGTACATTATATATACTAATCAGTAAGTGTGTGTGTGTGTGTGTGTGTGTGTGTGTGTGTGCCTAGCTACCCTAATTTTAAAAGAAATGCAATAGGAAACATACATGGGGGTGAGGGCATGGGCTTAATTTCAATATTTGTTTCTCTGCAGTAGTTTGTTTAGGTGATGTTCTAAAGTTTGGCATTGAGTAAATGGTAATCACTTTTGACAAAAGTATAAAAAACAAGCACAAGATACTAAAACATCAATGTAATTTCTATAGAACTATCTAGTATTTTGGAATGGGATGTCTGTAATCAATCTGTTATAGTAATGGTACACTAGTTTCTCATATAAAATATCTCTGAGAGACAAAGAGAAAGGAAGAACGGAGGCAGACATTAGACGGACTGGAGGCAATTGGACTACCAGTCAAGGGAAAGATCATACAGATGAGTAGGAACACAGGACAGGAGGAAAATCAATTACAGTCAGATGATAAAATAGGCCATAACTTGGTCGAGTTAAAGATGAGTGATATGGTTTTAATTTGAGTTTAATTTGAGAGATGACTGTTATTTAATGATATTAAATTGTTGTTTATTTGACTTTCACATTTTGTGTATTCATTAATTTAACTGTTGGCACCACTGACTGGGAGCTCTGAGTATTGCATCTCTCTATCACTACTTCAATTCCTCATAAAAACAAGCCGGGAGGTCTTTTGTAATAATTTAAATAATATTGGGAGCACCCCTCCCAACCTAAATAACACGGAAAATCTCTATATATTATATGCCATAATTATTCTTAGATGATATCCTTCATTTTTATGCCTGACTGTACCCTTGAATTAAAGTTATGTCTGTACATGCACATTTGTACATATATAAGTTTAGTACATTACATAATATATAACAGTTTTACAGTGTATGCAGCTGTGTACATTCATCTGGGTATTTATATAAAGGGTATAATTATTTCTATGGTAAATGAACACATTTAAAAAACTGAAAATTTGATGCATTTAATTGGTGTCAAGTATATTTAATTTAGTTGTAATAAGACGGCTGATGATGCACATATTATGTGATATAAGTATTCAATGTTGCTTTTGATGAACTAGTATTTAAGTCTATAAAACCTTACTCTGTTTCCAGAGCCAATTTTTTTCACATGTAATTGAAATTAATGAGCAGTATCTGGATAGAATAGTATCCTAGTGTTTGTAGTTCTGTTGATATTTACAAGCCAATCTTTATTCATGAAACACTGCAACAAGTTTTGCTTTCTCAACTCATGACTATGCGTTATTTATCATTTAACTTAATGTGTTACTGTATATGCACAATTAAAATCATGTTCACCAGTGTACTTTCGTTGTTTACATCCTTTGCATCCCATGACAATGCTAGTCAACTTCAATTCATGTTTTTAATAAGCAGTCTCCTCACAGTTGCTTTCAAAACAGCCATACATATAATCATTCTTTAGTGGGTAGGTAGCTAAAACAATTTTTAACAAAACTTGTTCATGCAAAATAAAAATTGCATACTACAAAATAAATGCTTTATACAACTTAAAATAAACATAAATTTCATTATTCACACATCATATCATTGGATAGATCACTCAAGTCTTCCTTGAGTAAATCCAAAATGGTACTGGCCAAAATTATTTATCCATTATACGCCATACACAACAGCTTGGAATGACATGTCTGTTGCCATTACTTAGGTGTCCATTAGGTCCATACAATAAATTGCCTATTAACAGTATGCCATTTCCCCCGCTGGTATTATCTTCTTCTGCTGCCTTTTAATAGTGGTTCTGATTAAAATGATACAAATTATCACATTTTTAGTTGGTTTATCTTACAACGTAACACAATCTCACAAACACGACAAGTAAACACTTTCAAGAATCGCCCCTTAAAGGAATCTCTTATAGTCAGGATTTTCCATCGTATTGACTTTTTTGCCTACTCAATACATATATTGTGGGTGACTATAATGAACTAAGGAGAAGGACAGACGAAGAATAGGGCAATAATTACTCAAAAGCGAAACATATGCTTACCTCGACTTCATGTGACACTACGACTACGGAGAAGATCGGTAAATTCCGTTTCTGCATAATTAATTAGCAATCCGTACAGAAAATCGTTATATTTTCATTGATTAAACTTACAGATGTACATTTTTTGAAACTGAATGACCTGTAATTACTCATTATTTCTACTATACTTTTCATAATATCATGCATTTGCAAGAACAAAAAAGTCGAAAAACTTAGGATGTATGTGACAGAGCTACTGATTAACATCAGAAATATGATATAATTGATTACTCAATTGGCAACCAAGTGGACGCAGATTATAACACTCCCAACAAAAAGGCAATATATAGCTGTGCCAATATTATAGAACTATTCGTTGGAACAGCCATTCTAGGAAGGTGATGCTGGAGATCATATTGAACAGACTAAAACCACAATATGAAGAAATAATCGTTATGGAACAGACCGGGTTTCGTAGTGGAAGACAGAACAAATACTCAATGTCAGGGATCCGTGTGAAAAGTGTTCAAAGATTTCAAAACGACCTTGATAGAGTTTGGCATAAAACATTGTGAGCCAAAATAAAAAAGTAAAACATACCAACAAGCAGCTATATGCCAAGGTAACCAGTGCAGTAATTGCCCACGGACATGTGGCGAACTGATTCCAAACTACATTTGGAGTACGCCAAACGGTCACCTGTCACAAACGCATTCACATCTACTTAGAGTGCATCATGAGCGAATTCCTGGAAAACCACTGTGTGACAGTTAACCTTGGAACATCAAAAACCTCGGCTTTGCTGACCACAATAGTGACGAACCTGGATAAAACATCTTGTTGATTTTACATAGAGTTACGTGGTGAGACGACAAAGCTGATGACAAATAGTTGCAAATAAATCTCAGCCATGATTAAAGTCAGAGGACAGGAAGTGGAAACAGTGTTACAGTTCCAATATTTTGATTTCAGGATCACGAAAGAGGGATTAAGAGCAGAACAAACAATAGCAGCTACGCCAACGCTAAGACCAATCTGGAGAGTCAATAATATCTGTCTGAAAACTAAAATCAGACTATTGAGAGTACAGTTATCTAAATTGTTTATATTGATATCAGGCCTGAACCCTGGCAGCAGAACTAAAACGACGAATCCAGACACTTGAAAAGAGATGTTACAGAACCATCCATGGCATCTCTTATATGGAGCCCATTACAAATTAAAACTTGCGTAACACCATCAGGCATATACGAGATCAATATGAAAACCTACTCACCATGGTCAAAGAGAGAAAGCTGAAATGGTATGGCAATGTCTTTAGAGCCAATAGTCTATCCATATGGAGTGGTAGACTAAGAACAAAGTGGATTGACAACATTGCAGAATAGAACAGGAAATGTTTTGCAGTGACATTGGCATATGATGGAGTGAAGTAAACATAACTGGTGGTATGGTCAGACAACACTATATCAATGATGATGATTACATTCAATCGCCTTCTAAATGTTATCATCATAATCATCGTCATCGTCGTCATTGCAGCTGTCCTCTGTACTCAATATTAGTGCCTTAATGTTTATTGCACATTATCAACAAGGGTTTTTCTGGTTTTTGGTCACGAAGCTAAACTCGTTGCTACTATAAGTTAATTACAAAGTTTATAACTTTATCAATATTTTTCGGTATGTGTTCGAAAATGTATGCAACATTTGTATAGGTCACTTTGATAATCTGTATGTTGCATCAAATGAAACAGCGATCCAATATTTTCTGGAACTTTTTACACTCTTTTCTTCAAGGAGAATTGTACCTAAGCTATATATCATAAAGTCTTTCAAAATACTGTAAAGTTCTATCTGTAATATATACAATGGTCACTCTTGGTATTATGGCACGTGAATCGGGAGCTGTAGTGATATGACTGTGGAAGTATTAGGCAATTTTGAAAGTATAGTTAGTAATGACCAAGAAATGGTTTAAATTTTTCTCATTTGACTAAATCTCATTGTAGACTGTTAAGTGTAGGGTTTGTCAACATGCACAACTAATGTCTGCAGTTGTATAGAGTGCCAACGTAAATTAATGCATCTTGAACATTGAGTGTTTCATGTGACTGTTATTTTGATGCACTATTCTGTGAATACAGTAAAGTTCGAGGCTCATAAATATTCCCCACAAAACGTGTTTACTAGTGCGTTTCATAAAATTCAAATCTTTCAGCAAAGAACTTCGTATTGAAGAATTAGCAAAATATGAGACATGATGTGAAAAACTGACTATTACCCGGCGCTCACTTAGTCTTTACTATCTAGTGAACCTTTCCCAAAGTTGTCATGGGGTCAGGAACTATTTATAAAATCTTCATAAAGGAAACATCCCATCTACTCTGCATATATTTGGCTTGAATTTACTCAACGACACAGAATGAACGTATACCATAGATAAACCCTTGTAAATGCTTAATTACCATTACAGTTTCCAAGGTTTCCTGTCCATAATCCGTCTCTAGCACACCGCAGAGGTTCTCTTTCATGCAAACTGTAATTGTAACCTTTATTACATTCCACTGTCATTGTGGCATTGTATGTGTTGTTACCGGCAATTCCTGGTGTTAGAATTTCTTTACTGTTATTAGGGATGTTCGTAGGCCTCCCACAAACTGTAACTGTCCATGGAAAAATGAAATAAAAAAATAGCAGTTATTTCCTCTCTATAAGTAATTTTTCTAAATAACTGAGACAGATAAGTAATTTTTCTAAATAACTGAGACAGATCCAACCGTTGATAAAATAAATATAAATCAGATATACATTTTGTATCTTCTGAATACAATTTGCAATAGGTAGAGATATGGTCTAGAGTATGATATCGAATATACATGGTTAAAGAAGCCGTTAACATAATTGTCATTATTGTTATAGTCCTTTGAATCTATTATCGTCATGAATAATAAATGATTTAATTTTTACTTGATCAGGAATGCTAAAATTATTACGTAATAGTGCAATAGTGTTATGAATGTTTTCTTGAATCTTTGAATTTTAAGTAAAGGATAAAAGTTACCTGAACATGTAAGATTTCGGGACCAATGTCCAGTAGCATTGCACTCTAGAACATGTTCAGTCTCATGAGCTAGCACGCCATCATCTAACATCCTGTATCCTTCATGACAGGTGGCGTTCAATTGTGTTCCAAACGTAAAGGTCTGGTTGGAATCCCCATATTTTACAACTTCAATGCTCCCATTTTCAATAGAAAAGGGCACACACTCAATCACTGCAAAGATAGTTTGACGTTCCAGGCACAATTATAAATGTCTTTGCTTTAGTTTGGACAATATAATTTAGGGAAAAAGTGTGTATATCGTAAATGTTTTTAACACATTATTCACAAAATGAACAAAAGCCTTATTAGCCTTTACGGAGATAATCTTTCTCCACGATATGTTTCCATCAGTGATTATCAAAAGATCTTTTGAGGCCTTCGCATTAAATTCATATTGTGGACACATTTGGAACAATGATACACGTTTGGGACTTGAGAAAATTATATCGTCTGCTTCTATTACCGAGGAAAATGATAGTATATCCTCTTTTCACCTTCGAACTCTAATTACTTATGCTTTTGATTGACAATACTGTGGAGACAAAAATTAAAAAAAGAAAATGAGAAAACCCCTAGTGTTGACTGGAACCCAGATTGTATGTTGTATATCTAAGTAGAGGCATGGCAATCAGTTCGAATTGCCCTGATGTATAAAGACCAACTGAACCTAATGCACATTTTCTGATATTAGGTGTGGAAGTTAATGACTATATTCAAATCTTCCGGTAAAGTGATCAAATGATGACAAAAGATGTCAGAGCGCATACACCTTGATTGAACTTAATGGCCATGTGATATATAGACAAAACTATATGAGTTTTTTTGCTGAAAGAACGGGATGGTTACGTCATAGGAATGTCGAGATTGTCAGACCGAGACTATGTCTCTATGCTATTACAAACGAGTTCTTTACCCGGCTGGGAACGAAACACTGATGTAGTTTTCTATTTATTACATATCGCGTTTGTATTCATACTTTATTTAAACCATTTGTGTATTCTTTACAAAACAAGCTTAAGTTGGCATTTGGGGTCTCATTAAAAATATAGTACAACCCATAGGTATATATATATATATATATATATATATATATATATATATATATATATATATATATATATATATATATATATGTATATATATATATATATATATATATATATATATATATATATATATATATATATGTGTGTGTGTATTTATATATAAAACAAAACAATATTATATTTTTGGTTTGATATACTGATTTGTATTTCTTTGTCTATTCCCCTCGATGCTCAGACAAACCCAAGGGGTTGTGGTCTATTTAATGGATACGATTTCTAACACTCGTCGTCGCAAAAGAAAAATGATAATTTATTATCCAGCATTGACGTTTAGAAACAAAGGAGATGTGAGGTTGATAATGAGTTTGTGTGAAGATTACTAGCACACATTCTTACATATATCTAATCCTAGTTGGCCTTAAGGAAATGGAGTGTTATACAAAACATGTTTACCGAAATTCAATGTCTTACCTAGCGGTCTCTTGGAATGAGGATATTATATCAGGTATGATGAACCTAAAACTGTTCTTGTGTTTGCGTTTCAGATATTGTTGGAGTAATTCTATCATTCATTACTACTCATTTCACGTCATTTATTTACCTTTTTTAAAGATAGTTCCGCCTAAATTCACAAAGTGTTAACTGCAAACTCACTAAAAGATAAATGTACTAGCACATTTGAAACATTTCCACCTGTGATAGTCTGGTTGGTGGAACAAAATGTATTTAAGGATTTTGTTTGGTATATTTAAAACGAACCTCAAGCTCGATGGACTGTGTTAATTACAGTGTGTTGTTTGCCTTGCTCATTAATGAATTAGATGTCTTTTCTTTCCATTTACCTTATATTGTTCAATCTTTTCTATCTTCAAAATATTGCTTATTTAGATCTCTTATTTTGTGCAAGCGAATGAAATTGTCTGTGAAGTTCGTCTCCACATATATATTTTGTCTTTAGTGAGGTTACCATCTCCACGTTCAATTGGTTTTGAAATTTCTTTGCGTATGCTCAACACAATGACAAATAAAGACAAGGTATAATAAGGTCTACGTCCATGTCTTCCATGCTGACATTACAAGATACCTTAATATCATCTTGAACTTACGCTGGCATAACATGTGTGCAAATTCGACTGTCGGACATTTTGAGATATATGTTCGAAACGTGATGAAGTTGATAGCACAATGAGTTTGCTACAAGTTACAGCTAAAGCAAATCTGGTAGAATATTCTTGCTTAAATACGGAAGGGAACATAAACATGGAAAGGATCTCACAGATTAAATACTTTTGAAAGAATTGCCACCACGATAAATTGTTCAGAGCACTACAGATCACAAGAAGTAGACTTGTTTGAAAATTCTTCTTCATTGAGTTTCACATGCCTCTAGAAACATACTTTGTTTCGTCTCGATTTTTAAAGAAACCCCGTTATTTAAGAAACAAAACATTCTTGTTTTAATCATCAATCATAACCGTTATGAACGATTGTATATTTATCTCGTTCCCTTTGTCATTGTTTAAATCTGGTACATCCCATTTATCATGAGTTGTTACAATTCATGTTTGTGTCTAGAAATATTACTCATAATTTCTTCTTTTAGTCATTTCCAACCTTTTGAAACATTTTAACATTTCAGTATTAGCTGTTAGAATACGTCTTCTAGATAAATCTTTATTTATATGATTTAATCCAAATGTGAAGTTATACAATGACGTATTCAGATTCATATCATATCCTAGAGTACTACCCACCTTTTGTAAAATTATAAATATATTACATGAAGATACTATCACACAAATGATATAATCATAATTTGTGTTGAGGAGTAGTAAGGAAGGCTTCTCCACCATTTCCGCAAGGCGTTATATCGTTATATAGATCCTTGTACATATATTTTTACCAACTTTATTTTTGACGCATGTGTGAAAAAAAAACTTCTTTGACTCGAATATATATTCGCGTGTGTGAAATTTATCAGATGGTTGCTGGATTTCCAACTACATATTTTTTATTGTAGTTTATTTGCCTGACCTGGATTCAATGTGACATTAACGTGTCTGTACGACATTTGTATTTAAATAATATATTGATCTAATTGTTTACATATTTTCAATTGGGGCATCAACCACTCCCATATTTCTACCCCAACCCTCAAGAAAAATTGATTTATCATTAATAATAACCGTGATTGCTCTATATTGGCCACCACCAGAAGGTAGTTTTCCTATAAGAGCTTGAAATTGTATATCAACGAGGGAACGCCTAGATAATCAAGATGTTGTAATGAAAAGTATTAGACAGGATATAATCCTTGAAAATCCAATTGTGATATATGTAGTCCAGTATCAACATTTTGATAACGTTCCATAAAATACCACGAACGATGATACACGCGGGCTATTTGGTTATTGGAATAATCAATCAAAATGTTTTCGGCAGGTTCTTGCTGATTGTTTATTAGCAATGACACCTCGTTGACATCTAGTTGATCAAATAGCATATAACAACGCTGTTGTTTATCAGCTCCTTCTACTCTGTTTTTGTTTTTCAACGCAATGAAAATATGTCTAGGAGCTGAGATAGTTTTTGTTGATGCGATATGCCATGTAAATGTACCAACAATCGGACTTGTCATAGTAGCTGTCGTTATATTCAACCATGACATCAACGATTTACCACCTTGATCCATAAACGATAACAGTTGTTCTGTGGCGAGTGATGGAGTCATTATTGACGTCCACAATGAATGCTTCGATACAATTACTCTACTATCATTAACACCAGCACCGCCCCAGATTGCATCATTGTTTTGTGTTTTTTTTTTCTTCATAAGAACTGCTGTATAATTAGATCCAAAGATAACCTTTCTAACATTTCTACAAAAACCAAATATATGAACCAGATGACTCATACATGAAAATCTTCCATTGCGTCTAACATTGTTTTGTTAACAGTAATCCTATTTTCAATCTAGATTGAAAATAGGATTACTGTTAATAACAGCAACATCGTTATCAGCGTCTTCATTAGCAGCTATTTTATCGTCTAACAGTAAATTGATTATTATCAGCGCGATCAGTTATATCCTTTGCCAACATCATTGAATGACCAGCAAATCGTATATACTCATCGGACTATCGAGCTAGTCCAATTATTGCAGTGGCGACATCAGCGTCAGTATCGATAGATTCGATCCTGTCAGATTGAATCATATACTGTGCGCTACTAAACAACGCTATGATACCATTATTGACAAACCCAATTGGTGTGGTTATAAGATTATCAAATGGATTATTGTTAGTATTATCAACTAGTTGACCTTCCGCCTCGATGAAAGCTTTACGTGGTACGAAATATGTGCTAGTATCATAAGCCGAAGTTCAATTCTTGATCTAGAGTCGGGATTTATCGCATTATATGAGTACAATTGATACTCTTGCACAGTCATTTCTGAGTACCGGCGTGTCCATATCAAAAGCTTCGTATGGAACCGATTTGAACATTTTATTATATAATTGTAGATCTAAATCATGACCTTGATGATCTTGTCAAGCCGCTACCAACGATTAAATATGCAACAATATTTCTTTGTGATTCATTCTCTTGATTTATCAACGGTGCTAATTGTTGATGTACTGTGTTATTTACTACTTTACTTACAATTGGTGGCATAAACTCAGTAGACGGTAATTTTACCAGTGCTGGTTCTTTTGTGTTTTCGAATGAGCGATATGCGTTTTTCTATAGCGGTGTTAAATGCACAACCAGCAGGATCACGAACTGCGCTTATACCTTTATCGCGAATGACACCAATTGCTTTCATTGATAATTCCTTAGCAACAGGTGCGATTTTCGGAGCAATTCTAGTGAATAATCCCCTGATAGGTTCACCGAGTCCATCTCCGTAGTGTGCTTTATAAACTGGCAACCGTGAATGTACTATGTACGCGGTAGTTGGTTTGTCGTGACTACGATGTATGATCATTTTTTAAAATACTATTTATCTAATCGCTGTGATAATCATCAACCAACTCATCGATACATTCGTTATATACACCAATGTCCATGATACCACCTTGAAATAATCGTCAACATATCTCCGCAGCTTTATTAATTATCTCCGGAGAATTATTTCCAGCTCGTTTACCCTCGATTTATATTTCCAATCGTGCTATGTCGGCGAGGATATTATTAGGATAAGAAACAAAACCACTACCATATGTTCATGATAGAGAAAATCCCTTACCGTCTTTTTAGTTACACCAGTTGCACCGTTTGATGTTTCCGGTAATTGAAGAAGTTTAGGTTCGGGTTGCCCAGTTTTAGATTCAGAATTATTTATTTCATCCAAATATTCTTTATATGCTTTATCCTAGTTTGAAATACGTTCTTTATCAGCAAATACACAATACACCCATTTATAAAACTGTTCTCTACATATTTGTTTAACATGTTCATCTTTCAAATATTTATCTTTATAACTAAAACCTCTGACTAAAAAATCAGTCATATCTGATAGAGTATTAGATTCCATCCCCCTGACTGTATCAATTTTACCAGGAGGAAATTTATCGATGATAGCAACATTTTCACTAGCATCCTTTTCTTGAGGGTCAACAATATTTACGCCTGGTTCAGGCCGAGGTTGTGTATCCACTATACCATTTGGAAGATTTTGTAAAATCTTTTTTATTTGCTTAGAATGTTTTGCAATTGTTTTAAGTACTGGGAGAAGAGCCATTTATCCTCGTTTTTCATCAATAATATTTTCCTTTATAGCTTTCTCAGTAGATAAAGAAAACTTCTCAGTAGCTGTAGTTACGGACTTAAATAATTGTTTGGTATCGGTGGTAAGATCAACCTGAGCTCCTGGACGAGCTTGTAATTTATTTCTGAATGAATCTCTTACCGGGAGAAACATTTTAATTGCGGCTAATCGTTCTCTAGTTAATCTGGTTATGTGTGAATCTCCGATATTTGCCATTATCAATAACACACATTTTTAATTTATCGCAACCATATGAGAAATTTCACACACGGCAATATATACTCGGGGCCGAGTAGTATTTTTTCACACATGCGTGAAAAATGAAGTTGGTAAAACTATATGTACAAGGTCCTATTTAAGGAAATAACGCCTTGCGGAAAATGGTGGGTAAGCATGGAATGTTAAAAAGTATAATAACATTTTAGATGCAAGATTGTTTTGTGTTTTGCATGTACGTATCACATTAGATACATGAACAACGTGTATAGGAATCACACATGATCGGAATATTTAATTTAGTCCGTTGCAATCTTTAGAAGCAGTATCTCAATCCTATTAATAGCTCTAGAGTTCCTTTAGATTTATATTCCTTTGGACTGTATCATATCAATCAGTCTCTATTCCACCATTTGTCTGTTTCATGTTATTCCTGTCACCTTTTGATCATCGTGCTTTCTGTGTTATCATCATCATCGTTCGTTTCGTGACCAAGTGTGGTTGTCGAGTCGTTGTGCTGCTGAACGTCATACCAGTTATATCCACTTGTCTCGATCATGTGTTAATGCCCGTGTCGCCGCAGATATTTATCTGGTCCATTCTGTGATGTTGTCAGTCAACATTGTTCTCTGTTAGACTGTTGGCTCTAGTGACACGGTCATACCATTTCAGCTTTCTACCTAGTGGCTGATGGTGTTACTGTTACGCACCTGTTAATTTCTGATGTGGTCCATGTAAGAGATGCCAAGGATGGTTCTGTAGAATCTCATTTCAAGTGCCTGGATTATTCGTTGTAATTCTGCACTCAGGGTCCAGGCCTCACATGAATATAAAATATTAAGATGACTATTGCTCTCAATAGTTAGATTTTCTTTTTCAGACAGATATGCTTGTCTCTCCAAATGGGTCTTAGCTTTGACAAAACCGCTGTTTTTCCTGCTGCTAGTGACACAATTTCCGCTCCTGATCCCATATCGATGATTATGGAATTAAGATATTTGAACTGGCTCACTTTTTCCAGACCCTATCCTATAAATTTAATCATGGCTGAAAGTTGTTTGCCACTATTTTTCATCAGCTTTGTCTTCTCACCGATTAGATGCATGTCAAATCAGGAAAGTGTTTCATCCATGTTCTTCACTATGGTGGAAAGCTCGTCTTCACTGCCTGCCAGCCTATCAATGTCGTCTGCAAAGCTGAGGTTGGTGATGTTACACACTCCAATGCTGACTGTCCCACAATGGCTTTCCAGGAAGTCGCTTACGATGCGCACTAATCAGATGCTGAAAAGCGCAGGTGACAGGAGACAGGTTTGACGTATTCCAACTGTTTCTTGGATTCAGTCTCGCACATCACCGTGGGCATTTACTGCACTGGAAGTCTTGTCGTATTGCTGTGTGATAGTATTAGTCAACGTTTGACCCATATTTTACTTCTTCATTTTGGCTCACAATTCCTGATGCCACACTCTATCAAAGGTCGTTTTCAACAAAGGTCGTTTTCAAATCTATGAATAATTTTATCACATAACCCTGATACTGAGTATTTGTTCTGTTGTGCGTCTTCCACTCGGGATCCCGGCCTGTTCCACAGCAGTTATTTCTTCTTCTTGTGGTTTCAGTCTGTTGAAGAAGATTTTCAGCATCACAATCCTGGCATGGTTTATCCAAAGGATACTTCTGTAAGTTTGGCACTGCAATATATTGTCCTTTTGTGGGGAGTGTAATAACCAGTGAATGCGTCCACTGTGTTGAAGATTTATTTTAGTAGCTCTGATTTACAAAGAACATTTTTTTCAAATTCAGCTAAGATATTGTATACTGTAGTTTCCTTCCTTTTCGTCAGTGCTTTCATTGCTGACTCCATCTCTTCTTTGATAAATGGGGAAATCATCATCATTTGAGGAGTTTGGAACTTTAACCACATCTATGTGTCCTGTGGACTGACGGTTGTAAAGTTCTTTGCTATACTCAGTCCATCATTCTTGAATATTGCTCGCTTCTGTTAGGCATGTTCCATCCTCGCCGTGAATGGTGTTGACTCTTTGTTGCTTCTGTCTGGTGAGGTGTTTCACAATTCGGAATGCCTTTTTGTGGTTATTCTTTATCAAAATGCTCTCAATTTCTGTGCATCTTTTCCCAATCCTGTCTACTTTTGCTTTCTTCAAATTTGTTTCTGATATTCTTGTTTATTTATCGGTATTCCATTGTCCCTGTCGTCTGTCTGCTGTTTTTGAGGTGTCTTCGGGCATCAGTCAATTTCCGAATCTCTTCTGTAAGACAGAGTTGTTTCTTAGTTTGATCTTGGCCAATGATGGCTTGGCAGCCGCTTTCATGACTGTGTTGAAAGTGTCTGTCATCACGTTAACATCAACATCCATCACAAGGAGTGGAGAAAATGTCCCTCCAATACTGGTATGAAATGACTTGCATACGTTAGGGACCTTCAGTTGTTCACGTTTGTACTTGAGACTGATTTTCTTTGGCTTATTAATTTTCTTTAACCTCACTCAAAGGTTTATAATTACGAGGTTGTGATCACTCCCAACACCAACACCTGACATCGCCATTGGTCTTACTCTATTGATGCCAGCTCGGTAATGGTTTTGAACTAGTATGTAGTCGATTTAGTTATGACTGGTTCCATTTGGTTCGTAACATGTCCAGCATCGAGAAGCATTATGTTGGCCCATGGTTTTGCCTAGAACCAAGTTGTTGTAGCTTACGAACTCGTGGAGGCGTCTCCCTATTTCATTGGTTAGCTTATTGCAAGAATGTCCACAATGATCTTCTCAGTATTTTAGAGCATCTTTGCCAACGTTGGCATTCCAGTCTCCTTGGACGTTGAGGATGTCTTTATTTACTTACTATAATTAGAATACCCTGGGTTTGTGTCAAAACTCCTCTATTTCTTCATCATCATGATCGGTAATTTTAGCATATACTTGAATAGTTGTTATGCTAAAAAAGATGCTTTCAGACAATTGGAAATGATTTTGTAGACATGGGGCTGCTTTCAAGCATAGATCCCGTGATGGCTTTCTTTACTTGGAAGCCTACTCCGTTTATGGATTTGTCAAACTGTCCATAATAACAATACATAGTTTGTTGTTTTCTTAGGACATTGTTCTGACTTCCTTAGAATGGCCTTGTGTATCACTCCTGCTCATGTGTTAACTCTTTGAGTCTTCCAATTTAATGTAATGTTCCATGTGGGAAAGGTCATGCTGTCTTCGTTCTGATTGTATGAAATGTTTTATGTTGTATATTTTATAGTATGTTTTAGGAGTATTAAGAAAAGTTAATTTCGTACCATATATGTATCTCCAGTCACGACGAAATTGGATATTAAAATAGTAACAGATTATTTTAATATGTATATATACATGTCATTATTAACAGTTCAGTGACTGATACTCCTAGAAAGGTGTGGATAATTCCGATAGAAACAATAAGCTTTGAAAGCACATTGAAAATCCGTAACCAGCCTATTAATTATGGTATGCTTGAATCTAATAAGGATAAATAACGTATTTAACATGCAATTGTTGTACACCTTAGAGACCAATTAAGTTGATTCTGTCGGAAGGAGACGTAACACAGCTCTTTTCATTCTGGGTAAAACGTTAGGACAATTATTCGAAAATGATCTGTATTTAAGAATGTATCGGATAAAATCTGTAATAACAGAATGAATACGTTTATCGTGTTGCTTGTAAAGGATAAGGAGTTTCATTTAGTAACTTTTTAACTCATCAATTCATATAGATACTATACATTTAAATCGCCGTAAATTATGTCATTCATCATCTTCAACATTATTAGAGCTAGCATCATACGAATAAGGATAATTAGGCTATGCCAAACTAGGTCGTGGCAGTGAATTGATCACTATTACTGTTAACACGATATGTCTTTTGATGTTTGCTAACTTTTCTCGCTAAGAGTTCTTTTATCACAATGTGAACAGTGAAGCCTTTAATACTTTGCAGGCAATCTGAATGATGTCTGCATATTCGGCAACGTACGTCTGTATGGCTTAGGCACAAACATACCTACGACTAAACGTAAGACTCAGTTACAGACTCACTAAGTCTTTTACATATGTATATCTAATTTATACCGTGTGCTTAACTTTTGTCCACGCTTTGAAGTTGTAAACAAAATGCTTACGCAGCAAGAGTTCAATGCTAGTCGTTGGTTACGGCTCAAATATGTTTGCCAGATGGAAATCTTTACGTTCATTTACGATGTAGTCAACGTGAAAGTGTCTAAATAGAGACGTGATAAATAAATAATTCCTCTCTATTCTATATGAGTCTTGGAAAATGAGATTAGAGCTTGCAGTTGTATTGTTAATATCAGATATAATTCGAAAAAGAATTATATTTTTAAAAATATAGTCATTAGAATTGCTCAGGAATTCAGTCACATTTGGACACGTATAGGACTTTGTAATTTTGTCAGCTCATTCAAAGATATTCTGAATAACATCATTGTGTTATATCATGACATTAAATAGTAGTGGAATTGATTCGGAACATGTTGTCGTTTTGGACGTGTGATATGATATTTATGATAGTTTAGGGTATATTCCAAAGTTTAGAGTTTTCACTTTGACTTGTAGAGATACCAATTGTTGTAGTAAAATATATATTCTCAGAAAATACTTACGTGATCATATACCTAGTACTAATCGAAACTCCAGCTCATCGAGATTAAAAGTATAGTTATGACACCCGCCTATTTGGCAGTAAGAGTTATCTCCTCTTTATATTGAAAATTCGTAAATTACTAGTGGAAAGGAAGGCATGGTCCTTATATGGATATAACGGCGGAGAGGCTGGGGGAGTATGTCTGGGCAGATCAGGTAAGTGATATCGAAAAGATAGACATATGTTACTAGAAACAAAATTTGATCTCCTCTTCAGATGTGTTACGCGATCATAATACCTCATAAACATATATAAGTTGTAAGTCCCTTTACACCGGAGAGAAAAGTTTCAGTCTCATAAGGTATGCGAGACAGTTTATACATTGCCTTTCGATGAAGTGTCCAGAATAAGTAGGAATTTACTTACGTCTGATTGCCCATGGACGGTAGGGAGTTCTTGGCGATGAAAGCAGGAACCTTCATGAGTGACACGCATCGTGTCGGAACTACATGTAGACAGGTCGTGCTTGTAATAGTTTATTACGTCTGCTTAACGAGACAGCGTGAGATGGCAGGTCAAACAGGTGTCTTGTTCAGATAGTTAGTATACATGACAGATTCAATCCTCCCTAGAATCCAACATTAAAGGACACGCGTGATAAAAAAAATGGACAAAATACCAAATAGGTATTTTAATTTTTCTGATCTCCTCTCCTCTGTTACATGATAACAAAGTGTACCAGTCAGTGATCGTGGTACGGTAGGTTTTAAGTGTGATTGGTGCTGTTTCTTGTCGTTGAACCATAGGAGGGTAGCTATGGATTCCTGAAAGTATTCTAGTGCGGACCACTGTGAATATTTAAATTGTGCGCCTTTACGTTACGAAGTGGACGCTATAATATATATAAATAATATATAATATAATGAAATTCTTATATCACAAACACTATGGAGGTATGTAGCAAGGCTCCCAAGTTGTGACGATGGACAATTGGTAACAACAAAATGTGCGAAACGTTGCCAACGAAGGAATACGCAGAAAAAATAGTAGCTGATATTCCTCTAACTTGTGTTAAGGTAGACAGTGTCACAACTGCATGCAGTGCTTTTGCAAGACCTACCTATCATCAGCGGAAGTAATCATTGGAACGTTCACGGGAGATCTTTCCAATCCAAATATCAAAGAGATAACTAGGTGGGCAGGTAAAGTTTAACTTTTAGATAAAAAGATTCCGTCTGGGAGGGTTGGATTTGGTTTCATGAGTGGGTAATGTATTTAAAGAACAACCGATATACATTGTTTTTCTTTAATTATTGGTTTCAAAACTTTATATAATTATTGGAGAACATCTCAAATACAGATGAACAGATAGCGCAAGAGTCTTACCTTTAAATGCTTGTAACTCGCAAACACAGATAAAAGCTGCCTTCCCTTGTAATACAGAATTATTAAGCATTATTTCACCGATTGGCTTATTGAGTTCCACACTCACATTGAACTCACTAGGAAGCCAGCTCGAATAGAAAGTTATTTGCTTCCAAGTATTGTCCATCTCTTTTGCAAACATCTGAGAACCGTTCAGCCGATTTACATTTGTGTCTGTAATATAAATAAATATAAATATTAAAATAAATACGTTAAACGTTTACGCTGAGTTTAGTTAATTTATAGATTATAGTACATGATGGCTATTCATTTATTTGCATCCCACAAATAAGGGAGTTGTTCCCACTTGAATATTTCAAATTCGTTTGGTACATTTTCTTTGCAACCTTTTTTAGTTGCAAGTCAATTCTTTAAAACGGATGACACAAACTAATTTAGAGTTGAATTATTAATATATTGTCTCTTAAATGACATCAGTAATATGCAGGCTGTAAAATTGTCACATTTGTACATGTTCAGAAATAACATTTCTTGCACGTTTTCCTTACTTAAGGAGACACTTGGGGTAACCACATGTTTACTCAAACCAATACAGCCTTATTATGACAACCTACTTCAGTAGAAAGAATTTTCGAAGTTTTTTTCCGTGGATTATTGATTGCTTTTTTAATGAAATAAGAAATGTTGTTGTACATTTGGAAGTTTGATATAGTACCTAATTATGAGTACTTAAAGGTGTTGAACCTCTATATTACGAATTTATTGTTCAGAAAGTACACAGTTTTGAATTCAGAAGTAAGAGAGATCGATGTTTCTTCCCACAGTGTTTGTGTAGGCATATAAATACTGCATCAGAATCATTCGTGCTTCTCAGGTGTTACAGTACATTATGAAGTACGTTTTCGTGGTTCAAGAGCAAAAGGAATTAATTTCAATAACATAACAATAGATGGTTTCAAACCAGCCGTTTCATATGTACAGCTGGAAGTCTCGCCCCAATATTTGAAAACAACCAGTCTTGAATTTTCCACTCACGTACTGTTCAGAAATATGCTCGCTATAAATGCCAAAAATGAAATGACACATAACAAATATGCTTCCTTGTATTTTTCGTCTTTGGTTTTCAAAGAATTTGTGACTACGTTACAAAAAAAAATTGTTTTAGCATCATATACACATATTTTCCCATCTAGAATCAATAAAAGTTAGTGGGTGTCATTAAACTTTAGAAATGCCACACTATTAGTACAAAATGTAAGTCGTTGAACGTTCATGTCATGCTTCGATGTCTTTGGTTAACGTTTAAACATATTTTTGTCTGATAATGTTCATGCTAGAATAATGATATTCAGCGAGGCATGCAAGTATGCCATCGCTGATACGTTTTTGAGAAAAAAGGTCACTGCGGCCTGTATTTAGTTTCAACAGAAGTTTAGGGACATTTAGTTCTTAATTTATTCTTTCAGGTAATAATGATGCTATTTACCATGACTCCTGTTTGTTTCGTGCCCTGTCAGTACTACGTTTTTACAGCAAAATGACAGTTGCTGTTCTAGTTAAACATCCAAGGCATGCATAGATTCTCTTTTCTAAAAACTAGTTTCATAGAAAATTAAACTTTTTGGGTCAAACTTTGAGCCTCTCTGTCCTAAACTTGTATGATAAAATCAAGGTAATTTATACTTTTGATAATTATCTTTTTTATACATCAACCAAAGTTCATTGTACAGTTGGTATTATGGTAAGTTTATATAGGTGCAACATTCTCTATCGAACATTCTACAACTGTAACCTATATTTGACACATTACATAATTACCGTTTGGTTTGGTAACGATAAGTTCATTTGGTTGGGATTGCTATTACTAGTCACTACATTAGTTATTGGATATGTCTTCATGTTCTATACCATCAGAAAGAAAGTCTATTGGTTTTCTATTTTCTAACAGCATTCCTACCGCATGATTGCCAATATATTATTTAAGGTACGTGCCTGTGCAAGAGCAGGTTGCAAAAGCCGATTCGTCCTGGCCAAGGAGGAGTGTAAAGTGTGAGCCTTGGATTATACAAAAGGCGCACAACCAACTGTCCTGCAGCAAACGACAATAACCTTTACCCCTATTGTGTGGTTCAATGATAAAATTAAATATGATATGCAAAGGTTTAATTATTATGTATGAACATATATGTTGGATAAACTGAGTTTTGATCTGAAGGTACTACATTTGTACAAATGGTTCAAAACAATCGATACCCTTCCATTAAAACTACCTTTGACAGGTCAACAATGAATGGCTAGACAAGCAAATTCACAGCTTCATAAAAAAGACACAATTGTAATAAGCAATATTAGGTTTAGTGTGAGAATATTTGTGTAGCATAGAAAATGTTCAACGACTAGGCACACGAATGAACGAAACATCAAGCAAAAGAAATATTGTTATATCTAATAAAAATAAATTATATGCACACAAAACCATTTATAGTTTATCGAAACTCAACAGTTTAATAAACCTCGCTTACTTGTTTCATTAACTTATGAAACAATAAAGAAAACTGACGTCGAAAATTACGCGGCCTTCGTTCCCGCGCAAAATACGGAGTGCTGCAAGTTTAAAGTGTCTTCAGTCGGAACCCAATCTGTTTGATTTTTCTGGTAGTCGTTCTGAACACAAGTGAACTCTTAGCCCAGATTAACTTATCATCGGAATGGTATAAGGAAGCAATCTTTAGCTGCAGCCGTATGTGAACTGTAAAACTGTTATTTCAAGCCATCAGTCTTATTTGACAGGATTGCTTTAAAAAATTGTATCCTTTGAAATGTATTAATTTTTTGAGGAACAAAGATTATGGCACATAATGCCATGCTATTGGATATAATATAATAGGTTTTAATATTTAGTTATATGGAACATTCAATGATGAATACTGTTTGAGTTTTCATACCCCATTGCGATTACTCTTCCCGGAGATAAATTACTGTATGACCGTCGTTTTATAATAATACAAACATTAGTATGACATATTTGAATGCGTAACGAACCTAATTCACGTATGCGTATGAATGAGGAATGTTGTTTTTTCACACTTCAAAGATTCACGTTTAGTGTCATTTATTACGCTGTTACTGGCAGGAGTCGATTATGTTGGACATAGGGTCTGCGGGATTAGAAAAATTGCAATTGATCCCTTAAAGGTTGCGACTAGCGGACCACGCTAGGTCGTTCTTTCACTATGTTCGTCGAGAAACAAAAGATTTCGTGACCATCGACTAAATATCACGAAATAAATGACATCATATAGTCCATTTTAAAATTCAGTATCAATATATGTTAGAACTCCAATGCGATGCAATGACACTATATGTGTGAAAAATAATTATATAGGTAATATTTTTCTTAATGATCACTGCCTTGACGATACTTGCTTATAATTCCATCATGAATTACATTTGTTCATGGCCCCATATATAAGTCAAATATGCTAATACAATATATACACTGATAATTCCGTATATGATTAATATATATTTACAAGTTTCATACATTGATCATGTAAGTTGACATATAACTGGTCATGCTTCATTTGTTAAAATGTGATGCTTTGATTGGGTCCATTTAGGAAAGATATACTTAGCATAGCTATCTTTGCGTATCATTTTTTTTATCCATTTCTTCACGTCATGGGCATGACTAATGCATGAAATCCAATTACATATCATTCGCATGGTAAAAAACAATATTTAATTCAAGTAACTATATTTTATATATATATATATATATATATATATATATATATATATATATATATATATATATATATATATATATATATATATATATATATATATATATATATATATATATATATATGCAATATTCATAGTAACTAAATGTTTCCCGATCTCCACGAGATCTTTCAGGGATATGACTAATACTGATGATATTTTAATTAATCCCAAATACACTACCATATTTTATATATGAAAGATCTCGTGGAGATCGGGAAACATTTAGTTACTATGAATCCATGAGAACATGTATTCACAAAGCGCAGGCTTGGGAGAGGGTAAACATATTAAAAGAGGGGGAAGTAGAACGTAAAATGTTAGAATTCAAATGAAGTCAAATAATGGAGTTGAACACAAGGAAGATAGAATTAGAGGAGGAGGTTGCGATCGAAACAACTGGGAGGCAAACGGAAGCAGAAAGGGATGTAATAAAGGTGGTGAGACAATTAGAGGAAGTTAGAATGTGATAAGCATGCAAAGTTCGAATCATTAGAGTTAGAAGACGTAAACATGAAGAGAAATAACAAAAACAAATGTAATATTTAACGGCAAATAAAGATGGGAAAAAGACTCTAACTCAAGCTTATTAATACGATACTAAAAATGGTAAGTACAATCATTTGCATTGGTTCAAGCAATATTCCCGATTCCAAAAATGCAGAAAGGATGCTTGGTCGCTTGAACCTAACAGTTCGCAATAGGTTGCAACTGGTTGTATGTTTGCCTATATACATTAATGACGCGTTAGATTATGACGCGCTCAGAATATATGAGTAACCGATGAAGTGTTCTTAAAAAAGGTTTACACTTAACAAATCCTAAAGGAATATATTTCAACCAGTTCTTTGATAGGTCTGTGACTTGTTAGCAAGAGTGGGTTTAATGTGGTAATGCTGTAAAATGTTCGAGGGCATGCCAGACGTTTTCACTCCGACACTAGTTTTTATCCACACCTAGTAGGGAATTGTACCTGTGTGAAAGGGAAAAAAAAATCATAATTGTAACGGACATGGCTACCCAAGTTAATTTGCGAAAGTATCGGTATCTGGATCCTAGTACAGATATTACCATAGAGTGTCCCATGGGCACGGAAAATGTACGAGCATATAAAGTCAACGTCTGTGTATAGATACCTGAGTGTTAAAGTAGATAAATTGTAGAGGTCTTAAAAACACATTTCGATATTTGCACAAACAGACCAGGTCTTACTGGGTCAATAAAGCGTTTAATAATCGTACAATACATCAGATTAAATCAGAATTAAAGAGTATCACTACCAAAGACAATCAAATACTGAAGTACATCAGTGTTAATAAGAATTAAAGGGTAACCATATCCAAGATAATCAACGAATATGTACGTGAAATTCTGAACTGGAGCGGGTGGGGGTGGTGGCGCGGAATGAAATAATGGTAACAGTCACGAAACCACCTTTGTAAGATTTCATACATTTATTGAAATGGCGCCAAAAATTAATATAGCGGTGAGAGAGAATCGAAGATTTATTTTTATGAAGAAAATGCACCAATACTTAATCCGTGTAATCTTAAGTTATTGAATTTTATAGACACAATATTTACTTCCAACAGAGCAAGAGTAACGTCTTGAAAGTGATCATCTATACGCATAAAGAATTTCCAATATGTAGTCGTACGGAATACAGGTATCCGGCATTATAATTGTCGATGACTATAGTTGATGAATCACATAGGCTCGAAGATCTTCATTTTGTCTATATAGAGAGCCATCTTTAGCACAAGTACTGGATCGCACAGGTATGTTTATAAACTGTGTGCGAGAAGGTATCCAAATATTACCAGGTATTCATTCTTGGATCACATACTTGTAATGATAAACAATAATTTAAACCTTGAAATTTATTTAAACAGTAAGGATTTGTGTGCATTATTGCAAGAAGGCTTTGATGCGCTTCGTCTCGCTGCTAATCAATGGCTGATTTAAATCTTGTAAGAAGTATTATATTTTCTTGGATGAGAGTTTTAGCACCCTCATTCTCATCTTTTAACCTAGTATCAAACATATGCCGTGTTGTATTTGGAACGCATACTCGACTTGACATCTTTATTACTACATTATGAAGAGTAGCATGATTCTGTAATTAATTTACTTAGCTTAACATATATAAAAGTCTTTGCATTTTGTTCAATACTTCATGTCAATGCTGTTTCTTTGTCTCCTCATTCTTCTTCAGTTCACGCTCCGAAAATTTCGTTGTGTTGCCACGGCTAGATTGGTTTATGCTGCTGATCAATAGTCCATGGATCAAGTCTCTAAAACTGTTGGTTTGAATGTCATTTTGCAAGTAGGTTTCATTTAATATGTTGTCGAGGGTATGCGAAAACGTAATGTTTCACACAAAGCTGTCCTGATTCTATAGTTTGGATATGACCCTTGTCATTACATTAGTGTACAATTTAAACCCTATAAACAATGATGTATTTCATTGTTATCGTATGAGTCAAATAAGATCTCAAGTCATTCTTGTGAGTATATTTTGGTTAAAATATTTTGCTGCACAAACGTGTGATATGTACGTATGACGTTTATAGTTGAGACTTTATAATGCTGACATTGCATGTAATTCTAATCATTAGCGTTTTGCATCATTATAATTGCAGGTGGAATGGTAAAAGAAATCACATGCTTTTAAAGACATACGATGCAATTTTACAGATTGTTAAGAAAATTATGTATGGACCAGCACATTTATAACAGCAGTGTTTGTGATTTACTTTATAAAATAATCACGTTTTGGACAAACTGTTTAACTTGCGAGAGAATCTGATGTTCGATGCATGCGGTCCCTAGTGAACAATTTTCCACAGTCGGTATGACAATGCGAGTTAAACATACTCCCCCAAATATGTTCTCCTTTTCTTCCTACCCCTCTGTACATTGGATACTTGAGTTTGACTCACTACTGAATACCTTTCGAAAATGAAGTTCCAATGTAACATGTCATTCGCCGAAAACTATAGGTTATTTAAAAAAACCCAGGAATAATCATGTTTCCAAATTCTGTCTAAAACATCAACAGACACTGAGTCATATTTCCCCGCAATCGATTCAATATGACCTCGCAAACACACGTCATCGTTGAGTTTCAAGTGTTCCACTTTAATATCCTCCATGAATCAACGTTTAAATCATTATTTTGGTATTCTGTTTGGTGGTGGAAAAGTTTCAGATGTATTAGACGTCTGTATTTCCAATAGTGGGATCCACACATGTTAAAAGAGCGTTATTGATAGTTTTATCAGCAGAGTTGTGTTACTGCAGGTTTCACTACACATTGGAAACACCAGATTTACATTGCTCTACAGGGGTAAAGCGGGCTGTTGGGTGGAAGAATTTTGTATTTAATTTGTTTTACCTATTAACGATTATAGTTCACGTGCATACGATCTTGGCAAACTGTATTGTCACCGGTGAAAGAATCGAATATATTTTTACTAACTCAAAGTGACAACGAATATATCCGAAAAAACCTGTCTCGGTTATCTAAATATTCAGGTTGTGTTCTCCGAAAATAATGATATCCACGTTCCCATTTTTATACGATGTGATGACCTTAGGTTTCAAAGTACTTGCGTCGTTGGTAAGCTCTTTCGTTCCAATCTTTCACGGAAAAACCTAACATATGAAGATTTGAGCTCTTATGATAATATGAATCAGATCCGTGCCATAAAACAATTTTGATACACTTTTGGGAATTTCAAAATCATAGCCATCGGTCTAATACAAGTAATGTAACGCAAAGCTTTGTCGAATCCAAACGGCGCACCGATATGTACGTTTGGGGTACCGAAATAGCTAGCGTATTTTCGGGCATGAAATTATTCCGACAAACGATTCCGAAATCTTTAAAAATTGTAGAGGTTTCTTTCACTGTGCAAGATGCACAACTGGCTAATTCCACCAGAAAATTAAAAGGAAACCTAACCCCTGTTCCATTTTTTTTTATTGTTTGGGGTTGTATAATTGTGCACTGGAAAAACGGGTTGACAGTACATGCTGTAGTCAATTTATCCGTTTCTAATCTGTTATGTATTACACTCAGTGACATAGCCTATAATTATTATTTTCGTCTAAATGATCCTGTAATGACACGTGTGTATCCGCAATATATTTTGAGCGATCATGTAATCTATTTGTGACAGTTTTCGTAAGAATCAAAACATCTTTGTTTCTGTTATAGGTGTAATCCAAAAGCCATTTCACGAAATCAAGAAGGATGTTGGTTCAACTATTTTTATCCGAGTCAATTGATGCACTTTTACGATCGTGCCACAAGAGGGTTTGGAACACATTAAATACAAGCGACATAATATGAAACATTATTAAGACACACAAGAGTTTTTTTAGCAAAACTTGACATAGTGAAATACAGCTCACATTTGCCAACTTCTTGTATGTACACATTGTATAAATCATCGAGTAACAAACTTAATAGCTTCGAGTAATATGTCTTTATAATCTGAGCTAAACGAGTACCTTAATCAGCTATATTGATATATGAAACGTGTAATTCGGATCCTCGTTATGTGTGATGTATTACAAATTAAAATTATTAAAATTACATGAAGGTATAATACAAGTTGCATACAACTCATCTTAAAATGCTCAAAGTCACTGACCTACTTTTGGCAGCACCATTTACTTCTCTCCACGCGAGATCCAAATAATAAAAATAATAAACAAGATTATCTAAGAAATAAAAACCTTAATAAATGTATAATCTACAGAATTACGGATGGACTGATATACGAACAAGCAGAAGAGATTAACTCGGTATGTCCATCCACATTTGTTGTTTGTCAGACATAAAGATTGATGTTCTCTAAATGCGAAACCAACTAGGAGACCTCAAAATTAAGAGAACGATTGGTTCAACGCATGTCTTTCACTAAGTTTCCTAATAAAATTAAGACAAATGTGAAAAAAGAATAGCGAATTATGGCATAATCATGTTTATAACATTCAGAAATAATTTAAAAATATACGTTTCCTTCATATCTGTGATGATCAATAACTTAAATGAAACTTGAATGAATCTTCTTTCTATACATATAACTTTTGAACAAAAATATGTACATGACACATTTGGGTATAAATCGAAAATATGTTAATGTGAATAAAATTACTTAGAGGCTTAACTACATGAATTCTGCATGTAAGCCATAAATAAAACCGTAACACAAACTGTAACGTGCACTCTACATAGAACAATCATTAAAAGCAAAGTTTGATGTTAAACGCATCATTTGAAATTCAAACGACTTAGTAGTAAGATTGTATCAAAAATAATACAAAAGGTCAGGGATCTAATTGAAAGTCAATTCCGTCCTGGTTTGTACCTTCAGATCATAAACGAAACTTTCAAGGCAATGTTTAAAATGCTGTAAAGATATCAATACGCTGATATTGACGACGTCCGACTCGCAGAAAAAACTCCTCTGTATTTTGTAAAGGCGAGCTAAAAGATGTAAATGACGTCTTCTAAATTGGATCCTCAATCAGGATGCATTAAATTGTTAGTATACAACCATGAGATAAAGTTCATTCACCTTTATTCAAATTATACGATTTCACATAGGCCATAGGCAATTATACCTCCATCCTAAGTGAGATGACTCTGGGCAACTAAACATACCTTCTGTTTCCTATTTGTCGCATCTTTTTTATATTTTTTAATCGATATGCTATACTGGGGCCAATTTAAACAGATCATGGACAACACACAGGGGACCTTGAATATAACTATCTGCTGAAAGATATATACGGTAATCCTAAACTGTGGTTCTTTGGATATTATGTGTTTGTGATTTGGATATTTTAACGTAGTTTTAACAATTTGTCCGTCATATCCCAACGATGTCTGCAGCGTGGCAGTGTATAGTGATGTCTAGCGCTGGGAGATCATGCCGCAGATCATTCGGAGGGGTCCGTACTTTGGGTCCATATTTGGTACGTGTTTAAAAAGGAAATCCAGGTATGCAATAACAGTAGAAGGCGTCGCTAAATATGACTGCTCTTTATTAGTAATACCAAAATGTTTCTTCTCCCTTAAGCTAAGCAAAGCATTTTTTGATAAAATAATCTTCACTTGAAGGACACTGGTTATGCACACAAAGAATGCGAAAAGGTTATATTAGTACGAATTATATTAAAATATATGATAATATTTGGCCAACAAAACATGTTTGTAAATATTTTGCTCTCAACACCTGTCACAATTTGATAACATTTGATTAAAAATAACCTGGTTTCCAGATTTTAAACATTCATGACGACTTATACAAATATTTGGTCTCACCTTTATACCAATTTAGTGTGATTAATACTAGATGTACATGTTCTCTGTCTCCATACAATTATTTAATTATTTATTGTGTTGTTAACCTTCGTTATGATAAAGGATCGAATTCATGCGAAAATTATGATTACTCATAGAGATATAAAAAGCCCACCTGAACCGTTATTAAGCATTAATGACATCAACTCATCAGCTCCGAAACACAAAATACACATAACGGGCATTCAGCCTAGATTTGACGGTGACTTAATATTTCATTTAAGGGGAGAATATCGTTAATGTAAGTCTTGCGAGGAACCTTACGGATGGTAAAGCATGTGTGTGTGTGTGTGTGTGTGTGTGCGTGTGGGAGAGAGAGACTTTAACAAATCTTAACTAAAGAACATCACATAATATTAAAGTGATCTTACTAGTCCATTGGTATATCCTGATAAATTTGATCCAGTAGAAACCAACGAGATCCACAGTCCACCAAGAGTACTCCGGTCCTTCACCCGTGTGGCTGCATGTTCCATCGCTGAAGTTAGTGGATATGCCGCCATCTACTCCAAGTGACGCATTGTACGCCTCGTATGTAGTAGACTGGTTGGCAGGTTTTCCATATGCAACATTTTCTGCATCAAAATGCATCCAATATTAGAGAAAATAACATTCGATATGTATTAATGATGTATAGTCATTATGCGTTATTTATTATTTCCTCAATAACACTTTAAAAATATAGGTATTTCTAAATACGCCAAGACTAATGCACTTAATTCCACTTGAATTATAAGTGGAAATGTTTAAACGTGTCCTTAGATTTCTTCACAACGTTTTCATAATAATCAATTAAAATGTTATAATGTCACGATGTCTAGACTGTCAATGTCATGACTGTTTAGTTGTTGTACTCCTACAAATAACGTACTGGTTTCTGACAGCACACAATTAACTACTTGTTAGTGTCATAATAACTTAAGAGATGCCGTGGTACTTCTCCTTACCGCCATAAGGCTCGTACTGACTTCTAACAACATACAAGCACCATATTAGTGGAATGAAAAACTGACACGTCATCTTGGAGATACCTAAAATCAACGAAAATATAATTCATTATCATTTAGTTATTTCTTAGTGGACAACTACAAGCATCTTGTGTCTATATTTCCATTGAAACAGATTGTTTTTAGGCATACAATTAATTACATGTTATCCAGGAAACAACAGAGTAGTTCGGTAGGTAGTGCATTAAAATTTGTCATGCAAGGGGCATTGATTCGAAACCGACCAATGTCAGCTGCCTAATTGTTTTCTTGGGTAAGGCACTTAGCGCCCATTTCTTCGGCATAATTAAGTCAATAATATGCTAAAAATGCAGCATTATTAAAAACTGATTTTTTTTTTTCTTTTTCTTCTCCAGATATCTATATATGTTCACACGTAAAATACAAGATTTCCCGGCATGCCATGCAATACTTAATTATATATATAATCCAAAACAAGTTACATTTTCAACATGAACAATGCGCATTTTTGTCCTAGATCAATACATAAAAACTGCATTGCCTTTGAAGCACTGAAATTATTTTAAGCCGCAGTTATTTGAATCGTCACCTTTCTACCAACGTGTCTCGACTGTTTCTCTCAGGCGGACTTGCTTAGTGGTCACATATGTAAAATAGTTAATAATATGTCACCAATGTAAATAGTGGAATAGATTTTGTCATCGAAAAGAAAACTTTGTCTTACATAGATGAATTTTGGTATGTTCATTGTATAAATATTGTTGAAATTGGAGTTAATTTACAAAAAGGCTTGGGGGGTATGTTTTTCAGCTTATGCAATCAAAAGGTTGTTTTCTTTTCCTGCGCCAATACTAGATATATTTAAGTTACTCAAATCGCCAATATTTGAAATATCCTGTTTGCTTGTGTCACACGTTGAAATGTATCTGATTTGAGAGCACGAAAAGAAATTATTCCTTCTTGTCTGTGATATAAAGGATTATAAATGTACTCGAAGCAGAACACAAATGGATATCGCTGAATTGTACAGGAAAATTCTTTGATAATGCTGACATAATTATAAGTACGAATAAATAGAAATTTACCATACAAGTTGACTAATTTACATTCGTGTTCGGACCCCAGTCATCGGATTAGCAACATGCATCGTATTGCCTGTAAGCATCGACCGATATGTTATTTCTACCATTCAAACGTCACATACAATGACATTAATGTCAGTGGTATAATCAAGATATACCAACGTGTCGGCCTAATAATTAAATCGCATCTGTACATAGTAAATCCGAATTAATAATACCGAAATATCACGAAAGACACAAACATGCAACACAGCAGCGAATATATAAAATCCCATTCATAATATACGTGTTTTATTGAAATATGCGGAAAATTCGATTTTAAACTTCTGGAAAGGACTTCAGTTCGTTTGTTTTTACCCGATTTACCTTGATCAATGTATCAAGCAGAAACCGATAACAGAATGAAACAAAGCATTTCAAGCACATCTTTGCATTGTTGCGACCTATCTGATGAGCAGAGATAGTGTAACAGAATTGTTACCGAGAGGAGGGTGGATTAAATGAACAATACAAACACAATTTGTGAAAGAAAATATAAATTTATGTAATAAATTATAAATGAAAAAAATACAGATGTAACAACACAATAATTCATGCACTCAACCCACAATTACACTCACAACCATTCACAATACATGAACAAATTAAATATTAATACAAAAGGAATCTCAGATGTAAAGGGATCTCTTGGACTATACACAGATCCAAGGATCCTTTACGAAAGTTAAATTAATGCAAGTATAAATTACCAAAAATGAACACAAACGACAAACTATACTATCGCACGATGGATTGCGATAACTAGCACGACCATATACTTGTATTCAATCAAGTTGCTAGCTTTTATTGATATCTATGCGATCACTTGAAATATTATTGTGATCTGACATAAGCATGCAAATACAACAATGTATTAAATTGTATTACAATTTCAATACACATATGTGTATTGACCCCGTATAACCGCACGATTCAGCAACAGTTGAATCGTCTCCCAGTTTCCCCGAAAACCTAGGGTTGACCAATACTATTATCGGACGTTTCCCTTCACGGATCCACCACAGTTATACGTTCAGACAACATACAACATCTACCAGAACCAACGGTTCCTCACTACCCTAGATGTCGACCCGGATGTTTTACAACTCTAAGACAGCTCCGACACTCGGACTTCTAGCTTTCCGGATATTTACACGTTACACAGATGTTGACGAACAGACAGTTCGACACACAGACAGATACTTCAATTCCGTTTGCACAAATTAACGGCACAATCACATTCAGATATTTATACAGAGATGTTCCGGAACAAATAATAGATGTCCCACAACAAATCAGACGATATCAAAGACGTTTATCAAATGATGGTATCAGATGTGTTAACAGCTACGGTATCAGAAATGGTATCAACTACGTTAGCAGCTACGGTATCAGAAACATTGACATCTACGGTATCAGATCTACGGTATCAGATCTACGGTATCAGATCTACGGTATCAGAAACATTGACATCTACGGTATCAGCGATTATCAGATCTATGGTAACAGCGATTGTCAGCTACAGTATCAGAAACACGGTAACAGCTACAATAAACAAAACCAGACTAATAATAGTTGTCTCAAAAATAATCTAAGCCGTAGACTACGATATTGCATTTAAAGTCTAATAGTGACTAGTAATTCCAAATATTCCACGTTTAATTGCAATAAAAGCATCATTATACGAAATGATAATCTGAATAAAATTCACAATAAAACGAAAATGTAAATTTAACACTCACCCCTTTGGCTGGAGATTGCAAGACGAGCTTATCTATCCTTCGATTAGATATTTTGGTTCCCGTAATTGTTATGAGAAATATCTCGCCTTATATACTCTCTATAGGTGAACATAAATCACATTGAGCTTGCCGTGCACCACGTGAAACGAGTATTTCGGATTTCATGTAAATAACAAACTGGCACATGCAAATCGTTACACGCCACTTACCTTGGAGAAAAACACTTAATCACCCCAGGTAATGAATGTACGACGAAATCAAGAAAATGGTGAGTTTCATTTGCAATTCAAGAAGAACAAAAATCAGTTCAATTTTCGCCTAATTCTGTGACAGATAGTTCAATCGAAATATTATCACAGATGATTTAATTGTCAAGCTCTATTGTAATGATGTTATATATCAAAATTTTCTAAGATGTCCTTTCTGTATAAAACAGTTTGGTTAGAGTGTTCTCCAAGATCAGATTCAGTTTGTTTCATTTTTCTATTTTCTTGAATTTAGTGGGCAAACCAGTTTTGACAATGTAACTAAATGTTTGGTATGGCGAAAATAAATGTTCTAGGTGCATTTTAAATATGTGTTTGTATAACACAATCAGACATGTGAGGGGTAGTATTTTTCCCTACGTATCTTCAACATAATCCAGGATATACTTTCTTGCAGATGATGCGATAGGTCAAGTTTCCAAATTTGCATGCAATATTTGAGTTTTGTTTATTCAGCTTTATGCCAGGGACTGGAAACGTGTATGTTGACACCATCATCACTAGAGGGGACGAACCCTACAACTTTTTAGAGGCATTTGTTTGTCACACCAAATCTTCCTATGAATCGGAAGAAAATAATATAAAAAACAGAACTAAGGCTTCTAACTTTCGAGACGCAAATTCTTTGTCGCGCCCTCTCTGTTGCTACGAATTAAATCATGTCATATAACAATAATGGTAGGTGGATCGTTAAGAGCTAGATTAGCTCGAGAGCGACAAGCAGCGATTAAGAATTTTATACCCGTTAGTAATTAAGTCAGACAAAAATAACAGCAACGACAAGAGTCTCAATTTGATTTTGTAGAAGGCACATAACAATTATTCAAACACGTAACTACAACCACTAAAGAGGTTATATACGGAAAGAGAGAAGGATAAAACTATTAAAGGGTGTTCTTCCTGAACTTAAAAAATCACGGAGAGAATCGGAAAAACGTCAAGACTTTAAAAAAATCTTCCTGGTCAAGTATCTCAACCGGCTAGACGTGAACCTGGTCCAAAAAAGAAAGATGAAAACAATAGTCGAAGACTTACGCAATAAATTTACTGAGGATACTTTAGCCACAATCAATAAAAGTAATTGAGATAATGTTATCGATATTGTTGATACGCGTTTCAACGATAGAAAAAGAATGTAGAAACCGTGACATAAAACATACATTACATATATTCAATACTGGGTTGATGTACTTTTTATAATGCAAACTAGACAAACCAAGTTGATACAAAAAGTGCACTGTATATAGGATATCTCGATGCGTTAGGTAGAGTATACGGTCGATATGAAACACTAAAATAGCAAAATATAGAAAAACAAAATCAGCGAAAAACAAGATCACAAACGGCAGGAATGGAAGAACAAAAACAGCAAGAAGAACTAAAACAGCGAAGAGAACAAAGGAAGAGTAAACAATCTTCAAAGCAAGAGCCTTCAAATCAACTTCATCCACATCAACAGATGATGATGGTGATGTTTTAGAATGTTTGGGATTACTGGAATCTCCTCCCGCGCAAGGGAATACTACATGAAAAGGTATTATCCGGGTGGAACTCCAAGCGGCGCTTTGGGGACTGGTTTTGTTGCCTGTTCTAAAAATATTCTCTCCGATATAGTACGATTAGAAATTATCATAAAGGGTAAACGAGCTGAAAATAACTAACCAAGAGTAATTAATGAAGCAGCTGATATTTGTAGACGATTATTTCAAGATGGTATCATGGACACTATAGTATATCGCATGTTTATCGATGAACTCGTTGATGTTTATCACAGTGACTAAATGTCACCACATTAGATATAACAATAATAAATAAGATGATCATACACTATCACCATTATAAACCAACCATAGCCTACGTAGAAAATTCACGATTAAACCGTTTATTGAGATGGTCTTAGTAATTTTATTTAAGGGTTATTTGCAAGGATGGCTCCAAAAATAACACCAATCGCAAAACAATTATCGATGAAAGCTATTAATGTTATCGATGACAAAGCTCCTGATGCTATTGGTAATATTGCCAATAACGCGTTTTCGGTAGCCAAAGAAAGACTAACACAATTAATGCGACGAAAACCGCCGCCAGCAAAATTGCCATCCACGGAAATTATGCACGTGAATGTTAGTAAAATAATGAATCAAACCATGGATCAAAAACTAGCAGCCTTGATGAATCAAGGATCTAATGCACAAGGAAATTTTACTGCAAATTTAATAGCAGGAAGTGGTTTAAGATCGCGATTTAGATCGCGAAATATATAATAAAATGTTCAAATCTTCGTCCGACCCATCATTTGATATTGACACAACGGTTCTCAAAGTTGAACGCGATTATCAGTTTTATTCTTATAACACAATGCAGCCAAATAGTCGATCAAGAATTGAACTTCAAATTCATGATACTAGTAGATATTTCTTACCCGCTGAAGCGTTTATTGAAATAGAAGGGGAACTTGTAACAAATGTTGCAGCTAATACACCATATGACGCACATACCCCGGTTGGTTTTGTCAATAACGGAATTATGGCACTGTTTAGTAGCTCTACATATATAATTAATGGAAGAGATATTGAATCTATTCAGAAAATGTTGATGTTGCTTCAACAATAGTTGGTTTAGCAAGATACTCTGATGATTATACAAGATCGGCTGGTCCATCTATGATGTTTTCTACGGTTATTACTGATCACGCTGAAAATGTTCAGCAGGTTCAAGTAAAGGCAACACAAGTTACTGCAATCGATCGAGCACCAGCTGGATTTACGAGACCAGCTGCTGATTTTGATAGTAATAGTGATGTTGATGCTGCCAATGATAACCTATGCTTTGCAACACGTAAAGAGATGTTGCAAGGCGAGCGTAGATTATTTTCTTGAGCGATCTCACTGTCTCATATATATGGACTTTGTAGAAATGTACAAAAAGTAATCTTTGGAGCGAAACACACAGTAGACCTTGTCCGATAGGGTGATGATAATGATGTAATCGGGCATGGTGCTGGTGATGCTGATGCTAAAGTAAATATAACAAAATCTAAAAGTATGGATGCCTGTAATGACTCCATTGATATCCTCAGAGGAAAGATTACTATTATTCATGGATACAGGTTGGAAATCATTGCTATCATGGCTAGCAGTTACGACAGATAGTATTCAGAGGACTTTTAACGATATATTTTCATAGCACATGGCATCACACCAAGGTTTTTCTGCGCCTCGACATATATTTGTTGCGCTACATAATATTACGGAATTAAATTCACAAATGCGGAGTCATATGATATTTGACCAACTGGGTATTTCTGAAGTCTCGTCATGAATAAACGGTCAACAAGAACCATCTGAAGATATAATTTACTTAATTACGATCAAAACCAAATAGCACGCGCGTATCATCGTTTGTTGACATTTATGGGACGTGATCTTAATATAGATACTGGTCTGCAAATATCACAATTAGAATTTCGAAACTGATATCCGATTTATTGCTTTTCGCTGCAACATCTAGATTTAACAAGACAGACCGTCGTTGATATACACTTCCGAGATCGTGTAACACACACCCCTTTTGTTTCGGCAGGTCCGCCGATCGTTTATGGTTCTTACAGAGCAATATCTGTTATACCCAGCGACAAATCGATGTTACTCAAAGGTGTTGGTGGATGAATAAGGGTAGTTGATGCACCAGTAGAAAATATGTAACACATTTAGATCACTCGTATTATTATAAATTTAGTATAGTCACATTAGTGTCACTCTGACTCCTGGTCAGATTAAAACGTTTCAATCAGATTCAGCTAAAAAATGTGGAACTACAATATCGTTAAAACACAATCAGATCACTGGTGTTCAGAATAAACGATCACTGACAGCGCGTCAGATTAAGCATTTAAATGATGTAATAAACATTAAAAAAGGTGTTCAGGTTACTCACTCTGCGGGCGCGATCAAATATACAATTAAATGAGTTGTTAAATTTCCACTTGTTGCCGACACAAGAACATTGAATGCCACTGCCGATCCCGCAGTCACGAAAGCTGCGGAGTTAGGAGCAGTTGGAACAGCCTCAAGAATGGCACGAAAGAAAGCAACGAAGAGAGGATATAAAAATAAGTAAGGGGTCTAAGGTAACCTGGGATGCCATATTCATAGTAGAACGGGAAAGGCCTGAGGTTGCCAGGGTCGGTTTACTAAAACCACTGTCAAATTTTGATTTACTTGATGCTGCTAAAAATATTAGCAATGTTAGGAATGAAGAACTTCAGAGATGCTGTTATGCGAGATCAATTACATTCCACACCAAAGAACATTGAAACCGGTATTATTAATCTCGATAACAGCACTGGACCTGGAACTTACTGGGCTGCATACACGATTGATCCGCCTGGAATCGTTTATTTTGATTCATATGATTTAGCACCACCCAAGGAATTTATGTATTATACAGAACAATTAAAAATTCCTCGCTGGTATTCAACGCTACCAACACAGACAATAACCGACCCACTAATATGCGGCCAAGAAGTAATTAATGTATTTGATGCCATATCATCGTCGACTAAACCACCCTATAAAATCGAGCACGAATATACGAGTAATCACTTTATAGAGAGATCTTAAAGTATAATGATTGATATTTACGGGAGATCTCTCTCGACCCTAAACAAACCAACTGGCCAAATATCGGCAACCAAGGATGAACTATCCGAATGGTTAAATCTTCCCTTTGTTGATCTAAACGAAATAGTCGTATTTCATGATAGACATGGGAAATTAAAAACGAGTAATGTTTCCTTGAATGATATTATAGTTAAAATTAGTGGAGTAATAGAACACTCCATAGCGGTGATTGATTCCACTGGTAAGATTAAACCAGGTTTTTTTCCAACTATGTTAGATAGTATTAATGATCGAGTAAAGAAATTTGGTGATACAATGACGGGCGAGCTCAACATCGGACACCGACGCGGTAACAAAAATCTACGTAGATGTCATCAATGGTAAATTATCAACGTGGCGAGCCGAATATAATACCATCGACGTTAATCTATCAACGCAACGGAGTGAATATTATACCACCGACTGTAAACAATCAACGCTGTTAACCGAATATGATATTCACTTAGACGCGTTTGGAAATCTCCGAAAAATTGTTAGAAAAATTGATGATACTGTGGATAATTTCTTTGGGAAACCGAAAAATATCACCATTAAACTTTCTGATATTAAAACAACTAATGATACGATTAAACAAAACAATATCATTAGTGATTCTTCTGCTCTCGCTGAGCGGCGTGATAACATCAAGATACCGCATACACAAAATATCAATACAGTGTACAACAACGATCTTTCATGTGGACACTTCGAAATTACATCGTTATAGCTACTGCAGAGGTCAGGGTTATCTATATATTATGTTACAATTTAATGTCATCAAGTATGTTCACGGGAATTAATACTGTAAAAGCAATAATAGGAGATGGATCCACTGAAAAATTTACATTAACTCTCAGCTGTGGTAATTTAGCATCAGTGTCAATCACATGGCATGTATAATTTGTAATTGATTTAAGTGACAATTATAATGAATGTCCAACAATATAGATACGGTCAAGTGCCCGAATTACAAACTAAACTAAAAAATCTGGTTGACGTGTATACGGTAAAATAAAACAATACCGCAGGCGTATTACCCGTGTTGACATAATCGTGTATTCGTTTTCAACTGTTATTGCTGGAATGGGTATATTGCTATCAGCGATTACAATTTTGATACCTGCAGTTGTCATAATTTGTGTTTCAGCAGCAACAACAACTTAAGGTGTTTCTTAATATCATTGCCCAAAAATATATTCACGTGCAGTCAGAATATATATATATATATATATATATATATATATATTTAAATTACATATCGCAACGACTGCATATTCTCAAAAATCCTCGTTGATATCATCTAGTCTCGATGATACAATAATATCAGATACCGAGTTATCGGTGATGATTAAAATCTTCGATACAGTGACATCAAAATTACAAAAACATAACAATAATAATGACGACGGAATTACTTAAACAGATAGTCGAGAACACAGCCCCGTCAATAACAACCATGATCTCATTAACCTCAACTAACCCTGAATTCAGCGTTAACTTTCCATGAGCTACTCCGGTAAAGAAAATCGCGAGTATATCACAGCTGGCCAAATATTAAATCAAAATCATTTGCGGTTCAACAGCCGAATAATTCTCTGGTGTTAGCAAATAAAAAATAAGGATGGAAACCCTGGCTGGGCCGTTGTTTCTATACCATCCGGTAATTATCAAATCGAACAGATCAATAAAGAAATCCAACATAGAATAAAATCCATTACGGGAATTGAATCAAAAATAGCTATAACAGTCGAGGAACCGATCGAGATAAACTCACCTGGCTATGTTGAATATATTTATCAGTCATCGATCAGAACAGTGCAAGGTAGGCCTGAAATTCCTCCTCGGACACCTTTATAAATACCTGAATCAACCTTTAATGATTTTACCACAGATGTGAAAAAATTTATAATACAACCCGGTAACAGAAAATCATTTTATTTCTCATTATTTTTTTAAATTGATTATGGTAATTCGTTAAGATCTTTTAAAAGTTATTTGAACATGACACACCGAATAGACTGGTTCTCCGACAGGAGTATTTACATTTCTTTCAGGCACAACTACTCCTGTAGTTGCTCCAGAACTCGCTCGCATATTTTATAAATTAAGGAATTTATTTGCGAGTATTACACAGCATTATTCTTATGACCTAAAACAGGAATTTATCAAAATAATTCAGCATGTAAATCAAATTATGGACGATATCGAGTATATTAATCGAGAAATTCGTAACTCCGTAACCCATGAAGAGTATTATGAAAGCTACGATACAAGAGAACAGTCGTAATATGTATTTCTCAGTTATTTTAAAATAACCGAACAACAATTACAGACATTTGTAATACCTGAACTTGCAACCGAACAACTAAAGGAATCAGTCAGCAATCTTGTCAATGAAAACTCTCCTTGATACTTGCTGCAAGGAAATAAATATGGGAGGGGGCATCCTCAAGCATAATAATGACTCAGACGGTGGTGGGAGACAAATATCAACTGGAAATGTAAATATATCCTCGGTGATCGCATTAAATCTAGTATGTTATGTTAGTGATGGAATCTACCAAATAAATCTCGAAAAATCAAATCAAGTGCAGCAAGGATACATTTTACACTACTGGCTCCACCTGGATTTTTAATCGTTCAATAACCAGTAAGTTCTGAATATGTGCAGTGTCACAATATTGTATTAACGATAATAAATGGTAAACTCGCTTCATTGATATCAATGGTAGATTCAATAAGATCATCATCTTCATTTCTTGTCTTTGCAGTTTCATTTAAATCTTTTAAAACATCATAACATCTTTGATCATCTACAGATAGTGCCACTAAATGCAACCTGTCCTATTTTAACCATCTCTTTATCAGATTAAGTAAAAATTGCGTTTTTCCACTTCCAGTCTGACCTATGATAATCACCCTGATGGACTTTGGTAGCATCATATGGTGTTTAACAGGGTCTCGTGTTTTTGGTGCAGAAAAAATCAATTACATTAATGTTATTATAAATAAATTATGGATCTATATTGTGTGAAACGTAAGACGCGTACTAGTACAAATGACTTAAAAACAATTACAGCAACAACAAAAAGAACCCCAGATCAATGCTCATTGACAGGTGCGCACAATTTGATACAAATAAATTTAGATTTATTTCTGCAAAATCGGGTGATGATTTAAAAAAGAGGAAGTGATATTGCAGCAAAATTAACAATACTCCGAGGGACTCCATGGGCCAAATATCCAGGAGGAAAACATCTTTCAGGATATAATTACTACGGCCCTGGAACCAGGCTCGATATCCAACTTGATAGCAAAGACCAACCAAGTATTTGTGAATATCTTATAAATGAAACTGATCAGGATTGTCATGCTTATGATGTTGCTTATAAAAGTAGCAATCTGCAACAGAGACATATCGCAGATGTGAAAATGATTCCCATCGTTCAATTTTATTACGAATAAATCTTTCAAGGAATCATTAACTAATTGGTTAGTAAGATTTACGATGAAGGGTAAACTAGTGCTTGTAAGTGGAAATTCCCGTGTTGGTAATTAATCAGCTGATTAATAATATTATGGAATCTATTTATTTTATTCCCCAAGATGATACGGGAGGGGGAAATCAGCAATTAATAAACTCGCCAAAAGCAGCAAAAGTAAAAAACTTAGTACAGCAGATTCGTAATCAAGACAAGCAATATGGCAGATTTATCTACCACCACCTAATCAAATTCACTCTGCATATATTGATGTCATCGTTCCAAAAAAAGTTTATCAGGCGGATATATTATTCCTTTCATATGATACTGTCAAAAGATGGACTTACAAATACGCGTAAACTGTAGTTGATTTTGCGAGAGTACAAAGAAGCTTAGCCATTATTGATAAAGACAGCATCAGAAGTATGTTCTGCGTTTGAACGAATTTATTGACGAGGACCTTTGAAGTGGCCAAATCTGATACAGGTTGAGCCACGCAAGGAAATTCAAGGTGCATTGTTAGCATTAATGAAGCAACTTAATGTCACCATCAGACGAGGATATACTTCAATACACCGCGGTCAGGCAATTGTTGAACGATTTAATCAAACACATGCTGAGCGGTTATTTGGATATCAATACGCGAATTAATTTATTCAAAACAATAGATAGTGTGAATGGGTTGCAAGATTACCAGGTATGATAATTGCATTAAATAATGAAATTACTCGAACAATCAATATGAAACCTAATAACGCGATCCAAAAAATATATACCCGCACGAAATAATTTTTCGAAACAAAACATACTCGGTAATGTGACTGTAATAAATTTATATGAACCAGGTGAGCTCGACGGAGGTAAAAACAGAGATACTGATCCTATTTGGAGTGTCACATCACACAAAATGTCAAACATAACAAGATCCACGGGTAGACCCGACATCTATTGATTAGATTCAACTGCTTCTCAGTGAGGATTTACACGTGAGCAGTTGCACGTGATACCCGATAATACACAATTACCACCGCGATCACTTAACTACTACCTCTGCGTCTCTTACACTCAAGATAGGTCAGCATAACATTTTCTCGTGTATGACCGCAACTGCTATCTTTTCTGTCTGCGGTAAACTGGTGTGGATTTTTGTCTTAAGACCAGCACCATATCATTATACAATTACAATTCGCACATTGATTATTCTGCTGTTGTTTCAGCTATATTATAAAATCAACATAAATATCAAAATCGCTATTATTTTTGTAATCGCTTTGTTTATAACCAGTGAGATTGTTTTCTTCTTATTATATCAACGCTGACAATTGCACTGTTGGTGCTGCCATTAAAATTAAAAATGACTCTACGAAGTTGGTTTATTTTTCTAACTCGTGACTTTGCGAGATAAAGTAAATTCGACCATATGATGCGATCATCTATGATCCAAACAATTGTATCTGAGATGGTTAACCCCTGAGATCTAAGCGTCCAGGGAGATTTGTCAGCGCGCAATGCATCCTCAATAACACTGATAACGACCAGAACAATATAATTTAATACGAGAGTCTGCTTTTCAATATCAACTTTAATATTTTGTCTTCGTGTATCAGCTGAACTATAACATAACGGCACTGGCAGCGTTGGGAATTGTTCTTTATGTAATTGAAACAATCGCTGTTGAAGTGAGTCTCGGACTATCTTTCTATTTGCCACTATCAAATTGTTTGGTCTCCACGCTTCCCAAAAAATCGTTTAACGAGGTTTCTGAAATTATTTTACGTGCTATTTCACATTGGATTTTATCTAACTGTAATCTGATTAATTTCTTGAACTGGCTTAATTCTGTATCGAGCGCTCTATGATAAGTATTAAAATTTTCGTAATAATCTACAAATTTCTTCAACTAATCAAGAGGCGACAAACAGACAAATGGCGGTGGTTGACAACAATCGCCGCACATTATCACCACTGTATTTGTGAGAAACACGTTAAATTTATTAAACAAGACTGTACATATCTCATCCCTAATAAAGATTTTTGGAATATATTTATCAAGTATTCGATCAGGAGTCCATGCGTCACCCTTTTACCGAAAGAAACTGTGATAAGTGCAGGAAATAACACCTCTCTCTTTCATCTCTCTGGCGTGTCTGTGTGTAGGTGCTAGCGCAATCATGTCTGACATAGTTCTATATAATTCGATCACTTGTGTTGTTTTTCCACAATCAAATCGTGTTGGTTTCCACATATTTCTCTCTCTGGCGAAGTGAGCTACAATTGACGGGACTGTAAGACAGTTTGTTAGTAATTGCTCGGTATTATCTTTCGAAGATTTATCAGCAAGTTTTCTCATCTTGCCATTGAAAGATTCCTTACGGTATATTTCACCGTTGGGTCTTACAAATTGATCAAGGATCATTTTTACTTAACTCGTAAATAAAATCAAACATGTTTCGCTTATAATTCTCCATGTAGTATCTCACAATTCTATCTCGTGGAAATATTGATGTTCGTTAGTCCACGCGCGCGCATTATGGTCGATGATACTTATATTTCGATTCATATAAAACTTCCCCTATTATCGTTGCTATGGTTACTGGGAATCTTAATGTTATTCTAGCTCAGCCACATCTTTTATTGTAGCACCTGTATCCTTGACTGATAAAGCCCATTTGTTTATCTTGCTACGTCTAAGACCTTACAGACCGTTTACACGCATTGCATTTGTAAATTGCTATATTACTCGTTCGGCTACACAATTTATCTTTGACATTTTCATAGGTTTAAGATTGTTAATATTTGGCTTTTCATTTATCGGATAAATTCCATACATAACCGCGGTCAGAGTATACGCTCGCTCGTAATACGGTGTATCGATTCCGGTAAATAATACTGGTTTAAAACTTTGACTCACAATGACTTACAATGACAGATATTTTTTTTGCAAGGATAGGGTCGTTTTCATCACGAAAAATCCAATTTCCAGTTTCTGCTCGTATAATAAATTTCACTCTGATAAAATACCTTCTATGTTTTAGATGCACTATGATACTCGCTGCTCGTTTATCGTTTATGGTAGCATCAACACCACCACTGATTCGAAATGTTGACCAGGTATGAGATGCGCCATCTTTTTTAAATTCGTCCTTAGCATCATATATTTTATTAATCACGCTTTTACTCTCTACTAGACCTTTTATTGGTGCATCTACAGAGGTTATCAAAACAATAAGAAACAAAGAAAAACATTAATTCACGCGTAAGGCAGCTAAAATAGATTACACAAAACGAAAGTACGAACCTAATTTCCGGTAACGTAGGTGACTTCTAAACAACGAAGCGAAGCGAGCACATAAATAGTTGTTCAGAGCTTTTTTAAAATCATGCACGATGATTTGATAAGTGCTGATAGATTTAATAATAATTATTTTTTCGGTTTCGTAGGAAGCCTTGGTTTGACAAACAGACGCCTCTATAAAGTTGCAGATTTCGCCTCCTTTGCTCGAGTTAATCTAGCTAACGATTATCCTACCATTATTTTAATGTGTTATGATTTAATTCGTAGCAAGAGAGAGAGAGAGAGAGAGAGAGAGAGAGAGAGAGAGAGAGAGAGAGAGAGAGAGAGCACTACAACAAATATGCGTCTTGAAAGTTAGAAGCCTTAGTTCTGTTTTTTGACATTTTATTTTTCGGTTTCGTAGAAAGCCATGGTTTGACAAACATATGCCTATAAAACGTTTTATGGTTCTACCCCTCTGCAACTACATCAACTGATACATTCTGCACCAAACGTTGGATGTGCAAATTCATTTTTGGTTTAGGAATGCTTACCGTTACTATTACAAAGAAATCTAATATTGATTGTTCTATATGTGGAGCTACAGCTGGTTTTTTAGAGAAGAGAGTTCAGATAGGAAGTCCCGATTTAAGAGTGAGCCAGTATGTGACTGTACATACTATCCTCAATATAACGAATCTGGCTGAGGGATATATAAATTTCTATTGGTATAGAAGAGGTGATGTAGGTATGGAGTGTAGTATCGGCGGTTCCGGTATTCCTCAATCCTATCACACAGCATTATAGATATTTGAGCATTTCTGATGAATTAGTGGTCAGAGAATACCCTCACCACATCCGCAATGAAAAAATGGAATTCACTGAAACTACTTGAATGTTGAATTCGTAGCTTTCCTACCAAATCTACATCAGGAATACTTCAATGGAGTGATACAGCATGAACAGTTGAGATTTGGGCAAAGACTGGCTGAGAAGTAAGCAGATTCAAGCAATACAAAATATAGTCCAAGCTTTAAAATATAACAACGTTCTGGACAAGGAGAGTATTTTATTTTCAAGTATACGAGATGTTACAGTATTCGGCAGGTTTAAATGAAAACCAACACAAAATTCGACCACAGGAAGATGACATATGTGCGCTTAAATGAATCCTTTTGAAAAATATTTGGCATAACCTTACCATACCATCCCCCTAGCTTTATCTACAGTTATGCTGTGGTGGAATTTTAGATTAGATTGGTTCATATCTATGCTAGATCATTTTGATGAGGATCTGGTAAAGTTAATATAAATTAAAAACGGGCGTTTATTGATATGAGCATACAATTTACGTATTGACTTTGTGGTACATTTTTGACTCTCAAAATTCCAACACATTTTACATTAAAAGCAGAATAGTCTTGCCGAGGTTCCTTGCAAAAAAAAAAGAAACACGAGTTGTATATTAATGATACATTATACGTGCATATTATGCATATAGTTTATTGATATCACATTCAAATAAACGCGCATTTCCAACAGGGATGATTGCAGTCAAAGGTGGGTTGACAGAGTAAAAGTACTGTTCGCATCTTTGTTATGTGTGTCCGCTTCAAAATATAGTTCCTGGTCCTATTCGGCTAATCATAATCCTTTTTGCAAGTTGATCAGTTGCTTTATTCTCGAACTTCTGTTTTCATCGAAATCACTTAAATACTTATAAAACACGCTAATGATTGAAGTATGAAATATTGCTTAAATCAAGAAAGTTGAGTATTACAAGCACATGTTCAATGAACACGTAGGAACATACAGCCAGTTTATTGAAACGAATGCGAACTAAAAACTAAATGCAGTGCAAATACCAATCAGCAAAAGGTAAATAAATATTTGAATTGTCATTTGATCTCAGTAATTATTATGCATAAATTTACATTACTACCGACAATACGATATTGGATGTTATCAATCTCTCGTTTCCATTTCTGTTGGTTAGTTAGTCTGCACAATGTACCACTATTCATATGCTCAGAGAGAGAGAGAGAGAGAGAGAGAGAGAGAGAGAGAGAGAGAGAGATTCTTTTGTATTCATATCATTAAAGAAGCTTTAAAGCGCTTAGAGCTTCTAACGATTAGGCACTAAATAAAATTCTCATTATTAGTATTATTTTAACATTAAAAATTATGTTTTTAGAACTTAATTATTAACTCCTTAGGATGACAGTGGAAATCTTTGAAATTAGACGTTGGTCTTGGATATTTTTTTGATGTTTAACCATACATTAGTGGGATACACGGTAAATAAAATAAAATTGTGGTTCGAATATTGATCTAATGGTAGTCACATGTGTGAAAAACATATGCTTCCTTCAGGACATGAGCCCCGGATAAGAGTACCAAACATTGAGCATAATTTCATCTAATTGACGTTATTCTACAGGAGACCAATTGATTAAAAGTGTAATTTATGGTCGTTAAAACACAAAATACTTAAAGTATCATTTCTGCTAGCTTGCAATTTATTACACCTCATGAATTGAATGATAACAACGAATACCACCAAACAAATGCATTAATATGTCCATCACTATATGTGTGTCATTACATCCCTTGACACACAAATTTGTATAAATAAAAAAATAAAAATAATAAATAAATTGATATTGCAATCAAAACAAAGTTACTTGACATACGTGCTTTAACATAAACATTATCAGTAAACGGAAGCAAAATAAGAAACGTTCTTTCAAAGCCGGCCGGCGTAGAACAGGAAGAAGGGTTACAGTTATCTCCCTTTCGCCCGTAACGGATAAACAACTTAAAAATTCTGCTGTTAATTTCAATAGCCTGGTTCAAATTCCTCTTAAATCGTCAACCGTTGTGTCAACTGTCCCAAGGATACCACTACGTATTGCATTATTCAACGCTCAATCAGTAGGATCACTAGAAAAGCGCACAGAAATTGTTAATTTTATCAATGACCAGAATATTTATGTCTTATTCCTGACAGAAACTTGGTTATATTCCGTAGGTGATTAAAGTAAGTGTGCGGATTTAACACCTAGCAATTACTTCATCAAGTCGTTCCCCTGCAACTCTCGCGGAGGTGGAATTGTTGTAATTACAAAGAATTCCCCAAACAAATGCCTTATGTACAACACAACCTTTGACTTCTGCCACACATCGTTTGAACTAGTCCGAACAACGCTCACACTGGAACAAAGGTCAGTCGATATTTCTGTCTCTACCAACCTCCTCCTAGTAGAAAAAACAAGCAGACTGAATCTCTCCTTTTGGAGCAGTTTCCAAATCTTCTAGAGTATGGAAATTCGATAGGTGGCAACCTAATTATTCTTGGAGATTTCAACTTTCACTATGACTGTCCTTGTAAACCAAACACATCAAAACTCTAAGATTCCATTCATGTTTTCAATCAACTCTTGTATCCCACAAACTTGCATCAGATCTCCTCTGCATTGTATGCCATCTCGACGTATCAGTCCCTAACCCTCCACCTCTATTTGCTACTAAGAGAAACCTCCGTATGATGAATAGAACCAAATTCATGAATGACATCCAAGAAAACCTAGCAACTTTCCTTCATCCAACAGCGGAACAAATTGATAACTGCCCGTGTTACGGCTATTGGATTTAATTTATTTATTTTTGATTGTTAAATCCAAATTTGTCATTTAGGTTTTAACATTCATTAAATGGTAGATTTTTTCTAGAAAATTCAGACTGACCTAGATTCTAGTTGTAAACAGGCTGATCTTGGCTTGTTTATTTCATCATCTGACCTTGTTTCAGATTGATAAACAGGTCTTGAAAACAATTGATTAATTTCAAGGACAACTTTTTATTTTTAGTAGGAATTATCTGGAGTACGTGATTTTGTGAAGGTAATTCATCTTTCTTTGACTTTCTAGAAAATCACGTGGTCACATGTTTACTTCAGAAAAGGGTATTTTAATCAGTGTACTGGAAGAGAGGTTCAGAAGAATTTTGGACTTTAAGATATTAGTTGTGTAATTCATGTTTGAGTGTTAATATTAATTATTTTTTTCTGGACTTTGTGTCAATTCATTGAAGAAAGAGGATTTATTATCTATTTGGAGGAGAAAACATGTACTCATAATTCATGTGGATGATAAATTAAACAAGAACTGCATCACGTGACATTGTCAGCCATTTTGGATTACATCGTCAAGATTCGAACCTGGAACTATTAGAACATTTATTTATCAGGACTCTTACAATTCCATTAGTGGATTATTTTTGTGAATTCTATATTGGATTAATGTTTGATTTGATTCTTTAAAACTGTAAGTTTTTTTTGTTTATGAAAATAATTGTACTAAATAAATCATTGTTAAAGTTTTACAAGCTTGTTAGTTTTCACTTTTTCTGTGTTGCTGCTTATTCGAGCTTAATCACAAACACCTGCTTTCATTGCTTGAAAAACATGCTCCAGCCACCAAATGCAGAGTATCAATACATAAACTGTTCTCCTTTGTATAGCAGTTTTAGGGACCAGCTTCGCACTGCTGAAAGACATTGCCGAAAAGTAGAGAGGCTTTGGCTTTCCCCCATACTCATTATTCATAAACAAATCTACGAAGCAGCTAAGAAGAACGTCACAAACATAGTCCATTTAGCCAAATCATCCCACTACAGTTCTAAGATCAGTGAGAGTTCCAGCTGCAAAGAGCTCTTCGAGATAACTAACAAACTAATGTCAAGGAACAAATGTACACCACTTCCAACGACTTTCTCTCCACTAGACCTACCAGACCAATTTGAAAATTTCTTCAATGACAAAGTTCAAACCATTAGAGATTCGCTTGACAGCACAATTTCAATTGATTCGTCACCATACAGGTATGATACAGAATTTCAGCGACAACCGTTAGGAGCATTTGAACCTGTTTCTATAGATTTAGTACGGATAATCATAATTAAAAGTGCACCAAAGTCCTGTGAACTTGATCCAATTCCGACATCACTGCTGCTTGAGTGCTTAGACCCGATATTGCCTTCACTAACTGATGTTATTAATATCTCTCTCTCATCAGGGGAATTCCCATTATTTTCCAAAACTGCCATCGTAAAGCCACTGCTGAAGAGACCATCACTGGACCATAACGATTTAAAGAACTACCGCTCAGTTTCTAATCTCCCTTTCATATCAAAAATCGTAGAAAAGGTTGTTCTAAATCAAATTGTATCTCATTTGAATTCAAACAGTCTTTCTAGCAATGTACAATCTGCATATCGCCCTTGCCACATTACGGAAACTACTCTTCTGGAAGTATTTAGTGACATTCGATCTGCTTTGGATAGTGGCAAGATTACAGTCCTCACTTTCCTGGAATTATCTGCAGCATTTGACACAATAGACCATGATATATTACGTCACCGTCTCCAGCATGTATTTGACATTCTTAATATAGCCTTACAGTGGTTCAAGTCCTACTTAGTCAACAGGACACAAATTATATCTGCAAATGGAATACACTCCAGCCCACTTGACGTATGTTATGGTGTTCCACATGGATCTGTTCTTGGACCTGTTCTATTAATTCTGTACACTCAGCCGCTCTCAAGTGTCACAGATCATCACCCAGTGTCGCACCAATTGCACGCTGATGACACCCAAATATACAAGTCTAGCCACCCAGCTGAAGTTGATGCTACCATCCATGGAGTAGATAAGTGCATTTCGGATGTGAAATCATGGATGACATGTAACAAGTTGCATATGAATAATGATAAAACTGACTCTATTCTGATAACAACACAAAGACTTTCTCATTCACATCCTTTACCTCTGACAATAAATATCAGTAACACCAACATTAAATTCTCAGTCAGTACGGAATCTAGGTGTTACTCTAGACAGTACTCTCACATTGCACCAACATGTCATGAACAACTGCAGGGCTGCTTACTTGAATTGAGACGCATCAGTTCCATTCGTAAATATCTTTCTGTTGATGCCACAAAAACACTTTTGTGTTCATTAGTACTTTCAAGACTGGACTATTGTAACTCAATTATGTCTGGTTCATGACAATATTTACTCCAGAAACTTCGAAAAGTTCAAAATTCAGCTGCACGGATCATCTTTAGAGTACCTAGATCAGAGCACACCTCACCACTGCTCTGTAACCTACACTGGCTATCAATACGATACAGAATCAAACACAAAATTTGTTCTCTGTGCTATATTTCAATGACAGACTCCAGTCCAACATACCTATCCAGCCTCAACCATGTGTATACACCAGCTAGATCCTTACGCTCTTCTTCTGATAATCGTATACTCATTGTTCCCAAAGTAAAAACAAAGTCATAAGGACAATGTTCGTTTGCATACCAGGGCCCGGTAACATGGAACGAATTGCCCATTGAAATTAGACACAAAGATACAGTGGTCCCTTTTAAGAGTGCTCTCAAGACTCATCAGTTTCGACTTCAGGGACAAACTTAGCGACCTAATCATGTTTTGTATCTTATATATTTTCAGCATGTTTTTATGTTTTCCAATTTCATTGTTTTTGTCATTTGTTGTTCTGTATTGTAGTCATTATCCTTATTGATGGTGTAAAGCGCTTAGAGCTTTTAAAGATTAGGCGCTATACAAAGTCCTCATTATTATTATATACCCTTACTTACTGTCAGTCTCCAAATGCATCGGTCCTCGGCCAGCACATCCCAGCCATCAGGTGCGATGTCGCATGCCTTCATGTCTCTTTTTGCACGTATCCTTGAAACGGATGGCGAGCTGTCCATATAGAATGTCCATTGCAGCCACCCATCCTCCATTCGTCGGACGTTTCCCAGCCATCAAAGGCGACGTTTACTCAGCGGATATTTGCACGCCGCAGGACTTCAATGTGAGGGACACGTTATTGCCAGTTGAATTTCAGGATACGCTTAAGGCACCGTATATGGAAGGAGTTAAGCCAGCGTTCGTGCCTCATTTAGGTACTCCAGGTCTCACTTCCATATAGAAGGGTGCTGATAATGCAGGCATGGTAAACCTGGACTTTGGTGTGCTCTGTCAGCGCGTTGTTTTCCCACACTTTCTTCGTCAGTCGTGACATGATGGTGTTTGATTTCCAAGCCTACTGTACAGCTCCTTATCAAGCGAGAGTGTGTTGATGATGGTTGATCCCAGATAGGTAAAGTTGTTGACAGCTTCCAAGGTGATACCGATGATTTTGATTGTAGGGGCAATGGTGCTATCATGCACGCTAACCTTTGTCTTTTCCAGGTTGATGGTGAGTCCAGACTTCATGCAGGCATCAGAAAAACGATCTCGCAGTCTCTGGGGGTCTTCCTCAGTGTGCATCACAAGAGCCGCGTTATCTGCAAATATCATCTCCCTGATGAGCACAGCTCTTACGTTCGTCTTCGACCTCAGTCGTGCAAGGTTGAACAGCCTCCCCTCGGACCTGGTGTATAGATATATGCCATCAGTGGATGAGTCAAAGGCGTAGGATATAAGCAAGGAGAATAATATCCCGAATAGGGTTGTTGCCATAACGCAGCCCTGCTTCACGTCGCTGTTAAGTTGGAAGGAGGTAGAGGAAGATCAATCATACAGCACTGTTCCCTTCATATCTGCATGGAAATAGATTTTCATGCTGCGGAATTGTGGTGGGCAACCGATCTTACTGAGAACTTCCAAAAGGCTCTTCCTGCTGACTAAGTCAAAGGCCTTGGTGAGGTCGATGAACATCATGTAGAGTGGTTGACCTTGCTGTCTGCTCTTCTCTTGGAGTTGTCGCAAGGAGAAGATCATGTCTGGCGTCGACCTGCCTGCTTTGAAGCCGCACTTGGATTCTGGGTACACACGGTCTGCCAGCAACTTCAGCCTGTTTAGTATGATGCGGGCATACAATTTACCGACAATGCTCAGAAGCGAGATCCCTCTGTAATTATTACAGTCAGTGTGGTCGCTCTTGTTTTTGTAAACGGTCAAATTTGTGGCATCACGCATGTCTTGGGGGACTGCTCCCTCCTCCCAGCAGAGGCAAAGTAGTTCGTGCAGTGGTTGGAGCAGTGTTGGTTTCCCACGTTTGATAGCTTCGGGATGGATGCTGTCACTACCTGGTGCTTTGTCATTTGGGAGGGAGTCAATTGATTTGCTGAGCTCTTCTGAGTTTGGCACTTGGTCGAGATTCTCCAAGGTGTCATAAACATCTTATCAGGGCAGAGATAGATATACATATATATCAAAGACCCCCATGTGAACTCCTAAATGCCTTCACACGCTAAAAGTCCAGAGGTCACATATATAAGACAACACAACCCCATGTGAGCCCCAAAGGTGCCTTCGCATCTGAGTGGGCCCAGGGGCAGCACGAAACGCAATCCCCGTTGTGAGCCTCTAACCCACCAAATAACGGTCTAGAACCTCAAACGGTGTGCTTAGTGTATGACGACACAAAATATATATCTTAGCTAAGATATATATAGGACGGCACATTTCCCTATGGACTCTTGGAATGCTATTCACAATTCAACAGGCTCACCGAGAGTACATATAATATTTACATTATATATAACCATATACATGAAATATGCGTCTACGGGAGACGATGGCAAAGCTCCAGAGTTAGTTGCGATGTATATGTGTCAACACTCTTGCGTCGTAGTGATCATGTATTCTAAACATTTATTGAGTGTCTTATACCTTGATAGATAGGTAACAAGAAGATTAGATTGTACATGGGGAAAATTCTGTATTTGTTAGCTTGAAAGCACTAGTTCATGAATAATCTTACTAAAATATTTCTGGCCGTTTGAAATTCTCCAAGTCTCAAAAGGATTAGTAAGGTAAACTTCTTAGTTTGCAAACCAAAAACTTATTGTCTTTCCTCGACTTATCAAGGACGCTTGAAATAGAATTCTTGCATGAGAAACGAGAATATGCATACGAGACTGAGGATAAGGAAAAAGGAAAAGAGAGGAAGGAGGGAGGATGTGCAAAGGAGTAAAATGTATTTCCAGTGCTATATTTATACGTATTGTAACACACCATTTAATTTTTTATTGATGTTTATTTTAATAGCTCTCTTAGGTTTTAGCACGTATGTTTGGAGTATATAATGTCTGTGTAAGGAATACAGTGGGAAACTGAGTAATTATCCAATTGCAAGAAGTAGCAGTCATAACGTAAATTATACAAAAGCTGTAGGGTAGCAAAGATTAGCTTTGTAAAATCATTCCCTATCTAAATTCTTATCTTAAAGAATTCTTATGATATTATCAAATATACATGCTTATTAGATTAAGATAGAAATTATTAGATGCTTAGTTATACTTCGTGTGCAAGGCGTGAAGTACTCGTGTACCACATGGGGGTTGGGGTGGGTTTTCTTACGGATGGGCAAAGCAAATGGAAAACATGTAAATCCATACATGTTTAAAATTAGGATGAAGTAAATCTGTGGTTGTTAGTTGATCAGAGGGAAACAATGTTTTGGTAGTTGCGCGTTTAAGGATCCCTCAATTGACTGCTGTTGTCTTGTGGTCTTTGGAAATAACTGAAACATAGACCTTAGACCACGTAGGTATAGCTTGATTACCTCGGTAGAAATTCCACTTGTCTGTTACTAGATCATGGATATATATCGTCATTTTTTCCATGTTTCTTAACGAGTGATATTGAACATACAGTTCATTAGGTTAGAGCTAAACGGGAGTATTCATTAGCTAAGGAAAGACGAATGAATGAACAAATTTACATTACAACATCAAAATCATTGTACTTTTAAATGGCAACACAATCTTTTCTTTTCCATCAGAGAGAAAGAGAGAGAGAGAGAGAGAGAGAGAGAGAGAGAGAGAGAGAGAGAGAGAGAGAGAGAGAGAGAGAGAGAGAGAGAGAGAGAATTGAGGAATTGAGAAACGTTCATACATGAAACTATTTACTTACCTTTTCCGATGTGTACACAATGCCTTCGTGCGAATGAGATCTACGTGGGTTTTGAAACAGTGGTGTTCTGATATTGAAGATAACCCAATGCTCTTGAGGACACCCGTCACTCGTTACTTCCTTATTCCATTTTACGATTGGGTTGGACTAAAGAAGTACCACGTTATTACTTTATTGCCACTGTGCATATATATATATATATATATATATATATATATATATATATATATATATATATAGCGGGAGAGTATTTTGATACGTTGGGTCCAGAGAGAGAGAGAGAGAGAGAGAGAGAGAGAGAGAGAGAGAGAGAGAGAGAGAGAGAGAGTTGCTTTTATATTGTATTTAAAGTCCTTATTCCCCTTTTAGGCTTTATTACATTTGTGGGTTTTTTCTTTCTTTTCCTTCACTCGCCCTTCTCCCTTCCATTATACCACCATATCTCACTATCACTATATCAGCCCAGTGTTGTATATTTGTAATATATTTTTACATTTCGGTTTAAACAATTTTTTCTTCATCTGTTTTCATAACTCGTTACAACAAAAGATGACAATTCTTTCGGATCAGTTTGATCGATTTCAGATAATGCATCTTCAGTAGATTGTATTACTTAATTCTTCGACTATTTACTTATCAGTTTTTTTTTCCGGACAAGATTGATGTTCGGCCGGTTGAGTTCTTGACGGTTGAGGTAGTCGACCAGGAAGATTTGGTAAAAGTCTTGATGTTTCTTCAGTACTTTTTGCTATTTTTCAAGTTCAGGAAGAAGATTTTTGTAGGTTTTTATTTTCTTTTCCATATATAACTTCTTTAGTAGATGCCTTAAAAGGTTTAAACAAGTTTTGATAACCTTCTGCAAAATCAACTTGAGATTCTTGTTTTCCTTGTAAATTTGTCTGACAGAGGCACGGATAGTGATACATTGATTTGAAAGATGGCAGCCGTCGCTTAACTGCTCGAGGAAGGCACTTCCGATTTTGTGCTATTTTCCATGATATCTGTGATTGTTTTCTATCTTCGTCTACATTATTATGTTTCATTACGCATTGGCTATTCAGTTCGTATGTGTTAATTCATCTCCTTGTTTTGGAAACGAGACAAATTATATTTTTTCTCAGCTGTTTTGTTCCACTCTTGAATAAACCGTCATCACGTGATCGCAAATCAACCTGCTTACACTATGATGGAACCTCAATAATTGCTTTAAATGACCACACCTTGGCTCTTGATACTACATTGTGCTCAAGACTAAACCAATTGGGACTACATTCGTCATTACCTAAATGTAAACGGAAGCGAAAAAAGAAACGTCGTTTCAGAGCTGGCCGGTGTAGATTAGGAAAAAGAATTCCAGTAATCTCCCTTTCGTCCGTAACTGATAAACAATTTAAAAATCTGCAGTTAATTTTGATAACCTGGTTAAATTTTCTCTTAAATCGTCAACCGTTGTGTCAGCTGTTCCAGGGATACCATTAAGTATTGCATTATTGAATGGACAATCGGTAGGATCACCGGAAAAGCGAAGAGAAATAATTAATTATTTTGACGAAAAGAATATTGACGTCTTCTTCTTGAAAGAAACATGGTTAAAACCATCATGCGATGAAGCCAAGTGTGAGGATTTAACACCCAGTGATTACTCCATCAAGTCGTTCCCCCGCAACTCTCGCGGAGGTGGAAGTGCTGTCATCACAAATAATTTCATGATCAAATGCCTTAAGTAAAACACAACCTTCAATTTATGCCACACATTGTTTGAACATGTTCAAACATCATTCACACTGGAACATAGGTCAGTCCATTTTTTATGTCTCTACCGCCCTCCTCCTAGTAGAAAAAAACAAGTTGACTGAATCTCTTTTTGGAGTAGTTTCCAAATCTTCTGCAGGATGGAAATTCGATAGGTGACAACCTAATTATTCTTGGAGATTTCAATTTTCACTTTGACTGTCCTGGAAACCCATACACGTCAAAACTACAAGATTCCATTCTTGTTTTAAATCTTAAACAGTCAGTTAAACAACCCACCCATACACTTGGTGACATTTTATAATGATTTATTTATATACCTTATGATGATATTCTGCAATCCACCCATGTGTCCAACGAACACGCATCAGATCACCTCTTCATTAATAATATGCCATCTCGACGTATCAGTCCCTAACCATCCACCTCTATATGCTAAATAAAGAAACCTCCGTATGATAAATAGAACCAAATTCATGCATGACATCCATGAAAACATAACAACTTTATTACATGCAACATCGGATCTACGTGATAACTGCATGCATTCATTGCTTGAAAAATATGTCCCAGATATCAAATGCAAAGTATCAATAAAAAAGTGTTCTCCAAGGTATAGCAGTGTTCTTGACCAGTTCGCACCGCTAAAAGACATTGCCGAAAAGCAGAGAGGCTTTGGCTTTCCACCAGACTCACTATTCATAAACAAATCTATGAATCCGCTAAAAAGAACGTCACAAACATAGTCCATTTAGCAAACTTATCCCACTACAGTACTAAGCTCACGGAGAGTTCCAGCTGCAATGAGCTCTTCGAGATAACTAAAAAACTAATGTCAAGAAACAAATGTACACCACTTCCAACCACCTTCTCTTCTGTCAACCTTTCCCGACTAATTTGCAAATTTCTTCCGTGACAAAGTACACACCATTAGAGATTCGCTTGACAGCACAATTTCAACTGACTCGTCACCATACAGTTATGACACAGAATTTCAGCGACAACCATTAGGAGCATTTGAACCTGTTTCTATTGATTTAGTATGAACTATCGTGATGAAAAGTGCACCAAAGTCTTGTAAACGTGATCCAATTCCGACATCACTGCTGCTTATGATTAGACGCAATATTGCCTTCACTAACTGATGTTATTAATATCTCTCTCATCGTGGGAATTCCCATCATTTTTCAAAACTGACATCGTAAAGCCTCTGCTGAAGAAACCAACAATAGACCATAATGAGTTAAATAACTATCTCCCATTCATATCAAAACTCGTAGAAAAGATTCTAACCTAACGTGCATCTCATTTGAATTTAAACAAAGACTTTTTAGTAATGTACAGTCCGCATATCGCCTTTGCCACAATAAGGAAACTACTATTCTGAACGTATTTAATGACATTCCGTATGCGTTGGATAGTGGAAAGTTTAGTTCGCACCCTCCTTGATTTGTCTGTAGTATTTGACACAATAAACCATATATTACTTCACCGTTTCACCGAAGACTTTCTCATTCATTCTGTATTTGTCGTTCAGAATATAGCCTTACAGTGGTTAAAATTCTACTTAGTCAACAGGACACAAAGTGTATCTGCAAATGGAATACATTCAAACTCAGTTAATATATGTTGTGATTTCCACAGGGATCTGTTCTTGGCCATGTTCTATTCATTCTGTACACTCAGCCGCTCTCAAGTGTCATAGATCATCACTCAGTGTCGCACTAATTGTATGCTGATGACACCCAAATATACAAGTCTGAAGTTGATGCTACCATCCATGGAGTAGAGAAGTGCATTTCTGATGTGAAATCATGGATGACATGTAACAAGCTGCAGATGAATGATGATACAATTGAGGCTATTCTGATTACAACACAAAAACTTTCTCATTTACATCCTTTACCTCAGACAATAAATATCAGCAATACCAACATTAAATTATCACAGTCAGTACGAAATCTAAGTGTTATTCTAGACAGTACTCTCACATTGAACCAATATGTCATGAACATATGTCAATCAAGTCTGCATATCTTGAACTGAGACGCATCAATTTCATTCGTAAATATCTTTCAGCTGATGCCACTAAAACACTTGTGTGTTCATTAGTACCTTCAGGACTGGACTATTGTAAGTCAATTGTGTCTGGTTCGTCATAATATCTACTCCAGAAACTTTCAAAAGTTCAAAACATATCTGCACGGATCATCTTTAGAGTACCTCGATCAGAGCACACCTTACCACTGCTCTGTACCCTACACTGGCTATCAATTCGATAGAGAAGCAAACACAAAATTTGTTCTCAGTGCTATATTTCACTGACATACTCCAGTCCAACATCCATATCCGGCCTCACCCATGTGTAAACACCAGCAAGATTCTTACGCTCTTTTTCTGACAATCGTATACTCATTGTTCCGATTGTGAAAACGAAATCATATGAACAACGTTCTTTTGCAATCCAAGGTTCAGCCACGTATAACGAATTGCCCATTGAAATGTGACACAAAGACACAGTGGTACCTTTTAAGAGTTCTCTTAAAACGCACCTTCTTCCACTACAGGGTCAAACTTTGAGACCTAATAATTTTTTTGTATCTTAAATGTTTTCAGCATATTTTTATGTTTTCGAATTTCATTGCTTTTGTCATTTGTTTTTCTGTAGTGTAGTCATATCATTATAGATGGTGTAAAGCGCTTAGAGCTTCTAAAGATTACGCTCTATACAAAGTCGTCATTATTATTATAATTATAATAAGTTTCTTAATCGCCGCATGTCTTTCACGTGCCAAACGGGTAGTTAACGATTATTCTACAATTATTAATATATGAGATGATTTCATTCATAGCAGATAAGCCCTATTCATCTCGGCTAAATTTATCTTTTTAATATGAGAATATGGTTCTGAAACATTAGCATATATATTGTAGTGGGCCAGTAGTCTTGAGTAATTTAACCTATTACAAACTTTAAAAATGTCTCAATTGTGTCACATTGTTGTCAATATTCAGCGTTCAATATTGGAATATATTCGTGGAGTATGCATTCATCTGTATTTACATGTAGTTTGGAGTTGCCCGCCCATGTTGGACTGTACTAGTTTTTTATTTTAAATGTAATAGGATCTTTATAAAAAATGAAATATGAAAGTCTTTAGCTCGTACATGGAATTACCTAAATAATCGAAACTCCAGACCCATGCACGAGTGCGGGTGATGAACAGGAGTACAATTTCTTCCGTCTTGATATTTTATTTTAATTTTATTGATCAATTGTGCAAATTAACTTGGCGTGCACCTTACAGAAGCTTAAAGGTTACTCTCAAGTTCTTTTCACATCAGTAATGCCATTTAATACCAATTCAAATTATGAGTTTACATTGTCTTCAGAATCTCACTGCTTTAATATATTAATATTTTCGAATTTGCAGAATTAAAAAGAAATCAGATATTTTCAACCCATAATTGCGCATAACATGCATTCATCCTAACAAATAATTCTTGACAAAAAAGCCAACTGCACTTCAAAAAAAAGGTATTGATTAGAGGCAAGACATCATTAGTATTAAGCAGTGTGGGTAGGTGCACATAATGTATGCAATCACTTAACAGTTCATCTGGTCGCGAGAGAAAATCTACATTAAAATGAATTTAGAGAGCTTTTCTTTGTTCCACTACATTATAGATGCAACTACTTTTATAAATATTAATTTTATTTTCATATTTAGAGGAGAAAGACAGGATATGTGTTGACGGAGAGTTAACTCTTCAAAAGAATGTTAGGTGTGTTCTTGTAAAAATGCAAGTCTGTGGACATTTAAATTGTTTGTAAGCATGGTAATGTGCACAATTTTAAAGAATGTCGATCTTGATTGATATTTATTAAAAACAATCGGACACTGGGGTTTAAAATATATTTTTGGCATGGCACCAAACAAACATCAAAGATATCCTCCTAAATTGTGACATCGCACCTATTTATATCAGTCGATTTTAATCAAACTCAGCGGAATGGCCACTTGTAAACAACATGGCTACATAGCTACCTTTAGTCCATGATTTTAGGTTATATATAACTTCTTGTTGCGCTAAGAATATTCCAGAAACGAGCTTGTTTTACAATTCATGGAATGTTGTATGATAGTGAATCTTATCTAGGTCAGGTGTGGATGTATATATAGAAGGAATTGCTTCACAAATAATTCATTTCTATTTTAAAGATCAGCCTGTGAAATGTCAGCGCTGTCCGGACAATGTTTTCAAAAATTTGTATCATTTGTATTGTGAACACTATTTAAATTCCATGCAAAATGCGCACATTTCTCTGTTACAAGTCAGTAAACACTGCTTCTTGATATGAGCGTACCATATATTTCAGGTGTTTTAGGTGAATTTGGGTTTTCGTAATCGAGGATGGTGTACCAATACTTCCCAAATCAATTGATGTTGGTTACGCTTGTGCCAATTTAAGTTAGTATAAATAAAATAACATTGTTTTCTGTTATATTTTAGTTCTGGAAAAAATGTATAGTGATTAAATATTGGCGTGGATCGCTGCTATGCCGTCGTTAAAAGGAAATTTCAAAGAAGTTTAATGGCAATTAAGGTTGTATTAACATCTATGTGATTTTAATTACCTTTATCTTGTTCAAGACCTCGTAGACCAGTTTGTAGTCTTTTACAATGCAGACATTTTCAGCATTCTTGAGTTGTAATTAATTTCGATGTTTAAATGTCATCCTATTTCATGTATTCCCTGATGTTATCTATAAAAATGCTTGAATATTCCCTACATTGATAATTTAAGGCCCTTACGTACAGTGTAGTCGTCTGGAAAGAACTGGTGGAAAGAACAAAATGTATACAGCTTAGGAATATCGAGGCCGTTAGGACGAGATTATGTCCCTACGTCGTATTAAACGAGTACTCCAACCCAATTCGGAACATAACATAAATGTGGTTATTTATTATTACATATTCCATTTGTTTTCAAACATTTTTAAAAAATAATTAATGGATACTTTTAAAGACATACATTGTACATTCGGCGTTTCATCAAAGTGTAGAACCTCGAACATGTACACGTGTTTAGACATGTTTATGCTTATAGCAACGTTGCAGTTACATCATTGTCATGTCGTTATTTTAAATAAGGATTTACTCTTTAGCTTTGAATTTTATGAAACTGATGTATGGAAAATACAATTAGGTTTAATCTGCAGTCTCAGACGATTAAATATTTCAAATACTTGTAAGTTTTGGCAGTAAGTAGACTCTTCTCTTACACACTGCTGACTATGCACTTTACCTTCAAGAACATTTCAAGGTAAATGTTACAGGTTAACATTCAAAATAATAAAGTCAAGTTTGTCGAGAAACCCAACTTATTTACAATACATTCAAACGCATTAATTTTATGTTTTCAGTTAATAAAATAAGTTATTAACGCATTAAACGTAAAGAGATATTTTAAGCATAGGATTAAGGAATACTATGTGAATTTTATCTTCAGATTTACTATATACATCCCTTCATAACTTAATAAGACACTATGTAAGTCTCTCTACTTAAACTTTATCCTAAAATGTTATTTAGCAGATGATATGGTTTGACAATATCTCTAAACATTTGACACGATGAATCTGCAACGGGTTTATTATCCACCGTCTTGAGATACGTGTTATTCATAAGTGGTATAGGACTTGTAATGACATTTGAAGTAGTTGATGGCAGTCTGGAAGTTAGGACAAAACGAAGGGTACTCGTATTGTCATAAATTCGCTTTCTGGGTTGTCGAGACAAGTTTCAAGATCTAATTTAAACGTTTGTTAGAGAAGATTGTGAGTTATCTCGGTATCTATCTATACTGGATGTTTTGACGATACAGTTCGTGAAGGAAATTGGATGGGAGAAAATAGGTGGTTTTCATTCTATTGTAGGGATGTAGGGTTGTATGTGTGCAGCTCGATCTGGTCACAATAATTGCTTTTGCTGTGTACACAAGTTTCTCTTAAGAAAATAATATAATAAAAGTAAGGTTAAAAAAAAATTGACACACAAACCACCCAACAACACATGTTGTTGTTCTTTTAGGGTTTACCTTCATTATTCAGCACAATATAGGTTAGATATAGAGCCATTGCCAATGACGGAGGAAGATGATCAACCCAAGCTAAGCCACTCTCAAGTTTTGTCTTGTCTCAACATAAGCCGAGACTGAGACTCAAACTCACGCAGACAGAAGTGAGATGGCAGTGATCCGAAACGTTGAGTGCTTTAGGCTTATCTGGAATCCATCACCGAATAAGCAAGTAACAGACATGCAACATCAACAAAAGACAACAACAAATAAAATGGTCTGCCGTTTAAAGTATACATCCGAACAAGTGTGTAATTTCAGTAATGAGTTTCCCATACTAAAGCATGTGTGTGTACGCACGCACGCACGCACGCACGCACGCGCGCGCGCACGCACACACACACACACACACACACACACACACACACACACACACACACACACACATACATACATACATACATACATACATACATACATACATACATACATACATACATACATACATACATACATACATACTTCATAAGCCAGCATCTCATTTATAGGCATATACAGATATATTTGTTTGCTGAGAAACCAGAAAAATGTGTATATAGATGTGTTTCACCATGTTCCTGCTGGAAATTATGACAACTCTTAGTGTTGGTGAGCTTTCGGAACAGCGAGTAAAATATATGTCCATTACAACCCCACAACTAATTCAGCATGAGTACAACTGGGTTGTACAGACTATGCATTCTCGGCGTATAGTGAATAGTGTCTTCAATAATTACATGCATGACAATCAGTCATGTTTAGTTTATTTGAAAGAAGTAGTTAATCAATGATCTAGTGTCTGTTATATCTTAATAAAATATTACAGTCCCGGTTAAAAGTCTCCAAAAGAGTCTAGAATAGATTAGAAAAGTTATAAATAAGTGTTGTAAAAACGAAATGTATAGTTTTTCATAGAATACTCAAGAATACTTGAAATCGAAATGCTTGCGTTAGTATTATGAAGTGAAAACGGTATGAATGAAAAATTGACGGCGAGAGAGGAAGATTAACTTAAAAGACCTAACATTATTGTAATAAAACGTCTTAGTAAAACACAAGGAAGAGTAAATTATTTTAGCAAATAGTTTTCCAAATGAATTATGGAACACACACACCACACACATTCAAACAAACATACATCCATCCATCCATCCATCCATCCATACATGCATTCATGCATACATACATACATACATGCATGCATGCATACATACATACATACATACATACATACATACATACATACATACATACATACATACATACATACATACATACATGCATGCATGCATGCATGCATGCATGCCTGCCTACCTACCTACCTACCTACCTACGTACGTACGTATGTACCTACCTACCTACCTACCTACCTACATACATACATAAATTCATGCATACATACATACACACACACACACACACACACACACACACACACACACACACACACACATATATATATATATATATATATATATATATATATATATATATATATATATATATATATATATATATATATATATATATGTAACCTACAATGTAATTTTCTAGGTGGTGTCGAAGATGAAAATAACTTCCAGCCAGGAATTAGTAAGAAGAATAAAGAAATGTTAGATCAGGTGTAAAAGGTTAATTATTCCGAGTTAAGAAAAGACGTGAATTGCAGTTCCAAGGAAACTAGCATTCCCAAACAAACCCATCACCAGGTAAATATATTCAATGGTCCGTGTCGTACTGACTTTACACGTTTTTATGATATTCATTGTTACTCATTCTGTGTTTGTTACAATTTACAACATACGGTGCAAGATTTACAGGGCAAATTCAATTCTTTAAAGTTTAAAATATAATTGTTTAAGTAGTGATTTTATTTCTCATCATAAAACATTTATGTTTGAAAAGAAAGAAAAACGAAGATATATGAGCGTTGAATACAAAATAAATTATGCTGAATTAAATTTTCAATATAGAGATCATTACTGATTTAGATTGCAAGGTTACAGAAGAAAAAAAGACCTAATTTGCAAAAAATTAAAAAGTCTTTAATACTAGAAATCTGCCAAAAAAAAAGGTCCGCTCTCTAATATTTCGAAAATACCTCAAATACAATACATTATACTGATACAGGCAGCACAAGACAACAATCACTAATTCGACCTAATTGTGTATAATCATCTATTTTCCAAACGGCAATAGTTTTGTTATAGCTTTATCATTACCAGATGGAAGATTGTAAATGCTGTACTGTTTAGTTGAACATGATCATCATTTAGCAAACTTGCTGAAATTCCAAATGGCAAAGAGAGCATTTTACTATTTTGACAGAGTGCACATTTATGTGAAAGCCCTACACATCTTTGCCTGCGGTGTGAATTTTTCTTTTTCTGTTTGAGGTAAAGTGATATATATATATATATATATATATATATATATATATATATATATATATATTTAAATTATGCTTTTTTTAGTTATATTATTTTCATATTTCATTACATACTATTTTAAAGTAACGTTGTATGCTGGACTTTTCCAAAACTGAATCCATTTCGTCCTCACCTGACTAATTTTCAAAAAATAATATTTCTCTTTGTGCTAAGAAGTAATACATAGCTAAATTATTCTCTATGTTTATGAGGTTAATTTAAACATTATTATTAAATGGAGAAGTAAATTTTTGTCAAGGTTTTGGACTTTCTTTAGTGAACTTTACCTGTCATGGCTCTGAATTTGTAAAAGTGCTGCATTCTAGAAGGGTATTTTTTCTAATAGGTAATGTTTTCTTTTGTAGAATGCTAATTGTAATCTGAGTTGAAGCAGATAACTATATAATCTTGTAATTCTGATGACGTGGTGATCCAGGCTTTGATTTCTAGCACTTTCAAGTTGTTTTATATATTATGACCAGTATTTTTATTTATTTCCAGCTGGATTATATTTCTTTTCAATTTACTGAATTCAAAGGATTAGTTTCTTTGGAAATAAACAAGTGCGTTGATACAATTCTTCGTGGATTATTATGAGATTAAATTGGCAATAGGGTAAATTGTTTGTTTCTAATTTGCACTTTCTTTTTTAGGAAAATAAATATATTTGATAATGTTTACAAAAGCGTGTTTTCTTTCACGCTCTCTTGGTGCTTATTTTAAAAGTGCAGACTCGTAATAATATAGGCACTGTCATATAACATCAATTAAAATTACACGATGTTACATTGCCTTCAGAATACCATTGTCTTTTTATCTGAATATGTTAGATTTGCAGCAGGAAAGAATTAGAACATGTACATTTCATAATTACATATACCATATATTCGTCCTTGTGTAATACCAAAGCCAGTACTGATGCATTTATACTTTGCTGAGGCGACACAAAACTACGGAGCTCGAACCCACTAACTCCCGCTGCCGAGACGGAACCTCCAACCACATGGCCACCAGAGCGGTTTATGTGAAATTGCATAATCGTTAGTTGGATAATTATTACTTAATTTCTTTATTTGCTATTGATAATGTATCTTGTTCAAAATCAGTAACAATAACATAAACAACTTTCTGAGTGATGATCATTATATTAATCTAAGTCAAAGATATTGTATTTTCATGGATAAAACTATATGATGATTGTCATATTTTTTATTGTGATTTTGGGGAGGGACATTTTAAATGCATCTATATCTTTCTAGAACGATGTATTTTGTTTATTATTATCCGTGGTCTCGCTTTACTTTTGTTTCAAATATATGTCTAGTTTATTTCCAAATTAGTATTTCGTGCTTAATGGTCTTTGTGGAAACGATTGTATACTTGTTTTTTTCCAACTATTTTTCATTAGGGCTAGCATTCAATTTTTCAAATTGTTTAATTCAAGTGATTCTTTTCTGGATTACAAAGTGCTCTACAAAAAGTAACATTCTTGGAAATATAGACATGCGTTTAAAGCGAAACAGCGGTACTTCAATATTAATTTCATAAACGTAGGAAGGAAATTAGGAACGTATAACATAATACGATGAATGATGTAATTAATAGGGCCAAGCTGATTTTTTTTACCATCTTGTACGTCAAAACAAAGCAGACGATTATATTGTCTCTGTAGATTCTCAAATAATAGCCTTTGTACTAAGCTTTAACATCCGCAAACTGCGAGTCGTCCGCCCGACACTGGATCTATCGAAAAGCATACACAAAATGATATGAAGTGAAATGTATACACGTGATGGGACCGGACTATATGACACGTGCATAGAGTGGAAGTGTGGGCTGACCGGTAAAAATGGTTTGACATTACCAAACCTTATGTAAACACTTCACATAGAAAAGAATGAAGATAAATTTGAATTTCAGTGTAAATAAGTCATAACATTTAGTCACATATATTGGAAAGAACTGCTTAAGTAAATTCCACCTTAAATTTCCATCTACGAACACATTGGCTCTCTTAAGCCTAATGTGTTCCGCACATTGCGTCTAACAAAGTAATTGCACTATTTCAAGATGCAAAGTTTAATTGCACTCTTGTTAAAATAACATGCATGGGAAATCATAGCATTGTTACCATTCTGGTTTACATTATGAAAAGGGATAGACAAAGATCACATGCAAATTCTTGTTATAAATTGTTACAAATACAACTATAACACTGTAATTGAGATAATGACTTTCATATAGATTTACTTCAAAGCATATTTAAAAAGTGTGTTTTTAAAAAACGAAATTCACTTCAGAATATTACACCAATATTTCATTACAGTGCGATTAATAATGCTACAAAAAAAAAACAGCACTATCGTCAACAATAGTGAATAACTTTAGGTTGGCTTGAGAAGTTAAAATAATTCATATATATTTAAAACATTATAGTCAATTTAATAATTAAATAACAATAAACTTTTAAAATCACCGACAGGATAATCTTCACAATATTTAGATTTAAGCTTTGGCCTTGAGGTCGCTCGTTCATTCCTCCTAGACAGCAGTGTATGCTGCCGCAGAATACCGTGGTGCGTGGCCGGAAAATGTTAGTGCCCGTGTTTGTTGGCTCGCAGGGTTCCATATGCTTTTTCTTCAAACACGGCTATTTCATCTTAGGGGAAATATACATACAGCTGGGAATTAACTTGGGAGTCATTTTGGGATCGTTCAGCTTGCAGGCATATGTTCTCCTGCTCTAGCTATCTTCGGGTATATTTGTCCTCTTTCCCTTGCGATTCTATTCTGTCTCTCTATGTTACAGGAATCAGAGTTACGGAGTGGTGATAGATGCACATGAATTCTATTAGAAAAAGAGAGAGTCGAAGATGAGTTGGAAACAATGGCGACACAGCTCGCGTGGTCTCATGAATATTAGTCGGCAAAGTGATCATCCTGTGTAAGTAAACATTAAACGATGAATAACCTCGCAGCGGGATAAGTATTTACGGACATTCCAGTACTGAGAGTTATTGCATCTTTTCATATGACAAGAAATGCCATCTTTATGTTACTGGGATACGGAACCTTCTTTGCCCCTTTTTGAATGACTTCTTGAGCCAGGAAGTCCATCTTGTCTTCTTCATATATGTTGTAAGATTATTTGCGGAAAAACCCATCCCATGCCAATTTGTCTTCGTTATCAGTTACATATCACTTCCACGCCCATTTTCAAACTTTAAAATGACATATTTATGTTTTTCTTTCATAGTGGAACATTTGTCTAGGGAAATACTATGATTCGCTATCATTACATAGGGTAAGTGGTAATCACAATGCTTATTAACGAACATTTAAAAAAATTTGTTGCAAGATTATGTCGATCGTTTCTACCATCCTATCTGATTGCGGTCTATTCGATGCCGGTTTGCATAGTTCTAGTTTGTCACATTTGAAAGTAAATAAGTAAATAAGTTTGATTCAAATTCGCGTCCTTGCTCAATGTAAATATATCGCGTACACCCAAAACGACAAATAAATTCAGTGTCCAATTTATTGGCCACATGCTGGGGAGTGTGATCAGGTATAGAGAATGACTCATTCATTTCGTGGATTTTCGAAAAGGACTAGTAGAATCTATTAGAACATTTCATTACTAGGACTTTGGTATTATAATTCGTGGATTATTCTTGGATTATTTTGATTGGATTTGATTCTTAAAACTCTTAGTTCTTTCTTCATTTTTAATTTTTTTCCAGTGATATAAATTATTTTTTAAAATGTACAAAGTCTGTTGTTGGACCGGTCGGAAAGAACATGTAAAATTAAATGTATACACGCACCACGACTGGACTATCCGACATGCATTGGTAGGATTCAGCCATGGTTCGAACACGTGACATCCAGCATCCGAGGTGCACGATCTAATCGTTAGGCTACTGGAACGGTTTTAAATACACACGGATACCTAGGTAGATATATATAGACTACAGAAGTCTGAAACAATGAAATGTGCATATGTAGTCGAGAGGAGATATCTCAATATAGTATACTTTTATTGCTCTTTTCTTTGATAGTAAAGGACAACGATGTACATTTGATCTTGATCTATTTTGATTAATTTCATATGCTACCAAGTTCGTGTGTAAAGCCCCATTTACATATTTGAACTTGTAATCAATGATCTTTTCCTATTGTGATATGATTGAACATATGTGATATCATATTGCCGTTCAAAGCATAAACGTTATAATATTATGCTGGATGTCTCAATTGTTAGGTGCAACTGATTGGTAATTTGTCACTTATCAGGTAGATTAGCCGGATCTTTAATTGGGTCATGATATTGTATTTACAATTAGTGTTTCATCAGCTAGAAACACTTGGCCAAGTGAAGAATTCAACATTCTATTTTAGCGATACTCCTAATCCAGAAGCCCAGAGATGTTTCGAATAAAAACATTTACTATTATGTTTTCCGTCTTAAATCTTTGCAAAAACTGCCATAAATAATTACGCACAGATCAAAATCATACCAAACATTATAAAAGTTAACGATAGTGGTTTGGTAGTTTAAATGTACATCATTTAATGTTATCAAAGCATGCACTCGGTTTCAGCTGATTCTTCTTTGTTTTACATTGTAATAGTATAGCATTAATTATGTCATGGTAGCCGCTCGTATAATTGCATTTGGAATAATGCAACCCTTCTCTTGAAAGAAAGTATCCCTGCGGCAGATGTAACTTTTTCGTACTCTAAGTAAGGACACAACAAATACTGAAACCATATACTAATAAATCTACGGAGTTCGGAACATGTGGCAAAAGAATATAATTATTTTACTAAAAACGTTGTTACAGTAAAATACATCATAATACAGCAACCATATTGATGAGGGTCTTCCACCCTGGATGTTGCTCTGGGATAATTCCGTACTCCCTTATTTTCTTATATCTCTTTCTTCGTTGTTTTTTCAAAAATGATTCTTAGAAAATAAAACATACTATTATATGATCTAGAATATAATGTTATTTGTTGTTGATACCTAAAGCAGGTTTTCTTTGTTGTTTCTTTCGTCAATAATGAATATTTGTTTCATTTATTCAGAATATGTTTTCCAATACATTTGATTCAAACTGTACACCTTTCATGTGTTTGATACCTCACACACAGTGAATAGGTTATACTCTTGCACTTCTTGTTGATTGGTATTGAATGCCACATACTATGAAATATAACCCGTCCGCTTAATGTACATATATACTCTTATCTGTAACTACCAAACACTGATACCTAAGACTATCCAGATATGCATTTCCATTATGGAACGAGAGAGGGTCCAGTTTACAAACAAAATCCCCGTTACCACGAAGTTCAGTGAATGGCGCGCTTATATAGAATAACTGGCCTATTAATTGCTTTAAAAATAACTGCGCAACACAGTTTTCTAACTTCAAACGATCAGTGAAATGTATCATGTAATAAAGGGTGTATCCCTGTCCGTCTGTTTGTCTGTCTGTGTAAGAATTATTTACCTAAACATTTTACCTCTTTCAAACGTCAGTTGATCATACTTTGAATTTGCTCTGGTCTCCATTTGTAAATTAACGTAGGGATTCATAGCATTACTGAAATTGATCATGATGCATTTTGAATGTTTTTGCTACAAACAGTTTGCTCAACATGAAATACAATAGCTCTAACTTTGATACAAGTAGGCTGATATGTAATGAATTACATTATAATGACGGACTTATAAAACTGAAATTTGCTCAACAAGCTGTTGATATTGTGTGTTCATTAGTACTTTCTAGACTGGACTATTGAAACTCAATTATATCTGGATCGTCACAATATTTACTCCAGAAACTTCAAAAAGTTCAAAACACAGCTTCACGGAACATCTTTAGAGTACCTCGATCAGAGCACGCCTCACCACTGTTCTGTACCCTACATTGGCTATGAATTCGATACAGAATCAAATACAAAATTTGTTCTCTGTGTTATGTTTCAATGACAGACTCCAGTCCAACATAACTATCCACCCTCACCCATGTGTATACACCAGCTATATCCGTACGCTCTTCTTCTCATAATCGTATACAAAGTCATTATTCGTTTGCACACCAGAGCCGGCGACGTGGAACGAATTGCCCATTGAAATTAGACACAAAGACACAGTGGTCCCTTTTAAGTGTGCTCTTAAGACTCACCTGTTTCGACTGCAGGGACAAACTTAGCAACCTAATCATGTTTTGTATCTTATATGTTTTTAGCATGTTTTTATGTTTTCCTATTTCATTGATTTAGGCATTTGTTGTTCTGTAGTGTAGTCATATCATTATAGATGGAGAAAAGCCCTTAGATTTTCTAAAGATTAGGCGCTATACAAAGTCCTCATTATTTTTTTTATATTAAAAGCCATAATAAAATTATCTTAATACACCTCCATAATAATGAATAATTTTAAACCACGATTTGTTCAACGGTAAAATAAATATTTCCCTTTAAATCACTTTAATTAAAACAGTAACAGCAAGTTGATGATGAAATATACTGATGGCAATTGATTTAAATACGCACATTTCGTATGAATATAATCAAGTTACGTATTTTTTTGATATCCTTCTGTGATGTCTTAAAAGCGAAGTACATATTTAAGATTATAGTTAAATACTTTCTTGGCATTTTAGAAACAATACATATTTTAAATTTAAATCTATCCAAAGTGAATCTGTACCATAGTTACTAAAGCTGGATCGAATAAATAGCAACGCAACAAGCTTACACAAAACTGATGCCATCATTTATTGTTTACAAAGATTGCATTATTTACCATATAACAATTGTAATTGTTATAATAGACAATAATTTCTTTTTTTACTAGCCATTTAAATTAATTCATGTAGATAAAATTATTGTATTACTTTATATATATATATATATATATATATATATATATATATATATATATATATAATCTACTGAGCTGCTTCAAAAAAAGCGCAATGAAGAGGAATCGAAATATTGTACTTAATTCTCTGATTCGTTTGATTTGTTCTTGAGTGTCTTCATGTTGGAATCTGAAATACGTGGCCGAGTGGTCTAAAGCGCTGTCTGTTCTGGACCACTGCCATGTCACCCCTACGTGGGTTCGAGTCTCGGATTCGGCTAATGTGGGTTCTTGCTCCATGAATAATACTGACTGCCATGTATAGCCTATATTAAGCTGAAAAATGGCATTAAACCCTAAAAAGCAGAAAGACAAAATCCTAGATAGATTCCCATTGTACTTGCCATGAAACATCAAGAAAAGATTTTATATGACATACTCACTTGCCAATTTTCTCATGTGGAGATGATGAAAATTTTATATGACAACTCACCTGGCAATTTTACCATGTATACATGATGCAGATTTTATATGACATATTCAATTGCCAATTTTATCATGTGGACAAGGTTGCAGTCAGAGAAAATCTGCAATTAATGTTTCGGTTTAATTTATTTTCAAATTCCCTTGATAGGTTTTCATCATGTTCGGGATGAAAACATTATGAAGCTAAGATAATTGAATTATGCAACAAGCTTGCTCACCCATTTGATTTTTGGGTCAAGGTTATATACTTTAAAGCACTGCTTTGATTGTGGGTTGAAAATGTAGGCACCAGACCTTTGTTCTCTAATTCTTTGAATGTAATCATAATTAGCATAGAATCGTAACAATATAAATGAAACATCCTTGGTAATATTGTGTTTGAAAGGTCAAGGTCATAGAGTTAGAATCGTAACAATAGAAATGAAACATCCTTACTACTACTGTGTTTGAAGCGTCAAGGTTAAGGAGTTTTTGGTCATTGTTTAGCTAAGGCAGCATATTACATGGTATATATATTTTAACTTAAGCCGTGATAATGTATTGTATAAACAAATCAGAATTAATTACATCAAATTTAGTTAAAGCTGCTTTTTTTTGATAACTATTTTGGCATGTTTGAGAAAGGTACAAATTAACTCAATAGTTTTTACTATGAACATTTGCACTCTTGTTTTAAAGCTACCAGTATTTTGTTAATGTTTTTGTGACATTGCTCATCCATCCATCCATTATCCATATTTTTGCTTCCTGGGGTAAACCCATAATTGTTTATGATAAATAAGTGAAATTTGAACCACATTTTGTACCAGTGATGTCAACATTCTTAGTTCATCAGCTTGAATAGTTTTAATGCCTTTATCCATTTTCATTATTCACACTTTCATTTTGGAGCAGAACTCGAGAAGTCTCACTTCACATTACACTTTGTAAATACCATTTTCCTATATATAAGATGTTACAAATTATTCTGTCTCTTAGTAAAAATGTTGATATTGTGGGCATGTCAACAAATCCGTTTTTATTATCCTTCCCGTAATATAATGTGGATGTGAGATGTAGCTGTTATTCTATCCTTCTGTTTCTATCCTTGGCTCTGTCCACAATATGGGTATTTTCATTTCTGGAACATAACTTTTATACTGTTCAGCATATTTCGCAGAGTATAGAGCCCTTTCAAGGTTATAAAAATTAAGTAGGCTGTCAGTTAGATTCTGTATCAGTGATTAGTTGTGGGGAACAACCCACTGGTCCATAGTTTCTCTTGCGGATACCCCATTTGTCCACAGTATATTTGGGGATGCTCCGTTAATCCAATGTATATGCAGGGGGCACACTATTTGTTCATTGAGTATCTCAGGGACACAACATTGGTCCATATTGTGTTCAGGAGGCCATCACATTAGACCATAGTGTAAAAGAAAATTAAGAAGTTTGGAGAAGTGGCATCTGTATAATTGATAACATGCATACTATTTGTATTACACAAATTCCAAACAATTGATGCAGGCCTTATTTTGGCATTTTAGAACCAATAGTTGTACCACTTTTGGAGAAGTTTTCAGACAAATTATGTTTGAAATTGCTGAATGTTCAGAAGAACTTGTCAAAATGGATAACGAAATGTAAGCAAAAACAAAATGAGTTCAGCTAATTTGATAAACAATAAAGCAAAATTACTTTTTTTATTATAAATTGACATTTAATGTTATATTTCTGTATATAAAACAAGCTCTGTTCTAAAAATACGGGTGACACAAATACGTATAAAGTAAAATTACAAAGAATCTGCCAGTGAAGATTTCCAGGAAGGAGCCAGACTTTCTTCAAATTACAGCAATATGTTGTTATGATTTAGAATTAAAAAATATTAAAATAAAATAAAAATTTTAATGAATATTAAAGATGGTAATGCTGAAAAACAGGAAATGTTTGAATGAATATTTATGATGCTTAAGTTAACAAGTACACATATTTAAAATATATTCTTGTTCAAAAACAAAATGTGGATTTCCAGGAAATAATAAAATGTATTTTGTGCATCAGTCCATGATGTAACAGTAAGAAATGGAAACTTGTAATATGTAAGAAATATTTACATATTAGGAAACAAAATATGTAAATATTGAATGAATAAATATGGTCAGGTTACATTGCCTTCTAACTTTTCATTAATTTCATTAAGATCCTTTGAATAAACATAGGATATATGAGTTTTGAAAATTAAAAGAAATTTCATATGATTGAAATTGGATGCATAAGACTTTTTCAGTCTCTTTAAATGTCAATAATTTACAACGATATGCATATAGTCTATGAAATACATTGTATGCTTTCTGTTTTAGGTTTTAACCATTAGTTGGGGCCATTAAAGGATATGAAATGTATTTGATGCTTGAGAACACTGATATATTTTTTGGTTATCATGCAATAATGTTGATTTAAATTAGTTCTCAGACATTCCAATTTAAATCCTTTTAATTAATAGAAATTATATGTGAAAATAAAAAGACAATAATAATGAACATAAACTTGTCTACCAATCAAAGAAAGCACGAAGGTGATTAAGGTCAAACAGGTCCTAGTTTAACTGTATATAGTAGTTACTCATGTATAAATCTGATTGAACTCCAAATAACGTAGACTCTGATTGGCATTCATTTAATATACCGGTAGATAAAGGTTTATGTTGTTTGTTATAGTAATACGTTTACTCAGATTACATAGATCCAGATCTGCAGATCCAGTATGTGACAGAAGACCTGGGCATGTGCACTCTGAAGCAGGATAACACTAGTACACTCATATATACAGTATAGAGACTATAAGCTTGTCATGTATCTTTAATATTTTGGGCCTTTTCGAACATCACATTGTGCCACTCATCACCAAAGATATAATGAAGTACTGGTAGACATTTTAGATCTCTTCAGAGTTGAAATATTTTGTTTGTTCTTTTATCAAGAGCATTTCAATTTTGATATGATACTATGGGGTAAAAAAAAGATGGCTGAACGAGGATATCAAATGTAAAAACTTAAATATTAATTGTACAGCACAGAATAATAGCAATAAAAAACTAAAAGTAATAACTAAATAATAAAAATATTCATTTAAATCGTCATCATCATCATCATCATTATCATCAGTCTCTTGACCTAGTGTGGTTGTTGAGGCACTGTGCTGCTGAACATCCGACCAATTCCCTCCACTTGTCTTGATTATGTGCCAATGCCTGTGTCTCCGCAGAACTAAGTCTGGTCCAGTCTGTGATGTCATCATTCCACTTTTTTCTGTGTACCACTCCTTCTACCACCTTGGACACTACCCTGCAATACTGTTGTGGATAGAATGTTGGTTCTAGTGACATGGCCATACCATTTGAGTTTTCTCTTTTTGACAGTGGTGAGGAGGTCTTCATAGTTGTCTACTTTGTGCCTGACGGTGTTATGCACTTCTTTATTTGTGATGTGGTCCAAGTAAGAGATGCCAACGATGTTTCTTTAGCATCTCATCAGGATTCTTCATTGTAATTATTAAAATACATAAACAAAATATAAATATACATATGCATTTTTCATTTTTACATATATCCCTATCCGGAAGATCAAAAGTCGTGTACCGTTGAAGAACATGAAATACTTGTACTTTTGGTCAAACGCTCCTAATCGTAGCAGTCAAAAATATTTCTTTTCATTGTTTGGACACATTGCAAATGAGACAAGACTGATTGAAATGCTAGTAGTTTGGACAGAGTTGCAAGCAACATATAAAAGCAGGGATTTCTTGTTTCCAACTTCACTCAATTCATTTGGAAGATGTGAAATACTACCATGGGGCACATTTCTAGTAGTCTTTCTTGAAAGCTTTATATAGTCTATTTAACTGCAATGCATTTCATACAATTTAAACCAAATAAATTCTTGAATACATATTGAATATAATCAACAAAGCTGTTAAATGAAGCAAATGTACAAAGTTAAATGAAGCAAACATGATAAAGAAAGAAGAAAGGAATACTATACTTCTCAGCTGTCCTCCAGTACAGAAAGGTCCTCCATTGTTAATTATGTGTGAACCGGAAGATCTAATATATTTATAGTTTCTTTTCATTTGTGTAAATGTATCCACATAAATGGGAAACGTATATTGTATACTTTGTTAATTTTAATGCCTTGAGTCTTAATGTTTTTTTCATGAATAGTCAATGAAATATATGTTGACAAACATTAAAACTTCCAAATTTCTTCTAGAGTCAAGATAATCATGCAATACTGCAAGCTTTATAGAAGTTGGCATGGTTAGAAGTTGGCATATGTTTCGTTCTGGTTAAGGTAGGCTAGCACAGCTTCATGACAGAATCTAAACTGCTGCTGTAAATAGAAAAAGTTCAATAATTCACTTGCATGTTTATTTATTATTAAGACATGGCTATATCTGAATTAGTCTTCTTGGAACACATCATTTTATGATACATGTAGTACTTGGTATATAATGAACATTACAATGCATAGACATTTCTATGAGGCAGAGAATTTTAAAAATCACTCTATAGTGTCCAAAACAAAGAAGTGCTTCATATAAGTATAATATAAAATTACAACATTTAAAAGCTCATCACTTTGGTTTTCTTTTCACTTCTAAGCCACACCCTTGCATATATTAATTTTATTATTTAGCATTATTTAAAAAAAGAGATGAAATTAACATACATAATTAAACCTGTTGTTTATACCGGTACATAAATGTAGAGAGATACAGTTTTAAGATTTTTTTGTATGACCAACAATTAATAGAAATGTTTGTAATTATTTATTGTCTTACTTTTACAACCGTTTTAGTTTAAGGATCCTATACAAGAAACATACAAACAACATAGATTAAAAAGGTGAAAGAACAGCGTCAATCTTATTAACGTAATTTACAAGAGTTAGCTCCCTTATATAGCATTAGCCTATTACAGTTCATAAGGGAAATTAGATTTTTCCCCATAAAACATCAACGACAACAATTACTACTGCTGCTGTTGCTACTACTAAAACAAAATCTTGATGATTTGTTTGTATTACCACTTGCGAAACCTACCAAATCCGGGATTATCTGAGATCTCCGGTGACGTAGCTGTCTGACGATCTGTTCTATGGCCACGTCTTGTTCAATCTTAGTTCTTTCCAGTAAAGCAGCTATGACACAGAATAGTCCACTCCTTTCAGCACCATTCCTGTTCATAATTTTATGAACGTGTCAAACCAGCATTAAAAAACAATTTAGAAATATGTTTCACATTCATACGTATGTGATTGTTTCTCATTTGATAGAAGACATTTATACGCCTCTCTGTTTAATTCGTTTTCTGCTAGGGAAAAACAAAGACGATACGGTACGGACGAAATATAGATTTTACTCAAAAGATAAGAGTGAACAAATATGCATATATCATCTTTCGTTGTATACGGAGCTTTAAAACTGAAACATTATTCGCTACTAATATGAAGATCGAATATTGAAATTTCTGTCTATGTCACCTGAATGGTTAAGATCAATTTTTTTCGTCCTAACTTACTTTTGACGTTTTATGATGAGTATAAACGTTAAGATCGATTAATTACTTATAATTATTAATTAATTAAATTAAGAAAGAAAAATAAATACATTAAAAAGAACAGATTACACAAATGTTACCTACATGCAATGCACTACGACGGGATTTCGCCCTGCTGATTCTGTCTGCCAGCCCTGCACGAGCTCAACGTGTTCCAGTACATGTAAAGGAGACGTTGGAACTCGTCCATCTTCAGTCCAGTAACTTGCTCTTGATAGCCGGACATTTCGTTGCTAAAATGTTTGATGAAACTCTATTTATATAAGATATTATTGTTTTTGTTATCAAGGAAATTCTAACTAGTAAGTATAATGTGTGAATGTTTTCTCTATAATTTATCGTATTTTTAATTTATTTTGACTCTTTTCAACACATCATATTGTTTACACTGTAATTTACATTAACATTTATATTTTGAGACGAACCTTAAGATATGAAGTTTAAAAACATTTGAATGAAATAATAATACATATTCATGATAGAGAAGGAGTTTGTACATTGTACTAGTTTCAATCTGTCATTTGATTGCGTAATGATTTTTATTTATATAAATGGTCAATAACAACTGGTGGAGTACCTGTAAAGTTGTGTGTTACATAATGATGTATTCTTCTACACTTCTTGTGTAAGTGTACAGCGCAATAGCGTTATTGGTCTGCGTGTCCGAGTGAGTATGAAGAGAAAATAATGACATGCTAGTTCTCAACCACCAAGTTCCTTAGTTTTCGAAAAGGTTAGCCTCCATTGAACAAAAATAAGTGCAAGCGAAAAGAGTATACTGTGTACTAATTATCCGAAAATAAAAAAATGGAAAATAAATCTCGCATATTTTCAGAGACAATCTCGTCTGCAAGGGGTATGTCAGTGATTGGTCCACGTTACATTAGTCTGTGCTGTGAACGGATAACATATTAATGTTTTAATCCGTGATGTACAGACGAAAATATTTGAAATTTGTATGAGCCTAATTTCAAGTTATAGATTTTGCATTGAAGGAAAGCAGAGATGCAAAACAACCGCCTTTATTTAATGTCAAACGCTGTTTATAATAAATGCACATACTTATTTAAGTATAATCAGCAGCACGATCCTTTCAATATAAAATTATACACACTGTAGCAATATGTTAACTCTTTTCCTAGTTTAGCACACCATTTAAGTACCTGGCTGTAACAACACCCCTCCCCCGCGCAAACACACACAGATCATTCACACTATACCAATATAGTGCTTTTTAAAAAAACAACTATCAAAGTGAGTTTTTACTAGAAATTGTTTCATGAAGATAAAATAACAATATTACCTCTTCTTTATAAATCAAGATGAGCTTAGAAACTTCGCAACAGCCAAACGTTTCCTCAGACTCCAGGTGAATTTCAAACGGTGGACAATTGAAAACATTTCCCTTCTGTGGCCAGTATCGCTCATTGTCCTGCAAAATGTGTTACTTATATGTTTTAATTATTCCAAGTGAGAGATATATCATAAGCATGCAAAATTATCAGGAAAACAAACATTCCGAATATGAATGAGTAGGATTACTATATTATTGACAGCCGACTAAATGCAAAATCTAATTGCTATTAAATCCAATTCATTTTTTTTCACATAAGCGTTTGCGTGGTTCTGAGATCATGGTCTATCAGAGGCACTAACAACTGCTTCTATAGTTTTAAGTTAAACCATTTTTCTGCCATGTCAATTTCCCTGATGTTCCGTAAACTTTTTAAGTCCATTTATTGAGTAATCATTAGTATTATTTTTTGTTTGTTTACAGCATTGGTATCAATCTATTATATTAAGAAACCTCCTTTATACGAATTGTAAAGACTTCTATTATAGGAATTAAAACTACATCCCATATAAGTACTCAATATATCTCCAATAAACGAATAACAAAAAACACCCATTGTGTGAATTAAATATACCTCAATTATACGATTGGAAAACATTACCATTATAAGACTTAAAAAGACCGCCATTATGCGAATAAAATATACCTCCTTTATGCAAAATCAAATAGACATCTTTTATAAGAATTTAAAACATTTCTGTTATGCAGAAGTAATTATCCTCCATATTCCGTACCAATTTGCTATAAGTTAGTCAGGCTATTTACTGAATAAATTCATTATAAAGCTTTTCTTGTCTTAAAACCTGTTGAAAATGTTCTGCGAAGAAACATTAATTTGCTACATTTGCAGTAAAAGCAGTCATTGTTTGTTTTCATTTTAGGAGCGGCGGATTTATCTAACAGCTGCTCGACATAGTTTCACAAACTTGAATTATAATAAAGGCTGAACGCTCTGAAAGTTTTCATTTGTTAAAATGATTTGTAAAGATTTGAAAAGCAATTATTGACGGACGATCTACGAATCAGGAAAACTGCCTGGGTCAGAGTACATAAAGTCTACTCAAAGACGGCCACTTGAGCTAAACCTGCAAAAATGTGTCATGTACCAATAGAGAACACGAATAACATTTGATACGAGAATCAGCATTTGTCACAAATGAAAGGAAAACAATTTTTTTAAACAAAAAAGTTGCAATTGTGACACAAAATACAACATGATTTAAGAAATGTTTAAAGTCGAACCTGGTACAAAAACGTTAAATGGTAAACGTTAATCGCGAGAGCAGTGCATTTATCCTCATTGTACTTTATATTATCGCTGATCGAAAAGAGACAAACTTGGACTTGATCAATGGAAGAGATTTGTTTTAACGTCGAGTACATGTGCGTTTAAAACATCGTTGGCAACCAAGATACATTACACAGAATAGACAAACGTCTTCGAGAACCAGGATAGATTACTCAGAATTGACAAACTTCGAGTGTAACTAACTTAAACCAAAACTGATAATAATAATAATAATAATAATAATAATAAATGGCTGACAAGCAATACTGACTTCCACAATTTCAATGTATATTTTATGAAACTGAAATTTTCTTATTATTTACGATTAAATGTCAAACTTATTCATTAAATGGAATTTTTTTTTTTTAGTTTTACATTTACCCATTCGTTTTAATTACTTAGGAACTTAAATTGTCACTATACTAAATTCCACCTTCATTTGTGACATAGTGTTAAGCATCACAATAGAGCTGACGTCATATTGGTAAACCATTCTCCAGAAATCGACAATGGCACTCTCCAGGGGGGTCTGGGTAATAATGAAAGCATCGTTTTCCTTGTAGGCCTGAAATGATGCATCGAAAGCATTTATATGCAAACCTATGACAGTTTATCAGTTGTGACCCGAAATTCACGCTTGTTAATTTCACTCAAACGAAAAGGACGTCATATTATTTCTGATTTTATGTTCAATTTGAGTTTCATAAAACAATGTTATTACCTTTCTTCCTCAATGGAATAAACATGGTACATTGTTAGAATGAATCTTTAAACACGAACATTGCATCATGTCGTTAGTCTTGTCTGTCTGTATATTTTTGTACTTCTAACGGTACCCACGAATAACTACTTGAAGAAATGGAAAATCGCGATTAAAATATGTCAAAATGTTATATGACTACAGTTTACGTCCATCCGAAAATGAACGCTGTGACCATATGATTCTGTTACATATTAACTGTTATGTATCATTTTATTTGATATAATCAACTTATTTTGGTCTTTTGTGAAATTGGTACACGAGTTGCTTTAATCGTCTGTATATTTGTACTTACTGGCAAGAAAACGGCGTTGATGTAGGTATTTCTTCCAATTACATGGGTTGAGAGGTAGGGGCGGTAGTTTTCGTCTTGCAAATAACATAATATAATATAATATAATATAATTTATATATAATAGAATAGAATAGAATAGAATATAATAGAATAGAATAGAATAGAATAGAATAGAATAGAATAGAATAGAAAAAGTTAAACATTGTGCATTCTACCTTTCAGGATATAACGTGTACATTTGACTAAAATATTAATTAAATAATATTTCGGCAAAATATAATACAATACAATCTAATCTAATCTAATCTAATCTAATCTAATCTAATCTAATCTAATCTAATCTAATCTAATCTTATTATATTATATTATATTATATTATATTATATTATATTATATTATATTATATTATATTATATTATATTATATTATATTATATTATATTATATTATATTATATTTATTATATTATATTATATTATATTATATTATATTATATTATATTATATTATATTATATTATATTATATTATATTATATTATATTATATTATATTATATTATATTATATTATATTATATTATATTATATTATATTATATTATATTATATTATTATGTTATGTGATGCGATGCGATGCGATGCGATACGATAGAATAGAATATAATAGAATAGAATAGAATAGAATATAATATAATAGAATAGAATAGAATAGAATAGAATAGAATAGAATAGAATAGAATAAAATATAATAGAATAGAATAGAATAGAATAGAAAAAGTTGAACATTGTGCGTTCTACCTTTCAGGATATAACGTGTACATTTGACTAAAATATTAATTAAATACTATTTCGGCAAAATATAATACAATACAATCTAATATAATATAATCTAATCTAATCTAATCTTATATTATATTATATTATATTATATTATATTATATTATATTATATTATATTATATTATATTATATTATATTATATTATATTATATTATATTATATTATATTATATTATATTATATTATTATGTTATGTTATGTTATGTTATGTTATGTTATGTTATGTTATGTTATGTTATGTTATGCGATGCGATGCGATGCGATGCGATACGATACGATAGAATAGAATAGAATAGATTAGAATAGAATAGAATAGAATAGAATAGAATAGAATAGAATAGAATAGAATAGAATAGAATAGAATAGAATAGAATAGAATAGAATAGAATAGAATAGAAAAAGTTAAACATTGTGCGTTCTACCTTTCAGGATATAACGTGTACATTTGACTAAAATATTAATTAAATAATATTTCGGCAAAAGAGTTTATACAATAGTGGCCGAAGAAGAAATCTTATACGACTTGATAAAAACGGAAGGTCCATTGATAATACTAGGATCATGAAAGGACAACATGAAGGAAACAACAGATAAAGAAATGTTATAACACGAATTGCAAATAGAATAATATATTGCAGTTTATCTTTTATGGAGTCAAATGGAACAAGAAAAGCAATTGAAATATAATTTATTTCCCTTTTTTATTTGGCATATAAGAGCGCTATTACAACAAACCTAGCGTAAGTGCTGTTTACAGTTTACCTATCTATGTATGACTTTTTCATTGCCTTGACAGGAGATGAACAAGAACTTTCTGACTTGGCTGGGCGCCTCAAAATAAGCTCCACAGCACACGGTATGGCGATTAGCGCCGTTAAAAAAACTTGATGACAAACAGTACAAATGGCATCAGTACAGAGATAAAGATCAGTTTACAGATGCTGGAAAACAATCACAAGCTTCAAGCTTCGATTATTATAGATGAAGGCTCCAAACCATGATGACATTCAATGATTGTCCTAACAGCAGTACTATCAAGGCTGATGCCAGTATGGAAAAATATCAACATTTTACATGGTTTAAAAATAAAGCTGATGCAGTCTTTTTTCATTTTTGTTTTTCTGTATGCTTGTGAAGCATGGACGATCAGGGCAGATCTACAAAGCATGATTGAAACCTTTTAAATAATATTGGGCATCCCCTACATTGATCACTTAACCAGCAAAGAGGTCCATTATTAAATCCAACGAGCAATCAGACCCTACAAAACCTCTAACCTCTGACAAAACACATATGAAGTTGTGCAGTTATGTTTCGCGATCATCTGGACTGGCCAAATCAACAATGCGAAGGTGCAGAAGAAAAGGCAGATATAAAATGATGTGGGAACACAACATTAAAGTGTGGATAGGCTTTGATTTTGGAGATTCACAAGAGGCCCATGCGGCACAAAGAAAGATGGAGAGAATTGGTGGTGCAATACTAATTATTACCCCAAAACCTCTTGGGTTACAGGAGTGTTGTTGATGACGAGTATGGCTTTCTTAGACTTAAATGATTATTTCTCTGATTATGGATAGATATTTTTCAGGTAACGTTATTCGACAATAGCTAAAATAAGACGGCTTAATATACAGTATTCAAGAAACTTTGTGGTAGCATGGAATAGTTTATTTAATTGAAACCCCTAATTTCCTTACACGCCGACACATCCTGATGGGCCATACGAATGTACAGCAAGAAATAGCACGCGAGTATAAAATTAGGTTCTCTTAAATGTGTAATTGTCAGTTGATTTGAGGACAAGTATTTGTGGTATTTTGTATCTATCGGCTGACAGCGAGTGTTGTGTTGCCGTCGATTAAAATGGAGGAAACAAGTCAGACACGTGCAGGTGTTGTTTGATTCTCTCGGTTGCGAGATCCCTTGAGTGTTACGATATAAAAACATAAAATCTGTTTAGTAATATTTTGATTTGAACATGGATGCAATAGATTGGAGAACAAAACAAAACTGGTCGTTAAATAAAGTCCAAGCATTTATTCTTTGGAATACGTTTTCATAAATTATTTAAGTTTCTGAAAGAGGAGATACGTACCAGGAAGGGTATTGCAGTATCTATTTTTATCTCTGTTTCCAGTTTCTTTGGCGATTGCATATGTATTCTCGTCAGTTTCCGGATTAAGTATTTGTAATTTCTGGAATAAAGAGTTTTTCTAAGTTTGAATAATAAAACAGAAGAAAACTCTCTCTCGTACTTAGAAAATATGAAGGTACCAGTCGTGCTGTATAATCTGAGCGACTATGACTGTCACATGCTATCATCTAGGGAAATACATAAATAGTAATCCGTATTTTTTGCAGAAGCTTACAGTATCCTCAATTATGATTGATAAGACCTCCCCCGCCCAAAAAAAAAGAGTCCATATAAGGTTATATTTTATAAACAGTAAAAAATGAGTTTAAAAAGGCTAACATATTAGGAAAAGATAGGAAAAATCTTCTAAAAATATCTTAAAATAACGGCGGCCCAGGTTGTAATCCCAAGTGTTATCATTTTCATTTATGCATAGAACACCTTTTCTCAGACTATAAACTCATCCATGTAAACTGTCATTTTCTCTTACATACTCGGTTAACCAGGAATGAGATCATTTGATCATATTAAAATACTAAGAAATGGCGTGTAGCTGTTTTGTGAACCAAAAAAAGTGAAAATAAAAGGGATGCATTTTCAAGAATGTTTGGACTGTGTATGAGCTCCAAATATTCCAAAGTAAACATTGTGGACCTTGAAATCCATAGAAAAGCAATGGATTTTATAGTATTTTTATATCGTTAAAAGGAAGGCTTTTGAGTGAAACGGATCGATCGAATGACTATGTCAAAGTTATGAAAGATACAGAGTAAATCGAGTTTAAATAGACAGGTTTGTCGGTGACGTCTTTTTGTGAACTGAAACGTTAATTGAGTTGTGGCAATACGTCATATCTACTGAAAGTATACACTGTATTGTCTCCCTTTAATTAGTACACTGATACATAGCTATATCGATTCCAGTAATGTATTTATCTCTGATTTATTCAAAATTACAAGATTTGATTTGTAATGGTCTTCGGTATTTGTTCTTACAACCTTCCAGAACCAAACATTTGATGCTTCTTACATTTTTTTTCTTCACAACTTATATTAATCCCTCTTGAAGGTTCAGATGTTGGTGTAAAGTTTTTTTTTGATCAAAAACAGAGGAACCAAGAAAAATAAACCAACCGTAGATACGCTTTTGCATTTCCCTTATTATTCTCTAAAATTCTGAAGAATGAGTATATCTATATAATGCTATGTTTGGGCCAACCAGACTAAAGATTTTTTAGTAAACAATATATTACATGTCAAATATGTTCCTGTGAATGTAGTCTATATATTAAGATAGGCATTACTTTTAAGTGAACACGTGTTATTGCATTTGATTTCAGAAAATCGGGTTTTGCTTGGGAATTCATGGTGTTCATAATATTGGATATTTTTATTATTAAAATTATTAATAAACCAGATCACTCTGATTCTCTTATTCTGTCGTTGGATTTTATAGTAATGCTGTGTACATTTGAATTATTCAATCCCGCTTTAAAGCGTGACTAGATTAATCAGTTTTGTTTAATTGTGTTTAGTTTTAAGTTGAGAGGATTTATTTATTTAAACTATTCAGTAGAATCATAAAATGCTTTCTGACTTCCCAACTAAGTCACAATGTTGAATTATTGTAAACTCATTAAAAGACACTTTGGATTATATCATTGCCATATATCAAGACTGTTAGCATATCAACACTATTCCAAGCTATTAGTTCATCAGAGCATTCAAGATTGGGATTCATTCGGAACACTACTGGAATTCAATCGGATTACACTATACGTTTGGAGTTGTGACGTAATTTTTAATACTATTGGGATTTATATCTCAATATTGCAATTTTTAAAAGAATTTTCACTTTGTGCTCCAGGGAAAGCAATTATTTGCTAAATGTTACTAACTTGTTGATGTTCGCTATTTATGTTACTTAGTTTAAGACCATAGAGTCGTCAACGTTTTAAAACTTGTTTTTGTTTTCGATCCTTACCATAATTAACGAATCCATATTTCAGATCTCACAATTAATAATACTATACACATAAACACACGCAAATACAACCACTACGATATAATGACATTGTCACGTAGTAAGGATTAACCAGATTTCAACATGTAAATGTTAGACCCTGAGGCTATAATTTCGCGCCGTCAATATTTATGAATGTGAATTAAGCGAACAGATATGTCCAGGCAGTTAATTGACATGGCCATAATATTCGTAACTAGCTGTATTTTGGGCAAACAAGTTACATAATAATTGCGATCACAGGTAAGTGATGGAATTCTTTGTTTGGATTAAAGGAACGTCGTAAATCAACCCTTTACAGACTGTTGGGAGGGGGCAGTGTCTGATAATTGTTTGAATCAACATCCATTCGGAATTGAATAAGGGGTGTCCAACATTAGAATCGCAAGCTTAAATCTATTATCTTGAGAACTAAACGTTAGTAGTCGTTAAACCCATCTTGCGTGAATAATGGAAGACAAACTAATTGTTGTGAATTTAATTTTCCCATTTTGTGTATTAATTAATTTTACTGTCGGCACCGCTGACTGGGGTCTTGGAGCTTCGCATCTGTCTGTCATTACCTCAATTTCTGACAAAAGTTAGCCAGGGTGGGTATACTGTATTAATAAGAATAATAGTGGGAGCACTACACAATAGCTAAATTATATGAAACCTCTACAGACATTTTAAACGTTTGTCTGGAACAAGTCAATAATGTTTGATTATCAGTTTTAAGAAATATTCACTTATATGCAAGGGACAGCTGCAAAAAACATTTAATTTTTCACATTAAAAATATCTGAGCAAAATCAAGGCATCTAATTATGAAATGAAAGTTAAAAACCGGTTATAACGAATACAACAACATTGTCCTTCTCAACTATAGATGTGGTGGTCCTATTGGAATTGTGGACTATAACTGCAAAGATAATGTGATAATGTGGCCAGACGAAGAAATATATCGTTTTTCTGGGTTCCGTTGATGTGTTTTATCGTGCCAATTAGATGTACAAATCTGTGCAGATTCATTCCCTTGGTAAATATGTTTGTCAGACTTTGCCTCATCATTGATCTCACTAGAACAAGTTTAAATTCATGTTTAAACAAAATTGCCAACTTCCAAAAGTCGTCTTTTATCTGAAACTAATTTGAAATATATAGTATTAATAAATCCAGAGCCACCCAAATAGTCGCCTTTTTTGATAAATACATAACGTGTGCTACTAGTTTTTCCAGGTCCATTGCATCTAATTTGTAGAAATGGTTAACACTTATTACGAAGTTACCTTTCTTAGAGTTCATTTGGTTTATTTTCTAGAGATGACTGTTTAAATTGTTCGACTGTGCATTTAGAAGTTATCATTAATACCACCAATGTTATGTACCTCAAACGCCAGCTGAAGATATGTCTTTTTCTGTTTGGGTTCTCTTGTCAGCAACTTGCGATACTCCTCCTGAAAGTCTCGAGCTGACACTGCAGATGTAGTACACGTGAGTGCCTCTACCAAAACTTCGTGGACAAATATGAACTGCTCCTGTAAGCATTTATTGTGATACATTTGAGTCATTCAGTTTATATAGGTACAGCTATAGTTTTTATCAGTTAATGGCATATTGGTTATTTTATTTTCTTCCCTAAATTAGGAATGAAACAGATGATTAATAACTAACTATAACTTAAAAGGATGTATATGTAATCCACTGAGATTTACAAGAGGTAATAAACTAATGACCCGGTTTGACCTTAATACAGTTAATCTCAGTCGTCTATTTGTGATGCTTTTCGATTATGTAATTGCATATGTATATTATCAATGATTTATTGTAGTGTACCTGAACCTTATTCGGGATTTTATTGTTGATTTCTGTCTTATTGATGTAAAGATAAAAGAAATAATAAAGGTTGAAACAGAATTGTCTATAATGATTATTTAACTTGTCTATAATATCCGTTTAATAAAGTGATGGTTACATATATATGTACCTATCTATTCTATAATGATCTGACTACAGTAATTAAATACGTCTTTCAATGATTCTGACTTTAAAATAACCGTTCGTCTCATGAATATCTCTTCCAACATTTCAAATACGAAGCATTTTTTTTAATCCGAACAGAATGATGCTAGTCTAGATTGATGCAACTAAGTATTATGAAGACAATTCGATAAGTCGTATGCAAACATTCCTACGGTAGCAAGAAAAGGAAAAAAATATTTTTTTTTGGTTATAGTCTGTTAAACAGTTGTTAACGCCATGTGACATGGGATCGATTGACATTGATGTCGGTTATGACGCCAAGAAAAAAGTTTCAAGGTACTTAATTATGGAGGCTGATTTGTTCTTATAATGAATTTGACGAGAAAGACACAATTCTAACAAAGATTTACAGAAAAGGTTAATGGATTTTGTTGGCTTCAGAATTACGGGAGTAATGTCAGAGATTTAAATTGCGGCAAACGTACACTGAAAGTAAATGAATATGTTACTTTAATTATGCCTTACAACGGCTGACCATATTACACATTTGAAGCCAATTTAAAATTATCCAACATGAAGCTTTCATCAATATCTACTCAATAATTTAGATCATAGTAAACATGCCATATGAACGAAATAGAATCAAGAGGCATATATCACAAATGACATCCTAGTACCTTTTAAAATAAATGTCTCATAAATACCAAAACATTAATGAGATTGTAGTAAAAAAAGCCAAAATTAAAGCTGCAGAAAAGAGAGGAAATAGACTTTAAGCTAAACGGACCATAACCAGGAATATGGAGGTAGTTGGGGTGCAACATCCCAACGTTTGGATCATCAAGACACGCTGATTTCGCAGGGATTCCAAACATGAGGTCACATTGACATTCCCTTGAGCTTCTGCCTGGTCCACCAGGATATCTATTGCAATGAAAGTCCCTGTCCTTCCGACACCGGCACTATATGACAATGGGAGTAATTTGGTTTAGAATTTTGTGTTGCAAAATGTATTTACTCCTTTAATGTTAAAAAGACAAAAACACGATAAAACAGTTGTAAGAGTCTTGCTATTTCTTCTTATACTCTCGTTGTGGAAATAGACACAGACGTATACACGACTGATAACTTTGATAACTTACACACACATGTTTGTGTCTCAACGTGCGTGTGTATGTATGTGTCGTCCCAGATTTAAACAACTTTTGCAAACAACATTCGCAAGTAGACCAATACTGTTATTATTATTATTATTATTATTATTATTATTATTATTATTATTATTATCATTGACATACTACTTACCATTTGCCTAAGAGTTATAATTCCTGGATGTTGCATAAAGAAACCCCCCCAAAAACATTCGTGTCGTGTCTATATTTATTTTTGTTTCTTATCTAGTATATGCTGTATTACTAATATCTTATTTAAAATCATAAACAATGACAAGCACTGAACATTACCTGCAGTGGACAACTAAAGGGCCGCTGAAGTTTCCTTCTTCGCCTGTAGTATATATCTTGTGCCTGAAGTGAACCATGGAGGAAGAATATCGAGGCACACTTTTGTCTGGCCATGTCGTGAAATGAAATTGCGTTATCATCCGGCTTTTCTTTTCTCCAAGGCAGTCATTCTATGACATTAATTAAACTGTATTATATAAATACTTTCTCTCTTCAATAAGGAGTTAATTACTGAAATGTATTCGTTTATTACTTTGAGAAGGTAATTTAATCTTTGAGCTGGTAATACTTGAAATATACTCCTTTATTACGTTGTATATGAGTATTCCATCAACAAATACTCTCGTGGCTGGGGTAATTGATTTAATGTGATTTAATTTTTTTTTTATCAACAAAGCTAATTCGTCTGATATGAATTATGTGTAAAATATATCGTTTCAATTTTAGGAGCTATCTAGTGAAATGCACAATAATAATATAACGTATACAATACGGTGTGCATAATCTATATTATATCTAACGCTGTTTAATAACTACGCGTTTCTTATAAATTTACAAGACGTTTAACATTTTGATAATTATTGTACAACGGAATATAAAAATAACAAGACGTCTTGTAAAACAGAATAAATATAGATATCTGGTATAAATCATGTGCCATCTGATATATTCTAAAAGTTTCATTTTTTAATGAATTCAATATTTTTTATAGTTTTGACAAAAGTCAGTTTATTTGTCTGTGAAACGGTAGCTTCAGTTGAATCTGACAATCATGTCACTCGATTCTTTTAGATAGATGTTTGGAAATAAGCTTATCAAGCAAACACATATTACGTGGTATTTTATGTTCGATACGGTCCAGACTGACAATTAATTTGCTGTAAGAGTATATTTTTTCATACAAGGCAACATCACTGACAACAATAAAACACTACCATTTTTATTTTCATTGACCGAATCGTGAAATCTGAAAATTGGTCTGTCTGAATAAGCTGGACATTGATCCTCCCAAAATCCACTGCCCCTTCATCAGGCCAGTACTGCATGCATTTACGCTGGAACATTAGAAAATACTAGTAAGCTACAATATTAGTCCTGAAGTATGAATACAGTTATACATGTTTTAACTCTCTCTCTCTCTCTCTCTCTCTCTCTCTCTCTCTCTCTCTCTCTCTCTCTCTCTCTCTCTCTCTCTGCAAGTTAATATTTCTATGTCGAGAGACTTTGTATTTAAAAACAATTTAACAACTACAAATACTAATACAAATAAAGGTTACTCCAACTTAAATATTTCATAAGAGTAAAGATAACACAAATAAAGGAAGAATGGCAAACACACACATCTTAAAATAGGACCCTAGATAGAGAAAGGAAGAAAACAAATCAAAGTCAGAAACAGATAGACACATTTGAATGCATGGCACAAAATACATAAGGGAGATAACTAATAATAAAATTTTATGATACGCACTCCACTTCCTTCAGTCAGGTTAGTCAACATAACAATCTTCTTTGTCTTCAACTGCCAAATCATCCTCCAAAAGTCATTCAAGGTATTTTCCATTGGACCTGAACATATTTTGGCACAAAGCAAAACAGTGAATTAATAAGTCTCTATAGGCTAATTCAAAATATTGCACATTTAGTTTAACGTCACAGGAATATAATGTATTTCCATTTTCGGGGGTTACGTTTTGCAGAATGTAATAGTTTTAAAGCAAGTTTACAATTATAAATAATTTAGATGTAATATAAATAATTCCTTTTTTCGTATTTTTGATTCTATTTTGGAGTACAATTGGCATATTGCAGCCATATAGCTACAAAATGACCGTGGTGACAGTGGGAATTAATACTATATTTACATGGTAGACTTATAACACCATGACAACATGGCAACGAAAGGAATTTACACGAAACTATGATGAGAAAGGAAAATATAAAGTCAAGATAAACATGATATCTCCCCCTATTATTGTGTTATTTTCGGTACAAAAATGACCCTGTTATCAGCAATGAAAAAATATAATTTTAAAATTAAAATTAGAATTCCTATTGTCTAATTTTTAAACTAGTTTCCGCTTTCGCCGTCCTAGAATTTTATTTTGGTCACAACCGGCTGCGTATTATTGCCGCTATAAAGATTGGCAGAAAGTTTGTTGCAAAATATTGAATATCAGTTTGGTTCATATTGGTGCAAAATGATTGTTTTTTCTCTCTAGATTTAATTACCTGGTCTATCATAATGTATTTTACATAAAGATGAGCTTTTCTTGTAATGTAAGGTTGCGACATTTTCTGTTTGGGTTTCAAAACTGTAAAGCGTAAATACATTACTGTTGTGCATATAATCTTGTTGTTAACTTTATTTCTTTGCAAGGGCTTTCCCCCTACTCCTACGTTATTCCTACGTGATTTCTAATGATGCAGGCTGCATTTCTTAGCTCAACGAAATTAACTTTTCTGGTAAGCCTGTTTCATTTCTATTTATCTATGTCAGGACAAATCAAAGATTGATTGTGGAAAATATGTCAGGGTTATAATATTTTTAGCCCTAACATGCGATAAATCCAAAGTTTGCAAATATAATATATACAAAGCATCATTGAGCATGCACAAAGCATTGGTAAGCGTACAAGGTAAAACAAAAGCCACATATTGTAACAAGGCGCTTAATTCCTATTCGTCGGCACTAGATAATCTACTTGTACTACTGTGCTATAAAACACTAAACTAAACGAAACCAAACTGAGGCTTCACATAGTGTCTCTTAAATATAGATTCTTCTCACTGTCACGGCTGACTTTGTTCTTTGACCAACAACCCCACAGTAACATAAACGGATTTAAAGGTGTGGTAGAAATGTGAGATATGCTTCTGACCCTAAGCCGAATCTTGATCGTTTTAGCACGCATGACAATACAGGCGACACTAGTGACATTTGTACTGTATTGACTTTTCTCGGGTGGGTGAGTCTGTGATCTGAGATGTTCAGTGCATAATATACTAATTTCATCCATCGGGTGTTTTGTCTTCTTTCGAAATTTTTACGGAGTGAATCGCAGGTGATGTGCTGGGAATGTATCGTGTAGAAAGGGAAACATTTAAGGTTGATTATGGATTTACAAATGCTATGTTCTGCATGCCTAAAATTGCTGAAAAGCTCTTCCAACGTGTACGGAGAAAGCACATCCTTCCCATACAAAAAGGCGACATAACCCTCACCATCCCACAATGGCTGAACATATGATTCGAAAAGGGAAAAGGGCGTTCGATCTCCAAATGAAAAGGGAAAGTGAAAGTTTGACAACCAGGATGTAAGAGTTTAATTGTCATTCGTAATCTATCATCTAATTGTGTCAAATTAATTATTTGTTTTTAGTATAAACGGGGTCAAAAGAACGAAATATTTTTTTCATGACTTAGAGCACAATACTACAGCGAGGTTTGAAAATACAAACAATAACAACTTTATCCAAAACGTCTGTGCCCGATAATGTTGAAAATGTGCAGTAATCATTATTTTTAGCGCACGTAAAAATTTGTTGTTAGACATCATTTTGGCAAGATCTTTGGAAATATACAAAATTATTCTTGATTTGTTTACTTGCGTGTACATGTTGCTAAATAGTTTCTTTTTTGCATAAATATTGAAACTATTTACATCAAACATTTATAATATATAACATTATTAGTAGTAGAATACCAACGCCATACTGAGTAGAAATTTCATTAAACATTTGAAATTGTGATAGTGATATAAATAAATTAACAACTGTAACAACCATATAAATATCGAACATCGTTTTGGATTAAAATGTCATTCTTGTAACTATAGCGTCAGATCTTAAACCCATCTTTCTTTCTATCAAAACCAAATTTAAGCGGCAATAATACCAATATCTTACACGTGCTATTTACTAGCATTTTTTATATTGAGGTCTGGTGTACTTGGAGATAACAGTGACTGAATCAAAACTTTAATTAGGTTGTAGTTGTTGGATGATGTGATTCCAAATGATGCCTATGAAAAAATCTATAATACATTGAATAACACTTTTTTGTATTTTGTTCTAAATAGTTTTACCGAAAATTATTGCAGTATATACATTATAGAAGATTACATTTCTCAAACTAATAAGCGCAAAGCTTATCAGGTTTATAAGTAATTTGTATTATGAAAGAAAATGTGAATCGTTTTGCTCAAACGACAAAACTAAACTGTGGTATATTGTTGATATACATCCCGCATTTCGTGTCTGCGCTTGTAAAGAAATGACTATATTTCGTCCACTGCTGGCGTAAAAAGGGACGATACATATGGTAAATACAATTACAGTTTTATATACGTACGTGAAACGACGAGGCATGGGGGAAATTTCATGCAAAGTCTAAAATTGTTTTCCTCTTGACAACATAGTATCATGTTTGTTCGTAAAAAAATATGTATAGCAACAGTGGAACATGTGATGCAAATCTTAACATAAGGTTTTGCCATGGTGTCAATCTAATGTTAAACTCCTCTTGTCCCCAAAGAGTCATTTTGTCCGTTTAGTGTCATACATCTAAGAAGGCAGTAGTAATATCATATCCGATTGTCATATTATGTTTATTACCAAAGTGCCACCTTATGACACTAACAGAAAAGTTGCTATGTGTAGAAACGTGCTAATGTAAAATTTTCCCTTTTAAAATACGTTTAGAGGCATTTCTCACATTTGAAAGAACGAATTGATATAAATATATTTATGGGTACGTCCGTTAATATATTTCTTATTGGTGTAAAAGTCGGAAGGAAAACTCTAAAGTTAAACAAACCTTGAGCAGCCACATATGCCTGGCATCGGCTGAATCCCTTAAAATAATATTTAACAGCAAAAGTTAAAAATCAGCATATATATATATATATATATATATATATATATATATATATATATATATATATATATATATGCCACGTTTCCTTTAACGTATTAATAATTGCTGAACTTAATTGTAAAGAGATGTTATTACTGCCAGTATATAATATTGTGAATCATTAAAATAGCAATGTCTTATTATTCTTTTGATATATCTTCCAACGTAGATAACATACTATTTGCTTACCTACTTCGACTATTGGCGTATTGACGAAACTCACGGAGTGTGGATGGGATGGATTCAAGTAGTGAAAATGAATTGATAGAACTTAGGTCATGAAGGTGCGATTGTTTAAATAAACATTTACAGCAAGATTATTCTCTTTAATCTATAATGAAAATTGTTGTTATCGTTAATATGCACAGGAATGACAAAGGCATGCCAGAATACCGTTTCAGTAGGCAGTTATCATTTCCCCTGTGGTCCCGATCACATCAATACGGCCATTTTAACTTTTATCCTTTAACGTTTGAGAAGAAACTCATTGTCGAATAAACATTGTGTTGCAATTTACTGTTTCCTTTTTTCATTAATGTTTGAAAGACTTTATCTGTGGTAGCGTTTGCTTGAATGCAACAAATATTTGCTAGTGAAGAAAGTGTTGCTATTGTAAATTTAATAAAACGTACGTCGATGAAGCTGGCGTTTATGTAGTCAGTCTCCACATCAGCATCCCAAACGTGGAGTTTAACTCTGTTGTCATCATCTGTAGATGATGCAGATAATCAAAGACATACTTTCAGACACATAATGATATTAATTATTAAAACTGAAATCACTATGTATAAAACTATTGACAGAAGCCGTTCGTTTGACACAGTTTAAATAGAAAGAGTAAGTTCAATACTTCAAGGTCACTATATCATAAATCATCAAGATTTAAATCTACGTTTCAGAATAAAGTGAAACAATTAAGTTCAAATAAGCAGCAGAGAGGGTGAACCCTACAACCTTGTAGAGGCGTCGATTCGATGATCTGAGGCTTTTACCAAATAGTAAAAAAATGACGTCTATTCGATAAAATAAGATTTTCTTATATACGCCAACGTCGTTGTCATCCACCCTCTCTGCTGCTGGAACTTTCAGTTCTGGTTAACCAAATATTTGATCCAGTCTTTAGGACAAAAATCATTTATGATTTCACAAACAAACTAATCGCTAGCACCTCCTCTTGTAGATCAATTAGATTATTGGACTGGTCAGTGAGTTTGAAATTAATTCTGGTTAATGAATCATTATGACATCGCATATAGACTGGATTAGTTGGATCCTCAATGATTAAAAATCCTGGAGGAGCTGTTGGTGCAAATGAATACAAAATATATCCTTGCTGAGCTTGATTTGATCGTTCTAAATTTATTTGATAGCTTCCTTCGATAACATCACATACTAAATTGAGCGCTATCACCGACGAAATATTCATATTTTGAGGAGCGATATGCCTGCCACCACCATCTGGGTCATTATTATGTTTGAGGGTTTTTATTTCCGGTGATGTTGTTTTTTTCCATGCATCATGAATTTATTTTAAAACCGACATCGATGGCATCACTGAGAAGTTTTTGTAGCCGTTTTAAGCCTTAATCCATTGAAAACGTTGTAGGATTTTCCCCCCTCTGCTGGGTTCATTTTTTTTTACTGTGATGTTGACGATTTAACCTGTTTCTCACGGAAAGTCTTTAAAAACTCTTCTGCATTAAAAATATATCACCACTTTTTGTTGTTGTTATTGTGAAATTGCTTTAGTAAGTAATAACAGTTAAGTAGTAACAATAACAACAACAAAAAGTGGTGATATATTTTTAATGCAGAAAAAATAACTATTTTCTATGAAATTCTCAATGCTGTTATATTTATCATCTGAGATGTTGTTGTATTGATGTTGCTAATTCACCATCTGAGTCTTATAAGATGAATGATTGTGATATAATCACTGATTGTTGCAACAGAGACAATGGAATAATTTTATTACTGAAAGATTTTTATTCTAGTGTCTCTGAAATATTCTATAGTGGTTCTGAAATATTTTTATTCTAGTGTCTCTCTGAAATATTCTATAGTGACCCTGAAATCTGACAGTTTTTGGAACCATTGACCTAGACAACCGTGGAGGTCTTTTAACAGCTTCTATCAGTGATGAAGGAAGTCACATAATTGTATATAAAATAATTAATACTGTGACTTCCTTCATTCAATCTGAATCATCGTATCGTGAAAACCGTCCATGGGAATCACATTCTGTCGGTTATGGAAGTCTTATTGGGTCTTTTAAACATCTCTACGATCGTGGCGAATTGGCACATTACATTTATTTATATGAAAAGGTGCCGTTTCTCCATTTTTAATTTTTTAGTGTATGTGATACCGGACCAGCATTGGTATTAATTTTAGACCATCGTGGAAGTCTTTTAACGGCGTTATCAACGATGAGGGAAGTGTGGAAATTCCTATAAAAATAATTAATACCACACTTCCCTCATTCTTTTTTTTTTATCAATCATCGGTCAATACAACACTATTGTTGTTGTTGTTATTGTATTAAAAAAATATTTCTATAGTATATTATGCCCTTCAGAAAAATACTGACCATCGATGACATCAACACGATAAAACAACTCAGAAATAATCTACCGGTATCGGAAATTGCTGATCGGTATAAAATCAGTTACCAAAGAATTTACAAAATCTGGAGATCTGATGATGGAAATGCTAATAGTATCCCTGTTGAACGAATCATTGATGCAGAAGTCGAAAATGAAATATCACAGTTTGTAGACGGTAAATCATCACATTGTGTTGATAACATCGCTGACAAGGAAACCATTCGTCAATTACAACTACAAGTATCTAACCTGACCAATAAAAATAATTCACTGCAAAAATCATTAACAACGATGAGGATAGAAATTAACCGGCAAAAAATATCAGATGATGATATTCAATATCAGCTAGAGGTTGCAGTACAACGTCGTAATGATGTAGGTTTTCAACGTGATAAAACAAGAATAGAACTCAATGATGTTCATCGAGAACTAGAAACAATAAAACAAGACTACGCCGTATTGAAAAATAAATACAACAGTCTGTTATCAGAGTATAATTGCTACAAACAGGTACCCACCAGTGTGGTCACGAGGAGAAGGAAAAAACGAAAACCCAGTGATAGAATCACTAATGGCAGAGCCATCAATGATAAAGTCACTAATGACAGAGTCATCAATGACGATAATTCATGGAAGAAACATATTCCTGACCAAGACCGTGAGTTTTTTAATGAAGTCGATGAAATTCTTTATCCAAAAAAGCAAACAGAAGAACCTTTCAATGAACATTTTTACAATGAAATGATGAATCAACTAAAAATCGAACAACTAGAAGAACAAACTCGAAGAAGACTAAACGGAAAATTGTGATTCATTTCTTCATCGTCCCAGTGATAAAATCACTGATAATGTTCTATACTGCATTTCATGTAGGTCATTTAATCAGAAGTGTTATTATTGTTTAAGAAGTTTTTCAATGACCTCCATCACGTGTTGGTTCCGTTAACGATATTTCTGTTGGAGACGAATACGTGCTGCAGAATTTCTATTTTCATGGATATGACAAATGTGAGTGACACCATCAGGACATTTTTCCGTAATTATCCTTCTACCAGAACTAGTGATTTTATCACGAATGGTCACTGTGGGATAAGTGCGTCTATAATCGTCCAATGCATTTTCAAACAATGACATTATATTATAGCTGTTATTTAATTAAACACTAAAATGATATCAGAATAATACATACAATGGTGTTTGGAAAATCATGGATAAATAATCGCGTTGAGCATGCTTCTCAAGAAGCCAGTCGATTTATCCATGATATTGAATCGGGAAAACTAAAACTAGCACCACCGAATTTACCATTGTTCCGGTATGATAAAACCCGAAAGATATCTCCCGGGGGAAATAACATCTACAATCACGACAGTAGGATCAATACTATCTGTTTAAATCTCACACGACGAACAATTACTGAATTTGATTCAATGAAGGAAACTTGCGAGTATTTCAATAGGTTTGGTACCGCAATTGATAAATCATTTTTTCAAACCCGAGATGGGGATTGTTGGATTGTATTACGAGGTGATATTGATATGACTAAACGATCCTGGTTTGATGATTCGTCGTTGTCAGTTTTTGATCACGCTATTAATAATCTTTCACCGAACTACCGCAACAGAATAAATCGATTACTCAAGACTAGGAAAAATGAATCAAAGTTGGGATTTAAAGTCCTGTGATCAGAGAATACCAACAATTGCGTTAAATACAACGCAACGAATAATAATGAGATTTGAGAAGTTATCTGATGCTGTAAAATTCTTCCGTGATACAAAAAAGTGCTACGGTGTGTATAAACCATTCTTTGTTGCACCAGATGGTGATTATTGAACCGTAATAAGAAAAAATCAACCCGGCGTTGATCACTATTTTCACGATGGTATCACCGACGATGAAATAATTACTTTCAGTGAGAATCGAATCAGGGATTTCACGTTAAAACAATCACAATTTGGAATAAATCAACACATACCAGTAATCGCAGTAAACGCGACCCAGCAAATAGTTGAGCGATTTCCAAATACATCTCTCGCTATTAGATTCTTCAATGATACAAAGAAGTGTAAGGGTAGTTATTTTATACAACAAGAAGTATTTGTTGCACCAGATAGAGATTATTGGGTCGTAACAAGACAAAATCAACCGGATTCTGATAAATATTTCCGCGATGACATCACCGACGATGAAATAATCAAACTCGGTAAGATGAAAATCGCATACTCGAAAGTGTACTACACTGAACTTGACAATGATCGTCATAGATGATTTTTAACACGACCATGGAAGTCTTATTTTGTTGTTTTAACGGCGTTATCAATGATGGGGAAAGTGTGGAAATTCATATAAAAATAATTAATATCACACTTTCCCCACGTTTCCATTGATCAATCTGACATATCATATCGGGAAAACCATCCATTAACGGTCCAAATATGAAATTTTAACATCGTAGTGTGTGTATCCGTTGCAGTCACATCTTTTCCAGCGAATCCTACATCGTCAACAATTTCATTAATCCATATCGAATCATCTATAAAGTCCGATTTAGGCCATTCAGGATAGTATAGCGTATAGTTAGATCGATCAGTGTGTTTTATATCATCTGATTGTAATCTCCCACCGAATCCCTTGTAAATCAATTTAATTTTTTCGATGATATTTTTCACTGATAGTGTCCCGTTTCTAAAGAATTTCACATCCGGAAATATTTCATTGAAGTGTTTTAACAGCGCTTGATACTTATCGAATTGGTCCGGGTTTTTTAACATGTGATTGATATTCTTGATTAATTCAGCACGGTCTACAGAAACATTTTTCATCGATAAATCATCCGGAACCACATCAGGAAGTTTTAATACTTCAAGGACACTTCTGATAATTTCGAGTTGTTGCCGGGGATTGATTTTATCAGATCGGCATGGTGTAGTTGTTATAGCATTTCCCTGATTGAATTTATCAACAAGGACTCGCTGGTATCGTTGTAACCTTGAAATATTTTTGTCGAGGTGTTCTATTTGATTTGTGTCCAATTTTCCCACATCAGTTTGAAATACATGATTCAGATACATTAATTTCTTCGCGTAGGGTTCTAATCGTTCTTCAGGGTCATATCAATGGTATTTTTGTTGTTCACTGGTGATTTTATCACTGGTGATTTTATCACTCGCCGAAGCAATTCTTTCCCCGATGGTAGATTTCAGAAAATCATCTACGACGGGATTATTATTCATTGCCGCGGTATCGATTTTGTTGGTTTTATTTTTTTCACACCACACATCATATTCATCTGGCAATTCCCACGTGACTTCATATCCGGTTCTTTTCATCATCGTAACAAGTCGTCCTGTGCAATAACACTTGGAGTTGTTTTCGTCAATAATGGCACTGATAAACGCGTATCCGTAACTAGAATTCACATCATTAAGATTGGGGGTTCTGAACAACAATTCCGTAGAGGATAAATCCCTCTCATGTGATTCAATGGCAGAAATAATTTCATCACGTGTGAGTGGTAACTCAGTGCAAACTCGTTTAGTAGATGAATAATGGATTTCAGTAATGTTCCTAAACCGATGAATTGCTTGTTTAGTAGCTTCTACAGATCCTAATTGTTCAGAAAACACCGCCAGGTACTTAAATCGTTCATCTATGATTGAAATTCCTGCTTCTACGGTACAATTATAAATCACTACATCGATGTTATTAAACGCTTCAACAGGATCAGCAAAGACTCTTTGTTTTTCAGCCAAATCCGTATCAGCGTGATAATACTTCACTCGGTATCCTAAATGCTGTAACAATTTAGCAAGGGCTTCTACAGAATAATTTCCGTGTCGTTTGTTTTGTGTGAAAACTACTGCACGATTTCTTTGTTGAAGCGTATCTAATAATTTGATGTAATTGTCATGATGGGACGGTTCCACAATAAACTTCTTTCCATGATCGGGTTGATACTCGTTAATAATGAATTTCATGTCCGGACGATTTAAATATTTTCTAAATAATTCTAGATCATCATTGTTGGCATCTGCATCAAGTACAATAACCCGTTTTGCTGATGAAATCAGCCATGTGAGTGTCTCCCAAATCTGTTTTCCACGACACGATGAAATTATTTGACGAAGAATGCCATGCCATTCATCTAACAATAACACATCAGGAATTCCCTTAACTCGTACAATCGATTCAATTTGCGAAATAACCCTTCGATGAGTTCTTGTATCAAAAATAATGGTTCCATGAATTTGTTCATACGATTCGAGATTGTAGTCGATGGTGGTCTTTCTGGTAAACGTCTTTCTGTATGACAAATAGAGCACAGATTGATCATCTCGTATTGATTCCCATGCCGATTTTGATTTTCCCATCCCACAAGCAGAACCATCCATATAGTCATCGTTGAGGATGATTTTACATCCTTGGCCGTTTTCATGAACAGGGGGTTCACAGTAAGTGTAATCTGGAACCCGTATGGGAAATTCCCCACTGTGGTCTTCACGGCGATAATGATATGATTTTAAATACTTTTCGTAATCATCAGAAATGCTAGCATCAGTTCTGTCACTGGTGATTCTATCACTGGTGATTTTATTTTTTGTGGTACGGAAACAACCTATCACAAATCGATCAGAGTAAACTACCACAAATGCATCGATGGCTTTTCCCTCATTGTATCCACCAATCTCATTGTATCCATGTCGTCGTTGGCAAATATTACAAAATGATCCTGAAACCCTTCCTAGCGAAATCATATTACTGGTTTGATTTGTTATTCCAGTGATTTGATCGGGTTGTCCAGTAAGTGATATTGAAATCTGATAAATTTGTTCACTGGTGAGATTATCATCTTCAAAAATACTATCGTCAAAAATACTATCTTCGCCAGTGAGTTTTTCGTAATACGGTTGTACAGCAACAGGACAGGACAATAATGAACTAGTAAAACCAACAGGATAAATTAATCGCTTATCAATGCTGTTTTGTTTTGCTGATCTTGTCCCGGGTAATTTTATACTATGAAGTCCAGCTTGTATATCAACGTTCCATGATGGTCTATCTGCGGCGATTTTCTTCAACAATTCCCGATGAGTATCAAAATCGATAGGAATCGTTTTCAATAAAATGTGATAACCGCCACTGGTTTCAAAAACCAAAACATCATTGACAGAGTCAACTAAGTCATTGAAGTACAATAATAACTCCTCCAACGATGGGTTTTTAGAATCAATATCGATAGAGGGATATCTCAATCTATCACGAGGAATAATTTCATTCACCGCAGAACACCCCTGAAAAACTGTGATGTCCGGATCATCTACAAAAACGTAAAATTGTCCCCGTTGTTGAATTATTACACCATGGCGTAGATAACTATCCTCGGTGAGTAATTCAATGGCGGATTTTTTACTAGAAACATTCCATGATGGCGTTAAATGCCTTTTGTAGCATTCTTGAAGATCGTGATGAGTTTCCGGTGAGAATTTCCATTGAATAAATTCATCATTGTTATCAGAGTAATCACTAATCATTATACTATATACTTTTTAACGTCTAATTGAATGTTGATTAACGATTAATACTAATGGCGAATCCAGCACTGGCGGTTAATAAATGCAATTGGTTGTTTTTAGGATCCACACAGCGATGTGGAAAAAATTCATACGGGGAATTCTGTGGGGTACATAATTGTACTGCAAAACAAGGATGTCCCGAGGGGCCAAAACCCTGTCTTGGTTGTGGAAAAGGCGTACGGGGAAAATATCACATTTGTATAACGTGTGGTTGTCCACAGTATCGTTCCGCAATAGAATATCTCAAACGAAAAAATAAAACAATACCGACCCCAGAAGAGTTTTTAAAGACTTTCCGTGAGAAACAGGTTAAATCGTCAACATCACAGTAAAAAAAAATGAACCCAGCAGAGGGGGGAAAATCCTACAACGTTTTCAATGGATTAAGGCTTAAAACGGCTACAAAAACTTCTCAGTGATGCCATCGATGTCGGTTTTAAAATAAATTCATGATGCATGGAAAAAAACAACATCACCGGAAATAAAAACCCTCAAACATAATAATGACCCAGATGGTGGTGGCAGGCATATCGCTCCTCAAAATATGAATATTTCATCGGTGATAGCGCTCAATTTAGTATGTGATGTTATCGAAGGAAGCTATCAAATAAATTTAGAACGATCAAATCAAGCTCAGCAAGGATATATTTTGTATTCATTTGCACCAACAGCTCCTCCAGGATTTTTAATCATTGAGGATCCAACTAATCCAGTCTATATGCGATGTCATAATGATTCATTAACCAGAATTAATTTCAAACTCACTGACCAGTCCAATAATCTAATTGATCTACAAGAGGAGGTGCTAGCGATTAGTTTGTTTGTGAAATCATAAATGATTTTCGTCCTAAAGACTGGATCAAATATTTGGTTAACCAGAACTGAAAGTTCCAGCAGCAGAGAGGGTGGATGACAACGACGTTGGCGTATATAAGGAAATCTTATTTTATCGAATAGACGTCATTTTTTTACTATTTGGTAGAAGCCTCAGATCATCGAATCGACGCCTCTACAAGGTTATAGGGTTCACCCTCTCTGCTGCTAAATAAAATATTTTAGTTCCTTAGAATACAACGTGAAAATTCATAAGACAGTTTAGTATTGTAAATTTAATCCAAAAATCGTCTACATCTTCGAATGAATCACAATAAACGTAAATGTCATGATATATAATAGACTGTAATGTACTGATGTATTAAAATGATACTATCCAGAATGTTTTTGAATGAGTTTCCGATACTCCAAAAGTAGTGTTATAGTTAAAAAGAGTTCACTTTCAGAACCTTTTAAGTTCATAGCAAAGGATATGCCTTGAACGCAGTATTTCATAAACAGCTTGTTTACTTATTAGAAATATAACAAACGTCAGGTAGGCAAAACCCATAACATCAATTATGGACAAAAGTAAAAACCACAATATAAATGAAATATAGATAACACAAAATGTTACGTTGCTGTTATACAATATAACTACTACTTATACCATTACTACCAGTAGTAAAACAGCAATAACAGTTCAAATGCGACAGAAAAGCAAATATCTGATAACGAATAATTAAATACTTACAAGGCACCATACCCTTATATCGATTTTTGTCTTTGTTTTCTGCCTGCATGGCAACATCTTTAGACTTTGTGACACTTCTTGTGGCTTGCTTAAAGAATAAAAGATTTGTATTATGGAGTTATTACACACTATGTGGGCCACTAGAACATGCCAAGACATTAAAACATGCTGAGTTATTACAGTCGGTATGTTGGGACTTTATAACATATTGCGTAAACACACTGTATGCAGGAGATCAGAAACTGGTGAGGTATTACACAAGACACATAAAGGCAGCAGAACATTTTTTGAGCATACAATTTATCTGGCGCATTCAATCACGTTAATACACAATGTATGCATGGGCATTATTACATGTGTTATTATACACTGTATTCATATACTACTACAATTCGTTGATTTACTGGGTACTTTATGTATGGGCATTACAACATGTTATTTATTAAATGTTATGAAAAATACACTAGTGTGCTTTATCAAACAATCATACAATTACAATGTTGTATTGCTAATGTAAAGTATGAGTAAACGTTTATAACGAAGCATTTCAATCTGATGCATTGTATAAATGAGCGCGAAACAAATGGAGTAAGCATTTTTCTATAATAAGTTCTCTTTAGAATTAGATGTCAAAATGTATGCTCTATACAGGAGCTTTTGAAGGTTTCATCCTATGTGTCCTTACTAAAGACTCCACCCGACAAATCCCATTGACAATTGGTTATCCCTCCGCCAAGTCGCCATCGATATTTCTAGATCTGGTCCTGTAACTTATCAATCAGATGCTTATTCAGAGGCCAGATAAGTAACTGACAGTCATTTGCAAAAGTGCAAAAGCAACGTTAATCTTTCGTTAGTGTTCTGTACCCCAGTTATCTGTAATGGACGTACAATCTAATTTAGTTGTTTGAGTCAGATATAAAACCCGTCTGTGTATAAACATTAACAACATGTCAGTTTGCATTGATATATAATTTTAAAACTGGAACCACTTGAAAATATACTATATACCATGCATTTAATGCGACAACGGCCAATGTTGGAGTGAAATTTACACCCTTTGTAGAGCTAGAAATGACGCAATCCATGGTAAGGCTTGTTGATATTATTTTAGCAAATACAATTATACCTTGTATTCTTCCTCGTAGAGGTTTAATTTCGATCTCCTTTGAAGCACGAAGTCAAAAAGGTCCTCTACTTTGATGTCATTTGTTCTGATAATATGGATGTTTTCATAACAATTATTATCCGCATCTGCCTCGATTGCATTTGCACCTTCATCTGAGGTATTATTTGTAAAGTGCTCTTTTTGATAATTTTTGGCGCTTTTCGACCGATCTAAATAAATGAAAATTGCAACAAGGTGAACAGGCGAGAGATATAGTCTAAAAGACAGTTCATACTTTTTAAAAGTTTGGATAATGTCGCAGAATGAAAGTTTCAAAAGTTTTATATAGTATACAAAATAGCCTGTCGTTGATAGTATTCTTGTAATATACATTCCGCGTTACCCATAATACTATATTTTACGGCTTAGAAGCTTCAACACTAAGTTTGTTTTTACTCTTTTCATCAGTACTAACGAGCACGATTATAAACTGTGCATTTGTTTGTGAAACATACGCGTTCTGCACTCTCCACTAATCGAATGAAGTTAATTCATTAGAATATGAAACGAGTAAGTTTTGAGTATTGATGCTTACTTTTGAGTCCTCTCTTGAGTATATGATACTTACTTTTGAGTCCTAACTTGAGTATATGATACTTACGTTTGAGTCCTCTCTTGAGTATATGATACTTACTTTTGTGTCCTCTCTTAAGTACATGATACGTACTTTTGCGTCCTCTTTAGAGTATATGATAATTACGTTTTAATTCTCTCTTGATTATATGATAATTACTTTTGAGTCTTCTCTTGAGTATATGATAATTACATTTGAGTCCTAACTTGGGTATATGATAATTACTTTTGAGTCCTTTCTTGAGTATATGATACTTAATTTTGAGTCCTCACTTGAGTGTGAGGCAATAATTTCTGAGTTCTCTCTTGAGTATATGATAATTACGTTTGAGTCCTCTCATAAGTATATGACAATTACTGTTGAGTCCTCACTTGGGTATATGACAATTACTTTTGAGTCCTCACTTGAGTATATGACAATTACTTTTGTGCCCTCTCTTGAGTATATAATAATTACTTTTGAGTCCACACTTGAGTATATGATAATTCCTTTTGAGTCCTCACTTGAGTATATGATACTTACTTTTGAATTCTCTCTTGAGTATATGATAATCACTTTTGAGTCCTCACTTGAGTATATGATAATTACTTTTGAGTTCTCTTTTGGGTATATGATAAGTACTTTGAGTTGTCTCTTGAGTATATGATACATTATTTTGAGTTCTCTTGTGTATATGATACTTACTTTTGAGTCCTCACTTGAGTATATGATAATTACTTTTGAGTTCTCTTTTGAGTATATGATAATTACTTTTTAGTCCTCTCTTGGGTATATGATAATTACTTTTTAGTTCTCTCTTGACTATATTATAAGTACCTTTAGTGACAGTAGTGTTTTATCTATGTCTATTTTTATCTTTATTTTGTATGAGCATAAAGTATGAACATTATATAATGTTATGATAAGATTATTTCCATCGTTGTGTATGGTATATAGAGAATGATTCATGCCAGGTATATACTGCGCTTTATTTAAATATATAATTACATTTAATTATATAATGTATGATTTATAAGTACCGTATTATGTATTAAATTGGCATATATATATATATATATATATATATATATATATATATATATATATATATATATATATATATATATATATATATATATATATATTGTGATGATTATTTTAGTCGACTGGTTTAGTTAACTAATTTAGATTATCGCTTGAGCGGGGTTTGGTTGTTATGGATGTCGACGATTATACCTCATTACGATTTAGTGGCCGATGGAACGATTGGATGTATGCTTCAATGCTGCTGGATAGAGAGACTCCAGACTTCACTTATGTAAGATAATAATTTTTTTTTTATTTTGTTTTATTACATGAGTATGCATAGCGAAATTGGTCATTTATTTAGGTAAACTATAATCATGACATAGTCTGTGAAATGTGGTGAGACTAATATGTGCATCATCTTATTTGAACTTAACGTTAGTCTAGGACGGAGTCAAACGAGGTTACGTCTCTTGTTGTTTTTGCCTTCTTACCATTTAACCTGACATATCTTCTTCATTAATCATATCCACCTAGTCATTATTGTGATAACTCCTGTTTCAAAACCGATAAATTAACAATGAGTACCATAATACAATATGCAAACACCAGTAGCGTGATTATGTGGAGTTGGGATCGTACATACTGATGAGGGTTAACGCATTCTATACCCCATAAGTTTCATCCGTTGCAAATTTCTTTTGTCCAGCGATATAATCTCATGGGTAGTAAAATGTTTTGCGAAGTTGTGACCGTGCATTCTATCACTGTTTTCGTGAGACAACTTCCTTGGGCACCTCCACGGAAACTCCGCATTTCAGTTGAAGGTTTCAACTGTTATTCGATGTTTCAATTCACAAAAACTGTGCTCGGAAATATCTTTGTGCCAACAGAAAAATCTTCTTAACGACAAATGTCGGTGTTAACCATGTATTGCAGAGATTCAGTGGAGATGACGGAGTGGGTTAACGTTCGCATATACTGACAATATAATATTTTACGCTCACAAACACAATAATCCACTTGATCTCATCGTTGATCTATTTATTGTCGTACTCGGGAGTGTGAAGTTCAATACTGCACCAAGCTGATCCGCCATCTAGCGGGAACACCAGTACGTTGAAGCCTCCGAACTATCTCGATCGTATGTATGTATGTATGTATGTATGTATGTATGTATGTATGTATGTATGTATGTATGTATATATATATATATATATACATATATATATATATATATATATATATATATATATATATATATATATATATATATATATATATATATATATATATATATATCATCATTGGCGCCTTATTCTCGGGAGACCATGCGGATAGCGCCCTTGGGGTGTCGTTTGTCTCTGGGTTGTTGGCATCGTCTGTTGTGGCTGTGGAGAACTATGCGCGAGTAGCAGTCCCTCTTGCAGTTTGTGCAGACATGCTGGGAAGCCCGAGTTGCTGTGGTTGCTGTCTCGTGGCCCTTTCTGACACTTTTCTCTGCTGCCAACTGGCCTCTCCTCGTATCAGTTACTTAGATACCTTTACTTACTGTCAGTCTCCCGGTGCTTCGGTCCTCGGCCAGCACTTCCCAGCCATCAGGTGAGATGTCACATGCCTTCAGGTCCCTCTTGCATGCATCCTTGAATCGGAGTGAGGGGCGGCCGACTCTTCTTGTGCCAGTGGACAGCTGTCCATATAGGATGTCCTTTGGCAGCCTCCCATCCTCCATGCGACGGACGTGTCCCAGCCATCGAAGGCGACGTTTGGTCAGCAGGGAGAACATGCTGTGGTTGTTTGCACGCTGCAGGATTTCGCTGTTTGGGACATGGTCTTGCAAGCCGATTTTCAAGATGCGTTTGAGGCACCGTATATGGAAGGAGTTGAGCCGGTGCTTTTGCCTCATGTAGGTACTCCATGTCTCACTTAAATATAGAAGGGTGCTGATAATGCAGGCTTGGTAAACTTTGAATTTGGTTTGCACTGTCAGCGCGTTGTTTTCTCTTGGTCACTCGTGACATGATGGTGTTTGCCTTTCCAAGCCTTCTGTTCAGCTCCTTATCGAGCGAGAGAGTGTTGCTGATGGTTGACCCCAGGTAGGTAAAGTTGTTGACTGCTTCCAAGGTGACACCGTTGATTTTGATTGTAAGGGCAATGGTGATTTCTTGCACGCTGGCCTTTGTCTTTTCCAGGCTGATGGTGAGTCCAAATTGCAAGCAGGCTTCAGCATAACGGTCACTCAGTCTCTGAAGGGCTTCCTCAGTGTGTGCCACAAGAGCCGCGTCATCTGCAAAAAGCATCTCCCTGATGAGCACAGTCCTCACTTTCGTCTTTGAACTCAGTCATGTCAGGTTGAACATTCTCCCATCTAACCTGGTGTGTATATATATGTCATCAGTAGACGAGTCAAAGGCGTAGGACAGAAGCAAGGATAAAATGATCCCGAATAGGGTTGGTGCCAGAACGCAGCCCCATCTTCACACCGCTGTTAACTGGGAAGGAGGTTGAGGAAGATCCTTCATACAGTACTGTTCCCTTCATATCTGCATGGAAAGAGATTATCGTGCTGCGGAGTTTTGAAGGGCAACAGATCTTACTGAGAACGTCAATACTGAGAAGTTCAAAAAGTACCTTCCTGCTGACTACGTCAAAGGCCTTAGTGAGGTCAATGAACATCATGTAGAGTGGTTGACATTGCTCTCTGCTCTTCTCTTGGAGTTGTCGTAAAGAGAAGATCATGTCTGTTGTCGACCTGCCTGCTCTGCAGCCGCACTTGGATTCTGGTTGCGCACGGTCTGCCAGCAACTACATCCTGTTTAGTATGATGCGGGCATAAACTTTACCAACGATGCTCAGACGCGAGATCCCTCTGTAATTATTGCAGTCACTGCGGTCGCCCTTGTTTTTGTAAAGGGTCACAATTGTGGCATCACACATGTCTTGGGGACTGTTCCTTCCTCCCAGCAGAGGAAACGTAGTTCGTGCAGTGGTTGTAGCAGTGTTGGTTTCCCACATTTGATAGTTTCGGGCGGGATGCTGTAACTACCTGGTGCTTTGTCATTTGCGAGGGAGTCAATTGCTTTGCTGAGCTCTTCTAAGGTTGGCACTTCGTCGAGCTCCTCCATGATGGGAAGATTCTTTATGCATCGAGTAGTCATGTTCTCTATATATTTGAAGATTCTTTATATATCGAGTAGTCATGTTCCCGGTATATTTGCCTTCAGGAAAACTACGAGGATTTCGTTGACGGTATTGTAATCATTGATGTGATATCCACAATCTGATTTAGCAAGCGTCTGATGGTCACTGAGGTCTTCATAATCTTAACAGATTTTTAAATTTCATTTTTAGGTGACATTCGGGAAACGGTTTTTGCTGTCTTGATCGCGAACTATGTGGCTGATTCGATCAGCGGTGCAAACATGGCATTGATTTCTCGAATGATACGTTCAGGGTTAATTATCGTTGTTGTATGCAACATTGATGTCTTCAGTGAGTTGGAGAATCAACGCACAGAGCATTGTCCAGCGTTCAAAGCCGATGTGAGGTCTTCTGGTGCGGATTGTCACTATTGCATCGTATATTTGACGCTTTCGCGAATCAATATGGAGTCGCAGGGATATTCCACGGGTTTGCTGGCGGCTTTGGGGCATCAGTCAGTAGCCCATACCATATCATTCCTGACTGAGGACTCGACATTATTCACATTAATTGTTCATTAAATTGCTGAACACGTCTATTTTCGCGTTCGAGTTTACACCAACTCAATGATGTATTCTTACACCACTTAAATTGATCGTACAGAAACCATACGGATCTCGGGTGATATCAGGGAACAATTTTCGAAACTCATTCCAGAAATAGTTGACGGCAAACTAGGTTAAATGAATGTCTGCAATCCCACTAACTATCATCAACATGTTGTAGTTGTTTCTGATTACCGTGTGTCATTGTGTGATAGAAATCGCATCAGCGTATTTGTGCCAACCGTTATAAATATTCTAGTGGGCTTTTTTGCTGGTCAAGAATCAAATCTTCGTACACGAAGGATTATTCTCACCCAGATCAAGGTCGTTAATGGATGGAACTTTATCAATCTTTGAAAGAAACTGCCTGGCTTTCGAAATGTGTTAGTGAAATCGCCGTGGATGGTGCAGTAGTTAAGTAATGCCGATTCGCATTATCATCCTTCTCCAGTGTGAATCAAATAAATTGACTTTCGTGACATCCTCCGACAGAAACAAACTAAGCGGTGATATCACAGCCATGCTAAAGAAATTCCTATAAATACTATGAATACATATCCTGGTAAAAATAATACTCCTGGATTTAAATAACATGTACATGGAACATTGCTGGATATACAGCAGTATAGGAATGATCGATACAATTTTAGATAAAATGTAAAGCACATCGATTCTGCATGTTTAATGTATGATCTCACCTTTACGTTCCAAATAATCTTCACGCGCGTCAATTCGTCGTCATGGATCTCATCGACGGCTTGAAATCGATCAGTCCTGTACTCAGATTGAGAATCGTCAGATGGATCACCAAAGACGTCACTTAGGCCACAGTTTAACTTGCATTCAAATCCACGATATAAACAGCATGAATCTGAGCAGTCCGTGTCAGCGATATATTACAGTCTACGCGATTCGTGAATGGTGAGGATATTGTTGGTAAGTTTGCGAATAATTCACCCATTTGGTATGGGGTCACCAAAGAGTAGGAGACTAAACAAGCATTGTTTTCAAATTTACCTATATAGCGGATACATGCACGTTTGGGAAAAAGTGATGAGGCATAGACGGAGTTAACCTTGATCAATCAAATCCCAAATAACCACACTATTATTCTTGCGCAGAGGACTGTTTTGTAATTTGTTTACATATATTCAAATCAAAGCGTCAATGAATTTCTTGAAAAATTAGGTTAGTAAATTAAATATAGTCTGAGCCTCTTTGCGGTACATAAAATCATTCAAACACTTTTCAATTTTTATGATTTGGGGATGTGTAGAGACTGGAGAGCGGTGTTAAAATGAGGGAAGTTCTATATTTCAAACATAAAGAAAATGATTAATATGAAGTGAATTCAATCCCTTGTCCTTGGAAACTTGCTTATTCCGAGTTTTTAAAGTAGCTCCCAAATCGCATTTATAAAGTTTATTGACTTCTTAATATTGTCATGTCAGGGTTTTACAAGCTGAGTAATAAACAGGATATTATATATAAAAACAAAACATGAATATTTGAATGAAACACGTATTCCAGACTGCAGATTTTTAGAGGGGGACTTATCATTCGTAAAATCTATTCAAAATGAAACGGAACGAGTGTAGAGAAAAGACCACTTCCTTTCTTGTGCAAATTATTAACCAATGTCAGTGAACTATGCACTATCCCTATCAAGCGATACACTTTATTACTCGTTAGTAATATACCCAAAACATGCTTGCGGTGCAAGTATTTTGACATTTCTAACAGTACGAAAATGTATACAATGTTGATATTTGATCTTGCAATGGGTTAGTTCATATGTGATACGGTGCGCTCTGAACAAGTCACTTTGAAAAATACTCCAGAGTGAAGTCACGCTCTGTTTAACATGCACTTGTACAGCTTTTTTTAAATTAACATTTCTTGATCAAAATATACCATATAAAATACGAACGTTTGGGAATACAACTCAGATACTCATGTGGAGATTTACTAAAGAAGGCGAGTTTTTGTCTTTATTTTATACCGAAACCTTCATAGAAACTCGTATTGTAGTATAGTTGAAGGAGGCTAATAACAATTTCCCCGAGTCAAAGGTCATGGAGTATAAAAACAGTCATTTGCCTATTTAGGCTTCAAATTGAAAGATTGAAATTGTTTCGACAATCATTTTTATTTCTAAACGAACATGTTATTGATTTCACAAAAGCGCAATATTTAAGAGCTTATAAGATTTGACAAAGGTACATTAAAACAAAAGCAACGACAGCTATGACAACAACAACAGATAAATGATTGTCAAAATTTTGGTAGTTAATATCAGCAGGATTGCTATTACCTCGAATTTTTATTTCATCTGTTTGGTCAAAATTCCTTGTTGCATCATCATTGTGTTTCTTTCGTCTCCTGCATCAGCAACGGAAAGACATATACTACTACTACTACTACTACTACTACTACTACTACTACTAATAATAATAATAATAATAATAATGAGGAATATATAGCGCATAATCTTTAGAAGCTCTAAGCGCTTTAATACATGTATTTAGATATGACTTAAAAAAACCAGAAAACAAAAACTATGAAACTAGAAACATAAAAACATGCTGAAAATATTTTAGATAGGAAACATTATTAGGTCTTTACGGTTGTTTTTGCAATACAAAAAGGTGAGATTTAAGCGCACTCTTGAAAGGGATCACTGTATCTTTGTGTATAATTTCAATGAACAATTAATTCCACGTTGATGGGTCCTGGTATGCTCAAACACGTTGCCCGTATGACTTCAGACAGGTGTGTTAGACTGGAGTCTGTCAGTAAAGCATAGCACAGATAACACATTTTTATTTGATTTTGGATCAAATGAAATGCCAGTGTATGGTACAGGGCACCGGGGAGGTGTGCTCTGATCGTGGTACGCTACGGATGATCCGATCAGCTATGTTTTGAAATTTGTGAAGTTTCAGTACTATAAAGGGATCACTATGTCTTTGTGTATACTTTCAATGGACAATTGTTTTTGGGCTCTGGTATGAAAAAGGAATATTGTCCATATGACTTCGTCTTCATAGTGGAAATACTGAATATACGATTGTTAGAATAGGAGAGTAAACACCTTGCTGGTGTATATATATATATATATATATATATATATATATATATATATATATATATATATATATATATATATATATATATATATATATATATACACTGGCCTATATATATATATATATATATATATATATATATATATATATATATATATATATATATATATATATATATATATATATATATATGGATGAGGCCAGATATGTATGTTGAACTGGAATCTGTTAGTGAAAAGTAACACAGAATACATATTTTGTGTTAGATTGTGGATCAAAAATATAGCCAGTGTAGGGTACAGAGGAGCAGGTGTGTGTGCTTTGATCGTGATACTCTAAAGATGATCCGAGCAGCTGTCCTTTGAACTTGTTGAAGTTTCAGCAATATATATTGAGACGAACCAGACAGAGTTGAGTTAAATTATTCCAGTCTTGAAAGTACTAATGAACACACAAGTGTATAAGTGACATCAAATTAAAGATATTTGCGAATGGAGCTTATGCATCACAGCTCATGATATACAGCCTTGCATATTTTCATAACATGTTGGTGTAATGTAAGAGTACTGTTGAGAGTAACACTGACTGTGTGAATATAATGTTGGTTTTGCTGATATTTATTGTTTGCCGTAAAGGACGTGAATGAGAAATTCTTTTGAGTTGCGATCAGATTGGTCTTATGTTATATCAACATATATCGGCAGCTTGTTATCTGTCATCCATGATTTTATATCAGAAACGCACTTCTCTACTGCTTGGAGTGTAGCATCAAATTCATTTGGTTGGCAAGACGTGCATATTTGGGTGTCATCAGTGTGCAGTTGGTAAGACAATGAATGATGATATGTGACACTTGAGAGCAGCTGAGTGTAAATAATGAAGAGAACCGGTCCAAGAACAGACCCCTGTGGAACACCACAACACATATCAACTGGGCTGGAGTGTATTCCATTTGCAGATACAATTTGTGTCCTGTTGACTAAGTAGGACTTGAACTACTGTAAGAATGTATTTAGAATGCCAAATTCATGCTGGAGACGGTGCTGTAATATATTATGGTCTATTGTGTCAAATACTGCAGACAAATCAAGGCGAGTGAGAACATTCTGCTATCCAAAGCAGAGAGAATGCCATTAACTACCTATAGAAGAGTAGTTACCGTACTGTGGCAAGGGCGATATGCAGACTGTACATTGCTAAGAAAGACTGATCTAATTCAGATGAGATACAAGTTTGGTTAGAACAACTTTTTCTAAGATTTTTAATATGAATGGGATTTAAAAAACTGGACGATAGTTCTTTAAATTGTTATGGTTTAGTGTTTTCGTCTTCAGCAGAGGATTTACAATATCAGTTTTGAATAGTGGTGGGAATTCCCCGGAGGAGAGGTATTAAAACATCAGTTAGCGAAGGCAATATTGAATTTAGGAACTCAAGCAGGAGTGATGTTGGAATTTGATCACGTTCATATGTATTTCGTGCACCTTTTATCACGATTGTCCGTACTAAATTCAGAGAGACATGTTCAAATGCTGATAACGGTTGAGGGTGACGATGAAATTCCATATCGCAACTACATGGTGACGACGAGTCAATTGTAACTAAGTTGTCAAACCTATCTCTAATGTTTGTACTTTGTCAAAGAAGAAATTTGCAAACAGGTCCGGACGGTCTACTGGAGAGAAGGTAGTTGGAAGTGGTGTACATTTTTTCCTTGACATTAATTTGTTAGTAATTTCGAAGAGCTCTATGCAGCTGGAACTCTCCGTGATCTAAGTATTGTAGTGGGATGATGTGGGTAAATGGGTTATGTTTGTGACGTTCTTCTTAGCGGCGTTTTATATTTATTTACGAATAGTGAGTCTGGTGGAAAGCCAATACATCTCCGCTTTACGACGGTCTATTTTAGCAGTGCGAAGCTGGTCCCTAACACTGCTATACCACGTATAACACTTTATAATTGAGGTCTCACTGGATAGTTTCGTATTTTTCACATTTTCCTAATATTTAAGATAGAAGACATGAGCCTAATTATCACAATCCTAGCATGTGTCAGTTCGCACATAAGCTAAATCTGTAATCTGGCTTAGCTTTACGTTGAGTTAAACTTGGAAATGGGTTGACTTGTTGGTGACTGCCTGTCAAAGTTAGACTAGCATTGGACATCAAATGCATTACTTAGGCTACAGATGAGCAGCCGACGTGGTTTACATATTTACACGTCTCTGCTACAGAGGTAAATATCTTAAAAGTTTTATGGTTGAAGGGTGATGAAAAGTATGCTAATTTGTTTCAATATTAGTGAACTTTATTAACACATAAGGCACATGGTGATTATTTTAGCTGTATTATCACAGAAAGATAATCAAAATAGATCTTTCCTGTATAAGATGTAAAATAGAGGTTGTTGGTGGCAGTCTTGGTTCTGTATAAAAGTCTCGAGTTGTGTAAAGAATTAACTTTAATACTCAGTCAGAATGATACAAGCATCTTTTCTGCAAAAATCTTTAGTTAGCTTGGATTTGTATCGTTAGTATAATATTATTATTATCATTTTTTTGCAATAGGTCATAGGCGGACTGAACGTTGCCAAATAAACTGTTCAGTAAGACCTTATACTCTGCACTTGGTGGCTGGTGCATGTTTTTTAAGCAATGAACGCAGGCAGTTATAGAATTGTTCTGCTGTAGACGGTAAACAAGTTGTAAGTTTTGATTGGATGTCATGCATTAGCTTGGTTCTATTTATCATACGATGGTTTATCTTAGAAGCAAATAAAGATGGAGGGTTAGGAACTGATACGTCCAGATGGCATATAATGCAGAAGTGACCTGATGCAAGATCGTGGGATACAACGGTGAATCCTAGAATAGTCTCGTCATATCAATGAAGAATCCAGTCTAAAATGTGAATATGTTTATGGGTGGGTTTATTTACTGGCTGTTTCAGTTTGAACACATTAATGGAATCAAAAAGTTTTGATGTGTATTGGTTTCCAGCACTGTGAAAGTGAAAGTTGAAATCTCCAAGAATAAACAGGTTGCCACCTATATAATTTCCATACTCCAGGAGATTCGGAAACTGCTCTAAGAAGAAAGATTTAGTCAGCTTATTTTTCTACTAGGAGGAGGGAGTTAAAGGAAGAACAAAAGGACTGACCTTTATTCCAATGTAAGTGTTGGTTTTAGACTAGTTCAAACAATGTTTGGTAGACATTGAAGGTTTTGTTGTATTTAAGACATTGTATCACGAAATTCATTGTGATAACAGCAATTCCACCTCCGCCTGAATGGCGAGCCAGTTACTTTATGGATAACCTTTGGGTGTTAAATCCGCGAACTTGGGCTGATCGCCTGATGTTTTAGTTATGTTTCTGTCAAGAATAAGGTATCAATATTCTGATATTTGATATAATTAAACATTTCGGTAAGTTTTCCGGGTGGTCCGACTGATTGGGCATTGAATAATGCATTAAGGAGTGGTATCCCTGAGATAGTCGACATAAAGTTTGCCGATTTATGAGAGATTTGCACCAGGTTATCTACATTAACGACCGGACTTTAAATTATTTAGCCAGAAAGGGCGAAATGGTGAAAACTGGAATTATACTTCCTGTTCTATGCAGTCCAGCGTTTGCTTCCGTTTACATTTATGTAATGATGAATGTAGTAGTTCGTTAAGTCTTCAGCACAATGAGTGCCAAGGAGTGGTCATTTAAAGCAATTAATGATGGTCCATCATAACAAAAACGGGTTGACTGGCGATCACGTGATGGCGGTTAATTCAAGAACAAAGGACGTTGTGATAGTGGAGCAAGAGAGCTGAGGAAAAGTCTAAGTGTTCTAGTTTCCAAAACATGGAGATGAAGAAACACATACGAACTGAACAGCCAATACATATAGGGGTTTAGTACATACAGTTTATGTGCTCTTGAATCGTGTATTTAATTCGAGAATTTGATGACAGATTTTATTAAAAATATGACACTAGTAGTCTGTCAATTATTATAAATTTTAGATGCGCTTTTTTTTAACAGAGTCAACACTGCTGGTGCCACATTCTAGATAGCGTGATTCTATATTAACTTGTTAACAAATATTTAACAGTATTCATATATACATTATGAAACACGTACCTCATGAATATGACAATACCGACCACCAATGCTACTAATATAACTAGTGTGACAACAGATCCCACGATGGAAGCGGTCAAATCAGTAGGCTTAGGGTCTGAAATAAAATTCACATTGAATATTTGTGGCAGGATATCTATTAAGAAAATATTATGAAAGCTACTTTTAGAATCTTATTTCACGTTACCTACGTCTATTATATTCAAGTTGTTTCCGCTTTGTTATTGCTTTGTCTTTTTGACACAATTATATAAATCGGTCAGTTCTTAAATGAACATAAAAATGGCGTAAACGTAATGAATAGAAGAGTACTGGAGTTTAAGAGCTGTAACATGATTCATCTCTACACGTCAATAATGCAAGTATTCGTTTCTTTTATACTATTGTCTCATATGTAATAACGTGACTACTTCATTATCATTATAATTAGTCTGAAAGATATATATATATATATATATATATATATATATATATATATATATATATATATATATATACCTGCGTTGCATACTGGTTGGGCAGATAGTCCAGTCTCAAGACACGTGATTTCTAGAACATTTGATGTAAAACCACTATCGCATTGTACGGGCAGTTTGACTCCATAAGTATTATTTCTGCCGTCTACACCTGTTGTTGTTACTCTTATTTCCCCGTTGTTGATAAAGAACATCACAGAACACTCAATCGCTGAAATATATACATATCTTATTTAAGCTGTAGTTCCTGTTAGAAATTTATTGAATTAAACCAATAACTCGTTATTGTAGCTATGTTTTTTGTTTGAACCAAAATTGAAGTACATGTCATGCATTTAGCTGTGAAATATCCTTCATAATCGTATAATTAGAGAAAACCATAATTTCCTAGCATAAAATCCTTAGAGATCAATAGTTACTTTGGAACCATCGTTGAAAGGTAGAAAGGTAAATAAACTGCATAGACAACAAATCAGAACATTTTAATATTCCCCGATATGAACCTAATTACGATTCTTAGTTATTAGGACAACGAATATCATCGCAGATCTGAATTATTACCCAATGGAATCATTATATATTATTACTTGAATTGGTTTAATAAAAAAGCGGGATATTTTGCAGACAATCAATACTCTAAATTACAGACGATAGCAAATACGGTGTAAACATGTTAATGTTCACTGGTGTAAACTTGTTTTCATTGGCAAAGTACATGGCATGGGGAATGTATATATATATATATATATATATATATATATATATATATATATATATATATATATATATATATATATATATATATATTAAATCAAGCTAAGTACAAAAATTATTCGCGTTGATTTGACATCAAGAAACTCTATCATAACCAAATTTTAAAATAGCGACATGACTTAACATTTGAGTTACTGACTTTTGATGTACAGTTTTAGTACAGTTTTAGCCAGCGCCTCAGTTTACGGAGCAAATATGTGCATAATTGAAAGTTTACACTAATTTTAATTTCTCTCAGAACATTGCTATACTAATTGTCTATTTATTTAATTGGTTTTATTATATATAATTCTAGTTTCTTTGGTACCAGCCAAACGTGGAATGATGGATATATATTGTTGATCGGAAGGTCGCTTAATAAAAACCATGCCTATTTTATAATATTGACAAATTGCCTCAATTTCATTCAAACTACAAACTATCGTGTGTATTGCTTATCGAGCAATATCACATTGAACTGTCCTACTTTTGTAATGCATACTTATTGCCAGTAAGCTGAAATGACCATGTAAGACGATTGATACAGTATAGGTTTGATTTTAAACTGTTCTTCTAAGACAAAACTGTGGTCGGCTACATGCTGGGTGGTTGAAAGTCATTCTATAAAGAAAGTTCTAGCATTTTAAATATATAGGTAAATGCATTGTTATATGGACTCTCGACGTAATTATGAGATCATTAGGTGTATTTTAATGTAGACTCTCGACATAATTATAATGATCTTATAGAATATTTGTATGTAGATTAATTCTCTTATTCGTTTCATGTTTATTGGTAGTGTGCGCTAATTGTCCGCCCTTCACCCCTTCAAACAAACGAAGACAACCTTGTTCCTTCTCATATCATACAAAAGATAGAATAAGACACTGTCGGTACAATTATATATGGTTAATAGAGACCTTGCCCTTATTTTTCACAACATTAAACGGGCAGCTGTATGCATTCTTATCGTTAAGTGCAGGTACTAGTAGAATATGATAGGAAAGGTTATACAAATAATATTAAATTAGTGAAACCTCTGTAGCCAATGGCATTGCTTTCATAAAGCGAGTGATTGGTTGGAAGTTGATTGCTCTCGATCTTTAACCGCTAACTGATCTTTATGGTAGGAAAGCATAATATCGTTCTGCTTAGGATGATGTCACTTGTAGTCCTAAAACATCTAATGCAAATAATGATCGTCATCTGTATACATTTATTTAACATACTTGACATACGTACGCAACGTCCCACAAAAAATCGTTTGGAAATCTGTTCGTCTGCATTGTAATATACTGCCTTTTTGATGTGACAGAAAATAAAACCTCATTTGGAAGGAAATTCTCTAAAGTTTGGATAATTAAAATAAAAATTAAAAATCCGATTTTATCTTCAGTTCTCACAGTTATCCAGCCTAACTATAATTTGATTAGAATACAATCACCTGTGCATACTCCTAGATCACCAGTCCATCTTCCTTCCTTACCACAGCGAATAGTCTCATTTCCGGGAAGTTTGTAGTTGAACCCATTATTGCAATGAATTGTAAACGTAGCATTATAACTCGTGTTGCCAGCTAATGCCGTTAAAGACACTATTTTAAATGTTTGAGATTCCACCTAAGAAACAATTAAAAATATCAACTGCAACACTTGTAGAGATACAGAATTGAAAAGAACAAAGTCGCTGTATTTTTAAGAATTACAAATAAACAAATAAAGCTAACTTTTTCAGCTGATCACTTTCAGTGACTGAATAAATGATAAAATAGAATACAATTACCTTCACATATTCCTACAAAACCCGTCCAGTTTCCTTCGTGACCGCATTGAACAGTCTCATTTCCGGGAAGCGTGTAGTGGAACCCTTTATTGCAATGAATTGTAAACGTAGCATTGTAACTCGTGTTTCCAGCTAATCCCGTTGAAAACACTATTGTACCGTTACCAGGGATATTCAGTGGCTGACCGCAGTCTATCACTGGTGAACATGGAAAAAAAGATGAATACTTTAGCTAAAGTTCTGAATATAACATATATCTACAATGATTATAAAAAATTACAAGTGTTGTACTGCAAACTAATTTTATAGTTTCCTACGCAGAGGAATTTTCTTTGTATAAAATGCACGTCATTGAGTATATCAGAGACGTAGCAGAGATACGGACGACCTTACAAAAGAAAGCGACTATATGTAATGGATGGAAGAAGTTCTTTAAATTATATTTTCAGTTTTAAATATCAACACAATATACAACATTATATTCCATACACATCGCCCATTGAAGGAATAAGCAAAAAGAAAAGTTTATAATTAAAACTTTATGTTCAGAAAAATAACTTTTACTTCGATGAAATATTGAGAATCACTAAAGCACTTAACGGATAAAATACACACATTCTAAAATATTGAGCCAATACAAATATAATAAAGCAGACAAATCAGACTGTTATCAAGTTATGCGATTTCCAAAAATATTATTAGGATTCAAGTCAATATCACCAGATAAAATGTTTGAATGTGTTGTTTGTGTTTGGTCTGGTACTAGTATGTGCGCAGTGGTTCCACAAGAAAATTAAAATAGCATCGCAACATATATATTTAAAAATGCTGTTCAGAATTATAATACAAAGGCTATGAAAAAATATAAGCTAAACAAAATAAGTTGGTGGCTAATAGGAACCATTGGACGCCATCCATTATCTATCTCATTATTTGCTAATGTGACAATAAGATGTCACACAGAAGTTTAAAGAATATATCAATATCAATGATATTATTCATATCGAACAGCTTTAAATACTTATGTATATTGAACAGTCTGAAGGAATGTATATTGTAGTTTGGGTACGCCATAGAAATAGTTTCGATTAAGTGAAACGGTTTACTTAAAATATCTACATTTTGGAAGTGTCTATTGTGCATGTAGATTTATATAATGCAAGATTTTTTCTCGACAGCATGGCATCACTAAGAGAGATTGTTCCCAAGCTCTAGTGAGAGAAGATTCTATTGCATGAAATATTTTCTGGAAAAGTGAGTTTATGCAGATTCATTATGTTAGAAGAATGCGATTGCCGTTCCAATATGTCGCGAAAATGTCATTTTGTTACTCGTATAACACGGCGGGTCAATGCCTCACTGTTAAGTAGAATCCTGTTTTGAATACAATGAAGAAAGTGTCATCCATTTGTTTTTGTACGGTACAGAGTCTGTTGTAACACGAATAAGTGTAACGTCATCAGATCTTTGGTGTTTACTTATTATTTTCATAGTAATGACCATTGTCGTTAAGAAGTTTGACATCTATTGAAGATAAATAAATTCATCATATGCAATCATTTGCATTCTAGTATTATATTTTATTAAAGAGAGTAAACTGGTGGTAATGGCTAATGTTAACACAAACAAACAGTTTATATATCCATGTCTAGTTTAAATAAATTCATCATATCAAATCATTGTCTCTTTCGCATTTTACCATATTCAAGAGAGTAAAAATGTATCAATGACTAATGTTAGCACATATGAACAGTTTATATTGATATGTGTAGTTTAAATCGTAATAGACTGAAAATGTTGATTGTCATGAACATATTTGATATGATCGGTGTTTGAAATTTCACCTAAGAAACAATTAAAAATATCAGCTGCAACATTTGTCTAAATACAGAATTGAAAAGAACAAAGTCGCTGTATTTTTAAGAATTACAAATAAACAAATAAAGCTAACTTTTTCAGCTGATCACATTCAGTGACTGAATAAATGACAAAATAGAACACAATTACCTTCACATATTCCTACAAAACCCGGTTTCCTTCGTGACCGCATTGAACAGTCTCATTTCCGGGAAGCGTGTAGTGGAACCCTTTATTGCAATGAATTGTAAACGTAGCATTGTAACTCGTGTTTCCAGCTAATCCCGTTGAAAACACTACTGTACTGTTACCAGGGATATTCAGTGGCTGACCGCAGTCTATCACTGGTGAACATGGAAAAAAAGATGAATACTTTAGCTAAAGTTCTGAATATAACATATATCTACAATGATTATAAAAAATTACAAGTGTTGTACTGCAAACTAATTTTAAAGTTTCATACGCAGAGGAAAATTCTTTGTATAAAATGCGCGTGATTGAGTATATTAGAGACGTAGCAGAGATACGGACGACCTTACAAAAGAAAGCGACTATATATAATGGATGGAAGAAGTTCTTTAAATTATATTTTCAGTTTTAAATATCAACACAATAGACAACATTATATTCCATACACATCGCCCATTGAAGGAATAAGTAAGAAGAAAAGTTTATAATTAAAACTTTATGTTCAGAAAAATAACTTTTACTTCGATGAAGTGTTGAGGATCACTAAAGCACTCAACGGATAAAATACACACATTCTAAAATATTGAGCCAATACAAGTATAATAAAGCAGACAAATCAGACTGTTATCAAGTTATGCGATTTCCAAAAATATTATTAGGATTCAAGTCAATATCACCAGATAAAATGTTTGAATGTGTTGTTTGTGTTTGGTCCGGTACTAGTATGTGCGCATTGGTTCCACAAGGAAATTAAAATAGCATCGCAACATATATATTTAAAACTACTGTTCAGAATTACAATACAGAGGCTAGGAAAAATAATCTTAACAAAATAAGTTAGTGGCTAATAGGAGTCATTGGACGACATCCATTATCTATCACATTATTTGCTAATGTGACAGTAAGAGTTCACACAGAAGTTAAAAGAATATATCAATATCAATGATAATATTCATATCGTACAGTTTTTAATAATTGTGTATATTGTACAGTCTAAAAGAATGTATTTAATGGTTTATTGTACGCCAAAGAAACAGTTTCAATTAAGTGAAACGGTTTACTTAAAAGATCCACATTCTGGAAGTGTATATTGTGCATGTAAATTTTAATAATGCAAGATTTTTTCTCGTCAGCATGGCATCACTAAGAGAGATTGTTCTCAAGCTCTGGTGAGAGAAGATACTATTGCATGAAATATTTTCTGGAAAAGTGATTTTATGCAGATTCATTACGATAGAAGAAATCGATTGCCGTTCCAGTATGTCGCGAAAATGTCATTTTGTTACTCGTAGAACACGGCGGGTCAACGCCTCACTGTTAAGTAGAATCCTGTTTTGAATACAATTGAGAAAGTGTGATCCATTTGTTTTTGTACGATACAGAGTCTGTTGTAACACGGATAAGTTTAACGGCATCAGATCTTTGGTGTTTAATTATTATTTTCATATTAATGGCCATTGTCGTTAAGAAGTTTGACATCTAGCGAAGAAAAATAAATTCATCATATGCAATCATTTGCATTCTAGTATTGTATTGTATTCAAGAGAGTAAACAGGTGGTAATGGCTAATGTTAGCACAAAGAAACAGTTTATTTATCCGTGTCTAGTTTGAATAAATTCATCATATCAAATCATAGTCTCTTTCGCATTTTACCATATTCAAGAGAGTAAAAATGTATCAATGACTAATGTTAGCACATATGAACAGTTTATATTGATATGTGTTGTTTAAATCGTAATAGACTGAAAATGTTGATTGTCATGAATATATTTGATATGATTGGTGTTTGAAATTTGACCTAAGAAACAATTAAAAATATCAGCTGCAACACTTGTAGAAATATAGAATTGAAAAGAATGAAGCCGCTGTATTGTTTTAAGTATTATAATCAACAAATAACCAAATAAAGTTAACCTGCTTTAATTTGCTCAATTTCAGTGCCGGAATGAATAATACAATATGATACAATTACCTTCACATAATCCTAGATAATCCGTCCAGTGTCCTTCGTTACCGCAGCGAATAGTCTCATTTCCGGGATGCGTGTAGCGGAACCCATTATTGCAATGAATTGTAAACGTAGCATTGTAACTCGTGTTTCCAGCTAATCCCGTGGAAAACACTATTGTACTGTTACCAGGGATATTCAGTGGCTGACCACAGTCTATCACTGGTGAACATGGAAAAAACGATAAATACTTTAGAGCTAAAGTTATGTATATATCATATATCTACAATGATTATAAAAAATTACAAGTGTTGTACTGCAAACTAATTTTATAGTTTCCTACGCAGAGGAAAATTTGTTGTATAAAATGTACGTTATTGAGTATATCTGAGACGTAGCAGAGTTGCGTAGGACCTTACAGAAGAAAGCGACTATACGTAGTGGATGGAAGAAGTTCTTTAAATTATATTTTCAGTTTTAAATATCAACACAATAAACAACATTATATTCCATACAAATCGCCCATTGAAGGAATAAGTAAGAAGAAAGGTTTATGATTAAAACTTTATGTTCAGGAAAAATAACTTTTACTTGGATGAAATGTTGAGGATGACTAAAGAACGTAACGGATAAGTTAAAAGAATATATTAATATCAATGATACTATTCATATCGTGCAGGTTTTAATAATTCTGTGTATTGTACAGTCCGACATAATATATATCGCACTTTGGGTACGGCTTAGAAATAGTTTCAATTAAGTGAAACAGTTTACTTGATGGATCAACATTTTAGAAGTCTCTGTCTGGCATGTATCAATGGATAATGTTGGCACATATGAACAGTTTATATGTACAAGCTTAATTCATCAAGAAGCCTAAATGCTTATGTATAGTGGAATTCGAACAATCAATCGTAATAAGCGTACAATAAAATTGAAATAATTGCTTTGCCTCTACTTTCGTTCAGAACGTTATACGCGAATAGGTCTAATAGGTACATATTTTCTGCATAATGAGTTGAGGTATACATCTCAGTGTATAAAAGTGTCATTGCTGGATGGTAGCTAATTATATTAGTTATATGTTCAATGGTTCGGTATTTGATTAGATGGGCAGGTAGGGTTCATACCGCAATAAAATACTGGGAAGAAAAACAAGAACTTTATAACATGACATATATTTTTTGCTAGATGCTATTATTTTAATGCAGCCCTATATATTATATTCGAACATCATCAATGGGTCGATGCTATTTATGACTAAATGAAAGTGTTGGCTGTCTTGGATACATTTTAGATGACAAATGTTTGAAATTCCTCGTAAGAAATCGTTAAATGTTCTGCTGGTCAGGCATATATATTAAATTACCTGTCAAAACACTTCAGCTACATGCTTGAATGAATAATACTATTGAATGCAATCACCTTCACATAGTCCTAAATTACCCATCCAGTGTCCTTCAATACCGCAAATAATAGTATCATTTCCTGGAAAGGTGTAGTTGAACCCATTATTGCAATGAATTGTAACCGTAGCATTGTAACTCGTGTTTCCATCTAATCCAGTGGAAGACACTGCTGTACTGTTACCAGGGAGATGCAATGGCCGACCGCAGTCTATCACTGATAAACAAAAAAAAAACGATAAATTTAATTGAAACGTTTTGTCGATATCACAAATATACTACGATTTTAAAATAGTGCAGGTATTGTACTTCAAGCTGATTATATAGTTTACGAAACATGGGAAATATACTTACTTACAAGATAGGTTAGTGGGCATATCAGCAACTTAACATGGTTTTGGATAATAATAATAATAATAAACAATAATAATGCTAATACTATAACTAATACTAATAATAGTAATACTACTACTACAGCTAAAAATAATAATAAGAACAATAATGACTTTCTTAAGAGTGACTAATCTTTAGAAGCTCTAAGAGCTTTAAAACATAAACTTATATGACTACAAAACCACAAAACAAAACGCCATGAAAGTAGAAAATAGAAAATGCTGCAAGTATTTAAATAGGAAACATTATTAGATCTTTAAGTTTGTTTAAGCAGTCGAAACAAAGTGAGTTTTAAAAGCAATCTTAGAAAGGATCACTGTGTCCTTGTGTATAATTCTTGAATGGCAGTTTGTTTCTAGGCTATAGTATGAAAAAGAATGTTGTCCATATGACTACGTTTTCATAGTGGAAATAATGAGCAAACGATTGTCAGAATAGGAGTGTAAGTACCTTGCTGGTGTGAATATATGGGTGATGCCAGATATGTATGTTGAACTTGAATCCGTTAGTGAAACATAGCACAGAGAATACATTTTGTATTTGATTCTGGATCGAATGGATATCAAGTGTAGGGAACGAAGGAGCAGAGACATGTTGTTTGATCGTCGTACTCTAAGGATGATCAGAGCAGCTGTTGTTTGAACTTATTAAATTTCAGTAGTAGATATTGAGACAAACTAGACAGAAGTTGAGTTACAGTAGTCTAGACTTTAAAGTAATACTGAAACACATAATTGTTTTATTAGCATCAACTGAAAGCTATTTGCGAATGGACTTGATGCGTCACTGCTCAAGGTATGCAGCCTTGCATATGCCCATGGTATTTTAGTGTAATGGGAGAGAACTGTCCAGAGTAACACTTAGGCTTCATACAGTGTTAATTTAATGTTTGTATTGCTGAAAGTTATTGTTTGAAGTAAAAAATATCAATAATAAAATCTTTGTGTTGTGATCAGAATGGCGATAGGTTTATCATCATTCATCTGCAGCTTGTTAATGTCATCCATGATTTCCCATCACAAATTCACCTCTCTATTCCATGGATGTTAGCATCAACTTCAGTTGGGTTGCTAGGCTTTTATTTTTGGATATCATGAGCGTTCACTTGGCAAGACATCGGATGATGATCTGTGACCCTTGTGGAAAGTTCCACAACATAGATCAACTGAGCTGGAGTGTATTTCAGTTGATAATAACTCAATTTGTATCCTGTTGATTAAGTAGGACACAAACCGCAGTATAGCTGTATTGTGAATGCAAAATACATGCTCGAAACGGTGCTGTAATATATAATGGCAGTTTTGAAATATGATGGGCATTCGTCGGATAATCACGATTGTTCGTACTAAATCCATAGAAACAAATGCTGCTAACGGTTGTTGCTGAAATTCTGTATCGCAACTGCATGGTGACGACGAGTCAGTTTAAATTGTGTTGCCAAACGTATCTCTAGTTGTTTTTACGGAAGAAATTTGCAAAAAGGTCCGGAAGGTCTACTGGAGAAAGGTAGCTGGAAGTGACGTACATTGATACCTTGACATTAGTTTGTTAGAAATCTCAAAGAGCCTTTTGCAACTGAAACTCTCCGTGATCTTAGTACTGAACTGGGATAATATGGCTTAATGGACTATGACATTCTTCTTAGCGGCTTCATATATCTGTTTATGAATCGTGAGCCTGGTGGAAACCCTCTTCGCTTTACGGTGGTTTCTTTTAGCTGTGCGAAATTGGTCTCTAACACTGCTATACCACGGAGAACAATTTTGAATGGATACTTTGCACTGGGTTGCTGGGGCATGCTTTTCAAGCAATGAACGCAGACTGTTATCGAGTTGTACTGCTGTAGGAGGTAAGAAAGTGTTTAGGTTCGCTTGGATTGCATGCATTAGATTGGTTCTATTTGCCAATCAGAGGATTATCTTATTAGCTAATTAAGGTGGGGCTTTAGTGACTGATACGTCCAGATGGCATATAAAGCAGAGGTGAATGATGCACGTTCGTGGATACAAGTGTGGATCGTAGAATAGTATCATCAGGTCTATGATGAATCATAACTAATATGTGACCATGTTTACGAGCTGCTTTGTTATAGGACTAATTCAGGTTAAAAACAAGAATGGAATCTAGGAGTTTTGATGTGTATGAGTCTCCAGGACAGCCAAAGTGAAAATTGAAATCTCCACGGATAATCAGGTTGGTACCTATATAATTTCCATACTCCATGAGATTCGGAAACTGCTCCAAAAAGGGAGGGTCAGTCCGCTTGTTATTTGCTACTACGATGAGGGCGGTAGATGCAGCAAACAAGGGACTGACCTTTATTCCAGTGTGAGTGTTGTTTGGACTAATTCAAACGATGTGTTGCAGAGAAATTGAAGGATGTTTTTTGTTTAAGACAAATCATCATGGTATATAAGGTGAAAGATGTTTCGTAAAGGATATTTTCCAGCTATCAACATCAACAGAAGAGATGTAAATGTAATCTACATACATAGTCTAGCTGTATTTGACTGCGTACCATGCATAATGTAAACTTTCGTTTCAGTTAAGCTATCTCTTACTTCAATGAATTGTGGAACCTGAATGAAGTGCTTAACGGAAAATTACCTAATTCTCAAATACTGAATAATGCGCTTATAAGATCGCACATACATCAGACTGACATTACGTTATGCTAGTTTCATACAATAGTATTAATGCACAAGTAAATAACACAAGGCGAAATGTTTGAATGTGTTAGTTAGTGCAGGAGAGGCATAAGTAAAGGTTATTAGTTAAAGAAGAAAATTAAAAACAACTTTCTAAATATATATTTGAACACGCTGTTCATAATCATACTAGAGAGGTTACGAAAAACAATAAGCTAAACAAAATGTTTTATCTCATGGGAACCATTGGACGGCACCAACTAATTTCTCATTTGCTGAAGATGATAGTAAGAGAGTATGCGTCCAGAAAATAATGTATCAATTACAAAATGATAATTTCATATAATGCTGTGTTATGCAATATTGTATATTATATAGTGTGCAGTTTTCAGCACGTGATAGATCAGTAGCAACTAAGTTAAAATGGAAGCAGAAAAAACTCCTTATTTTCGGAAAGCGTATTGAAGCCGCAATCTTGCATGTATAATTGAGAAGATGTTTCGTCAGCTTAGCAGCAAAAATCTGGCTCTTTCTCTCATTGTACCTATCTAAATATCGTGTTAAAGATAGTTTGGAGGGGTTGTTCCCAAGCTATAGTAGGAAAAGTTTCACTGGTCTAACATATTTTTAGGTAAAAAATTTGACTATGGTAGTTTTGATTAAAAGTGATTGCAGGTAAGGTCTATTGCGAATTTGTTTACATACATGACACATTAATGCCAGCGCTAACTGTTAAATATTGGTGATATTCTGCCACGTTTAAAAATCTTTCATCCATTTAAAAAGATGTTTTAAAATTAATGTCCTTAAGATATGTAAATTGCTGCCCCGGTGATAATTTCGCCTGCTTCAGTTTAAATATTTTGAATTTCATCTTTTCAGATTGAGTGTTATTACCCGAGTAAAAGAAGATAAGTAAGCCCATAATGTCCAATGATTTCCTATCGAATTAGAATGTCAAAGTCATAATATGTTTATCCTTTTCCTTCCTTTAGAGACCTTTTATTGAATATGTGCATACAAAGAGATAGTTTCATCAAGAAGTGCAATAGTTTGACATGTTAGCTAAAACATGTATTTAAAACCATATACTAGCGCTACAGATAAACACTTCTTTTTTGCATTAAACATCAGGCGAATGCATTTTTTTTTATATTGCAAAGAATGAAAAGAGCATAATCGCTTGTTGAGAGTGGTTTTCGAACTCGTAATCAGTTTCACTGCCAACTGCAAGTTATGACTGTATTTTTTTTGCACAGAACTATATAAACGTATAGAGTTATAAGTTACGATCTGCTGTAAGATGGACTGTGGCATAATATTCGTGCAGAAAACGGTCATTGTTGCACTTTAGCTTGAATCGTTAGTTACTTGTTTTAAAGGAAAGTCGTTTCAGTTTTAGCTATCAGAAACAAATCATAAACCATCCAATTTTATATTCCGTTTCTGCAATGGAATAACTGAAGAAGAAAAAAATATAAAACAATCACCTTCACTTAGTCCTAGATTACCAGTCCAGTGTCCACCTTTCCCGCAGCAAATTGTCTTATTTCCGGGAAGTGTGTAGTTGAATCCATTATTGCATTCAATTGTTAATGTACTATTGTAACTCGTGTTTCCAGCTAATTACGTTAAAGATGTTATTGTGTTTAGTAGTTATATCGCAAAATGGGTATCGCATCATCTTTCTCGGAACTATATTGGGGAAAAGATGTGAAATGTTAAGATAACAAAACAATGTGCAAATGGGTACTGTGAATGCACTGAACAAAAACAGATATAAACTTATGTATCTAAGGTTATAGCAAGACAATACCGATAAAAAAAACATACGCACACAGACACAACAATACATATAGTATTATGTCTGGAAACAGTACACGTGGGCAATCTAAAGGAAAGTATAATACATGATCTGTTATACTGCACGAACAACTGGGAGTCAAGTGGACGTGACAGTGGTTTGTCCCGCACCCAACAGCATAACCTAGATCCCACAAATATATTTACCCTCGAGCAATGTGTTTCTCAGACGAGTTTTACATACCGAATAATTGAAGTAATATCACAAGCAAGAACCATAGGAATTATATATTCACAACCCTCATATGAAACACAATGAGGAAACATTTGTTTATATTCTGAGGCAGAGAACAAACAAATTGCATCCTTAACTATGTGCCTAAATGATAAACGTTATTTGTTTTGTTACTGGAATGACTGTTGAATTTTGCTAGGCAGGTGCAGCGTGAGAGTATTTTCGCCGCCATCGTCCGCTAGCGAGGGTGGTTGACAGTCTGATTTTAATGTTGATATCAGTTCTACTCAAGATATGTCTACACAATTAATGACCAGTAAAGCCGATAAGTGGATAATTGGCAAGCTGTTAAATGGCGCTAGCAATGTAATTAGATTGCATAAGTTTCATATGCTGTAAATGCAAGTGCCTAGAATGTAGATGATTCTAAATCACTGAATAAGATGAGGGCACCAAGTACAACAACACCAGTAAAGGGTAAATGCAATACCATCGCCATAACCTACTGAAATAGAATGATGCGTTCTGGTAGATTAATTTATGTTTCCAGAACTCATTAATAAAGATTACTAGACACGGTTAACAATCTGGCTCTGCGTTTGAACAATTTGCAATGTAATAGTGACCGCAGTTCTTTATCACCTATAAACAAAATCTTTAAGTTTAATAAGCTAATTAGTCATTGAAAGGACAGATTACATATAATAAATAAAAAAAATTTGACTTGACATTAATTCTAATCCAGACCTACAAAGTCCCAAAAATAACTGAATCAGCTGCCAATATCATAATCAGAAACCCACTTGATAATACTAAAGTAAATCAGCCAATTTATATTGACGAAATGGTTGAGGCGTTTTAGATCCATTAGTTAAATATGTAAAATCACATATAGAAAGTAGAGTAGAACTCAATACGTAAATGAAAATGGTCATTGAATGTTGAGAGTATGACGGAACGGTCTTCTAGACCCTCCAAGAAATCTACATTATGCTTTGTAGTTTACTAAATATCTTATTTGGCAATTAGCTGATAACGTGTGATATATGGTAGATAGGTATGGAACTTTCAAATGCTCATAACATATTAATCGTAGGGTAAACGCTATTTAAAACACATCACTACAAACATTAGGTAAACTATCTGAACCGGTGATTTGCAAATTTTGGTTAAGTGGAAGATGATCTATTTTTCCGTAAAATAAAGTACTTTGGGGACGGGTATTTCATTTGAACGCCTTTATTTAATTTGTTCTATTTTGATATGCAATAGTGGTTGCCAGTTGTTTATTTAATAATTGATTTTAAACAAAAGACCACAAGTGTGCTAATACTAATAATCAAGCTGTGTATACTTAAAGTTTGTAATTATTTGTAACGTAGTTCTAATGAGAGTTATATATTGTACATTCCATAGTCTAAATTATATTTTTTAATAGAGTCTATGGATCAAATTAAAATTAATATCCAACCGTTGTTGATAAGGTGTCACCAATAACAATTATTAAGTCAGTAGATTTCATTCACGAAAGTAAATACGATCCAAGTTCATATAGGAATGGAATTTTTCTTATTGTAAACCCATACGAAATAGTAACATAGTGCACAATCCTGATCAAGAGCTAAATTTGCAGAACTCCCTAAATTAATATATCTACCATTTAAAATTTGATGACAACACGTAATAACTTGGTCAATGAATTCGAATATTTTAAAAGTAAATTGTTGCTATAATTTGTGCCGATAATTATATGCTGCAGTAATATGATATGCATAATGTGTGTGATATACAATCCTATTCTGCCACTGAAGTTTCAGAAATTTCTAATGTACCTTTGATCACAAACGATATGTGCAATGATCTGAATTTTAAAAGGAATGGATAATATTTGAAGGTATACTTATACCATTTTGTGGAATAAAATGTTATTTTTTTATTTTGAGTGCAGTAAGGAGGATGCAATTCCGCTAGTAATATTCTCAAAATTACAGTACAATTTCGAAATGTGTAATCAAGTTTGAGAACCAATGAGATAGCAAATTTTGATTCGAAGAACTAAGCAAGTAAATGTCGAAGCAATTCAAGATGCAAAACTGTAAGTATATTGTTTGCCATTTTTATTATCAGCTAAATAAGTCACTTGTATAATCTTTCAATTGATCCCCCGGATGGTATGACCTGTACAGCTTATATAGCTATCTTATACGCGAAGAATTGTCAACAAAGCAGCTGCTTTAGTTCATTCAGAATCAAATTTAATCAACTAAAACCTAAAGATCTTACATGATAAGCGTACATGATTTGCCTACAAAGTAGTTCCTAGCAAACTATACTACTATTGGGCACACGTATCATGTACATGGGTGCAATATGAAGGTGGTCAGTATCATAAAATATTGCACGATTCTGACAATGTACAGCTACAGAAGACGAAAATGAGTATATACCAATGCCTGCTTATAGAAAGATGTTTAAACGTTGTAGACTTGTTATATTTTAAGAAACATTGCTTGTCTAAACAACAGATCAAAATATGTAAGCAATCTAACACACTCACCTCCCAAAATTAGAATAGCAGAAAGAAATTCAAGCAAAAGTAAAACATAAAAACCATACATATAATACTATCTGCAATACGCACGTTTTGAATTTAAATAATTAAAAAAAAACATTTTGCAAATATATATACATTCCTGGTTGTAATTACGTACTTTAATTTATTTAGCACTGGAATATTCATATACTACAAAATACAATTCTAGTTAACACAGGTCCAGGGCGTCTCATGTCATACTCATTTACAACCGACTTTTGTATTTATATATCATTAAAGATTGATGCATTGTCGTCTCCAGACCCACGCCGTATGTATGTTCAGGTCCACCTATCACATCAATTGTGATGAAAATATAGGGATCCTTAGTTACCCGTGCAAACATGTCAGAAAAGTCATAACCAGTCATTACTGAAATTGATGCCTCTGAAATACCTGTCTGTTATTTCATTAAAACTGACATCCTATGAGAAAATGGAGACCTTCCGAGGTATTTGCATGTGTTGAGTGATCAGTATACTATCAAATTGTAGTTAGAAAACCTTACAGATATGAACTACTTAGTCTGGCCCATGAAGCCTCTTTGGCTGGTTATTTAGGGATTAATAAGACTTATCACATGAACTTAAGACACTTGTATGGTCCAAATATCAAAACTGATGTTGTCAAATGCACCGGGTTATGGAACTGATTCTGATAACGAATACCACCAAAAAACGTTCAAAATTGTTAAAGACCTCAACAGACACAAGCAACTAAGAGTCAGTACGATTCAAGACGAAAATGGAAAATGCCTTACAAAAAGCGAGCGACATTGCAGAAAGAAGGACTGAGTATTGTACAGAACTCCACAACCATCAGTCCACAGGACACCCACATGTGCGTGAAGTTCCAAATTCCTCAAATGATGATGATATTCCGATTCTCAAAGAAAAGGTGGAGTCAGCAATAAGAGCACACAATAATTGGAAGGCAGCTGGAGTAGACATCATCCCAGCTGAACTTATCAATGATGGGGAGGCGGAACAGTGAACAATGACAGAGCTACTGATTAACATCAGAAACATGATATGGCAGATTACTCAATGGCCAACCCAGTGGACGCAGATTATAACACTCCCAACAAAAAAGGCAATATACAGCTGTGCCAAAATTACAGAACTATCCGTTGGAACAGCCATGCTAGGAAGGTGATGCTGGAGATCATATTGAACAGACTGAAACCACAATATGAAGAAATAATTGCTATGGAACAGACCGGGTTCCGGAGTGGAAGACAGAACAAATACCCAATGTCAGGGATCTGTGTGAAGAGTGTTCATAGATTTCAGAACGACCTTGATAGAATTTGGCATAAAACATTGTGAGCCAAAATAAAAAAGTTAAACATACCAACAAGTAGTTATATGCCAAGGCAACCAGTGCAGTAATTGCCCACGGACATGTGGGGAACTGATTGAAAAACAACATTTGGCGTATGCCAAACGCTCTACTGTCACAATCGCTTTTAACATCTACTTAAGAGTTCATCATGAGCGAATTCCTGGAAAACCACTGTGCGACAGTTAACATTGGAGGGCGTAACATCACCAACCTCGGCTTTGCTGACCACAATAGTGACGAACCTGGATAAAACATCTTCCTGATTTTACATAAAGCTGCGTGGTGAGACTACAAAGCTGATGACAAAAAGTTGCAAATAAATCTCAGACATGATTAAAGTCAGTGGACAGGAACTGGAAACAGTTTTCCAGTTCCAATATCTTGATTCCATGATTACCAAAAAGGGATTAAGAGCGGAAATTGTGTCATTAGCAGAACAAACAACAGCAGCTATGTCAAAGCTAAGACCAATCTGGAGAGTCAATAATATCTGTGTGAAAACTAAAATCAGACTATTGATAGTAATAGTCATCTAAAATTGTTTATATTGATATCAGGCCTGAACCCTGGCAGCAGAACTAAAACGACGAATCCAGACACTTGAAAGGAGATGTTACAGAACCATCCATGGCATCTTTTATATGGAACACATCACAAATGAAAACGTACGTAACACCATCAGGCAAATAAGAGGTCAATATAAAAACCTACTCACCACGGTCAAACAGAGAAAGCTGAAATGGTATGGCAATGTCTATAGAGCCAACAGTCTATCCACAAGGAGTGGTAGACCAAGAATAAAGTGGATTGACAACATTGCAGAATAGAACAGGAAATGTTTTGCAGAGACATTGTCACATGATGCAGAAAAGTAAACATAACTGGTCGTATGGTCAGACTACACTATGTCAATGATGATTATTACATTCAATCGCCTTTTAAATGTTATTGTCATCATCATCGTTATCGTTGTTATTGCAACTATCCTCTGTACTCAATATTAGTGGCTTAATGTTTATTGCATATTGTCAAAATGGGCTTTTCGGGATTTTGCTCACGAAACTAAACTCGTTTCTACTCTACGTTAATTACAAAGTTTATAACTTTATCAATATTTTCCGGTATGTGTTCGAAAATTCATGCAACATTTGTATGGGTCACTTTGATAATCTGTATGTTGCATCAAATGAAACAGCGATCTAATCTTTACTGGAACGTTTTACACTCTTTTCTTCACGCCGAATAGTACCTAAACTAGAGATCATAAAGTCGTTCAAAATACTGTAAAGTTCTATCTGTAATATATACAATGATAACTCTTTGTAAAATGGCACGTTAATCAGGAGATGTAGTGATAGGACTGGACGTATTAGGCAATTTTGAAAGTATGGTCAGTAATGGCCAAGGAATGGTTTAAATGTTACTTATTTGACTAATTCTCATTGTAGAATGTTAAGTTCAGGGATGGTCAACATGCGCAACTAATGTCTCCAGTTGTATAGAGTGCCAACGTAAATTAATGCATCTTGAACATTGAGTGCTGCATGTGACTGTGATTTTGATGCACTATTCTGCCAATACAATCAAGTTTGAGGCTCATAAATATTCCCAACAAAACGTGTTCACTAGTGCGTTTCATAAATCCAAATCTTTCAGCAAAGAACTACGTATTCAAGAATTAGCCAAATATCAGACATGATGTGAAAAACTGACTATTATCCGGCGCTCACTTAGTCTTTAATATCTAGTGAACATTTCCCAAAGTTGTCATGGGGTCAGCAACCATTCATAAAATCTTCATAAAGGAAACATCCCATCTACTTTGCATATATTTGGCTTGAATTTACTCAACGTCACAAAATAAACGTATAACATAGATAAACCCGTGTAAATGCTTAATTACCATTACAGTTTCCAAGGCTTCCTGTCCATAATCCGTCGCTAGCACACCGAAGAGGTTCTCTTTCAAGCAAACTGTAATTGTAACCTTCATTACATTCCACTGTCATTGTGGCATTGTATGTGGTGTTACCGGCAATTCCTGGTGTTAGAATTTCTTTACTGTTATTAGGGATGTACGAAGGCCAACCACAATCTGTAACTGTCCATGGTAAAATGAAACAAACAAATAGCAGTTAATTCCTCTATATAGGTAATTTTTCTAAATAACTGAGACATATCCAACCGTTGAAAAAATAAGTATAAATCACATATACATTTTGTATCTTCTGAATACAATTTGCAGTAGGTAGAGATATGGTCTAGAGTTTGATATCGATTATACAAGGTTAAATAAACCGTTATTATTATTGTCATTATTGTTATAATCCTTTGAAGCTATTGTCGTCATGAAATATAAATGATTTAATTTTTACTTAATCAGGAATGCTAACATTATTAAGTAACAGTGCAATACGTGTTATGAATGTTTTCTTGAATCTTTGAGTTTTAAGTAAGGGATAATAGTTACCTGAACATGTAAGATTTCGTGACCAATTTCCAGTAGCATTGCACTCTAGAACACTTTCAGTCTCATTAGCTAGCCCGCCATCATCTAACATCCTGTATCCTTCATTACAGGTGACGTTGAATTGTGTTCCAAACGTAAAGGTCTGGTTGGAGTCCCCATATTTTACAACTTCAATGCTCCCATTTTCAATAGAAAAGGGTACACACTCAATCACTGCAAAGATATTTTGACGTCTGAGGCAAAATGTTAAATGTCTTTGTTTTAGTTTGGACAATATACTTTAGGGAAAATAGTGTGTATATCGTAAATGTTTATAACATATTAATCACAAAATGAACAAAAGCCTTATTAGCCTTAACGTAGAAAACCTTTCTCCACGATATGTTTCCATCAGTGATTATCAAAAGATCTTATGAGGCCATCGCAATAAACTCATATTGTGGTCACATTTGGAGCTATGATACACGTTTGGGACTTGATAAAATTATATCGTCTACTTTTATTACCGATGAAAATGACAGTATATCCTCTTTTCACCTTCGAACTGTAATTACTTATGATTTTGATTGATAATAGTGCGGAGACTAAAATTAAAAAAAGAAAATGAGAAAATCCCCACTGTTGACTGGAACCCAGATTATATATTGTATACCTAAGTAGAGGCATGGCAATCAATTCAAATTGTCCTGATGACTAGAGACCAAATGAACCTAATGCACATTTTCTGATATTAGGTGTGGAAGTTAATGACTATATTCAAATCTTCCGGTAAAGTGATCACATGATGACAAAAGAAACCGATAATTTGTCTAGGGCATACGCTTTGATTGAATTTAACGTCCATGTGATATATAGACAAAACTATACGAGTTTTACTCCGAGCGAGCTGAGGAAACAAGATGGTTACGTCATAGGAATGTCGAGATTGTCAGACCTAGACTATGTCTCTATGCTATTACAAACGAGTTCTTTACCCGGCTGCAAACGAAACACTGATGTGGTTTTGTATTTATTACATATCGCGTTTGTATTCACACTTTATTTTAACCATTTGTGTATTCTTTACAAAACAAGCTTAAGTATGCATTTGGCATCTCATTAAAAATATAGTACAACCCATAAGTATATATATATATATATATATATATATATATATATATATATATATATATATATATATATATATATATATAACAAAACAATATTATATTATTGGTTTGATATATTGATTCGTATTTCTTTGTCTAGTCCCCTCAGTGCTCATGAAAGAGCAGTTAATATCCGTAAACAATCAACCGCACATTATTTTCTATCCAGCACGCCAACATATACGGACAAACCCATATGCAAGGGGTTGTGGTCTATTTAACGGATGGGATTTCCAAGACTCCTATTCGCAAAAGAGAAATGATACTTTATGATCCAGCATTGACGTTTAGAAACAAAGGAGATGTGTGGTTGATAATGAATTTGTGTGAAGATTACTAGCACACATTCTTACATATATCTAATCCTAGTTCATCTTAAGGAAATGGAGTGTTATACGGAACATGTTTACCGAAATTCAAAGTCTTACCAAACGGTTTATTGGAATGAGGATATTATATCAGGTATGATGAACCTAAAAATGTTCTTGTGTTTGCGTTTCAGATATTATTGGAGTAATCCTATCATTCATTATTACTCATTTCACGTCATTTATTTACCTTTTTTAAAGATAGTTCTGCCTAATTTCACAAAGTGTTAACTGTAACCTCACTAAAATATAAATTTACTAGCACACTTGAAACATTTGCACCTGTGATAGTCTGGTTGGAGGAACAAAATATATTTAAGGATTTTGTTGGGTATATTGCTAAGACGAACCTCAAGCTCTATGGCCTGTGTTAATTATAGTTTGTGGTTTGCCTTGCTCATGAATGAGTTAGATGTCTTCTCTTTCCATGTACCTGATATTGTTCAATCTTTCCCATCTTCAAAAAATAGCTTTTTTAGATCTCTTTTTTTGTGCAAGCGAATTAAATTGTCTGTGAAGTTCGTCTCCACATTTATCTTTTGTCTTTAGTGAGGTTACCATCTCCACTTTCAATTGGTTTTGAGATTGTTTTGCGTATGCTCAACACAATGACAGGTAAAGACAAGGTATAATAAGGTCTACTCCCTAGTCGTCAATGCTGACATTACAAGATACATTGATGTCATCTTGAACATATGCTGGCATAACATGTGTGCTAATTCAAGTGTCGGACATTTTGAGATATATGCTCGAAACGTGATGAAGTTGATGGCGCAATGTGTTTGTTACAAGTTACAGCTGCAGCATATCTAGTAGAATATTCTTGTTTAAATATGGAGGACACATACATGTGGAAAGGATCACACAGATTAAATACTGTTGAAAGAAATGCCACCACGATAAATTGTTCAGAGCACTCCAGATCACAAGAAGTATTGTCAGTATATTAAAGGACAATATGAAATGAGACACAACACTGAGATTATGTCAGTTTCTATCCTTTCATTACACAAAATCGTTCCAATAAAATTAACGTATAGATGGCCAGAGAGTAATGGGGATGTCGAAACGTTAGACGTCGATTGCGATCCTTGATATCAAAGCAGATGTTCTTGATGTATATGTCTGAAACACATGAGTGCAATCGAGAAAGGGAGTAAAAATGATAAGATGAAATACGAACAAGAAATCTGGAAATATTAATAATGTATAGGAATATGAATAATTGAAAACAGAGAACATTATCATTGAGAATGTTTTGAATCAGGTAGTCAATGATCTTTGTTATGCAGTAGGAATGTCAAAGAGTTCACAAATCATTACATTGGTATACATTCAGCATTGCTGTGATATTAATGGTTTATCGACAGAACAGTAGATGTACATTATTATTTATGATAAACTTCTGTCAAGTGGGAAGTACATCGGAAGTATGGTAAATCTCGTAGGTAATGTAATAAGAGTTTTCAAATGTATTTCATGACTTATATGTCATCAACGTCCTTATTTTATTTCTTTGTTGTATATAATTGACCTGTAGCATCTATCACTAAAGCGGACAAAGGGTGTCCTAGCCCGAATAACATAAATTAAGTTGAATATCTAATACCAATAGGTAGCACGTGATCCTTCACTAATTATGTTTGGAAACAGTCTAGAGTGTCAACTTTATACATTTCCTTCCCACATCAATTAAAGATGTGGATATATTTTAGTTCCATTGCCTAGGATAATATTTAAATTTTGCTTACACTAATCAGTCTCATAAAAAAGAATGTTGATTACGATTTGTATATCTCCATACACATTTTTTGCGCATTTTAATATATTATAATGGCATAATTAAAGATTGCAAAATGTATGATTAGTCTAAAGACATTGATTCAGAAGTTTCTAGATAATTTCAGATGACAAAAATATACTATCTAATGTATTACATGAAAGATGGAAGTTTTAACCCAAACAATCCCGCTGAGATTTGTTAAGTCTTCGTCATCTTTTTTTACGCAATATACATAATAAGTGAAAATTTCATGAAAAAGTAAGCTAGCAGTACATTTGAAAGGAATGGAGAAATATACATTGAATCGAGCGATATAACGTTGGGACTGTGTCATTGACGATAACAAAAGATGGTTCAAGAAAGCACATCAAGTAAAGCTTTTTGCTTGATTGGGAAATATAAAGTAAAACCACATATTAGTGCTTTTGCCTACTAGAACACAGATAACTGTATCACAAAAAAATATAGCTTACAAAGTAGATGCAAAGTAAACAATTAAATAAGAGTAGAGAAAAAGCATTAATGATGCTTTTTGAGAAAGGAAGAGAAATCAAACTATTTGGTAAAGAAGTTCCATAGCTCTGATTTTTGCTAATTTACATACACATATATAACAAACAGAAGAGGACGTAAATAAATAACACTGCAAAGGTAAAGATGATGACAAATTACATACGTTACAAATTCTTTTGTTAAGTGTTAAAAGTTAGAGACCATATTTAATTACACATAAAGTTAAACCTAAGAGTGTCTTGAAATGAGGCATCGCGAAGCTAAATGTAACAATTAGACTTCCACTTTGTAAAAGAAACAAACAATTGTTTAAAAAACTATTGCAACAAATGCTGTAACTCTATGCATAATTACTATTCTTCTAACAATGACACATTCAAACATGCGTAAGAATATAGTAATATTAATATATGTTTCGTCTCCTTTGCCTTCACCTGACAAAGTATGTATCCAAATTAAGCAGTTTTAAAAATAATTGTTGATTTGAAAACGTCAACTGACAATCCAATAGTTACACGTAAAAAGTGGTCTATTTCAGCTACGTCAAACATTGTCTCATTTATTGTTGATGAATGTTTACTTCTTATTTTAGTATTATTGGGGTTTTTATTTGGAGAGTTGTTTAAAAATTCTTCTTCATTGAGTTTCACATGCCTCCAGAAACAGACTTTGTTTCGTCTCGATTTTTAAGGAAGCCCGTTATTTAAGAAACAACACATTCTTGTTTTAATCATCAATCATAACCGTTATGAACGATTATATATTTATCTCGTACCCTTTGTCATTGTTTAAATCTGGTACATCCCATTTATCATGAGTTGTTAAAATTCATGTTTGTGTCCAGAAATATTACTCATAGTTTCTTCTTTTAGTCATTTCCAACCTTTTGAAACATTTTAACATTTCGGTATTAGCTGTTAGAATACGCCTTCTCGATACATCTTTATTTATGTGGTTTAATCCAAATGTGAAGTTATACAATGACGTATTCAGATTCATATCATATCCTAGAGTACCACCCACCTTTTGTAACATTATCAATATATTACATGACGATACTATCATACAAATGATATAATCATAATTTGTGTTGAGGAGTAGTAGGGAAGGCTTACCAACCATTTTCCGCAAGGCGTTATTTCGTTAAATAGAGCCTTGTACATATATTTGTACAAACTTTATTTTTCAAACATGTGTGAAAAAATACTACTTGGACTCGTGTATATATATTCGCGTGTGTGAAATTTATCAGATGGTTTATGGATTTCCAACTACATAATTTTTTGATTGTAGTTTGCCTGACCTGGATTCAATGTGACATTAACGTGACTGTACTACATATTTATTTTAAATAATATATTGATCTAATTGTTTGCATGTTTTCTACTGGGGCATCAACCACTCCCATATTTCCACCCCCACCATAAAGCAACATTGATTTATTACTATGAATAACCGCGAGTGCTCTATATGGGCCACCACCAGGAGGTAGTTTTCCTATAAGAGCTTGACATTGCACATCAACTACGGAATGCCTAGATAAATCAAGATGTTGTAATGAAAAGTAATAGATAGGATATAATCCTTGAAAATCCAAATGTGATATATGTCGTCCAGTATCAACATTTTGATCACGTCCCATAAAATACAACAAACGATGGTGGGCTATATGGTTATTGAAATAATCAATCAAAATGTTTTCGGCAGGTTCTTGCTGATTACTTATTCGCAATGACACCTCTTTGACATCTAGTTGATCAAATATCATATGACAACGCTGTTGTTTATCAGTTCGCTCTACTCTGTTTTTATTTTGCAGCGCAACGAAAATATGTCTAGGAGTTTAGATGTGTTTTGTTGATGCGATATGCCATGTAAATGTACCAACAATCGGACTTGTCAAAGTAGCTGTCGTAATATTCAACCATAACATCAACGATTTACCACCTTGATCCATAAATGACAACAGTCGTTGTTCTGTGACGAGTGATGGAATCATTTTTTGGCATCCACAATGAAAGCTTCCAAACAAGTACTCTACCATCATTAACACCAGCACCACGCCAGATTGCATCATTGTCTTGTGATTTTTTCATAAGAACTACTGTATGATTAGATCCAAAGATAATTTTTCTAACATTTCTACAAAAACCACATATATGAACCAGAAGGATCACACATGAACATCTTCCATTGGATCTAACATTGTTTTACGTGTTGCAAATCCTAGAAATTAGGATTTCTGTTAATAACAACAGCTTCGTTATCAGCGTCTTCATTTGCAGCAGATATTATTTTTGGTCGCCTTACAGTAAATTGATTATTATCAGCGTGATCACTTATATCCTTTGCAAGCAAATCATATATACTCATCGGAATATCGAGCTAGTCCAACTATTGCAGTAGCGACATCAACGTCAGTATCGATATATTCGATCCTGTAAGATTCAATTTTATACTGTGCGCTACTAAACAACGCCATGATACCATAATTATTGATAAACCCAATTGGTGTGGTTAAAAGATTATCAAATGGATTATTGTTAGTATTATCAACTAGTTGACCTTCCACCTCAATGAAAGCTTCACATGGTAAGAAATATTTGCTGGTATCATGAAACCGAAAGTGTCAATTCTGGATCTAGAATCGGGATTTATCGCATTATATTAGTAAAAGTGATAATCGTGCACAGAGTCATTTCTGCGTACCGGCGTGTCTATATCAAAAGCTTCGTCTGGAACCGATTTGAACATTTTATTATATAATTGTCGATCTAAATCATGATCTTGATTATCTTGTCAAACCGCTACCATCGATTTAATTTGCAACAATATTTCTTTGTGTTCACTGTCTTGATTTATCAACGGGGCTAATTTTTGATTTACTGTGTTATTTACTACTTTACTTACAATTGGTGGCATAAGCTCAGTAGACGGTAATTTTACCAGTGCTGGTTCTTTTGTGTTTTCGAATCAGTAATATGCGTTTTTCTTTAGCGGTGTTAGTTGCACCGATTGCTTTCATTGATAATTCCTTGGCAACAGGTGCGATTTTCGGAGCAATTCTAGTGAACAATCCCCTGATAAATTCACCAAGTCCATCTCCTCCGTAGTGTGCTTTATAAAGTGGCAACCGTGAATGTACTATGTACGCGGTGGATGGTTTGTCGTGATTACGGTGTATGATCATTTTATTTAAATGCTATTTATCTAATCGCTGTGATAATCATCAACGAATTGATCGATCAATTCGTGATATACACCAATGTCCATGAAACCACCTTGAAATAATCGTCAACAGATATCAGCGGCTTTATTAATTCCGGAGAATTATTTCCAGCTTGTTTACCCCCGATTTATACTTCCAATCGTGCTATGTCGGCGAGGATATTATTAGGATCAGAAACAACAAAACCACTACCATAAGTTCAAGATGGAGAAAATCCCTCACCGTTTTTTTTCGTTACACCAGTTGCACCTTGAGTCAAAGGAGATTGTTTTTTCTCTAACCTTTTTGATGTTCCCAGTAATTGAAGAAGTTAAGGTTCGGGATGCCCAGATTTAGGTTTAGAATGTTTTATTTCATCCAAATATTCTTTATATGTTTTATCCGACTTTGAAATTCGTTCTTTACCAGCAAATACACAATACATCCATTTATAAAACTGTTCTCTACCTACTGGTTTAACATGTTCACCTTTCAAATATTTATCTTTATAACTAAAACCTCTGACTAAAAATCAGTCATATCTGATATAGTATTAACTTCCATCCCCCTGAGTTGATCAATGTTTCCAGGAAGACATTTATCGATGATAGCAACATTTTCACTAACATCTTTTTCTTGAGGGTCAACACTATCTAACTCTAGTTCAGGCCGAGGTTGTGTATCGACTAGACCAATTGGAAGATTTTGAACAATCTCTTTTATATGCTTGGATTTTTTGCAAGTGTTTTAAGTACTGGGAGAAGAGCCATTTTTCATCGTGTTTCATTAATAATATCTCCCTTTATAGCTTTCTCAGTAGATAACGCAGTTTTCTCAGTAGCTGTAGTTACAGGCTTAAATAAATAGTTGGTATCGGTGGTAAAATCAACCTGCGCTCCTTGACGTGCTTGTAATTTATTTCTGAAAGAATCTCTTACTGGGAAACATCTTTTAATTGCGGCTAATCGTTCTCTAGTTAATCTGGTTATTTCTGAATCTCACACACGCAAATATATACTCGGGTCAGAGTAGTATTTTTTCACACATGCCTGAAAAATAAAGTTGGTAAAACTATATTTACAAGGCTCTATTTAACGAAATAACGCCTTGCGGAAAATGGTGGGTAAGCCTTCCCTACTGCATGAGGCTACAATATTATGTTAAAAGTTACTCATTATGCTTGAATATGAACATGAACTGTATTGACCGAATGTTAAAAAGTATAATAACATTTTATACAAATAATTGTTTTGTGTCTTGCATGTACATATCACATTAGATACATGAACAACGTGTATAGAAATCACACATGATCGGAAAATTTAATTTAGTCCGTTGCAATCTTTAGAAGCAGTATCTCAATCCTATTAATAGCTCTAGAATTGCTTTAGTCTTATGTTCCTTAGGACTGTATCATATCACTCAGTCTCTATTCCATCATTTGTTTCATGTTATTCCTGTCACTTTTTGATCATAGTGCTTTCTGTGTTATCATCATCATCGTTAGTTTCGTGACCTAGTGTGATTGTCGAGTTGTTGTGCTGCTGAACGTCATACCAATTATCTCCACTTGTCTCGATCATGTATCAATACCCGTGTCGCCTCAAATATTTTTCTGGTCCATTCTGTGATATTTTCAGTCAACATTATTCTCTGTTAGACTGTTGACTCTAGTTACACTTTCTTACCATTTAAGCTTTCTACGTAGCGGCTGATGGTGTTCCGCACTTGTTCATTTGTGATGTGGTCCATGTAAGAGATGCCAAGGATGGTTCATTAGCATCTCATTTCAAGTGCCTGGATTATTCGTTGTAATTCTGCACTCAGGGTCGAGGCCTCAAATGAATATAAAAGATTATGATGACTAGTGCTCTCAATAGTCAGATTTTTTCAGACAGATATTCTTGTCTCTCTAGATGGGTCTTAGCTTTGACAAAGCCGCTGTTTTTCCTGCTGCTAGTGACACAATTTCCACTCCTGATCCCTCGTCGATGGTTATGGAATTAAGATATTTGAACTGGCTCACTGTTTCCAGGCCCTGTCCTCTGACTTTAATCATGGCTGAAAGTTGTTGCCACTATTTGCCATCAGCTTTGTCTTCTCACCGCTTAGATGCATTTCAAATCAGGAAGGTGTTTCATCCATGTTCTTCACTATGGTGGCAAGCTCGTCTTCACTGCCTGCCATCCTATCAATGTCGTCTGCAAAGATGAGGTTGGTGATGTTACACACTCCAATGCTGACTCTCCCAAAATGTTTTTCCAGGACGTCGCTTACGATGCGCTCTAAGCAGATGTTGAAAAGCGCAGGTGACAGGAAACAGGTTTGACGTATTCCAACTGTTGTTTGGAATCAGTCTCGCACATTATCGTGGGCATTTACTGCACTGGAAGTCTTGTCGTATTGTTATGTGATGGTATTGGTCAACGTTTCACCCATGTTTTACTTCTTCATTGTAGCTCACAATTCTTTATCCCACACTCTATCCAATGTCGTTTTCAAATCTATGAATACTTTTCTCACAGAACCCTGATATTGAATATTTGTTTTGTTGTGCGTCTTCCACTCTGGATCCCGGCCTGTTCCACAGCACTTATTTCTTCTTCTTGTGGCTTCAGTCTGTTCAAGATCTTCAGCATCACCTTCCTAGCATGGCTGATCCAAAGGATTCTTCTGTAAGTTTGGCACATCAAAATATTGTCCTTTTGTGGGGAGTGTAATAATCAGTGAATGCTTCAACTGTGTTGTTCATTAACATGTCTGCCAGATCTTGTTGCAGATTTATTTTAGTGGTTGTATTACTGATTTACTAACCACATTTTTCTTAAATTCAGCTAAGATGTTGTATACTACAGTTTCGTTCCTTTTCGTCAGTGCTTTTATTGCTGACTCCACCTCTTCTTTGATAAATGAGGAATTCATCATCATTTAAGGAGATTGGAACTTTAACCACATATGGATCTCCTGTAGACTGACGGTTTTAAAGGTCTTTGCAATACTCAGTCCATCTTACTGGAATGTTGCTCGCTTCTGTGAGGCATGTTCCATCCTCGACTTGAATGGTATTGACTCTTTGTTACTTCTGTCTGGTGAGGTGTTTCCCAATTCGGAATGCCTTTCTGTGGTTATTCTTTATCAGAATGCTCTCAATTTCTGTGCACCTTAGCCCATTTCTATCTACTTTTGCTTTCTTCTAATTTGTTACTGATACTCTTGTTTATTTATCGGTATTCCATTGTCCCTGTCGTCTGTCTGGTGTTTTTGAGGTCTCTTCGGGCATAAGTCAATTTCAGAATCTCTTCTGTAACCCAGGGTTGTTTATCAGGGCGATGGTGGCCAATGATGGCTTGGCAGCCGCTTTCATGACTGTATTGAAAGTGTCTTGCGAACTCGTGATGTCGTCTCCCTATTTCATTGGTTAGCTTATTGCAAGAAGGTCCACAATGATCTTCTCAGTATGTTAGAGCATCGTTGCTAATCTTGGCATTCCAGTCTCCTTGGACGATGAGGATGTATTTTTGTTTTACTTACTATCTTTAGAATACACTGGGTTTGTTGCAAAACTCCTCAATTTCTCCATCATCATGAAGTCATCATCATCGGTAATTTTATCACAGACTTGGATAATTGTTATGTTAAAGAAGATGATTTCAGACGAATGGAAATGATTTTGCTAGATATGGGGCTGCTTTCAAGGACATATCCCTTGATGGTTTTATTTACTAGGTAGCCTACTCCGTTTATGAACTTGTCAAACTCTCCACTATAATAGAACATAGTTTGTTGTTCTCTTAGGACATTCTTCTGATTTACCTTAGAATGGCCTTGTGTATTGCTTCAGCTCATGTGTTAAATCTTTGAGTCTTCCAATTTAATATATTGTTCCATGTGGGAAATGCCATGCTGTCTCTCGTTCTGATTGTATGAAATGTTAAATGTTGTATATTTTATAGTATGTTTTAGGAGTATTAAGAACAATTAATTTCGTACCATATATATATCTCCACTCACGACGAAATTGGATATTAAAATTGTAAATATGTATATATGCATGCCATTATTAACAGTTCAGTGACTGATAATCCTATAAAGGTGTGGAGATTTCCGATAGAAACATTAAGCTTTGAAAGCACATTGAGAATCCGTAACCAGCCTATTAATTCTGTAATGATTGAATCTAATAAGGATCATTAACGTATTTAACATGCAACTTTTGTACACCTTAGAGACCAGTTAAGTTGATTCTGTCGGAAGGAGATGTCACACAGCTCTTTTCATTCTGGGTTAAACGTTAAGACAATTATTCGAAAATGCTCTGTATTTTAAGAATGTATCGGATAAAATCTGTAATAACAGAATGAATACGTTTATCGCGTTGCTTGTAAAGGATAAGGAGTTTCATTTATTAACTTTTTAAATCATCAATTCATATAGATACTATACATTTAGATCACCGTAATTATTGTCATTCATCACCTTCACCATTATTAGAGCTAGCTTCATTCGAGTAAGGATAGTTAGGCTATGCCAAACTAGGTCGTGGCATTGAAATGATCACTATTACTGTTAACACGATATGTCTTATGATGTTTGCTAACTTTTCTATCTAAGAGTTCATTTATCACAATGTGAACAGTGAAGCCTTTAATACTTTGTAGGCAATCTGAATGATGTCTGCATATTAGGCAACTCACGTCCGTATGGCTTAGGCACAAGCATACCTACGGCTAAACGTAAGACTCAGTTACAGATTCACCAAGACTTTTACTAATGTATATCTAATTTATACCGTGTGCATAACTTTTGTCCACGCTTGGAAGCTGTAAACAGAATGCTTAGGCAGCAAGAGTTCAATGTTAGTCGTTGGTTACGGTTCAAATAGGTTTTCTAGATGGAAATCTTTACTTTCGATTACGACGTAGTCAACGTAAAACTGTATAAATAGAGACGTGATAAATAAATAATCCCTCCCTATTCTATATGAGTCTTGGAGAATGAAATTAGAGCTTGCAGTTGTATTGTTGATATCAGATATAATTCGAAAAAGAATTAATTCTAAAAAGATAGTCATTAGAATTGCTAAGGGATTCATTCACATTTGGACACATATAGAACTTTGTAATTTTGTCAGCTCATTCAAAGCTATTCTGAATAACATCATTGTGTTATATCATGACATTAAATAGTAGTGGAATTGATTTGGAACATTTTGTCGATTTGGACGTGTGATATGATATAAATGATTCTTTGGGGTATATTCCAAAGTTTAGAATTTTCACTTTGACTTGTAGAGATACCATTTTTTGTCAGAAAATACTTACGTGATCATATAACTAGCACTACTTCGAAACTCCATCTCATCGAGATTAACATTATAGTTATAACACCCACCTAATTGGCAGTCAGAGTTATCTCCTCTTGATATTGAAAATTCTTAAAATACTAGTGGAAAGGAAGGCTTGCTCCTTATATGGATATAACGGCGGAGAGGCTGGGGGAGTATGCCTGGAAAGATCAGGTAAGTGATATCGAAAAGACAGACATATGTTATTAGAAACAAAATTTGATTTCTTCTTCAGATGCGTTACGCGATCATAATACCTCATAAACATATATAAGTTGTAAGTCCCCTTACACCGGAGAGAAACATTTCAGTCTCATAAGGTATGCGAGACAGTCTATATTGGTAAAAACGCGTTTCGCTACATTGCCTTCAGATGAAGTGTCCAGAATAAATAGGAATTTACCTACGTCTGATTAACCATGGACGGTAGGGAGTTCTTGGCGGTGAAAGCAGGAACTTTCATGACTGATACCCATCATGTCGGAACTACATGTAGACAGGTCGTGTTTGTATTAATTTAGTATGTCTGCCTAACGAGACAGCGTGAGACGGCAGGTCTTGATGTGAGAAGAGAACTGCGATTATTAATCTTCAGAGCAGATCAAACAGGTGTCTTGTTCAGATAGTTAGTATACATGACAGATTCAATCTTCCCTAGAATCCAACATTATAGGACACGCGTGATAAAAAAATGGACAAAATACCAAATAGATATTTATTATTTTCTGATATCATCTCCTCTGTTACATGATAACAAAGTGTACCAGTCACCAGTGATCGTGGTACGGTAGGTTTTAATTGTGATTAGTGCTGTTTCTTGTCGTTGAACCATAGGAAGGTAGCTATGGATGCCTGAATGTTTTCTAGTGCGCACCACTGCGAATATTTAAAATTGCCTTTGTACTCATTTAAGTTACGAATTGGACGATATAATATATATGAATAATATATAATAAATGAATTTCTTATATCACAAACAATACATGAGCTTGTGTATTCGGTTATAGCAATCTCCATCCGTGGAGGTATGTAGCAAGGCTCCCATGTTAAGACTATGGACAATTGGTAACACCAAAATGTGCGAAACGTTGCCAACGATGGAATACGCAGAAAAAATAAAATGTATTGATGGAATAAACTTTCCTTAGTAGCTGAAATTCCTCTAACCTGTTTTAAGGTAGACAGCGTCGAAACTGGATGCAGTGCTTTTGCAAGACCTACCTATCTAGAGAGATCGTGGTACTCGGCACCAGCGGAAGTGATCATTGGAACGTTCAAGGGAGATCTCGCCAATCTAAATATCAAGAGAGATAACTCTATTGAGCTGCCACCAAGGTCAGGTAACTTTTAACTTTTAGCTAAAAGGATACAGTCTGGGAGGGTTGGATTTGGTATCATGAGTGGGTAATGTATTTAAAGAACAACCAAAAAAGCATTGTCTTTCTTTAATTATTGATTTCAAAACTTTATATAATTATTGTAGAACATGTCAAATACAGATGAACAGATTGCGTAAGAGTCTTACCTTTAAATGCTTGTAACTCGCAAACACAGATAAAAGCTGCTTTCCCTTGCACTAAAGAATTATTAAGCATTATTTCACCGATTGGTTTATTGAGTTCCACACTCACATTGAACTCACTAGGAGGCCAGCCTGAATTGAAAGTTATTTGCTTCCAAGTATTGTCCATCTCTTTTGCATACATCTGAGAACCAGCCAGCCGATTTACATTTGATCCTGTAATATAAATACGTTAAACATTACGCTGAGTTTAGTTAGTTCATAGATTATAGTATCTGATGGCTATTTATTTATTTGCATCCCACAAATAAGGGAGTTGTACCCACTTGAATACTTCAAATTCGTTTGGTACATTTTTATAGGAACCTTTTTTAGTTGCAAGGCAATTCTTTAAAAGGGATAACACTAATTTAGAGTTGAATTATTATCTTATCTCTTAAATGACATCAGTAATATGCATGCTGTAAAATTATAACATTTTTAAATGTTCAGAAATAACATTTATTGCACGTTTCCCTTACCTAAGGAGACACTTGGGTTAACCATATGTTTGCTCAAACCAATTTAGTCTTATTATGACAACTTACTGCAGTACAATTTTTTTCTTGGATTATTGATTGCTTTTTTAATGAAATAACAAATGTTTTTGTACATTTGGAAGTTTGATATAGTACTTAATTATGAGTAGTTAAAGGTGTTGAACCTCTATATTACGAATTTATTGTTCAGAAAGTACACAGTTTTGCATTCACAAATAAGAGAGATCGATGTTTCTTACCACAGTGTTTGCGTAGTGATATAAATACTGCATCGGAATCATTCGTGCTTCTCAGGTGTTACAGTACATTATGAAGTACGTTTTCGTGGTTCAAGAGCACAAGGAATTAATTTCAATGACATAACAATAGATGGTTTCAAACCGGCCTTTTCATATGTACCGGTACTCCTGGAAGTCCCGCCCCATTATTTGAAAACAACCAGTCTTGAAATTTCCACTCAAGTACTATTCATAAATATGCTCGCTATAAATGCCAAAAATAAAATGACACAAATAAAATCTGCTTCCTTTAATTTTTCTTCTTTGTTTTTCAAAGCATTTTTTACTACGTTACAACAAAAAACCATGTTTTAGCACTATATACACATATTTTGCTATCTAGAATTAATACAAGTTAGTGTGTGTGATTAAACTTTAGAAATGCCACACTATTAGTACAGAATGTAAGTCGTTGAACGTACATGTCATGATTTGATGTCTTTGGTTAACGTCTAAATATATTTTTGTCTGATAATGTTCATGCTAAAATAATGATATTCAGCGAGGCATGCACGTATGCCAGTGCTGATACTTTTTTGAGAAAATAGGTCACTGCGGCCTGTATTTAGTTTCAACATAAGTTTAGGAACATTTAGTTCTTAATTTATTGTTTCAGGTACTAATGATGCTATTTATCATGATTTCTGTTTGTTTAGTGCACTGTCAGTGCTACGTTTTTACAAGGAAATGACGGTTGCTGTTCTAGTTAAAACATCCAAGGAATGCATAGATTCTCTTTTTTAAAAACTAATTTCATAAAAAATTCAACTTTTTGGGTGAAACATTGAGCCTGTCTGTCCTGAACTTGTATGATAAACTCAAGGTACTTTATACTTTTGATAATTATCTTTTTTATATATCAACCAAAGTTCATTGCACAGTTGGTAAAAATGATATTATGCTAAGTTTATATAGGTGCAACATTCTCTATCGAACAGTATATAACTGTAACCTATATTTTACACATCACATAATTGCCGTTTGGTTTTGTAACGATAAGTTCATTTGGCTGGGATTGCTATTACTGGTCACTAAATTAGTTATTGGACATGTCTTCGTGTTCTATACCATCAGAAAGAAAGTCGATTGGTTTTATATTTTCTAACAGCATTCGTACCGCATGATTGTCAATATATTATTTAAGGTAAGTGCCTGTGCAAGAGCAGTTTGCAAAAGCCGATTCTTGCTTGCCTAGGAGGAGTGTAAAGTGTGAGCCTTGGATTATACAAGAGGCGCACATCCAACTGTCCTGCAGCAAACGACAATCACCTTTACCCCTATTGTGTGGTTCAATGATAAAATTAAATATGATATGCAAAGGCTTAATTATTATGTATGAACATATATGTTGGTTAAACTGAGTTTTGATCTAAAGTACTACATTTTTACAAATGGTTCAAAAGAATCGATGCCCTTCCACTAAAACTATCTTTGACAGGTCAAAAATGAATGGCTAGGGTGACCCGTCAAAAGAGCGCACGACAAAAGAGCGCCGACATAGGAGCGCAGACAAAAGAGCGCCGACATAGGAGCGCAGACAAAAGAGCGCACTAATTTGCCGACAAAAGAGCGCCGACATAAGAGCGCAAACTAAAGATCGAACAACAATATTTAATAAATAGGAACAAGAAAATTAACTCGCTCAGACGCCTCGTTTGATGTTAACTCTTTATTGTTTCATTAAAAAACTAATTGTTCAGTTTCTTTAACTAAAAAACTGGTATAATCAACTGAACGTTTGCGGGCATCTTAACTATAATAGACTATCAACTGAAGTCCAATTATTCAAAACGAAATCTTATAACACATACAAAGATTTTAAATGTTAGGCCTAAAGTGAAAATATAAAATGAAATGAAATTACACAAAATGAAAGGAAGTTCAAACTAATAAAACGTTTCTTTATAGTTGCATTTATATTGCTAAGTTGTGGGCTATACCTCGTAGGTATTCCATCATTGAATCATTAGCATAGGTTGAAGCAATCGCCTGCAATCTTCGGTTCAGCTGAACATATTTGTTCTTTGAAGCTTCTGGTTGATTAACTCCAGCTAGATGACGTTCCAGTTCGATTTCGATGTGATCTTGTTCCAGACGAAACTGGTTGATCAATTTATAAACGGAAGGATGATTGCAATCTACCGTTTGTTGGAATGCGCGATGCCATGCCTCGACTGAGTTGTTTGTAAGTATCCTCCCAATAATCTACCAGTGGCATAATTTCTGCAGGACTAGCTTCTACCAATTGCTCGAATGCAGTACAGACATCATTTACAGGAACAAAACTTAAGGCAAGCAGCATCTTCACTGTCATTTGACATTCCTCGTTGTCGTGATACAGTTGCGATAAGCCTAAATCTTGCACTTTTCGCCAGAGACATTGGTCTAGATGAAATAGACAACCAACAAGACGTGCATTGGGAAACACGTGCTGAATTACATTATGTGTGGCTTTCTCAAAATCAGACATGATGCTCGCAGGATTCACGGTAGGTAGAAGTTCCACAATTTTCTCAAAAACTCTGATATAGGTTGCTTCGGTCTTATCCTGGATGAGGCAATAAACCAACGGCACTGCCTTATTATCTATCAAAGCATGGATTGTAAATACCCGATAGAAGATTAATGGTGCAACTCTGAAAGTTCCATCCACAAACCAATGTTCATTTTGCTGTGGACGATTGATATTATCCATTGTTCCGAACATCATCATTCTGTAAACGTCAGTCGGTCCGGAATCCCACAAGACGAAATTTTGCCCTCTTGTTGTCGTTTGAAGAGGTTCAGGAATTGTTATCTCTGCAACGTTCTGCGGATTTGGGTATGGCAGCTGATTGCGTTTTCTTTGTCTTTCTATTGCACGTTGTATGCCGGCAAATGAGGTGCTACTTCCATCGAAATTCCTGCTCTGGTTTGTTGTATCTGCCTTGGTTTTTCCACCTCTTCCACTGCCCGTTTTCGTATAGCCGACACCACTTGCGCTGCTTTGTTTTTAGCCGGATCAGGAGCGTGATTGTGTTCCGATGATGACATAACAACATCGTTCAGCATTTTCATCCGTCCTCGGCAGCCATCTTTCTTGCAGCATCTCCATGTCGTACTTCCATCAGCATTTGCTCTATCCTTTCGATATCTGTAGCCTTCGAACAATATAATAGCCTTCCCTTTCTGTGATTAAAACTTCGCCATGTTACTTGGGTTAGAAATATTTTCAAACTGTATTCATAAAATATTAACCATAATATATAAATAAACACAAATAGGTGCAATGTCGTTTTATCGTACCGCCGATTGTTTCATTAAAACAAGTGTTAACCATTTCATATTCGTTTAGCGTACAACATGTGTTTTTTTAATTGACTGAGCCCTTATGTCGGCGCTCTTTTGTCTGCGCTCTTTTGTCTGCGCTCCTATGTCGGCGCTCTTTTGTCTGCGCTCTTTTGTCTGCGCTCCTTTGTCGGCGCTCTTTTGTCTGCGCTCTTATGTCGGCGCTCTTTTGTCGGGCGCTCTTTTGACGGGGTGCCCTAATGGCTAGACAGGCAAATTCACAGCTTCATAAAAAAGACACAAATTGTCATAAACAATAGTAGGTCTAGTGTGAGAATATATGAATAGCATAGAAAATGTTCAACGACTAGGCACACGAATGAACGAAAACATCCAACAACAATAAATTATAAGCACACCAATTATGGTTTATACAGACTCAACAGTTTAATAAACCTCGCTTACTTGTTTCATTAACTTATGAAACAATAAGGAAACCTGACGTCGAAAATTACGCGGAATTCGTTGCCGCGTAAAATACGGAGTGCTGCAATTTTAAAGTGTCTTCTGTCGGAACCCAATCTGTTTGAATTTTCTGGTAGTCGCTCTGAACACAACAAGTGAACTTTTAGCCCAGATTAACTTATCATTGGAATGGTATAATGAAGCAATCTTCTGCTGCAGCGGTATATTAACTGTAAAACTATTCTTTCAAGCCATCAGTCTTATTTGACAGGATTGCTTAAAAAATGTATCTTTTGAAATTTATTAATTTTTGAGAAAAAAAGATTATAGCACATAATGCCATGATATTGGATATAATTTAGTAGGTTTCAAGCTTCAGTTATATGGAACATTCAATGTTGAATACTGTTTGAGTTTTCATACTCCATTGCGATTACTCGATAAATTACTGTATGACCGTCGTTTTGTAATAATACAAACATTAGTATGACATATTTGAATGCGTAACGATCCTAATTCATGTATGCGTATGAATGAGGCATGTTGTTTTTTCACACGTGAAAGATTCACGTTTAGTGTTATTGATTAGTCTGTTACTGGGAGGAGCCGATTATTTTGGGCATAGGGTCTGCGTGATTAGAAAAATTGCAATGGATCCCTTAAAGGCTGTGTCGAACGGACCACGCTAGGTCGTTCATTCACTATTTTCGTCGAGGAACAAAACATTTCGTGATCATCGACTAAATATCACGAAATAAATGACATCATAATCATATAGTCCATTTTAAAATTCAGTATCACTATATGTTAGAACTCCAATGCGATGCAATGCCACTATATGTGTGAAAACTAATTATATAGGTATATATTGTTCTTAATGAGCATTACCTTGACCGTACTTGTTTATAATTCCCTCATGAATATCATTTGTTCATGATTCAATATATAAGTCAAATATGCTAATACATTATATACACTGATATGTCTGTATATGATTAATATATATTTACAAGTTTCATACATTGATCATGTAAGTTGACATACAATTGGTCATGTTTCATTTGTTAAAATGTTATGCTTTGACTGGGTCCATTTAAGAAAAATATAATTAGCATAGCTATCTTTGCGTATAATATTTTTTATCCATTTCTCCACGTTGTGGGTGTGACTAATGCATCAAATCCAATTACATATCATTCGCATGATAAAAAAACAATATTTAATTCAAGTAACTATATTGCATATATATATATATATATATATATATATATATATATCTAAAGATTTCAATAATCGTACAATACCTCAGATTTAATCATAATAAAAGAGTATCACTACCAAAGACAATCAAATACTTAAGTATATCATAGTTAATTAGAATGAAAGGGTAACCATATCCAAGATAATCAACAAATATGTACGTGAAATTCTGAACTGGAGGTGGTGGGGGTGGAAGCGCGGTATGAAATAGTGGTAACAGGCACGAAACCACCGTTGTAAGAGTTCATAATTTTATTGAAATGGCGCCAAAAATAAATATAGCGGTGAGAGACAATCGAAGATTTATTTTTATGAAGAAAATGCACCAATATACGATGGAACCTAATCCGTGTAATCTTAAGTTATTGAATTTTTTAGACACAATATTTACTTCTAACAGAGTAAAAGAGCGTTATTGATAGTGGTATCAGCAGAGTTGTGTTACTGCAGGTGTTACTGCACACTGGAAACACCAGGTTTACGTTGCGATACAGGGGTAAAGCGGGCTGTTGGGTGGAAGACTTTTGTATTTAATTTGTTTTACCTATTGGCGATTATAGTTCACGTGCATTCGATCTTGGCAAACTGTGTTGTCACCGGTGAAAGTATCGAATATATTTTACTAACTCAAAGTTACAACAATATATCCGAAAACAAACCTGTCTCGGTTATCTAAAAATTCAGGTTGTGTTCTCCAAAAATAGTAATATCCACGTTCCCATATTTGTACCATGTGATGTCCTTAGGTTTCAAAGTACTTGCGTCGTTGGTAAGCTCTTTCGTTCTAATCTTTAACGGAATTACCTAACATATGGAGATTTTAGTTCTTATGATAATATGAATCAGATCCGTGGCATGAAAAAATTTTGATAAACTTTTTGGAATTTCCAAATCATAGCCATCGGTCTAATAAATGTAATTTAACGCAAAGCGTTCTCGAATCCACACGGCGTACCGATCTGTATGTTTCGAGTACCTCAAAAGTTGGTGTATTTTCTGGCATTATTTCGACACACCATTCCGCAATCTTTAAAACTTGTAGATGTATCCTTCACTGTGCAAGGTAAACAAGTTTCTAAACCCACCACAACAATAAAAGGAAGTCTAACCCCTGTTCCATTCTTATATTGTTTGGGTTGTATGATTTTTCACTGGAAAAACGGGTAGACAGTACATGCTTTTTTTCGCCAAACGTAATGAGAAAGCTATCCACTATTCATTATAGCTGTTTCTAACCTGTTATGAATCATACTCAGTGACATATCCTATAATACTTGTTTTCGTCTAAATATATTCTGAGCGATCTTATAATATATTGGTGACAGTTTTCGTTCCAATCAAAACATCTTTATTTCAGTCATAGGTGTAATCCAAGACCCACTTCAGGAAATCAGGAAGGATTTTGGTTCAACAAGACACTCTTTTTATCCGAGTCGATTGATGCACTTATTCGATAAGAGGGTTTGGAACACATGAAATGCTACCTTGATGGATGACATACTATGATACATAATTAAGACACATAAGAGTTATTTAGCAAAACTGCACATAGTTAAATATAGGTCACATTTGCCTACTTATTGAATGTTCACATCGTACAAATCACTTAGTATCCAATCACTGAGTATCATCGAATCATACAAATCTCTGAGTATCACACGTATTACCTTCGAGTAATATTTCTTTATAATCTGAGCTAAACGAGTAGCTTAATCAGCAATATTGATCTTTGAAACATGTAATTCGGATCCTTGTTACCTGTGATGTATTACCAATTAAAAGTATTAAAGGTACATGAAGGTAAAATCCAAGTTGCATACCACACATCGTAAAATGCTCAAAGTCCCTGACCTACTTTTAGCTGCACCATTTACTTTTTTCCACGCGGAATCCATATAATTAATAAGAATGACCCTATAAGCTAGATCATAAGAGAAACATTCCTTTCTTTACGTAAACTTTAAGAAATTTATTCTGTACAGAAGTACGGATAGACTAATATACGAACAGGCAAAAGAGATTAACGCTATATGCCCATCCACATATGTTGATGGTCAGAAATAAAGATTTACGATAAAAAAAAGGGGAATGATTTGTTCAGCGCATGTCTTTCACCAAGTTTCCTAATAAAATTAAGACAAATGTGTAAAAGAAAATTACTAATATTGGCAATAACATGTTTATAACATGCCGAAATAAATTATAAATCCATGTCTCCTTCACAACTGTGAATAATCAATAACTTAAATGAAACTTGAATTATCCTCCTTCACATAAGACTTTTTTTACACAAACATGTACCTGACACATCTGCGTATAAATAAAAAATATGTAAATTTGTATAAAATAACTTAGAGGTCATGCATATGCTATTGATGCTTAACTACATGAATTCTGCATATGAGCCATACATAAAACCGTAACACAAACTGTAAAGTACACTCTATATAGAACAATCATTAAAATCAAAGTTTGATGTCGAACGTATCATTTCAAATTCAAACGACTTAGTAGTAAAATTTCCTCAGAGATAATACAAAAGGCCAGGTCAACTCCGTCCTGGTTATTTCCTTCCGACCATAAACAACACTTTAAAGGCAATGTTTAACATGCTTCCAATATACAATGATATTAACGATTACAGGTTCGTTGGTAAAAATGCCTGTGTATTTTGTAAAGGCGAGCTAAAACATGTAAATTGCGTCCTCAAAATTAGATCTTCAATCAGGATGGATTAAATTGTTAGGATATAACCATGAGATAAAGTTTATTCGCCTTTTTTCAAACGATACGATTCCACATAATATATGGCAGCAGGCAACTATACCGCTATCCTAAGTTAGATGACTCTCGGCAACTAAATATGCCTTCATTTTCTTATCTGTCGTATTATTTATTATCTTTTTATTTATGTGAATCACTGAGAACGAGTTAAACAAATGATGTATATCACACAGTGGACATTCCAAAATAGCTATCTGCTTAAACATATATACTGTAATCTTAAAATGTGGTGTGGTTCTCTGGATAGTATGTGTTTGTGATTTGGATATTATAACGTAGCTGTAACATTTTGTCAGTCCTAATGCAACGATGTCTGCAGTGTGACAGTTTATAGTGATGTCTAGCAATGGGTCCATATAGGTTACTTATTTAAAAACGAAATACAGGTATGCAATAACAGTAGAAGGCGTCGCTAAGTATGATTGCTCTTTACTGATAATAATAAGGTGTTTTTTCCTCAAGTTAAGCAAAGCAATTTATGACGATTTATTCTTCACTTGAATGACACTGCTTATGCACACAAAAAATGCGAAAAGGGTTTATTAGTACGAATTAGATTAAAATCTATGATAACATTTTGCCACCAAAGCATGCTTGTAAATATTGTGTTCTCCAGCCCTGTCACAATTTGATAACATTTGATTTAAAACAACCTAGTATCCAGATTTTATACTTTCATAAGGAATTCTATAAATAAAATAGGTTTAAACTTTATACCAATTTAGCGTTGGTAATACTAGATGTACTTGGTCTCTGTGAACAGACAATAATTTAATTATTTGTTGTGTTGTTGTCCTTGGATATGCTAAAAAGATCGAATTCTTGTGAACATTATGATTAACCAAGGAGACAAAATTAAGCCACCTGAATAGTGATAAAGGCTTAATTATATGAACTCGTCATCAGATCCAAAACACAACATAGATAAAGACATTCGATCTAGATTTGACGGTGACTTAATAGCACATGTAAGGTAAGACCATCGTTAATGCAAGTCTGGCTAGGCTACGAACCTTACAAATGTTAAATCATGTGTGTGTATGTGTGTGTGTGAGAGAGAGAGAGAGAGAGAGAGAGAGAGAGAGAGAGAGAGAGAGAGAGAGAGAGAGAGTTAAACGAAATATCGTAACTAAAAAACGTCTCATAATATTAAAGTGATCTTACTAGTCCACTGGTATATCCTGATGAATTTGATAAAGTAGAATCCATCGAGATCCACGGTCCACCAAGAGTACATCGGTCCTTCACCCGTGTGGCTGCATGTTCCATCGTCAATGTTCGTAGATATTCTACCATCTACTCCAAGTGACGCATTGTACGGACTATATGTAGTAGACTGGTTGGCATGTTTTCTATATGCAACGTTTTCTGCATCGAAATGCATGCAAGATTAAATAAAATAATATTGGATCTATAATAACGATGTTTAATTATTAAGCGTTATGTATTATTTGTTCAATAAGACTTTAAACATACAAGTATTTCTAAATTCTATAACACTAATGCACTTAAATCCACTTGCGTTATACTATTATGTATTAAACGTGTCCGTAGATTGCTCCACAATGTTGTCATCATAAACAATTACCACTTTTTAGTGTCCTAATATCTAGATTGACAATGCCATGAATGTTTGTTTCACACCTACAAATATGGTACTGTTTTCTGACAGCACACAATTGACTACTTGTTAGTGTCATAACATCTAAAGAGTAGATATCTCGTTACTTATCCTTACCGCCATAAGGCTCGTACTGACTTCTAACAACAGAGAAGCACCATATTAGTGGAATGAAAAAATGCCACATCATCTTGGAGATACCTAAAATCAACGAAAGTGTAAATTTTATAATTTAGTTATTTCTTAGTAGACAACTACAAGCATTATGTGTCGATATTATTTTCCATTGAAACAGATGGTTTCTACACATACAAAAAATGTACAACGTATTCAGGAAACAACGGAGTTGTAAGGTAGGTAGTGCATTCAAACTTATCATGGAAGGGGTGCTGATTCGAAACCGAACAATGTCAGCTGCCTAATTATTTCCTTGGGTAAGGCACTTAACGCCCATTTCATCGGCATAATAAAGTCAATAATATTGCAGTGTTACATAAAGAGCATTATTGAAAAATATTTTGTTTCTTTTTCTTCTCCAGATATCTATATATGTTTACACGTGAAATACAAGATTTTCCGGCATGCCATGCAATACTTAATTATATATATATATATATATATATATATATATATATATATATATATATATATATATATATTCCAAAAGAGGTTACACTTTCAACATGGAAAATGAGCATTTTTGTCCTAGATCAGTACATAAAAGCTGCATTGCTTTCGAAGCAATGAAATTATTTTTAGCAGAAGTTATTTGAATCGTCACCTTTCTACCAATTTGTCTCGACTGTTTCTCTCAGGTGGACTTGCTTAGTGGTCACATAAGTAAAATAGTTTACAATATGTCACCAATGCAAATAGTGGAATAGATTTTGTCATCGACAAGAAACCTTTGTCTTACATTGATGATTTCTGGTATGATCATTGTATAAATATTGGTGAAATTGGAGTTAATTTACAAAAAAACTTGGAGGGAGGGGGTGACGACTTTTTCAGCTGATACAATCAAAAGGTTGTTTTCTTTTCGTGCGCAAATACTGGATATATTTAAGTTACTCAAATCGCCAATATTTGAAATATCCTGTTTGCTTGTATCACACGTTGAAATATATCTGGTTTGAGAGCACGAACAGAAATTATTCCCTCTGCTCTGTGATATAAAGGATAATAAATGTACTCGAAGAAGAACACAAATGGATATCGCTGAATTGTACAGGAAAATTCTTTGATAGTGCTGACATAATTACAAATACGAATAAATAGAAAATTACCATACACGTTGACTAATTTTACATTCGTATTCGGACCCCAGTCATCGGATATGCAACACCCATCGCATTGCCTGTAAGCATCGACCGATATATTATTTCTACCACGCAAACGTCACATAAAATGACGTTAGAGTCAGTGGAATAATCATTCGAGCTTAGCAGACATAGCAACGTGTCGGCCTAATGATTAAATCTCATCTGTACATGGAAAATCGAATTAATAATACCGAAATATCACGAAAGACTCAAACAAGCAACACAGCAGCGAATAAATAAAATCCCGTTCAGAATCTACGTGTTTTATTGAAATATGCGGAAAATGCGATTTTGAACTTCTGGAAAGGACTTATGTTCGTTTGTTATTAGTCGATTTACCTTGATCGATTGATCAAACAGAAACCGATAACATAATGAAACAAAACATTTCAAGCACATCCTTGCATTGTTGCGCCTTATCTGATGAGCAGAGATAGCTCAATCGAAATATTAGCATATTCTATATTATTGTCAAACACTATTGTAATGATATTATATATCAAAATTTCTAAGATGTCCTTTAAAACAGTTTGGTTAGAGTGTTCTCCACGATCAGATTCAGTTTATTTCATTTTTCTTTTTTCTTGAATTTAGTTGAATTGTGGGCAAACCGGTTTTAACATTGTAACTAAATGTGTGGTATGGCGAAAATAAATGTTCTAGGTGCTTTTTTTAAATGTTTGTTTGTCTAACACAATCAGACATGTGAGGGTTAGTTTTTGTTCCCTACGTATCTTCAACATAATGCAGAATATACTTTTTTGCAGATGATGCGATAGGTCATGTTTCCGAATTTCAATGCAATATTTGTGTTTTGAATATTCAGTTTTATGCCAGGGACTGGACACGTGTCTGTTGACACCATCAGCACTAGAGGGACGAACCGTACAACGTTTTAGAGGCGTTTGTTTGTCAAAGCAAAGCTTCCTGCGAATCCGAAGAAAAAAAATGTCAAAAAACAGAACTAAGGCTTCTAACTTTCGAAACGCGTATTCGTTATCGTGCCCTCTCTGCTGCTACGAATAACAATAATGGTAGGAAGATCGTTAAGAACTAGATTAGCACGAGAGTTACAAGCAGCGATTAAGAATTTTATACCCGTCAGTTATTATGTCAGACAAAAATAACAGCAACGACAAGAATCTCAAGTTGATTTTGTAGAAGGCACATAACAAATATTCAAACCCGTTACTACAACCACTAAAGAGGTTATATATGGAAAGAGAGAAGGATAAAAATTATTAAAGTGTGTTCTTCCTGAATTTGAAAAAATCACGGAGAGAATCAATCGGAGTAACATCAAGACTTTTAAAAAATATTCCTGGTCATGTATCTCAACCGGCTAGACGTGAATCGGGTCCAAAATAAAAAGATGAAAAAATAGTCAAAGAATTACGTAATAGAATAACTGAGGATACTTTAACAACAATCGATAAAAGTAATACATATAATGTTATCGAAATTGTTGCTACGCGTTTCAAAGATAGAAAAAGAATGTAGAAACCGTGATATAAAATATATATTACATATATTCAATACTGGGTTGATGTACTTTATAAAATTAAAACTAGACAAATCGAGTTGATACAGTATACAGTCGATATAAACACTAAAACAGCAAAATGTGAATGTCAGTAAAATAATGACGCAAACCGTGGATCAAAAACTAGCAGCCTTGATGAATCAAGGATCTGATGCACAAGGAAATTTTACTGCAAATTTAATAGCAGGAAATGGTTTAAGATCGCGATTTATATCGCGAAGTATATAATAAAATGTTCAAATCTTCATCCGACCCCTCATTTGATATTGACACATCGGTTCTGAAAGATGAACGCGATTATCAGTTTTATTCTTATAACACAATACAGACAAATAGTCGATCAAGAATTGAACTTCAAATACAGGATACTAGTAGATTTTTTTTACCCGCTGAAGCATTTATTGAAATAGAAGGGGAACTTGTAACAAATGTTGCAGCTAATACACCATATAACGCAAATACCCCGGTTGGTTTTGTCAATAACGGAATTATGGCACTGTTTAGTAGCGCTACATATATAATTAATGGAAGAGAGATTGAATCTATTCAGAAAATGTTGATATTGCTACAACAATAGTTGGTTTAGCAAGATATTATATTGATTATACAAGATCTGCTAGTCCATCTATGATGTTTTCTACGGTTATTACTGATCACGCTGAAAATATTCAGCATGTTAAAGTAAAGGCAAGACAAGTTACTGCAATCGATCCAGCGCCAGCTGGATTTACGAGACCAGCTGCTGATTTTGATATTGTTAGTGATATTAATGCTGCCAATTATAACCTATTATTTGCAACATGTACAGCGATGTTGCAAGGCGAGCTTAGATTATTTTCTTGTGCGATTTCGCTGTCTCATATATTTGAATTTTGTAGAAATGTATGAAAAATAATCTTTGGAGCGAAACACACAGTAGTCCTTGTTCAAAAAGGTGATGATAATGATGCAATCTTGCATGGTGCTGGTGTTGCTGATGGTAAAGTAAATATAACAAAAACTAAAATTATGGATGCCTGTAATGACTCCATTGATATCCTCAGAGGAAATATTACTATTATTTATGGATACAGGTGGTAAATGATTGCTATCATGACTAACAGTTACGACAGATAGTATTAAGAGTACTATTAACGATATATTTGTATAGCACATGGCATAACAACAAGGTCTTTATGCGCCTCGACATATACTTGTTGCGCTACAGAATATTACGCGATTAAATTCACAAAAGCGGAGTCACATGATATTTGACCAACTGGGTATTTCTGAAGACTAGTTATGAATAAACGATCAGCAAGAACCATCTGAAGATATTTTACTTAATTATCATCAAAACAAAAAAGCACGCGCTTATCATCGTTTGCTGACATTGTTTGGACGTGATCTTAATATAGATACTGGTCTGCAAATATCACAATTAGAATTTCGAAACCTATATTCGATTTAATAATATTCGCTGCAACATCTTGATTTAACAAGACAGACGGTCGTTTATATACACTTCCGAGATCGTGTAACACCCCCCCCCCCCATTGTCGCGGCTGGTCCGCCGATCGTTTATGGTTCTTGCAGAGTAATATCTGTTATACCCAGCGACAAATCGATGTTACTCGAAGGTGCTGGGGGACGAATGAGGGCAGTTGATGCACCAGTAGAAAATATGTAACACAATTAGATCACTCGTAGTATTATAAATTTCGTATTGTCACGTTGGTGTTACTCTGACTCCTCGTCAGATTAAAAAGTTTCAATCGAATTCATCTAAAAAATGTGGAACTGCAATATCGTTAAAACACAATCAGATCACTGGGGTTCAGAATAAACTATCACTGACAGCGCGTCAGATTAAGCATTTAAATGATGTAATAAAGATTAATAAAGGTGTTCAGGTTACAAACTCTGCGGGAGTGATCAAAGATACAATTAAATGAGGTGGTATATTTTTCACTTGTCGCCGACATACATGCATTGATTGCCGCCGCCGTTCCCGCAGTCACTAAAGCTGCGGGGTTAGGAGCAGTTTGAACAGCCTCAGGAATGGCATTAAAGAAAGCAACGAAGCGAGGATGTAAAAATAAGTAAGGGGTCTAAGGTTACCAGGCATGCCGTATTCGAGGTAGAACGGAAAAAGTCTGAGGTTGCCAGGGTAGGTTTACTAAAACACTGTCAAATTTTGATTTACTTGATGCTGTTAAAAATTAAGAATTAAAAACTTTTGAGGTGTTTTTATGCGAGATCAATAACATTCCACACCAAAGAACATTAAAACCGGTATTATTAATCTCGATAACAGCACCGGACCCGGAACTCACTGGGCTGCATACACGATTGATTCGCTTGGAATCGTTTATTTTGATTCATATGATTTAGCACCACCCAGGAAATTTATGTATTATATAGAACAATTACAAATTCATCGCTGGTATTCTACGATGCCAACAAAGACAATAACCGACCCACTAATATGCGGCCAATAATTAATTAATGTACTTGATGCTATATCATTGTCGACTAAACCACCCTATAAAACCGTACACGAATATACGAGTAATCACTTTTTAGAGAGATCTTAAAGTATAATGATTGATATTTACAGGAGATCTCTCTCTCGAGCCTAAAAAATACAACTGGCGAAATATCGGCAACCAAGGATGAACTATCCGAATTGTTAAATCTTTCCAGTGTTGATCCAAACGAAATAGTCGTATTTCATGATAGACAGGGAAAATTAAAAACGAGTAATGTTTCCTTGAATGATATTATAGTTAAAATTAGTGGAGTAACCGAACACTCCATAGCGGTGATTGATTCCACTGGTAAGATTAAGCCAGGTTTTTTCCCAACTTTGTTAGATAGTATTAATGATCTAGTAAAGAAATCTGGTGATACAATGACGGGCGAGCACAACATGTACTCAAATAAATAACCGCACTTAGTAATCCAACATCGGACACCAACGCGGTAACAAAAGACTACGTATATGTCGTCAATGGTAAATTATCAACGTTGCGAGCCGAATATAATACCATCGACGTTAATCTATCAACGCAACTGAGTGAATATTATACCACCGACGGTAAACAATCAACGCTGTGATCCGAATATGATATTCACTTACACGCGTTTGGAAATCTCCGAAAAATTGTTAGAAAAATTGATGATACTGTCGATAACTTTGTTGGGAAAACGAAAAATATCACCATTAAACTTTCCGATATTAAAACATCTAATGATACGATTAAACAAACACAGGATAATATCATTAGTGATTTTACTGCTATCGCTGAGCGGCGTGATAACATCAAGATACCGCATACACAAAATATCAACACAGTGTACACAATACAACATGGATCTTTCATATGGACACTTCGCAATTACAACGTTATAGCTACCGCAGAGGTCATGGTTATCTATATATTAACCCTGATTTCGCTGTTACAATTTAAGATATCATCAAGTATGTTCACGGGAATTAATACTGTAAGTGCAATAATAGTAGATGGGTCCACTGAAACATTTACATTAACCCCCAGCTGCAGTAATTTTGCATCGGTGTCAATCACATATCATATAGAATTTGTAATTGATTTAAGTGAATAATATAATTAATGTCCAACAATATTGATACGATCAAAAGCCCGAATTACAAACTAAACTAAACAATCTCGTTGACGTGTATACGTTATATAAAAAATACCGCAGGCATATTACGCGCGTTGACATAATCGTGTATTCGGTTTCAACTGTTATTGCTGGAACGGGTATATTGCTATCAGCGATAACAATTTTGATACCTGTAGTTGTAATAATTTGTGTTTCGTCAGCAACAACATTTTCAGCAGTTTCTTAATATCATTGCCAAAAAAAATATATTCACGTGCAATCATAATAAACTACACCAGTATATAATTAAATTACATATCGCAACGTCTACATATTCTCAAATATCGTCTTTGATATTATCTAGTCTCGATGATACAATGATATCCGAAAACAAGGTATCGGTGATGATTAACATCTACGATACAGCGACATCAATATTACAAAATCATACGAATAATAATGACGACGGAATTACTTCAATAGATAGTCGCGAACATAGCTCCGTCAAAAACAACCATGATCTCATTAACCTCAACTAACCCTGAATTCAGCGTTAACTTTCCATGCGCAAATCCGATAAAGAAAATAGCGCTAGCAAAATTACGAGTATATCACAGCTGGCCAAATATTAGATCAAAATCATTCGCAGGTCAACAGCCGAATTATTATCTGGTATGAGCAAAAAAAAAAATAATAAGGATGGAAACCCTGGCTGGACCGTTGTTTCTATACCATCCAGTAATTATCAAATCTAACAGAATTCCAACATAGAATAAAATCCATTACGGGAATCGAATCAAAAATAGCTATAATAGTCCAAGAACCGATATTATTAGCCGCGATCGAGATCAACTCACCTGGCTATGTTGAATATATTTATCAGTCATAGATAAGAACAGTGATAGGATGGCCTGAAATTCCTCCTCGGGCACCTTTATAAATACCTGAAACAACCTTTAATGATTTTACCACAGATGTGAAAAAATTTATAATACAACCCGATAACAGAAAAGCAAACTATTTTGATTATGGTAATTCATTGAGATCTTTTATAAGTTATTCGAACATGACACATCTAATAGCCTGGTTTTCTGAGATGAGTATTTTACATTTCTTTCAGGCACAATTACTCCAGAACTCGCTCTCATATTTGATAAATTAAGGAATTTATTTTCGAGTATTACACATCATTATTCTTATGATCTTTAAACAGCAGTTTATCGAAACAATTCAGCATGTAAACCAAATCGTGGACGATATCGATTATATTAATCGAGAAATTAGTAACTTCGTAATCCATGAAGAGAATTATAAAAGCTACGGTACAAAGGAACAATCGTATTATATATTTCTCAGTTATTTTAAAATAACCGAACAACAATTGCAGACATTTGTAATACCTGAACTTGCAACCAAGCAACTAAAGAAATCAGTCAGGAATCTTATCAATGAAAACTCTCCTTGATACTTGTTGCAAGGAAATAAACATGGGGGGGGGGGGTCGGGTCATCCTTAAGCATAATAATGACCCAGACGTTGGTGGGAGACATATACCACCTGGAAATGTAAATATATACTCGGTGATTGCAGTAAATCATGTATGTGATGTTAGTGATGTAATCTACCAAACAAATCTCGAAAAATCAAATCACGTGCAGCAAGGATACATTTTATGTTCGTTTACACCACTGGCTCCACCTGGATTTTTAATCGTTTAATAACCATTAAGTTTATTATTATATGCAGTGTCACAATAATGTATTATCGTGAATAAATGTTAAACTCACTGACCAATCTTGTAACTTAATTGATCTCGATCTGGAGACATTACAGAAAAGTCTCTTTGTGAAATCTTCAATGTCAAATTCTAGGAGGCAAAACAAATATTTCAGTCGTATAATTGTTTTTTCTAAATGAAATAATGGCAAATCAGTCGCCTTGATGAAATGTCAAAGAACAAAACTAAGGCTTCTAACTTTCGAGACGCATACTCGTTGTCACGCCCTCTCTGCTGCAAGGGTTTTAACCGAATATTGTAACAAGTCCGATCTTGATCCGGGGTAATGTAAATGTATTGCTATAAACCCATGGGGGTTTGATTTAGCATGACTATATAAATTTCTGAAAAGATCGTAGTCCATATATCCACAACGTTAGGTCCGATGAACATTTCTAAGTGTGTGAGTAGAGCAAGACTATTACAGTTATCTCAAATCACTTTTGGTATTTGTGTATAACGCTGGGTTACCTAAATCACATCTGTGTTTTTATGTCTGCTTCGGGAAAATATTCTAGCTGGATTTGATTGTTTGTCCAGCATCACATCATCAAGTACGACTGAATCGTTAATATATCTATCAACGAAATCAGCACTGGGTGCTTCATTGATATCAATGATAGATTCAATAAGATCATCATCTTCATTTATTGTCTTTGCAGTTTCATTTAAATCTTTTAAAACATCATATCATCTTTGATCATATACAGATAGTGCCACTAAATACAACCTGTTCTATTTTAACCATCTCATTATCAGATTAAGTACCAATTGCGCTTTTCCACTTCCAGACGGACCTATGATAATCACTCTGATGGAATTTGGTAGCGCCACATGGTGTATAAAAGGTTCTCGTGTTTTTGTTGCAGAAAAAATAAATTGCATTAATGTTATTATAAATAAATTATGCATCTATGTTGTGTGAAATGTAAGACGCGTACTAGCACAAATGGCTTAAAAACAATAACAGCAACAACAAAAAAACCCCAGATAAATGCTCACTGGCAGGTGCGCACAATTTGGTACAAATAAATTTAGATTTATTTCTGCAAAATCGGGTGATGATTTAATAAAGAGTAGGTGATATTGCAGCAAAATTGACAAAACTCCGAGGGCCAAATACCCAGGAGAGAAACAGCTTTCAGGATATAAAAACTACGGCCTTGGAACCAGACTCGATATCCAATTTGGTAGCAAAGACCAACCAAGTATTGGTGAATACCCTACAAATGAAATTGATCAGGATTGTCATGCTTATGATGTTGCTTATGAAAGTAGCACTCTGCAACATAGACATATCGCAGATGTGACAATGATTCCCGCGTTCAATTTTATTACGAATAAATCTTTCAAGGAATCATTAACTAACTGGTTAGTAAGATTTGCGATGAAGGGTAAACTAGTGCTTGTAAGTGGAAATTCCCGTGCCGGTAATTAATCAGCTGATTAATATTATTATGGAATCTATTTTTTTTGTTCCCCAAGATGATACTGGAGGGGTAAATCATCTATTAATAAACTCACCAAAAGCAGCAAAAGTAAAAAAAGTTAGTACAGCAGATTCGTAATCAAGACAAGCGATATGGCAGATTTATCTACCACCACCTAATCAAATTAACTCTGCACATATTGATGTCATCGTCCCAAAAAATGTTCATCAGGCGGATATATTATTCCTTCCATATGATACTGTCAAAAGATGGACTTGCAAATACGCGTAAACTGTAGTTTATTTTGCGAGAGTACAAAGAAGCTTAGCCATTATTGATAAAGACAGCATCAGAAGTATGTTCTGCGTTTGAACGAATTTCTTGACGAGGACCTTTGAAGTGGCCAAATCTGATACAGGTTGAGCCAGGCAAGGAATTTCAAGGTGCATTGTTATCATTAATGAAGCAACTTAATGTCACCATCAGACGAGGATATACTTCAATACACCGCGATCAGGCAATTGTTGAACGATTTAATCGAACACTTGCTGAGCGGTTATTTGGATATCAATACGCGAATTAATTTATTCAAAACAATAGATAGTGTGAATGGGTTGCAAGATTACCAGGTAAGCAGCAGAGAGGGTGAACAGACCACGTTTTCAAGCAAAATTAAGGCTTACAGATCATGTTTTCGAGCAAAATATGGCCTACAGATCATGTTTTCAAGCAAAATATAAGACTTCCAACAAAATCTCATTTAACCAAAAAAAAAGTCTCCATTTTGCAAAAACGGAGATTTTACGATTTTTTAATCAATTTTGCTCGCAACGATGTGGTCATCCACCCTCTCTGCTGCTGAACTTTCAGTTCTGGGTTAACAAAAAATAATAAATGATTTTAACCGAATATTTGATCCAGTCCGATACGATATCGTGTCCGAGGATCATGTAGATTTATTATTGCGAATCCGTGCGGAGTCGACTGAGCATGACTAAAGAAATTTTTAAATTGATTGAAGTCCATATCGGAACACCATGTCTGCCATATATTTCTAAGAGTATGAGTATCAACTCCGTTGAATACAGCAAGAATATTGCAGTTATCTCTAATGACTATTGGAACCTGAGTGTAGCGTTGAGTGACATATATCACGTCAGTGTTTTTGTGACGCCCCCGGGAAAAGATCCTAGCAGGATTTTTTTGTTTATCTAACATTATATCGTCGTATACGACCAAATTGTTAATATCTCCATCAATATCATCAATGCTCGGTGCTTCATCGATATCGGTTATAAATTCAATGGCGTTCTCACCCTTAATTTCTGATGCATTCTCGTTAAAATCTTTTAACACTTCATAACATCGTTGATCATCTACGCTAGGAGCAATTAAATACAACTTATCCCACTTCATCCATCTCATTATTAAATTGAGCAACAATTGCGTTTTACCGGATCCAGATGGCCCGATTATAATCATCCGGATAGAGTTTGGTAGCGCTGCATGATGCTTAACTGGTTCTCTTGTTTTAGTCGCCGAAAAATCAATTATATCCATATCTCTATACATAAATTATGGATCTATATTGTGTGAAGTGTAAAACGCGTACTAGCACAAATGATGTGACGACGGTTACAACTAAAAATAACAGATCAGCACTTACTGGTAGATGTGCAACATGTGGTACAAAAAAATTTAGATTTGTTTCTATGAAATCCGGAGATGTTTTAAAAAAAACGAGGAGGTGATATCGCAGCCAAATTGGCAAAGCTCCCTGGAACCCCATGGGCAAAGTACCCCGGAGAAAAGCACCTTCCAGGATATAGCTACTGTGGACCGGGAACCAGACTTGATATCAGACTCAATGATCAAAATCAGTCCCGATCCGGTGAAGAACCAATAAACGCCATTGATAAGGCCTGTCACCTTCATGATGTTGCTTATAAAAGCAGCAATCTGCAACACAGGCATCTAGCAGATGTGAAATTAATTCATGCGTTAAATGCTATTCCTGATAAATCCTTCAAAGAAAAATTGGCTTCCTTTTTAATAAAATCGGCTATGAAAAGTAAATTGATGTTAGGTGCCGGTAATTAATAATATGGAATCAATTTATTATTCTCCAAAAGGATACTGGCGGGGTAGCGCTGCAATCAGTAAACTCGCTAGCGCTGCAAAAGTGAAAAACAAAACCACTGCGGCTAATTGGTTATCCAAACAGGCACTATGGCAAATTTTTCTACCACCGCCTAAACAAATTCATTTCTCGCATTTTGATGTGACCGCTCCTAATGAAGTTCATCAGGCTGATATATTATTTTTACCTCATGATCGTGGTTACAAATACGCTTTAACCGTAGTTGATATTGCAAGTCGATACAAAGAAGCAGAACCGTTAAAAACAAAATCAGCCACTGAAGTTGCTTCTGCATTTGAGAGGATTTATCGACGAAGTCCTCTGCACTGGCCAAATCTATTGCAGGTTGATCCTGGCAAGGAATTTCAGGGTGCGGTTCTATCTACAATGAAACATCATAATGTCACCATACGACGAGGGCATACTGCGCTACATCGCGATCAGGCCATTGTAGAACGATTTAATCGGACGATTGCTGAGCGGTTATTTGGATATCAATACGCAAAAGAATTCATTAAAGAAAAGCGATCCCGTGAATGGGTCAAAAGGTTACCAGCTGTGATTACTGCACTGAATAATGAGATTACTAGAACAATCAACATGAAACCTAGCAACGCTATTAAAAAGAAGTCTATACCCGTACAACCACAAAAAGATTTCAAAGAACCAATTCTTGGTAGTAATGTCATTGTGAGGTACTTATACGAACCAGGAGAGCTTGAGGGTGGCACAAAAAGGGCTACTGATCCTATTTGGAGTGTTACTGCACACAAGATATCTACTATAACACGATCAACTGGTAGACCTCCAATCTATAAACTGGATTCAACTGCCCCTCAACGAGGATTTACTAGACAACAACTACAGGTAATTCCTGACGATACTCAATTGCCACCGCGGGGTCTTAACTAGCGCCGTTGCGTCTATTGCACTCAAGACAAGTCAACATTACATTGTTTCTGACATGACCGAGACTGTTATTTTTTCTGTCTACGGTAAATTGGCGAGGATCTTTATCCGAATACTGCCAACGCATTATACAATTGCAACTCGCGCAGTGATTATTCTGTTTTTGTTTCAGCGTAATTGTTAATTTAGCATCAATATCAAATTCTCGTTGTTTTTTTTTGTCCTGTTGTTTGTAACCGGAGAGTTTTTTTATTAATGATGCTAACATCAATATTACTTATTGTTGTGTCATTATCATCGCCTGACTCTGTCAGGACAATTCTTCGAAGTTGATTTATTTTTCGTACTCTGGATACTGCGAGATAGACTAAATTCGACCATTCGATGTGATTATCCACCATCCAAACAATTGTGTCTGTGATAGTCAATCCCTGTGAAGAATGTATTGTTGCTGCGTATCCTAGCGTCCACGGGGATTTATTAGCACGCAATGCATTTTCGACGACGCTGATATCAACCAGCACAATATCATTTAATACGAGAATTTGTTTTTCACTCTGTCCTGGAATATCAACTTCAATGTTCTGTTTTCGTGTATCAGATGGCCTATAACAAAGGGGTACTGGAAGCGTTGCAAATTTTTCTTTATGCAATTCAAATAACTTCATCTGAAGTGTGTCCCTGACTATTTTTCTACTTGCAATTATCAAATCATTTGGTCTCCATGTTTCCCAGAAATCATTCATTGGAGTTTCTGAAATCACTTCACGCGCTATTTCGCATTGGATTCTATCCGGTTGTAATCTAATTAGCGCTTTGAACTCGCGTAATTGTTCATCAAGTGATATATAATCAGTGGTAATTTCTTCATAATAGTCTACAAAACCCCTTAGCCATTCATGTGGAGATGCACCGACAAATGGTGGTGGTTGGCCGTGATCATATTTCATCCCAGATTATGATTTCAGGAATGAATTTATCACCCATACGCTCAAGAGTCCATTTGTCACCCTTCCATCGAAAGAAACTATGGTAAGTACAGGCATTTACCCCTCGCTGTATCATCTCTCTGGCGAGTCTGTGAGTCGGTGTTAGAACAATCATGTTTGTGAAATCCGTAGGATTTTTCCCACGGAATAATTCAATTGCACGAGTTGTCTTTCCTGACCCACCACAACCGTTTAAATAAACTGTCTTGTATCGACATATTGGATCAGATACCGGTGGTGCATTAGAAAATTCTGATTGAATTTCAGCGCGGTTACAACAAAGATATTTATCATCCATGGCAACGTCTGCGGATTCACAATACTCATGTAGCATCTCCTTTTTAAATCGCCAACGTCCCCAATTTTCCTCGGGATCTGTGAATTTAGCTACAGCTGATTTGTATTTATTGTGTATATACATCGAATCAGTGGCCACTCTAACCGCGGTATCTGGAAATCTATTTATCATCGAAAATAGATTAATACAAGCATAGGCTAGCATAGATGATCTTAAATGTGTATACTGGGGATTATATACATCACAGTAGGTAACAACCGTACCCATTTTCTCACCATTGGATAGAAAAGCATCCTTAAGGGATACAAGTTTTCCCTGTTTCATTAAATCCGCTAAAATAAAATGGTATTCAGCGACGTCTATGATCAACCGCGAAGAATATTTTGCATTGTCGTATCGTCCACCCTGGGTAAATTTACCGATTATTCTTCGTCCAAAATCTTTTGCTTGTTCTTTTTTAATTTCAAATAACTTCATAGACAAATTCATGATTTGTTCTTCATTGAAATCAGGGAATTGTTTTCGCTGTTCGCTGATTATACGATCTAGATCGGGTTGTGGTAGCCAAACATCCTTCTACGCGTGATAGCATATAATATCCTCGGAAACAATCAACGATATTAGCATACCACAATCAATCATATATCGTAGTAACACTATTGGCATCCAGGCCTTTTCAGATAGGTGTCTACCGAGCCAAACATAACTACACGGATGTAACCCTGTAGCGAATTCGAATGATATCACACGAGCGAATCCGGTTAAATCAAAATCAGGCAATGGACCATTAATCGCAACACGAGTCATTTCATGCGTGGGGTGTCCAAATCGTTTGAAGTACTCAGCACATTCCCCATATCCGAGAAAACTTCCAGGATAACACGCGGATATATCAATTGAAATCATACCATCACGTGAGTATTTACTATTCCACAGTCCTCCATGACCGAATTTGACGCAGCTCGATTTAACATCCTCGAGAAAATCACTTCGTGTTGGACACCATGAGTTTTTTTCTCTTGCGAAGTGAGCTACCACTGATGGAATAGTAAAACTACCCGTGAGTAGTTTTTCATGGGAACTCTCCGGTGAAAACTCATTAGCGATTTTTCTCATTCTGTTATCTAATTCTTCAACGCGAGATAATTCACCATTTGGTCTTACAAATTGATCAAATCCTATTTCGGGATCTTCATCACTTCTAAGTAACCACACTGACACAGGATCATCTTTACACAACGCATGAATAGCATCAAATAATTTCTCTTTATAGAAAACATCTCCGACGAACTCCCCGGAAAATTCCGGGGGGATATATCTCACGGTTCGTTCTCGTGGAAATAGTGTTACTGCAGGTGTCCACGCGTGTTTGTTATGATCAATAATTTCAATTGGAGCTCCTCGCGATTGATATTTCGGTTCGTATAATACTTCTCCGGTTATTGTCGTTACTGATATTGGGAATTTCAATGATGCTTCTAATTTAGCTATATCAGAAATCTTTGCACCATGCTGTTTTACCGTTAATTCCCACTCGGTTATTTTTTTTCGTCTTAGATCAGTCAGTTTATTTCCCCGGGACGCATTTGTGAAGTGTTCTATTATTCGTTCTGCTACACAATTAAGCCCTGACGAATATTTCATGGGTGCTAGTTTTGCAATATCGGGTTTATCATTTAGCGGGTATATCCCATAAACGATTGCTGTTACGGGATAAGATCTCTCGTAGTATGGTTTATCAATTCCAGTTAGAATTCCTGGTTTTGAATCCTGATTCACGGTGATAGTTTTTTTATTCTTGAGGATTGGTTCAAATTTATCCCTAATAAACCATTTTCCATTATCACGGATAAGGAATTTTATTCGAAAAAAATGCCTTTTTTCCCCAAGACGTGAAATTATCACTGCTGCTTTTTCATCATTCATGGTAGCGTCAACAACACCATCAATTCGAAATGTTGACCAACAATAAGATGCTCCATCACGCTTGAATTCATTAAAACAATCTCTGATTTTACTAATCATGGCTTTATCAAGAATTTTATTCTTGGGTGTATCAGAAACTATGTTAAGATTGAATTGAGCATCTTTCCAGGGTAATCTCTTGGACGTTTTTTTTTGGTTTATCGAGATTAAATTTAGGATTGATTTTCAATAATCTCTTAAACTCTTTCATGTTTCCGTCTCTTGGACGTTTTTTTGGTTTATCGAGATTAAATTTAGGATTGATTTTCAATAATCTCTTAAACTCTTTCATGTTTCCGTCTCTTGGACGTTTTTTGGGTTTATCGAGATTAAATTTAGGATTGATTTTCAATAATCTCTTAAACTCTTTCATGTTTCCGTCTCTTGGACGTTTTTTGGGTTTATCGAGATTAAATCTAGGATTGATTTTCAATAATCTCTTAAACTCTTTCATATTTCCGTCTATTGGACGTTTTTTGGGTTTATCGAGATTAAATTTAGGATTAATTTTCAATAATCTCTTAAACTCTTTCATGTTTCCGTCTATTGGACGTTTTTTGGGTTTATCGAGATTAAATCTAGGATTGATTTTCAATAATCTCTTAAAATCCTTATCAATATTGAATTCAGCATTTTTCGAAGGCGTTCTCCTTAATTCCCTCATGCTATAATTAAAACAAGCATTTAAATGAAGAATTTATATATAATGAATCACTGCAAGTGGCTTATGATTGGATCAGTAACCCCGTGTAACAAATCATGCAGAAATGAATTCTGTGGGTATCATATGCAAAGCTTTCGACGTGGAAGCCTTGGTCCGTTACCCTGTATTCGATGTGGGGTTGGGGTCAGGGGAAAATCGCAGTTGTGTTTGAATTGCGGTGGTAAGCGATACAGGGAATTGAAGCGTTATTATGATAAAATAATCAAAAATGGACAATCAATCAGAAATTATGACCCTGATAAAGTTTCTGACCCTGACACTGTCAGCGACAACGTCCTTGACAAAATCATAAGAAATCCTCAAGACTACATTGAAAGATTTTCCAGTGATGTAATCATTAAACCAAACAATGAATTAGACAAATAGTATTTAGTATACGAATGAACCAAGAATTCAGACAACACCCTGTGATCACAAATTATGAAGCATCCAGTGATGGTGTTGTAAGAAACCGCAGACTGAAGAAACCAGTTGGTTCTGATAATGGTATGGGGTATTTGAAGTTTGGCGCTGGAAAGAAATGTTATGTCAATCATCGTTTCGTATTTAATTGTTTCAATGGATTGATCGAGGATGATTTTGTTATTGATCATATCGATTCTAATCCAAAGAACAATTCTTTATCAAATCTGCAGGCTATCACACAAAGTAAGAATACCAAACGAGGAGAGACTGGAAAATGCAAAACGGTTGGGAAGAGACTTGTGAAATCTTTGAATACAACAACTAACGAAGAAAAAATATTTCAATCAATAACTAGCGCCGGTAGGCATTTCGATATTTGTGGACCCTCAGTACGAAATGTTGCAGAAGGGATTTATCGATCTGCGATTTCAAAAAAGACTGGACAGAAAATTCGATTTAGTTATGTCTAATGCGTCATATTTTTCATTTAGAAATATGTCATTGTTATAGAATATGAATTCTGAAAATATGAATAGCATTATATCCGAGATTTCAAAATTGAAAGATCAGGATATTGAACTGTCATATGGGTTAAATCCTGATCAAATCATGTCTGATTTTCAGGATATAGAATACGGAGTTAGCACTAACAAATATATGCTGCCAAAGAAATACGCGCTCATCAAAAGAATTCAGAATTCAATTAAGGACTCTCTTACATTCTCCAGTGACGTAAGTGTGTTTGTTCCGTTATATACTATCGTAGAACGAATACGAAAAGAATTGGGTAATGAATACGAATTGAAAAAAGAAGTCAACTCTAAAGTTAGAAACCTACGGGTGTTAATTCAGGAAAATGAACAATTTTGATTGACCGACCATTTATCATTTTTTGATTGTGACTGACCCTCAAAGAGATTTTCATTTTTTTTTTAGCATTTTTTGATTAAAAATGTCAAAATCAGTGAATAAAAAATTGATGGCTGGTTGGTCCGGTATCAAATACACTAAAAAATTCAATGCGGAATCGGCACATTACATTTTATTATTATATGAAAAAGTGCCGTTTCCGCACTGATCGTAGAAGCTGTTATAGGATGAAATAACACTTCCACGATGATGTTAGGTCGGGTTCGGGAAAATTGTTTTACAATTGAAAAATTGTTTCTGATTTCAAATAATGGTCAATGAAGCATTAACAACCCGATCGACTCGTGAACGATTAGATGCAATTAAGAAATTTATACCAATTCGTGACTCTGTTAGGAATAAACTGCAACAACGACAACAAGCGCAGACTGACTTTTCTGTGTCAAGTGAACAACTGTTTACTCCGATAACAAGTGCGACCAAAGATGTGAAAAAGTTAACTGAAGCAGCGATATACGGAGATATTCCTGAGCGAGAACGAGCAAAGAAGGCGCCGCTGCTTGATACGCTTGAAAAGATAGCAGCAGAGACCGAACAAACACGCGCAGGGATACAACAGTTATCCAGTGATATAAAAACTCAACGCAAAATTGAAGAACTCGAAGAAGAACAACAAGGTGCAGCTGGAGGAAAAGACTATTCACCTGAGAATATATTTACAGTCGCAGCATTAAATGAAATTGAAGGAATCCGTACGGATTACGAATTAGCTAATTTTGCTAGAGACAATTTTCCAAAGGGTAAAAGAAAGAAATTATTAAAAGAAGAGTTTAAAGATTTTATAAGAGGCACAGGCACTTGGGCATCAAAAATATATTTAGCGAAACACGGCGGGGATAAAATCTCGGCGTTGCATCACCCTGGTTATGGTTACTTTCTAGCTTCGGTTAAAGGCGGTCTACAACCACCACGTTATACGGAGGATCCAATCCCGGAGGAAATAGATATAAGAGCAGAAGCCGGTTCAAAGAAAGCAAGTGGAAAAGGATATTCGATTAAAAATCCAAAGGATTTCAACGCTGGAGTCTTTGACTCTACCGTGACATGCCCTGGTAACATTCTCAGTGATATATCACGGTTAGAAGTTCTTGTAGGAGGGTTCCGAGCTGGAAATAACTCACCGGAAATAATTAATGAAGCAGCTGATATCTGCAGGAGGTTATTTCAGGGTGGTATCATGGATATCAGCACATATCGAGATTTCATTGGCGAGTTAGTGGAAAGTGGGTATCATAGTGACTGAATTGAAAAGTCAATTGATTAGATAAATAACAATTGAAAAATTGTTTCTGATTTCAAATAATGATCATACACTACAATCATGATAAACCAACCCCCGTCTATGTGGCAAACTCACGATTGCCTGTTTATAGAGCATACTATGGAGATGGTCTCGGTGATACCATATTAGGATTATTTTCAAGAATGGCTCCAAAAGTGATGCCGTTGGCTAAACAATTATCAATGAAAGCCATTGATGTTATTCGTGATAAGGGTATTGGTTTCGCTGGAGATCTTACCGGAAAAGCGTTTTCAGCCGCAAAGAATAAAATAACAGCGCTAGTGAAATCACGGATGAAATCCAAAGGATTTTCAAAACCGTTACCGTCTACAGCGGAAATGCCTGCGAGTGTTAGTAGAATTATAAATAACGCAGTAGATGAAAAATTAGCGTCGATGGCTTTAAACCCCGACCAAAGCAATATTGCAAATATGATAGCAGGAAGTGGCTTTAAAAAACTACGTCGATGAAATCCTACGGATTTTCACGCTAGCGTTTTTCACGATAAAATGGAAAATCGCGATTTGGACTCTGATAAATAGAATAAAATGTTCAAAAAGTCACCTGATCCAGCGTTTGATATAGACGCCCCAGTCCCCAAGAATGATTCTGTACGCGATTATCAATATTACGCCTATCATGCAATAGACTCAAATAGTCGATCGCGAATTGAACTTCAAGTCCATGATACCAGTAAATACTTTTTGCCTTGTGAAGCGTTTATCGAAGTAGAAGGAGAAATTGTAATAAATGATGCTGCTCATAATGATCCAACATATCCACTTGATACTCAAGTCGGTTTTGTCAATAATGGGATCATGGCGTTATTCGAGAGTGCAAGATATCTCATCGATGGAAAGGAGATCGAGTCGATAGATCGTGATGTTGATGTGGCTACAACAATAATCGGGTTAGCGAGATATTCGGATGATTATACAAGATCAGCAGGACCTTCTATGATGTTTGCAAAGGATAATAAAAATACCGCTGGAGGAAATCAATTGGTTGTAAGACGACCAAAGAATAATGCTGGTACCGCTAATATTGATGCCGAGGATATGATTATAAACAACGATGTTAATTTCAATCTAGGAGCTGCAACACGTATTTCAATGTTGCAAGGAGCGCGTAAATCATTTTCATGCGCGATTCCACTGCATCATATATTTGGATTCTGTAGAAATGTACGAAAAGTTATTTATGGAGCGAAGCATACAGTAGCACTCGTGCGAAAGGGTGATGATAATGACGCAATATGGAGGATTCCAGCAGATGTTGCAAATCCCAATGCTGATGCCGGTAAAGTCAATTTAACAAAAATATCATTGTGGATGCCAGTGTTGACTCCATCAATCACCGCAGAAGAACGATTACTATCATTTATGGACCATGGAGGAAAATCATTACTAAGTTGGCTAACCGTGAGTACAGATGTTAAACAATCAAATATCAACGGGGTATTCACCTGGAATCTAGCATCAAAACAGGGCACTGCTGCGCCACGTCATATATTCGTAGCGTTACAGGATAACACACGAGTTGGCGATCAGCGTTTCAGTCATATGATATTTGATCAATTAGGTGTTAAGGACGTCTCACTGAGAATAAACGGCCAGCAGGAACCATCCGAGGATGTACAACTCGATTACGGTCAGAATCATATTGCTCGAGTGTATCATCGTCTGTTGTCGTTTATGGCACGTGATCAAAATGTCGATACTGGTCTGCAAATATCACAATACGACTTTAAAAATCTGTATCCGATCTATTACTTCTCACTGGAACATCTCGATTTGATGAGACAATCCGTCGTTGATATACACTTTAGGGCTAATATAACCCGTCCTGGTGCTATTGCTAATTACAGAGCGGTTGCTGTCATTCTCAGTGATAAATCAATGCTACTCGAAGGTGTTGGTGGAAGAATGAGAGTGGTAGATGCGCCAGTAGAAAATATTTGAACGATTTTTCCATTGAAATCATAAACGATTTAGAATCAATCTATTATGTATAATGTCGTATAGTGTTATTAGTGTTGCGTTAACCCCCGGTCAATTAAAAAAACTACAATCAGAATCGGCTAAAAAATGTGGAACCACAATCACGTTGAAACCCAATCAAATGACTGGTGGTGCAAATAAATTATCGCTGACAACTCGTCAGGTGAAACATTTCAATGATGCACTTGTAGCAAAAAAAGGTGTTCAGATTACTCTCTCTGCTGCTGCTATCAAAAATATGATTAAAACAGGCGGTATATTCCCGTTGTTAGCTGCGATTTCAGCATTGATTGCCGCAGCAGCCCCAGCGGTGGCTAAAGCAGCGGCGTTAGGAGCCGTTGGTACTGCAGCAGGAATGGCACTAAAAAAGGCAACTGGGAAAGGATATAAAAAAAGGGAAAGGGTCTAAGACTACCAGGAACCCCGTATTCGTGGTACAGCGGAAAGGGTCTAAGACTAGGACCGGTTTATTAATTCAGAAATCTTCGATGGTTCCCAAATCTTCGATGGTTCCCATGTCCAATTTTTTTGATTTAATGGATGCTGCTAAAAACTAGCGATTAAAAACTTCAGAGGTGTCTTTATGAAAGATCAATTACCACATCAACCAAACAGCGTTGAAACCGGTATTATTAATTTAGATAACAGCACCGGACCTGGAACTCACTGGGTTGCATACGCTATTGATCCACGTGGGATTGTTTATTTGGATTCATATGGATTAGCCCCACCAAAAGAGTTTATGCGTTATATAAAAACCCTTCCAATGAAGACTTGGTATTCTACGCTACCAACACAACAAATGAATGACCCACCAATATGTGGCAGCGAAGTATTAAATGTCCTTGACGCTATTTCTAACTCCTTGGGTAACCCAAGGGGAAAACCACCACACATTGTCGTAAATGAATACACCAGCAATCGCTTTTTAGAGAGAGAAAGAGTTTTACAATAAAATGATTGATATTTGGGGAAGACCTCTGAAACCCAAACCCGATGACACTGCAACCGGTGATGTAAAAAAACTAATCAAAGATGAAATAGCTGAGACGTTGAATTTAGCAAGTGTTGACCCGAACGAAATAGTTGTATTTCAAGACAAACAGGGTAAATTGAAAAGCAGTGAGGTGTCATTGGATGATATTTTGATACGGCAGCGCGACGCCGCTGAAAACTCTATTGCGCTATATTCCAACAGTGGACAACTTAAACCAGGCGCACTTGTGTCTACAATCACCGACGCGATTGCTACCCATGACAATAAGATTACCACCCACGGCAACGAGATTGCCGCCCACGGCCGTGATCTGGATGATCATATACGAGGTTATAATAGTTTTCGCAAAAATGTCGTACATAAATTCTTTGGAACACCGCTTCTGGTTGGCATGACTCTCGCTGAAATTAAAAACTATCTATCGCTATTCTTTTTTAACAAGGACGCAGGAAGGATGATGAATGAAAATGAAATCAAGGCAAATTATCTCGATATTTACAATGATATTTCTAAAATAATAGAAAATCTTGAGCGGGTACAAAAACCCACTAGCGACGTCATTGTTAGGTTTTTTGGAACCCCGCTTGTGGCAGGCATGACTCTCGCTGAAATCAGCGAGTTTATTGGCAAGCATACTCACAATGCCTACATCGCTAATAGTTTCTTTGGTGTCCCGGCTACATCTACAATGACTCTCAAGGATATTAATATGTTTATGGTGAGACAAACAACACTTAATACCATCGTTGATAAATTTTTAGGGAGAACACCTGTTTATGAAACCACATCGTTGACAGGCCCGACCCTCGCTGAAATTAAAAGCGCGTTTAACGAACAAAACTCCACCAGTAAAATGGTTAAAAATTTCTTTAGAGGACCTGAAGGTTACGATACCACTACGACATATTTTGACCTCGCTAGTGATTATAAACTCAGAGTAGATATGGAATTTAGCTCCTTTATGATTTCATTTTTTAAACGCCGCAATAAAACGTTGATGAAATATAATGAAATCGATAAAACCTATTCCGACGTCATTGACGATATTCTTAAACTAAAGGGGAATTTTGAGCGGGTACAAAAACCAATCAATGACATTGTTGATAAATTCTTTGGAATTCCACACAACGCGGGTATGTCTCTCGTTGAAATTATCGCGGCTATCAATAAGGTAAAAATTCCACATAGTGTAAGCACTGTTAGCAACATTGTATACACGGTTGATAGTGGAACCTTTGATTGGATCCGGGGAAATGAAAATTATCTACGTGTTGGACACAGCCATACTGGTGTACCAGGTTGCTACCGACTTACAATAATACATCCCAAAAATTTTGATTTGGAATTCAGCAACACAGGTATCAGAGGTGTTAACACGCTCACATATATGCTAGAGAAAATACCAAAACCTCCACCCTATATACCAATCCCGCTTACGATTACTATAAGCAATTCAAACGAATCCGTGATTAGGGAATCGCTACCCTGGATAATAGAATTTTTATACGGTATCCCCTCATCCGATCCTAAAACCGTTTCAATAATAGGATAATTGAAAACACTAGCTGATTTAAAATAACAATGTCAATGACGCCGTCGATGATTCCATCATCGTCGCAATATCGATTCGACACCGTGAAAGAGTTTTCCGCGAATTTGAAATTACTTTTAGCGCTATCGTGAAAAAATAAAGAAATATCGCCATCGATGAGACGAAAAACTTCATCGAAGCCATCAAAAATGATTTTTCGAGGATGATAACAATCGTTATCAGCTACTGATAAAAATTTGATTAGGGTTTCAGCAACCTGGTATGTGGAATTCGTAGCGGATTTAAGTAAATAACTAAATTGAAAGGAAAATCCTTCGGATTTCACAATTGAAAACGCTAGCGTTTTTAAAATAAAAATGATTTCATCAACGCAATGTCGCTATTATCAGGTCAGAGAATTTCAGACTAGACTCAAAACCCTCACTGAGGAGTATCAAATAAAAATGAAAAAATACCGACGAAGAATCACCGCAATTGATGTTATTGTGTACTCGGTGTCAAGCGTTCTCACTGGCGCCGGAATAATACTTGCATCGGTTATAATGATTGCTCCGGTCGTAGTTCCAATTTGCATTTCTGCGGTGGCTACAATCGCGGGTATATCAACCGGGATAGCAAAAAAGATATCATCATGCAGCCAGAATAAACTGCAGGATTACTTAATTCAATTTCATATTGTATCAACCGCATACTCGCAATTATCATTGATGATATCATCGTCACTCGATAATACGATTATATCAGATAATGAATTCTCAGCGATGGTCAGTATTTTTGATTCCGCGATATCGAAATTAGAGCGACAACATGAATATAATAACAATGACAACACCGATGGAATTGGAAAACACGAACCCGAAAACCAAAATGATCTCAATTACCTCAACCATACCAGATTGTGAGTTCTCAGTGACGGTCAGTATTTACATTTCCGCGATGTCAAAATTAGAGCGACAACATGAGTATAGCAACGATGACAACACCGATGGAATTACTTCAACAAATAGTGGAGAACACGAACCCAGTACAAACAAGCATGATATCAATAACATCAACGAAACCCGAGTTTAGTGTGAATTTCCCTAGCCCAGTCCCCGTGAAGGAGATAGCGCTAGCAAAACTACGGGTGTATCACAGTTGGCCTAATATCAGATCAAAATCATTTGGTGGTCAACAACCGAATAATTCACTGGTATTTGCAAATAAGAATAAAGACGACGGTACCCCAGACTGGAACGTTGTTTCCATACCAACCGGATCATACCAAATCGAACAAATCAATAATGAGTTCGCGCGTAGAATAAAATCGATTACTGGAACAGAATCGAAAATCGCTATAACAGTTCATGAGCCGACGCTATCATCTGCAATTGAGATAAGCACAGAAGGATACGTCGTAGATATCTATCAGAGTTCTATTAGAACCGTACTAGGATGGCCTGAAAAACCACCGGAAAAATCCACCACCGACTTAACCACGGACGTACAATCATATGAAATCAATCCCAGTTATCGAGATGATTTATCTGATATAAGAAAAGTAAGAATCGCCGATAGATTTATATTCACCAACAAAGACACATTGCAATGGGATTTTATCACTAAAAGAACAGTCGACTCATTTGTTACTATTTCATTTACGCTAACTGACGTCACTGGTTATTTTAATGAGATTAAACAATTATATGAAACACAACTAGAACAACTACGGCAAACAAAATCGCGAAAACACGTTGAAATAATAAATCAGCTTATATCGGACATGGTATATATCAATGAACGAATTATTTAAACAATAATTAATGACAACAGCGACAATAAACAATGATTCCTAACCGATTACAATATCACAGAAGACAATCTGTGTAATTTCAAGTTTCCCGGATACAACGCTGATGAACTAACAAGAATTGTTAAAACCGATATCAAGGCACTACAAAAATCAGATTCAACTGTCCTCCTCAAATATAATAATGATCCAGATGGTGGCGGTAGGCATATCGCTCCGTTCAACGTGAATATTTCAACGGTGATTGCGCTCAATTTAGTATGTGATGTTATCGAAGGAAGCTATCAAATTAATCTAGAGCAATCAAATCAAGCTCAGCAGGGATATATTCTTTATTCGTTTGCACCAACAGCTCCTCCAGGATTCCTAATTATTGAAAATCCAATTAATCCTGTCTACATGCGATGCCATAATAATTCGTTAACGAGAATTAATTTCCGACTCACCGACCAGTCAAATAATTTAATTGATCTACAAGATGAGGTGTTAGCGATTAGTTTGTTTGTGAAATCATAAATGATTTTCATCCTAAGGACTTCCATCATAAAGACTGGATCAAATCATTTATTATTTTTTGTTAACCCAGAACTGAAAGTTCAGCAGCAGAGAGGGTGGATGACCACATCGTTGCGAGCAAAATTGATTAAAAAAATCGTAAAATCTCCGTTTTTGCAAAATGGAGACATTTTTTTTGGTTAAATGAGATTTTGTTGGAAGTCTTATATTTTGCTTGAAAACATGATCTGTAGGCCATATTTTGCTCGAAAACATGATCTGTAAGCCTTAATTTTGCTTGAAAACGTGGTCTGTTCACCCTCTCTGCTGCTAGGTATGATAACTGCATTAAATAATGAAATTACTCGAACGATCAATATGAAACCTAATACCGCAATCCCAAAAATATATACCTGCACGAAATAATTTTTCGAAACAAAAATTACTCGGTAATGTGACTGTAAGAAATTTATATGAACCAGGCGAGCTCGAGGGAGGTACAAAAAGAGCTACTGATCCTATTTGGAGTGTCAAATCACACAAAATGTCTAACATAACAAGATCCACGGATAGACTCGACATCTATTGATTAGGTTCAACTCTTCCCCAGTGAGGATTTTCACGTGAGCAGTTGCAAGTGATACCCGATAATACACAATTACCACCGCGATCACTTAACTACCACCTTTGCGTCTCTTACACTCAAGACAGGTGAGCATAACATTTTCTCGTGTATGACCGCAACTGCTATCTTTTCTGTCTGCGGTAAACTGGTGTGGATTTTTGTCTTAAGACCAGCACCATATCATTATACAATTACAATTCGCACATTGATTATTCTGCTGTTGATTCAGCTATATTATAAAATCAACATAAATATCAAAATCGCTTTTATTTTTTAATCGCTTTGTTTATAACCAGTGAGAATTTGTTCTTCTTATTATATCAACGCTGACAATTGCATTGTTGGTGCTGCCATTAAAATTAAAAATGACTCTACGAAGTTGGTTTATTTTTCTAACTCGTGACTATGCGAGATAAAGTAAATTCGACCACACGATGCGATCATCTATGATCCAAACAATTGTATCTGAGATGGTTAACCTCTGCGATCTAAGCGTCCAGGGAGATTTGTCAGCGTGCAATGCATCTTCGATAACACTGATAAAGACCAGAACAATATGATTTAATACGAGAGTCTGTTTTTCAATATCAACTTTAATATTTTGTCTTCGTGTATAAGCTGATCAATAATATAACGGCATTGGCAGCGTTGGAAATTGTTCTTTATGTAATTGAAACAATCGCTGTTGAATTGAGTCTCTGACTATCTTTCTACTTGCCACTATCAAATTGTTTGGTCTCCACGCTTCCCAAAAAATTAGGTTTCTGAAATTATTTTACGTGCTATTTCACATTTGATTTTATTTGACTGTAGTCTGATTAATTTCTTGAACCTGCTTAATTCTGTATCGAGCGGTCTATGATAAGTATTAAATTTTTTCGTAATAATCTACAAAAGTCTTCAACCAATCAAGAGGCGACAAACAGACAAATGGTGGTGGTTGACCACAATCGCCGCACATTATCACCGCTGTATTTGTGAGAAACACGTTAAATTTATTAAACGAGACTGTACATATCTCATCCCTAATAACGATCTTTGGAATATATTTATCAACCATTCGATCAGGAGTCCATGCGTCATCCTTATACCGAAAGAAACTGTGATAAGTGCAGGAAATAACACCTCTCTCTTTCATCTCTCTGGTGTGTCTGTGTGTAGGTGTAAGCGCAATCATGTCTGACATAGTTCTATATAATTGGATCACTTGTGTTGTTTTTCCACAATCAAATCGTGTTGGTTTCCACAGATTTCTCTCTCTGGCGAAGTGAGCTACAATTGACGGGACTGTAAAACAGTTTGTTAGTAATTGCTCTGTATTATCGTTTGAAGATTTATCAGCAAGTTTTCTCATCGTTCCATTGAAAGATTCCTTACGGTATATTTCACCGTTGGGTCTTACAAATTGATCAAGTTTACCCTCTTCGTCTACAAAACTTTGAAACGACCACACGGACACAGGATCACTTTTACTTAACTCGTAAATAAAATCAAACATGTTTCGCTTATAATTCTTCGTGTAGTATCTCACAATTCTATCTCGTTGAAATATTGATGTTCGTTAGTCCACTCGCGCGCATTATGATCGATGATACTTATTGGAGATCCGTTTTTTATATTTCGATTCATATAATACTTCCCCTGTTATCGTTGTTATGGTCATTGGGAATCTTAATGTTTTTCTAGCTCAGCCACATCTTTTATTGTAGCATCTGTATCCTTGACTGATAAAGCCCATTTGTTTATCTTGCTACGTCTAAGACCTTACAGACCGTTTCCACGCATCGCATTTGTAAATTGCTATATTACTCGCTCGGCTACACAATTTATCTTTGATATTTTCATAGTTTTTAGATTGTTAATATTTGGCTTTTCATTTATCGGATAAATTCCATAAATAACCGCTGTCAGAGTATACGCTCGCTCGTAATAAGGTGTATCGATTCCGGTCAATAGTACTGGTTTGAAACTTTGACTCAAAATGACATACAATGACAGTTATTTTTTTGGGCAAGGATAGGGTCGTTTTTATCACGAAAAATCCAGTTTCCAGTTTCTGCTCGTATAATAAATTTCACTCTGATAAAATATCTTCTATGTTTTAGATGCACTATGATACTCGCTGCTTGTTTATCGTTTATGGTAGCATCAAAACCACCACTGATTCGAAATGTTGACCAGGTATGAGATGCGCCATCTTTTTTAAATTCGTCCTTAGCATCATACATTTTATTAATCACGCTTTTACTCTCCACTATACCTTTTATTGATGCATCTAAAGAGATTATCAAAACAATAAGAAACAAAGAAAAACGTTAATTCACGCGTAAGGCAACTAAACTAGATTACACAAAACGAAAATACGAACCTAATTTCCGGTAACGTAGGTGACTTCTAAACAACGAAGCGAAGCGAGCACATAAATAGTTGTTCAGAGCTTTTTTAAAATCATGCACGATGATTTGATAAGCGCTGATAGATTTGCTAATTATTTTTTTCGGTTTCGTAGGAAGACTTGGTTTGACAAACAGACGCCTCTATAAAGTTGTAGATTTCACCCTCTCTGCTCGAGTTAATCTAGCTGTTAACGATTCTCCTACCATTATTGTAATATGTTATGATTTAATTCGTAGCAAAAGAGAGAGAGAGAGAGAGAGAGAGAGAGAGAGAGAGAGAGAGAGAGAGAGAGAGAGAGAGAGAGCTCTACAACATATATGCGTCATGAAAGTTAGAAGCCTTAGTTCTGTTTTTTGACATTTTATTTTTCGGTTTCGTAGAAAGCCATGGTTGGACAAACATATGCCTATAAAAAGTTTTAGGGTCCGACCCCTCTGCAACTACATCAACTGATACATTCTGCACCAAACGTTGGATGTGCAAATTCGTTTTTGGTTTAGAAATGCTTACAGTTGTACTATTACAAAGAAATCTAATATTGATTGTTCTATATGCGGAGCTACAGCTGGTTTATTAGAGAAGAGTGTTAAGATAGGAAGTCCCGATTTAAGAGTGAGCCAGTATGTGGCTGTACATACTATCCTCAATATAACGACATCTGGCTGAGGGATATATAAATCTCTATTGGTATAGAAGAGGCGATGTAGGTATGGAGTGTATTCTCGGCGGTACCGGTATTCCTCAAACCTTTCACACATCATTATAGATATTTGAGCATTTCTGATGGATTAGTTGTCAGAGAATACCCTCACCACATCCGCAATGAAAAAATGGAATTCACTGAAACTACTTGAATATTGAATTCGTAGCTTTCCTACCAAATCTACATCAGGAATACTTCAATGGAGTGATCCAGCATCAACAGTTGAGATTTGGGCAAAGACTGGCTGAGAAGTAAGCAGACTCAAGCAATACAAAATATAATCCAAGCTTTAAAATATGACAACGTTCTGGACAAGGAGAGTATTTTATTTTCAAGTATACGAGATGTTACAGTATTCAGCAGGTTTAAATGAAAACCAACACAAAATTCGACCACAGGAAGGTAACATATGTGTGCTTAAAAGAATCTTTTTGAAAAACATGTGGCATAACCATACCATACCATCCCCCTAGCTTTATCTACAGTCATGCTGTGGTGGAAATTTAGATTAGATTGGTTCATATCTATGCTAGATCATTTTTATGAGGATCTGCTAAAGATAATATAAATTAAAAACAGGAGTTTATTGATATGAGCATACAATTTACGTATTGACTTTGTGGTACATTTTTGTCTCTCAAAATTCCAATACATTTTACTTTAAAAGCTAAAGAGTATTGCCGAGGTTTCTTGTTAAAAATAAAGAAACATGAGTTGTATGTTAATGATACATTATACGTGCATAATATACATATAGTTTATTGATATCACATTCAAATAAACGCTCATTTCCAACAGGGATGACTGCAGTCAAAGGTGGGTTGACAGAGTAAAAGTACCATTCGCATACTAGTTATGTGTGTCCGCTTAAAAATATAGTTCCTGGTCCTATTCGGCTAATCATAATCCTTTTTGAAAATTGATCAGTTGCCTTTGTTTTCGAACTTCTGTTTTCATCGAAATCAATTAAATACATAAAAAACACGCTAATGATTGAAGTATGAAATATTGCTTAAATCAAGAAAGTTGAGTATTACAAGCACATGTTCAATGAACACGTATGCACTTACAGCCAGTTTATTGAAACGAATGCAAACTAAAAACTAAGTGAAAATACCAATCAGCAAAAGGTAAAAAAAAACATTTGAATTTATTGTCATTTGATCTCAATAATTATTATGCAAACATTTACATTGCTACCGACAATACGATTGTATGTTATCATCTATCTCTTTTTCCCATTTCTGTTGGTTAGTAAGTCTGCACAATGTACCACTATTCATATGCTCAGAGACATCGTCGCATGAGAGAGAGAGAGAGAGAGAGAGAGAGAGAGAGAGAGAGAGAGAGAGAGAGAGTGGCTGTGTGACGTGCAACCTATCTTACTGGGAACTTCAAAAAGGTTCTTCCTGCTGACTAAGTCAAAGGCCTTGTTGAGGTCGATAAACATCATGCAGTTGACCATGCTCTCTGCTCTTCTAATAGAGTTGTCGCAAGGAGAAGATCATGTCTGTTGTCGACCTGCCTGCTTTGAAGCCGCACTTGGATTCTGGGTACACACAGTCTGCTAGCAACTTCAGCCTGTTTAGTATGATGCGGGCATACACTTTACCAACGATGCTCAGAAGCGAGATCCCTGTGTAATTATTACAGTCAGTGCGGTCGCCCTTGGTTTTGTAAACGGTCACATTTGTGGCACCACGCATGTCTTGGGGGATTGTTCCCTCCTCCCAGCAGAGGCAAAGTAGTTCGTGCAGTGGTTGAAGCAGTGTTGGTGTCCCACTTGTAATAGCTTTGGGCGGGATGCTGTCACTACCTGGTGCTTTGTAATTTGGTAGGGGTCAATTGCTTTGCTGAGTTCTTCTAAGTTTGGCACTTGGTCGAGCTTCTCCATGGTGTCATAAACATCTTATCAAGACAGAGAAATACATATACATGAAAGACCCCATGTGAACTCCTAAATGCCTTCACACTCTAGAAGTCCAGAGGTCACATAATAAGACAACACAACCCCATGTGGGCCCCAAGGGTGCCATCCTATTTGAGTGGGCCCAGGGCCGCACGAAACACAATCCCCGTTGTGAGCCTCTAACCCACCAAATAACGGTCTAGAACCTCAAAAGGTGTGTTTAGTGTATGACGACACAAAATATATATCTTAGCTAAGATATATATAGGACGATACATTTCCCGTATGGACCCTTGTGGAATGCTATTCACAATCCAATAGGCTCAACGAGAGTACATATAATATTTACATTATATACAACTATATACATGATATATCCGTCTACGGGAGAGTTAGCTGTAATGTATGTGTCAACACCCTTGCGTCGTACTGATCATGTATTAGAAACCTTTCATGAGTGTCTTATCCCTTGATAGATAGGTAACAAGAAGATTAGATTGTGTATGAGGAACATTCCGTATTTATTAGCTTGAAAGCACTAGTTCATGAATAATCTCGATAAAATATTTCTGGCCGTTTGAAACTCTCCAAGTCTCAAATGGATTAGTAAGGTAAACTTCTTAGTTTGCAAACCAAAAACTTATTGTCTTTTCTCGACTTATCAAGGACGCTTGAAATAGAATTCTTGAATGAGAAACGAGAATATGAATACGAGACTGATGATAAGGAGTGAGAAAAAGAGAGGAAGGAGGGAGGCTGTGCAAATGAGTAAAATGTATTTCCAGTCCTATATTTATACGTATTTTAACACACCATTTAATGTTTTATTTATGTTTCTGTTAATAGCAGTCTTAGGTTTTAGCGCGTATGTTTGGAGTATATAATGCTTGTGTAAGGAATACAGTCGGAAACTGAGTAATTATCCAATTACAAGAAGTAGCAGTCATAACGTAAATTATACAAAGGCTGTAGGGTAGCGAAGATTAGTTTCGTAAAATTTACCCCTAAATAAATTCTTATCTTAAAGAATTCTTATGATATTATCAGATATACATGCTTATTAGCTTGATATAGGAATTATTAGATTCTTGGTTATACTTCGTGTGCAAGGCGTGAAGTACTCGTGTACCACATGGGGGTTGGGGTGGGTTTACTTACGGATGGGAAAAGCAAATGGAAAACATGTAAAACCATACATGTGTAAAATTAGGGTCTAGTAATTCTGTGGTTGTTAGTTCAGCAGAGGGAAACATTTGTTTTGGTAGTTCTTCGTTTAAGGATTCCTCAATTGACAACTACTGTTGTCTTGTGGTCTTTGAAAATAACTGAAACATCGACGTCAGGCCACGTAGGTATAGCTTGATTACCTCGGTAGATATTCTACTTGTAATGTTACTAGATCATGGATATATATCGTCATTCCTTCCATATGTCTTAACAAGTGATAATGAATATACAGATCATTAAGTTAGAGCTATACGGGAGTATTCATTAGCTAATGAAAGACGTTTAAATGAACAAATTTACAGTACAAAATCATTGTACTCTTAAATGGTAACACAATCTCTTTCATCAGAGAGAGAGAGAGAGAGAGAGAGAGACAGAGACAGAGAGAGAGAGAGAGATAGAGAGAGAGAGAGAAAGAAAGAGAGAGAGAGAGAAAGAGGGAGAGAGAGAATAATTTGTAGTTGAAAACAAATTGTATGTTGCCATTTAATTTACGTGAACGAATACAATGTAAGTGAATATAGAATTGAAAATGAAAGCAATATATGCGTTCTGTTTTCAAATGTATTGCAAAAAACAAATTGTTTTTAAAGCTTCAGCATTTACAACGCAATGATACATTACTATTGTGACTATAGAGATTAGCATGCAGAAATGCAACCCATATGTAATCGTTTATTAAATGAATCCAAGTGCAAAATACACATACCCAGATCAACCGTCGCATAATGCGCCATCAGATCTGAGTCGTTGTTTCGTAGGAGTAATAAGTTGAACAAGCAACATGGATACTGATATGCAGACTTATTATGTAACGGCATAACTTGATCTTTCTTTGTAGTTTGGTGTATTACATTATTAATTCGAACAATATTGTGTCACCAATACGCTGCATACAGAGAGAGAGAGAGACAGATATATATATATATATATATATATATATATATATATATATATATATATATATATATATATATATATATATAGAGAGAGAGAGAGAGAGAGAGAGACGTTCGTACATCATACTATTTACTTACCTGTACCGATGTGTACACGATGCCTTAGTGCGACTGAGACCTACGTGGGTTTTGAAGCAGTGGTGTTTTGATATTGAAGATTACTCAAGGCTCTTGAGGACACCCGTCATTCGTTACTTCCTCATTCCTTTTTACGATTGGGTTGGACTAAAGAAGTAACAGCGTTACTACTTTATTGCCACTGTGCATACATGAGAGCGGGAGAGTATTTTGACACTCGGGGCCCAGAGAGAGAGAGAGAGAGAAAGAGAGAAAGAGAGAGAGATATGCTTTTTTATTGTTTTTAAAATCTTTATTCCCTTATTTAGGCTTTATTACATTTGTGTATTTTTTTCTTTTTTTTTTCTTCACCGGTCCTTCTCCCTTCCATTATATCCCCATATCTCACTATCACTATATCAGCCCAGTGTTGTATATTTTTAATATATTTTTCATGTTCCGGTTTAAACATTTTTTCTTCTTTTGTTTTCATAACTCGTAACAAAAAAAGCTGAAAATTCTTTCGGATCAGTTTTATCGATTTTCGATAAAGCATCTTCAGTAGATTTTATTACGTAATTCTTCGACTATTTCCTTATCAGTTATTTATTACCGACCAGATTCAGGTTTGGCCTGTTGAGTTCTTGCCGATTGAGGTACTCGGCCAGGAAGATTTTGTAAAAGTCTCCATGTTTCTTCAGTACTTTTTGCTATTTTTCAAGTTCAGGAAGAAGACTTTTATAGCTTTATAATTATAATTTTTCTTACCTGTTTTGCTGCACGTTTAAGACGTCATTTGTGTTTGAATAAACCGCCGTCACGTGATCGCAAGTCAACCTGCTTACATTATAATGAACCCTCATTAATTGCATTAAATGACCACACCTTGGCTATTGATAATTCATTGTGCTTAAGACTAAACACACTGGGGCTACATTCATCATTACCTAAATGTAAACTGAAGCGAAAAAAAGAACGTTTTTCAAAGCTGGCCGGTGTAGAACAGGATAAGAATTCAAGTTATTCCCTTTCGTCCATAGCTGATAAACAATTTAAAATTCTGCCGTTAATTTTGATAACCTGATTCAATTATCTCTTAAATCGTCAACCGTTGTGTCAGCTGTTCCAGGGATACCATTACGTATTGCATTTTTCAATGGACAATCCGTAGGATCACCGGCAAAGCGAACAGAAATAATTAATTCTATCAACGACCAGAATATAGACGTCTTCTTCCTGAAGAAACATGGTTAAAACCATCAGGCGATGAAGCCAAGTGTGCGGAGTTAAGACTCAGCGATTACTCCATCATGTCGTTCCCCCGCAATTCTTGCGGAAGTGGAAGTGCTGTCATCACAAAGAATTCCATGATCAAATGCCTTAAGTACAACACAACCGTCAATTTATGCCACACATCGTTTGAACAAGTCCAAACAACACTCACACTGGAACAAATGTCAGTCTATTTTTTCTGTCTCTACCGCCCTCCTCCTAGTAGAAAACACAAGCTGAATGAATCTCTTTTTGGAGCAGTTTCCAAATCTTCTGGAGTATGGAAATTCGATAGTTGGCAACCTAATTATTCTTGGAGATTTCAATTTTCACTTTGACTGTCCTGGAAACCCATGCACGTCAAACCTCCTAGATTCCATTCATGTTTTTAATCTTAAACAGTCAGTTAACCCACCCACCCATAAACTTGGTCACAGTTTAGAATGATTTCTTTATAGACCTTTATGATGATACTCTGCAATCCACCCTTGTATCCCACCAACTGGCATCAGATCACCTCTGCATTAATTATATGTCATCTCGACGTATCAATCCCTAACCATCCACCTCTATTTGCTACTAAGAGAAACCTACGTATGATAAATAGAACCAAATTAATGCATGACATCCAAGAAAACCTAACAACTTTCTTACATGCAACAGCAGATCAACTTGATAACTGCCTGCATTCATTGCTTGAAAAATATGTCCCAGGCATCAAATGCAAATATATCAATAAAAAGTGTTATCCATGGTATAGCAGTATTAGGTATCAGCTTCCCACTACTAAAAGACATTGCCGAAAAGAAGGGGGGCTTTGGCTTTCCAACAGACTCACTATTAATAAACAAATCTATGAAGCCACTATGAAGAACGTCACAAAAATAGTCCATTTAGCAAAATTATCCCACTACAGTACTAATATCACGGTGAGTTCCAGCTGCAAAGAGCTCTTCGAGATAACTAACAAACTAATGTCAAGAAACAAATGTACACTACTTCCAACTACCTTCTCTTCAGTCGACCTTTCCCGACTAATTTGTAAATTTCTTCCGTGACAAAGTACAAACCATTAGAGATTCGCTTGACAACACAATTTCAACTGACTCGTCACCATACAGTTATGATGCAGAATTTCAGCGATAACCATTAGGAGTATTTGAATCTGTCTTTATTGATTTAGTATGGACTATCGTGATGAAAAGTGCACCAAAGTCTTGTAAACGTGATCCAATTCCAACATCACTGCTGCTTGAGTGCTTAGACGCAATATTGACTTCACTAACTGATGATATCAATATCTCTGTCATCGTGGGAATTTCCATCATTTTCAAAACTGAAATCATAAAGCCTCTGCTGAAGAAACCAATACTATACCATAACGTACCATAACGATTTAAAGAACTACCGCCCAGTTTCTAATCTCCCACTCATATAATAATCGTAGAAAGGCTCTAACCTAACTTGCATCTCATTTGAATTCAAACATATACTTTTAGTTATGTAGAGTCTGAATATCGCCTTTGCCACAGTACGGATACTACTCTTCTGAAAGTATTTAATGACATTCCTTATGCTTTATGATAGTGTAAAAAATATAGTCCTCACCCTCCTTGGTTTGTCTGCAGCATTTGACACAATAAACCATGACATATTACTTCACCGTCTCACCGAAGACTTTCTCATTCGTTCTGTATTTGTCATTCAGAATATAGCCTTACAGTGGTTCAAGTTCTACTTAGTCAACAGGACACAAATTGTATCTGCAAATGGAATACAATAGAGCTCAGTTGTTATATGTTGTGGTGTTCCACAGAGGTCTGTTCTTGGACCTTTTCTATTCATTCTATCCACTCAGCTGCTCTCAAGTGTCATATATCATCACCCAGTGCCTCACCAATTGTACGTTGATGACACCCAAATATACAAGTTTAGCCACCCAACTGACGTTGATGCTACCATCCATGGAGTAGAGAGGTGCATTTCTGATGTGAAATCATGGATGACATGTAGCAAGCTGCAGATGAATGATGATAAAACTAAGGCTATTCTTATCACAACACAAAGACTTTCTCATTCACATCCTTTACCTCAGGCAATAAATATCAGCAACACCAACATTAAATTCTCACAGCCAGCACGAATATGTCATGAACATATGTCAATCAAGTCTGCATATCTTGAACCGAGATGCTTCAGTTCCATTCGTAAATATTTTTCAGTTGATGCCACTAACACACTTGTGTGTTCATTAGTACTTTGAAGACTGGACTATTGTAACTCAATTGTGTCTGGTTCGTCATAATATCTACTCCAGAAACTTCATAAAAGTTCAAAACACAGCCGCACGGTTCATCTTTAGAGTATCTCGATCAGAGCACACCTCACCACTGCTCTTTACCCTACACTAGCTATCAATTCGATACAGAAGCAAACACAAAATTTGTTCTCTGTGCTATGTTTCACTGACAGACTCCAGTCCAACATCTCTATCCGGCCTCACCCATTTGCAAACACCAGCAAGATACTTAAGCTCTTTTTTGACAATCGTATACTTATTGTTCCCATTGTGAAAAGGAAGTCATATGGACAACGTTATTTTGCATTCCAGGGCCCAGAGACGTGGAACTAATTCCCCATTAAAATTAGACACATAGACACAGTGGTCCCTTTAAGAGTACTCTTAAAACTCACCTTTTTCCACTGCAAGGTCAAACGTTGAGACCTAATAATGTTTTGCATCTTAAATGTTTTCAGCATGTTTTCATGTTTTCGAATTTCATTGTTTTTGTCGTTTATTTTTCTGTAGTGTAGTCATATCATAGATGGTGTAAAGCGCTTGGAGCTTCTAAAGATTAGGCGCTATACAAAGTCGTCATTATTATTATTACTATAATAAATTTCTTAATCGCTGCTAATCTTTCTCGTGCCAAACGGGTAGTTAATGATTCTACCATTATTGATATATGAGATGATTTAATCATAGCAGCTAAACCTTTTTTATCTCGGCAAAATTTATCTTTTTAATATCAGAATATCGTTCTGAAACTTCAGCATATACTTTGCAGTTGGCCAGTATTCTTGGGTACTTCAACCTATTACAAACTTTAAAAAGGTCTCAATTTTGTAACATTGTTGTCAATATCCAGCGTCATTGACCGGAGTTAAGTAAAATTAATCACTGATTCCGCATATGGTATTAATGTGCATGCGTTCGAAGAACTAGTTTTGTCTCTGTCGAATTAACAATGATACGAGATGAATCATGAAGAGTCAGATTTATTTATTCAGTTGATTGAAGAAAAGATCATGGTGAAGGGAGGATATCTACACATAACCCAAGTGACGTAGAGTGTTTCACTGAAAATCAGAAAGAAAAATGTAGCTTAAATTGGTCTACTGCAAAGACTTATCATTGCAAGAAAAATACAAATGTTGAGAGAGAGAGAGAGAGAGAGAGAGAGAGAGAGAGAGAGAGAGAGAGAGAGAGAGCACATCATTCTAACATGGATAAAACATATTAATCAGCAGGTCCATAATAGGCATGTTTTGTTTCACATAAACCATGCAGTTTTATTCAATCTGAATAGTATGGTTTTATCCATACTTAAAATCTCGTGAAACAATGCTACTTCCAAATGAATGTCAATCCTTTATTTTAAAGTATTACCCAAGACCGATGGGACACAATACCATGTGCATGTTAATGAAGGTTGCTGTTGCAAATCCAGATTTGAATCACGAATCTTTCTGTCAGGAAAACAATAATTGCCACACTCTCCAAAGCCGGTGTGGCACCAAACAAAATCATGGAGACCAAAGGACAAGATATTGCATAAATCACGGCGTACGACTTTAATCGTAGAGTAAGGCAGTGGAAAGAATACTGTTCAGTCATGCCGCACGATGCTTTTCCAAATCTACCTTGTGAAGTACATCATCAGCCATGACAGCATCATCTAAAAATACCATGTCGTCCACAAAGGCAACCTTCCAGGAAAGTATCTGGATCATTGTTGTCCTAATTGTACATTGAGTTTTCATTGATGCACTGAATCATTTTTACTTATATAGAAATGTGTTTCTCGTATCAATATTTCGTTGTTTCTCTTTGGCTATATACTATGTCATTCTCGTAAGCAAGTTACGTTTTGTTCAATGCTTTCATAACATCAAATTGTGTATATTAATGTGCTGTACTTAGGTTTCGGGCATCAGCTGCTACAAGCAATCGTGACCAATATTTTGTCAATGTCAATAACCTATATAATTGCATTTAAATAAGATGATATATGTAGGAATGATTTTCATTGATCAGAAATTAACCACGTGAGTAGACCCAGTTGCGTTTACTTCTGTATAAATTGTACCGAGAACTACTTTACACTAACATCTGTAATAAAAATATATAAATAGGTTATTTACAAATTTGTAAAAATTTGCACATCCGAACATTCCAAGGACACAATTCAACAACTTGTCAATAGATTATGAAACATGATACAATTTCCACATGTCTTTTATACGAAATAAAACGGATGACTTATATTTTTGTTTGGAAAATTTAATAAATTGATTTGACCGAATCAAATCTGTTTAATTGTTTTGAAGATAAATAATTTTTTCTTGATTAGAGTAGAAAAAAGTCTGAGAAATTTGAAATCTGCCAAGGTGAATACTGTGGCATTGCACAGCACTTTCACTGCGGCTCGTTACAACTGAATTAAACATTACAAGTAAATGACGATAAGGATTGTGTGATAGTGTTCAAAGACAAACAAAATAACGATTCACAGTCCTACAATGTAAGACGCCGACCTTAATAGTTCCGATGTGTGGGTGGCGTGACAAATCCTGTTACTCCCACTTCGTAACTGTCATGGATGATGTCTTCCACTATTTTGCTATTGAACCCCATCACTATAATCATTTAACGATAGTCTTAATTTTATTTGTAAGTAGCAGATGTAGGTAACCTAAACTTTTAACGAACACAAAGACATATTTTAAGAAAGAAATATGTATTACTGACATTTAGAGATAATAATGATTCGGCCAAGTCACAATGAACATTAAGAGCATCAAATCCTAGAGTCATTCGAATGTCAAACAAAGCAACAACACATCCTTTGTTCTGAGTAGTGAACTTGTACTCAGATCACATATGCCAGTTTAGATAACATATTAAGTCCATACTGAGGAATGTTCAAAACCTTAGATCGCCTAACGTTGATATATTTTGAGTTTGATATTGACGGACCTATTACGTTGCATATTGTGAATATATGCTCTATAAATAGCTCCGTAACATACGCGATTAACAAAGCTGCTAACGCTGACATTAAGCACTAAAACGGTCTAGAATATCTTTAGAACAGGCAAACTAATACAATTATACAGAATTGCAATTACACGAGTTTAATGTTTTGCTTTTAGTTTATCGTGGTATAAGGTGTCAGTTGCCGACTCATACAGCTTACATAATGCCCGATGGGTGTTATTTGCTGTGTGAGGTTACAACTACACAGTTTATACTAAAATAAACTCAGAAATAACATCATTCAAATCTTCAGTAATTGACGGCAATATGGATGGTAAGTGAGAATCAATGATATTCCATCAACAATTTCTTTTGACTTTTATTTCGGTAGGTGGTGTTGATATGTTTTTATTTTGCTGGATCTAGTGCTTGCACAATTAGCTCTTTGTTAAAGCCCCGACTTTGCATGTGTTAAAACATTTTTATGGATACAATATTATACGCCTCATCGTTGCAGCTAATCATTATTTACTTTTTTCTTTCTTTATTGTGGAATAGTATGTAGGCCATGTCGAATATCCGCTGTTCAATTTCGTTACATGCAGTGGATGTTCGACATTTAGGACAATAATACGCATCAACAAAAATATATCAAAATCACGTAGTAAATTTAAGAAATATTTTAGATTGTACTCACCAGTGAAACTATAGTCTGCGATTTGTTAAATTTACCTTTGTTAATACATTAACACAATATATTGGAATATATTCGTGGAGTAAGCATCCACCTGTATTTATATGTAGATTGGAGTTAGCAGCCCATGCTGGACTGTACTAGTTTCTTTTGTTTTAAATGTAATAGGATCTTCAGAAAAAAAATGAAGTGTGAAAGTGTTTAATTCATACATGGAATTACCTATATACTCGATACTCCAGACCCAAGCACGAGTGTGGGTGATGAACAGAACTATATTTTATTTCGTCTAGATATTTTATTTTAATTGTATTGATCAAATGTGCAAACTAACTTTTAGTGTACCTTACAGAAGCCTAAATGTTACTCTCAAGTTCTTTTCACATCAGTAATGCCATTTAATACCCATTCAAATTATGAGTTTACATTGTCTTCATAATATTACTGCTTTTTATATAAATATTTTCAAATTTGCAGAATTATAAAGAAATCAGATATTTTCAACCTATAATTGCGCATAATATGCTTTCAGCCTTACGGATAATTCTTGACAAAGAAGCCAGCTGCACTTCAAATAAACTGTATCGATCAGACACAAAACATCATTAGTATTAAGCAGTGTGGATAGGTGCACATAATGTATGCAATCAGTTGACAGTTCATCTGGTCGCGAGAGAAATCTACATTATAATGAATTTAGAGGGCGTTTCTTTGTGCCACTACATTATAGATGCGACTGCTTTTATAAATATTAATTTTATTTTTAAATTTAGAGGAGAAAGACATTATATGTGTTGACGGAGAATTAACTCTTCAAAAGAATGTTAGGAGTGTTCTTGTAAAAATGCAGATCTGTGGACATTTAAATTGTATGTAAGCATGGTAATGTGCAACATTGTAAAGAATGTCGATCTTGATTTATATTTATTAAATACAATCGGATACTGGGGTTTAAAATATATAATTGGCTTGGCACCAAACAAAAATCAAAGATATCGTCCTAAATTGTGACATCGCACCTATTTATATCAGTCGATTTTAATCAAACTCAGCGGATTGGCCAGTTCTAAACATGGCTACATAGCTAACTTTTGTCCATGATTTTAGGTTATATATAACTTCCTGTTGTGCTAAGAATATTCCAAAAATAAACATGTTTTACAATTCATGGAATGTTTTATGATCTAGGTCAGGTGTAGATGTATATATAGAGGGAATCGCTTCATAAATAATTTATATATATTTTAAAGATCAGCCTTTAAAATGTCAGCGTAGTCCGGACATTTTTTTTGAAATTTTGTATCATTTGTATTGTAAACACTATTTAAATTCCATGGAAAATGCGCACATTTCTTTGTTGCAATTCAGTAAGCACTGCTTCTAGATATGAGAGTACCATTTTTTTTAGGTGTTTTAGGTGCATTTGGGTTTTCCTAATCGAGGATGGTGTTCCAATTCTTCCCAAACCAATTAATGTTGGTTACGTTTGTACCAATTTAAGTTAGTATAAATAAAATAACATTGTTTTCTGTTATATTTTTGTTCCGGAAAAAATGTATTCTGATTAAGTATTGGCGTGGATCGCTGATATGCCGTCGTTAAAGGAAATTTCAAAGAAGTTTAATGGCACTCAAGGCTGCATTTACATCCATGTGATTTTATTTACCTTTGTCTTGTGCGAGATCTCGTAGACCAGCTGATAGTCTTTTACAATGCAGGCATTTTCAGCATTGTTGAGTTGTAGTTGTAATAAACTTTTGATGTTTGAATGGCATCCTATTTTATGTCTTCCCTGATGTTATCAATAAAAATGCTTGAATATTCCCTACATTGATAATTTAAGGCCCTTACGTACAGTGTAGTCGTCTGGAAAAAAACTGGTGGAAAGAACAACTTGTATACAGCTTGGGAATATCAAGGCAGTTAGGACTAGATTATGCCCCTACGTCGTATCAAACGAGTACTCCAACCCGATTCGGAGCATAACACAAATGTGGTTATGTAATATTACATATTCCATTTGTTTTCAAACATTTTAAAAAAATAATTAATGGATACTTTTAAAGACATACATTGTACATTGAGAATTTCATCAAAGTGTAGAACCCCGAACATGTACACTTGTTTATGCTTATATAAACCTTGCAGTTACATCATTGTCCTATCGTTATTTTAAATAAGGAGTTACTCTTTAAGTTCGAATTTTATGCAAATGATCTATGGAAAATATAAGTGGCTTTAATCTGCAGTATCAGACGATCAAATATTTCCCATACTGTTCAAGTTTTGGCAGTAAGTAGACTTTTCTCCTACACACTGCTTACTGACTATGCACTTTACCTTCAAGAACATTTACCATACATTCAAACGCATTAATTTGATGTTTTCAGTTAATAAAATAAGTTATTAACGCATTAAACGTAAAGAGATATTTTAAGCATAGGATTATGGAATACTATGTGAATTTTATCCTCAGATTTACTATATACATCTCTTTATAACTTAATAAGACAATGGTGAAATTAGTTTGTAATTCAGGAAGAAATAAATTCAATTTTCGCCTAATTCTGTGACAACGTCTGCCTCTTTCATTGGTAAGCTCCACAATGATCATCCCAGTCTTTTAGAGCGTCTTTGTCAACTTTGGCATTCCAGTCTCCTTGGATACTAAGGATGTCTTTTTTACTTACCATGTTTATTATACCTTGAAGTTTGTTGTAGAACTCCTCTATTTCTTCATCATCATGATCAGTAGTTGGAGCATAGACTTGGATAATTGTGATGTTAAAGGGAGATGCTTTCAAACGAATGGAGATGATTCTGCTAGATATGGGGCGACATTCAAGAACAGATCCGTTGATGGCTTTGTTTACAAAGAAGCCTACTCCCTTTATGGACTTGTCCAACTCTCCACTACAGTATAATATATGCCCATCTTCAGTTTGGTGTTCTTCTAGGGCATTCCATCTTACTTCACAGAGTCCCAGTATGTGCCATGTGTAGTGTTCCATCTCATGTGTTAACTCTTGGAGTCTTCCAGTTTGCGCCAGAGTTCTAATGTTCCAGGTGGCGATGGCAACGTTGCCTCTCGCTCTGATTTTATGCAAAGTACCAGTAGCACACTTGTCACCTCCGTCCTGGTGGAAAACGGCAGGCGCGGTCCTTGTTGACCCGGGTGACGACCGATCCGGTATGATAACTTCAGATTTGTCCAGCATTATCAGTGTGTCTTGGGCCAAAGTCGCCCATCCCTTTCCAGACCAAGGAGTTGCCAGAAGGGGATGTAGTACATCGTCCAACTGCCTTAGGGTCTCCACTCCTGATTTTCGTTTAGGGTTTCCTCCCTTACCCTTTGGCTAACCAAAGCCAACCTGCAAGGCAGCAGGAAACTCGTGTATGGGCTTGTTTGTCCATTTCCCAAACAGATAGAGCATCTTCCACGTATAATCATATATATATATATATATATATATAAATATATATATATATATATATATATATATATATATATATATATATATATATATATATATATATATAAATATATAAATATATATATATATATATATATATATATATATATACTGCATATGCTTGATCGTTTTATATGTTGTACGTTTCAGCTTATTTATTTATTTGGGAAGATCTTTCTGAACGTTTAGTAACACCCAGTAGTGGGTAAGTTTTGGTGAACGACTAAAATCATATCAGACGAATATGGATGGCGTGCGGATCAGAGGTACATGCTCAACCTATATATATATATATATATATATATATATATATATATATATATATATATATATATATATATATATATATATATATATATATATATATATATAATAAAACCTTGTTGAGGACCTGCAGTTGAATTTCGATTTTAAAATTGATAGTAAGAAACAAATTCAAGTCAACGCCTCGTATTAATCTTGGAAATATTTTTTTTAGGTCACGAAATTTTAAGTATAAATTATGGAATAGTATTAACATAGTATATGAAATATATTTGCTGAGAAAGCATACGCTTCTGTATGGAAGAAATACAATCTGTAAACAAAATTATATTAAACAAGTTTGATGTATTTATTGTAAGAGCTAAATAACACTACGTAATATTATGTTTGCTTATGTGTTGTATTATTTAGTAATTGAGTATACCTCGTACCTTCGCTTGATACTGTTATGTATATTTCATTTAATTGCTTGGTAGTTTTATGGTAATGTATCTTTGTATGCTGGATTTGACCTTGTCCAAACTTAAGATTAAATCTGTCTACCCTGATTGACTTTAAAAATTATGTCTTCTTTTATTTTATGTCAACAACTAATACATAGCTAAATTATTCTCTATGTTTATGAGCGTAATATAAAAATTGATTTTTAATAAAATAAGCAAATATGTTTATATGGGTCAGGGATTTCATTTTTCCTAAGTGAATTTTAGCGGTTATGATTTTGATGTTTTGTGACATCAGGAACATTTTAGAAGGTTATTTTTCATTATATATTTTTATACTAAATTGCTAATTTTGACCTGAATTTAAATATATAAATTTATATTCTCGTAATTGTTAGGAATTGGTCATTCATGATTTATCAAATAGAACTTTCACGTTCTATTATATATTGTGACCAGTACTTTTATTTTGTTTGGGTAGTAATTATTTATGTTCTAATTAATAACAACGGCAGCTATTTCAAAGCTAAGACCCACTTGGAGAGACAAAAATATTTGTCTGAAAACTAAGCATCAGACTATTGAGAGCACTAGTCATCTTAATCTCTTTCTGTATTTATCTGAGTCCTAGGCCGTGACATCAGAACTATAATGAAGAATCCAGCCACTTGAAATGAGATGCTACAGAACCATTCTTATCATCTCTTACATGGACCACATCACAAATGAAGAAGTGCGAAACATCATCAGGCACAAAGTAGGTCATTATGAATACCTCCCCACCACTGTGAATGAAAGAAATCTGAAATGGTATGGCCATGTCACTGGAGCTAACGGTCTGTATACAACAGTATTGCTGGGCATTGTCCAAGGTGGCAGAAGGAGAGGTAGACAGAGGAAAACGTGAAGTGACAACATCACATAATGGACCAGGATAAGTTTTGCAGAGGCACAGTCATTAACACATGATCGAGACAAGTGGAAGGAACTGGTCGGATGTTCAGCACCACAGTGCCTTTACGACAACACTAGATCAAGAGACTGATGATGATGATGATGACGATGATGATGATGATGATAATTCGACTAAAGGCTGTTGACACATAAACACTTTTATAGCTATCACATTTACGTCATCTACTTCAGTTGTTAAATTTATTGAGGAATGTTTACTGAATTAATTCAATTATTAGGAATTTTGTCGGTAGTTCTGCACTAATATGGGATTTAATTGGCAATACCTTAAATTTTTTTTTAACATTGTATTCTAGGGAAATAAATATATTTCTTTAAAATGTATATAGCTTGACGTATGTCACTCCCTACTTTTACTATTTTAAGACGATAAACTGGAAAAAGAAAATTGGGTGTTCGTCCTGCATATGAATGACTCTTGTATCTTTCAGGAAAATTTGGTTTTGAGAATTAAATTCCCTATGTCTTGCAAGTGTTATAATTCCGAGTTTTGTTTCACAATTTAGAAGTGTGTAGTAATATCACCACCCTAATGACGATGTCATTATGGTGGAGATTTATTTTTCACACCACTCAAGAACATGTGGTAGAAAATAGTATTTTGGATAAATGTGCTTTTGATTAGATAAGTAAGTTTGGATCAGACTCTAATATAAAAGTAAATAAAAATAAAAAATAAAAAAATGATGATTGTCTTGGGGTGGGACGTCCTAGATACATCTATATCCTTCTAGAATGATGTATTTTGTTTTAGAAATACAGATGCAGTTAGAAAAAGAGGAAGGAGAGAAAAAAAAAACATGCAGTTATAGAAAGAACAAAAACTAATCCCATTGGAGAGAGAGAGAGAGAGATAGAGAGAGAGAGAGAGAGAGAGAGAGAGAGAGAGAGAGATCGGAAAATACAAAGGCAAACAAGGACAACAAAGAATTGAAGAGAGATAAAGAGCAGGTAGAAAGTTAATGTAAATTTTTATTTGAAAGAATAAGAGCGTTTAAGTGATAATTGCAATCGAAGTAGCTTGTAGAGGAAAGTAATGTTTCGATTGGTCAGAATGTTATCACGTGATCAAAATGCATTGCGTTCATTTCAGGATGAACTGTTAGGAGAAACTACTTTTCAAAGAATACCCACGTCTATTAATAGAGTCACGTGTACAGCAGACGATAAACAATGCTTACTAGTGAAGGCAGAAACGAAATAAACATTAAAGGAAAAGAACAATTTTACAATTTCTTTTAAAATTGAATTACATTAATCTGAAAGATTAAAGCAACAAATACTTCACATTTTTTTATAAAAAAAAATATTTCTTTGTTGAAATATGTTCAAAGTATGGATAAAAATTAAGTGCGCTAGGTCAAGGTCACCGGCATTATGGCTATCGTGTCAGTAGTTTAGAGATTCGTTCGCTAACTTTGCCTTAGGCTTATCAGAAAGATTTCTCGCATGATGATATTTATAATTATGACCCTTCTATATTTGACGTGCCTTTTTAAGTGCAAAAAGTATTACAAACTGAGTTGTCATTTCGTTTGACGGATGAAAGGTTGATCTAGCGGCCTACAGGATGATCACAAACCAAAACACTTCAAATCACATAAGTCTCTAAAACATATCAGAACAGCGGTACTCAAAATCTACCAATAAAAACACTAAATGGGTCTACAAAACTTGTACAGGTAGATTTTGTTATTCATTCGATAATCATAATAAATTAACTATAATAACACTAATAATGACCAGTATACTGGACTGTTCATTAATATAAGCATTAGTAATATTGCTTGATACTTAATTTTTTCTTATGTTTTCTTAAATTATATATTATGAAAAGGCAATATACTGTTTCATTCATGCCATTTTTATACAAAAGACTTAACTTGCTTTTAAGTGAATAAAATGTAGTTTATCTTTAAATTAATATTTGTGACAGCATAACAAATGTAACAAATTTGTTATATAAATACAAATTATGGAAAGGAGATATGCAAGATTGATTGTTCCCAAAGATCTAAATATTTAAAATGTTATAAAATAGTTTCTACCAAGCAGAGCAACATATAACTTTCAGAATGACACAAAGATAAGAATATAGAGATAGAACTGAAGTCATCTTAGTCTGCACATTTGTCATTTGGCCCAAATGTAAACCATATTTTATCCCAAAGCAGCCCTTAAGGTCACCACAACATGAAAGAGGATGCTCCTTGAAGCCCGAGCTGAAGAATACCATAAAAACACTTTTTAAAATGTTGGAGCTATTATTAACTGCTTTATTCAGGTTGAATGTGGTCATTCAATTAATAATTTATTGTTACACACCCTGAGTTTAAAAATCAAACATGTTAAATGTTAAATGGAAATATAAAGTTGAACTCAACACATGCCAGTTATTCCTCCATCAGACATGTATGCATGATGCATAATAATCCAATCACACTCAGATACAGGGTTTGGTTATACCTCTCCATCAACTATGTTACACTTGGATTAGAATTCCACAACCAATTAATACCCACCAGTCTCGAAATCAGATTTGATGAAACAGGGGCTGAATATGTCAATTTGACCCATTAAACTATGGAAACAAATCATCATGGAGACTTAAATGCTGAGGAATCTATGCAGCTGGTGGTCAAAACTGCCCAGTCAGGTCAGTAAAATACTACCTCACACACATTAATGCAAGAGCTGAATCACTGTTTTATCACATGGATAAAAATGCTATTGAAAATCCCCAATTTTGTCAAATATGGTATACCATAAAATGAGTTGGACAGAGATAATTAGGCAGTTTTATGCCTGACATATGCAAAAATACCCATATATCTGCAAGATATACTGCTCACTATCTTTGTGCAAAAGCTTTGAATGCAATGATCAACACCAACCTTCCTGCTAGGTACATTATGTATCTGTCTGACCACTCCAATGAACTATCACTGAAACCATACACAAGGCCCAGCACTCAACATTAAAAAAAATGATTAACATTCTTTCCAATTTATGTTCAAATGTAACATTGTCTGCTCAAGAATCTTTTGCAGTACTCACTTTCATGCAAATGTAAATGTTCAAATGACCTCAACAAACTCAAGAAATCTAACTCAAGAAAATGTTCAAATGACCCCTATAAACCCAAGCAGTACATATCAAGTAATTGTTAATGAATCTGCTCAAAATCTCTATCAAATACTATATGCTAATACAATAAACTCTATGACAAGTTCATCCAACTATCATTTCAATAAATTCACCTTCCAGTTTAGTTGCAACTAAACAAAGTGCAAACAAGTCAAGAAAATACATGATATGCAAGTTAAGTGTCAACTATCCGGCCTAGAACACTAGTTTTTGTCATATATAACTCCTGGTACTTTTTTATGTCAATTTCCAATTAATAATTTTATATAAATTTTCTAAACTTATGTCCCAAACTTAATGAGAGGGATATGGTTATGAACCATTGTCACTAAACAAATCATGTAAAAAAAATAGAAAGATAAAAAAAGTACTCAATTTTTTTTTAACTGTGTATGTCTGAACCAACAAAAATGATCACACACTTTCTATAACCTAACCTCATACACCTAGATGTACTAGTCAAGCCTGTTTATATACACGAGAATAGGTTTTGAAGAACGAAATTAGATCACTCACGTGTGATAAATATGCAAAATCACACTGGCAGTATATGACTGCATATATTCTTGGCCATGAATCCCGACTTTAAATATAGAGCTTCACTTTGAATACATGTGTTCATTAAGGTAAAATATCAAAATCACGGCAGCAAATTCCATACATCATTTTCCATTGAATCAAGGACTGGTATTATGATGACCTTATTACGATCAGGCAGGACAACCCCAAGTGCTATACATAGCTACGTAAAAAAACACCAAATTATGTATTACTACGCTCAGTTAAGATTTATGTTTCTTACTGATGGAAACAAAATAACATAGCAAACAAATGAAATTTCAATTATAAGAGTTTAACGTTGTTTTTTCTGCGTTCATCGTGGTATGAACTGTCGCCGACTCACACAGCAAATAACGCCTTTCGGGCGTTATTTGCTGTGTGAGTCGGCAACTGACAGCTCATACCACGATGAACGCAGAAAAACCAACGTTAAACTCTTAAATGAGCACATCCTCGCTTTACAAATCAATTCAAGTTTTGAATATTTAAGTTTAGTGCCCACTTTTAGAGAAAAAGTACTAGATACATATGATTCTCAGTTAGAAAAAGTGCTGAAATCCGAAATGGCTAAGAGAACATTTGACTCTATTATTATAGAATGCACATTTCTGTGAAAGCACGACACATTTTTGCCTCGTGTGTGAAACCTTCTGTTCCAATTTGAGGTGAAGTTATATGTATATTTAAATTGTGGTTTTGGTAGTTTTATACTTTTTATATAGCAGTATATACTATTTTAATGCAACATTGTACGCTAGACTTGTTCAAAACTGAATTCATTTCGTTTTCCTCTGACCAACTTTAAAAACTAACACATAGCCAAAATATTCTCTATGTTTATGAGCTTGTTCTTATTAAATGGAAAATTTAATTTGTGTCAGGGTTTTGGATTTTTTTAAGTGAACATTACTATTTATGGCTTTGAAATTTGTAAAAGCTCTTTATTTTAAACAGATTTTTTCCCTGCTATTTAATGTTTTTTTTATTGCAGAATACTAATTGTACCTCTGAGGTGAAGCAGATAACTATATAATCTTGTAATTCCGAGGAAATGGGCATCCGTACTTTAACGTCTAGCACTTTCAAGTGGTTTTATAGATTGTGACCAGTATTTTTGTTATTTATTTTGGGCATCAATTATCTTTCTCTTCGATTTATTGAATTCAAATCAATATTTCCTATGATATCTGGTTTATTGTGGTCTAATGTTGACATTGCCGAGGAGGGAGTGGGAGACAAGCGCCCCACTCCAGAAATACCCCATACGGCTTGCATCTTTGATCGCCTCTCTCAAATAAAATGAAGGCCAAGGCATACGCAAGTGGCTTAGATTTGAAGTCTGGTTTACCACCTTATCCACTAACAGGAGAAGATGTGAAGGCGGGCTTCTGGCACCTTAAAACCAGTTGGTTCGGTTATATGGGACTTGTAAAGCTTGGCTGGTAGCTCATCTAGGAGAAGGAAAACTCCGATTCCAAACATGTGCTGCATTGAGACTATACACACTCATGTGAAAGGCTAAGAGAGTACATCCCAACAAAACTCCGAAGACGGAGTCCCTAAGATGATCTGACATGAACTTCAGCGTGATTCCGGTAACTACTGCGACGCCGTTGGTGCCAAGCTGTATCGGCATTCCTCGATCCCTTGGGCCCACCAGCTGCGTGGAGATGGGTGGGGGACTGCTGCATGGACAACAGCTGATTCTCCATAACACCCTGCCCAGATTGTGTAACTTCACTGGAGAGGATACTCCAGCGTCCTCGTACGGTTTTGGCACAACACAAGCAGTAGCAGTTTACCGGTTCTAAGCCAAACCTTGATTGGCGTAGAGCATGGCGCCATGAGTTACTTCTAATAGTGGGAGAGATCATCAGGTCTTACTAGACAGCTACCGCCAGCCCTAGGGTGGGCAGTCTCCAGTCAGAAAGGTGCTGCCCGCCATGGCCTGCCTGCTTCACTGGGTGCGTGGAGCTTAAAGATCCATCTCGACAAGTGGGCCACAAAATTCCGCACCCGGAATGACTAAACGAAGACAAAAGAAAACTGCAGCTCTTCGTTTTGCAACCTGGAACGTTAGGACCATGTGTCCTGGATTGACCAATGAACTACAGCAGATCGGAGATGCACGGAAGACTGCCGTTATTGACATATAACTCTCCCGACTGAACATCCACATTGCTTGTCTCCAAGAAACTCGACTGGCTGACAGCAGCACCGTCAAGGAAGCCAGTTATACGTTCTCTTGGCAGGGGAAGACCTTGGATGAATCTAGGCAGCACGGTGTACGCCTTGCGTAAAGACCACGCTAGTCGCCTTCATTGAACCTATGTCATCAGGTACGGATAGAATCATTGCTCTCCGGCTGTCAACATCCTTTCGCCCAGTCAACATCTTCAGCGTGTATGCTTAAACACTCCGACCAACCCACGAGGAGAAAGACAAGTTTTATGAGTCTCTGAATCAGGCAATATACAGTATAATAAACAATAAAGGCCTTTACTTACTAGGAGACTTCAATGGTAGAGTGGGAGCTGACCATGAGGCCTGGTCCACCTGTGTCGGCTTTTACGGAAGAGTCAAGATCAAAGAGAATAACCAGCGACTGTTAGATATGTGCTGCTCCCACAGCCTATGTGTGACCAACATTTTCTTCCAATGCAAGGAGATCCACCAGGTGTCATGGTGAAACCCACGTTCACTCCACTGGCACCAGCTAGTCCTCGTCATCACCAGGCGTGCGGAACTGGCCGATGTCCTCCTCATCTGCAGGTAAAAAGGTGCCGAATGCAACACGGACCATTCCGTTGTGGCCAGTAATGTGCGGACATTACCCAAGAAGCTGCACCATGCAAAGAAGGGTCAACCTCGCATTAACATCTGCTGTTCAAGCAACCCAGATAAAACACTGCAGTTCATAAGCATAATGAAGGAAGCTCTCTCCAAAGTGATACATAATGACACCATTGACTCCATGTGGTCCCATATCTATGACTATGTGTACAACGCAGCCATCATAGTTTACGGGAAGAGGGAACGGCAAAATGCCGACTGTTATAAGGCAAACTGGGAGGAGATGTAGTACGTGACTGAGGCAAAGAGAAAAGCCATCCTGGCATACAAGGTTGCACCTGGCCCAAGAACATTGCAAGCCCTCAGGACTGCAAGGAACAACACCCAGAAGTCCGCCCGCCACTGTGCCAACATCTACTGGCTTAAACGTTTGTAACAGTATACAGACAGCTTCTGACACCGGGGATGCAAGAGAAATATATGAGGGCGACAGCCCCACAGCCACTGCTCAAAGACAGGCGAATACATCACAGACTAAGGAAAACAACTTTACCGATGGGTTGAGCAACTCGAAACAACGTCAATGACACTGCCATTCCTGTTCTGGAGGAGATAGACACGCAGACGACCCTGGAAGAGCTCAGAAAAGCCATAGACCCTCCTGTCTGTGGAAAGGCTGCTGCAAGCGACGGAATTCCGCCTGAAGTCCTCAAGAGTGGTAAACCAGCGCTGCTCCAGTCGCTACACATACTTCTCTGTATCCCCTGGAAACAGGGATACATCCCACAGGACATGCGTGACGGCAACATCGTCACATTGTACAAGAACAAGGGTGACCGTAGTTACTGCAACAGCTACAGGGGCATCTACCTCCTCAGCGTTGTCGGAAAGGCTTTCTCCCGTGTTTCTCTGGAGCGCTTGCTGTTAATAGCCTCCCGCGTCTAACCAGAGTGCCAGTGTGGATTTCAAGCCGGCAGGTCACCTGTAGACATGATCTACTCACTAAGTCAGCTGAAGGATAAGTATCATGTGCAGCTGATGCTTCTCTACATTGCCTTCATAGAGCTCACGAAGGCATTTGACCTGGTCCGTCGGAGTGGACTCTTCAGACTCCTGCAGAAGATTGGCTGCTCCCTACGTATACTTGCTGTCCTCGTGTAGTTCCACGAGAACATGCACACCATGCTTCTCCAGTATGCCTTTAAAGACTACAGCAATGGAGTGTACATCCATGTTAGGGCTTTCGGAATGATGAAACCATTGACCGACTTCGTGCTAAGACTAAAATTACAAAGGTACGCATCCGTGAATTGCTTTTCGCCGACGATGCAGCCATGACATCCCACACGGAAGATGGACTGCAGCAGAAGGTATGCCACCTCTCCCACGTTTGCAAGGAATTTGGACTGAACAATCAATAGTTACCACAGACAAAACACCGACTTTAGTTTTGGTATTTCTTCGGACTAAATGCTATTCAGGACTTTAAATTACTAGGACTCGTGTCTGTATTTCTTGGATTATTATGGGAATACCGTAAGTTGTTTGTTTCTAATTTTCACCTTGTATTCAAGGAAAATAAATATATTTGTTAATGTTTACAAAAGCTTGTCTGTTTCTCTTGCTTGGTGCTTATGTTAAAAGTGTAGACTCGTAAAAGTACCAACACTGTCATATAACAAAAATGAAAACGATACGATGTTATATTGCCTATATGAATATGTTTGATTTGCAGCTGGGGAGAATTATAACATACAATCGATAGTTACACATACTATATATTCGTCATTGCGTAATAACGAACACAGTTATAATCTAGATCTAATTTGCAAGGCGACATCAGATTGCGAACCCACGAACTCCCGCTTCCGAGATGGATGCACGAACCACTAGGCCGGTGCGGTGTATGGTGAAATTGCATTGATTGTTAGTTAGATAATTATTACTTAAGGTCTTTATATGCTATGGATAATGTAACATTGTATAATGAATTTGACCTTGTTCAAAATCAGTGACAATAATATAACAACTTACTCGTTTATGAGTGATGATCATTATATATTAAGCTAAGACGAAGACATTCGTTTGTTATAGATAAACTATTTGCTGATTGACATATTTTGTTTTTGCGATTTTGGAGTGGGACGTCCTACATAGATCTATATCCTTGTAGAACTATATATTTTGTTGATCATTATCCGTGGTCTCTATTTACTATTTTGTTTAACATATAAGTCTTGTTTATTTAAAATTGAGTATTTTGTGCTTTATGGTCTTTGTCGAATTAATTGTATACTTGTTTTGTAGAGCTATGTTTAATTAGGACTGGCATTCAATAATTGAAATTATTTAATTCAAGTGATTATTTTCTGGAATACAATGTACTCTACAAAAACATATTCTTGGAAATATAGACATGCGTTTATAAGGAAATGTCAAATAAGTGCTTAATTCTGGCAACAGCGATGCATTAACATTTATTCCTGAAACGCAGGAAGGAAATTAGGAAAATATAACCTAAGAAGATGAATGATGTAATTAAAGGAGCCATGCTGAATTTCTAGCCATCTTGTACACCAATACAAACCAGACGATAGTGTTGTCTCGATAAAGTGCCAAACAATAAAGTTTGTACTAAGCTTCAACATCCGCAAACTGCGATTCTCCCGACCCGACACTGGACCGGTCAAAAAGCATACACAAAATGATATAAAGTGAAATGTATACACGCGCTGGGATTGGACTATCCAACAAGCGAATAGAGCGGACGCGTGGGCTAAGCTTATGTAACACTTCATGTAGAAAAGAATGAAGGTAAATTTGAATTTCCGTGTAAATAAGTACATTACACGTTACATTTTCCTCCTCAAACACATTGCCTCCCTTAAGCCTAATGTGTTCCACACATTCGGTCTAACAGAGTAATTGTACTATGTCAAAATGCAAATTTTAATTTCATTCACATTAAAATAACATGCATGGGATGTTACAGAATTTTCACCATTCTGATTTACATTATGAAAAGGGATAGACATAGATCACAAGCAAATTTTCGTCATTTCTTTTTAACAAATACAAATATAACACTGTAACTGACATAATCACTTTCAACTAGATTTACTTCAAAAATATGTCAAAAGTGTATTTTTAAGTAATCAAAATTCACTTCAGAATATTACATCATGACTAATTTCAAAAAAGTGCTATTACTAATGCTACAAAACTAACAACACTCTCGTCAGCAATATAAAATAACTTTATATTCGTATGGGAAGTTAAAATAATTAAAATATATTAAAAACGTTATAGTTAATTTAAAAATTATATAACAATAAACTTTGAAAAATCACCGACAGGATAATCTTCAATATATTTAGATTAAAGTTTTGGCCTTGAGATAGCTCGTTCATTCCTTCTGGACAGCAGTGTATGCTGTAGCAGGATACCGTTGTCCATGGCCGGAAACGGTTAGTGCCCTTGCCTGTTGCCTTGGAGGGTTCCATGTGCTTTTATTCAAACTCGACTATTTCATCTAAGGGGATATATACATGCAACTAGGAATAAACTTGGGAGTCATTTTTTGGGATAGTTCAACTCGCAGGCGTCTGTTCTCCTGCTCTAGCCACCTTTGTCAAATTTTTCCTCTTTCTCTTGCAATTCTGTTTTCTGTATGATCCTTCAATATGACAGGAAATGCTATTTTTTGTTACTGGGATACGGATCCCTCTTTGCGCTTTCTTTAATGACGTCTTGAACAAGGAAGTCCATCTTTTCTTCATATATGTTGTAAGATTATATGCGGAACAATCCATCCTAGTCCAATTTGGCTTTGTTGTCAGGTGCATATCACCTCTACACCCATTTTCTAACTTTAAAATGACATAATTCTGTTTTTCTTTCATAGTGGAACATTTGTCTGGAGAAAATACCATTTAGATTTTCATATGCAAAATCGTATGTCTGCTTGGGTGTATTCTGAACCCATTGAAATATTCGACAGGACACATGTCTACTTTCTTGAACTGACGTATGATACGACATTGTTACATAGGGTAAGTGGTAATACTCATTAACTAACATTGAAATCATTTGTTGCAAGATTCTGTTGATCCTTTCTGCTATCCTATCTGATTGCAGTCGATACGGTGCCGTTCAAGGTTTGCATATGTTTAGTTTGTCACACACACAGATAAATAATTTTGATTGAAATTCTCATTTTTGCTCAGTGTAAATATATTAAAGACACCCAAAGCAACAAATTAATTCCGTGTCCTATTTAACGGCGACTATCTGGGGAGTGCGAATGCCTCTGTCATTTCGTGGATTTTCTAACAGGACTAGAACTTCAATCTATTAAAATATTAACTATTAGAGTATGAATTTTGTAATATATATTCGTGGATTACTCTTGGATTATTTTGACTGGATTTGATTTTTAAAACTGTAGGCTCTCTTTCCATTTTTACAATCATTTTCCAGGGAAATAAATTTTTTGTTAAATTGTACTAAGATTGTTGTTAGACCGGTCGAAAAGCATATGTAAAAAGAGATGTATACACACACCGCGACTAGACTATCCGTTATGCGCAGCGACTGGATGCGAGCACTGACCGGTAAATGTGTTCCGACATAAACAGAGAATAAGTAAACACATCATGTAGAAAAAGACGAGAGGGTAACGTCAAATTTACATTAGTCCTAATTAGCTACATATAATATTAAATAACTTATAAAAGTAAATTAAACACTAAATGGCTATCCACCATCATATTAATATCAAAACGAGACCAATAGCTTGTAGAATATGTTCATTGGTTTGATACAGGACTAAGTGCTGTTTCAGGAGAGGAATGAAGCACAGTAAAGTATTTACATCTATTGAGATTTTTCAGAGATGAAATTCACAGAAGTCTCTCTCTCTCTCTCTCTCTCTCTCTCTCTCTCTCTCTCTCTCTCTCTCTCTCTCTCTCTGTCTCTCTCTGTCTCTCTCTCTCTCTCTCTCTCTCTGCAAATAAAACTGTTGAGTATGAGTTATGATTTTTAAGGGATCTTAAACAATTTTCAGTCATTTCGCAACAAAGTCTGTAGTTCGTTCGACAGTTTATATTGATGTCTAACACTGGGGCATAATTCCGCAAGCCAATTTGTTAAGTCTTTGGTATGATTCAGCCGGGACTCGAACGCGTGACCTCCTGCATCAGATGTGCACGCTCTAATCATTTGGCCACCGGAGCGGTTTCTTTAAAACAACTGATAGCTAAGTATATATATATATATATATATATATATATATATATATATATATATATATATATATATATATATATATATATATATATATATATATATAAATATAAATATATATATATATATATATATATATATATATATATATATATATAGACTATATAGGTCTGAAACAATTAAATGTGCATAGGTAGTCAAGAGGAAATATGACACTATATAATACTTTTATTGTTATTATATTTGATAGTAAAATACAAGGTTGTATATCCGACCTTGATCCATTTTGATCAATTTCATATGCTATAAATTGTTTGTGTAATGGCCCAGTGACATATGTATCTTGTAATAAATGATATTTTCCTATTGGTGATATGACTGAACATATGTGATATCGTCTTGTCATTCAAAACATAAACGTTCTAATATTCTACTGGATGTCTCAATTGTTAAGTGCGACTGATTGGTAATTTGTCACTTATCTGGTAGATTAGCTCTCATGCCGAATCTTTATTTGGGTCATGCTATTTTACTTCAAATTGTTGTTTCTTCGGCTGAAAACACTTGGCCACTTGAATTCAATATCCCAGTTTAACGATACTCCTATTCGGATATATAAGCACCGAGACGTTCCGAATAGAAACATTTAATAATGTGTATTCTATCTTAAATCTGTGCAAAAGCTTGTTTAAATGTAAATCATGTGATGTTAACAAAGCATGCACTCGGTTTCTGATGATCATTCTTTGTGTTACATTTAAATAGATTGGCATAAATTATGTCATGGTAGCCATTTGCATAATTGCATTTAGAATAATGCCCCCCATCTCTTGAAACAAAGTATCCCTGGGGCAGATGTAACCTTTTGCGTAATTTAAGTAAGGATTGAATCAATACTGATAACATATACTAATAAATTGACGTATGTTGAAACATCGGCAAATAAATATAAAACTTTAGTTTAATAAAAAATGCATGTTAAATACATCTCAATAACTGGAACTTTCAAATGCCCATAACATATTAATCGTAGGGTAAACAATATTCAAAACACGCGGCTACAAAAATCAGGTTAAAGTTCGTAGTTATTTGTAACATAGTTCTAATTTGAGTTTTATATTGTACATTCCATAGTCAAAATTATATTTTTGAATTGAGTCTATGCATCAAATAAAAATTAATATCCATCCATTGTTGATAAGAGGTCACCAAAAACAATTATAAAGTGAGTAGATTTTATTCACGATAGTAAAAATGATCAAATACCATATAGGAATGGAAGTTTTATTATTGTTTACCCATAAGAAATAGTATAATAGTTCATTAAATGCTGATCAAGCGCCAAATGTGCAGAAGTCCCAAAATTGTATTATCTACCATTTAAAATCTGCTGTCAACAAGGAATAAAGTGCGTCAATGAATTCTAATATTTTAAAAGTATATTGTTGGTGTAATTTGTGTAGATTATTATACGGTGTAGTAATATGATATGCAAATTATATGTGTGTGATATACAATCATATTCTGCTACTGAAATTTCAGAAATTTCTAATGCACCGTTGATCACAGACGATACGTGTATTGATCTGAATTTTAAAAGGAATTTATGATGTTTGAAGGCATTCTTATACCCTTTTGTGCTAAATTACAAATTAAAAATATTGCATAAACACCCCTGCTAGCAAAAGTGATTAAACTGTATAAGGTGGATACATAAGAAGTTTCTTTTTTAATGTTTGAATGATCTATTTATATTTTGAGGTCTTTACAGCAATTTTATAATTATAGATTACTGCATTTGTATGGAACAATTTGAATAGTGTTTTTCGGATTTATGCTTCACGACATTTATAGTCTGTTCTGTCATTGAATGTTTGAAATTATAATATTGTGAAAAATATGAAGTTATTCAATTGTAATAATGCAAAAGGCGCTATGGAATATAATGTTCATTTCATTTTGAGTGAAGTACGGAGGATGTTAATCCGCTTGAAATGTTCTCAAAATTACATTTCAGTTTCGAAATGTGTAATCAAGCTTGAAAACCCGTGAGATTGCAAAATTGGATTCGAAGAACTAAGCAAGTATATTTCGAGGCAATTCAGGATGCAGAACTGTAAGTATATTGTTTTTGTATTCTTATTACCAGCTGATGAAGACACGTTTATACCTCGTCTGTTGCATGCTGTTTGTAAGGACCCCCGAGATGTTATGGCATGTACGGCTTATATCGCTAGCCTACATCCGAATCATTGTATCAAAAATGTCAACGCCACAGCTGCTTTAGTTCATTTAGAATCAAATTTAATCAACTAAAACATAAAGTGCTTACTACATAAGCGTACATGATTTGCTTACAAAGTAGGTCCTAGCATACTATACTATTATTGGGCACACGTATCATGTACATGGGTGCAATATGAAGGTGTTCAGTATCATAAAATACTGCACGATTCTAACAATGTAAATGTAACGAAATTGAGTATAGAACAAAATATGTTTCTAGAAAGATATTTAAAAATTGTAGACTTTTTATTTTTTGAGAAACATTGTTGGTCCAAACAACAAATCAAAATATGTAAGCAATCTAACCCATTTACCACCCAAAATTAGAACATCAGAAAGAAATCCAAACAAAAGTAAACACATAGAAACCATCATATATATATATATATATATATATATATATATATATATATATATATATATATATATATATATATATATATATATACTTATATACTATCTGCCATACGTAAGTCAGGTATTTAAATTTTTAAAAAACAACATTTTGCATATATATCTACATTCATGGTTGTATTTACGTACCTTAATTTGTTTAGTATTGGAATATACATATTCTACAAACATAGATCTTGCTAACACAGACCCATTTTCTTCCGATCTACCAGCGGTTAAGATAATTCGTTACAGAAGGCAGAATAACACTTGAGGTTTTATAAATTTCGAGATGCAGGGTCCTAAAATGTAAAATTTTGGGTTCCCATTCAGGGCTGTAGATGTAAAGTATTTCTGGCTTTAATGGTTTCCATTAAGTAATAGTTAAAAAAATCAATTTGCGATGGGTCATGTAAAGGGTTTAATAACCTTGTTTATTGTTTTGTCCATTATTTCATTTGGTTTGGAATACATTGATGCAAATGATTTATTCTAATTATTCATTCACAAGAAGTGCGAATCATCAATATTCTTGGACAGATACATTCATTTTGAATTAGAGTGAATTCAACAAAGGCATCTTGGATTATATTATTATGATTCATAAACAAACTGGTGTTACATCAGCAGGTCACATGCTCGTCAGCACCACTTGTTGGATCGTACTTCTCAAACCTCTGGAATTTAGTTATAATTTTACTCATTAGGACTGTTGATACAATTTGTTTTGGGCTATTTGGGATTTAATTTGCACTGCTCTAATTTGTTTTTATATTTTCACTCTGTATTCATAATAGCGTAAAATGAACTTTTCTTTCTGTGGAATGAATACAGATAAATAACACAATTGTCCATATTTGGGTAGGTATTTTCTCCCTCTATTTACTTCTCAATATTTCCGTTAGTATTCCGTTAGATTCGAGCTTTTCTTTTTTTGTTCATTTTCAAAGGATTTCAAAAGATACAATGTTGCCTTGGCTTTTCAATCATTGACTGGAATGGGTGGTTGTGGAAGCTGCTTCTGAAGAAAGTGTTTGGTGGTTTAACGTTCTGTTTTATTTCCATTGTTTTCGTTTTCTTTTACTTTCTCAATCGTATGAGCCAATATTGTCTGCCATTGTTCGTGCTGCTTTATTGATATCCATGGTGCATTAACGAGGTTAATATGAAGACCTCTACACCACCGTCAAAAAGAGAAAGCTAAAATGGGATAGCCATGTCTATTGAGCCAACAGTCTATCCACAAGAAGTGGTAGACTAAGAACAAAGTGGATTGACAAAATCTCAGAATAGAACAGGAAATGGTTTTGCAGAGACATTAGCACATGATGGAGACAAGTAGACAGAACTGGTCACCTGATCAGCAGCACTGTATCTCGGAGACCACACTATGTCTATGATGATTATTACATTCACTCGTCTCTTAAATGTTATCGTCATAATCATCGTCATCATCGTCATTGAAGCTGTCCTCTGTACTCAATATTAGCGTCTTAAAAATTCATGCAACATTTGTAATAGTCACTTTGATAATCTGTATGTTGCATCAAACTAAACATCGATCCAATCTTTTCTGAAACTTTTTACACTCTTTTCGTCAAGTAGAATAGTATCTAAACAAGAGATCATAATTCTTTCAATGATTTTTTGTCTGATATATCTTGATAAAATATAACCGTCCCGGTTGAAAATCTCCAAAGAGTCTCTAATAGGTTAGAAAGTTATTAGACGGGTTGTAAAAACGAAATTTATAGTTTTTCATAGATTACTCAAGAATACTTGAAATCGAAATACTCGCGTTAGCATCAGGAGGTAAAAACGGTATGAATTGAAAACGGATGGCAGGAGAGGAAGATTAAAACCTAACATAACCTAACATTATTGCAATACAAATTCTTAGTAACACACCAAATGAGTCAATTATTACCTTTCAGCAAATAGTTTTCCAGATGAATTGTGCAACACACACAGACACACCCACACCTATCCGTACATAAATAAATACATACATACATACATACATGCATGCATACATACATACATACATACATACATACATACATACATACATCCATACATACATACATACATACATACATACATACATACATACATACATACATACATACATACATACATACATACATACATACATACATACATACATACATACATACATACATGATACATTAGATTGCATCTGAAATAATTATAACATATACAATCGATACTTACACATACCATATATTTTATAATATGGAAAGGTGGCCGCCATCGCTTATCTGCTCGAAATAGGCTCTTCCGATTTTTGCTGTATTTATAATATTTACGCTTGTTCTCTTTCATCTTCTACATTATTGTGTTTCATCATGTAGTGGCTGTCCCGTTCGTGTGTGTTTTATTCATCTCCTTGTTTTGGAAACGAGAACAATTAGAATTTTTCTCAGCTGTTTTGTCCCAATATTAAGACGTGATTTGTTTTTGAAAAAACCGCCGTCACGTGATCGCTTACAATACGACGGACCCTCATTAACTGGATTAAATGACGACACCTTGGTTCTAGATACTACATTGTGCTCAAGACTATACGAACTGGGAATACATTCATCATTTCTTAAATGTAAACGGACGCGAAAGAGAAACGTTCTTTCAAAGCTGGCCGGCGTAGAACAGGAAGAATAATTCCAGTTATCTCCCTTTCACCAGTAACGGATAAACAACTTAAAAATTCTGCCGTTAATTTTAATAACCTGGTTCAAATTTCTCTTAAATCGTCAACCGTTGTGTGAACTATCCCAGGGTTACCACTATGTATCGCATTATTCAAATATCAATCAGCAGGATCACCAGAAAAGGGCACAGAAATTGTTAATTTTATCAACGACCAGAATATTGACGTCTTCTTCCTGACAAAAACTTGGTTACATTCCGCAGGTGATGAATCTAAGTGTGCGGATTTAACATCCAGCGATTACTCCAGCAAGTCGTTCCCCCGCAGCTCTAGCGGAGGTGGAATTGCAGTAATTACAAAGGATTCCATGATCAAATGCCTTAAGTACAACACAACCTTCTATGTTTGCCACACATCGTTTGAACTAGTCCAAACAATGCTCATACTGGAACAAAGGTCAGTCTATTGTTTCTGTCTCTACCGTCCTCCTCCTATTAGAGCTAGCAAGCTGACTGAATACCTCTTTTTGGAGCAGTTTCCACATCTTCTAGAGTATGGAAATTCGATAGGTGGCAACCTAATTATTCTTGGAGATTTCAAGTTTCATTTTGACTGTCCTGGTAAACCATGCATGGCATAAAACTCATAGATTCCATTTATGTTTTCAATCTTAAACAGTCAGTTACCCAACCTACTCATAAACTTGGTCACATTTTAGACTGGCTTCTTTATAGACCGGATGATACTATTCTGCAATCCACCCTTGTATCCCACGAACTTGCATCGGATCAACTATGCATTGTATGCGATCTCGACATTTTAGTCCCTAACCATCCACCTCTATTTGCTACTAAGAGAAACCTCCGTATGATAAATAGAACCAAATTCATGCATGACATCTAAGAAAACCTAACAACTTTCTTACATCCAACAGCTTAACAACTTGATAACTTCCTGCGTTTATTGCTTGAAAAACATGCCCCAGCCACCAAATGCAGAGTATCAATAAACACGTATTATCCATGGTATAGCAGTGTTAGGGACTAGCTTCGCACTGCTAAAAGACGTCGCCGAAAAGCAGAGAGGCTTTGGTGTTCCACCAGACTCACTATTCATAAACAAATCGACGAAGCCGCTAAGAAGTACGTCACAAACATAGTCCATTTAGCCAAATCATCCCACTACAGTACTAAGATCACGGAGAGTTCCAGCTGCAAAGAGCTCTTCGAGATGACTAACAAACTAATGTCAAGGAACAAATATACACCACTTCCAACAACCTTCTCTCCACTAGACCTACCAGACCAATTTGTAAATTTCTTCTATGACAAAGTGCAAACCATTATAAATTCGCTTGACAGCGCAATATTAACTGATTCGTCACCATACAGTTATGATGCAGAATTTTAGCGATAATAGTTAGGAGCATTTGAACCTGTTTCTATTGATATAGTACGGCCAATCGTGATGAAAAGTGCACCAAAGTTTTGCAAACTTGATCCAATTCCGACATCACTGCTGCTTGAGTGCTTACACCCAATATTGCCTTCACTAACTGATGTTATTAATATCTCTCTCTCTCTCTCTTTCATCAGTGGAATTCCCATCATTTTTCAAAACTGCCATCGTAATGGCACTGCTGAGGAAACTAACACTGGACCATAATGATTCAAAGAACCACCGTCCAGTTACTAATCTCCCATTCATATAAAAAATCTTACAAAAGGTTTTTCTAGCTCAACTTGTATCTCATTTGAATTCAAACTGTCCTTTTAGCAATGTACAGTCTGCATATCGCCCTTGCCACAGCTCGGAAACGACTCTTCTAAAAGTATTTAGTGACATTCTCTCTGGTTTGGATAGTGAAAAGATTACAGTCCTCAATCTCCTGGATTTATCTGCAGCATTTGACACAATATACCATGATATATTACTTCAGCGTCTCCACCATGTATTTGGCATTCAGAATGTAGCCTTACAGTGGTTCATGTCCTACTTAGTTAACAGGACACAAATTATATCTGCAAATTGACTACACTCCAGCCCAGTTAACGTATGTTGTGGTGTTCTTGGACCTGTTCTCTTCATTCTGTATACTAAGCCGCTCTCAAGTGTCATGGAGCATCACCGATGGGCTCATCAACTGTATGCTGATGACACCCCAAAATACAAGTCTAGCCATCCAACAGAAGTTGATGCTACCATCCATAGAGTAGAGAAGTGCATTTCTGATGTGACATCATGGATGAGATGCAACAAGCTGCAGATTAATGATGATAAAACTGAGGCTATACTGATCACAACGCAAAGACTTTCTCATTCACATCCTTTACCTCAGACAATACATATCAGCAACACCAACATTAAATTCTCGTAGTCAGTACGGAACATAGGCGTTACTGTAGACAGTACTCTCACATTGCACCAACATGTCATGAACATATGCAAGGCTGCATATCTTGAATTGAGACGCATCAGTTCCATTCGTAAATATCTTTCAGTTGATGCCACTAAAACACTTGTGTGTTCATTAGTACTTTCAAGACTGGACTACTGTAACTCAATTCTGTCTGGTTCGTCACAATATTTACTCCAGAAACTTCAAAAAGTTGCAAGCACAGCTGCACGGATCATCTTTAGAGTATCTCGTTCAGAGCACACCTCACCACTGCTCTGTACCCTACATTGGCTATCAAATCGATACAGAATCAAATACAAAATGTGTTCTCTGTGCTATGTTGCAATGACATACTCCAGTCCAACATAACTATCCAGCCTCATCCATGTATATACTCCAGCTAGATCCTCACGCTCTTCTGCTGATAATCGTATACTCATTGTTCCCAAGGTGAAAACAAAGTCATATGGACAACATTCGTTTTGCAAACCAGGGCCCAGAGACGTGGAACGATTTGCCCATTGAAATTAGACACAAAGACATAGTGATCCCTGTTAAGATTGTTCTTAAGACTCACCTGTTTCGACTACAGGGACAAACGTAGCGACCTAATCATGTTTTGTATCTTATATGTTTTTAGCATGTTTTTATGCTTTCCAATTTCATTGTTTTTGTCATTTGTTGTTTTGAACTGTAGTCATATCATTATTGATGGTGTAAAGTGCGTAGAGCTTCGAAAGATTATGCGCTATAGAAAGTCCTCATTATTATTATATTCGTGTGGAATAACGAAGCCAGTTCTGATGCAGATCTAATTTGTTGATGCGACACAAAACTACAGAACTCGAACCCACTTACTCCCGCTTCCGAGACGGAAGCTCTAACCAGAGCGGTGTATGTGAAATTGCATTCATCGTTGGTTAGATAATTATTACTTATTTTCTTTATATGCTATGGGTAATGGAATATTGTATAATGGAATTGACCTTCCTCAGAACCAGTGACACTAATAGAAACAACATATTCATTTCTGAGTGATGATCATTATATTAAACTAAGACTTTATTCAGAGACATCATATTTTTATGGATACACTAGATGATGATTGTCATATATTTTTGTGTGATTTGTACTGTTTAATTTAAGTGATTCTTTTCTGGAATACAAAATGCTGTACAAAAAGTAATATACTTGAAAATATATACATGCGTGTATACTGAAATTTCAAAAAAGGGTTTATTTCTTGCAATAGTAGTACTGCAAGATTAATTCCGTAAACGTAAGAAGAAAATTAGGAACGTATAACATAATAAAATTAATGATGTAATTAATGAAGCCAACCTGAATTTCTTACCATCTTTTACACCAAAACAAGCCTCGGTTGTGTGCCAAACATTGCGTTTGTAATAAGCTTCAAAATCCGCAAACTGTAATTCCGTCCGTCGCAAAGCATATACAAAATGATACAAAGTGAAATGTATATACGCGATGAGACAGGACTAGGCGACAAACATAGAGTGGACGCGTAAGCTGATCGGTAAAAATGGTCCGACATTACCAGAGCTTATGTAAACATTTCACGTATAAAAGAAAGAAGGTTAATTTGAATTTCAGTGTAAATAAGTCATAACATTTAACAACGTATATATTAAAGAACTAACATAAGTAAATTACACTTTAAATTTCCATCTACTAACACATTGCCTATCTTAGGCCAAATGTGTTTCGCACATTGCGTCTAATAGTGTAATTGAACTATTTCAAGATGCAAACTGGGAAGTCATAGCAATGTTACCATTCTGATTTACAATATGAAAGGGGATGGACATCGATCCCATGCAAATTCTCTGTATACATTGTTACCAAATACAACTATAAGTCTGTAATTGAGATAAACAAAAACAAAATTCACTTCAGAATATTAATAATGCTACGAAAACATAAACACGATCGTCTACAATAGTAGTTTAACTTTAGTTTCTCTTGGGAAGTTAAAAGAAGTTTTTATATATTTAAAACTTTTTAGTCAATTTAAAAATTAAATAATATACTATTAAAAATCACGGACAGGAAAATCTTCACAGTATTTAGATTTAAGCTTTGGCATTGAGGTCGCTCGTTCATTCCTCCTGGACAGCAGTGTATGCTGGCGCATGTTACCATTATGCGTGGTCAGAAAATGGTAGTGCCCATGTCTTTAGTCGCCTGTTGGCTCGGAGGGTTCCTTTCGTCTTTTCTTCAAACTAGACTATCTCATCTTTGGGGACATATACATGCAGCTGGGAAAAAATTTGGGAGTGCTTCTGGAATAGTTCAGCTCGCAGACATATGTTGTACTGCTCTAGCCGCCTTCGGGCATCTTTTTCCTCTTTTTCTTGCGATTATGTTAATCCGTCTATGGTACAGGAAGCAGAGCATCCTATACGGAGTGGGGATAGATGCACGTGAATTCTAGACGACGAAGAGAGAGTCGCAGATGTGTTGGAAACAATGCCGACACAGTTCGCTAGGTCTCTTGAATATTTGTCGGCAGAGTGAACATAATATGTAAGTAAACATTGAGCAATGAATGTCATCATTTTGTTACTGGGATACGGAACACTTTTCTCGCCTTCTATACATAATATGTAAGTAAACATTGAGCAATTAATGTCATCATTTTGGTTACTGGGATACGGAACCCTTTTCTCGCCTTCTATACATAATATGTAAGTAAACATTGAGCAAATAATGTCATCATTTTGGTTACTGGGATACGGAACCCTTTTCTCGCCTTCTGTACATAATATGTAAGTAAACATTGAGTGATGAATACCCTCGCAGTGGTGTAAGTATTTACGGATTCCAGTACTTAGAGTGATGGCATTCTTCAATATGACAAATAATGTCATCATTATGTTCCTGGGATACGTAACCCTCGTTTCGCATTCTTGAATACCTTCTTGAGCCAGGAAGATCATCTTGTCTTCTGCACATATGTTGTAAGATTCTATGCGGAACAACATATCCGAGTCCATATTTATCTTTGTTGTCAGGTGCATGTCAGCGCCATGCCCACTTTCTAACTTTAAAATGACCTAATAATGTTTGTTTTTTTCATAGTGAAACATTTGTCTAGAGAAACTACTATTAAGATTTTCATAAGCGAAATCATATGCATACCTCAGCGTAGTTTTTTACCCATTGAAAATATTTGACAGGGCTAATGTTTACGTTCGTGAACAGACGCATGGTACGCCCCATCATTCCATTGGATAAGTGGTAATCCCAATCACAATGCTCATTAAATAATATTGAAAGGATTTGTTGCAAAGTTCTGTTGATCCTTTCCACCATCCTATGTGATTGCGATATATACGGTACCGTTCAAGGCTTGAATATTTCTAGTTTGTCACACTCGAAAGTAAAAACATTTGTCTCAAATTCTCGTCCTTGTTCAGTGTAAATATATCGTGGACACCCAAACGACAACTACATTCAGTGTCCAAATTATCAGCGACAGTCTGTGGAGTGTGATCAGGTATTGAGAATTCCTCTTTCATTTCGTGGATTTTCCAACAGGACTAGAACTTTAATCCATTAGAACATTTAATTACTAGGACTTTTGTTCTATAATTCGTGGATTATTCTTGGATTATTTCGATTGGATTTAATTTTTTTCCATTTGTACAATATGTTTCCAAGACTATACATTGTTTGTTAAATTCTACAAAGTTTGTTATTGGACCGATCGAAAAGCATATCTAAAATGAAAGGTATACACGCACCGCGACTGGACTATCGGACATGCGCAGATACTTGACGCGTGCACAGAGCTTAAGTAAACACGTCATGTAGAAAAAGATGTAGGGTAACTTCAAATTTCACGTAAATCAGTCATAATTAGCCACATCGTATATTAAATAACTACTTAAAGCAAATTACACACTACATTTATATCCACCATGATACTAGAAAAGAGACCATTGTTTTGAATTACAAGTAATCTAACATTTAGCTAGTAATATATGTTCATCGGTTGGATACAGGACCATGTACCGTTTCAGGAGAGGAATGAAGCAAAGTGAAGCAAAGTGATGTAATTGCATCCATAGAGATTTTACAGCAATACAATTCACAAAAGCGTCTCTCTCTCTCTCTCTCTCTCTCTCTCTCTCTCTCTCTCTCTCTCTCTCTCTCTCTCTCTGTTTCACCTAGACATGAGTTTCACCTAGACATGCAAATAAAACTAATGAGTTTGAGTTAAGATTTTTAACGTAGCTTTAACTTTTTTCAGTCATTTTGCTGCGATGTTTGCAGTGCGAGGCATATAACATCATTTTCCGCGTAGTCACATCCTACAACTAGGCCGATCAGTCTTAACACTAATCTGTTAATGCTGAGCATCAAGCGAGGCAGATGTCGGTACCAATTTGTTATGTATTTATTATGATTTAGCCGGGGTGCACGCTCTAATAATTAGGCTACCAGAGCGGTTTTAACTAAACATGGATACCTAGTTAGCTATAGATAGACTATAAAAGTCTGAAACAATGAAACGAACATATTTAGTCGAGAGGAGATATGACACAATAGTGTACTTTTCTTTTTCTTTAATAGTAAAGGACAAGGATATACATTTGATCTTGATACATTTTGATTAATTTCAAATGCCACACATTTCATGTGTAACACCCAAGAGCCATATTTTGAACATGTAATCAATGATCGTTTCATATTGGTGATATGATTGAACATATGTGATATCGTATTGCCATTCAAAGGATAAACGTTCCAATATTCTTCTGGATGTCTCGATTGTTCAGTGCGACTGATTGGTAGTTGGGCACGTATTATGTAGATTAGCTGTCATGCCGGATCTTTACTTGTGCCATAATATCTTACATACAATTGTTGTTTCCTCAACTGAACATACATGGCCAAGAGAATTCAACTTTAACTGTTTAACGATACTCCTATTCCAATACAGACGCGCCGAGATCTTTTGAATAAAAACATTTACTAGTGTGTATTCCGTCTTACAACTTTTAAATAGCTGCCATAAATAATTACGCAGAGATAAAATCATACCAAACATCAGACAAGTTAACGGTGCTGGTTTGGTAGTTTAAATCTAAATCATTAAAATTAACCAAGCATGCACTCAGTTTCTGCTGAGTATTCTTCGTTGTACATTGTAATAGTGCGACATAAATTATGTGGTAGCCGTTCGCATAATTGTATTTGAAATATTACACGACGTGTATTGAAACAAAGGATCCCTGGGGAAGATATAACTTTTTTCGTAATTTAACTAAGGATTGAATGAGCACTGATACCACATACTAATAAATCGACGTACTTTGAAACCTCTGGTAACAGAAATATAAACTATGTTACTAATTATGCATGTTATCGTAAAGTACATCTGAATAAAGCAAACATATTTGATAAGGGTCTTCCACGCTGGATGTTGTTTTGGCATAGTACCATAGCCCCTTAATTTCTTATATCTCGTTCTTCATTGTTGTTTTCAAAGATGATTCTGAGGAAAGAAACATACTGTTATAAAATTTATAATTAAATGGGAATTGTTGTTCATACCTAATGCAGGAATTTGCAATCACGTTGTTTCTGTCATCAATAATGATTCTTTATATCATGTATTCAGATAATTGTTTGCAATGCCTTTTATTCAAACTGTACAGTTTTCATGTTTCGGATACCTGACACAGAGACGAGTTTGTACTGTTGCGTTTGTTGTTGATTGGTATTGAGTATCACATACTATTAATCACAAAGCGACCGCTGGATTGACATACATACTCTTATCTGTAATTTCCAAATATTTATACCTTAGAATATCCAGATATGTATACATTATGGAACAATTATGGAATACATGATAACATTATCTCTCTCTCTCTCTCTCTCTCTCTCTCTCAGTATATATATATAAGAGATATCATAACTTCAGTGAAGCATTATTTTCCAAACATATTTACCTCTTTCAAACGCCAGTTGATCATATTCTGACTTCGCTATTTGTTCCATTTGTAAATTATCGTAGGGTTCCATCGCATTACTGAAATTGTTCATGATGAGTATTTAATGTTTTTGCTACAAACAGTTTGTTTGCTCAAAATCAAGTACACAAGCTCTAAGTTTGATTCAAACAGGTTGATATGTAACGAATTACACTATAATCTCCTAAATGAGTGACATCTAAAACTGACAATTGCTTAACAAGCAGATGATATTACAAGACATGATATAATTGTCCCGAACTAGTCGTCGAGAACGAATCACTATAAATTGCGATTTTTTTCAACGATACATTAGCACACGTATCTGATTTTAAAATCAAGACCATAAGACCATATAAATCACTTTGTTTAAAATAGTAACTGCAATTTGAAGATGACATATACTGAAGCCAATTGATATAATTACGTACATTTCAGATGGGTATAATCAAGCTACTTATGCTCTTGATATCCGTCTTCGATGTTTTCGGAGCGAAGTACATATTGCGAGATTATAGTTGTATACTTTCATGGCAGTTTGGAAACAAAATAAATTGTGTTAAAGTTATATGTATCTAAATTGACAATATCCCATATATACTAAAGCTGGTTCGAAAAATTAGCAACGCATCAAGCTTACACAAAAAAGTATGCCATCGTTGCGTGCTCAGAAAGCATGCAGTCGCTCAACAGAGAACAATCGTAAATTGCATAATTGATAATACGTTCGTTTATTGCTAACCATTTAAATTCATCCATGTAGATAAAAATGGTTTGGACGTCATATCTTCTTTCAGTTTATGACCATACATACATACATACATACATACATACATATATATATATATATATATATATATATATATATATATATATATATATATATATATATATATCTACTACTGAGCTACAGCAAAACAGTAACAATGAAGTGGAATCAAAATATTGTACTTACTTCTCTAATTCATTTGATTTGTTATTGATGGTCTGCATATCGGAATCTGAAATACATATATCCTATCAATCGCATGAGTATTGCAAGTGGCCATGCATAAATATCAATTTTATTGCAATTTCATGTCTTATGAATTGTTTTACATTGTGGTTTGTTATAATAATGTTAGGAATACATTGAATATTAATAACTTAAAATCTATTTTTGAAGTGTTCACGATCTTCTTTAAAAAAGGTTTCTTACAATATTAAATATGTCTATTCTTATTGTCAACTAATATCACATTAATGTTCACAAACGTTATCATATATATATATATATATATATATATATATATATATATATATATATATATATATATATATATATGATTGAAGAAAGCTATGAAGATGAAGTTTGATCTTTATTTTAAAAAAACAACAAAAGTCGTAAACTTGAAATAGCAGGCATTTTCATACACACAAACACACATACACGTGTATCTATCTATCTATCTATCTATCTATCTATCTATCTATCTATCTATCTATCTATCTATCTATCTATCTATCTATCTGTCTATCTGTCTATCTATCTATAATTTTAAGTATGTATGTTTGCATGTTTGCATAAACAAAATGTAAACGTACACACGGTTTGTCTGTAACAAAAAAAAATCGATAACAGCATGCATAACGATGCTTTGGAAATCTTCTCAGCTCCATCAGTCATTCAGTAGTTTTAATGGTATTAATTAAAATATTTCGACCTAGTAGCCCGACATATATAATGCTAGGTATACAATACGTTACTGATTTTGGGTTAACATTTAATGCATTTAGTTTATTTCCATAAAATATATCTATATTGACTTGATTGAAAACATGGGACTAAATCCGATCGTCGCGGATAGCGAACCAGATTAGAGTATCTTGAACGATCCATATGCCAATGGCGCTGAGCATACATTGCTAATGATTAAATCACGTTATTTATTCCAAAATTGGTTCAAGTAAAAAACATGTCATTCAGCTAATACTATAGGGAGGCTTCATAAAGGTTAACTTTAGAGAATAATGCGTATTAGAAACATGAGAACGGATTTACATATTCCGTTACGAATTATAGCTGTGCATAATTTTAATGTTGGGAGTTTTTTGAGCATGGTCACAGGTCACTCTATAACATAATACTTGTCCGGATACATCCGAAATATACCAGTTTTGAATGGGTTGTGTTCAGAGCCAAGTTCAGATAGGAGCGCTCATAATAAATCACCATATATACTGATACTGCTAAATAGAGAAATAAAGAAAATTGTTTTAGGAGAAGGACTTTTTCAGATTTAGCCTACATGATGCCATTGAATGCACAGCTTTACTTCTTACTACAAATATCTTGAACACTTTGGATGGGGGCAACGGCGTGTAAGCCAACTGCCAACACTCAAAAAAAGGCCAGTTTGGCAAGACATAGCTTGCTATCATCTATTCGAAAAAATGTTTAATGTGCGGAAGGTGACTATATATATAAGCTATATATCCGAAACGTCTATCACGCTAGTCATTTTCTAAGTAAGCACACTGATTTCCAAAGATATAGTATGTGAATTTAATCCGTGAGCTATCATTTCCATGCTTACAACTGAGTTGTATGACTGCACGAAGAAGTCGTGATTTGATTTGATTTCACTGGTCAACAGTGAAATCATTACTGACTTGAAAAGGCCCTAATCTGTAGTATTTTGGTGTGCCGAACACGAATATAACCGTGAATTTTTTTTATTGGCTCTCGTTTTGAAGATATTCATATACCTCATTTTCTATGTTTCACTGTGTAAATTTCTCCAGTAGGACTGCAGCAACATCCGGAATAATGATGTAACATTGCATAATACCATCATGCTCACATCATCCACAGTTGATTGCATCATTTTCTGATGCAATGCAATACTAATGCCATGCGGCTGCTGAAGTAAGTTGACGTCAGCAGTGTACTATACATGTGTAGGCCTATTATACTAATGCCAGGCGGCTGCTGAAGCTGACGTAAGCAGTGTACTATATAAAGCCCAATCAGATAGGTTCAGCATTTAAACTATTTTAGACGTTGTGCGAGACAGTTCAAGCTACTGTTACATAAAACTTATTATTTTATCCATTTTCGTACAATAAAGAACAGTAATGCCTCGAACGTGTGTTAATACCGCGGACAATTTTTGCTATATTTGTGGGGAAGTGACATTTGCCAACCAGAAGAAAAGTATCAATTCTCAAGTGAAGAAGGCATATCATCTTTACTTCGGATGCGAGGTTGGTGACCAAGACAAGCCTTGGGCTCCGCATATATGCTGTACTACATGTACAACACAGCTTTCACAGTGGTTGAATTGCAAAAGGTCATCAATGCCGTTTGCAGTCCCAATGGTGTGGAGAGAGCCAAGTAACCAACTAAATGACTGTTACTTCTGCTTGGTTCCTCCTCTTTGCGGCGGAATAACGAAGCGAAAGAAGTCGAGAATAGTCTACCCAAACATTCCGTCTGCTTTGAGACCAGTTCCACATGGTGAGGGACTTCCTATTCCAGAACCTCCAGCAGAATATTCTCTTGATTCATCTGACGATGACAAAGGTGAGTCGACCTGTTCTTCTCCTGGTCCATCAGCATGCAGTGATCCAGATTTTCACTGTGGTGCATCATCAACCCCACACAGAATAACACAGGAAGAACTAAATGACCTGATTCGTGATTTGGACTTATCAAAGAACAAGGCAAAATTGCTAGGATCAAGACTCCAACAATGGAATCTTCTAGAAGAAGATGTCACAATTACTGCATATCGAAAGCGCCACCAGCAATTGGAGCCTTTCTTCAGAAAGGAAAGTAATCTGATATTCTGTTCCGATATTGAGGGCCTCATGAATGCTTTAAAAATCACTCATGACCCACAAGAATGGAGACTATTTGTGGACTCTTCGAAACTGAGTCTCAAGGCTGTGCTTTTGCACAATGGAAACAGTCTTCCATCTATTCCAGTAGCGTATGCTGTCCACATGAAAGAGACGATAACTTAAGGCAGCTACTAAATTCCATTGAGTATAACAAGTACAGCTGGCACCTCTGTGGTGATTTGAAGGTAATTGCCCTTTTAATGGGACTGCAGCAAGGATATACAAAATACATGTGTTTCTTATGCGAGTGGGATAGCCGAGCAAGGGAAATGCACTACATGAGGAAGGAATGGACTCACAGGCAGAATGTAGCCATTGGAGAGAAGAATATCCAACACCCAGCTCTGGTTGAGGCTCAGAAAATCTTGCTACCACCCCTTCACATCAAACTAGGTTTGATGAAGAACTTCGTGAAAGCCATTGACCGGACTTTGCCAGCATTCCGATACCTGCATGAAAAATTCCCTCGACTCAGCAAAGCAAAGACTAAAGAGGGAGTTTGTGTGGGTCCTCAGGTTCGAGAGCTTTTCAAAGATGACCGGTTCAACAACTTGCTGGAAGGTGACGCGAAACAAGCATGGAATGCTTTTCGCCTAGTTTCTACAAACTTCCTTGGAAATGTTAGGGCAGAAAACTATAAGGAACTAGTAGAAGACATGTTGATGAAGTATGAGAAACTTGGCTGCAATATGTCTCTAAAGATTCACTTTCTTCATTCCCATTTGGATTTCTTTCCTAGCAACTGTGGTATTGTTAGTGATGAACACGGCGAACGTTTTCATCAAGATATCGCAACAATGGAACAAAGATACCAGGGAAAATGGTCCACTACAATGCTGGCTGACTACTGCTGGACACTCCTCAGAGATGCTCCCGAACAGCTGTACAAGAGACAGGCGAAGAAACCTAAGATGTAGTCAATGACTTGATTTTTTATAGGTAGGCTATTACAGTTGACCTTTTACTATTGTAATGCATTTCGTTATGTAAACATTAATTTCTTGCAGATTACAAAAAAACTAGAGCCAGTTTTGCAATTTGACTGTCATATTCGTGTTCAGCACATAAAAATTGATAAGAATTGACTAATTTTATTTCAGTAACATGACTTTTGTAAAAATTTGTTGTCCAGTGTTTTCAATGATGTATTGCCGACTGATTCTACGATAAGCCTAAGATAAGCCTGAACGCACGGATTGCACTGCATTTTATTTTGTAGTGTTACTACAATTAACCACGTTTGTTGTGCGTGTACTTTATAAGGAATAATACAAGGTTTCAGCATGACAAATCTTTGCTGTAAACATTCGTCTGGGCATTAGAGTTTTAGGTGTAGCAACATTATGTTTTCTCTACAAGCAATGTGAGATGAAAGTTTGATTGATCTATTAGTTTGGTTGAGTTTGTTTCAATGAATGCACTCGCACATCTCTCCTTTCGCCGCGGCGTATGATTAAATCGCTGGTGCTGTCAAAAATGGCAAGCTTAATATGTTTAGATCTGAATGAAAATGGTCTTGAATACGACAGCCAATATTCACACTGTGTCACAAATACCGTTTTTTTTGTTTAAAACGTTGACATAATGCTTGTTTTTTTTGTCCTATTTCTCACCCCACCCCCATATCGTGTTTTTCCTAAAAATGACTCTGTTTTATTCCTGTCATCGATATGATTAACAAAGGATGTCAAGGTTATCCACAAAGACTCTACGTTAAATATCAATTGGGCTCTTGAAACTGCATCCCATGTCCCCTCCGGGGGAGATTTCGTCTCAATATCTACTCCATAAACTTAAAGTTCTTGAGCTGAGACACATCAGCTCTATTTTCAAATATCTTTCAGTTGATTCCACTAAAATACTTGTGTGCTCATTAGTACCTTCAAAAGAAGAGTACTGTTACTCAATTATGTTTGGTTTGTCTCAATATATCTACTTCATAAACTTTAATAAATTCAAAATATGACCGGTACGTTCCTATCTTTGTCTCTGAAGCTGTGCTATACATAAAACTACTGAGACCTCATTTATTACACTGGAAACGTGTCATTAATCGACCACTGACAAGGATCATTGTATTTTATTTTAGTTATAAATATACACAGTCGGTACATCTTTCTCAAACTATATTTTAAATTCACTATTTCAAGAGGTCTATGATGCATTCCAATGTTATTGTGTGGGGCGAGAAGCTTACCAAAACGCCTGGCTAGCCTCATGCTCTTTTTCCGGAAATTTGACAGGTAGTCTAGTGGCAATACTCATCTTTAAATCAATGTACTGTATCGCCATACTGTATTTCCCATGATATAAAGCATCTATCTATCTGGTATTGCCCTTACTGAACATTCCACTATACAAGTAAAATCGAGCAATGCATATTTTACCTGTTAATAGCCTGTGACATTAGACAGCAAATAAACATACGGTCGAACAAAATGCATAAAATATTTGCAGGAAATCTAATATAACATTACATATAGTGAGGAACATTCCGTTTCACTAGGAGACTTGAATCGTACAGGAAAACAACATGAATTTACAGAACTGTACATGACTTATTGTTTATGTATGACCGTTTATAGACACGTGAACTACGTTCAGTGAGGTACATATACGTATTTGAACTCATAAACATTATTACACATTTACATATGTAAGGCAGAATGGGCGACAAGATGTCAGTTCCAGCCAAACTGTAGTCAACGGAATTTAAATATAATCTTTAACTATTTGTAGGGTGAAGGTAGCCCAACAATATGAAAGCTGCCGAATTAAGGTGCATACGTTATATACCGATACAGACATGGACAAAAATTATATTTACCATATCGGGTATATAATAAGCTCAGTAAGAACAGTATATGTTATGAGAAAAAATTAAACTAAGAAATGAAGTTTAAAAGGTATAACATTTTGAAAACGATTGAACGAATGAACTTTAAATGGAAAGATAAGTCAACAGTTTGCCATTTTAACATGTATTACTTACTTTGATGCCTACGGAATCGTAAACATGTCCCAATGTTTGTTACAAGAAGTATAAGACAAAATGGTCCAGTGATTACCCATCCTAATACACTTGTCTTACATTCTTCCTCATCTGCATTTTTTTCCGGAAGGGCTGAGAATGGAAAATTCAAAATTTAGTGAAGAGGTGTATTGGCAATCTGACCACTACTTATACTAGAAATTTGCAGACGTCGATTCTGTATCGTAACGCAAACATCTCAAAGCTGTCTGATCACAACACGTAATTACTAATTATTATGGCATTATATCACTGCTAATCGTGACCGTGTCCTCAGTGTAAAGGTACGTCTTGTACGTGTTATGACTATATGATAATATTTTAATCATAACACAAGATTACAATGAATTTATTCTTCTATTGTGGCACGTCTAACACCTTGCATACATTTGTATGATACAAATATTGATGTAAACTATACAATTGTTTCAGAATAATGACAATAAAATAATCGTTCGAGCGAAAAACAAATTGAATTACTGAGTAATTACATTCTTATGAACAAAGAAACCTCTTCAATAAGCATTCAAGTTCTAAAACGTCGATGTAAACCAATAACTACATTCCACAAACAATATAATATATATTTACTATTTATGTTAATAATTGCTTACACGGTCTTAATAGAAAACAATGTATTGAAAACAATATTATGCTTACAAATGGTTGAACTTTTTTTATTAATGACAAATGTAACAAATATAAGCAAACAAAACGACAGCAAATTCGCTATTGCATTCAAGAGGTATGCACTACATTCCAGATTTTTAAAATTCAAAGATATAATTAACAAGTGTTTCTCATTTATATGAACGTTGTTTTTTAATATATTATCATGTTTACTATACATTCTTTTTTTAAGATAAGGAAATCTTGACATTGTTAATAGGCGGTAAACTGTAGGTCATCTTAAGGGAATTTGAGTGTGGACATAGTTAATATTAAGGGAATCTGAGTGTAGACTGAGTTCATATTAATTCGTCTCAATATCTACTCCAGAAACTTAAATATCTTGAGCTGAGACACATCAGCTCTATTTGCAAATATCTTTCAGTTGATACCTTTAAAATACTAGTGTGTTAATTAGTACCTTCAAGATTGAACTACTGTAACTCAATTATGTTTTGTTGGTCTCAATATCAACTCCAGAAACTTCAATAAATTCAAAATACACCTGCTCGGATCATCTTTAGACTACCCCGATCAGAACACACCCGCTGATCTGTACAATAAACTGGCTATCCATTCAAAGAAGAATCGTATACGCAGTTATCTCACAATGAGAACAAAGTCATATCACCGCTTTCGACTGCAAGAGCAAACTTAAAGATAATAAGATAATATCCTACGTTTAATATTTTCATCCTGTTCTATGTTTGCTAATTTCATGGTGTTGTGTGTTATGTAGTCATATCATTATATTTGCTGTAAATCGCTTAGAGCTTCTAAAGATTTGGCGCTAAACAAATTCATCATCATCATGATCATCATTGTTATATTATTATTATTATTATTATTATTATTATTATTATTATTATTATTATTGCTTTATTTTCGTCTCTAATAATCAACGTTCATCTATATGTTATTATTAGCTAGGGTAGGACTGGGAGTGGTATGGACTCCTCACTCTTGTGTGTTTTACGTGTAGATCACTTGTTGAAACAGCAAACTTTATTATGGGTTTTTTGTGTTAAAATACTAAGATTAGACGGTGCTACATCTCAGTGCTAACGTATAGTACACATAGCCTAATTCATATTGGGTTTATTTTCCATATGGCCGATACATACCTATCTTTGTCTCGGAAGCTGTGCTATACAAAAAACTACCGAGATCTCATGTATTACACTGGAAACGTGTCATTAATCGACCGTTAACAAGAAGCATTGTATTTTATTTTCGTTATAAATATACACAGTCGGTAAATCTTTCTCAAAATATATATATATATATATATATATATATATATATATATATATATATATATATATATATACTATTTAAATAGATCTATGGTGTATTCCAATGTTTTTGTGTGGGGCGAGAAGCTTACGAAAAAGCCTAGCTAGCTTGTAATTTGAGTGTGAACGGAGTTAATATTAAGGGAATCTGAGTGTAGACTGAGTTCATATTAAGGGAATTTGAGTGTAGACTGAGTTCATATTAAGATAATTTGAGTACAGACTGAGTTTATATTAAGGGAATCTAAGTGTAGACTGCGTTGATATTAAAGTAATCTGAGTCTAGAGTGAGTTGTCCAACGCGGTTTTGTACGAAACGCTGGAGGCGGAAGATATATGCAAGAAAAACATCAATAATATATAATTTAAAAACTCAAAGATTTCTGGAATTGCAAAGCTACGAGTCTAAATACATGATTTTTTTAACCCACGAGATGAGATGTGTCCACCATTCACTAATGTCGAAAAACTGTCCTTTTATGTTATGCTCAGATGCTCAAAACATTAGGTTTGCAATAGTTAAAACATATTAATAACAGTTTTCCTACTATATCCAACGCGATAATATCAGCGTTTTGCGGTTTATTTTCAGCTGCGTGTTGTGTGTATTTATACTAATAAATATGAATAGCAGCATAATTAACCCGCCTAATTAAAGCGAAACAGTAGATTAAAGACGAGAAATGATTTGCATAATACTAGATTTGAAAGTGATTTATTACGTATCATTACACCACGCATGCGTCTAACATATTCCAAACGTCTAGGTTATAATGTTAGCAACATGGCATTGTGAAAACTATTGTATTTCGCTCTAGTGAATTATCACATTTCTTTCACTTGGGGAAAACACACATTTACTGTTTTAAACAATGTATTACTATCTAAATGAAATAATATTTAGATTCTTCCGAAAATTAGTTTGTATTCATGACTGTACAACTTTGACTCCTGTGCTTAATTGAGAATATGAATATGATTATTACGTCAATCTGCATGTTATTTTACACTCCGATGCGTATATTTTTTTCAGTTATTAAGACGTGTTTAAAAGACCTTTTCCGCTTACTACTCTATAGGCATTACATCAAAAACATACCTAAGCAATATCCAAGCGCATTTGTCCATCGTCCTGTTTCAAGGCATTTAATTAGTGTCTCCCCATTCAATCTGTAGCCTGTGTTACATATGATAACAACTGTCGTATTGAAGGACCATCTACCTTCAGTGCCTGGTTCGACAACAATTACGCCATACTCAGGTGGTACAATCTCTGTGCAGCGAGTGACTGAAGTGATTTTAAAGTAATATTATGTTCACAGATTTATAGATTTTAAGTTAAATATTGTTCACATAAGTGTTGTAAAGACCAATGTGAACAGAATAGTTTTCGTGGCCATTGTATACGATCTTTCAGTAGAATAGGAAGAAATGATGAACTTTGTTTCCATCCATATTGCAAATCTACCATGAGTACATTTTTGGAACTCTTTATGTGTTATGTATATCAGAATGGTTTAATAACTAACGATATCTGTTTAGAATGATCGACGACACTACGAGAGCGGTAAATGTTATATGATCAAACTTCATAGTCAAATATATTGTCACGATGAATGTCAGAACAAATCACATTTTTGAATAATCATTGTTATATTGAGTATATTGAGAACAGTGAAAATACGTGCGAATAAAAGGTACAATAATTCAATATAAATGTTCTCTTTGAATAAATGATATATGTTCATATTAAAATCAATACAAGTTTGACTATTCCTATATGTTGCAGAAGAAATTAGTTGACAAATAAAGTCATATGAAATTAAACTAAGTTATAAGTGCGTTCTTACCTTTTCCCATCTCTACCCCTATGTACAGTTGTAGAAGAATCCCCAATACAACTTTGCGTTATAATATCAGGAAGTGTTCTATGGTAATGATGCGGACAAGTTTTATTCTGGACATATTATAAGAAGCATACCATATATTATCTGTAATGTAGTCTGAACAACAGACATAGGAATATCCTCATTATGGTTATGTACTGCTTGTGATTTTACGAACTGTGACCTTTTTATATAAATTACTACAGCATCGCCTGTGTCTGTTTGATGCCATAATAATTAGTTGACATAGTTGTTTGTACCCTGATAAATTAATACACTTGCATTGTAGATCTTTAAGATATAGCGTTAATGATACAACTACACATTAGAAATCGACTTGATATTTAATACAGTGAAATTCGTACGTGGACGTGCAATATCAGTGCGTGTTGTCCATGCGATAAACACCGTTTACGCAACATATTATGGAACTCGTCTTAGTAATGTTGTTCGGCATTGTCTGCAAAACACAGTGCAAGCAACTTCAAGGGTTGTTGTTCCACGATAGGCATTTCTAGAAAAGGTGCACAAACTTGCAAAAAGCGACAATACCTATTATGATGATACTCCTGGTGCACCTTGCTTCCCTATTATATACAGATCAAATTCCATGCATGACCTAAAATTTGCACTGTAAATTAGAACTCATTGAGATTTTCGTCTGCCGTTCCTCAGTCACATATTTGGACTTTGTTCATATGTTTTCAAGCTTGCTTTTGGAGCTGGACACATAGTCGATTTATTTAAAAGGAATAGCGTCAATGTTGCAATGAACGAATAATTTGTATTCCTGATAAAGTTGAGTTGCCAATATTAACATTGAGTGTGCCAGTGCTAAACAATTCGCCCTTTAGAGAATTACGTTTGGTATCGTTTAATGCGATCTGAAACCGATTCAAAGGTGTCATTTATCGCACATATCACAGATACAAACATGCGAAGTAATATTACGGAATAATATAGATGGTGTGTAAATACCCAAGCATAATTCTATGTAAGTCAGAGGATGGAAGATCAAATGCACCACATCATGCTCAGGCATTGCAAACTAAAATCTCATCTCATATCTGCTCGGTTGTGATACAGCCTCCAAAAAGCGGGAATAATAAACATTGCTTGATTCACGACTATTTGAAAGATTAAACATTATGCTTAAATCTTCAGATGTTGATGATTAGGTTTCCGCTAGAGAAAACACCATGACTGTTCCTTATTGAAATTCATCAACGTATACCTTACACGGTCTAAGTTACGAGAGTTTTAGTGAGAAGGCAAATAATACATCGGGATTGGTTCAGTAAAGATCTCTGTCTCCAGCATCTGCTTCAGCCATGTAATAATAATAATAAAGTAGACTCCATTCAGTGGGGATGGAACGACGTCCATGGAATTCTTCTTACTGATACCCAGTTAGCATATTCAACTTAAGATTTATTGTAGCTCTACATTAGGTATATGTCACAAAATTAATATTGAATGTTCACCTGTCTGCGGTAAATGTTGAGGTTATTTTTGTGATGCTGCTTTCTCCATGGGATATGATATGGAAGAGACAGACGATGATGAAAACTGACATGTGGATTTTTATCATATTCATACAGAACCCATTCAAGTAATTCAAGCTATTTCAGCTTGATTTTAAACTATTACAGTCATTGGATGGTGATTTTAAAACGTAGGATCTCTGACAATGTATGTCTTTGTTAGTAAGTATATTAAACATACACAAATTATTATCTTTGGTATATATTTTATTAAGCATATTATAAAACACTAAACGTAAATACTGTATAGTTTTAATCTTAAAAGTAGCTTCAAATCATTACGTAAGTGACTACTTGTGGAGGTTTCTGCTATAGACCCGTAAGTATAAATGTACATGGTATTATTATGTAAATTTTCGATACTTCCACCAAATATGTTTTCCTATATATTCCATACGACACTTTATGTACCTTCTAAAAGTTCACTGTACAGACATAACACTTTTGGTTTACCTTGATTAAAAATTATAATAGAATATTCCTGGACTAATATGCAACTATAATCGGAAGCACAGACATTGCTTTATGTATAAACTCTAAGATTTGTGAGTAACCAAGACGTATCATTATGTTCTTGGAATCAGTTTGATTTTGATTTTATATATATATATATATATATAATGTATCTTGCCTTGGTTTCCAACAAATGTTTTAGCATTGTTTGTGATCACTAAATTTACTAGGCTGAAATTATTTTTACAATTATTTATAATGGTATTTCCACAATTTTTTTTTTATAATTACTGTGCCAGTAAGATCATTGACTGAATATTGAAAAAGAGCTCGACAAAAAAGCAGGTAGAGAAGGTCAGAAATATACAACAAAATATTAATGTTCATATGTGATGTTTCAATCTAACAATTATTCCCCTTTCTCTCTCTGATTGTAATTTCAACGTAGCTTTAATAGTTTTTTAGTTACATCAATACGATGTCTGCATTGTTGAAATTTATAGTGTTACGTATATTTGATTTATGTCATTTATTTTCATTGTTTGTTTGTTAGATTTCAATTTGACATTTTACATTTAAGACTCATTCATTGGGAGATATTTTTTTAAAACGTCGGATGACCTGTAAACACCCGGTGTTGACCTTATTTCTGACCTGGCTTCAGAGTTGTAAACGAGCTTTTAAAATGATTGGTTGATTCCAACGACATTATGGAGCTTTGTTATCAACATCTTTTTATTTTTAGTTTGGTCGTACGGTGTTTACGAGATGTTTTGATCGTAAATTTGTTCTAAAAGAGTCTAGAAGATCACGTGACCCCTTTCTTGTTTACATAAAAACAGGTATATAAATTATGTTTTGGAGCGAACTATGTAGTAGAGCTTGGGCTGTTAGAATATTAAGTTGTGTCGTTTTGAGTTATTTTAAATTACCTTGTATTGGAAATTATTTTAATTCGTTTGGATCAAGAGGATTTATTTTGTTATTTATCTGGAAATGACTTGTGCTTATAGATTTTTATTACGAAAAACTGACTTCATAACGTGACATCGTCTTCCATCTTGGGTACCTCACTAAGATTCGAACTTGGTTGGACATTTTATTACCAGGACTTTTGCAATTTCTCTAGTTGATAATATTTTTAATCATTTTTGGATTAATTTTGGAATTAATTCTTAAAACCGTACATTTTTTTTCTTTTCTGGAAACTAGTTGTGCTCAATAAATTGTTTATTTAGTTTTTACAAACTTGTTATTTTCACTCTTTCTATGTTACTGTTTATATCGAGCCGTAGGACGTAACAATAGTGATGTCTTGCACTAGGTCATAACGCCGCATTTATATAACATGATATCCCACCCTGTCACAGTAACCTGATACGACACACGTTTGCTTGGAAGAAATGTTGAAGTTGACATAATTACATAAGTGATGAAAAAACAATCATACATTATGAAATACTTAGCGTTTATGCTTAAAATAATGCAGATGCATGAGGCAGAAACAATTGGAGGTATGTGAAAATGGCTTGCAAAAAAGTGTCACATTTTGGAAATCACGGGAAGTCGCAGTCGTGCATGTGTGATTCGAGATCTTTCCTTGTCAGATTAGCGGTAACAAGCTATTTCTTGTTTACATTGTCATTATATAAATACTTTTAAAACGCTTAGAGTGATTTTTCCAATACTCTAGTGGGACAAGATTTCTTTGCCCAACATATGTGTCAGGTAATGAATGTTACTGATTCATTAGGACATAAATCGATTGTAAGCAAAATATATCGCGAAGCAGTCAGTTTATTACGTGCAGAACAAGTTGCACCCACAGACTTCAGTGTTAAACCTTGGCCGTATTTTGGTACGTCTACAAAATGTCATCCACATGTGTTTGGACAGTATAAAAATTATTGTTTATCTGATTGATGAACTCTCTTGAACTTGTTGTTATTAATTCATTCTTTTCATATTGATTGCACTTGTGCTAAAGAATGTTCGCATGTATGGACTAGAAAAGGATCCAGATTTCGAATAATTTACATTTTGGTTAAAAATTAAAAACTTCATAAGGTATTTATTTATTTTCATTGTGCATTAATGTTTTCCTAAATATGTACATACAAAGATATAGTTTCATTAAAAGGTCAAATTGGTTGTTTAAAGTGTAATTTTGAGCTAGAAATATGTTAGAAAAATAAATATACGCACTCTTATTCGATTTCATCACAGTCCCTTATGTGACTTGCTTGAGCTTGAGTAAGTTCACAACATTAAGCAGGAAACCATGGCCTATGATACTTCATACAAACGTTTTCTCTTTCCATGTCCAGTGCATGAACATACCAGGCACACACACACACACACACACGCACACACACACACACACACACACACACACACACACATACATATATATATATATATATATATATATATATATATATATATATATATATATATAGAGAGAGAGAGAGAGAGAGAGAGAGAGAGAGAGGGAGAGAGAGAGAGACACACACACACACACAGACTGACAGGCAGACAGACACATACACGCAAAGACAGAAAGAGACTGCGAGAGATATATATAGAGAGTTTATTAGAAGCCTAATTGCTTGGAGAGAATGGCATTGCAGCACTCAATCGATCTAACCTGTAAACCCCAATTTACTGTCCAGCATTTTCTAAATATATATGATTATTACGTGCATATATTCTGCAGAATTGTATGATGTATAATCCTTAGTTATAATCAGTGACATGTTTACTCGGTGTCGGAATGTGACTGAATGTGAATGTAGAGTTATTACAGAATACAGTTAGACAAGAACTATATAACATTGGATTCATCGGATTGTTATGCCTAGATGTTATTATATTGTTATGCATACATATATTATTTAAAATCACCATTAGGTTGATTATAATTATAACAGACTGAACATGTTAATTGTCTTGAATATATTTGATATGATAAATGTTTGAGGTTCAACCTAACAAAGAATTACAAATATGAGCTATAACACTTGTAAAAATATAGAATTCAAAAGAACAAAGTCTCTGTATTTTTAAGAACTATATAACATTGGCTTCATCGGATTGTTATGTCTAGATGTTATTATACTGTTATGCATACATATATTATTTAAAATCACCATTAGGTTGATGATATTTATAACAGACTGAACATGTTAATTGTCTTGAATATATTTGATATGATAAATGTTTGAGGTTCAACCTAACAAAGAATTACAAGTATGAGCTATAACACTTGTACAAATATAGAATTGACAAGAGCAAAGTCTCTGTATTTGTTAAGAATTAGATTATAAAAAATAAACAAAACAATCTACATGTTTTAGCTGCACACTTTTAGTGACTGAATAAACAATACAACATAATACAATTACATTCACATATTCCTATATAACCCGTCCAGTGTCCTTCATGACCGCAGCGAACAGTCTCATTTCCGGGAAGCGTGTAGTGGAAACCTGTATTGCAATGAATTGTAAACGTAGCACTGTAACTCGTGATTCAAGCTAATCCCGTTGAAAACACTATTGTGCTGTTACCAGGGATATTCAGTGGCTGTCCACAGTCTATCACTGGTGAACATGGCAAAAGAAGTTGAATACTTTAGCTAAAGTTCCGTATATATCATAGACCTACACTTATTATAAAAAGTACAATTGCTGCACTGCAAACTAATTATATATGTTCGTAAGCAAAGGAATATCCTTGTATAAAATATATGTTATTGAGCATATCAAAGACGTAGCAGAGTTGCATAGGGCCTTACAAAAAGAAAGGGACAATATTTATAGGATAGAAGTGTTTTTAAATTATATTTTCAGTTTTCAATATCAAAACAAGAAACAACATTATATTCCATAAACATCATTCTTTGTAGGAATAAGAAACAGGAAAAGGTATATAGTCAAAATTTTCTTTTCAGGAAAAATAACTTCTACTTGCATTAAATGTTGAGGATGACTAAAACAATTAACGGATAAAATACATACATTCTAATAAATTGAGTCAGTACAAATAAACTAGAGCAGATTGATATAAAGTTATGCGATTTCCAAAATTATTATTATGATTCAAGTCAATATCACCAGATTTAAAGTGTGTGTTGTTTGCGTTTGGTGTGGTACTAGTATATGCGTAGTGGTTCCATAAGGAAATTCAAATAGCATCGCAAAAATATATATTTGAAAATACCATCAGAATTATAATACAGCGGCTATGAAAAATAATAATCTAAAGAAAATAAGTTAGTGGCTAATAGGGACCATTGGACGGCATCCATTATCTCATTATTTGCTGATAAGACAGGAAGAGGTCGCACATAAATTAACAGAATATATCAATATCAATGATAATATTCAAAGCGTACAGTTTTTAATAATTTTGTATATAGTACAGTCCGTAATAATGTATATGGTAGATTGGGTACACTATAGAAATAGTTTCAATTAAGTGAAACGGTTTACTTAAAAGAAGTCTCTATTGTACATGTAGAATTATATAATTCAAGCGTTTTTCTCGTCAGCATGGCATCACTAGGAGAGATTGTTCCCAAGCTCTGGTTAGAGAAGATTCTATTGCATAAAATATTTTCGAGAAAAGTGATTTTATGCAGATTCATTCTGATAGACGAAGGCGAAGTGCAGTTACAATATGTCTGGAAAACATAAATTTGTTACTCGTAGAACACAGTAGGTCCAGGCCTCACTGTTAAGTAGAATCTTTTTTTCAGAAAGTGTCATCCATGTGTTTTTGTACGATACAGAGGCAATTGTAACACGGGTAATTGTACCGTCATCAGATCTTTAGTTTTTGATTATTTTCATATTCACGGCCTTTGTCGTTTAGAAGTTTGACATCTAATGAAGATAAATACCTTCATTATATATAATAATTTGCATTCTAGCATCATATTATATGCAGTTTATATATCCATGTCTAGTTTAAATCGCAACAGACTGTACATCTTGATTATCTTGAATATATTTGATATGATTAGTGGTTGAAATTTCACCTAAGAAACAATTAAAAAGATCTTTTGCATCATTTGTTGAAAAAGATTCGCTGTATTTTTAAGAATTAGAATAAACAATGAAACAAATACAGATAACTGTTCTCATCTATTCCGTTTCAGTGACTGAATAAATAATACAATATAATACAATTACCTTCACATAATCCAAGAGAATCCGTCCAGTGTCCTTCGTTACCGCATCGAATAGTCTCATTTCCGGGATGCGTGTAGCGAAACCCTTTATTGCAATGAGTGGTAAACGTAGCATTGTAACTCGTGTTTCCAGCTAATCCCGTTGAAAACACTATTGTACTGTCACCAGGGATTTTTAGTGGCTGACCGCAGTCTATCACTGGTGAACATGAAAAAAAAAGATGTATAATTTAGCTAATATTCCGTATATATCATAGACCTATAATGATTGTAAAAAAGTACAAGCGTTGTAGTGCAAACTTTTTTTTTATTTTCGTAAGCAGTGAAAATATCGTTGTATAAATTATTGAGCATATCAAACACGTAGCAAAGTTGCGGTGGACTTTTTAAAGAAAGCGACTATATTTATTGGATATGAGAAGTTTCTTTAAATTATATTTTCTGGTTTCAATATCAATAAAAGAGACAACATTATATTCCATAAACATCGCCTATTGTAGGAATAAGAAACATGAAAGAGGTTATAATTTAAACTTTCTTTTCAGGAAAATAACTTGTACTTGGATGAAATGTTGAGGCTGACCAAAGCGATTAACGGATAAAATACATACATTCTAAAATATTGGCTAAATACACGTATAATAAAGCATTAAAATCAGACTGATATCAAGTTATGCGATTTCCCAAAAATATTATTAGCATTCATGTCAATATCATCAGACAAAAAATTTGAATGTGTTGTTTGCGTTTGGTGCGGTACTAGTATATGCCTAGTGGTTCCACAAGGAAATTAAAATAGCATCACAACATATATGTATTTAAAAGTACTATTCAGAATTATAATACAGAGGCTATGAAAAATAACAAGTAGAACAAAATAAGTTAGTGGCTAATAGGAACCATTGGATGGCATCCATTTTCTCATTATTTGCTAATGTGACAGTAAGAGGTCACACCAAAATTAAAAGAATATATCAATATCAATGATAAGATTCATATCGTACAGATTTTAATAATTGAGTATATTGTACAGTCCGAAAGAATGTATATTGTACTTTGGGTACGGCATAGAAATGGTTTCAAATAAGTGAAAAGGTTTACTTAAAAGATCCACAATTTGGAAGTCTCTATCTTGCATATATGATTTTGTTCCAATATGTCACGAAAATGTCATTTTGATACTCGTGGAACGCGGTGGGTCCAGTTAAAAAAGCGTAATCCATGTGTTGTTGTACGATACAGAGGCATCGTAACATGGATAAGTGTAACGACATCCGATCTTTGGTGTTTAATTATTATTTTTATATGTTCGGCCTTTGTCGTTAAGAAGTTTGACATCTATCGAAGATAGATAAATTCATCATATCGAATTATTTGCATTCTAGCATTATACCATATTCAAGTGAGTAAAAATGTAGCAATGGCTAATGCTAGTATATATGAACAACTGATATTTACAAGTCTAGTTCATCAAGGAGCCTAAATACTTACGGATAGTGGCATTCCAACGATCAATCGTGTTACGCATACAACAAAACCAAAATCCTTGCATTTTCTCTACTTCCGTCCAGAACGTTATACGCGAATAGGGTTATAAGCTAAATATTTGAGGTATTCTTCTCAGTGTAGAAAAGTGGCATTGCTGGATGGTTGCTAATTGTATTCGTTATATGTTCAATGGTTCGGTATTTGATTGAATGGGAAGGTAGGGTTCATACCACATTAAAGTACTGCGAGGAAAACAAGAACCTTATAACAAGACATGGATATGTTTGACGAGTTGTTATTAGTTTAATGCAGCCCTATATATCATATTCGCAAAATACCAATGGGTCGATGGTGTACATGAGTGAATGAAAGTTTTGGCTGTCTGGGATACATTTTAGATAACAAATGTTTGAAATTCCTCCTAAGAAATCAGTAGACGTTCTGCTGGACTGCCATATATCATATATTACCTGTCAAAACGCTTCAACTACATGCTTGAAAAAGTAATACTATCGAATGCAATCACCTTTACATAGTCCTAAATTACCCATCCAGTGTCCTTCGATACCGCAAATAATAGTATCATTTCCTGGAAGGGTGTAGTTGAACCCATTATTGCAATGAATTGTAACCGTAGCATTGTAACTCGTGTTTCCATCTAATCCCGTGGAAGACACTGCTGTACTGTTACCAGGAATATGCAATGGCCGACTGCAGTCTATCACTGATGAACAAAGTAAAAAAATGATAAATTTAATTGAAAAGTTTTGTCGAAATCACAGAGCTACTACGATTTTAAAATAGTCCAAGTAATGTACTTTAAGCTGATTATATAGATTAAGAAACATGGGAAAAAATATCTACTTACAAGATTGGTTAGTGGGCATATCAGTAACTTAACAGCGTTTTGGAGGACCTTACATAGGAAAATAATAATAATAATAATAATAATAATAATAATAATAATAATAATAATAATATAACTAATAATAATAATAATAGTAATACTACTACTACTACTAAAAATAATAATAAGAACTATAAGGACTTTCTTAAGAGTGACTAATCTTTAGAAGCTCTAAGCGCTTTAAAACAAAATTATATGACTACAAAACCACAAAACAAAACACCATTAAAGTAGAAAATAGAAAATGCTGAAAGTATTTAGATAGGAAACATTGCTGGGTCTTTAAGTCTGTTTAAGCAGTCCAAACAAAGCGAGTTTTAAGAGCACTCTTGAAAAGGGATCACTATATCTTTGTGTATAATTCTTGAAGGGCAGTTTGTTTCTAGGCTATATTATGAAAAAGAATGTTGTCCATATGATTTCGTTTTCATAGTGGAAATAATGAGAAAACGATAGTCAGCATAGGAGTGTAATTACCTTGCCGGTGTGCAAATATGGGTGATGCCAGATATGTATGTTGAACTGGAATCCGTTAGTGAAATATAGCACAGAGAATACATTTTGTATTTGATTCTGGATCGAATGGATATCAAGTGTAGGGTACAAAGGAGCAGTGACGTGTTGTTTGATCGTGGTACTCTAAGGATGATCGGAGCAGCTGTCGTTTGAACTTATTAAGTTTCAGTTGTATATATTGAGACAAACTAGACAGAAGCTGAGTTATATTAGTCTACTCTTGAAAGTAATATTGAAACACACAAGTGTTTTATTAGCATCAACTGAAAGCTATTTGCAAATGGACTTGATGCGTCACAGCTCAAGGTATGCAGCCTTGCATATGTTCATGGTATGTTAGTGCAATGGGAGAGAACTGTCCAGAGTAACACTTAGGTTTCATACTGATTGTGTTAATTTAATGTTTGTATTGCTGAAATTTATTATTTGAAGTAAAAGATGTCAATAATACAATCTTTGTGTTGTGACAGAATGGCATTAGTTTTATCACCATTCATCTGCAGGTTGTTAATGTCATCCATGATTTCCCATCATACATACACCTCTATTCCTTAGCATAAACTTCAGTTGGGTTGCTAGGTTTTTATATTACGGTGTCATGAGCGTTCACTTAGCAAGAGACCGGATGATGATCTGTGACATCTGTGACACTTGAGAGCGGCTGAGTGTATATAATGAATTGAACAGGTCCATCAACAGACCCTTGTGGAAAGTTCCACAACATAGATCAACTGAGCTGGAGTGTATTCCAGTTGCTAATTCAATTTGTATCCTGTTGATTAAGTAGGGCACGAACCCAAAAAAAGTTGTATTTCGAATGCAAAATACATGCTCGAAACGGTGCTGTACTCTATAATGGCAGTTTTGAAATATGATGGGAATTCCCCGGATGATCACGATTGTCCGTACTAAACCCATAGAGACAAATGCTGCTAACGGTTGTCGCTGAAATTCTGTATCGCAACTGCATGTTGACGACGAGACAGTTTAAATTGTGTTGCCAAACGTATCTCTAGTTGTTTGTACCTTCTCACGGAAGAAATTTGCAAAAAGGTCCGGAAGGTCTACTGGAGAAAAGGTAGTTGTAAGTGGTGTATATTGGTACCTTGACCTTATTTTATTAGTAATCTCAAACAGCCTTTTGCAACTGTATCTTAGTACTGAACTGGGATGATATGGCTTAATGGACTATGACGTTCTTCTTAGCTGCTTCATATATCTGTTTATGAGTCGTGAGTGTGGTGGAAAGCCTCTTCGCTTTACGTTGGTTTCTTTTAGCCGTGCGAAAATGGTCTCTAACACTGCTATACCACGGAGAACACCTTTGAATGGATACTTTGCACATATTTGTTGGGGCATGCTTTTCAAGCAATGAACGCAGACTGTTATCTAGTTGTACTACTGTAGGAGGTAAGAAAGTGTTTAGGTTCGCTTGTATCGCATGCATTAGATTGGTTCTATTTACGAAACAGAGGTTTCTCTTATTAGTTAATAAAGGTGGCCCTGATAGAATTTCCATACTCCATGAGATTCGGAAACTGCTCCAAAAAGGGAGGGTCAGTCCGCTTGTTATTTGCTACTAGGTTGAAGGCGGTAGATGCAGCAAACAATGGACTGACCTTTATTCCAGTGTGAGTGTTGTTTGGATTTATTAAAACGATGTGTTGTAGAGAAATTGAAGGTTGTTTTGTGTTTAAGACAAATCATTATGGTATATAAGGTGAAAGATAATTTCTTAAATTATATTTTCCAGCTATCAACATCAACAGAAGAGATGTAAATGTAATCTACATACATAGTCTAGCTTTGTTTGACTGTGTACCATGCATAATGTAAACTTTCGTTTCAGTTAAACTATCTCTTACTTAAATGAATTGTGGAACCTGAATGAAGTGCTTAACGGAAACGTACTTAATTCGCAAATACTGAATAATGCGCTTATAAGATTGCATATACATCAGACTGATATTACGTTATGCTAGTTTCATACAATAGTATTAATACACAAGTAAATATCACAAGGCGAAAGGTTTGACTGTGTTGGTTAGTGCATTAGAGGCATAACTAAAGGTTATTAGTTAAACAAGAAAATTAAAACCACCTTTCCAAATATATATTTTAACATAAAATCACTTATCCAATTGTATATTTGAACACGCTGTTCATAATCATACTAGAGAGGTTACGAAAAACAATAAGCTAAACAAAATGTTTTATTTCATGGGAACCATTGAAAGGCACCCACTAATTTCTCATTTGCTGAAGATGATATTAAGAGAGTACACGTACGGAAAATAATATATCAACACAAAATTATAATTTCATATACTGCTGTGTTATGAAATATTGTATATTATATAGTGTGCAGTTTTCAGCTGCAACTAAGTGAAAATGGCTGCAGAAAAAACTCTTCATTTTCGGAAAGCGTATTGAAGCCGCAATTTTGCATGTATAATTGAGAATATGTTTCGTCAACTTAGCAGCTTAAATCTGGCTCTTTCGCTCGTTGTCGCTATCTAAATATCGTGTTAAAGATAGTTTAGAGGGGTTGTTCCCATGCTGTAGTAGGAAAAGTTTCGCTGGCCTAACATATTTTTTGGTAAAGAAATGTGACTTATGGTACTTTTGATTGAAAGTGACGCAGGTAAGGTCTATCGCGAATATGTCATTTGTTTACATGCATGACACATTAATGCCAGGGCTAACTGTTAAGTATTGGTGATAGGCTGCCACGTTTAAAACTGTTTCATCCGTTTAAAAAGATGTATTAAAATTAATGTCCGTAAGATATGTAAATTGCTGCCCCGGTGATAATTTCGCCTGTTTCAGCTTGAATATTTTGAATTTCATCTTTTCAGATTGAGTGTTATTACCCGAGTAAAAGATGATAAGTAAGCCCATAAAGTCCAATGATTTCCTATCCAATTAGAATGTCAAAGTCATAATATGTTTATCCTTTTCCTTCCTTTAGAGATCTTTTATTGAATATGTGCATACAAAGATATAGTTTCATCAAGAAGTGCAACAGGTTGACATTTTAGCTAAAACATGTATTTAAAAACATATACAAACGCTACAGATAAACACTTCTTCTTTGTATTAAACATCAGGAGAATGCATTTATTTGTAGATTGAAAAGAATAAAAAGCGAAAAATCGCTTGGTGAGAGTGGTTTTGCGAACGCGTAATCAGTTTCACTGCCAACAGCACGTTTTGACTGTATTTTGTTTGTACAGAACTATATAAACTTATAAAGTTATAAGTTAAGATCTGCTGTAAGATGGGTTGTGACATAATACTCGTACAGAAAACGGTCATTCTTGCACTTTAGCTTGAATCATTGGCTACTTGTTTAAAAGGAAAGTCGTTTCAGTTGTAGCTATCAGAAACAAATCATAAACCATCCAATTTTATATTCAATTGCTGCAATGTAATAACTGAAGAAGAAAAAAATATTAAACAATCACCTTCACATAGTCCTAGAATACCAGTCCAGTGTCCACCTTTCCCGCAGCGAATAGTCTTATTTCCGGGAAGTGTGTAGTTGAATCCATTATTGCATTCACTTGTTAATGTACTATTGTAACTCGTGTTTCCAGCTAATCCCGTTAAAGATGTTATTGTGCTGCTATTGGGGATATTATGCGGTTGACCGCAGTCTATTACTGGTAAAGAACCAAAAACAAAGAAGTAGATAAATAAATTGTTCAGAGTGCCGTCGATGTTGATGACAAAACAGCAAGCAAATTTCTTTTGAGGATAATTCCTCAATAGCAATCACACATTACGTCGATGATTTGTTTAACGTTACTAAAGTGATGACAAGAAATATAATATGTATTTGCAAATACTAAGTAAATACAAAAAGTTGGCAATATGTGGCGAAAGGCATAACTATAGGGAACGAAGTTGTGTTTGAATGCTTAGTAGTTATATCGTAAAATGGGTATCGCTACATCTTTCTCATAACTATATTGGGGAGAATATGTGAAATGGTAAGATAACAAAACAATTTGCAAACTGTTACTGTGAATGCACTGAACATAAACAAATATAGACTTATGTATATAAGGTGATAGCAAGAGAATACCGATAAAAAAAAAAAATGCATACAGACACAGCAATACATATAGTATAATGTCTGGAAACAGTACACGTGGGCAATCTAAAGGAAAATATAATACAGGATCTGTTATACTGCACGAACAACTGGAAGTCAAGTGGACGTGACAGTGGTTTGTCCCTCACCCAACAGCATAACCTAGATCCCACGAATATATTCACCCTCGAGCAGTGTGTTTCTCAGACGAGTTTTACATATCGAATAATTGAGGTAATATCACAAGAAAGAACCATAGGAATTACATCTTCACGGCATTGATATGAAACACAATCAAGAAACATTTGTTTATATTTTGAGGCAGAGAACAAACAAATTGGATCCTTAACTATTGTGCCAACATGATAAACGTTCTATGTTTTGTTACTGGAATGACCGATGAATCTTGCTAGGCAGGTGCATTGTGAAAATATTTTCTCCGCCATCTTCCGCTAGCGAAGGTGGTTGACAGTCTGATTTTAATGTTGATATCAGTTCTACTCAAGATGTGTCTACACAATTAATGACCAGTAAACCCGATAAGTGGATAATTGGCAAACTGTTAAATGGCGTTAGCAATGTAATTAGATGGCACAATTTTCATATGCTATAAATGCAAGTGCCTATAATCTAGATGATTCTGAATCACTGAATGCTAAGATGAGGGCACCAAGTGTCAACAACACCAGTAAAGGGTAAATGCAACACCATCGGCATAACCTACGGAGATAAAATGAGTCCGTTTGGTAGATTAATTTATGTTTCCAGAACTCACCAATAAAGATTACTAGACACGGTTAACAATCTGGCTCTTTGTTTGAACATTTTGCATTTTAATAGTGAGCGCCGTTCTTTATCACCTATAAACAAAATCTTTAAGTTTAATGAGCTAGTCAGTCATTAAAACAACAAATTACATGGAATAAATAAATAACTTTGACTTTTAATTCTAATCCAGACCTACAAAGTCCCAAAATAACGGACTCCCCTGCCAATATCATAATCAGAAACCCACTTGATAAGATTAAAGTAAATCAGCCCATTTATATTGACGAAATGGAGGAGGCGTTAAATATGTGAAATCACATATAGAAAGTAGAGTAGAACTCAGTACGTATAAGAAAATGGCTTTTAATGTAGAGAGTATGACGGAACGGTCTTCTAGACCCTCAAATAAATCTACATTATGCTTTGTAGATTACTAAATATCTTATTTGGCAATCAGCTGATAACGTGTGATATATGGTGGATAGGTATGGAACTTTCAAATGCCCATAACATATTAATCGTAAGGTAAACAATATTCAAAACACATCACAACAAAAATCAGGTAAACTATCTGAACTAGTGATTTTGCAAATTTCGGTAAAGTGGAAGGTAATCTATTTTTCCATATGATAAAATACTTTGGGGACGGGTCTTTCTATTGAACGCCTATATTTAACTTGTTCCATTTTCATATGCAAAAGTGGTTGCCAGTTGTTTATTTAATCATCGAGTTTTAAACAAAAGACCACAAATGTGCTAATACTATTAATCAAGCTGTGTATACTTAATATTTGTAATTATTTGTAACGTAGTTCTAATGAGAATTATATATCGTACATTCCATAGTCTAAATTATATTTTTTAATAGAGTCTATGCATCAAACTAAAATTAATATCCAACCGTTATTGATAAGATGTCACCAATAACAATTATTAAATGAGTAGATTTCATTCACAAAAGTAAATACGATCCAATTTCATATAGGAATGGAATTTTTCTTATTGTAAACCAAAAATAAATAGTAAAATTGTGCATTAAATGGCACAATGCTGATCAAGAGCTAAATTTGCAGAACTCCCAAAATTATTATATCTACCATTTAAAATATGCTGTCAACATGTAATAACTTGGTCAATGAATTCAAATATTTTAAATGTAAATTGTTGCTATAATTTGTGCAGATAATTATATGCTGCAGTAATATGATATGCATAATGTGTGCGATATACAATCCTATTCTGCCACTGAAGTTTCAGTAATTTCTAATGTACCTTTGATCACAGACGATATGTGTAATGATCTGAATTTTAAAAGGAATAGATAATATTTGAAGGTATACTTATACATTTTTGTGCTAAATTACAAATTCAACATATTGCATAAAAACCCTTGCTAGCAAAAGTGATTAAACTTTATCAATAATGTTATAGATATCTATATTAAAGTTTAAATGATCTAGTTATATTTTGAGGTTTTTACAGCATTTTCATAATTATATAATACTGCATTTGTATGGAAAAATGTGAACAAGTCTTTCTTGGATAGATGCTTCTCGACATTGCTAGTCTGTTCTGTCATTAAAGGAAATTATGATATGGGAAAAATATGAAGTCCTTCACTTGTAATTATGCAAAAGATGCTATGGAATAAAAAAAAATTTGAGTGCAGTAAGGAAGATGGAATTCCGCTTGTAATAATCTCGAAAGCCTGTAAATGACGAAGCAATTCAGGATGCAAGACTGTAAGTATATTGTTTGCCATTTTTATTACCAGCTAAAGAAGACACGTTTATACCTTGTCACTTGTATGATCTTTCAAGGGATCCCCCGGATGGTATGACCTGTACAGCTTATATCGCTAGCTTATACGCAAAAAACTGTCAACAAAGCACTTGCTTTAGTTCATTCAGAATTAAATTTAATCAACCAAAACCTAAAGAGATTACATAATAAGCGGACATGATTTGTTTACAAAGTAGTTCCTAGCAAACTATACTACTATTGTGCACACGTATCATGTACATGTGTGCAATATGAAGGTGTTCAGTATCATAAAATATTGCACGATACTGACAATGTACAGCTACAGAAGACGAAAAAGAGTATATACCAATACATGCTTATAGAAGGATGTTTAAACGTTGTAGACCTGTTATATTTTAAAAACATTGCTTGTCTAAACAACAGATCAAAATATGTAAGCAATACAACACAATCACCTCCCAAAATTAGAATAGCAGAAAGAAATCCAAACAAAAGTAAAACATATAAACCATATATATAATACTATCTGCAATACGTACGTTAGGTATTTAAATAATTTAAAAAAACATTTTGCAAATATATCTACATTCCTGGTTGTAATTACGTACTTTAGCTCATTTAGCAATGGAATATACATATTCTACATAATACATATCTAGTTAAGACAGATCCAGGGCGTCGCATGTCATACTCATTTATAACCGATTTTTATATTTATATATCATTATATACTGATGCATTGTCGTCTCCAGACCGACACGGTATGTTTTTTTCAGGTCCACATATCACATCAATTGTGATACAAATATAGGGATCCTTAGTTACCCGTGCAAACATGTCACAAAAGTCATAACCAGTGAAATCATTACTGAAACTGTAGCCTCTGAAATACCTGTCTGTTATTTCATTAAAACTGGCATCCTATGAGAAAATGGAGACCTTCCGAGGTACCTGCTTGTGTTGAGTGATCAGTATACTATCAAATTGTAGTTAGAAAACTTTACAGATACGAACTACTTAGTCTGACCCATGAAGCCTCTTTGGCTGGTTATTTAGGGATTAATAAGACTTATCACATGATCTTTTAACACTTGTATGATCCAAATATCAAAACTATTGTTGTCAAATACAAAGGGTTTCATAACTGATTCTGATAACGAATAACATCGAAAAACGTTCGAAATTGTTAAAGACCTCAACAAACACAAGCAACTAAGAGTCAGTACGATTCAAGACGAAAATGGAAAATGCCTTACAGAAAGCGAGCGAAATTGCAGAAAGAAGGACTGAGTATTGTAAAGAACTCCAAAACCATCAGTCCACAGGACACTCACATGTGCGTGAAGTTCCACATTCCACATATGATGATGATTTTCCGATTCTCAAAGAAGAGGTGGAGTCAGCAATAAGAGCTCAGAATAATGGGAAGGCAGCTGAGTAGAAAACATCCCAGCTGAACTTATCAATGATGGGAAGGCGGAATAGTGAACAGGGACAGAGCTACTGATTAACATCAGAAACATGATATGGCAGATACGTTAATGGCCAACCCAGTGGACGCAGATTATAACACTCCCAACAAAAAGGCAATATATAGCTGTGCCAAAATTACAGAACTATCCGTTGGAACAGCCATGCTAGGATGATGATGCTTGAGATCATATTGAACAGACTGAAACCACAAGATGAAGAAATAATCGCTATGGAACAGACCGGGTTCCGGAGTGAAAAACAGAACAAATACTTTATGTCAGGGATCTGTGTGAAAACCGTTCATAGATTTCAAAACGACCTTGATAGAGTTTGGCATAAAACATTATGAGCCAAAATAAAAAAGTAAAACATACCAACAATCAGCTATATGCCAAGGCAAGCAGTGCAGTAATTGCCCATGAACATGTGGGGAACTGATTCCAAACAACATTTGGAGTACGCCAAACGGTCTCCTGTCACAAACGGTTTCAACATCTACTTATAGTGCATAATGAGCGAATTCCTGGAAAACCACTGTTTGACAGTCAACATTGGAGGGCGTAACATCACCAACCTCGGCATTGTTGACCACAATAGTGACGAACCTGAATAAAACATCTTCTTGATTTTACATAGAACTACGTTGTGAGACGACAAAGCTGATGACAAACAGTTGCAAATGAAGCTCAGCCATGATTAAAGTCAAAGGACAGGAACTGGAACCAGTTTTCCAGTTCCAATTCCTTGATTCCATGATCACCAAAGGGATTAAGAGCTGAAATTGTGTCACTAGCAGAACAAACAACAGCAGCTATGTCAAAGATAAGACCAATCTGGAGAGTCACTAATATATGTCTGAAAACTAACTTCAGACTATGGAGAGTACTAGTCATCTAAATTATTTATATTGATGTCACCCCTGAACCCTGACAACAGAACTAAAACGACTAATATAGACACTTGAACGGAGATGTTACAGAACCATCCATGGCATCTATTATATGGAGCCCATCACAAATGAAAACGTGCGTAATACCATCAGGCAATTACGAGGTCAATAAAAACCTATTCACCACGGTCAAACAGAGAAAGCTGAAATGGTATGGCAATTTCTATAGAGCCAACAGTCTATCCACAAGGAGTTGTAGACCAAGAGCAATGTGGATTGAGAACATTGCAGAATAGTACAGGAAATGTTTTGCAGAGACATTTGCACATCATGGAGAGAAGCAAACATATCTGGTCGTATGGTCAGACTGCACTATGTCAATAATGGTGATTACATTCATGCGCCTTTTAAATAGTATCATCATCATCGTCGTCATCGTATTAATTGCAGGTGTCCTTTGTACTCAATATTAGTGGCCTAAGCTTTACTGCATATTATCAAAATGGGCTTTTCGGGTTTTTGCTCACGAAACTAAACTCGTTGCTACTCTAAGTTAATTACAAAGTTTATAACTTTATATTTTCCAGTATGTGTTCGAAACTTCATGCAACATTTATAATAGTCACTTTAATAATCTGTATATTTCATCAAATGCATCAAATGAAACAGCGATCCAATCTTTTCTGAAACTTTTTACACTCTTTCCTTCACGTAGAATAGTACCTAAACTAGAGATCATAAAGTCTTTCAAAATACTGTAAAGTTCTATCTGTAATATATACAATGATAACTCTTGGTATAATGGCAAGTGAATCAGGAGATGTAGTGATAGGACTGTGGACGTATTAGGCAATTTTGAAAGTATGGTCAGTAATGGCCAAGAAATGGATTAAATGTTCTTATTTGACTAATTCTCATTGTAGAATGTTAAGTTCAGGGATGGTTATCATGCACAACTAATATATGCAGTTGTATAGAGTTCCAACGTAAATTAATGCATCTTGAACATTGAGTGTTGCATGTAACTGTTAGTTTGATGCACTATATTCTGCCAATACTGTCAAGTTTGAGGCTCATAAATATTCACCACAAAACGTGTTCACTAGTGCGTTTCATAAAATTCAAATCTTTCAGCAAAGAACTACGTATTCAAGAATTAGCCAAATATCAGACATGATGTGAAAAACTGACTATTACCAGGCGCTCACTTAGTCTTTACTATCTAGTGAACCTTTCCCCAAGATGTCATGGGGTTAGCAACTATTCATAAAATCTTCATAAAAGAAACATCCCATCTACTCTGCATATATATTTGGCTTGAATTTACTCAACGTCACACAATAAACGTATACCATAGACAAACCCTTGTAAATGCGTAATTACCATTACAGTTTCCATGGTTTCCTGTCCATAATAAGTCGCTAGCACACCGAAGAGGTTCTCTTTCATGCAAACTGTAATTGTAACCTTCATTACATTCCACTGTCATTGTGGCATTGTATGTGTTGTTACCGGCAATTCTTGGTGTTAGAATTTCTTTACTGTTATTAGGGATGTTCGGAATGCTAAAATTATTAAGTAATAGTGCAATAAGTGTTATGAATGTTTCCTTGAATCTTTGAATTTTAAATAAAGGATAAAAGTTACCTGAACATGTAAGATTTCGGGACCAATTTCCAGTAGCATTGCACTCTAGAACACTTTCAGTCTCATGAGCTAGCACGCCATTATCTAACATCCTGTATCCTTCATGACAGGTGACTTTGTACTGTGTTCCAAACGTAAAGGTCTGGTTGGAGTCCCCATATTTTACAACTTCAATGCTCCCATTTTCAATAGAAAAAGGCACACACTCAATCACTGCAAAGATAGTTTGACGTTCCAGGCACAATGTTAAATGTCTTTGTTTTAGTTTGTACAATATAATTTAGGCAAAACGTGTGTATATCGTAAATGTTTATAACATTAATCACAAAATGAACAAAAGCCTTATTAGCCTTTACGTAGAAAGCCTTTATCCACGATGTTTCCATCAGTGATTATCAAAAGATTGTTTGAGGCCTTCGCATTAAGGTAATATTGTGGAGATATTTGGAGCTATGATACACGTTTAGGACTTGAGAAAATTATATCGTCTACTTTTATTACCGAGGAAAATGACAGTATATCCTCTTTTCACCTTTGAACTGTAATTACTTATGCTTCTGATTGATAATAGTGCGGACACAAAAATTCAAAAAAGAAAATGTGGAAACCCCCACTGTTGCCAGGAACCCAGATTATATATTGTATACCTAAGTAAAGGCATGGCAATCAGTTCAAATAGTCCTGCTGTCTAGAGGCCAACTAAACCTAATGCACATTTTCTGATATTAGGTGTGGAAGTTAATGACTATATTCAAATCTTCCGGTAAAGTGATCAAATAATGACAAAAGTCACCGACGCTTTGTCAGAGGGCATACGCCTTGATTGAATTTAATGGCCATGTAATTTATAGACATAACTATATGAGTTTTCCTCCGAGCGAGCTGAAAGAACGAAATGATTACGTCATATAAATGTCGAAATTGTCAGACCGAGACTATGTCTCTATACTATTACAAACGAGTTCTTTACCCGGCTAGGAATGAAACACTGATGTGGTTTTGTATGTATTACATATCGCATTTGTATTTACAATTTATTTTAACCATTTTTGTATTCTTTACAAAACAAGCTTAAGTAGGCATTTGTCGTCTTATTAAAACTATAGCACAACCCAAAAGTATATATATATATATATATATATATATATATATATATATATATATATATATATATATATATATATGTATAAAACAAAACAATATTATATTTTTGGTTTGATATGTTGATTTGTATTTCTTTGTCTAGCCCCTCAATGTTCATGAAAGAGCAGTTCCGGTTAATATCCGTAAACAATCATCCGCACATTATTTTCTATCCAACACGCTTACACATACAGACAAACCATATGCAAGGGGATGTGGTCTATTTAATGGATAGGATTTCTAATACTCGTCGTCGCAAAAGAAAAATTATATTTTATGATCCAGCATTGACGTTTAGAAACAAAGGAGATGTGAGGTTGGTAATGAGTTTGTGTGAAGGTTACTAGCACACATTCTTACATACATCTAATCCTAGTTGACCTTAAGGAAATGGAGTGTTATACGAAACATGTTTACCGAAATTCAATGTTTTACCTAGCGGTTTTTTGGAATGAGGATATTATATTAGGTATATGCGTTTCAGGTATTATTGGAGTAATCCTATCATTCATTATTACTCATTTCACGTCATTTATTTACCTTTTTCAAAGATAGTTCTGCCTAATTTCACAAAGTGTTAACTGTAAACTCACTGAAAGATAAATGTACTAGCACACTTAAAACATTTCCACCTGTGATAGTCTGGTTGGTGGAACAAAATATGTTTAAAGATTTTGTTATATTGCTAAAACGAACCTCAAGCTTGATGAACTGTGTTAATTACAGTTTGTTGTTTGCCTTGCTCATTAATGAGTTAGATGTGTTCTCTTTCCATGTACCTTATATTGTTCAATTGTTTCACTCCTCAAAAAAATCGCTTCTTTAGATTTCTTATTTTGTGCAAGCGAATGAAATTGTCTGTGAAGTTCGTCTCCACATATATCTTTTGTCTTTAGTGAGGTTACCATCTCCACCTTTAATTGGTTTTAAGATTGTTTTGCGTATGCTCAACACAATGACAGAAAAAGACAAGGTATAATAAGGTCTACGAACAAGTCGTCCATGCTGACATTACAAGATATCTTTGATATTATCTTTAACATATGCTGGCATAACATGTGTGCAAATTCAAGTGTCGGACATTTTGAAATATATGCTCAAAACGTGATGAAGTTGATGACACAATGAGTTTGTTACAAGTTACAGCTACAGCAACTATGCTAGAATAAGTCTTGTTTAAAGTTGGGAGGGAACATAAATGTGGAAAGGATCACATAGATTAAATACTGTTGAAACAAATGCCACCACGATAAATTGTTCAGAGCACTCAAGGTCACAAGAAGTAAAATTGTCGGAACATTAAAGGACAATATGAAAGAAGAAACAACATTGAGATTATGTCAGTTACCATAGTTTCATTACACAAAATCGTTCCAATAAAATTAACATATAGATGGCCAGAGAGTAATGTGATGTCAAAACGTTAGACGTCGATTGCGATCCTGAATATCAAACAAGATGTTCATGATGTATATGTCTGAAACACATGAGTGGAATCAAAAAAGGAGTAAGAATGATAAGATGAAACACGAAAAACAAATCTGGAAATATTAATAATGTATAGGAATATGAATAATTGAAAACAGAGAACATTATCACTGAGAATGTTTTGAATCAGGTAGTCGACAATCTTTATTATGCAGTTAGAATATCAAAGAGTTCACAAATCATTACATTGGTATACATAAAGCATTACTGTGATATTAATGGTTTATCGACAGTAGAAGGTAAATGTACCAGTGCTGATTCTTTTGTGTTTTCGAATCAGCGATATGCGTTTTTCTTTAGCGGTGTTAAAAGCACAACCAGCAAAATCACCAACCGCGCTTATACCTTTATCGCGAATGACACCGATTTCTTTCATTGATAATTCCTTGGCAACAGGTGCGATTTTCGGAGCAATTCTAGTGAATAATCCCCTGATAAGTTCATCGAATCCATCTCCGCAGTGTGCTTTATAACCTGGCAACCGTGAATGTACTATGTACGAGGTAGTTGTTTTGTCGTGATTACGATGTATGAACATTTTATTTAAATGCTATTTATCTAATCGTTGTGATAATCATCAACCAATTCATTGATAAATTCGTGATAAACGCCATGTCCATGATACCACCTTGAAATAATCGTCAACAGATATCAGCGGATTTATTAATTATCTCCGAAGAATTATTTCCAGCTCGTTTACCCCTGATTTATACTTCCAATTTGCAATGTCGGCGAGGATATTATTATGCTAAGAAACAAAACCACCACCATAAGTTCAAGATGGAGAAAATCCCTCACCGTTTGTTTTAGTTACACCAGTTGCACCTTGAGTCGAAGAAGATTGTTTTTTCTCTAAACTTTCTGATGTTTCCAGTAATTGAAGAAATTTAGGTTCGGGTTGCCCAGTTTTTGATTCAGAATTTTTTATTTTATCCAAATATTCCTTATATGTTTTATCCGACTTTGAAAGTCGTTCTTTACCAGCAAATGCACAATACATCCATGTACAAAACTGTTATCTACCTACTGGTTTAACATGTTCATCTTTCAAATAAGTATCAAATAATTATCTGTATAACTAAATCTTCTGACTAAACAAACAGTCGTATCTGATAAAGTATTAAATTCCATCCCCCTGAGTTCGTCAATTTTATCAGGAAGAAATTTGTCGATGATAGCAACCTTTTCACTAACATCTTTTTCTTGAGGATCAACAATATCTACTTCTGGTTCAGGCCGAGGCTGTGCATCGACTATACCAATTGGACTATTTGTAAAATCTTTTTTATTTGCTTGGATGTTTTTGCAATTGTTTTAAGTACAGAGAGAAAAGCAATTTCCCCTCGTTTTTCATCAATAATATCTCTCTTTTTAGCTTTCTCAGTAGATAACGCAGCTTTCTCAGTAGCTGTAGTTACAAGGTTAAATAATTGTTTGGTATCGATGGTAAAATCAACTTGAGCTCCTGGACGAGCTTGTAATTTATTTGTGAAAGAATCTCTTACCGGGAGAAAGATTTTAATTGCGCGTAATCGTTCTCTAGTTTATCTGGTTATTTGTTAATCTCAGAAATTTGCCATTATCAATAACACTCATTTTTAATTAATCGCAACCATATGAGAAATTTCAAACACGCAAATATATACTCGGATTCGAGTAGTATTTTTTCACACAAGCGTGAAAAATAAAGTTGGTAAAGCTATATGTACAAGACTCTATTTAACGAAATAACGCCTTGCGGAAAATGGTGGGTATGTCTTCCTTACTGCTTGAGGCTACAATATTATGTTAGAAGTTACTCAATATGCTTGAATATGAACATGAACTGTATTGACCGAATGTAAAAAAGTATAATAACATTTTAGATGCATGATTGTGTTGTGTCTTTCATGTACTTATCACATTGAATACATGAACAACGTGTATAGGAATCACACATAATCGGAAAATTTAATTTAGTCCGTTACAATCATTATAAGCAGTATCTCAGTCCTATTAATAGCTCTAGAGCTGCTTTAGACTTGTTTGTTTAGGACTGTATCATATCAATCAGTCTCTATTCCACCATTTGTCTCTTTCATGTTATTCCTGTCACCTGTTGATCATCGTGCTTTCTCTGTTATCATCATCATCGCTAGTTTCGTGACCTAGTGTGGTTGTCGAGTCGTTGTGCTGCTGAACGTCATACCAATTATCTCCACTTGTCTCGATCATGTGTCAATGCACGTGTCGCCGCAAATATTTTTCTGGTCCATTATGTGATGTTGTAAGTCAACATTGTTGTCTGTTAGACTGTTGGCTCTAGTGACACGGTCATACCATTTCAGCTTTCTACTTAGCGGCTGGTGTTACGCACTTGTTCATTTGTGATGTGGTCCATGTAAGAGATGCCAAGGATGGTTCTGTAGAATCTCATTTTAAGTGCCTGGATTATTCGTTGTAATTCTGCACTCAGGGTCCAGGCCTCACATGAATATAAAAGATTAAGATGACTAGTGCTCTCAATAGTCAGATTATTTTCAGACAGATATTATTGTCTCTGCAGATGGGTCTTAGCATTTACAAAGAGGCTGTTTTTCCTGCTGATAGTGACACAATTTCCGCTCCTGATCCTTCTTTGATGATTATGGAATTAAGATATTTGAACTGGCTCACTGTTTCCAGGCCCTGTCCTCTGACTTTAATCATGGCTGAAAGATGTTTGCCACTATTTGTCATCAGCTTTGTCTTCTCAACGCTTAGATGCATGTCAACTCATTAAGGTGTTTCATCCATGTTCTTCACTATGAGGGCAAACTCGTCTTCACCGCCTGCCAGCCTATCAATGTCGTCTGCTAAGCTGAGGTTGATGATGTTGCACACTTCAATGCTGACTGTCCCACATTGGTTTTCCAGGACGTCGCTTATGATGCGCTCTAAGCAGATGTTGAAAAGCGCAGGTGACAGGAGACAGGTTTGACTTATTCCAACTGTTGTTTGGAATCAGTCTCGCAAAATTTCCGTGGACATCTACTGCACTGGAATTCTTGTCGTATTGCTGTGTGATGGTATTGGTAAATGTTTGACCCATGTTTTACTTTCTTCATTGTGGCTCACAATTCCTTATGCCACACTCTCTCAAAGGTCGTTTTCAAATCTATGAATACTTTTCTCACATAACCCTGATAATGAGTATTTGTTCTGTTGTGCGTCTTCCACTCTGGATCGCGGCCTGTTCCACAGCAGTTATTTCTTCTTCGGTCTGTTCAAGAAGATCTTCAGCATCACCTTCCTAGCATGGTTGATCTAAAGTGTACTTCTGTAAGTTTGGTACAGCAATATATTGTCCTTTTGTGGGGAGTGTAATAATCACTGACTGCGTCCACTGTGTTGTTCATTAACATGTCTGTCAGATCTTGTTGTAGATTTATTTTAGTGGCTCTATTACTGATTTACTAACCACGTTTTTCTTAAATTCAGCTAAGATGTTGTATTCTACAGTTTCCATCCTTTTCGTCAGTGCTTTTATTGCTGACTTCACCTCTTCTTTGATAAATGGGGAAACCATCATCATTTGAGGTGTTTGGACCTTTAACCACATCTGGGTCTCCTGTGGACTGACGGTTGTAAAGTTCTTTGCAATACTCAGTCCATATTTCTGGAATGTCGCTCGCTTCTGTGAGGCATGTTCCATCCTCGCCTTGAATGGTATTGACTCTTTGTTGCTTATGTCTGGTGAGGTGTTTCACAAGTTATAATGTCTTTCTGTGGTTATTCTTTATCAGAATGCTCTCAATTTATGTGCACCTTTGCCCAATCCTATCTACGTTTGCTTTCTTCAAATTTTTTCTGATATTCTAGTTTATTTATCGGTATTCCATTGTCCCTGTCGCCTGTCTGGTGTTTTTGAGGTCTCTGCGGGCATCGGTCAATTTCAGAATCTCTTCTGTAACCCAGGGTTGTTTCTTTGGGCGATGGTGGCCGATGATGGCTTGGCCGCCGCTTTCATGACCGTGTTCAAAGTGTCGGTCATCACGTTAACATCAACATTAATCACAAGGAGTGGAGAAAATGTTCCTCCAATACTGGCTTGAAATGACTTGCATACGTTAGGTCCTTCAGTTGTTCAAGTTTGTACTTGAGACTGATGTTCTTTGGCTTGCTAATTTTCTTTAGCCTCACTCAAATATTTATAATTACGAGATCGTGATCACGCCCAACACCAGCACCTGACATCGCCATTGGTCTTACTCTATTGATGCCAGATCGGTAATGTTTTTGATCTAGTATGTAGTCAATTTAGTTATGACGGGTTCCATTTGGTGCGTGCCATGTCCAGCATCGAGAAGCATTATGTTGGCCCATGGTTTTGCCTAGAAGCAAGTTGTTGTACCTTGCGAACTCGTAAAACCGTCTCCCTATTTCATTGGTAGCTTATTTCAAGAAGGTCCACAAAGATATACTCAGTATTTTAGAACATCTTTGCCAACGTTGGCGTTCCAGTCTCCTTGGACGATGAGGATGTTTTTTTTTTACTTACTTTGTTTACAATACCCTGGTTTTGTGGCAAAACTCGTCTATTTCTTCATCATCATGATCGGTAATTTTAGCATAGACTTGGGTAAGTTTTATGTTAGAGAAGATGCTTTCAGGCGATTGGAAATGATTTTGCTAGATATGGGGCTGTTTTCAAGCACAGATCCCTTGATGGTTTTGTTTACTAGGAAGCCTACTCCGTTTATGGACTTGTCAAACTCTCCACTATAATACAACATAGTTTGTTGTTCTCTTAGGACATTCTTCTGACTTCCTTTAGAATAGCCTTGTGTATTGCTCCAGCTCATGTGTTAGCTCTTTGAGTCTTCCAATTTAATATAATGTTTCCTGTGGGAAATGCCATGCTGTCTCTCGTTTTGATTGTATGAAATGTGTTATGTTGTATATGTTATAGTATGTTTCAGGAGTATTAAGAACAGTTAATTTCGTACCATATATGTATCTATAGTCACAACGAAATTGGATATTAAAATTGTAACAGATTATTTTAAGATGTATATATGCATGCCATTATTGACAGTTCAGTGACTGATAATCCTATAAAGGTGTGTATAATTCCGATAGAAAAATTAAGCTTTGAAATCACATTGAAAATCCGTAACCAGCCTATTATTTCTGGTATGATTGAACCTAATAAGGATCAATAACGTATTTAACATGCAATTGTTGGACACCTTAGAGACCAATTAAGTTGATTCTGTCGGAAGGTGATGTCACACAGCTCTTTTCAATCTGGTTAAAACGTTAGGACAATTGTTCGAAAATGCTCTGTATTTAAGAATGTGTCGGATAAAATCTGTAATAACAGAATGAATAAGTTTATCGTGTTGCTTGTACAGGATAAAGACTTTCATTTAGTAACTTTTTAAATCATCAATTCATATATATATTATACATTTAGATCTCCGTATTTTGTCAATCATCATCTTCAACATTATTAGAGCTAGCATCGTTCGAGTAAGTAGAATTAGGTTATGCCAAACTAGGTCGTGGCAGTGAAATAATCACTATGACTGTTAACGCGATATGTCGTATGATGTTTGCTAACTTTTCTCGCTAAGAGTTCTTTTATCACAATGTGAACAGTGAAGCCTTTAATAATTTGTAGGCAATCTGAATAATGTCTGCATATTAGGCAACTTACGTCCGTATGGCTTAGGCATAACCATACCTACGACTAAACGTAAGACTCAATTACAGATTCACCAAGTCTTTTACTGATGTATATCTAATTTATACCGTGTCCTTAACTTTTGTCCACGCTTGGAAGTTGTAAACAGAATGCTTACGCAGCAAAAGTTCAATGCTAGTCGTTGCTTACGGTTCAAATAGGTTTTCTAGATGGAAATCGTAACGTTCGAATACGACGTAGTCAACGTGAAACGGTATATATAGAGACGTGATACATAAATAATCCCTCCCTATTCTATATGAGTCTTGGAGAATGAGATTAGAGCATGCAGTTGTATTGTTGATATCAGATATAATTCGAAAAAGAGTTATTTTAAATAAAATAGTCATTAGAATTGCTAAGGGATTCATTCACATTTGGAGACATATAGAACTTTGAAATTTTGTCAGCTCATTCAAAGATATATTCATTGTGTTATATCATAGCATTAAATAGTAGTGGAATTGATTCGGAATATTTTGTCGTTTTGGACGTGTGATATGATATTTATGATTGTTTGGAGTATATTCCAAAGTTTAGACTTTTCACTTTGACTTGTAGAGATACCAATTTTGTAGTAAATTATATATTCTTAGAAAATACTTACGTGATCATATAACTAGCACTACTTCGAAACTCCAGGTCATCGAGATTAAAAGTATAGTTATAACACCCACCTATTTGGCAGTTACAGTTATCTCCTCTTGACTTTTAAAATTCTTAAATTACTAGTGGTAAGGAAGGCATGCTCCTTATATGGATATAACGGCGGAGAGGCTGGTGGAGTGTGCCTGGAAATATCAGGTAAGTGATATTGAAAAGATAGGCATATGTTACTAGAAACAAAATTTGATTTCTTCTTCAGATTCGTTACGCGATCATACTACCTCATAAGCATATATAAGTTGTAAGTTCCTTTACACCGGAGAAAAACGTTTCAGCCTCATAAGGTATTCGAGACAGTTTATATAGGTTAAAACGTGTTCCTCTACATTACCTTCAGATGAAGTGTCCAGAATAAATAGGAATTTACCAACGTCTGATTGCGATGAAAGCAGGAACTTTCATGAGTGATACCCATCGCGTCGGAACTACATGTAGACAGGTCATGCTTGTATTAGTTTATTATGTTTGTCTAAGGAGACAGCGTGAGATGGCAGGTCTTGTTGTGAGAGGAGAACTACCATTATTAATCTTGAGAGCAGATCAAACAGGTGTCTTGTTCAGATAGTTAGTATACATGATTCAATCTTCCCTAGAATCCAACATTATAGGACACGCGTAATAAAAAATGGACAAAATACAAAATAGGTATTTGGTTTTTTCTGATATCCTCTCCCTGTTACATGATAACAAAGTGTGCCAGTCATTGATCGTGGTACGGTAGGTTTTAATTGTGATTATTGCTGTTTCTTGTCGTTTAACAATAGAAAGGTAGCTATGGATGCTTGAACGTATTCTAGTGCGGACCACTGTGAACATTTAAAATTGACTTAGTGCGCCTTTAAGTTACGAAGTGGACGCTATAATATATATGAATAACATATAATATCATGATTTTTTTTTTATATCACATGAGCTAGTGTATTCGGTTATAGCAATCTCCATCCGTGTAGGTATGTAGCAAGGCTCCCAAATTGTGACGATGAACAATTGTTCACACCAAAATGTGAGAAACGTTGCCAACGAAGGAATACGCAGAAAAATTAAAATGTATTGATGGAATATACTTTCCTTAGAAGCTGAAATTTCTCTAACTTGTTTTATGATAGACAGCGTCCAAACTGCATGCAGTGATTTTGCAAGACCTACATATCTAGAGAGATCGTGGTACTCGGCACCATCGGAAGTAATCATTGGAACGTTCACGGGAGATCTTTCCAATCCAAGTATTAAGATAGATAACTATTGAGCTGCCACCTAGGTGAGCAGGTAACTTTAAACTTGTAACTAAAACGATTCAGTCTGCTAGGGTTGGATGTGGTTTCATGAATGAGTAATGTATTTAAAGAACAACCAAATCAACATTGTTTTTCTTTAATTATTGGTTTAAAAACTTTACATAATTATTGGAGAACATCTCAAATACACATGAAGAGATTGCGTAAGAGTCTTACCTTTAAATGCTTGTAACTCGCAAACACAGATAAAAGCTGCTGCCCCTTGCACTAAAGAATTATTAAGCATTATTTCACCGATTGGTTTATTGAGTTCCACACTCACAGTGAACTCACTAAGAGGCCAGCTCGAATTGAAAGTTATATGCTTCCATGTATTGTCCATCTCTTTCGCATACATCTGAGCACCGTTCAGCCGATTTACATATGAGTCTGTAATATAAATACGTTAAACATTCACGCTTAGTTTATTTAATTCATAGGTTATAGTACATGATGGCTATTCATTTATATGCACCCCGCAAATAAGGAAGTTGTACCCACTTAAATACTTCAAATTTTCTTTGCAACCTTTTTTATTTGCTAGGCACTAATTTAGAGTTGAATTATTAATATATTATCTTTTAAATTACATCAGTAATATGCAGGCTGTAAAATTATCACATATTAATATGTTCTGAAATACCATTTATTGCACGATTTCCTTACCTAAGAAGACACTAGTTTACTGAAACCAATACAGTCTTATTATGACAACTCACTTCAGTAGAAAGAATTTTCGAAGTTTTTTTCTTTGGATTATTGATTGCTTTTTTAATGAAATAACAAATGTTGTTGTACATTTAGAAGTTTGATACAGTACTTAATTATGAGTACATAAATTTGTTGAACCTCTATATTATGAATTTGTTATTCAGAAAGTACCCAGTTTCGCATTCACAAGTAAGAGAGATCGATGTTTCTTCCCACAGTGTTTGCGTAGGCATATACATACTGCATCAGAATCATTCGTGCTTCTCAGGTGTTAGAGTACATTAGGAAGTCCTTTTTCGTGATTCAAGCGCACAAGGAATTAAGTTCAATGACATAATAATAGATGGTTTCAAACCAGCCTTTTCATATGTACACCTGGAAGTCCCGCCCCGTTATGTGAAAAAAACCAGTCTTGAATTTTCCAATCATGTACTGTTCAGAAATATGCTCGCTATAAATGCCAGAAATCAAATGACACAAATCAAATCTGCTTCCTTTTATTTTTCGTCTTTGTTTTTCAAAGAATTTGTGACTACGTTGCAAAAAACACGTTTTAGCACCATATACACATATCTTCCAACCTAGAATCAATAAAAGTTAGTGTGTGCGATTAATCTTTAGAAATGCCACACTATTAGTACAAAATGTAAGTCGTTAAACGTACATGTCAATCTTCGATGTCTTTGGTTAACGTCTAAAACTATTTTTGTGTGATAATGTTCATGCTAGAATAATGATATTCAGCGAGGCATGCACGTATTCCAGTGCTGATACTTTTTTGAGAAAATAGGTCACTGTGGCCTGTATTTAGTTTCAAAAGAAGTTTAGGAACATTCAGTTCTTAATTTATTGTTTCAGGTACTAATGATGCTATTTATCATGACTCTTGTTTGTTTAGTGCCCTGTCAGTGCTACGTTTCTACAACGAAATGACGGTTGCTGTTCTAGTTAAAACATCCAAAGGCATCCATAGATTCCCTTTTATAAAAACTTATTTCATAAAAAATTAAAATTTTTGGGTGAAACATTGAGCTTCTCTGTCCTAAACATGTATGATAAACTCAAGGTACTTTATTATTTTGATAATTATCTTTTTTACATATCAACCAAAGTGCATTGCACAGTTGGTAAAAATTATATTATGGTAAGTTTGTAAAGGTGCAACATTCTCTATCGAACAGTCTATAACTGTGACCTATATTTTACACATCACATAATTGCCGTTTGGTTTTGTAACGATAAGTTCATTTGGCTAGGTTTGCTATTACTAGTCACTAAATTAGTTATTGGATATATCTTCGTGTTCTATACCATCAAAAAGAAAGTCGATTGGTTTTATATTTTCTAACATCATTCGTATCGCATGATTGCCAATATATTATTTAAGGTAAGTGCCTGTGCAAGAGCAGGTTGCAAAAGCCGATTCGTGCTGGCCTAGGAGGAGTGTAAAATGTGATCCTTGTATTATAGAAGAGGCGCACAACCAACTGTCCTGCAGCAAACCACAATCACCTTTAAACCTATTGTGTGGTTCAATGATTAAATTAAATATGATATGCAAAATCTTAATTATTATGTATGAACATATATATTGGATAAACTGAGTTTTGATCTGAAAGTACTACATTTTTACAAATGGTTCAAAACGATCGATACGCTTCCACTAAAACTACCGTTGACAGGTCAACAATGAATGGCTAGACAGGAACATTCACAGCTTCATAAAAAGACACAATTGATATAAACAATATTAGGTTTGGTTTGAGAATATTTGAGTATAATAGAAAATGTTCAACGACTAGGCACACGAATGAACGAAAACATCCAACAAGAGAAATATTGTTTTATCTAATAACAATAAATTATAAGCACATCAAACCAATTATGGTTTATACAGACTCAACAGTTTAATAAACCTCGCTTACTTGTTTCATTAACTTATGAAACAATAAAGAAAACTGACTTCGAACATTACGCGGCCTTCGTTGCCGCGTAAAATACGGAGTGCTGCAAGTTTAAAATGTCTTCAGTCGAAACCAAATCTGTTTGATTTTTCTGGTAATCGTTCTGAACACAACAAGTGAACTTTTAGCCCAGATTAACTTGTCATCGGAATGGTATACGGAAGCAATTTTCAGCTGCAGCGGTATGTGAACTGTAAAACTGCTATTGCATGCCATCAGTCTTATTTGACAGGATTGCTTTAAAAAATTGTATCTTTGAAATCATTAATATTTTGAGAAACAAAGATTATGGCACATAATTCCATGCTATTGTATATAATATAATAGGTTTTGAGCTTCAGTTTTATGGAACATTCAATGATGAATACTGAGTTTTCATACTCCATTGCGATTACTCTTCCCGGAGATAAATTACTGTATGACATTCGTTTTATAATAATACAAACATTAGAATGACATATATATGAATGCGTAACGAACCTAATTCATGTATGCGTATGAATGAGGCATGTTGTTTTTTTTCACACGAGAAAGATTCACGTTTAGTGTCATTGCTATAGGCTGTCACTGGGAGGAGTCAATTATTTTGGACATAGGGTCTGGGGGATTAGAAAAGTTGCAATGCATCCCTTAAAGGCTGCGACCAACGGATAACACTAGGTCGTTCTTTCACTATTTCCGTCGAGAAACAAAACATTTCGTGACCATCGACTAAATATCACGAATAAATAACATCATGTAGTCCATTTTAAAATTCAGTATCACTATATGTTAGAACGCCAATGCGATGAAATGACACTATATGTGTGAAAAAAATTATATAGGTAATATTTTTCTTAATGAACATTAGCTTGACCATACTTGTTTTTAATTCCATCAATAATTACATTTGTTCATGATTCCATATATAAGTCAAATATGCTGATAATTCCGTATATGATTAATATATATATTTACAAGATTCATACATTGATCCTGTAAGTTGACATACAATTAGTCATGCTTAATTTGTTAAAATGTGATACTTTGATTGGGTCCATTTAGGAAAGATATAATTAATATAGATAACTTTGCGTATCATTTTGTTCTATCCATTATTCCACGTTCTGGGCCTGACTAATGCATCAAATCCAATTACATATCATTCGCATGATAAGAAAACAATATTTAATTCAAGTAACTATATTGCATATATATATATATATATATATATATATATATATATATATATATATAATATGGTAAGTGTAATTGGATTAATAAAAGTATCATCAGTATTAGTCATATCCCTGAAAGATCTCGTGGAAATCGAGAAACATTTAGTTACTATGAATCCAAGAGAACATGTGTTCACAAAGCTCTGGCTTGGGAGAGGGAAACCAGATTAAAAGAGGGGGAAGTAGAACGTGCAATGTTAGAATTCGAATGAATTCAAATAATGGAATTGAACACAAGGAAGATATAATTAGAGAAGAAGGTTGCGATCGAAACAACAGGGAGGCAAACGGAAGCAGAAAAGGAAGTAATAAAGGAGGTGAGACAATTAGAGGAAGGAAGTTAGAATGTGATAAGCATGCAAAGCTCGAATCATTAGAGTTAGATAACGTAAATATGAAGAGAAATAACAAAAACAAATTTAATATTTAACGGCAAATAAAGATGGGAAAAAATACTCTAACTCAAGCTTATTAATACGATACTAAAAATGATAAGTACAGTCATTTGCATTGGTTCAAACAATATTCCCGATTCCAAAAGTGCAGAAAGGATGCTTGGTCGCTTCAACCCAGCAGTTTGAAATAGGTTGCAACTTGATGTATGTTTGCTATCCACATTAATGACGCTTTAGATTCTGACGCGCTCAGGATATATGAGTAACCGAGGAAGTGTTATTAAAGAAGGTTTACACTTAACAAATCCTAAAGGAATGTATTTCAAGCAGTTCTTTGATAGGTCCGTGACTTGTTAGCATGAGTGGGTTTAATGTGGTAATGCTGTAAAATGTAAGAGTGCGTTTCAGACTTTTTCACTCCGACACCAGTTTTTATCCACACCTAGTAGGGAATTGCACCTGTGTGAAAGGGAAAAAAAACTTCATAATTGTATCGGACGTGGCTACCCAAGTTAATTTGCGAAAGTATCCGAATCTAGATCCTAGTACAGATATTACCATAGAGTGTCCCATGGGCACGGAAAATGTAGGAGTATATAAAGTTAACGTCTGTGTATAGATACCTGAGTGTTAAAGTAGATAAATCGCAGAGCTTTAAAACTCATTTCGATATTTGTACAGACAGATCAGGTCTTACTGGGTCAATCAAGTTTTTAATAATCGTACAATACATCATATTAAATCAGAATTAGAGTATCACTATCAAAGACAATCAAATATTTAAGTACATCAGAGTTAATGAGAATTAAAGGGTAACCATATCCAAGATAATCAACGAATATGTACGTGAAATTCTGAACTGGAGGGGGTGGGGTGGGGGCGCTGAATGAAATAATGGTAACAGTCACGAAACCACCGTTGTAAGAGATCATACTTTTATTGAAATGGTGCCAAAAATTATTATAGCGGTGAGAGAGAATCGAAGATTAATGTTTATGAAGAAAATGCACCAATACACGATGGAACCTAATCCGTGTAATCTTAAGTTATTGAATTTTATAGACACAATATTTACTTCCAACTGAGTAAGAGTAGTGTCTTTGAATGTTATCATCTATACGCATAAAGAATTTTCCATATGTAGTCGTATGGAATACAGATATCCAGCATGAAAATTGTCTATGACTATAGTTGATTCTGATCACATATGCTCGAAGATCTTCATTTTGTCTATATAAAGAGTCATCTTTTGCACAAGTATTGGATCCCACAGGCATATTTATAAACTGTGTGCGAGGAGGTATTCAAAATTACCAGGTATTGGATCACATACTTGTAATGATAATAATTTCATCCTTGACATTTCTTTAAACAGTAAGGATTTGTGTGCATTAATGCATGGAGGCTTTGATGCGCTTCGTCTCGCTGCTAGTCAATTGCTGATTTAAATCTTGTAAGAAGTGTTATATTTTCTTGGAAGAGAGTTTTAGCACCCTCATTCTTATCTTTTAATCTATTATCAAACATATGCCGTGTTGTATTTGGCACGCATAACCTTTAGTATTACTTTATGAACAGTAGCATGTTTCTTTAATTAATTTACTTAGCTTAGCATATATTAATGTCTTTGCATTTTGTTCAAAACTTCATGTCAATGCTGCTTCTTTGTCTCCTCCTTCGTCTTCAATTCAAGTTTCTCCGAAACTTTGGTTTTGTTGCTACGGCTATATTGGTTTATGTTGCTGATCAATAGTCCATGGATCACGTCTCTAAAACTGTTGGTTTCAATGTCATTTTGCAAGTAGGTTTCATTTAATATGTTGTCGAGGGTATGCGAAAACGTAATGTTTCACACAAAGCTGTCCTGATTCTATATTTAGAATATGACCCTTGTCATTACATTAGTGTACAATGTAAAACCTATAAACAATGATGTATTTCATTGTTATCGTATAAAATGCAGTGCGTAATGACTGTACCCAATTATCTAGAGTCAAATAAGATCTGAAGTCATTCTTGTGAGTATACTTTGGTTAAAAGTTTTTGCTGCACAAACGTCTGATATGTACGTGTGACGTTTATCGCTGAGACTTTATAATGCTGACATTGCATGTAAGTCTACTCATTAGCGTTTTGCATCATTATAATTGCAGGTGGAATGGTAAAGAGATCACATGCTTTTAAAGACATACGATGTGATTTTACAGATTGTTAAGAAAATTCTGTATGGACCAGCACATTTGTAACAGCAATTCATTTATGCGTTTCTGATTTACTTTATAAAAAAAATCACGTTTTGGACAATTTTGTTTACTTGCGACAGAATCTGATGTTCGATGCATGCGGTCCCTAGTGAACAATTTTTCACAGTCTGTGTGACAATGCGAGTTAAACATACTCCCCTAAATATGTTCTCCTATTCTACCTACCCTTATGTACATTGGATACTTGAGTTATAACTCAGTACTGAATACATTTAGAAAATGAAGTTCCAAAGTAACACATCATTCGGGGAAACTATAGGTTATTTAAAAAAAACCTGGAATAATCATGTTTGCAAATTCTGTCTGATACATCAACAGACACTGAGTTATATTTCCCCGCAAACGATTCAATATCACTTTGCAAACACACGTCGTCGTTGAGTTTGAAGTGTTCCACTTTAATATCATCCATGAATCAACGTTTAAATCATTCTTTTGATATTCTGTTTGGTGGTGGAAAAGTGTTAGATGTATTAGACGTTTGTAGTTCCAATATTGAGATCCACACATGTTAAAAGAGCGTTATTGATAGTTGTATCAGTAGAGTTGTGTTACTGCAGGTTTAACTACACACTGGAAACACCAGGTTTACATTGCGTTACAGGGGTAAAGGGGGCTGTTGGGTGGAAGAATTGTGTATTTAATTTGTTTTACCTATTGGCGATTATAGTTCACGTGCATACGATCTTGGCAAACTATGTTGTTACCGGTGAAAGAATCGAATATATTTTTACTAACTCAAAGTTACAACAAATATATCCGAAAACAACCTGTCTCGGTTATCTAAAAATTCAGGTTGTGTTCTCCGAAAATAGTAATAACCACGTTTCTATAGTTGTACGATGTGGTGTCCTTAGGTTTCAAAGTACTTGCGTCGTTGGTAAGCTCTTTTGTTCCAATCTTTCACGGAATTACCTAGCATATGGAGATTTGAGCTCTTATGATAATATGAATCAGATCCGTGCCATAAAACAATTTTGATACACTGTGAAATTTCCAAATCATAGCCATCGGTCTAATAAAATTAATGTAAAGCAAAGCGTTGTCGAATCCACACGGCGTACCGATTTGTACGTTTGGGGTACCGAAATAGCTAGCGTATTCTCGGGCATGAAATTATTCCGACACACGATTCCGCAATCTTTAAAAATTGTAGAGGTTGCATTCACTGTGCAAGATGCACAACTGGCTAAATGCACCAGAAAATTAAAAGGAAGCCAAACCCCTGTTCCATTCTTGTATTGTTTTGGGTTATATAATTGTGCACTGGAAAAACGGGTTGACACTATATGCTTGTGTTCGCCAGAAGTAATGCGATAACTATCCTGTAGTCAATTTAGCTATTTCTAACCTGTTATGAATGCCTCCAGGACGAGCTACACGAGCTCTAAAGTGTATATCAACGAAGGACTGTCTTGTTAAATCAAGATGTTCCAGTTAAAAGTAATACATCTGATATAGATTTTTAAAATCCAACTGTGATATTTGGAGACCGGTATCAACATTTTGATAGCGTCCCATTTATGATAACAGACGATGATATACACGTGCTATTTGGTTGGTATTGTAATCAAGTTGAATATCCTCAGATGGTTCCTGTTGTCCGCTTATTCTCAGCGATATTTCATTAACACCTATCTGATCAAATATCATATGACTTTGTTCTTGATTGTTTAATCGCGCAGTATTCTGCAGCGCAGTAAATATATGACGTGGAGCTGAAACCCCTTGTTTTGATGCCAGGTGCCATGTAAGTGTACCATCAATATTATAATCTATGTTGTCTGTGGTCATTGTTAGCCAACTTAGCAATGAGTTTCCTCCATGATCATAAATGATAATAATCGCTCTTCTGCTGCGATTGATGGAGTCATTACTGGCATCCACAGTGATAGTTTTGTTAAAATAACTTTACCGGCGGAAACACCAGCACCGCGCCAGATTGCCTCATTATCAGTACCCTTTCGCGTGGGTGCTACTGTATGCTTCGCTCCATAGATAACTTTTCGGACATTTCTACAAAATCGAAAAATATGATGCAGTGGAATCGCGCATGAAAATTGTTACGAGGCCTCTTCAATGTTGATATGCGTGTTGCAAATCCTAGGTTGTAATTACCATTAACGCTTCTTATAATATCAAAGGTATCAGCTGGTCTAGCTTCATGTTCAAGAGAATCATCTGGCTGTGGATCAGATGCCGTAGATCTTGGTGTCCGTAATTTAGTATACTGAATGTGTTCAGGGCGATCATTAACATCCTTAGAGAACATCATAGATGGACCCGCCGATCTTGTATAATCAGCAGAATATCTTGCTAACCCGATTATTGTTGTGGTAACATCAACATTATTCTCAACGGCTTCAATTTCTCTTCCATCAATTAAATATCTACCACTATCGAATAACGCCATGATACCATTATTGACAAAAGCAACTCGGAAATTTGCATCATCGTCGTATGGTGTATTAGCTGCAACATTTGTTACGAGTTCTCCTTCTACTTCGATAAACGCTTCGCATGGTAGAAAGTATTTGCTCTTATCATGGACCTGAAGTTCTATTCTTCCTCGAAGATTTGGTTGTATTGCGTGATAAGAATAAAATTGATAATCGCGTACAGAATCATCTATACGCACTATATCAAACGCTGGATCAGGTGACGTTTTGGACATTTTATTATATATCCTTCGATCTAAATTGTTTTCGTTGACGACCCCGTCTTGGTTTTAAGCCACTCCCCGCTATCATGTTTGTGGTAATATTATATTGGTCACTTGCGGTCAATGATGAAGTCGCCAAAGATGCTAATTTCTGATCTACTGCGTTATTTATTATTTTACTAACACTTGCAGGCGTTCCTTCCGTAGATGGTAGTGGTCCCAAAGACTTCGTTGCTGGTGGTTTCCTTCGCCGTCGAACTAACGCTTTTAGTTTATCCTTCGCAGCGGAAAATGCTTTCCCGGCAACATCTCCAACAGCACTAATACCCTTATCACAAATAACATCAATGGCTTTCAGTGATAATTCTTTTGCTGGCGGTGCTACTTTTGTAGCCATTCTTGCAAATAAACCTGCAATTGTATCACCGAGACCATCACCATAATACGCTCTATAAATAGGCACTCGTGAATTTAATACGTAGATGCGGGTTGGTTTATCATGGTTGTAGTGTATGATCATCTTTCTCAATTACTATTTGTCTAATGTGGTGATTAGTCACTGTGATAACCATGATGCTTAACTAATTCATCAATGAAATCTCGATATGTTTTGATATCCATGATGCCACCTTGAAATAACCGCCTACAGATATCAGCTGCTTCATTAATTATTTCTGTTGAGTTGTTTCCAGATCGTTTCCCTGATATGAGAATCTCTAACCGTGCAATATCACTGAGAATATTACCAGGACAACTAACTAGACCACTGCCTGAAAAAGCCTTTTGATATCCCTCTCCTTTTCTACCAGTTGCACCTTGCTCACGAGATAATTCATCTAGTAATGTGTCCATTTCTTCTAAATTATCATCAAGTGTTGTATCCATTTCTTCTAAATTGTCATCATCAAGTGATGTATACCACTGAGGTTCTTATTTTATTTTCTGTCTTCGTAATTGTTTTGGTGTTAGGTACCTTCCTTCTTGTTTTCTTTCTTGTTGTTGCTGTTGTCTTTTATAATTATCAATTTCTCTGTTGAAGGTTTTATACTCCTCCCTCCTCGTATCTAAACTCCCCATTCTTATTTTATACAATTCATTAGCCCAATCATTGAGTGATACTGGGTCATCTTTATACTCGCCTGCTAAATACTCCTTTCATGAATTATAGCTGTCAATAGCAAAACTGCCTAACGCGTAATACTTTATTTGTTGTATTAGTTTTTTAGCCTCCCCGGTAAATATATCCGCTAAAGGAGCAATCGTTTTTTTTAATTAGGATGGGGCTTTGTTAATAACGCTGATGTTTTTTTCAGTTTCCGCTGATATTTTTTCATATACAGGAAGTAGATGTGTTTATTTTCTTTCCCCCTTTTTGGGGATATCTCATTATATGACTCGCCCAGTGGCTTATATTACCCCCTTCGTTGCAGTGATAATTGGTCTAAACAACTCTTCAGATCCTACAGAAAAAATCTTTGTGAAGATTCTGTCTAGCTTGAAGTTTTTCCCGTACGGAATTGCGTATTGGTATATACTTTCTAATTGACGCTAATCTTTCCCTCGCTAATTTAGTTGTTAAAGCTTCGTTTACCATTATTAAAACAGCAAAGCAATTTCCAATTAATATACGATGTAGTGATTTTGTCATCACTAATGAGAAATCGACCATTTTACCCGACTCAAGTAGGTAAAAATTAATAAAAAAATAGATAAACATTAATGAAAAATCACCCAATACATGACAAAAAAACAAAACAACAACAACAATTTTCAGTTTCACTATAGGCAATTTACTTCCTTGTAGCAACTTGTTTATTGATAAACACCAGTAATAGAATTTAAAAGCTGGTATTGATTAAACCGCATTTACAGTTGAGCGTACATACCTATCTATTGTATTTTGCAACATCTGTCTATGCATTGAAATATTTATAGCGAGAATTTTACTAACGCTGTATACATGTCAGATTGTTAGTTATACAACTGAGGTATCCGAAAGGGAATTTCGGTTTCGTTGAATTAACATCTTTATGTTTCTAGTTTTTGAAATAAGTGTACGTTTCAATTCATATTTCCGCCCCAGTTCCTTTCTTAGTTTTTCCACGATGGTAAGTAACGGGACAAACACACTAACGTCATTACAGAATACAAGAGAGTCGCGAATAGAATTCTGGATTCTTTTTATAAATGCATACATTTTTGGCAGGACATATTTATTATTCAAATAAACGAATTCAATATCCTGGAAATCTGAAACAAGTTGATCACAATTTAAATTATCTAATAATTGTATTTTTTGAAATTTCAAATTTGAAATTTCAGTTATGATTTCCTTGATATTTTCAGAGTTCATATTATATAATCATTACATATTTCTAATACAAATAATACACCAAAAAATGAACTCTGTCCGTGGTAAGTTGTATGATTACATCTTACACACGTCCAGAGACATTATGCGATTATATATTATGATATGTATGAACTCAGTCCGTCGTAAGTTGTATTATTACATCTTACACACGTCCAAAGATATTATGCGATTATATATGATAAACCCCATTGGGCGCCTCAGGTGTGATTTCATCGGAGACACCCAGAGGTTACATAGATACGACAACACATCAAGACAATTATATAAACATATATACAAAAGAACCCCAAATAGAGTGTATATGGCGGTTGTATAATAAATGAACTATATACAATGAATGATATCAATGAATGATAATAACACTCTACATTCAAATTGCAACCCACCATACCCTCCACAAAACCAACCCGGGTTGAATGAAAAAGTCATTCACACTGTGGGATTGTGGTTCACAATTTGAATTTCGGGTGTTCACCCACCGCCCAATTAAAACCATATGTCGGTACCGTTGACAATATGCCTATTACGGAATTAGACGAGAATCCAACGTGTTACGCATGGCGCTAACTGTTCTTGTTACAGGTATACGCTTTTGAATATAATATATATGTAAAGTAATACAGTCAATAGCGAACAGGTGTGAATGTACAATGAATGACGTCAGCGGCGTGGTATTATATAACAGCACAGGACAATGGATTATAGAATGCGAATTATATAGAACAGCACATGATAATGAAAGATATTCACATACCTTTCGTGTACTTATTGACATCATTGAAACAGAACCGAATACTTGAAGAAAAAAAAACACTAAAAAAGAAAAAGGATATTGTTGTTTGTAAACACTGCGTATTTGATCCGTTTTCTTACAAAATAGATTATATTTCCGCTGAGAATCATGACAGTTAAAAATCAACCAATCAGAAATCAGACCACGTGCTGTTTCAAAAAATCTATGAGATTACCTCTCTTTGTTAAGCCGACATACCCGTACGAGTTATTCCCTTTGATGTTATATACACATAGTGCAAAACATGATTAGATATACGAAATCTGAATTTTTTGTCTAGTCTTTTTAGAAAAAGCTGATCAATAAATTCCCTCTGCTACTTTTCGTACTGAGGGTTCGCAAATATCAAAATATCTACCGGCTTCAGTCATTGGTTGGAATACTATTTCCTCGTTAGTTTTTGTATTAAATGATTTTATAGATCTTGCTTTTTCGATAATTGTCCAGTTTTCCCATATGTAGTATTCTCACTTTGTGTAACAATTCCTAAATTATGTAATTTGTTATTCCGAGGACTGGAATCAATGTGATCAATAACGAGACCATCTTTGATCAATCCATTAAACACCTCGTGGACGAATCGATGACAGTAATTTTTTTTTTCTTTAAAGCACTAAACATCAAAAGTCCCATACCGTTATCATAACCAACTGGCTTCTTCAGCCTGCAATGTCTAACAAGGCCATCAGGGGAAGCCTCATCATCGCTGATCAAGGGACGTGGTCGGAATTCTTGGTTCATTTATATACTATACTATTGTTTGTCTAATTAATTGTTTGGTTGAATTATTACATTACTTGAGAATCTTTCAATGTAGTCAAAAGGGGTTATTATGACTGTCAGGGTTACAGTCAGAGTTATTGATGGAGTTCTTAATTCGTTTATCGTAATAACGCTTCAACTCTCTTACCACCGCAACCGAGTCACAATTGTGATATTCCTCTAACCCCTACCCCACATCGTAGGCAGGGTCAGGGGCCAAGACTCCCCCTACGAAAACTTTCAATATGATATCCACATAATTCATTTCTGCATGATTTGTTACACGGGGTTACTGATCCAATCATGAGCCATTTGCAATGATTCATTATATAATATATTTCTTATTTAAATACTTGTTTTAATTATAGCATTGAGGAATTCAAGAGATTGTCAAAAATTAAACCCTGGAAAAATGCTAAATTCAATCTCGATAGAGTCTCTGATACACCAAAAAGTCTAATAAGTGATTGAACCATGTTGGGTAAAATTCGTGTTTGTTTTAATGAATTCAAGCACGATGGAGCATCTCACTGTTGGTCAACATTTCGAATTGATGGTAGCGTTGATGCTACCATGAACGACGAAAACGCAGCAGTGATAATTTCACATCTTGGGCGAAAAAAGTATTTTTTTAGAGTTAAATTTATTATCCGTTCAGACACGGGAGATTGGATTATCAGAGATAAATTTGAACAAATCTTGAAAGATAAAAGAACTATCACTGTGAGTCGAGGTTCCAAACCAGGAATTTTAACTGGAATTGAGAAACCGTATTACGAAAGATCCTATCCTGTATCAGCAGATGTTTATGGGATATATCATTTAAATGATAAACCGAGTAATGCAAAATTTAAACACATGAAACTATCATCGCTGAATTGTGTAGCAGAACGAATTATAAAATACTTTCCAAATGCGCTGCGTTGAAATAAATTGAACGATCTAAGACGCAAAAAAAATAAATGAATGGGGACTAACAGTAAAGGAGCACAGGGCGACAATTTAAATGTGGCAGAGTTAGAAAGAATACTAAAATTCCCAATATCGGTAACGACGATAACAGAAGTATTATACGAACCAAATTATAGATCGAGAGGAGCTCCAATCAAAATTATTGATCATAACGAACACGCATAGACATATATAGACAATATTTCCGTGGAATAGAACAATAAAATATATACCCGCAGAATTCTCTGAGGAAACGTTTTTTGATTTTATTCACCAGCTGAGTAAAAACGATCCTGTGTAAGTGTGGTTACTTCACAGTTTTGAGTACGAAGAAGATAAATTCAATCAATCTGTAAGACCCAATGGAGAATTATACCGCACATAAGCCCTCCATGACTCGATGAAAAAGTAGCTAGTAGTTTTTCAACGGAACACGACGAACAATTATTAACAAACTGCTTTACAATTCCGTCAGTTGCAGCTCACTTCGCAAGAAAGTGAAACACGTAGAAACCAGCAAGGGCTGAATTTCTATAAAATATCAAATCAAGCTGCATCGAATATGGTCATGGCGGATTATGGAATACGAAATATGACCCCAAAAATATTATTTCGGTTGATATGGTCGCGTGTTATCCCGGGAGTTTTCTCGGGTACGGAGAATGCGCTGAATACTTCAAGCGATTTGGATATCCCACACATGAAATGACTCGTGTTGCGATTAATGGCTCACTGCCCGATTTTGATTTAACTGGATTTGCTCGTGTAGTATCATTTGAATTGGCTACAGGACTACATCCGTGGTGTTATGTTTATATTGGTAGACACATATCCTGAAAACACTGGATGCCAATAGTGTTATTACGGTATATGATTGATTGTAGCATGCTGATATCGTTGATTGTCAGTGAAGCAATTATATCATATCGAGCGCAGACTCAGGTTTGGTTACCACAACCCAGTCTAGCTAGTATAATCAATGGAAATAGAAAACAGTTCCCGACGAAGAATAATATATCGTGAAATGGTCCAAACAGCTATTTGAAATTAGTAAACAAGACGGAAAAGAACTCGGTAAAAGAATAATCGGTAAATTCACTCAGGGCTGAAAATACGACAATATAAGATATTCTTCACAGTTGATTATAGATAACGTCGAATACGATTTTATAATCGTGAATGTAACATCTAAGGGTATATATGTAAAGACGATTAATTGTCCGATGGAACCAAATTGGGTACAATTGTTACTTACAACGATGGATACAGTCTTCAGTATACACATTTGAGGGCGTCTATGCTGGCTTATGCTTCTATTAATTTATTTTCAATGATAAATAGATTTCCTGACACCGTAGCCACTGATTCATTTTACATAGACATGAAACACAGCAGCACAGTGGCTAAATTCACCAATTCTGACGAGAGTTGGGGATCATGGAGAATTAAGCGGGAAATACTGCGTGATTATTCCAAATCAGCAGATGTTACGGTTGAATATAAATATTTGAAAAATAATCAGATATCGAAACTATCTAACGCACCGCAGATATCTAATCGAATATGTAGATACCAAACCATTTATTTAAACGGCTGTGGTGGGTCAGGAAAGACGACTCGTGCGATTGAGTTATTTCGTGGGAAATCAAACAAGATAGTGCTAACACCGACCCACAGACTTTCAAGAGAGATGAAACAACGAGGAATTAATGCAAGCACTTATCACAGTTTCTTTCGATGCAAAGGCGATGAATGGATTCCTGATCGAATAGGTGAGAAAAATATACCTGAAGTCGTAATTTTGGATGAGATATGCACGGTGTCGTTAAATGTATTATAAAAGTGTCTCGAGTGGTTATTGCTATCGAATACAAAAGTAATAATATGCGGGGATCATGGCGGCTAACCACCACCATTTGTCGGTTTATTCCCACATGATTGGCTGAAATATTTTGAAGACTACTATGAAGAAATTAGTACTGATCATAGATCACTTGAAGAACAATTACGAGAGTTCAAGAAACTAATCAGAATACAACCGGATAGAATCCAATGTAAGATAGCGCGTGAAATAATTTCGGAAACCCCATTAAATGACTTCTGGGAAGCGTGGAGACCAAACGATTTAATAGTAGCAAGTAGGAAAATAGTCAGAGACACGCTTCAGATGAAATTATTTAAATTGCATCAAGAAAAAATTGCAACACTTCCAGTTCCGCTCTGTTATAGACCCAATGATATACGGCGACAAAATATCGAAGATGATATTCCAGGGCAATGTGAGAAGGAGAATTTAGTGTTAAATGATATTGGGTTAGTTGATATCAATGTCGTCGAAGATGCACTGCGCGCTGATAAATCCCCATGGACGCTAGGTTACGCAGCAACAATACATTCTTCACAGGGATTGACTATATCAGACACAATTGTTTGGATTATAGATAATCTAATCGAGTGGTCGAATTTAATTTATCTCGCAGTATCCAGAGTACGAAGAATACATCAATTTCGAAGAGTTGTTTTAGATGCCAATGACACTATAAGAAGTGATATTGTCAGAGATGATATAATCAGAAAAAAACTATCTGGTTATAAACAACAGGATTAAAAAAATAGCAGAGAATTTGATATTGATGCTGAATTAATAATTACACTGAAACAAAAACAGAATAATCACTGCGCGAGTTGCAATTGTGTATTGAGTCGACTTTAGTCGGATAAAGATCCTCGCCAATTTACCGTAGACCGAAAGAATATCAGCGTAGGTCATACCAGAAATAATATGATGCTGACTTATCTTGAATGCAACAGACGAAGAGGCGCTAGTTAAGACCACGCGGTGGTAATTGAGTATCCTCGGGTATTACTTGTAGTTGTTCACGAGTTATTCCTCGTTGAGGAGCAGTTGAATCCAATCTATAGATTGCTGGTCTACCCGTGGATCGTATTATGTTAGATATTTTATGTACAATAACACTCCAAATAGGATCAATATCTCTTTTTGTGCCACCTTCGAGCTCTCCTGGTTTATATAAATATCTTACAGTGACATTACCGAGTATTGGTTGTTTTGAAAAATCTTTTTGCGGTTGTACGGGTATATACTTCTTTTTAATGGCGTTGTTAGGTTTCATGTTGATTGTTCTAGTAATCTCATTATTCAGCGCGGTAATTACACCTGGTAATCTCTTGACCCATTCACGAGATCGTTTATCCTGAATAAATTCCTTCGCGTTTTGATATCCAAATAACCGCTCAGCAACTGTCCGATTAAATTGTTCAACAATTCTTTGATCGCGATATAGTGCAGTATGCTTCTTCTTTGTTGATAGAACCGCAACCTGAAATTCCTTGCCAGAATCAACTTGTAATAGATTTCGCCAGCGCAGAGGACACCTTCGATAAATCCTTTCAAACGCAGAAACCACTTCAATTGATGATTTACTCTTTAATGGATCTGCTTGTTTGTATCGACTCGCAACATCAGCTAAAGTTAGCGCGTATTTGTAACCACCATCATGTGGTAGAAATAATATATCAGCTTGATGAACTTCATTAGGAACGGTGACATCAAAATGCGAGTAGTTAATTTGTTTAGGCGGTGGTAGATAAATTTGCCATATCGCCTGTTTGGATAACCAATCCACTGTGGTTGTATTTTTTACCTTTGCGGTGTTAGCGAGTTTACTGATTGCTGCCTTACCCCTCCAGTATCCTTTCGGATAATAATAAATAGATTCCATATTATTATTAATTACCGGCACCCATCATCAATTTACCTTTCATAGCTGATTTTACTAACCATGAAGCCATTCAGTGATAGAATCCAACGCATGAATTAGTTTTACATCTGCGAGATGTCTGTGTTGCAGATTACTGCTTTTATAAGCAACATCATGAGCATGACACTCCTTTTCAATAGCGTTTATTGGATATTCACCCGGTCGAGGTTGGTTTTGATCATCGAGTCTGATATCGAGTCTAGTCCCGGGTCCACAATAACTTTATCCTGGAAGATGTTTTTCTCCTGGATACTTTGCCCATGGTGTTCCTGGGAGTTTTACTAACTTGGCTGCAATATCAAATCCTCGTCTTTTTTTAAATCCTTAGAAACAAATCTAAATTTTGTTGTACTACATTGTACGCATTTACCAGAAAGTGCTGATCTATTATTAATAGTTGTAACCGTCGTCAAGTTATCTTTGCCAGTACGTTTTTTACATTTCATACAATATAGATCCATAATATATTTATAATAACATGAATGTAATTGATTATTCAGCTACCCGAAGACGGAAACCAATTAAACACAATGCAATGTTGCCGAATTCTATTCGTATGATTATAATTGGACCATCTGGAAGCTGCAAGACAACTGCTACTTAATTTGATAACGAGATTGATGAAATGGAAGAAGTTGTATTTAATAGCCCCGAGTGTAGACGATCAACGATGCTATGAAGTGTTAAAGGATGCTAACGAGAGAGCAATATAAATCAACGGAGAAGGTATTATTGAATTTATAACCGATATCAAAGAAGCACCGAACATTGATGATATCGATGGAAGTATTAACAATTTAGTCGTGTATGATGATATCATGTTAGACAATCAAAAGAATCCTGCTAGGATATTTTCCAGAGGCAGACACAAAAATACTGATGTGATATATGTCACTCAACGCTACACTCAAATACCAAAAGTGACATAACTGCAATATTTTAGATTTATTCAACGGAGTTGATACTCATACGCTACGAAATATTTGACAAACTTGGTGCGGCGGTGATATGGACTATAATCGATTTAGAAATTTCTTTAGTCACGCTCAGTCAATCCCACACGGATTTGTGACGATAAATTTATCAGATCCTCGGACGCGATATCGTGTCGGACTTGATGAAATATTCGTTTAACCCATTGCTGCAGAGGGGGTGAGTGCCAACGACGTTGGCGTCTTTTCATAGGCTTTTTGAGGAAGCCTCAGTTTGCCAAATCGACGCCTCTATATAACATTTACGAGTAAGCCTCAGTTTGCCGAATCGACGCCTATAAATGTTGGTCTGTTCACCCCCTCTGCTGCTCAATTTAAGAACATTTGATCTAAAATAACCTGGTTTCCAGATTTTAAACTTTCATAACGACTTCTAAAAAATATTAGGTCTCACCTTTAGACCAATTTAGTGTGATTAATACTAGATGTGCTTGTTCTCTGTCACCATACAATTATTTAATAATTTATTGGGTTGTTAACCTTGGCTATAATACAGGATCGAATTCATGCAAAATTATGATTACTCATAGAGATAAAAAGCCCACCTGAATCGTCATTAAGCCTTAATGATATTAACTCATCAGCTCCGAAATACAAAATACACATAAATGACATTCAGCCTAGATTTGACGGTGACTTAATATTACATTTAAGGGGAGAATATCGTTAATGTAAGTCTTGCGTGCGTGTGTGTGCGTGCGGGAGAGAGAGACTTTAAAGAAATCTTAACTAAAAAACATCCCATGATATTAAAGTGATCTTACTAGTCCATTGGTATATCCTGATAAATTTGATCCAGTAGAAACCAACGAGATCCACAGTCCACCAAGAGTACTTCGGTCCTTCACCCGTGTGGCTGCATGTTCCATCGTTGAAGTTCGTGGATATGCCGCCATCTACTCCAAGTGACGCATTGTACGTATCGTATGTAGTAGACTGGTTGGCAGGTTTTCTGTATGCAACATTTTCTGCATCAAAATGCATCCAATATTAGAGAAAGTAACATTGGATATAAATTAATGATGTATAGTTATGATGCGTTATTTATTATTTCCTCAAAAACACTTAAAAAATATAGGTATTTCTAAATACGCCAAGACTAATGCACTTAAATCCACTTTAATTATAATATTATGTTTAAACGTGTCCTTAGATTTGTTCACAACGTTCTCATAATAAGCAATTAACACTTTATAATGTCATGATATCTAGACTGACAATGTCATGACTGTTTAGTTGTTGTACTCCTACAAATATCGTACTGGTTTCTGACAGCACACAATTAACTACTTGTTAGTGTCATAATATCTAAAGAGTAGATGACGTGGTACTTCTCCTTACCGCCATAAGGCTCGTACTGACTTCTAACAACATACAAGCACCATATTAGTGGAATGAAAAACTGCCACGTAATCATCGAGATACCTAAAATCAACGAAAGTATAATTTATTATCATTTAATTATTTCTTAGTGGACAACTACAAGCGACATTTCCATTGAAACAGATTGTTTTAAGACATACAAGAACAATTTAAGTTATTTAGGAAACAACATAGTAGTTTGGTAGGTAGTGCATTGAAACTTGTCATCCAATTGGCGCTGATTCGAAACCGACCAATGTCAGCTGCCTAATTATTTCCTTGGGTAAGGCACTTAACTCCCATTTCTTCGGCATAATAAAGTCAATAATATGCTAAAAATGCAGTGTTACGTAAAGAGCTAAATTGAAAAATGTTTTTTTGTTTTTCTTATCCAGATATCTTTATATATTCACACGTGAAATACAAGATTTCCCGGCATGCCATGCAATACCTAATTATATATATACCAAAAGAAGTTACACTTTCAACATGAACAATGCGCATTTTTGTCCTAGATCAATACATAAAAACTGCATTGCCTTCCAAGCACTGAAATTATTTTTAGCCGATGTTATTTGAATCGTCACCTTTCAACCAGTTTGTCTCGACTGTTTCTCTCAGATGGACTTGCTTAGTGGTCACATAAGTAAAATAGTTTACAATATGTCACCAATGTAAATAGTGGAATAGGTTTTGTCATCGAAAAGAAACCTTTGTTTTCCATTGATGATTTTTGGTATGATCATTGTATAAATATTGGGGAAATTGGAGCTAATTTACAAAAAGGCTTGGGGGCGAGTTTTTCAGCTTATACAATCAAAGGGATGTTTTCTTTCCCTGCGCAAATTCTGGATATATTTAAATTATTCAAATCGCCAATATTTGAAATATTCTGTTGCCTTGTATCACACGTTGAAATATATCTGGTTTTGAGAGCAAGAAAAGAAATTATTCCTTCCCCTCTGTGATATAAAGGATTATAAATGTACTCGAAGCAGAACATTAATGGATATCGCTGAATTGTACAGGAAAATTCTTTGATATTGCTGACATAATTATAAATACGAATAAATATAAAATTACCATACACGTTGACTAATTTAAATTCGTATTCGGACCCCAGTCATCGGATAAGCAACATACGTCGCATTGCCTGTAAGCATCGACCGATATATTATTTCTACCATGCAAACGTCACATAGAATAACATTAGTGTCAGTGGTATAATCCATCGAGCGTAGCAGACATACCAACGTGTCTGTCTAATAATTAAATCTCATCTGTACATAGTAAATCCGAATTAATAATACCGACATATCACGAAAGACACAAACACGCAACACGGCAGCGAATAAATAAAATCCGATTACCCGATTTATCTTGATCGATTGATCAAGCAGAAACCGATAACAGAATGAAACAAAGCATTTGAAGTACACCCTTGCATTGTGGGACCCTATCTGATGAGCAGAGATAGTTCAATCGAAATATTATCACAGATGATTGTATTGTCAAATTCTACGATGATGTTATATATCAAATTTGTTTAAGATCTCCTTCCTGTATGAAACAGTTTGGTTAGAGTGTTCTCCACGATTCAGTTTATTTCATTTTTCTATTTTCTTGAATTTAGTTCAGTTGTGGGTAAACCGATTGTAACATTGTAACTAAATGTGTGGTATGGCAAAAATAAATCTTCTAGGTGCTTTTTTAAATATTTGTTTGTGTAACTCAATCAGACATATCAGGGTTAGATATTTTCCCTACGTATCTTCAACATAATGCAGGATATACTTTCTTGCAGATGATGCGATATGTCACGTTTCCAAAAATTTGCATGCAATATTTGAGTTTTGAATATTCAGTTTTATGCCAGGACTGTAAACGTGCCTATTGACACCATCAGCACTAGAGGGGCGAACCTTAAAACTTTTTAGAGGCGTTTGTTTGTCAAACCTAAGCTTCCTACGAATCCGAAGAAAATAATGTCAAAAAACAGAACTAAGGCTTCTAAATTTCGAGACGCATATTTGTTGTTGTGCCCTCTCTGCTCCTATGAATTAAATCATATCATATAACAATAATGGTAAGCGGATCTTTAAGAACTAGATTAGCTCGAGAGGAACAAGCAGCGCTTAAGAATTTTATACACGTTAGTGATTATGTCAGACAAAAATAACAGCAACGACAAGAATCTCAAGTTGATTTTGTAGAAGGCACATAATAATTATTCAAACCCGTTGCTGCAACCACTAAAGAGGTTATATATGGAAAGAGAGAAGGATAACAATTATTAAAGGGTGTTCTTCCTGAACTTGAAAAAATCACGAAGAGAATCGGAGAAACATCAAGACTTTTTATAAAATCTTCCTCGTCAATTATCTCAACCTGCTAGACGTGAATCGGGTCCAAAAATAAGAAGATGAAAAAATAGTCGAATTACGTAATAAATTTACTGAGGATACTTTAACAACAATCGATAAAAGTAATTCAGATAATGTTATCGATATTGTTGCTACGCTTTTCAAAGATAGAAAAAGAATGTAGAAACCTTGACATACAACATATATTACTTATATTTAATACTGGTTTGATTTACTTTATAAAATTAAAACTAGACAAATCGAGTTGATAAAAGGTGCACCGTATATAGGATATATCGATGCGGTAGGTAAAGTATACGGTCGATATGAAACACTAAAACAGCAAAAAATAGAAAAACAAAAACAGCGAAAAAAAAAGAACAAAAAAGGCAACAAATGGAAGAACAAAAACAGCGAGAAGAAGAACTAAAACAGCGAAGAGAACAAAGGAAGAGTAAACAAATCTTCAAAGCAAGAGCCTTCAAGTCAACTACCTCCACCTCAACAGATGATGATGGTGATGTTTTAGAATGTTTGGGATTACTGGAATCTCCTCCCGCGCAAGGGAATACTACATGAATAGGTATTTCTTCGAGTGGAACTCCAAGCGGTGCTTGGGGGACTGGTTTTGTTGCCTATCCTAAAAATATTCTCTCCGATATAGCACGATTAGAAATTCTCATAAAGGGTAAACGAGCTGAAAATATCTAATCAGAAGTACTTAATGAATCAGCTGATATTTGAAGACGATTATTTCAAGGTGGTATCATGGACACTATAGTATATCGCAAGTTTATCGATGAACTCGTTGATGTTTATCACAGTGACTAATTGTCACCACATTAGATATAACAATAATAAATAAGATGATCATACTATCACCATTATAAACCAACCATAGCGTACGTAGAAACTTCACGACTAAACCGTTTACTGAACTCGTTATGAATAAACGGTCAACAATAACTTTACTGGTCTTGGTAGTTTTATTCAAGGGTTATTGGCAAGGATGGCTCCAAAAATAACAGCAATCGCAAAACAATTATCTATGAAAGCTATTAATGTTATCGATGAAAAAGCTCCTGATGCTATTGGCAATATTGCCTGTAACGTGTTTTCGAAGGCCAAAGAAAGACTAACACGATTTATGCGACGATCACTGCCGCCAGTAAAATTGCCATCCACGGAAATTATGCACGTGAATGTCAGTAAAATAATGAATCAAACCGTGGATCAAAGACTAGCAGCCTTGATGAATCAAGGATCTGATGCACAAATTAAATTTTACTGCAAATTTAATAGCAAGAAGTGGTTTAAGAACGCGTTTTAGATCGCGAGATATATAATAAAATGTTCAAATCTTCATCCGACCAATTATTTGATATTGACACACCGGTTCTCAAACATGAACGCAATTATCAGTTTTATTCTTATAACACAATACAGCCAAATAGTCGATCAAAAATTGAACTTCAAATTCATGATACTAGTAGATATTTCTTACACGCTGAAGCATTTATGGAAATAGAAGGGGAACTTGTAACAAATGTTGCAGCTAATACACTATATGACTCAAATACCGGGGTTGGTTTTGTCAATAACGGAATTATGGCACTGTTTAGAAGCGATACATATATAGTTAATGGAAGAGAGATTCAATATATTCAGAAAATATTGATGTTGCTACAACAATATTTGGCTTAGCAAGATATTCTGATGATTATACAAGATCGGCTGGTCCATCTATGATGTTTTATACGGTTATTACTGATCACGCTGAAATGTTCAGCATGTTAAAGTAAAGGTAACACAAGTTACTGCAATCGATCCAACACCAGCTGGATTTACGAGACCAGCTGTTTATTTTGATAGTATTAGTGATGTTAATGCTGCCAATTATAACCTATGATTTTCAACACGTACAGCGATGTTGCAAGGCGAGCGTAGATTATGTTCTTGTGCGATTTCACTGTCGTATATATTTGGATTTAGTAGAAATGTACGAAACGTAATATTTGGAACGAAACACACAGTAGTCCTTGTCCGAAAGGTGATGATAATGATGCAATCTGGCATGGTGCTGGTGTTGCTGATGGTAAAGTAAACATAACAAAGACTAAAACTATGGATTCCTGTAATGACTCCATTGATATCCTCAGAGGAAAGATTACTATTATTTATGGATACAGTTGGTAAATCATTGCTATCATGGCCAAAGAGTTACGACAGATATTATTCAGAGTACTACTAACGATATATTTTCATAGCACATGGCATCACAGCAAGGTATTTCTGCGCTTCGACATATATTTGTTGCTCTACAGAATATTACGCGATTAAATTCACAAACGCGGAATCACATTATATTAGACCAACTGGGTATTTCTGAAGTCTCGTTATCTCGTTATGAATAAACGGTCAACAAGAACCATCTGAAGATATTTTACTTAATTACGATCAAAACCAAATAGCACGCGTGTATCATCGTTTGCTGACATTTATGGGACGTGATTTTAATATAGTGGCTGGTCTGCAAATATCACAATTAGTATTTCGAAACCGATATCTGATTTATTATTTTTTGCTGCAACATCTTGATTTAACAAGACAGACCGTCGTTGATGTACACTTTGAGTAAACCCCCCACACACACACACACAATTGTCGCGGCAGGTCCGCCGATCGTTTATGGTTCTTACAGAGACATATCTGTTATTCCCAGCGACAAATCAATGTTACTCGAAGGTATTGGTGGACGAATGAGGATAGTTGATGCACCAGTAGAAAATATGTAACACAATTAGATCACTCGTATTATTATAAAATTCTAATAGTCACGTTAGTTTTACTCTGACTACTGGTCCGATTAAAATGTTTCAATCGGATTCAGCTAAAAAATGTGGAACTACAAGATCGTTAAAACACAATCAGATCACTGGTGTTCAGAATAAACTATCACTGACAGCGCGTCAGATTAAACATTTAAATGATGTAATAAAGATTAAAAAAAGGTGTTCAGGTTACTCACTCTGCGGGCGCGTTCAAAGATACAATTAAATGAGGTGGTATATTTCCACTTGTCGCCGACATACAAGCATTAATTGCCGCCGCCTTTCCCGCAGTCACGAAAGCTGCGGAGTTAGGAGCAGTTGGAACAGCATCTGTAATGGCACAAAAGAAAGCAGCGAAGTGAATATATAAAAATAAGTAAGGCGTCTAAGGTTACCAGGATGCCGTATTCATTGTAGAACGAAAAAGGTCTGACGTTGCCAGGGTCGGTTTAATAAAACCACTGTCAAATTTTGATTTACTTGTTGCTGATAAAAATTAAGAATTAAAAATCTCAGAGGTGTTTTTATGCGAGATCAATTACAGTCCACACCAAAGAACATCGAAACCGGTATTATTAATCTCGATAACAGCACCGGACCTGGAACTCACTGGGCTGCATACACGATTGATCCGCGTGGAATCGTTTATTTTGATTCATATGATTTAGCACCACCCAAGGAATTTATGTATTATATAGAACAATTAAAAATTGCTCGCTGGTTTTCAACGCTACCAACAAAGACAATACCCGTCCCACTAAATATGCGGCCAAGAATTAATTAATGTACTTGATGCTATGTCATCGTCGACTAAACCACCCTATAAAACCTTACACGAATATACGAGTAATCACTTTTTAGAGAGATCTTAAAGTTTAATGATTGATATTTACGGGAGAGATCTCTCGAGCCTAAAAAAATCAACTGGACAAATATCGGCAACCAAGGATGAACAATCCGAATTGTTAAATCTTCCCAGTGTTGATCCAAACAAAATAGTCGTATTTCATGATAGACATGGAAAATTAAAAACGAATAATGTTTCCTTGAATGATATTAGAGTTAAAATTAGTGGAGTAACCAAACATTCCATAGCTGTGATTTATTTCATTGGTAAGATTAAACCAGGTTTTTTTCCAACTGTCTTGGATAGCATTAATAATCGAGTAAAGAAATCTGGTGATACAATGACTGGCCAGCTCAACTTGTACTCAACTAAACAACCACACTCAGTAATCGAACATCGGACACCGACGCGGTAACAAAAAACTACGTAGATGTCGTCAATGATAAATTATCAACGTTGCGAGCCGAATATAATACCATCGATGTTAATCTATAAACACAGCGGAGTGAATATTATACAACCAACGGTAAACATTCAATGCTGTGATCCGAATATGATATTCACTTAGACGCGTTTGGAAATCTCCGAAAAATTGATAGAAAAATTGATGATACTGTGGATAATTTCTTTGGGAAACCGAAAAATATCACCATTAACCTTTCCGATATTGAAACAACTAATGACACGATCAAACAATCACATGATAATATCATTAGTGATGTTTCTGCTCTCGCTGAGCGGGGTGATAACATTAAGATGCCGCATACACAAAATATCAATACAGCGTACTCGATACAACATGGATATTTCATCTGGACACTTCGAAATTACATCGTTATATCTACCGCAGAGGTCAGGGCTGCCTATAGATTAACCCTGATTTCGCTGTTACAATTTAATATAACATCAAGTATGTTCACGGGAATTAATAATGTAAGTGCAATAATAGGAAATGGATCCACTGAAACATTTACATTAACCCCCAACTGTGGTAATTTAGCATCATTGTCAATCACATGTCATGCAGAATTTGTAATTGAGTTAAGTGAATAATATAATGAATGTCCAACAATATCGATACGATCATGTGCCCGAATTAGAAACTAAACTAAAAAATTTCGTTGACGTGTATACGGTAAAATAAAAAAATAACGCAGGCGTATTACCCGCGTTGACATAATCGTGTATTCGGTTTCAGCTGTTATTGCTGGAACGGGTATAATGCTATCAGCGATAACAAAATTGTGTTTCAGCAGCAACAACAACTTCAGGTGTTTCTTAATATCATTACCCAAAAATATATTCACGTCATAATAAACTACACGAGCATATAATTAAATTACATATCACACCGACTTCATATTCTCAAATATCTTCGTTGATATCATCTAGTCTTGATGATACAATGATATCCGATAACTAGTTATCGGTGATGATTAAAAATCTACGATACAGCGATATCAAAATTACAAAAACATAACAATATTAATGATGACGGAATTACTTCAACATATAGTCGCGAACACAGCCACGTCAAAAACAACCATGATCTCATTAACCTTAACTAACCCTGAATTCAGCGTTAACTTTCCATGCGCTATTCCGGTAAAGAAAATCGCGCTGACAAAATTACGAGTCTATCACAGCTGGCCAAATATTAGATCAAAATCATTCACGGGTCAACAGCCGAATAATTCTCTGGTGTTAGCAAATAAAAATAATAAGGATGGAAACCTTGGCTGGACCGTTGTTTCTATACCATCCGGTAGTTATCAAATCGAACAGATTAATAATGAAATCCAACATAGTATAAAATCCATTACGGGAATTGAATCAAAAATAGCTATACTAGTCCAAGAACCGATATTATTAGCCGCTATCGAGATAAACTTACATGGCTATGTTAAATATATTTATCAGTAATCGATAAGAACAGTGATAGGATGACCAGAAATTCATCCTCGGACACCTTTATAAATACTTGAATCAACTTTTAATGATTTTACGACAGATGTGACAAAATTTATAATACAACCCGATAATAGCAAAGCAATTTATTTCTCATTATTTTTTTTACTGATTATGGTAATTCGTTAAGATTTTTTATAAGTTATTCGAACATGACACACCGATTAGCCTGGTTCTCAGACAGGAGCATTTTACATTTCTTTCAGGCACAATTACTCCTGAACTCGCTCGCATATTTGATAAATTAAGGAATTTATTTTGCGAGTATTACACAGCATTATTCTTGTGACCTAAAACAGAGGTTTATCGAAACAATTCAGCTTGTAAATCAAATCATGGACGATATCGAGTTTATTAATCGAGATATTCGTAACTTCGTAATCCATGAAGAGAATTATAAAAGCTACAGAACAAGAGAACAATCATATTATGTATTTCTCAGTTATTTTAAAATAACCGAACAACAATTGCAGACATTTGTAATACCTGAACTTGCAACCGAACAAATAAAGAAATTAGTCAGCGATCTTATCATTGAAGACTCTCATTGATACTTGCTGCAAGGAAATAAATATGGAGGAGGGGGGCATCATCAAGCATAATAATGACCCAGATGGTGGTGGGAGACATATATCAACTGGAAATGTAAATATATCCTCGGTGATCGCAGTAAATCTAGTATGTGATGTTAGTGATGGAATCTACCAAATAAATATCAAAACATCAAATCACGTGCAGCAAGGCTTCTAACTTTCGAGACGCATATTCGTTGTCACGCCATCTCTGCTGCAACGGTTTTTACCGAATATTGTATCAAGTCCGATCTTGATCCGGGGTCATGTAAATGTATTGTTATAAACCCATGAGGGTTTGATTTAGCATGACTAAATAAATTTATGAAAAGATCATAGTCCATGTATCCACAATGCCAGATCAGATGAACATTTTTAAGTGTGTGAGTATCAACTCCATTAAGCACAGCAAGAATATTACAGTTATCTCTGATCACTTTTGGTATTTGTGTATAACGCTGGGTTACATAAATCACATCTGTGTTTTTATGTCTGCTTCGGGAAAATATTCTAGCTGGATTTGTTTGTTTGTCCAGCATCACATCATCATATACGACTGAATTGTTAATAGATCTATCAATGAAATCAGCACTCGGTGCTTAATTGATATCAATGATAGATTCAAAAAGATCATCATTTTCACTTATTGTCTTTGCAGTTTCATTAAAATCTTTTAAAACATCATAACATCTTTCATCATCTACAGATAGTGCCACTAAATACAACCTGACCTTTTGTAATCATCTGATTATCAGATTAAGTACCAATTGCGTTTTTCCACTTCCAGACGGACCTATGATAATCGCTCTGATGGAATTTGGTAGCGCCACATGGTGTTTAACAGGTTTTCGTGCTTTAGTGCAGAAAAATTCAATTAGATTAATGTTATTATAAATAAATTATGGATCTATATTGTGTGAAATGGAAGACGCCTACTAGAACAAATGACTTACAAAAAACAATTACAGCAACTACAACAAAAACCCCAGATCAATGCTCATTGGCAGGTGCGCACAATTTGGTACAAATAAATTTAGATTTATTTCTGCAAAATCGGGTGATGATTTAAAATAGAGGAGGTGATATTGCAGCAAAATTGACAAACCTCCGAGGGACTCCATGAGCAAAATACCAAAGAGAAAAACATCTTTCAGGATATAATTTCTATGGCCCTGGAACCAGACTCGATATCCAACTTGATAGCAAAGACCAACCAAGTATTGGTGAATATCCTATAAATGAAATTGATCAGGATTGTCATGCCTATGATGCTGCTTATGAAAATGATTCCCGCGTTCAATTTTATTACGAATAATTCTTTCAAGGAATCATTAACTAACTGGCTAGTAAGATTTGCGATGAAGGGTAAACTAGTGCTTGTAAGTGGAAATTCCCGTGCCGGTAATTAATCAGCTGATTAATATTATTAGGGAATCTATTTTTTATTCCACAAGATGATACCGGAGGTGTAAATCAGCAATTAATAAACTCGCCAAAAGCAGCAAAAGTCAAAACGCTAGTAGAGCAGATTGGTAATCAATACAAGCGATATGGCAGATTTTTCTACCACCACCTAAACAAATTCACTCTGCACATGTTGATGTCATTGTTCCAAAAAAAGTTCATCAGACGGATATATTATTTCTTGCATATGATACTGCCAGAAGATGGACTTACAAATACGCGTGAACTGTAGTTGATTTTGCGAAAGTACAAAGAAGCTTTGCCATTATTGATACAGGCAGCATCAATTTTCCGTTCTGCGTTTGAACGAATTTATTGACGAGGACCTTTGGAGTGGCCAAATCTGATACAGGTTGATCCAGGCAAGGAATTTCTGGGTGCATTGTTATATTTAATGAAGCGACATACTGTCACCATCAGACGAGGATATACTGCAATATACCGCGATCAGAAAATTGTTGAACGATTTAATCGAACACTTGCTGAGCGGATATTTGGATATCAATACGCGAAGGAATTTATTCAAAACAAGAGATATCGTGAATGGGTTGCAAGATTACCAGGTGTGATAGCTGCATTAAATAATGAAATTACTCGAACAATCAATATGGAACCTAATAACGCGATCAAAAAAATATATAGCAGCACGAATTGATTATTCAAAACAAAAGTACTCGGTAATGTGACTGTAACAATTAATATGAACCAGGTGAGCTCTTGGAAGGTACACACAGAGCTACTGATCCTATTTGGAGTGTCACATCACACAAAAAGTCTAACATAACAAGATCCACGGGTAGACTCGACATCTATAGATTAGATTCAACTGCTCCTCAGCTAGGATTTACACGTGAGCAGTTACAAGTGATACCCGATAATACACAATTACCACCGCGATCACTTAACTACCACCTCTGCGTCTCTTACACTCATGACAGGTCAGCATAACATTTTCTGGTGTGTGACCGCAACTGCTATCTTTTCTGTCTTCAGTAAACTGGTGTGGATTTTTGTAAACGGTTTTATATCTACATACTGGATCAGATAACGAAGGAGCACTTGATAAATCTAATATATGATTATTTTTCAGGTAACTATCTTCAACCGTAACATCCGCTGATTCAGAATAATCATGCCACATTTCCTGTTTCATTCTCCATGATCGCCAACGCGAATTTATAAAAGGAGCCAATGTTTCTATATACTTGCTATCTATATACAATGAATCCGTGGCGACCCTGACGGCGGTGTCAGGAAATCTATTTATCATCGATAGCAGGTTTATAGAAAGATAAGGCACTGAGGATATTCGCCATCGATATAGCTAGCTAACAATAGTTCCTAACTTTGTTTCGTCAGACAAGTAAGCATTTTCACGACTGACAAACATATATATATCTAGCTGTTGCATCCGCGATTATAAAATCGTATTCAGCATCATCGAGAATTAATTGTGAATAATGCCGATTGTGATCATATGCTCCTCCTTTTATGAATTTACCGCTTATTCTTCTACCGAGATCTTTAGCGTTTTTTATCATTGATTTCAAAGATCTCCTCAGAGCGTTTAACAATATAGGCATCGGTCAGATGAGGACAACTTTCCTTATAATCATTAATAATTTTATCAAGACTATCATCATCATATTGTGGTAAATAAACCTCAGTCTGCGCTTTATAATCAATCATATCGCTATAACACTCTTGGTGCCCAGTATTTTTCAGAGAAATGTTTACCAAACCAAACATGACAAATCGGATGAAGTATTATAGCAACTCGAATGATATTATAAGAGCGAATCCGGTTAGATCACACTCTGATAGAGGTCCATTTATCGCAACTCGTGTCATCTCGTGGGTGGGATGTTCAAGTCGGTTAAAATATCCAGCGCACTCTCCTCACCCAAGGAAAATTCCCGGATAACATGCATCCATATCAACCGAAATAACGTTTGTAGAACTATATTTAGTATTCCACAATCCGCCGTGTCCATGTTCTTCACAGCTAGCTTGAACATCAGAGCGATATATTTGGCTTTTCATTTATCGGATAAATTCCATAAATAACCGCGGTCAGAGAATACGCTCGCTCGTAATACGGTGTATCGATTCCGGTCAATAATACTGGTTTGGAACTTTGACCCACAATGACAGTTACTTTTTGGCAAGGATAGGGTCGTTTTTATCACGAATAATCCAATTTCCAGTTTCTGATCGTATAATAAATTCCACTCTGATAAAATACCTTCTATGTTTGAGATGCGCTATGATACTCGATGCTCGTTTATTGTTTATGGTAGCAACAACACCACCACTGATTCGAAATGTTGACCAGGTGTGAGATGCGACATCTTTCTTAAATTCGTCCTTAGCATCATACATTTTATTAATCACGCTGTTATTCTCCACTAGACCTTTTATTGGTGCATCTACAGAGATTATCAAAACAATAAGAAACAACGAAAAACATTAATTCACGCTTAAGACAATTAATACAGATTACCTATAGCGAAAGTACAAACATGATTTCCGGTAACTTAGGCGTCTTCTAAACAACGAAGCAAAGCAATGAAATAAATATTTATTCAGATTATTTTTTAAATCATGCACGATGATTTCATCAGCACTGATATATTTACTAATTATTTTTTTTTCGGTTTTGTAGGAAGCCTTGGTTTGACAAACAGACGCCTCTATAAAGTTGTAGAATTCGCCCTTTCTGTTCGAGATAATCTAGCTGTTACCGATTCTCCTACCATTATTGTAATATGTTATGATTTAATTCGTAGCAAAAGAGAGAGACAGCGCTACAACGAATATGCGTCTCGAAAGTTAGAAGCCTAAGTTCTGTTTTTTGACATTATTTTATTTTTCGGTTTCGTAGAAAGCCATGGTTTACACAAACATACACATACATACCGTTTTAGGGTTCGACCCCTCTGCTACTACATCAACTGATACATTCTACACCAAACTTTGGATGTGAAAAATCGTTTTTGGTTTAGGAATGCTTACAGTTGTACTATTACAAAGAAATCTAATATTGATTGTTCTATATGCTAAGCTGAAGCTGGTTTATTAGAGAAGAGTGTTCAGATAGGAAGTCTCGATCTAAGAGTGAGCCAGTATGAAGCTGTACATACTATCCTCAATATAACGACATCTGGCTGAGGGATATATAAATCTCTATTGGTATAGAAGAGGTGATGTAGGTAATGAGTGTATTGTCGGCGGTTCCGGTATGCCTCAAACCTTTCACACAGCATTATATATATATGAGCATTTCTGATGGATTAGTGGTCAGAGAATACCCTCACCACATCCGCAATGAAAAAATGGAATATATTAATATTAAATTCGTAGCTTTCATACCAAATCCACTTCAATGGATTGATCCAGCATCAACAGTTGAGATTTGGGCAAAGACTGGCTGAGAAGTAAGCAGATTCAAGCAATACAAAATATAATTCTGGCTTTAAAATATGACAAAGTTCTGGACAAGGAGAGTATTTTATTTCAAATATACAGTATTAGGCAGGATTAAATAAAAACCGACACAAAATTCGACCACAGGAAGGTGACATGTGTGAGTAAATTAATCCATTTGAAACATATGGGGCATAACCATACCGCCATCTGTCAGACTATAACTACATATTGAAAGAGGTAAATCCAATTGTACGTCCTTACAACATCTTAATTAATTTCATCAGACTATAGTGTTTTTTAGTATTGAACACTAACATATTCCGTATGTATATATTGATGTACAGATTTGTGTTCTTCTGACTCTTCATCAATGATGTATTTATCATCCCCTAGCTGTGATGGAATTTTAGAATTGTTTCTGTTGAAATTAGATTGGTTCATATCTATGCTAGATCATTTTGATGACGATCTGGTAAAGATAATATAAATTAAAAACAGGAGATTATTGATATGAACATATAATTTACGTATTGACTTTGAGGTACATTTTTTCTCTCTCAAACTTCCAACACATTTTACATTAAAAGCCAAAGAGTCTTGCCGAGGTTCCTTGTAAAATATAAAGAAACATGAGTTGTATGTTAATGATACATTATACGTGCATATTATACATATAGTTTATTGTTATCACTTTAAAAAAACGAGCATTTTCAACAGGGATGACTACAATCAAAGGTGGGATGACAGGGTAAAAGTACTATTGTTACCTTGTTATGTGTGTCCGCTTGAAAATATAGTTCCTGGTCCTATTCGGTTAATCATAATCCTTTTTGCAAATTGATCAGTTGTTTTTTTCGCGAACTTCTGTTTTCATCGCCATCAATTAAATACATATAAAACACGCTAATGATTGAAGTATGAAATATTGCTTAAATCAAGAAAGTTGAGCATTACAAGCACATGTTCATTGAACACGAAGGCACCTACAGCCAGATTTTTTAAACGAATGCGAACTAAAAACTAAGTGCAAATAGAAATCGTCGCATGAGAGAGAGAGAGAGAGAGAGAGAGAGACAGAGACAGAGACAGAGACAGAGACAGAGAGAGAGAGAGACAGAGTGTGGGTTTGACATTATTTTGTATTCATATCATTAAGGAAGCTTTAGAGCTTCTAACGATTAGGCGCTATATAAATTCCTCATTATTAGTATTATTTTAATATTAAAAATGATGTTTTAGAACCTTTTTATTAACACCTTAGGATGACAGCGGAATTCTTTGAAATGACACCTTGGTCGTGGATATTTTATTGATGTTTAACAATACGTTAAGTGGATACACGGTAGATAAAATAAAATTGTGATTCAAATATTGATCCAATGGTAGTCACATGTGTGGAAAACATAAGGTTCCTTCAGGACATGAGCCCGGGATAAGAGTACCCAACATAGAACATAATTTCATCTAATTGACGTTATTCTACAGGAGACCAATTAATTGAAAGTGTAATTTGTGGTCGTTAAAACACAAAATTTTAAATTATCATTTCCGCTAGCTTGCAATGTATTACACCTCATGAAGTGAATGATAACAACGAATACCACCAAACAAATGCCTTGAATATGTCCATCACAATATGTGTGTCATTACATCCCTTAACAAACACATATATATCCGATTAGAATTCAAAAACAAATTGTATTTTAAATTTACTTTCTAAGAAAATACAGAGCCTTTATTTACTGCGTTTGCACATTTACATACGATTCTGAATAGAGTTATCCCTCAAAATGTTTTCTTTCCTCCACTATAATACAAAATGAATCTCGATTGTTTCCACTGCCATTGCATGCCAATGTTCTAAGTTTTCCTTTATCGATAGCTTCTGTCAGATTTGCCCTTTTCATATTTAATAAAATCTCTTCTGAATATTATTGTAAAATTGTATTTGCTGATAACAATTTCGTGTGTGCCTATTTGTTGTTTAACTGTTATGTTTTGGTATTTACTTTCCTCTTCTTCATCTGACATTGTAATCAATACAAAGTTACGTGACATATGTGCTTTAACATCAGCATTATCAGGTGTGCTATTTGGTTTCCACATCTATCACATTGCAGAAATGCATTTGAACTAAAAATCAGCTAGTTTTCGTCGTTCTTCCCAACTGTTAAACTATTTGCTATACTCTCCATTCTACAACTATATTATTTTTACATTATATTTTTATAGTCTTCATAGTCATTTAACGTTGTACATTTTATCATAATTTCATAATGATATAACCTCTGTTTGCTAAGCATGTCCTATATTTTGTCTTCTTTTAAGTCCTTCAATTTCTAAACAACTATATCAAATAATATTACTTGTTTGATTTTGAACATTCCATCAGTAATGTTCCAAAGGTATCCTCTGAAAAGTTGTGTAATATTGAATAATTCTGACTGGTGCACGAGTTATCTATCATGGAGTTTAAACTATATCATTGCTAATTAGCCTAACATATTGATTAATATTTTTGATTTGTTTTATTACTTTCGTGCTTCAACAGCAGCAGAGAGGGTGAACAGACCACGTTTTCAAGCAAAAATAAGGCTTACAGATCATGTTTTCGAGCAAAATATGGCCTATAGACTACGTTTTCAGACAAAAAATAAGGCTTCCAACGAAATCTCATTTAACCAAAAAAAAAGTCTCCATTTTTGCAAAACTGAGATTTTACGATTTTTTAATCAATTTTGCTCGCAACTATGTGGTCATCCACCCTCTCTGCTGCTGAACTTTCAGTTCTGGGTTAATAATTCTTTTACGATTTCAACCGAATATTTGATCCAGTCCGATACGATATCGTGTCCGAGGATCATGTAGATTTATTGTTGCGAATCCGTGCGGAGTCGACTGAGCATGACTAAAGAAATCTCGAAATTGATTGAAGTCCATATCAGAGCACCATGTCTGCCAAATATTTCTAAGAGTATGAGTATCAACTCCGTTGAATACAGCAAGAATATTGCAGTTATCTCTGATGACTTTTGGAACCTGAGTGTAGCGTTGAGTGACATATATCACGTCAGTGTTTTTATGCCTACCTCTGGAAAAGATCCTAGCAGGATTTTTTTGTTTATCCAACATTATATCGTCGTATACGACTAAATTGTTAATATCTCCATCAATATCATCAATACTCGGTGCTTCATCGATATCGGTTATAAAATCAATGGCGTTCTCACCCTTAATTTCTGATGCATTCTCGTTAAAATCCTTTAACACTTCATAACATCGTTGATCATCTACGCTAGGGGCAATTAAATACAACTTATCCCACTTCATCCATCTCATTATTAAATTGAGCAACAATTGCGTTTTACCGGATCCAGATGGCCCGATTATAATCATCCGGATAGAGTTTGGTAGCGCTGCATGATGCTTAATTGGTTCTCTTGTTTTAGTCGCCGAAAAATCAATTATATCCATATCTCTATACATAAATTATGGATCTATATTGTGTGAAGTGTAAAACGCGTACTAGCACAAATGATGTGACAACGGTTGCAACTAAAAATAACAGATCAGCACTTACTGGTAGATGTGCAACATGTGGTACAAAAAAATTTAGATTTGTTTCTACAAAATCAAAGATTTTACAATTCGGAGATGTTTTAAAAAAAAACGAGGAGGTGATATCGCAGCCAAATTGGCAAAGCTCCCTGGAACCCCATGGGCAAAGTACCCCGGAGAAAAGCACCTTCCAGGATATAGCTACTGTGGACCGGGAACCAGACTTGATATCAGACTCAATGATCAAAATCAGTCCCGACCCGGTGAAGAACCAATAAACGCCATTGATAAGGCCTGTCACCTTCATGATGATGCTTATAAAAGCAGCAATTTGCAACACAGGCATCTCGCGGATGTGAAATTAATTCATGCGTTAAATGCTATTCCTGATAAATCCTTCAAAGAAAAATTGGCTTCCTTTTTAATAAAATCGGCTATGAAAAGTAAATTGATGTTAGGTGCCGGTAATTAATAATATGGAATCAATTTATTATTCCCCAAGAGGATACTGGAGGGGTAAATCAGCAGTCCATAAACTCGCTAGCGCTGCAAAAGTGAAAAAAACCACTGCGGCTAATTGGTTATCCAAACAGGCACTATGGCAAATTTATCTACCACCGCCTAAACAAATTCAATTCTCGCATTTTGATGTGACCGCTCCTAATGAAGTTCATCAGGCTGATATATTATTTCTGCCACATGATCGTGGTTATAAATACGCTTTAACCGTAGTTGATATTGCAAGTCGATACAAAGAAGCAGAACCGTTAAAAACAAAATCAGCCACTGAAGTCGCTTCTGCATTTGAAAGGATTTATCGACGAGGTCCTCTGCACTGGCCAAATCTATTGCAGGTTGATCCTGGCAAGGAATTTCAGGGTGCAGTGTTATCTACAATGAAACATCATAATGTCACCATACGACGAGGGCATACTGCGCTACATCGCGATCAGGCCATTGTAGAACGATTTAATCGGACGATTGCTGAGCGGTTATTTGGATATCAATACGCAAAAGAATTCATCCAAGAAAAAAGATCCCGTGAATGGGTTAAAAGATTACCATCTGTGATTACTGCACTGAATAACGAGATTACTAGAACAATCAACATGAAACCTATCAACGCGATTAAAAAGAAGTCAATACCTGAAAAACCACAAAAAGATTTCAAAGAACCAATTCTTGGTAGTAATGTCACTGTTAGGTACTTATACGAACCAGGAGAGCTTGAAGGGGGTAGAAAAAGGGCTACTGATCCTATTTGGAGTGTTACTGTACACAAGATATCTAGTATAACACGATCTACGGGTAGACCTCCAGTCTATAAACTGGATTCAACTGCCCCTCAGCGGGGTTTTACTAGACAACAACTACAGGTAATTCCCGAGGATACTCAATTGCCACCGCATGGTCTTAACTAGCACCGTTGCGTCTATTGCACTCAAGACAAGTCAACATCACATTGTTTCTGACATGACCGAGACTGTTATTTTTTCTGTCTACGGTAAATTGGTGAGGATCTTTATCCGAATACTGCCAACGCATTATACAATTGCAACTCGCGCAGTGATTATTTTGTTGTTTCTTCAAAGTGATTATTAATTCAGCATCAATATCAAATTCTCGTTGTTTTTTTTTGTCCTGTTGTTTGTAACCGGAGATTTTTTTATTAATGATGCTAACATCAATATCATTTATTGTGGTGTCATTATCATCGAAAACAATTTTTCGAAGTTGATTTATTTTTCGTACTCTGGATACTGCGAGATAGACTAAATTCGACCATTTGATGTGATTATCCACCATCCAAACAATTGTATCCGATATAGTCAATCCCTGTGAAGAATGTATTGTTGCTGCGTATCCTAGCGTCCACGGGGATTTATTAGCACGCAATGCATCTTCAACGACATTGATATCAACCAGCACAATATCATTTAATACGAGAATTTGTTTTTCACTCTGTCCTGGAATATCAACTTCAATGTTCTGTTTTCGTGTATCCGATGGCCTATAACAAAGGGGTACTGGAAGCGTTGCAAATTTTTCTTTATGCAATTCAAATAACTTCATCTGAAGTGTGTCCCTGACTATTTTTCTACTTGCAATTATCAAATCATTTGGTCTCCATGTTTCCCAGAAATCATTCATTGGAGTTTCTGAAATCACTTCACGCGCTATTTCGCATTGGATTCTATCCGGTTGTAATCTATATAGCGCTTTGAATTCTCGTAATCGTTCATCAATTGATCTATAATCAGTGGTAATTTCTTCATAATAGTCTACAAAACCCCTTAGCCATTCATGTGGAGATGCACCGACAAATGGTGGTGGTTGGCCGTGATCACCGCACATGACGACTTTTGTGTTTTTGTTTAACAACCACTCGAGATATGTTTGTAATACATCTAATGACACTGTGCATATTTCATCCCAAATTATGATTTCAGGAATGAATTTATCACCCATACGCTCAGGAGTCCATTTGTCACCCTTCCATCGAAAGAAACTATGGTAAGTACAGGCATTTACCCCTCGCTGTATCATCTCTCTGGCGAGTCTGTGAGTCGGTGTTAGTACAATCATGGTTGACCGACGAAATAATTCAATTGCACGAGTTGTCTTTCCTGACCCACCACAACCGTTTAAATAAACTGTCTTGTATCTACATATTGGATCAGATACCGGTGGTGCATTAGAAAATTCTGATTGAATTTCAATACGGTTACAACAAAGATATTTATCATCCATGGCAACGTCTGCGGATTCACAATACTCATGTAGCATCTCCTTTTTAAATCGCCAACGCCCCCAATTTTCTTCGGGATCTGTGAATTTAGCTACAGCTGATTTGTATTTATTGTGTATATACATCGAATCAGTGGCCACTCTAACCGCGGTATTAGGAAATCTATTTATCATCGAAAATAGATTAATAGAAGCATAGGCTAGCATTGAACTTCTCAAATGTGTATACTGGGAATTATATCCATCACAGTAGGTAACAACCGTACCCATTTTCTCACCATTGGATAGAAAAGCATCCTTACGGGATACAAGTTTTCCCTGTTTCATTAAATCCGCTACAATAAAATCGTATTCAGCGACGTCTATGATCAACCGCGAAGAATATTTTGCATTGTCGTATCGTCCACCCTGGGTAAATTTACCGATTATTCTTCGTCCAAAATCTTTTGCTTGTTCTTTTTTAATTTCAAATAACTTCATAGACAAATTCATGATTTGTTCTTCATTGAAATCAGGGAATTGTTTTCGCTGTTCGCTGATTATACGATCTAGATCGGGTTGTGGTAGCCAAACATCCTTCTGCGCGTGATAGCATATAATAGCCTCGGAAACAATCAACGATATTAGCATACCACAATCAATCATATATCGTAGTAACACTATTGGCATCCAGGCCTTTTCAGATAGGTGTCTACCGAGCCAAACATAACTACACGGATGTAATCCTGACGCTAATTCAAATGATATCACACGAGCGAATCCGGTTAAATCAAAATCAGGTAATGGCCCATTAATCGCAACACGAGTCATTTCATGCGTGGGCTGTCCAAATCGTTTGAAGTACTCAGCACATTCCCCATACCCGAGAAAACTTCCGGGATAACACGCGGATATATCAATTGAAATCATACCATCACGTGAGTATTTCGTATTCCACAGTCCTCCATGACCAAATGTGACGCAACTCAATTTAACATCCTCGAGAAAATCACTTCGTGTTGGACGCCATGAGTTTTTTTCTCTTGCGAAGTGAGCTACCACTGATGGAATAGTAAAACTATCCGTGAGTAGTTTTTCATGGGAATTCTCAGGTGAAAAATCACTAGCGATTTTTCTCATTCTGTTATCTAATTCTTCAACGCGATATAATTCACCATTTGGTCTTACAAATTGATCGAATCCTATTTCGGGATCTTCATCACTTCTAAGTAACCATACTGACACAGGATCATCTTTACACAACGCATGAATAGCATCAAATAATCTCTCTTCATAGAAAACATCCCCGGAAAATTCCTCGGGGATATATTTCACGGTTCGTTCTCGTGGAAATACTGTTACCGCAGGTGTCCACGCGTGTTTGTTATGATCAATAATCTGTATTGGGGCTCCTCGCGATTGATATTTCGGTTCGTATAATACTTCTCCGGTTATTGTTGTTACTGATATTGGGAATTTTAATGATGCTTCTAATTTAGCTATATCAGAAATCTTTGCACCATGCTGTTTAACTGTCAGTTCCCACTCGGTTATTTTCTTACGTCGCAGATCAGTTAGTTTATTTCCTCGGGATGCATTTGTGAAGTGTTCTATTATTCGTTCTGCTACACAATTCAGTGAACTAGAATATTTCATAGGAGCTAGTTTTGCGATATCGGGTTTATCATTTAACGGTTATATCCCATAAACCATTGCTGTTACGGGATAAGATCTTTCGTAGTATGGTTTGTCAATGCCGGTTAGAATTCCTGGTTTGGAATCTCTACTCACAATGACAGCTTTTTTATTCTTGAAGATTGGTTCAAATTTATCCCTAATAATCCATTTGCCATCGACTTCGATAATGAATTTTATTCGGAAAAAATGCTTTTTTTCCCCAACACGTGAAATTATCACTGCTGCTTTTTCATCAGTCATGGTAGCGTCAACAACACCATTAATTCGAAATGTTGACCAACAATAAGATGCTCCATCACGCTTAAATTCATTAAAACAGTCTCTGATTTTACTAATCATGGCTTTATCAAGAATTGTATTCTTTGGTGTATTAGAAACTATATCGAGATTGAATTGAGCATCCTTCCAGGGTAATCTCTTGGACGTTTTTTTTGGTTTATCGAGATTAAATTTAGGATTAATCTTCAATAATCTCTTGGACGTTTTTTTTGGTTTATCGAGATTAAATTTAGGATTAATCTTCAATAATCTCTTAAACTCTTTCATGTTTCCGTCTCTTGGACGTTTGTTACGTTTTTTGGGTCTATCGAGATTAAATTTAGGATTAATCTTCAATAATCTCTTAAATTCTTTCATGTTTCCGTCTCTTGGACGTTTGTTACGTTTTTTGGGTCTATCGAGATTAAATTTAGGATTAATCTTCAATAATCTCTTAAACTCTCTCATGTTTCCGTCTCTTGGACGTTTGAGATTAAATTTAGGATTAATCTTCAATAATCTCTTGGACGTTTTTTTTGGTCTATCGAGATTAAATTTAGGATTAATCTTCAATAATCTCTTAAATTCTTTCATATTTCCGTCTATTGGACGTTTTTTGGGTCTATCGATATTAAATTTAGGATTAATCTTCAATAATCTCTTAAACTCCTTATCAGCATTGAATTCAGCATTTTTCGAAGGCGTTCTAATTAATTCCCTCATGCTATAATTAAAACAAGCATTTAAATGAAGAATTTATATATAATGAATCACTGTAAGTGGCTTATGAATGGATCAATAACCCCGTGTAACAAATCATGCAGAAATGAGTTTTGTGGGTATCATATGCAAAGCTTTCGTCGTGGAAGCCTTGGCCCGTTACCCTGCATACGATGTGGGGTTGGGGTTAGGGGAAAATCTCAGTTGTGTTTGAATTGCGGTGGAAAGCGATACAGGGAGTTGAAGCGTTATTATGATAAAAGAATAAAAAATGGACAATCAATCAGAAATTATGACCCTGATAAAGTCTCTGACCCTGACACTGTCAGCGACAACGTCCCTGACAAAATCATAAGAACTCCTCAATACTACATCGAAAGATTTATCATTAAACCAAACAATGAATTAGACAAATAGTATTTAGTATACGAATGAACCAAGAATTCAGACAACACCCTGTGATCACAAATTATGAAGCATCTAGTGATGGTGTTGTAAGAAACCGCAGACTGAAGAAACCAGTTGGTTCTGTGAATAATCAAGGGTACTTGATGTTTACTGTTGGCGGGAAGAAGAGATATCTCAATCATCGTTTCGCATTTGAATGTTTTTATGGATTGATCGAGGATGATTCTGTCATTGATCACAAGGATTCTAATCCGAAAAACAATTCTTTATCAAATCTGCAGGCTATCACACAAAGTGAGAATACCAAACGAGGAAAGACTGGCATTTGCTCAAAAAAAGCGAGACCTGTGAAATCTTTGAATACGATAACTAACGAAGAAAAAATATTTCAATCAATAACCAGCGCCGGTAGGCACTTCGATATTTGTCCGCCTTCTGTACGATATGTTGCAGAGGGGATTTATCGATCTGCGATTTCAAAAAGGACGGGACAAAAAATTCAATTTAGTTATGTCTAATGCGTCATATTTTTCATTTAGAAATATATCATTATTATAGAATAATGAATTCTGAAAACATGAATAGCATTTTATCCGAGATTTCAAAATTGAAAAGTTGGGATATTGAACTATCAGATGGGTTAAATCCTGATCAAATCATGTCTGATTTTCAGGATATTGAATACGGAGTTAACAACAATAAATATATGCTACCAAAGAAGTATGCGCTCATCAAGAGAATTCAGAATTCTATTCGGGACTCTCTCGCATTTTCCAGTGACGTAAGTGTGTTCGCTCCGTTGTATACCATCGTAGAACGAATACGAAAAGAATTGGGGTACGAATACGAATTGAAAAAGGAGGTTAATTCTAAAGTTAGAAACCTACGGGCGTTAATTCAAGAAAATGAACAATTTTGATTGACCGACCATTTATCATTATTTGATTGACCGACCATTTATCATTATTTGATTACCCGACCATTAATCATTTTTTTTAGCCGACCCTCAAGGGATGTCAAAAATCATCCGACATGTCAAAAAAGTGGGGAAACTATCAGTATTATATTATATTTATATACAATTTTGATAGTTTCCCCATCATTGATAGATCTGTTAAAACACTTCCATGACCATCCGATGGTGTTAGGTCGGGATTGAAAAATTGTTTTGCAATTGAAACATTGTTTCTGATTTCAAATAATGGTCAATGAAGCATTAACAACCCGATTGGCTCGTGAACGACTGGATGCAATTAAGAGATTTGTACCAATTCGTGACTCTGTACGGAATAAACTACAACAACGACAGAGTCTTCAGACTGATTTTGCTGCGGGATCTGAAGAATTGTTTAAACCAGTAACAACAGCAACGAAGGGAGTAGAGCGCGCTATACTGGGAGATGGTCCCGAGACGGGAAAATCTGTTATTGGTGAACTCGAAAAAATAGCAGCGAAAACTGAACAAACAGAACAGGCCGTACAAAAAATAGAATCAAAAAGAACAGTAGATGATTTACTCGTGAGATTTAACGAAGAAGGGTTAGCAGAAATTGATAAGACTGATCCAGCAGAAATTCCTGCGCTTGTTGTTACGTCCTATGAAAACAGAAAAAAATGGTTGAAACCAGAACATCATAAATATGTTAGAAATATAACTCACTGGGCTGATATATTCTATAAAATCAAAACTGAAAAAGGTCTGATTAAGAAAAATAGTGCATCATACATTGAATATATCAATGCGGTGGGTACAGTGTATAATCAATACGAAAAGTTTAAACAACAACAAAAACCGCAAAAAACTCAAAGGCGGCGACAGCAACCTGCAAAGAAAATATCCTTTTCACCTAAAAAACAACAAATACCACGTGATGATGATGATGATTATAATCCTCTTGGTTATTTACAAGAAACGGATTTAGAAAAACAGGATGAAGCAACTGGTTATAGCGGAAGTGGATTGCAAGATTCCAGTGAAAATCCAAGGATTTCATGTCCTGGTAGTGTTCTCAGTGATATATCACGATTAGAAGTTCTCATCGGAGGAAAACGAGCCGGAAATAACTCACCGGAAATAATTAATGAAGCAGCTGATATATGTAGACGATTATTTCAGGGTGGTATCATGGATATCAGCACATATCGAGATTTCATTGGCGAGTTAGTGGAAAGTGGGTATCATAGTGACTGAATTGAAAAATCTGATGACGAAGTCATTCGATTAGATAAATAACAATTGAAAAATTGTTTCTGATTTAAAATAATGATCATACACTACAATGATGATAAACCAACCCCCGTCTACGTAGTTAATTCACGGTTTCCGGTTTATAGAGCATACTACGGATATGGTTTAGGTAATACCATTGCAGGGTTATTTGCGAGAATGGCTCCAAAAGTGATGCCGTTAGCTAAACAATTATCAATGAAAGCCATTGATGTTATTCGTGATAAGGGTATTGGTGCTGTTGGAGATCTTGCGGGAAAAGCGTTTTCAACTGCGAAGAATAAATTAACATCATTAGTGAAATCACGGATGAAATCCAAAGGATTTTCAAAACCGTTACCGTCTACAGCGGAAATGCCTGCAAGTGTTAGTAGAATTATAAAAATAACGCAGTAGATGAAAAATTAGCGTCGATGGTTTTAACCCCCGACCAAAGCAATATTGCAAATATGATAGCAGGAAGTGGCTTTAAAAAACTACGACGATGAAAATGGAAAATCGCGATTTAGACTCTGATAAATAGAATAAAATGTTCAAAAAGTCACATGATCCAGCGTTTGATATAGACGCCCCAGTTGGCAAGGATGATTCTGTACGCGATTATCAATATTACGCCTATCATGCAATAGACTCAAATAGTCGAGCAAGAATTGATCTTCAAGTCCATGATACCAGTAAATACTTTTTGCCCTGTGAAGCGTTTATTGAAGTAGAAGGAGAAATTGTAACAGCTGCTGATACTCCTGCTGTACCAGCACCGTATCCAGCTGGTACTCAAGTCGGTTTTGTCAATAATGGTATCATGGCGTTATTTGAGAGTGCAAAATATCTCATTGATGGAAAAGAAATTGAGGCGATAGATCGCGATGTTGATGTGGCTACAACAATAATCGGGTTAGCGAGATATTCCGATGATTATACAAGATCAGCAGGACCTTCTATGATGTTTGCAAAAGATGCTACAAATACCGCTGGAGGAAAACAATTTGTTGTAAGACGACCAAAGAATAATGCTGGCACCGCTAATATTGATGCCGAAGATATGATTATAAACAACGATGTTAATTTCAATCTAGGAGCTGCAACACGTATTTCAATGTTGGAAGGGCGGCGTAAATCATTTTCATGCGCGATTCCACTGCATCACATATTTGGATTCTGTAGAAACGTCAGAAAAGTTATCTACGGGGCGAAGCATACAGTATCGCTTGTACGAAAGAGTGATGATAGTGACGCAATCTGGAGGATTCCAGCAGACAATGCAAATCCAAATGCTGATGCCGGTAAAGTCAATTTAACAAAAATATCATTGTGGATGCCAGTGTTGACTCCAGCAATCACTGCAGAAGAACGATTACTATCATTTATGGACCATGGAGGAAAGTCGTTGTTAAGTTGGCTAACCGTGAGTACAGATGTGAAGCAATCAAATATCAACGGGTTATTCACTTGGAACCTAGCATCAAAACAAGGCGTTTCTGCGCCACGTCATATATTTATTGCGTTACAAGATAAAGCACGAGTTGGCGATCAACGTTTCAGTCATATGATATTTGATCAATTAGGTGTGAAAGACGTCTCACTGAGAATAAACGGCCAACAGGAACCATCCGAGGATATACAACTTAATTACACAGAAAATCATATTGCACGAGTTTATCATCGTCTGTTGTCATTTATGGCACGCGATCAAAATGTGGATACTGGTTTGCAAATATCACAATATGATTTTAAAAATCTGTATCCGATCTATTACTTCTCACTGGAACATCTCGATTTGATGAGACAATCTGTTGTTGATATACATTTTAGAGCTAATGTGACTCGTGGTGCTATTGCTGATTATAGAGCGGTTGCTGTCATTCTCAGTGATAAATCAATGCTACTTGAAGGTGTTGGTGGAAGAATGAGAGTGGTAGATGCACCAGTGGAAAACATGTAATTGAAATTGTAAACGATTTAGAATCAATCAATTATGTATAATGTCATATAGTAATATTAGTGTTGCGTTAACTCCCGGTGAATTAAAAAAATTGCAATCGGAATCAGCTAAAAAATGTGGAACCACAATCACGTTGAAACCCAAACAAATGACTGGTGGTGCAAATAAATTATCGCTGACAACTCGTCAGGTGAAACATTTCAATGATGCACTTGTAGCAAAAAAAGGTGTTCAGATTACTCTTTCTGCGGCTGCTATCAAAAATATGATTAAAACAGGCGGTATATTCCCGTTGTTAGCTGCAATACCAGCATTGATTGCAGCGGATGCCCCAGCGGTGGCTAAAGCGGCAGCGTTAGGAGCCGTTGGTACTGCAGCAGGAATGGCACTAAAGAAGGCAACTGGGAAAGGATATAAAAAAAAGGGAAAGAGTCTAAGACTACCAGGAACCCCGTATTCGTGGTACAGCGGAAAGGGTCTAAGACTAGGACCGGTTTATTAATTCAGAAATCTTCGATTTCCGAACCTATGGTTCCCATGTCCAATTTTGATTTACTCGATGCTGCTAAAAAACTCGCGATTAAAAACTTCAGAGGTGTCTTTATGAAAGATCAATTACCACATCAACCAAACAGCGGTGAAACCGGAATCATTAATTTAGATAACAGCACCGGACCCGGAACTCACTGGGTTGCATACGCTATTGATCCACGTGGGATTGTCTATTCTGATTCATATGGATTAGCCCCACCAAAAGAGTTTATGCGTTATATAAAAACCCTTCCAATGAAGACTTGGTATTCTACGCTACCAACACAACAAATGAATGACCCACCAATATGTGGCAGCGAAGTATTAAATGTCCTTAACGCTATTTCTAACTCCTTGAGTAACCCAAGCGGAAAACCACCACATGTTGTCGTGAATGAATACACTAGTAATCGCTGGAGAAAATCGAAGATTTTTCAACGAAGTCGTCAAAAACGATTTTTGAGTGAGAAAGAGTTTTACAATAACATGATTGATATTTGGGGAAGACCTCTGAAACCCAAACCCGATGACACTGCAACCGGTGATGTAAAAAAACTAATCAAAGATGAAATAGCTGAGACGTTAAATTTAGCAAGTGTTGACCCGAACGAAATAGTTGTATTTCAGGACAAACAGGGTAAATTGAAAAGCAGTGATGTGTCATTGATTGACATTTTGATACGGCAGCGCGACGCCGCTGAAAACTCTATTGCGCTGTATTCCAACGACGGACGACTTAAACCAGGCGCACTTGTGTCTACGATCACCGACGCGATTGCCACCCACGACAACAAGATTGCCGCCCACGACAACATGATTACCACCCAAGACAACAAGATTGCCGCCCAAGACAGCATGATTACCACCCAAGACAACAAGATTACCGCCCACGGCCGTGAGCTGGATGATTATATACGAGGTTATAGTACTTTTCGCAAAAATGTCGTACATAAATTCTTTGGAACACCGCTTGTGGTTGGCATGACTCTCGCTGAAATTAAAGACTTGTTGAATTCATTCTTCGCTAACAAGGAAGCTGGAAGGATGATGACTGCTTCAGAAATCAAGGCAAATTATCTCGAGATTTCTAAACTAATAGAAGATCAAAAACCCACTAATGACATTGTTGGTAGGTTCTTTGGAAACCCGCTTGTGGCAGGAATGACTCTCGCTGAAATCAGTGAGTTTATCGGCAAGCACACTCACAATGCCTACATCGCTAATAGTTTCTTTGGTGTCCCGGCTACATCTACGATGACTCTCAAAGATATTAATATGTTTATGGTGAGACAAACAACACTTAATACCATCGTTGATAGATTTCTAGGGAGAACACCTGTGTCTGAAACCACATCGTTGACAGGCATGACTCTCGCGGAAATTAAAAGCGCTATTGACAAACAAAAGCACACCAGCGATATTGTTAATAAGTTCTTTGAGGGCAGTAGCCTCCAAGATATCACGACGAAATTTTCTAACATCGACAACCATATTAAAACCCAAGCACGGATTAGAATCAACGAACTTCTGGTTTCATTCTTTTCTAACAAGGAGGAGAGTGGAAAAACAATAGATCCTACCAAAATCAGGGTAAATTATCTCGATATTTCCGACGATCTTCTTAAACTAAAAGAAAACTTTGAAAGGATACAGATTCCGCATCTAGACACTGAAGTTAAAAATATCGTGTATACGATCGAGCATGGAACCATGGATTGGACAAGAGACGTTTATACTACGCTGTCCATCGGTCTCTTGGGCGGAACAAGTTTCGATGATATCATCGGGCATACGTGGATCGATGGTATCTACAGGCTAACGTGGATCTCTGTAGATCAATTTAATATGATCGCGGACGGTAAAACCTACTCTGGTGGCACCGCGACGTTTATTTTTAATGGTCGCAAACTAGACTTTAATGTCGTCGCGGTTAATAGCTCCACCATTAGAACAAAAATAATTTGGTGTTTAGAATTTTTAGATGATTTTTCCGGCTGAAGTACTAGCAATTCCCGCTAACGATGACAAATAATTGAAAACGCTAGCGTTTTTAAAATAACAATGATTTCATCAACTCAATGTCGCTATGATCAAGTCAGAGAATTTCAGACTAGACTCAAAACCCTCACTGAGGAGTATCAAATAAAAATAAAAAAATACCGACGAAGAATCACCGCAATTGATATTACTATGTACTCGGTGTCAAGCGTTCTCGCTGGCGCCGGAATAATACTTGCATCGGTTACAATGATTGCCCCGGTCGTAGTTCCAATTTGCATTTCTGCGGTGGCTACAATCGGGGGTATATCAACCGGGATAGCAAAAAAGATATCATCATGCAGCCAGAGTAAACTGCAGAATTACTTAATTCAATTTCATATTGCATCAACCGCATATTCGCAGTTATCCCTGATGATATCGTCGTCACTCGATAATACGATTATATCAGATAGTGAATTCTCAGCGATGGTCAGTATTTTTTATTCAGCGATATCAAAATTAGAGCAACAACATGAATATAATAACAATGACAACACCGATGGAATCAGAAAACACGAACCCAAAAACAAACCCAAAAACCAAAATGATCTCAATAATCTCAACCATACCAGATTGTGAGTTCTCAGTGATGGTCAGTATTTATGATTCCGCGGTGTCAAAATTAGAAATACAACATGAGTATAATAACAATGACGACACCGATGGAATTACTTCAACAAATAGTGGAGAACACGAACCCAGTACAAACAAGCATGATATCAATAACATCAACGGAACCCGAGTTTAGTGTGAATTTCCCTAGCCCAGTCCCCGTGAAGGAGATAGCGCTAGCAAAACTACGAGTGTATCACAGTTGGCCTAATATCAGATCAAAATCATTTGGTGGTCAACAACCCAATAATTCTTTAGTGTTTGCAAATAAGAATAAACCCGACGGAACCCCAGACTGGAACGTTGTTTCCATACCAACCGGATCATACCAAATCGAACAAATCAATAATGAATTCGCGCGTAGAATAAAATCGATTACTGGAACAGAATCGAAAATCGCTATAACAGTTCATGAGCCGACGCTATCATCCGCAATTGAGATAAGCACAGAAGGATACGTCGTAGATATCTATCAGAGTTCTATTAGAACCGTACTAGGATGGCCTGAAAAACCACCGGAAAAATCCACCGCCGACTTAACCACGGACGTACAATCATATCATGAAATCAATCCCAGTTATCGAGATAATTTATCTGATATAAGAAAAGGAAGAATCGCCGATAGATTTATATTCACCAACAAAGACACATTGCAATGGGATTTTATCATTAAAAGAACAACCGACTCATCTGTTACTATTTCATTTACGCTAACTGACGTCCGTGGTTATTTTAATGAGATTAAACAATTATATGAAACACAACTAGAACAACTACGGAAAACAAAATCGCAAAAACATGTTGAAATAATAAATCAGCTTATATCGGACATGGAATATATCTATGAACTAATTATTCAAACAATAATTAATGACAACAGCGACAATAAACAACGATTCCTAACCGATTACAATATCACAGAAGACAATCTGCGTAATTTCAAGTTTCCGAAATACAACGCAGATGAATTAGCAAGAATTGTTAAAACCGATATCAAAGCGCTACAAAAATCAGATTCAACTATCCTCCTCAAATATAATAATGATCCAGATGGTGGCGGTAGGCATATCGCTCCGTTCAACGTGAATCTTTCATCGGTGATTGCGCTCAATTTAGTATGTGATGTTATCGAAGGAAGCTATCAGATTAATCTAGAACAATCAAATCAAGCTCAGCAGGGATATATTCTTTATTCGTTTGCACCAACAGCTCCTCCAGGATTCCTAATTATTGAAAACCCAATTAATCCTGTCTACATGCGATGTCATAATAATTCGTTAACGAGAATTAATTTTAGACTCACCGACCAGTCAAATAATCTAATTGATCTACAAGAGGAGGTGTTAGTGATTAGTTTGTTTGTGAAATCCTAAAGACTGGATCAAATATTTGGTTAAAATCATTTATTATTTTTTGTTAACCTGTAGCAGCAGAGAGGGTGGATGACCACATAGTTGCGAGCAAAATTGATTAAAAAATCGTAAAATCTCAGTTTTGCAAAAATGGAGACTTTTTTTTTGGTTAAATGAGATTTCGTTGGAAGCCTTATTTTTTGTCTGAAAACGTAGTCTATAGGCCATATTTTGCTCGAAAACATGATCTGTAAGCCTTATTTTTGCTTGAAAACGTGGTCTGTTCACCCTCTCTGCTGCTTCAACTCTTAAACTGTTTCCGTTAAGAATAGTTGTACTCTCTGAATCAGCTGAAAAATAGTCAGTATTGTTCTTTTTAAATGAATCCTTAACAGTGTTGTTGTAAACAATTTTCATCATGTCACTATCTTTCATGAATTCTAATTTTGACGACAGTCTCACATTTTCTTGCTTCCTTAAACAAACAAACACAAACACAAACACACACACACACACCATATATATATATATCATCATTCATCATCGGTTACTTAGTCTCGGGAGACCTTGGGGTGTCGTCTGTCTCTGGGTTGTTGGTATCAGTTGTTGTGGCTTAGCAGGCCTATGCGCGAGTTGCAGTCCCTCTTGCAGTTTGTGCAGACATAGAGAAGCCTGGGTTACTGTAGTTGCTGCCACGTGGCCCTTTCTTACACGTTTCTCTGCCGCCAACAGGCTTCTCCTCGTATCAGAGACTGACATACCCTAACTTACTGTCAGTCTCCAGGTGCCTCGGTCGTAGGCCAGCAAATCCCAGCTATCAGTTGCGATGTCGCATGCTTTCATGTCCCTCTTGCACTCATCCTTGAAACGAATGGCCAGCTGTCCATATAGGATATCCTTTGGCAGCCTCCCATCCTCCATTCGTCGGACGTGTCCCACCCATCAAAGGCGCAGTTTACTCAGCAGGGAGAACAAGCTGGAGGTATTAGCACGCCGCAGAACTTCATTGTGAGGGACACGTTGAATTTCAGGATACGTTTAAGGCACCGTATATGGAAGGAGTTAAGCCGGCGTTAGTGCCTCATGTATGTACTCCAGGTCTCACTTCCATATAGAAGGGTGCTGAGAATGCAGGCCTGGTAAACTTGGACTCTGGTGTGCTCTGTCAGCGCGTTGTTTTCCCACACCCTCTTCGTCAGTCATGACATGATGGTGTTTGCCTTTCCAAGCCTCCTGTCTAGCTCCTTATCAAGCGAGAGGGTGTTGATGATGGTTGACGCCAGGTAGGTAAAGTTGTTGACAGCTTCCAAGGTGGCACCGTTGATTTTGATTGTAGGGGCAATGATCATATAATGCACTCTGACCTTTGTCTTTTCCAGGCTGATGGTGAGTCCAGACTGCATGCAGGCACCAGCATAATGATCACCCAGTCTATGGAGGTCTTCCTCAGTGTGCGTCACAAGAGCCGCGTCATCTGCAAAAATTATCTCTCTGATGAACACAGCCCTCACTTTCGTCTTCGACCGCAGTCGTGCAAGGTTGAACAGCCTCCTATCGGACCTGGTGTGTAGATATATGCCATCAGTGGATGGGTCAAAGGCGTAGGACAGAAGCAAGAAGAAGAAGATCCCGAATAGGGTTGGTGCTAGAAAGCAGCCCTGCTTCGTGCCGCAGTTATCTGCGAAGGAGTTAGAGGAAGATCAATCGTATAGGACTGTTCCCTTCATATCTGCATGGAAAGAGATTTTCATGCTGCGCAGTTTTGGGGGGAAACCGATCGTACTGAGAAATTCAAAAAGGCCCTTCCCGCTGACTAAGTCAAAGGCCTTGGTAAGGTCAAAAAACATCATGTACAGTGATTGACCTAGCTCTCTGCTCTTCTCTTGGAGTTTCCGCAATGAGATGATCATGTCTGTTGCCGACCTGCCTGCTTTGAATCCGCAATTGGATTCTGGGTACACACGGTCTGTCAGCAACTGCAGCCTGTTTAGTATGATGCGGGCATACACCTTACCAACGATGCTCAGAAGCGAGATCCCTCTGTAATTAATACAGTCAGTGCGGTCGCCATTGTTTCTGTAAACGGTCACAGTTGTGGCATCACGTATGTGGTTGAAGCAGTGTTGGTTTCCCACGTTTGATAGTTTCGGGCGGGATGCTGTCACTACCTGGTGCTTTGTCATTTGGGAGGTAGTCAATTGCTTTGCTGAGCTCTTCTAAGTTTGGCACTCGGTCGAGCTTCTCCATGTTGGAAAGAGTCTTTATGCTACTTAGGGCTGCTTCGGTGACTAAAGTTTCTCGGGAGTATAGCTTTGACTTGTGCTCCACCAATCTGGCCATCTGTTTTCCACGGTCTGTGATCTTCACTCCCATCAGAGATTTCAGGGGAGCAACCCCTTTCACTGTTGGGCCTAGAGCTTTCTTGATGCCACTATACATTCCTTGGATTTATTCACACAGTTGTTGCCAGTACTCGTTTGCGCACTGTCTAGCGATGAGTACTTTGAGAGCACTAAGCGTCCGTTCATTAGGGTATTTTTGTAGGCTAAAAAAACTGTTCGCTTTTCCTTGATTAGTGGTTCCATCCTTGATAGGTGTGCGTTCCTTTTGCCAAACTTGGACATGGCTGTTTTGTAGATGGCACCCTTCATGGCATTCCACTTGGCTGTGGCGTCGTGCTCTGGCAGGTCCTGGAGAGCCTTGTCCAGGGTGGACATATACTCCTACAACTTGGAGGTGACCGGCATATGTACAGTGTTTATGTGTGGGTGTCCTTTCGGTTTTGAGCGGTGTAGCTTCTGTGGCTGTAGTCGCACCTTGTTTCTCACAAGGGCATGGTCGGTGTCACAGTCTGCACTGTGGTAGGTTCTGGTGGAGAGGACACTGTTAAGGGCAGAGCGCCTTGTGATGACTAAGTCGAGTAGATGCCAGAGATGGGACTTGGAGCAGCAAGAAGGGTGAACAGACCGAAACTATTTCAGACAAAATTAAAAAAATGAACTGAAACTAATTCGGACAAACTAAAAGCGTGAACAGACCAAGTTTTCAAACAGAAATAAAACTTCTACTCAGAGAGAGTAAATAGTTCCAATTTTCAAACAAAAATAAAACCTCTACGGAGACCAATACTAATTTAGATAAAATAAAAAAAATGATAATTTTGGTTTCAAACGAAGTTTCTTTTAAGTAAAAGTCTTAAGACAAAACTTCTTTAGGATGAAAATCCTTACAATGAAAATCTTTTAGGATTTCACATACAGACTAATTTGTAAAGTCTCATGCCTTAAGTCAATCAAATTATTGGACTGGCCAGTGAGTTTAAAATAAATTATCGTTAATGAATCATCATGACATTACATATACACTGGATTTGTTGGGTCTTCAATTATTAAAAATCCGGGTGGAGCCGTTGGTGCAAACGAATATAAAATATTTCCCTGTTGGGCTTGATTTGATTTTTGAGATTTATTTGGTAACCTCATCACATACTAGATTTATTAGAATCACCGAGGATATATTAACATTAGAAGGAGCGATATGCCTACCGCAATTGTCTGGGTCATTATTATGTTTGAGGATGGTTGTTTGTGGTTGTGTTATTTTTTCCATGCTGAGAGTATTTGTGAGAAATACTCATCATTCAATTGTAGCAGCTAACAACCCCATGAAAACAAAGGTAATTTCTGTATTGGACAACACGCACGATTTTACATCCGTGTTACACGGTGCAAAAAAAATAACATACCCAGTTGAATTATCTTACCTGGAAAGGTATTTAAACTTCCTAGTAGTGTTTCGAAACATGATATAGAATTTCAGACCCATACAAATACTTTTGTTGCTGTCAAAAGGACATCGTTCCATGCGAGTTGTCAGAAGGGTCATACATGTATTTTCCTTTTCACTATTATGCATACCGTTGAAACTGAACTTAGCAATTACAATTTAAGGTTTCACCTGTCCCATTTACAGAAGATCATTTCAAACTACCTGGTAGCGGTTACTATATTTCGTTTTTAACTTAATGACAGTGTGTTGTTGTGTTTAATAAGCTCTTTAATTGTTTTTATACTGGAATTTATAGTTCGTTTAACTTCATATTGTCTACCGAGTTCAGCTCTATCTTAATCGACTGCGGTAAATAGCGGAATATATTTATTTACATTGTTATATGCTAATGATTCCTTAACGGCTTGTTGTATTTTTTAATACAATAATAATAGAGATATACATTCAGTATTAAGTAAGGTATATAGAGACAGCACACTCTCTATCGCGCTAAGGTGTCATAAACATCTTATCACGGCAGAGATATACATATATATGAAAGACCCCATGTTAACTCCTAAATGCCTTCACACGCTAGAAATCCAGTGGTCAAATATATTAGACAACACAACTCCATGTGCGCTAGACAGGTGCCTTTGCATCTGAGTGGTCTCAAGGGCAGCACGAAACACAATTCCCGTTGTGATCCTCTAACCCACCAAATAATGGTCTAGAACCTCAAAAGGTGTGCTTAGTGTACGCCGACACAAAATATATATCTTAGCGAAGATATATATATATATATAGGACGGCACATTTCCCGTATGGACCCTTGGAATGCTATTCACAATCCAATAGGCTCAACGAGAGTACATATAATATTTACATTATATACAACTATATACATGATATATCCGTCTACGGGAGACGATGGCGTAGCTCCAGAGTTAGTTGTGATGTATATGTGTCAACACTCTTGCGTCGTACTGATCATGTATTCTAAACCTTTCTTGCGTGTCTTATCCCTTGATAGATAGGTAACAAGAAGATTAGATTGTGAATGAGGAAAATTCCGTATTTGTTAGCTTGAAAGCACTAGTTCATGAATAATCTTGATAAAATATTTCTGGCCGTTTGAAACTCTTCAAGTCTCAAATGGATTACTAAGGTAAAGTTCTGAGTTTGCAAAGCTAAAACTTATTGTCTTTTCTCGACTTATCAAGTACGCTTGAAATAGAATTCTTGCATGAGAAACGAGAATATGCATACGAGACTGAGGATAAGGAGGGAGAAAAAGAGATGAAGGAAGGAGGTTGTGCAAAGGTGTAAAATGTATTTCCAGTGCCATATTTATGCGTATTGTAACACACCATTTCAGTTTTTATTGATGTTTCTGTTAATAGCTCTCTTATGTTTAGCGAGTATGTTTGGAGTATATAATGTCTGTGTAAGGAATACAGTCGGAAACTGAGTAATTATCAATTACAAGAAGTAGCAGTCATATTATACAAAGGTTGTAGGGTAGGAACCCCTATCTAAAATATTATCTTAAAGAATTATTATGATAGTATCAGATATACATGCTTAATAGCTTGAGATAGAAATAATTATATACTTGGTTATACTTCGTGAGCAGGGCGTGAAGTACCCGTGTACCACATGGGGTTTGGGGTGGGTTTACTTACGGTAGGGCAAAGCAAATGGAAAACATGTAAAACCATACATGGGTAAAAATAGGGTCTAGTAAATCTGTGGTTGTTAGTTGAGCAGAGGGAAACATTTTTTTTTTTGGTAGTTAGGCGTTGAAGGATCCCTCCATTGACAACTACTGTTGTCTTGGTCTTTGGAAATAACTAAAACATCGACCTCAGACCCCGTAGGTATAGCTTGATTACCTCGGTAGAGATTCCACTTGTCTGTTAATAGATTATGGATAGATATCGTCATTCTTTCCATGTGCCTTAACGAGTGATAATGACCATACAGTTCATTAGGTTAGAGCTAAACGGGAATATTCATTAGCTAAAGAAAGACGTTTGAATGAACGAATTTAAATTACAAAATCATTGTACTTTTAAATGGTAACACAATCTTTTTCATGAGAGAGACAGAGACAGAGAGAGAGAAAGACAGAGAGACAAAGAGAGAGACAGAGAGAGAGACAGAGAGAGCGATTGAGAGAGAGAGAGAGAGAGAGAGAGAGAGAGAGAGAGAGAGGGAAAAAATTGATGAAGTGAGAAACGTTCATACATCAAACTATTTACTTACCTTTTCCGATGTGTACACCATGCCTTCGTGCGAATGAGATCTACGTGGGTTTTGAGAGAGAGAGAGAGAGAGAGAGAGAGAGAGAGAGAGAGAGAGAGAGAGAGAGAGCGAGAGAGAGAGAGAGAGAGAGAGAGAGAGAGAGAGAGAGAGAGAGAGAGAGAGAGAGAGAGAGAGAGACAACTGCGGGATTGAGAAACGTTCATACATCAAACTATGTACTTACCTTTACCGATGTGTACACGATGCCTTTGTGCGACTGAGATCTAAGTGGGTTTTGAAACAGTTATGTTTTGATATTGAAGATTACCCAAGGCTCTTGAGGACACCCGTAATTCGTTACTTCCTCATTCTATTTTACGCTTCGGTTCTACTAAAAAAGTAACAGCGTTATTACTTTATTGCCACTGTGCATATATATATATATATATATATATATATATATATATATATATATATATATATATATATTATATATATTAGTCTTTCCATTGTGAACACGAAGTCATATGGACAATGTTCTTTTGCATTCCAGGGCCCAGCCATGTGGAACGAATTGCCCATTGAAATTAGACACAAAGACACAGTGGTCCCTTTTAAGAGTGCTTTTAAAACTCACCTTTTTCCACTGCAAGGTCAAACTTTGAGACCTAATAATGTTTTGTATCTTAAATGTATTCAGCATGTTTTTATGTTTTCGAATTTCATTGTTTTTGTCGTTTATTTTTCTGTAGTGTAGTCATATCATAGATGGTGTAAAGCGCTTAGAGCATCTAAAGATTAGGCGCTATACAAAGTCGTCATTATTATTATTACTATAATAAATTTCTTAATCGCCGTTAGTCTTTCTCGTGCCAAACGGGTAGTTAATGATTATTCTACCATTATTGATATATGAGATGATTTAATTCATAGCAGCTAAGCCTTATTTATCTCGACAAAATTTACCTTTTCAATATGAGAATATCGTTCTGAAACATTAGCATATATTTTGTAGTGGGCCAGTAGTCTTGAGTAATTCAACCTATTACAAACTTTAAAAAGGTCTCAGTTGTGTCACATTGTTGTCAATATTCAGCGTCATTGACACTGGAGTTAAGTAAAATTATTCCCTGATTCCGTATATGGTATTAATGTGCTTGCGTTCGAAGAACTAGTTTTGTCTATGTCGAAATAACAATGATACGAGATGAATCATGATGAGTCAGATTTATTTATTCAGTTGATTGAAGAAAAGATCATGGTGAAGGGAGGAGATCTATACATATTCAAGTGACGTAGACAGCTTAATTGAAAGTCAGAAAGAAAAATGTAGCTTAAATTGGTCTACTGCAAAGACAAATCATTGCAAGAAAAATACAAACTGAGAGAGAGAGAGAGAGAGAGAGAGAGAGAGAGAGAGAGAGAGAGAGAGCATCATTCTAACATTGGGTACAACATATTAATCAGCAGGTCAATAATAGGCATGTTTTGTTTGACATAAACCATGCAGTTTTATTCAATCTGAATAGTATGCTTTTATCCATACTTAAACTCTTGTGAAACAAAGCTACTTCAAAATGAATGTCACTCCTTCATTTTAAGACCAAGAAAGATGGAACACAATATCATGTGCATGTTACTGATGGTTGCTGCTGCAAATCTAGATTTGAATCACAAATCTTTCAGTCAGGTAAACAACAATTGCCACACTCTCCAAAGCCGGAGTGGCACCAAATAAAATCATGGAGACCAAAGGACAAGATATTGCATAAATAACGGCATACGACTCTAAGCGTAGAGTAAGGCAGTGGAAGGAATACTGTGCAGTCATGGCGCACGATGCTTTTCCAAATCTAACTTGTGAAGTACATCATCAACCATGACAGCAAGATCTAAAAATACCATGTCGTCCACAAAGACAACCTTCCAGGAAAGTATCTGGATCATTTTTGTCTTAATTGTACATTCAGTTTTCATTCATGTACTTAATCATTTTTACTCATATAGAAATGTGTTTCTCGAATCAATATTTCGTTGGTTTTCTTTGGCTATATACTAAGCAAGATACGTTTTGTTCACTGCTGACGTGCTCTTTCATAACATCAAATTGTGTATATTAATGTGCTGTACGTAGGTTTCGGGCATCAGCTGCCACAAGCAATCGGGACCAATATTTTGTCAATGCAATGTCAATAACCAATATAATTGCATTTAAATCAGATGATATATGTAGGGATGATTTCCATTGGTCAGAAATTAACCAAGTGAGTAGACCCAGTTGCGTTTACTTCTGTATAAACTGTACCGAGAACTATTTTACATTAACATCTGTAATACGAATCTGTAAATAGATTATTTACAGATTTGTACAACTTTGCACATCCGAACATTGCAAGGACAGAATTCAACAACTTGTCAGTAGATTATGAAACATGACATAATTTCCACATGTCTTTTATACAAAATAAAAACGGTTGCCTTATATTTTTTTGGAACATTTAATAAATTGTTTTGACCGAATCTAATCTTTGTAATTGTTTTGAAGATAAATAATTCTTTCTTGATTCGAGTAGAAAAAAGGCTGGGAAATTCGAAATCTGCCAAGGAGAATGCTATGGCATTGCATAGCACTTTCACTGCGTCTCGTTACAATTAAATTAAAAATTACAGGTAAATCACGATAAGGATTGTGTGATGGTGTTCAAAGACAAACGAAGTAACGATTCACAGTCCTACAATGTAAGACGCCGACCTTAATAGTTACAATGTGTGGGTGGCGTGACAAATCCTGTTACTCCCACTTCGTAACTGTCATGGATGATGTCTTCCACTATTTTGCTATTGAACCCCATCACTATAATCATTTAACGATAGTCTTAATTTAATTTGTAAGTAGCAGATGTAGGTAACCTAAACTTTTAACGAACACAAAAACATATTTTAAGAAAGGAATATGTATTACTGACATTTAGAGATAATAATGATTCGGCCAAGTCACAATGAACAATAAGAGCATCAAATCCTAGAGTCATTCGAATGTCAAACAAAGCAACAATACATCCTTTGTTTTGAGTAGTGAACTTGTACTCAGATCACATATGCCAGTTTAGATAACATATTAAGACCATACTGATGCATGTTCAAACCCTTAGATCACCTAAACTTAATATATTTTGAGTTTGATGTTGACAGACCTATTACGTAGCAGATTGTGAATATATGCTCTATAAATAGCTCCGTAGCATACGCGCTTAACGAAGCTGCTAACGCTGAAATGTAAGCACTAAAACTGCCTAGAAATATCCTTAAAATAGGCAAACTAATACAATTAAACAGAATTGCAATTAAACGAGTTTAATGTTTTGCTTTTAGTTTATCATGGTATAAGCTGTCAGTTGCCGATGAGTGTAATTTGCTGTGTGAGGCTACAACTACACAGTTTATACTAAACTAAACTCAGAAATAACATCATTAAAATCTTCAGTACTTGACGGCAATATGTATGGTAAGTGAAAATTAATGATATTCCATCAGGAATTTCTTTTGACTTTTATTTCGCTAGTGTAGTGCTGATATATTTTTGTTTAGCCAATTCTAGTGCCTGCACTATTAGCTCTTTGTTAAAGCACCGACTTTGCATGTGTTAAAATATTTGTTTGGATACAATGTATACGTCTCATCGTTGTAGCTAATCTCAATTTACTTTTTTCTTTCTTAAATGTTGAATAGTATGTAGGCCATGTCGAATATTAGGTGTTCAATTTCGTTTCAGGCAGTGGATGTTCTTCATTTAGGACAATAATACGTATCAACAAAAATATATCAAATCACGTAGTAAAGTTAAGAAATAATTTTGATTGTACGCACCAGTGAAACTATAGTCTGCGATTTATTATATTATCATTTGTTAATAATTTAACACAATATATTGGAATATATTCGTGGAGTAAGCATCCACCTGTATTTACATGTAGGTTGGATTTGCCAGCCATTTTCGGACTGTATTAGTTATTTTTGTTTTATAATATGATCTTCAGAAAATATTAAATTTGAAAGTGTTTAATTCGTTCATAGAATTATCTAAATAATTGAAACTCCAGACTCCAGTCCAAAGGTTACTCTCTAGTTCTCTTCACATCAGTACTGCCATTTAATACCATACATACATACATACATACATACATACATACATACATATATATATATATATATATATATATATATATATATATATATATATATATATATATATATATATATATATCACATAGACGTATATCACCTACAATATAATTTTCTAGATGGTGTCGAAAAAGAAATCAACTTCCAGCCAGGAAATAATATGGTTACATTGTTTTGCTCTTGTTTTAGAAGAATAAAGAAATTTTATATCAGGTGTAAAAGGTTAATTGTTCTGAGTTAAGAAAATACGTGAACTAACGGTGAGTACGAATTTAGACCTACCAAACTAGTTTCTTTTTTCATGAACAACACATGAAATAGCTAATTGTTTATATATATATATATATATATATATATATATATATATATATATATATATATATATATATATATATATATATATATATATATATATATATATATATATATATGTAAAGATTATAAGTTTAGACTATTTGTTGTTGGTAAACATATTTGCCTCGATTTGAGTTAAGGAGATTGGTTTCCCCTTGGGAATAACGTGTTTGCCTGATATTTGTCATGCTCTGTTTTAAACTGTTTTAAACTTATTTAACGGGCCTAATCTTCGTGACAACTTAAGGATGTTCTAGAAACGAAGTTTTGATGCCTTTCCTCGTCTTCGCATTGTGTTGTAATGTGTATATACTAATGCCATTTAATTTAGAATTACCTATTGTTCTCTCAATATCTGAATGAAGTTTAATTATACGTTAGGATTATAACGTGCTCATATGTGTTGTTGACTGAACCATTTTTTGCGATTATTGTGGATTTAATTGTCAATACTGTAAGGACGTTTTACATTTTCACTTTGTGGTCTTGGGAAATACAGTTTTTGCTGAATTATATGAAACGACACGCATATATATATATATATATATATATATATATATATATATATATATATATATATATATATGGGTATATGTATTAACACCTATATGATGAGCGTAATCAAGAAGTCAGTATAACACATAGCACAAAATAAGGCAATGTTGCTTGAGTAATTTGTTGATCTCGTGATCCGGTGTTAAAGGCACAAAACTTACTAAGGATACGACACTATAGTGGAAAATGTGCCATATTTCAAGGTTTACCATCAATTTTCAGCAAATGTTGAAAAGTGCGCATTTGCAACTGTGTTTTGTATTTTAATTAACTTCACTTTTACTCTGACTGCATATGCTTTTTTGTTTTATATGTGGTACATTTCAGCTTATTTATTCATTTGGGAAGATCGTTCTGAACGTTTAGTAACACCCAGTAATAGGTCAGTTTTGGTGAACGACTAAAAACATATCAGACGAATATGGATGGCGTGCGGATCAGATGTACACGCTCAACGTTTATATATATATATATATATATATATATATATATATATATATATCTATATAATAAAATCTTGTTGACGACCTGCAGTTGAATTTCGATTTTAAAGTTGATAGTAAGAAACAAATTCAAGTAAACGCCTCGTATTAATGTTGGAAATATTTTAGATTTTATTCACAAGTTCGTAGGTCGCAAAATTTTAAGTATAAATTATGGAATAGTATTAACATAGTATATACAATATATTTGCTGAGAAAGCATGCGCTTCTGTATGGAAGAAATAAAATCTGTAAACATAATTATAATAACAATTTTGATGTATTTATTGTAGGACCTAAATAACACTACGTAATATTATGTTTGCTTCTGTGTTGTATTATTTGGTAATTGAGTATGCATCGTACCTTCGCTTGATACTGTTATATATATTTCATTTAATTGCTTGGTAGTTTTATTGTAATGTATCTTTGTATGCTGGAAATGACCTTGTCCAAACTTAAGATAAAATATGTCTGCCCTGATTGACTTTAAAATTATGTCTTCTTTCATTTTATGTCAACAACTAATATATAGCTAAATTATTCTCTATGTTTATGAGCGTAATATCAAAAGTTTTGTTTAATAAAATAAGTAAATAAGGTGGCAGAAGGAGATGTAGACAGAGAAAAAAGTGGAGTGACAACATCACACAATGAACCAGGAAAAGTTTTGCAGAGGCACAGGCATTAATACATGATCGAGACACGTGAAGGGAACTGGTCAGGTATGCAGCAGCACAGTGCCTCTACAACACTAGGTCAAGAGACTGATGATGATGATGATGATGATGATGATGATGATGATGATGATTATGATTATGATGATGATGACGATGATGATGATAATTCAACAAAAGGCTGTTGACACATAAACACTTTAATAGCTATCACAGTTACGTCATCTACTTCAGTTGTTGAATTTATTGAGGAATGTTCACTGAGTTAAAGTTAGGATATTAAATTATTATGAATTTTGTCGGTAATTCTGCACTAATATGAGATTTAATTGGCAATACCTTAAATTGTATTTTTTATTTTAACTTTGTATTCTAGGGAAATAAATATATTTGTTTAAAATGTATATAGCTTGACGTATGTCACTCTCTACTTTTACTATTTTAAGAAGATACACTGGTAAAAAAAAATGGGTGTTCGTCCAGCATATGAATGACTCTAATATCTTTCAGGAAACTTTGGTTTTGAAAATTATATTCCCTATGTCATGCAAGTGTTATAATTCCGAGTTTTATTTCACAATTTAGAAGTGTGTAGTGATATCAACACCTTATTGACCATGTCATTTATGGTGGAGATTTATATTACATACCACACAACAACAGTAAGATTCGTTGATAAAATATGTATTGCTTCAGGTTGCCAGAAGATATGTAATCGTTTTGTGACACAATCTTTTTCTAACGAAGCAGGAAATAAAGAATATGTAGGTCCAATATGTGGTGGAAAATATTGTTTTGGATAAATATGCTTTGGATTAGATGAGTAGGTTTGGATAAGACTCTAATATAAAAGTAAATGAAAATAAAAAACAAAAAATGATGATGTTATTAGGGTGGGACGTCCTAGATACATCTATATCCTTCTAGAACGATGTATTTTGTTTTAGAAATACAGTTTTAGTTAGATAAAAGGGAAGGAGAGAAAAATCATGCAGTTATAGAAAGAAAGAAAACTAATCACATTGGAGAGAGAGAGAGAGAGAGAGAGTGAGAGAGAGAGAGAGAGAGAAAGAGAGAGAGAGAGAGACAGAGCCATAGAGACAGAGACACAGAGACAGAAAGAGACAGAGACAGAGAGAGATCAGAAAATACAAAGACAAACAAGGACGACAAAGAATTGAAGAGAGATAAAGAGTAGGTAGAAAGGTAATGTTAATTTTCATTTGAAAGAATTAGAGCGGTTAAGCGATAAGCACATCCCCGCTTTACAAATCAATTCAAGTTTTGAATATTTAAGTTTAGTGCCCACTTTTAGAGAAAAATTACTAGATACACATGATCGTCAGTTAGAAAAAGTGCTGAAATCCGAAATGGCTAAGAGAGCATTTGACTCTATTATTATAGAGTGCACATTTGTGTGAAAGCCTGACATATCTTTGCCTCGAGTGTGCAACCTTCTGTTCCAGGTTGAGGTGAAGTTATAAGTATATTTAAATTGTGGTTTTGGTAGATTTATTATGTTTATAGTACATTACATACTATTTTAATGCAACATTTTATGATAGACTTGTTCAAAACTGAATTCATTTCGTTTTGCCCTGACGAAGTTTAAAAAAATATTTGTTTTCTTTATTCTAAAAACTAATACATAGCCCAAATATTCTCTATGTTTATGAGCTTATTATTATTAAATGTAAAACTAAATTTGTGTCAGGGTTTTGGATTTTTTAAAGTGAACTTTACTTGTTGTGGCTTTGAATTTGTAAAAGTTTTTTTTCCTACTATTTAATTTTTTTTTGCAGAATACTAATTGTACCTATGAGGTGAAGCAAATAACAATATAGTCTTGTAATTCCAATTAAATGGGCATCCGTGCTTTAACGTCTATCACTTTCAAGTGGTTTTATTTATATTGACTAGTAATTTCATTATTTATTTCGGGCTGCAATTATCTTTCTCTTCAATTTATTGAATTCAAATGAATATTTCCTCTGGTCTCTGGTTTATTGTGGTCTAATGTTGACATTGCCGTGGAGGGAGTGGGAGACAAGCGCCCCACTCCAGAAATGCCCCATACGGCTTGCGTCTCTGATCGCACCTCTTGACTAAAATCCATGGAGACGATGTGAAGGCCGGCTTCTGGCGTTTTAAAAATAGCTTCTTCGGTTAGATGGGACTTGTAAACCTTGGCTGGTAGCGCATCTAGGAGAAGGAAAACTCCAGATCCAAACCTGTGCTGCATTGAGGCTATATACACTCATGTGAAAGGCTAAGAGAGTAAATCCCAACAAAACTTCGGAGACGGAGTCCATAAGGTGGTCTGACATGAATTTCAGCGTAATTCCAGTAACTACTGCGACGCCGTTTAGGTCATGCTGTATCGGTTATACGTTATTTTTGCAGGGGAAGATGAAGCTAGGCAGCACAGTGTAGGCCTTGCCGTAAAGACCACGCTAGTCGCCTTCATTGAATCTCCTTCATCAGGTACTGATAGAATCCTTGCCCTCCGGCTGTCATCATCATTAGGCCAGGTCAACATCTTCAGCGTGTATGCTTCAACACTCCACGCAACCCACGAGGAGAAAGACAAGTTTTATGAGGCTCTGGATCAGGCAATATACAGTATCCCAAACAATGAAGGCCTTTACTTACTAGGAGACTTCAATGGAAGAGTGGGAGCTGAAAATGAGGCCTTGTCCACCTGTGTCGGCTTTTAAGGAAGGGTCAAGATCAAAGAGAATGACCAGCGACTGCTAGATATGTGCTGCACCCACATCCTATGTGTGACCAACACTTGTTTCCAATGCAAGGAGATGCAACAGGTGTCACGGTGACAGCCACGTTCACTCCACTGGCACCAGCGAGATCTCGTCATCACCATGTCCTCCTCACCCGCAGGAACGAAGGTGCCGACTGCGACACGGGCCATTCCGTTGTGGCCAGAAAGGTGCGGATATTACCCAAGAAGCTGCACCATGCAAAGAAGTGTCAACCTAGCAATAACATCTGCCGTGCAAGCAACCCAGATAAAACACAGCAGTTCATCAGTATAATGATGGAAGCTCTCTCCAAAGTGACACATAATGACACCATTGACTCCATGTGGTCCCATCTCTTTGCCTCTGTGTACAACTCAGCCATCATAGTTTACGGGACGAGGGAACGGAAAAAATGCTGACTGCTATGAGGCAAACTGGGAGGATAGGTAGTACGTGACTGAGGCAAAGACAAAAACCATCCTGGCATACAAGGTTGCACCCGGCCCAAGAACACTGCAAGCCCTCAGGACTGCAAGGAACAACACCCAGAAGATAGCCCGCCACAGGACATGCGTGACGCCAACATCGTCACATTGTACAAGAACAAGGGTGACCGTTTTCACTGCAACAGCTACAGGGACATCTTCCTCCTCAGCTTTGTCGTAAAGGCTTTCGCCCGTGTTGCTCTGGAGCGCTTGCTGTCAATAGCCTCCCGCGTCTACCCAGAGTACTAGTGTGGATTTCGAGCCTGCAGGTCAACTGTAGACATGCTCTTCTCACAAAGTCAGCTGAAGGAGAATTATCATGTGCAGCTGATGCCCCTCTACATTGCCTTCATAGACCTCACAAAGGCATTTGACCTGGTCCGTCGGAATGGACTCTTCAGAACCCTGCAGAAGATTGGCTGCTCCCTACGTCTACTTGCTGTCCTCGTGTAGTTCCACAAGAACATGCACACCATGCTTCTCCAGTATGCCTTTAATGACTGCAGCGATGTAGTGTACATTCATGCCAGGAATTTCGGAAACTGAAACCATTGCCTGACTCCGTGCTAAGAATAAAAGCACAAAGGTACTCATCCGTGAGTTGCTTTTCGCCTACGAAGCAGCCTTGGCATCCCACACAGAAGATGGACTGCAGCAGCTGGTATGCCGCCTCTCCCACGCTTGCAAGAAATTTGGACTGACCAATCAATAGTTACCACAGACAAATCACCGACTTCAGTTTTGGTATTTCTCCAGATTAAATGCTATTCAGGACATTAAATTACTAGGACTCGTGTCTGTATTTCTTGGAATATTATGGGAATACCGTAAGTTGTTTGTTTCTAATTTTCACCTTGTATTCTAGGAAAATAATATATTTGTTAATGTTTACAAAAGCTTGTTTTTTTTACTCTTTCTTGGTGCTTATGTTATAAGTGTATTCTCTTAAAAGTACCAGTACCGCCATATAACAAAAATGAAAACAATACGATGTTACATTGTCTAAATATAGCCATTGCTTTTTATATGAATATGTTCGATATGTAACACTTCACGTAGAAACGAATGAAGGTAAATTTTAATTTCCGTGTAAATAAGTACATTACACGTTACATTGTCCTCCTCAAACACATTGCCTCTCTTAAGCCTAATGTGTTCCGCACATTGGGTCTAACAGAGTAATTGTACTATGTCAACATGCAAATTTTAATTTCATTCACATTACATGACCTTGCATGGGATATTACAGAATTTTTACCATTCTGATTTACATTATGAAAAGGGATAGACATAGATCACGTGCAAATTCTCGTCATTCATTTTTAACAAATACAAATATAACACTGTAATTGAGATAATCACTTTCATCTAGATTTACTTCAGAGAATATTTCAAAAGTGTATTTTAAGAAATTAAAATGCACTTCAGAATATTACATCATGACTAATTTCAATAAAGTGCTATTAATAATGCTACGAAACTAACAGCACTCTCGTCAGCAATATCGAATAACTTTAGGTTCGTATGGGAAGTTAAAAAAATTAAAATATATTAAAAACGTTATAGTCAATTTAAAAATTATATAACAATAAACTTTGAAATATCACCGACAGGATAATCTTCAAAATATTTAAATTAAAGCTTTGGCCTTGAGGTAGCTCGTTCATTCCTCCTGGACAGCAGTGTATGCTGCCGCACGATAGCGTGGTGCATGGCCGGAAAAGGGTAGTGCCCTTGCCTGTTGCCTTGGAGGGTTCCATATGCTTTTATTCAAACTCAACTATTTCACCTAAGGGGATATATACATGCAGCTGGGAATAAACTTTGGGGTCATTTTGGGATAGTTCAACTCGCAGGCATCTGTTCTCCTGCTCTAGCCACCTTTGTCATATTTTTCCTCTTTCTCTTGCGATTCTGTTCTCTCCCGCTATGTTACAAGAAGCAGAGTCTTCTTTACGGAGTAGGGATAGATAGATGCACATGGAATCTAGTCGAAGAAGAGAGAGTCGAAGATGAGTTGGAACCAATGACGACACAGGTCACTTGGTCTCTTGAATGTTTGTCGGCAGAGAGAACATAATATGTAAGTAAACTTTGAGCGATGAATAACCTTGCAGTGGTGTAAGTATTTACGGATATCCCATACTTAGAGTGATGGCATCCTGCAATATGACTAGAAATGCTATTTTTTGTTACTGTGATACGGATCCCTCTTTGAGCCTTCTTTAATGACGTCTTGAACCAGGAAGTCCATCTTTTCTTCATATATATTGTAAGATTCTATGCGGAACAATCCATCCTAGTCCGATTTGTCTTTGTTGTCAGATGCATATCACCTCTACGCCCATTTTCTAACTTTAAAATGACGTAATTCTGTTTTTCTTTCATAGTGGAACATTTGTCTAGAGAATATACCATTTGCAAAATCATGTCTGCTTGGATGTATTTTGAACCCATTGAAAATATTTGACAGGACACATGTCTACTTTCTTGAACTGACGTATGATACACCATCATTACATAGGGTAAGTGGTAATACCAATCACAATGCTCATTAACTAACATTTAAAGCATTTGTTGCAAGGTTATGTTGATTCTTTCTGCGATCTTTTCTGATTGCAGTCGATACGGTGCCGTTCAAGGTTTGCATATGTTAAGTTTGTCACACACAAATATAAATAAGTTTGACTGAAATTCTCATTTTTGCTCAGTGTAAATAGATCAAAGACACCCAAAGCGACAAATTAATTCCGTGTCCAATTTATCGCCGACTGTCTGGGGAGTGCGAATGCCTCTGTCATTTCGTGGATTTTATAACAGGACTAGAACTTGAATCTATTAGACATTTCATTAGTATGAATTTTGTAATATAATTCGTGGATTACTCTTGGATTTTTTTGATTGGATTTGATTCTTAAAACTGTAGGCTCTCTTTCCATTTTTACAATCATTTTCCAGGGAAATAAATTATTTGTTAAATTGTACTAAGATTGTTGTTAGACCGGTCGAAAAGCATATGTAAAATGAGATGTATACACGTACCGCGACTGGACTATCCGTTATGCGCAGAGACTGGATGCGAGCACTGACCAGTAAATGTGGTCCGACATAAACAGTGCTTAAGTAAACACATCATGTAGAAAAATATGGGGGGGGTAACGTCAAATTTATATTAGTCCTAATTAGCCACATATAATATTAAATAACTACTTAAAATAAACTACACACTAAATGTCTTTCCACCATCATATTAATATCACAAAGAGACCATTAACTTGTAGAATATGTTCATTGGTGTGATACAGGGCCATATACGGTTTCAGGAAAGGAATGAAGCACAGTAAAGTAATTACATCTATTGAGATTTTCCAGAGATGAAATTCACAGAAATCTCTCTCTCTCTTTCTCTCTCTCTCTCTCTCTCTCTCTCTCTCTCTCTCTCTCTCTCTCTCTCTCTCTCTCTCTCTCTCTCTCTCTCTCTCTCTCTCTCTCTCTCTCTCTCCTAGGCATGCAAATACAATTGTTGAGTTTGAGTTTAGATTTTTGATGTAGCTTTAACAATTTTCAGTCATTTCGCTACGATTTGTGCAGTGCGACAGTTTATATTGATGTCTGGCATTGGGGCATAATTCCGCAAGTCAATTTGTTAAGTCTTTGGTATGATTCAGCCGGGGCCTCGAACCTGCATCAGATGTGCACGCTCAAATCATTTGGCCACCGGAGCGGTTTTAAATAACAACTGATAGCTTAGTATATATATATATATATATATATATATATATATATATATATATATATATATATATATATATACTATATAGGTCTGAAACAATGAAATGTGCATATGTAGTCAAGAGGAGATATGACACTATATAATACTTTTATTGTTCTTATATTTGATAGAAAAGGACAAGGATATACATTCGACATTGATCCATTTTGATTAATTTCATATGCTACAAATTGTTTGTGTAATGGCCCAGTGACATATGTAAACTTGTAATACATTATATTTTCGTATTTGTGATATGACTGAACATATGTGATATCGTGTTGGCATTCAAAGCATATGTGTTCTAATATTCTATTGGATGTCTCAATTGTTAAGTGCGACTGCTTGGTAATCTGTCACTTATCTGGTACATTGCCAGTTTTTAGAGCGTACTATGGAGATGGTCTCGGCAATACCATTGCAGTTTTATTTGCAAGAATGGCTTCCAAAATAGGAGCAATCGCAAAACAATTATCAATGAAAGCTATTGATGTTATTTGTGATAAAGGTATTAACGCTGTTGGTGGTATTGCCGGGAGGGCATTTAACGCGGCTAAAAAGTAGTAGCGTTATTTCGGCGGCGAAGGAAACCGATGACAAAGTCACCAGTGACTTCGTAATTGGGACCACTACCATCTACGGAAATTATGCCTGCGAGTATTACTAAAATAATAAATAACGCGGTTTCTTCATAATAGTCTACAAAATTCTTTAGCCAATTATGATGGGGAAAAACCGTCAAATGGAGGTGGTTGATCTTGATCGCCATAGATTATCACTTTTGTATTCGCTAGAAATAGCCAATCGAAAAACCTTTGTAATACATCTAAGGACACTGTGCATATCTCATCCCAAATAATGATTTCAGGAATATATTTCTCATCCATACGGTCAGGAGTCCATTCGTCATCTTTCCATCGAAAGAAACTATGATAAGTGCAAGCATTAATTCCTCTTTGTTTTATCTTTCTTGCAAGACTATTTGTTGGTGTTAGAACAATCATGTTTGATATCACTCGAAATAATTAAATCGCACGAGTCGTCTTCCATGACCCACCACAGCCGTTTAAGTAACTGGATTTATATTTACATATTGGATCGGAACACGACGGTGCATTAGATAGTTCTGATATCTGATTATCTTTCAAGTAATTGGTTTCAATCGTTACATCTGCTGATTTGGAGTAATCACGCAGTATTTCCTTTTTAATTATCCATGATCCCCATCTCTTGTCAGAATTAATGAATTCAGCTACTGCTTGCTTATGTTTTACGTCTATATAAAATGAATCAGTGGCTACTCTACCTGCGGATTCAGGAAATCTATTTATTCATCGAAAGTAAATTAATATAAACATAAGCCAGCATAGACGACCTTAAGTACGTGTATTGAGGATTTTCTCCATTTTGTGTAAGTAACAATTGTACCCAATTTGGTTCCATCGGACAAGAAAGCGTCTTTACGATAGACGTATATACCCCTAGATGTTACATATGCGATTATAAAATCGTCTTCAGCATCATCTATAATCAACCATAAAGAATATCGTTTATGGTCGTTTTTCCACCTTAGGTGAATTTACTAATTATTGTTCTACCGAAATCTTTTGCGTGTTTATTTCTAACTTCAAAGATTTCTTTTGACCATTTCACGATATGTTCTTCGTCGAGATTGGGAAATTGTTTTTTTTTTCGTTGATTATACTATCTAGACTATCGGGTTGTGGTAACCAGACTTCAGTCTGTGCTCGATATGATATAATTACTTCACTGACAATCAGCGATATCAGCATTTTAGAATCCATCATATACGGTAATAACACTATTGGCATCCAGTGTCTACCAAACCAAACATAACAACAAGGATCAAGTCCTTTAGTCAACTCAAATGATACCACACGAGCGAATCCGGTTAAATCAAAATTGGACAGTGGACCATTAATCGCAACACGGGTCGTCTCATATGTGGGATGTCCAAATCTTTTGAAGTACTCAGAACACTCTATATACCCAAGAAAACTCCCTGGATAACACGCAAACATATCAACCGAAATAAAAATTTTCGGGTCGTATTTTGTATTCCATAATCCACCATGGCTGTAATAAACGCAGCTTGATTCGATATCTGAGAGAAATTTTGTGCGTGTTGGTTTCCATAGATTTCTCTTTCTTGTGAAATGAGCTGCAACGGACGGAATTGTAAAACAGTTTGTTAATGATTGTTCGTCGTAATACGTTGAAAAATCACTAGCAAGTTTTTCATCTCGTAGTGGAGGGCTTCAGTTTGGTATAATTCGCCATTGGGTTTTACAAATTGATCGAATTTACCCTCTTCGTCTTCAAAACTGTGAAGCAACCACACTGACACAGTATCTTTTTTACTTAACTCGTAAATAAAATCAAATAAATTTCCCGTGTAATATTTTATTATTCTATCCAGCGGAAATATGATTAACGCAGGTGTCCACGCATGTTCATTATGGTCAATAATTTTGATTGGAGCTCCTTTTGATTTATATTTTGGTTCGTATAATACCTCTCCTGTTATCGTCATTACGGTAACTGGGAATCTTAATGATGTTTCTAATTGGCCATATCTTGAATTGTTGCGCCGTTCTCATTCACTATTAATCACCATTCGTTCATTTGTTTGTCTCAGATCCGTCAATTTGTTTCCACACAACGCATTTGTGAAGTGTTTTATTATTCGTTCTGCTACACAATTTATTCTTGACGAATATTTCATTGGTTTTATTTTTTCAGTACTCGGTTTATCATTTATCGGATAGATTCCATAAACAACTGCTGTTACAGGATAGGACCTCTCGTAATACGGTTTGTCAATCCCAGTCAGAATTCCTGGTTTGGAATCCTTACTTACAGTGACAGTTCTCTTACTTTTCATGATGGGTTCAAATTTGTTGCTTATAATCCAATTCCCCGTTTCTGAGCGGATAATAAACAATACTTTTTCTTGTCAAGATGTGAGATTATCACTGCTGCTCTTTCGTTGTTCATGGTAGCATCAACAATACCATCAATTCGAAATGTCGACGAACAGTGAGATGCTCTATCGCGCTTGAAATCATTAAAACAATCACGGATTTTACCCAACATGCTTCTTTCACTTATTAGACTCTTTGGTACATCTGTGCAGACTATATCGAGATTGAATTCATTATTTTTCCAAGGTGTAATTTTCGATAATCTCTCGAACTCCTCCATATTATCATTTAAACAAATATTTAAATAAAGAATTTATAATATAATGAATCATTGCAAATAGCTTATGATAGGATCAGTAACCGCTTGTAACAAATCGTGTAGAAATGAATTCTGCGGATATCATTTACAAAGTGTACATCGTGGGAGTTTTGTGTCCCTACCATGCATACGATGTGGAGTAGGTTTGCGTGGTAAGTTGCAGTTATGTTTGAATTGCGGTGGTAAGCGATACAGAGAGCAAAAGCGCTATTATGATAAGAGAATCAAAAACTCCATAAAAAAACCCATCAAAGATTCCGTCAATGACCCTGACTGTGTCAGCGTCCTTGATTCTGTCAAGGATAAAATCATAAGAACACCTGAAGACTATATTGATCGATTTTCAAGTAATAATTAAACAAAAAAATGAATTAGACAAATAGTATTTAGTATATAAATGAACCAAGAATTTCAACCTCATCCCGCGATTGCCAATTATGAAGCATCTCGTGACGGTTTTGTAAGACACCGCAGGCTGAATAAATCAGTTGGTGCTGTGAGTAAGCAAGGATATCTTATGCTTGGCGCTGGAAAGAAAAAATATCTTAATCACAGATTCGTCTATGATGGATTGATCAAGGATGGTTTGTTATTGATCACATAAATGGTATAAAAACTGATAATTCTTAGATAATCTACAAGCTATTTTACAAAGTGGGAAATACTCGAAAAATGCGAAACTAATAAAATCATTTAATACAGAAAATAACGAAGAAAGAGTTTTTTAAATAAATGACTGAAGCAGGAAAGTGTTTCGATATTTGCAAACCCTCAGTACGAAAAGTAACAGAGAATATAACTAGATCAGCGATTTCCCAAAAAACTGGACATATAATTCAATTTGCTTATTCCTGAATTCTGTTTTGTAACACCAAGGGGAATACCTCGTGAGGGTTTGTGTGTGTAGTTTTAAAACAACGATAACTCCTTTGTTGTAGTCACGTATTTCAATGGGGTAATGGCTTTTTTGTGTGGTTTAATGTTTCACCAGGTAGATGTTCCGCATAATGTAATCACTGAACCCTTCACATTATACACATATATCGTATTCAAAATTATGGATTTATAGATTACAATCACTAGTGTATTGTATACACAGATGGAATCTCGTCCTGAGGCCCATCGTTTCGAATCTCGTGGCAGGCATTATTGTCGACGGTACCGATCGGAAGGTTTTTCTATATAATTGGGGGCTTTAAGCCATTCGAAATTCAAACCGTGAAACCACAATACCCCACACACCGTCACACGGTGTGAATGTGTTTTTACATTCAACCCGGGGTGATTTTGTTGGGGGTATGGTGGTTTCAGTTTTGAATGTAGAACAGCCCCCTGTGTGTATGTGATGTGTGCATATCATTTCATTGTATATACTATTTAATTTCATTGTAAATACCAATTCATTGTATTGTAAATACCATTTCATTTCATTGTAAATACCATTATGTATATACTTGCAAATATCATTTTATTGTAAACACTGTTATGTAAATACCATGTATATATCTATATGTAAATGTGACGTCCATCCACAAAATATCCCTTCTTGGAGTTCTCACCCGTTATTTGATGAGTTAGATCTCCTCTTGGAGACCATGTTTCGTGGTACCTCTGGGTCTCTCCGATGTGAATAACACCTGAGAGGTTCCAAATGGGGATGTGTTGTCTTATATATATATATATATATATATATATATATATATATATATATATATATATATATGTAACCTCTGGGTCCCTCCGATGTGAATAACACCTGAGGGGTTCCAAATGGGGTTTTTCATATATACATAATATATAATCATATATAACTTACATAAATATCTCTAGGCGTAATAAGATGTGAATACACTTTATTGCGAATAAAGTTCATCATATCATATGAACAAACGGGTCAAAAATTGACCCCCATTTTTTATTTCATGTTAAATACATAATATTTCATATATGAATTTCGAAAATATGAATGTCATTATTAACGAGATTTCAAGTTTGAAAAATCAAGGAATTGAATTGTTAGATAAACTGATTGTAATCAAATTCTTTCTGAATTTCAAGATATTGATGATAGCGCTAGAAATAACAGGTATGTGTTATCAAAATCCTATAATTTTTAAAGAGAATTCAACACGCTATTTATTACTCCCTCGCATTCTGTAACGACATCAATAAGTTCGTCCCGTTATTCACTGCTATCTATAAGGTCAGAAGTGAATTGGGGAAACAGTATGAAATCAAACGCGCAATTAACTCGAAATTCAAAACAATAAAAGAGTTTATCCGCCAAAATGAAAATTCCCCCTTGATTGCCTCAACACAGTAAACACGCCATAAATACATGAATAATACGAAAATATTATAGACAGGTATACGCTTACTCATCTGAAACAGAATTATATAGACAGGTATTTGCACTTACTCAACTAAAACATAATTCTATAGACAGGTGTTACTGGTGATTTATCACTACGAGGAAGTATAACACACAAAAATATTTCGGGTAAGTTTTTTCACTTACAATTTAGATCGTATATTATATTTATTATGGTAGGTGAAGAACGGACAACTAAATTAGCACGTGGACGATTAACTTCGATTAAGAAATTTATTCCAGTTCGTGATTCCGTTCGAAATATGCTCCAAATGAGACAGCAATCTCAAAGTAATTATGCGGCAGACACTTAACAGCTATTCAAACCAGTAACCACTGCAACTGGAAAAGTCGTAACAACCACTGAAAAAGCCATACGGGGAGATATTCCTGAGGAACAACGAGATAAAAACCCAGCCCTTCTTCCTGTACTTGAAAAAAATAGCAAAGTGATCCAAGCCAGCAAAGAAATCTTTAAAAACACTTTCTGGTGATATAATAATCGCTGCACGACTTCAACAACAACAGGGTGATAATATAGAAGAAGAAGAAGAGGGTGATATTGAACAACAACAGGGTGATATTATTAAAGAAGAAGAAGAGGGTGATATTGACCAACAATAGGGTGATATTATTAAAGAAAAAAAGGAAAAATTTCGGAAGGGAGAATACATCCACCTGAAAAGATATTTATGGAAGAAGCGATAAAAAATTTAAAGATTACACGGATGACGAATTAACTGATTTCGTTGTTAAAAATTATAAAAGGGAAAAAGGGATAAATGTATAAAAGATAGATTTAAAAAAATCCATAAAATAATTTGACACCTGGAAAAATAAAGTATATTTGGCAAAACACGGTGGAACTAGAATCTCAAATGATGATACTAATTATAATTCGTATTTGAATTAAATAGAAAAAATAAAGAGCGGTCAACCACTATATGATCGAGAGGAAGATGATGATGCACAGGGTGCAACTGGTTATAGTAGTAGTGGGAAGGGATTTTCTCAGAGCGAATATCAAAGGTTTTTTTCAGGTAGTGGTATAGTTCGTTGTCCTAATATTATTCTCGGGGATATATCACAATCAGAAGCTCTCGTAGGAGGGAGACGAGCCGGAAATAACTCACCGGAAGTAATTAATGAGGCCGCTGATATCTGCAGACCACTATTTGAGGGTGGTATCATGGATCGGAAATCGTTTACGATGAAAATCGTTTGCAATGTAAATCATACGGATTTTTACGATTAGATAAATAGCATTTAAAGAAAATGATCATAAACTACAACCACAGCAAACCAACTATAGTCTATGTAGTAAAATCACGATTACCAGTTTATAAAGCGTACTATGGAAATGGTCTCTGCAATGTCATTGCAGGGTTATTTGCAAGAATGGCTCCCATAATAGCAGCAATCGCAAAACAATTATCAATTAAAGCTATTGACGTTATTCGTGATAAAGGTATTAACGTTGTTGGGGAGGACATTTAACGCGGCTAAAGAAAAATTAGTAGCGTTAGTTCGGCGGCGAAGGAAACCGATGACAAAGTCACCGATGACTTCGTCATTGGGACCACTACCATCTACGGAAATTATGTCCGCGGGTATTAGTAAAATAATAAATAACGCGGTGGATCAAACAATAGCATCACTGAGCAGCGTACTGGATAATATTACTGCAAATATGTTAGCAAGAAGTGGTTTGAAATCGCGACCGAGATCACGATTTAGATCAAGAAATATATAATAATATGTTCAAAACGTCCCCTAACACAGCGTTTGATTTAGATGCCCCAGTTCGCAAAGATGTTTCAGTACTTAATTATCAGTATTTTTCATATAATGCAGTACAACCGAATCTTCGATCAAGAATCGAACTTCAAGTTCAGGATACCAGCAAATTCTTCTACCCTCTGAAGCGTTTATTGAAGTAGAAGGAGAAATTGTAACATATAATCGTTCTGCTAATGATCCGCCATATGCAGATGACCCAAATGTCAAAGTCGGCTTTGTCAATAATGGTATCATGGCGCTATTTAACAGCGCTATATACATGATTGATGGAAAGGCGATTGAATCCATAGAGCGTAATGTTGATGTTGCCACAACAATAGTGGGGTTGGCAAGATACTCTGATGATTATACAAGATCGGGAGGTCCATCTATGATGTTCTCTAAAGATATTACTAATAACGCTGATAACAATAAGTATCCTAAATTACGGACACCAAGAGCTACTGCAGTTGAACCACAACCAAATGATGTTGAACACGAAGCTAGACAAGCTGATGAGTTTGATATTGTAATAGGTGATAGTACTCGTTACAACTTACGGTTTGCAACACGCGTATCAATGTTGAAATGAGAGCGTAGACTATTCTCATGCTCGATTCCACTACATCATATATTTGGAGTCTGCAGAAATGTTAGTAAAGTTATCTATAGAGCGAAGCATACAGTAGCCTTAGTGGGAAAAAGGTGATGATAATGATGCAATCTGGCACGGGTCTGGTGTTACTGATGGCAAGGTGAATATAACAAAACTAACACTGTGGATGCCAGTAATGACTCCATCAATCACCATAGAGCAAAATGTACTATAATTTATGAGTACAGGCGGCAAATCATTACTAAGTTGGCTAACAACTACCACGAATATGGTGAAGAGTAATATGAATGGTATACTTACTTGGCAACTGGCATCAAAATAAGGTATTTCTGCATCGCGGCATATATTTGTTGCGTTACAGGATAAGGCGCGATTGGGTTCACAATTACGCAGCCATATGATATTTGATCGACTCGATCTTAATAAAGTCTCACTGAGTGTAAACGGTCAACAGGAACCAACCGAGGATATTTTACTTGATTACAATCAAAACCAAATAGCACGCGCGTATTATCGTTTACTATCATTTATGGGACGCGATAATAATGTAGATACCGGTCTGCAAATATCATTGAGATAAACTCACACAGTTATGTCGTAGATATCTATTACAGCTCTATAAGAACAGTGTTAGGATGGCCTGAAATCCCACCTCAGACACCATTTTATCAAAATTTACTCGAATCTAAAACATCTGAGATTACTTCTGATAAACAATCATATCCCGATGAATCAGATGTAATAGAAAGCGGATATAACTATATGATTAAGACTCATAGACTTATAGATAAAATAAAAGAAGTGGAGGGAGAAAATATAGAAATGTATAACAGAGGTGAAGGAAATCATCTTCTTTGGATTTTTTTAAGGAAAAAAAATGAACAAGATTATCAATATCTTGGTTCAATAAAAGTTGTCAATTTTAAAGGATGGTTTCAAAATTATTATCGTACATTTGACAGACATACAATTCTTCTAGATCATAGATTTGATAATTATATTGCCGGGAGAAAAGTAGTTCATGATAAAATTATCAAACACGTAGAAATATTAAATCAGATTATATTCAATGTAGAATATATTCATAGCCGAACATTTAAATGGTGATTAATATCACAGGAGAAGAACGACAGCGAATTTTAACTGAGATTTCGTTAAGAGAAGATAATATCTCAATTTAGATTTCCTGGATACATCGATGTATCAACTCTAAGGAAAAGATTCAATGATATCATCGATGGAAAATTCAAACAAATTCATGAAGCATGGTTAAAAATGCCACAAACACAAACCATTATTCTCAAACATAATAATGACCCAGACGGCGGTGGGCGACATATCGCTCCTCATAACGTCAATTTATCCTCGGAGATTGCATGTAATTTAGTATGTGATGTCATCGAAGGAAGTTATCAAATAAATCTCGAAAGATCAACTCAAGTTCAGCAAGGATATATTTTATACTCATTTGCACCAACAGCTCCTCCAGGATTTCTTATCATTGGGGATCAAACTAATCCAGTCTATATACGATGTCACAATGATTCATTAACGAAAATTAATTTTAAACTCACCGACCAATCCAATAATCTGATTGCTTTACTAGGTGAGGTTTTACAAATTGGTCTGTTTGTGAAATCTTAAATTGCTAGCAATTTCAAGGATTTTCATCCTAAAAGATTTTTACCCCCATAGCAGCAGAGAGGGATCGACAACGACTTTGCGTCCTCAAAGGAAACTTTTTTTCGATTTTGGAGGAAGCATTTGGTTTGCGAAATGGACGCCTCCAAAAAGTTGTCCGATTTGCCCCTTTGCTGCTAATTCTCTTTCTACATATAGAACTTTTGAACACAAATATGTACATGACACATCTGGGTATAAATCGAAAATATGTAAATGTGAATAAAATTACTTAGAGGCTTAACTCCAGCGAATTGAAAGTCAATTCCGTCCTGGTTTATACCTTCAGATCATAAAGGAAACTTTCAAAGCAATGTTTAAAATGCTGTAAAGATACCAATACGCTGATATTGACTCCTGTGTATTTTGTAAAGGCGAGCTAAAAGATGTAAATTGGATCCTCAGTCAGGATGCATTAAATTGTTAGTATATAACCATGAGATAAAGTTCATTCACCTTTATTCAAATGATACGATTCCACATAGGCTATAGGCAACTATACCTCCCTCCTAAGTTCGATGACTCTGTGCAACTAAACATACCTTCTTTTTCCTATCTGTCGCATCTTTTTTATATTTTTAATCGATATGCTACACTAAGGCCGAGTTAAACAGATCATGGACAACACAGGGGACCTTGAGTATGGCTATCTGCTTAAAGATATATACGTAATCTTAAAATGTGTTTTTTTTGGATACTATGTGTTTGTGATTTGGATATTTTAACGTAGGTTTAACAATTTGTACGTCATATCCCAACGATGTCTGCAGTGTGGCAGTTTATAGTGATGTCTAGCACTGGGACATCATGCCGCAGATCATCCGGAGCGGTCCGTACTTTTTTACGTGTTTAAAAACGAAATCCAGGTATGCAATAACAGTAGAAGGCGTCCCTAATTACGATTGCTCTTTATTAGTAATACTAAAGTGTTTTTTACCCTTAAGCTAAGAAAAGCAAGTTTTGATAAATTGGTCTTCACTTGAAGGACACTGCTTATGCACACAAAGAATGCGAAAATGTTAGATTAGTACGAATTATATGAAAATATATGATAATATTTGGCCAACAAAACATGTTTGTAACAGTTTTGCTCTCAACACCTGTCACAATTTGATAACATTTGATTTAAAATAACCTGGTTTCAAGATTTCAAACTTTCATGACGACTTCTTAAAAAATATTAGGTCTCACCTTTATACCAATTTAGTGTGATTAATACTAGATGTACTTGTTCTCTGTCACCATACAATTATTTAATTATTTATTGTGCTGTTGACCTTGGCGATGATAAAGGATCGAATTCATGCCAAAATTATTATTACTCATCGAGATGAAAAAAAGCCCACCTGAATCGTTATTAAGCTTTAATAATATCAACTCATCAGCTCCGAAACACAAAATACACATAAAGGACATTCAGCCTAGATTTGACGGTGACTTAATACTACAGTTAAGGGGAGAATATCGTTAATGTAAGTCTTGCAAGGAACCTTACGGATGTTAAAGCATGTGATTGTGTGTGTGTGTGTGTGTGTGTGTGTGTGTGTGTGTGTGTGTGTGTGCGTGCGTGTGAGAGAGAGAGAGAGAGGCTTTAAAAAAATCTTAGCTGAAGAACATCCCATATTATTAAAGTTTTCTTACTAGTCCATTGGTATATCCTGATAAATTTGATCTAGTAGAAACCAACGAGATCCACAGTCCACCAAGAGTACTTCGGTCCTTCACCCGTGTGGCTGCATGTTCCATCGTTGAAGTTAGTGGATATGCCGCCATGTTCTCCAAGTGAGACCTTGTACGCCTCGTATGTAGTAGACTGGTTGACATGTTTTCTATATGCAACATTTTCTGCATCAAAATGCATCCAATATTAGAGAAAATAACATTGGATATATATTAATGATGTATAGTTATTATATGTTATCAATAACACTTTAAAAATATATGTATTTCTAAATACTCCAACACTAATGCACTTAAATCCACTTGAATTATAATATTATTTTTTTTAAACGTGTCCTTAGATTTCTTCACAACGTTCTCATAATAAGCAATTACACTTAATAATGTCATGATATCTAGACTGACAATATCATGATTGTTTAGTTGTTGTACTCCTACAAATATCGTACTGGTTTCTGACAGCACACAATTAACTACTTTTTAGTGTCATAATATCTAAAGAGTAGATGCCGTGGTACTTCTCCTTACCGCCAAAAGGCTCGTACTGACTTCTAACAACATACAAGCACCATATTAGTGGAATGAAAAACTGCCTCGTTATCTTGGAGATACCTAAAATCAACGAAAGTATAATTTATTAGCATTTAGTTATTTCTTAGTGGACAACTAGAAGCATCTTGTGTCGATATTTACATTGAAACAGATTGTTTTTAGACATAAAATTAATTACAAGTTATTCAGGAAACAACAGAGTAGTTCGGTAGGTAGTGCATTAAAACTTGTCATGTAAGGGGCGCTGATTCGAAACCGACCAATGTCAGCTGCCTAATTATTTCCTTGGGGAAGGCACTTAATACCCATTTCTTAGGCATATTATAATCAATAAGCAGCAAGGGGGGGGGGGGGTGAACAGACCAACTTTTTAGACAAATATTTCGTAAGCGATTTGGTTTAAAACCGAAACAAAAAAAAATCTTACGATGATAGTGCCAATTTAGTTGTCACAAACACAGGGGCTGCGACACTACAACGTTCCAAGGCGACGTTTTATAAGCGGTCGTCGTTAATAATGAAAAAAATAATCTTACAACGATGTTGGCATTTAGTTTGCTGTTCACTCCCTCTGCTGCTGGAACTTTCAGTTCTGGGTTAATAATTTTTTTACGATGAAAATCACTACGATTTCACAAACAGACTGATTTGTAAAACCTCACCTTGTAGATCAATCAGATTATTGGAATGGTCAGTGAGTTTGAAATTAATTCTGGTTAGCGAATCATTATGACACCGCATATAGACTGGATTAACCGGAGACTCAATTATTAAAAATCCTGGAGGGGCTATTGGTGCAAATGAGTATAGAATATATCCTTGCTGAGCTTGATTTGATCGTTCGAGATTAATTTGCTAGCTTCCTTTGATAACATCGCATACTAAATTGAGCGCAATCACTGAGGATATATTCACGTTGAACGGAGCGATATGTCTGCCGCCACCGTCTGGGTCATTATTATGTTTGAGGATTTTTATTTCCGGTGATGCTGTTTTTCTCCATGCATCATGAATTATTTTAAAACCAACATCGATGGTGTCACTGAGAAGTTTTTTTAGTTCTGGTACGTTATATCCTGGTAGTTTGACTGTTGGAATATCCTTGACGGGGATACTAAGGGTTGTTGCAAATGTTGTTCTCGATAGGGGATTATCGTCATCTAATATATCCTGAATAATTTTCAAATTAAATCTTTCCATATCGTCGATAATTTTATTACATGTTTCTACGACGCTGATAAATTCATCTCGGGTGAGGGAGCCGGATTTAAGAGATATTAACAACAGTAAAAAATCATTGTTCATTGCTGTGAAATTTTTAACGATTTTAGGTTTGTCAATAAAATGATATCCCTCTATTCTATCCCCTTCCTTCTCTTTCCCAGTTGGTTGGTATCCGAAACCAAAAAAATCTATAGTGAATTGGTGATCTATATAACTCTTTATTGGATTATCAGGTTTTATTCTGTCGGTGATATAATCAGTTTTTTGTGGTTCGGGTATATCAACGAGTTTTCCTCGGGGTGGTAATTCAGGCCATCCTAGTACGGTTCTAATTGAACTCTGATAGATATCTACTACGTATCCTTCTGTGCTTATTTCAATTGCGGATGATAGCGTCGGCTCATGAACCGTTATAGCGATTTTCGATTCTGTTCCAGTAATGGATTTTATTCTACGCTTAAATTCATTATTGATTTGTTCAATTTGATATGATCCGGTTGGTATCGAAACAACGTTCCAGTCTGGAGTTCCATCGTGTTTATTCTTATTCGCAAATACCAGTGAATTATTGGGTTGTTGACCACCAAATGCTACCGAGCTGATATTGGGCCAACTGTGATACACTCGTAGTTTTGCTAGCGCTATCTCCTTCACGGGGACTGGGCTAGGGAAATTCACACTGAATTCAGGATTCGTTGATGTTCTTGATATCAAGCTTGTTTGTACTGGGTTCGTGTTCTCCACTATTTGTTGAAGTAATTCCATCGGTGTTGTCATTGTTATTATACTAATGATGTATTTCTAATTTTGATATCGCGGAATCATAAATACTGACCATCACTGAGATCTCAGTATCTGATATTGGTGAGGTTATTGAGATCATGCTGGTTTTCGGGTTTGTGTTCTCCACTATTTGTTGAAGTAATTCCATCGGTGTTGTCATTGTTATTATACTGCTGTTGTATTTCTAATTTTGATATCGCGGAATCATAAATACTGACCATCGCTGCGAACTCACTATCTGATATAATTGTATTATCGAGTGACGACGATATCATCGAGGATAATTGCGAGTATGCGGTTGATACAACATGAAATTGAATTAAGTAATCTTACAGTTTACTCTGGCTGCATGATGATATTTTTTTTGTTATCCCAGTTGATATACCCGCGATTGTAGCCGCCGCAGAAATGCAAATTGGAACTACGACCGGGGCAATCATTGTAACCGATGCAAGTATTTTTCCGGCGCAAGCGAGAACGCTTGACACCGAGTACATAGTAATATCAATTTCGGGGATTCTTCTTCGGTATTTTTTTATTTTTATTTGATACTCCTCGGCGAGGGTTTTGAGTCTAGTTTGAAATTCTCTGACCTGATAATAGCGACATTGCGTTGATGAAATCATTTTTATTTTAAAAACGCTAGCGTTTGCAATTGTGAAATCCGAAGGATTTTCCTTTCAATTTAGTTATTTACTTAAATCCGCTACGAATTCCACATACCACGTTGTTGAAACCCTAACCAAATTTTTATCAGTAGATGTTATCGTGAACTTTTCAGTTGTATCCTTGTCAATGATCGTTGAAATCGTATTGTTGACCCCGGATGAACTCGACGATGAAATATGAAATTGAGTCGTTGTCACTAGTGTTAATCGATAAATACCTTTAACGGTTGCAATGATATTTAATTTGTTGTTTGTAGGTGTCCACGCAAATGATCCGTGTTGGATCGTGTATACTATGTTATTGGTTTTCTCATGAGGAATTTTTGCTTTTTCAATGATTGTTATCATCCTCGGAAAATCGGTTTTGATGGCTTCGATGAAGTTTTTCGTCTCATCGATGAATTTTTTTTGATATCCAGGAGTTTTATGTCGAGTTTATCGAATGTAGTTCCAAGAAATTTATCCACGATGTTTCTACGAAAAATTGAAAACTGTTTTCCGTGTTCTTCAATTTTAGATTGAAATGTTGCTAGTTCCAACTCCAAATTGTTGAGAGTAATTTCTAGTCCATCTGTAATAGTCGAGAAGAGTACACCCGGTTTGAGTTTACCCTGATCAGAAAATAACACGATAGTATCCTCGATTGCGTTTCATTGTTTAACCTAAATATCATCCAGAGAAATATTACTTGTTTTCAATTTACCCTGGCGATCTTGAAATACAACTATTTCATTGGGATCAACACTTGCTAAATTCAACGTCTCAGCTATTTCATCTTCGATTAGTTTTTTATATCACCGGTTGCAGTGCCATCGGCACCGGGTTTCTTCAATGCTGATAGAGGTCTTCCACAAATATCAATCATGTTATTGTAAAACTCTCTCTCTCTCTCTCTAAAAAGCGATTGCTGGTGTATTCATTTACGACAATGTGTGGTGGTTTTCCCCTTGGGTTACCCAAGGAGTTAGATATAGCGTTAAGGACATTTAATACTTCGCTGCCACATATTGGTGGATCATTTATTTGTTGTGTTGGTAGCGTAGAATACCAAGTCTTCATTGGAAAAGTTTTTATATAACGCATAAACACTTTTGGCGGTGCTAATCCATATGAATCAAAAGAGACAATCCCACGTGGATCAATAGCGTATGCAACCCAGTGAGTTCCAGGTCCGGTGCTGTTATCGAGATTAATGATACCTGTTTCAACACTGTTTGGTTGTGCCGGTAATTGATCCTTCATAAAGACACCTCTGAAGTTTTTAATCGCGAGTTTTTTAGCAGCATCGAGTAAATCAAAATTGGACATTGGCGTGAAATCCGAAGGATTTCCAACCGAAGATTTTTGAGTTAATAAACCGGTCCTAGTCTTAGACTTTTTCCGCTGTTCCATGAATACGGGGTTCCTGGTAGTCTTAGACCCTTTCCGCTGTACCATGAATACGGGGTTCCTGGTAGTCTTAGACCCTTTCCATTTTTTTTATAACCCTGCCCAGTTGCCTTTTTTAGTGACATTCCTGCCGCGGTACCAACAGCTCCTAACGCTACCGCTTTTGCAACTGCTGGGGCTGCTGCAGCAATCAACGCTGGAATCGCAGCTAACAACGGGAATATACTGCCGGTTTTTATCATATTTTTGATAGCAGACGCAGAGAGAGTAATCTGAACACCTTTTTTTGCTACAAGTGCATCATTGAAATGTTTTACTTGACGAGTTGTCAACGACAATTTATTCGACCCGCCAGTCATTTGATTGGGTTCAGCGTGATTGTGGTTCCACATTGCTTAGCTGATTTGGATTGCAATTTTTTTAATTGACCAGGTGTCAAAGACACATTGATATTACTATACGACATTATACAATAACATATTGATCTAACTGCTATAAAGTTTCGATTACATGTTTTTGAAAATCAAAGATTTTCCACTGGCGCATCTACCACTATCATTCTTCCACCAACACCTTCGAGTAGCATTGATTTATCACTGAGAATTACAGCAACTGCTCTATAATTAGCAATACCACCAGGACGGGTTATATTAGCTCTAAAGTGTATATCAACGACAAACTGTCTTGTTAAATCAAGATGTTCCAGCGAAAAGTAATATATCGGATATAAACTCTTAAAATCCAATTGTGATATTTGTAGACCAGTATCAACATATCCACTGGCGCATCTACCACTCTCATTCTTCCACCAACACCTTCGAGTAGCATTGATGTATCACTGAGAATGACAGCAGCTGTTCTATAATTAGCAATACCACCAGAACGGGTTATATTAGCTCTAAAGTGTATATCAACGACAGACTGTCTTGTTAAATCAAGATGTTCCAGCGAAAAGTAATAGATCGGATATAAACTCTTAAAATCCAATTGTGATATTTGTAGACCAGTATCAACATTTTGATAACGTGCCATAAACGACAACAACCTATGATACACGCGAGCAATATGATTTTCTGTGTAATTAAGTTGTACATCTTCAGATGGTTCCTGTTGGCCGTTTATTCTCAGTGAGACGTCTTTAACACCTAATGGATCAAATATCATATGACTGAAACGTTGATCGCCAACTCGTGTGTTATCCTGTAACGCAATAAATATATGACGTGGGGCAGCCATGCCTTGTTTTGATGCTAGATTCCACGTGAATAACCCGTTGATATTTGATTGTTTAATATCTGTACTCACGGTTAGCCAACTTAGTAATGAATTTCCTCCTTGATCCATAAATGATAGTAATCGTTCTTCTGCGGTGATTGATGGAGTCAACACTGGCATCCACAATGATATTTTTGTTAAATTAACTTTACCAGCATCATCATTTACATTATCTGCAGCTAGGTTTGCTGGAATCCTCCAAATTGCGTCATTATCATCACTCTTTCGCACGAGTGCTACTGTATGCTTCGCCCCGTAGATAACTTTTCGGACGTTTCTACAGAATCCAAATATATGATGCAGTGGAATCGCGCATGAAAATGATTTACGCGCCCCTCCCAACATTAACATACGTGTTGCAGCTCCTAGATTGAAATTAGGATCAGCATTTATAATCATATTCTCGACATCAACATTAGCATTACCAGCATTATTCTGTGGTCGTCTTATAATAAATTGATTTCCTCCAACGGTATTTTTATCATCCTTTGCAAACATCATAGAAGGTACTGCTGATCTTGTATAATCATCAGAATATCTCACTAACCCGATTATTGTTGTAGCCACATCAACATCGCGATCTATAGAATCGATTTCTTTTCCATCGATGAGGTATCTTGTACTCTCAGATAACGCCATAATACCATTTGTGACAAAACCGACTTGAGTACCAGCTGGATACGGTGCTGGTACAGCAGTAGTATCAGCAGATAATACAAGTTCTCCTTCTACTTCAATAAACGCTTCAGCGGGTAGAAAGTATTTACTGGTATCATGGACTTGAAGTTCAATTCTTGATCGACTATTTGAGTCTATTGCATGATAGGCGTAATATTGATAATCGCGTACAGAATCATCCTTGCCAACTGGGGCGTCTATATCAAACGCTGGATCAGGTGACTTTTTGAACATTTTATTCTATTTATCAGAGTCTAAATCGTGAAATCGTAAACGATTTTCATCGTAAAAAAATCGTAGGATTTCATCGTGAAAAACGCTAGCGTTTTCGACGTAGTTTTTTAAAGCCGCTTCCTGCTATCATATTTGCAATATTGCTTTGGTCGGGGGTTATCAACGACGCTAGTTTTTCATCTACTGCGTTATTTATAATTTTACTAACACTTGCAGGCATTTCCGCTGTAGACGGTAACGGTTTCTTTCTCCGTGATTTCACTAGCGCTGTTATTTTATTCTTCGCGGCTGAAAACGCTTTTTCGGCAAGATCTCCAACAGCACTAATACCCTTATCACGAATAATATCAATTGCTTTCATAGATAATTGTTTTAGCTAACGGCATCACTTTTGGAGCCATTCTTGCAAAAAACCCTGCAATTGTATTACCTAAACCATCACCATAGTATGCTCTATAAACTGGAAACCATGAATTAACTACTTGGCCGGGGGTTAGTTTATCATGGTTGTAGTGTATGATCATTATTTGAAATCAGAAACAATTTTTCAATTGTAAAACAATTTGTCAATTATAAATTCAGTCCCGGTGATTAATCACTATGGTACCCACTTTCCACTAACTCGCCAATGAAATCTCGATATGTGATGATATCCATGATACCGCCTTGAAATAACCGTCTACAGATATCAGCTGCTTCATTAATTATTTCCGATGAGTTATTTCCAGCTCGGAACCCTCCTACAAGAACTTCTAATCGTGATATATCACTGAGAACACTACCAGGACAGAAACTCTTTGAGTTTCCAACGCTAGCGTTTTCACTGGAATCTTGCAATCCCTTTCCGCTATAACCAGTTGCTTTATCCAGTTCTTCTAAATCGGCTTCTTGTAAATAATCAAGAACATCATCATCTCGATCAGGTGGTAGTTGTTGTTGTTTTTTAGGCGAGAAAGATATTTTCTTTGCAGGTTGATGTCGCCTTCCCTGCAATTTTTGCGGTTTTTGTTGTTGTTTTAGTTCTTCAAATCGTTTATAAACTGTACCCACCGCATTGATATATCCAATGTATGATGAATTATCGGTATCAATTTGACTTGTTTTAGGTTTGATTTTGTAGAATATATCAGCCCAGTGAGTTATACTCCGAACAAACTTATGATGTTCTGGTTTCAACATTTTTTCCTGTTTTCATAAGTGGTAACAAAAAGCGCAGGAATTTCTGCTAAATCAGTCTTATCAATTGCTGCTACCCCTTCCTCGTTAAATCTCACGCGTAAATCATCTACTGTTCTTTTTGATTTAGGTGTTTTAGATTCCAGTTTTTGTACAGCTTGTTTTGTTTGTTCAGTTATTTTTTTCAAGTTCACCAATAAGAGATTTCCCCATCTCGGGAACATCTCCCCGTATAGCACGCTCTACCCCTTTCGTTGCTGTGGTTACTGGTTTAAACAATTCTTCAGATCCCACAGCAAAATCCTTTTGTAAACTCTGTCGTTGTTGCAGTTTATTCCTTACAGTCTCGAATTGGTATAAATCTCTTGATTGCATCTAGTCGTTCACGAGCCTATCGGGTCGTTAATGCTTCATTGACCATTTTTTGAAATCGTAAACAATTTTTCAATTGCAAAACAATTTTCCCGAACCTGACCTAACAGACGAAAACACTTTTCAGTTAATTTGACATGTCGGATGATTTGTAACATCTTCCGTAGAAGTCTTATTTTGTTGTTTTAACAGCCCTATCAAAAATGGGGAAAGGGTTAAATTCTATATAACAATTTAATTTTCACCCTTTCCCCATTTTTGTTACATGTCAGACATGTCGGATGATTTTTAACACCACCGTAGAAGTCTTATTTGATTGTTTTAACAGCTCTATCATTGATGGCGCAAGTGTCATATTTCTTAATAAAATAATTAATTCTGACACTTGCGCCATTCTATTTTGATCAATCTGAACAGTCGTATCGGGAAAACCAACCATTAACGGCCTATCGATTTTTTATTCAGTGTGTGTGAAGTATTTTTTATTCAGTGTGTGTGAAAAATTTTTGATTCACTTATTTTGACATTTTCAATCAAAAAATGCTAAAAAAATGAAAATCTCTGTGAGGGACGGTCACATTCAAAAAATGACAAAATCTCTTTGAGGGTCGGTCAGGGTCAAAATCGTTCATTTTCTTGAATTAACGCTCTTATGTTTCTAACTTTAGAATTTATATCCTTTTTCAATTCGTATTCCCTACCTAATTCTTTTCGTATTCCCTCTACGATAGTAAATAACGGGACAAACACACTTACGTCACTTTAAAATGCAAGAGAGTCCCGAATAGACTTCTGAATTTTTTTTATTAGCGCATATTTCTTTGGTAGCATATAATTGTTAGTGTTAACTCCGTATTCTATATCCAGAAAATCTGACATGATTTGATCAGGATTTAACCCATCTGATAGTTTGATATCCTGATATTTCAATTTTAGAATTTCATCAATAATGCTATTCATTTTTTCAGAATTCATATTCTATGATAATTACATATTTCTAAATGAAAAATATGACGCATCAGACATAAATAAATTGAATTTTCTGTCCGGTCTTTTTTGAAATGGCAGATCGATAAATCCCCTCTGCAACATATCGTACTGAGGCTCTACAAATATCGAAATGCCTACCGGCTTCATATATCGATTGAAATATTTTTTCTTCGTTAGTTGCCGTATTAAAAGATTTTACGGGTCTCGCTTTTTTTGAGCAAGTGCCAGTCTTTCTTCGTTTGGTATTCTCACTTTGTGTAACAGCTTGCAGATTTGATAAAGAATTGTTCTTTGGATTAGAATCCTTGTGATCAATAACAAAACCATCCTTGATTAATCCATGGAAACACTCATACACGAAACGATGGCAGTAATACATTTTCTTTCCAGCGCCAAACTTCAAATACCCTCGATTATTCACAACACCAACTGGTTTCTTCAGTCTACGGTTTCTTACAACACCATCAATAGATGCTTCATAATTTGTAATCACAGGGTGTGGTCTGAATTCTTGGTTCATTCGTATACTAACACTATTTGTCTAATTCATTGTTTGGTCTAATGATTACATCACTGGAAAATCTTTCAATGTAGTATTGGGGAGTTCTTATGATTTTACCCTTGACAGAGTCAAGGACTTTGTCAGGGATACTGACTTTGTCAAGGTCAGGGTCATTGATGGAATTTTTGATGGAGATTTTATCGGAGTTTTTTATTCTTTTGTCATAATAACGCTTCAACTCCCTGTATCGTTTGCCACCGCAATTCAAACACAACTGCGATTTTCCCCTAACCACAACCCCACATCGTATGCAAGGTAACGGACCAAGGCTTCCACGACGAAAGCTTTGCATATGATACCCACAGAATTCCTTTCTGCATGATTTGTTACACAGTGTCACTGATCCAATCATGAGCCATTTGCAGTGATTCATTATACATAAATCTTTTATTTAAATGCTTGTTTTAATTATAGTATGGAGGAGTTCAAGAGATTATCGAAAATTAAGCCTTGGAAACATGTTAAATTCAATCTCGATAGAGTCTCTAATACACCAAAACGTCTAATCGGTGATATAATTATACTGAAGGAGTTCAAGAGATTATCAAAAATTAAGCCTTGGAAAAATGTTAAATTCAATCTCGATAAGAAGTTCAAGAGATTATCGAAAATTAAGCCTTGGAAAAATGTTAAATTCAATCTCGATAAGAAGTTCAAGAGATTATCGAAAATTAAGCCTTGGAAAAATGTTAAATTCAATCTCGATAAGGAGTTCAAGAGATTATCTAAAATTAAGCCTTGGAAAAATGCTAATTTTAATCTCGATAGAGTCTCTGATACACCAAAACATCTAATCGGTGATAGAACTATACTGGGTAAAATCAGGGAGTGTTTTAATGAATTCTACCGAGACGGTGCAGCACACTGTTGGTCGACATTTCGAATTATTGATGAAGATGTCAATGTACCCAACATCGATGCTACTATGAACGATGAAAGAGCAGCTGAGATAATTTCACACCTTGGCCCGTCAAGGGGCTGGAAATCCAAAGGTGTGAAATCCAAAGAATTTTCATTGCAAAGTAATTCCCAACAGAAGTATTTTTTCAGAATAAAATTCATTATCGAAGTCGAAGGCAAATGGATTATCAGGGATAAGTTTGAACCAATCCTCAAGGATAAAAAAGCTGTCATTGTGAATAGAGATTCCAAACCATGAATTCTAACTGGAATTGACAAACCATACTACGAGAGATCTTATCCTGTAACAGGAATCGTTTATGGAATATATCCGTTAAATGATAAACCCGATATTGCAAAACTAGCTCCTATGAAATATTCTAGTTCACTGAATTGTGATATCATTCGAATTAGCTACAGGATTACATCCGTGTAGTTATTTTTGGCTTGGTAGACACCTGTCTGAAAAACACTGGATGCCAATAGTGCTATTTAGATATATGATTGATTGTGGTATGCTAATATCGTTGATTGTTAGTGAAGCTATTATATGCTATCGCGCTCAGAAAGAAGTTTGGCTACCACAACCCGATCTAGATAGAATAATTAGCGAACAGCGAAAACAGTTTCCTGATTTCAATGAAGAACAAATCATGAATTGGTCTAAGGAGTTATTTGAAAGAAAAAAAGAAGAAGCAAAGGATTTTGGACGAAGAATAATCGGTAAATTTACCCAGGGTGGAAGATACGACAATGCAAAATATTCTTCGCGGTTGATCATAGACGTCGCTGAATACGATTTTCTTGTAACGGATTTAACGAAACAGGGAAAACTTGTATCCCGTAAGGATGCTTTTCTATCCAATGGTGAGAAATTAGGTACGGTTGTTACCTACTGTGATGGATATAATTCCCAGTACACACATTTGAGAAGTTCTATGCTAGCCTATGCTTCTATTAATCTATTTTCGATGATAAATAGATTTCCTAATATCGCTGTTAGAGTAGCCACTGATTCGATGTATATACACAATAAATACAAATCAGCTGTAGCGGCATTCACAGATCCCGAGGAAAATTGGGGACGTTGGCGATTTAAAAAGGAAACACTACATGAGTATTGTGAATCCGCAGACGTTACTATGGATGATAAATATATTTCATGTAACCCCATTGAAATTCAATCAGAATTTTCTAATGCACCACCGGTATCTGATCCGATATGTAGATACAAGACAGTTTATTTAAACGGTTGTGGTGGGTCAGGAAAGACAACTTGTGCAATTGAATTATTTCGTGGGAAGTCCAACATGAATTGTTCTAACACCAACTCACAGACTAGCCAGAGAGATGATACAGCGAGGGGTAAATGCCTGTACCTATCACAGTTTTTTTCGATGGAAGGGTGACAAATGGACTCCTGAGCGTATGGGTGATAAATTCATTCCTGAAATTATAATTTGGGATGAAATATGCAACAGTGTCATTAGATGTATTACAAACATTTCTCGAGTGGTTGTTAAACAAAAACACAAAAGTCGTCATATGCGGTGATCACGGCCAACCACCACCATTTGTCGGTGCATCCCCACATGAGTGGCTAAAGGGTTTTGTAGACTATTATGAAGAAATTAACACTGAATATAGATCACTTGATGAACAATTACGAGAATTCAAAGCGCTAATTAGATTACAACCGGATAGAATCCAGTGTGAAATAGCGCGTGAAATAATTTCAGAGACTCCCATGAATGATTTTTGGGAAACGTGGAGACCAAACGATTTGATAATTGCAAGTAGAAAAATAGTCAGAGACACACTTCAGATGAAGTTATTTGAAACGCATAAAGAAAAATTTGCAACACTTCCAGTACCGATATGTTATAGGCCATCGGATACACGAAAACAGAATATAGAAGTTGATATTCCAGGACAAAGTGAAAAACAAATTCTCGTATTAAATGATATTGTGCTGGTTGATATCAGCGTCGTTGAAGATGCATTGCGTGCTAATAAATCCCCATGGACGCTAGGATACGCAGCGACGATACATTCTTCACAGGGATTGACTATCACATACACAATTGTTTGGATGGTGGATACTCGCATCGAATGGTCAAATTTAGTCTATCTCGCAGTATCCAGAGTACGAAAAATAAATCAGCTTAGAAGAATTGTCCTTGAAAATCCTAATGACAATGCAATAAGTGATACTGTCAGCGCCAATGATATCATCGAGGATATAATCAGAAAAAAACTTTCTGGTTATAAACAGCAGGATAAAAAAATAATAGAGAATTTGATATTGATGTTGAATTAATAATGACGTTGAAACAGCAACAGAATAATCACTGCGTGAGTTGCAATTGTGTAATGAATTGGTGTTGGTCAGATAGGGATTCTCGACAATTTACCGTGGATAGAAAAAATAGCAGTATTGGTCATACAAGAGATAATGTGATGCTAACATGTCTTGAGTGCAACAGGCGCCAGGGTGCCAGCACAATGCCTCTGGGGGGTGCTAGTTAAGACCCCGCGGTGGTAATTGAGTATCCTCGGGTATTACTTGCAGTTGTTGTCGTGTAAAACCCAGCTGAGGGGCAGTTGAATCCAATTTATAGATTGCTGGTCTACCAGTTGATCGTGTTATGCCGGATATTTTATGTACAGTAACACTCCAAATAGGATCAGTAGCCCTTTTTGTGCCACCTTCCAGCTCTCCTGGTTCGTATAAATACCTAACAGTGACATTACTACCAAGAATGGGCTGAGAAATGCTAGAATCCTCTTGTGAAATCCCTTGAATTTCCATTTTAGGTATAGACTTCTTTTTAATCGCGTTGATAGGTTTCATGTGAATTGTTCTAGTAATCTCATTATTCAGTGCGGTAATCACAGCTGGTAACCTTTTGACCCATTCACGGGATCGATTTTCTTGGATGAATTCTTTTGCGTATTGATATCCAAATAACCGCTCAGCAATCGTCCGATTAAACCGTTCAACAATTGCCTGATCACGATGTAGTGCAGTATGTCCTCGTCGTATGGTGACATTATGATGTTTCATTGTAGATGCAACCACACCCTGAAATTCCTTGCCAGGATCAACTTGTAACAGATTTGGCCAGTGCAGAGGACCTCGTCGATAAATCCTTTCAAATGCAGAAGCGACTTCAGTTGATGATTTTGTTTTCAGCGGCTCTGCTTCTTTGTATCGACTTGCAACATCAACTACGGTTAACGCGTATTTGTAACCACGATCATGTGACAGAAATAGTATATCAGCTTGATGAACTTCATTAGGAACGGTCACATCAAAATGCGAGTAGTGAATTTGTTTAGGCGGTGGTAGATAAATTTGCCATATAGCCTGTTTGGATAACCAATTAGCCGCAGTGGTTTTTTTCACTTTTGCAGCGCTAGCGAGTTTATTGATTGCAGCGCTACCCCGCCAGTATCCTTTTGGAGAATAATAAATAGATTCCATGTTGTTATTAATTACCAGCACCTAACATCAATTTGCTTTTCATAGCCGATTTTATCAAAAATGAAGCTAATTTTTCTTTGAAGGATTTATCAGGAATAGCATTTAATGCATGAATTAATTTCACATCTGCTAGATGCCTGTGTTGCAAATCACTGCTCTTATATGCAATATCATGAGCGTGACACGCCTTATCAATGACGTTTATTGGTTCTTCACCACGTCGAGGTTGATTTTGATCATCAAGACTGATATCAAGTCTTGTTCCCGGTCCACAATAACTATACCCTGGATGGTGTTTTTTCTCCTGGATACTTTGTCCATGGTGTTCCAGGGAGTTTAGTTAGCTTGGCTGCGATATCACCTCCTCGTTTCTTTCTAAATCATCAGAAATGATAACATTTCCTGCAGATCTCATAGACACAAATCTAAATTTCTTTGTACCACATTGTACGCATTTACCAGAAAGCGCTGATCGGTTATTTTTAGTTGTAATCTTCGTCAAGTCATCTGTGCCAGTACGTGTTTTACACTTCACACAATATAGATCCATAATTTATGTATAGAGATATGGATATAATTGACTTTTCAGCGACTAAAGCAAGAGAGCCAGTTAAGCATCATGCAGCGCAACCAAACTCTATCCGGATGATTATAATCGGGCCATCTGGATCCGGCAAGACGCAATTGTTGCTCAATTTAATAATGAGATGGATGAAGTGGGATAAGTTGTATTTAATTGCCCCTAGCGTAGATGATCAACGATGCTATGAAGTGTTAAAGGATTTTAATGAAAACGCTTCAGAGATTGCCGGTGAGGGTATTATTGAATTTATAACCGATATTGACGAGGCACCATCAGTAGAAGATCTCGATGGAAGTATTGACAATTTAGTTGTATACGACGATGTTATGTTAGATAAACAAAAAAATCCTGTTAGAATATTTTCCCGAGGCAGGCATAAAAGCACGGACGTGATATGTCACTCAACGCTACACACAGATTCCAAAAGTGGTCAGAGATAACTGCAATTTATTGTGTGTATTTAACGGAGTTGATACTCATACTCTTAGAAATATTTGGCAAACTTGGTGCTGCGGTGATATGGATCATAATCAATTTAAAAATTTCTTTAGTAACGCTCAGTCAACCCCGTACGGATTTGTAACAATAAATTTGCATGACCCTCGGACACGATATCGTGTCGGACTTGATCAAATATTCGGTTGAAATCGTAGTGATTTTCATCGTAAAACAATTATTGACCCAGAACTGAAAGTTCTAGCAGCAGAGGGGGTAAACAGCAAACTAAATGACAACATCGTTGTAAGATTATTTTTTTTCATTATTAACGACGACCGCTTATAAAACGTCGCCTTGGAACGTTGTAGTGTCGCAACCCCTGTGTTTGTGACCACTATCATCGAAGATTTTTTTTTGTTTCGGTTTTAAACCAAATCGCTTACGAAATATTTGTCTAAAAAGTTGGTCTGTTCACCCCCTCTGCTGCTCAATATGCTAAAAAAGCTGTGTTCGATAAAGAGCATTATTGCAAAATGTATTTTTTGCAAATATCTCATTATGTTCACACGTGAAATACAAGATTTCCCGGTATGCCATGCAATACTTGATTATATGTACCAACATAAGTTACACTTTCGACATGAGCAACGTGCATTTTGTGTTCTATATCAATGAATACTAGCCGCATTGCAATTGAAGGTCTGTAGTTATTTTTTATCCGACGTTATTTGAATCATCACTTTTCTACGAATTTTTCTAGACTGTTTCTCTCAGTTGGACTTGCTTCGTGGTCACATGAGTAAAATAGTTTACAATATGTCACCAGTGTAAATAATGAAATATATTTTGTCATCCAAAAGAAACCTTTATCTTAAATAGATGATATTTTGTATGACCAATGTATAAATATTGGTGAAATTTTAGTAAATTTACAATAAGGTTTGTGGTGAGATTTTTTCAGCTGATACAATCAAAATGTATTTTTATTTTCCTGCGTAAATACAGGATATATTTAAGTTTGTCTTAATCAAATCGGCAATACTAAAAATGTCATGCTTGCTTGCATCACGCTTTGAAATATATCTGGTTTGAACGCACGAAAAGAAATTATGCCTTCTGCTCTGTGATATAAAGGATTATAAATGTACACGAAGCAGAACACAAATGGCTATCGCTGGATTGTACATGATAATTCTTTGAGAATGCTGAAATAATTATGAGTACGAATTAAAATCATTAACATACACGGTGAATAATTTAAATTCGTATTATCCTGAGATTCGGACCCCAGTCATCCGAAAAATAACACCCATGTCATTGCCTGTAAGCATCGACCGATATATTATTTCTACCATGCAAACGTCACATAAAATGACATTAATGTCGGTGGTTTAATCATGTGACCGTAGCCGATACATTAACGTGTCGGCCTAGTAATGAAATCTCATATGTACATAGTAAATACGGATTACTAATACAAAAATATCACGAAAGACACATGCACAAAACAACGCAGCGAATAAATAAAACACCGTACAGAATATACGTGTTTTATTGACATATGCGGAAAATTCCATTTTGAACTTCTGGAAAGGGCTTAGATTCTTCTGTTATTACCCAATTTATCTTGATCGATTGATCAAGAATAAGCCGATAACAAAATAAAAGAAAGCATTTCAAGCATATCCCTACCTTATTGAGCCTTTTTGATGAGCAACGAATTGACGAAGATTATCACATGTGTTTTTATTCTCAGATTATAGTATAATGCTGTTATATATCAGAATTATTTAACGAGAACATGTCCGTTGTCATTCCTTCCTGTATAAAACAGTTTGGTAAGAGTGTTCTCCATTATCAGATTCAGTTAATTTTCTATTTTCTTGGGTTTAGTTGAGTTGTGGGCAAACCGGTTTTAACATTGTAACTAAATGCGTGGCATGGCGACAATGAATGTTCTCACTCAGTGCTTTTACAAATATTTGTTTGTATAATTCAATTAGACCTGTGAAGGTTAGTTTTTTTCCCTACGTGTCTTCAACACAAGGCAGGTTAGACTTCCTTGCAGATAAGGCGATATGCCAGGTTTTGAATGGAGGTGGGGGGAAACCTTGTTTTCAGATATAAAAAACCATGATTACAGTTTTCACACACACACACACACACACACACACACACACACACACAAAAAAAACAGTTTCGGTTTCGTACATAGAGTCTTTATGTCAAATCAGGACTGTTGCGAAACCGTCAGAAAATGAAATAGCCTCTGACGTATTTCTTGTCGCGGTTTCGTTAGCTGCAAAGGTTTTTAACCGAATATTGCATTAAGTGCGGTACGATATCTTGATCTAGGGTCATGCAAATGTATCGTTATAAACCCATGCGGGTTTGATGTAGCATGACTATAGAAATTTCTAAAATAAATATGTCCATATCTCCGCTACACCAGGTCTGGTGAATATTTCGTAATGTATGTGTATCAACTCCATTAAACACGTCAAGAATATTACATTTATCCCTGTTCATTTTTGGTATTTGTGTATATCTCTGATTAACACAAATCACATCAGTATCTGCGTGAAAATATCTTGGCAGGGATTGCTTGTTTATTCAACATCACATCATCATATACGACTTAATTATTAATAGATTCATCAACAGTCGGTGCTTCATTGATATCAGTGATAGATTCAATACCATCTTCATCGTATAACGATTTCGCATTTTTATTAGAATCCTTAAGTACATCGTAACATCGCTGATAATCTACATATGGTGCTAAAATGTGTCCCATTTTGTCCACCTCATTACGAGATTAAGTAACAACTGCGTCTTGCCATTTACAGACGGTCCAGTTATAATCATACGAATATAATTTGGTAGCGCTGCATGATGCTTAGTAGGTTCTCGTGCTCTTGTCGCCACAAATCAATTACATTCATGTTATTATACATAATTATGGATCTATTTTGTGTGAAATGCAAGTCAATTAGTAGCACAAACGACTTACCAACAATTACAACATGCAATAACAGATCAGCACTTGCTGGCAAGTGTGCACAATGTGGTACAAACAAATTAGATTTATTTCTATGAAATTTGGTGATTTTAAGAAAAAACCACAAGAACGTGGAGGTGATATTGCAGCAAAATTGACAAAACTACCATGGACTCCATATGTCAAATAACCAGGAGATAAATATCTTCCACGATATAATTACTGCGGCCCTGGAACCAGACTCGATATCCGACTTGATATCCAAGACCATCCTAGACCAGGCCAATATCCGATAAACGCTATTGATAAGGCGCGTTATCCTCATGATATTGCTACAAAAAGTAGCAATCTGCAACATAGACATATCGCAGATGTGAAATTGATTCACGAGTTAAATTATATTACAAAGAAATCCTTCAAGGAATTATCAGCTAACTGGTTAGAAAGATCTGCGATGAAAGGTAAATTGGTATTAGGTGCTGAGAATTAATATTAATGTGTCACAGAATTAGAAGAAAAAACTTTAGTTATGCCTTAGACATATCTGACAACTTGTGTTGTGCATGCGCACAAAGATATTTATGGTGAACATATGTTTTTTTCCAGACAAACGACGGAACCAACATATGTCTCGCCGTTAACTACTTGCGGCTACGGATGATATGCACGCGTATTTTACCCTGAATATAACTCACTGTCCTATGAACTTAAGCCAGATTAATGTATAACCGATGCTGGTCACTTTGGAGCTGTTGAGGAGAGCACAGGTGGTATTTATATAGCCATAGGGCTTATGAGTCTGACGAGGCTAACGAGGCTAACAAGTCTAACGAGTGTAACGGGTGTAACGAGGCTAACAAGTTAACGAGCTAACAAATGTAATGAGTGTAGCCGACAAGTGTAAGCTGAAGAGTTTAAGCTGACGAGTTTAGCTGAAGTGCATAGATGTATCGATGTATGTACGCATGTCTGTAGACGTAGATAATACAAGAGTGCTGTATTCTGTCTGTACGTGTGTATACGTATGACTGACTGTACATGTAGTGGATCCATGAAGGGTGCGAGCGGCCGATACAAGAGTGAGCCAACCCGAGGGACATGGTGAAACTGTGCGGTTTAGCGGTGTTTTAATCGTGCGACTGTACAAGGGTCAAGAAGCATATGTTTGTTCCAATTGTTGTTTCAGTTAGTATATTTGTATTTACATAAAATTATTCTGAATCTTAGTTGAATTCCAAGCGATTTTTGAATCTTACTGACAGTACAGAACATTTTGAAACGCAATTGAAAACTTGAAAATGTTTCAATCTCAATCCTAGTCTATACGTAAAATTATGTAAATATCTTAGTGTATACTATTATTTGAAACTGAGGTTTCCTGAAGCTGTATATCAGATAGATATAATAGTATTGCTTCATTTTGAATGTGTGAATGTTATTATAGAGTGACTGGATCAATGGTATGTTGAGAGCGTGTGAGAATCATTGCATTTTTACATCATACATTTTTCTTTACTAATTAAGTTAATACATTTTCATCTTGTACACTTTGTGTTTGAGTTATTCATTTAATCCAAAACCCATTCGGTTTCCATGCTGCGACAATATGGAATATATTACTTATTCCCCAAGAGGATACTGGAGGGGTATATCAGCAATTATCAAACTCGCCAGCTGGAATTGAAAACCGTATTACGAGAGAGGTTATCCTGAGACCGTGTTTGTTTATGGAATTTATCCGATAAAGGAAAAACCGAGTGTTGAGCAATTGAAGCCTATAAAACAGTCAATGATAAATTGTGTAGCCGAACGAGTAATAGAGCATTTTACAATTGCGTTGCGTGGAAACGAGTAGACAGATTTAAAACGTAACAAAATAAACAAATCGGCACTAACATTCAAGGATTCTGGGGCAACAATGCGACATTTAGCTGAGCTAGAAAAGATATTAAGATTTCCAATACCAGTATCGACGTTAACAGGAGAAATAGTATACAAATCAAAATATAAATCAAAGGGAACTCCAACCAAGAGCATTGATTATAATGCACACGCGTGGTCTAACTCAGTAAGAATACTTCCACGGTTAGAATCGTAAAATACTATACGGGGAATTGGTTTGATTTTACTCACGCCGAAAGTAAATACGATCCTGTGTCAGTGCGGTTATTTCAGAGTTTTGAAGAAGAAGATAGTAAATTCGACCAATTTGTAATATACCGTACTGAGTATGATAATTGCTGATATACCCCTCCAATATACCGTGCTGAATCGCTTCACGATGAGATGAGAAAACTAGTTCGTAAATTTGCAACGGATAATAACTAGCAATTACTAACATATTGTTTTTTCAGTTTCGTCAGTTGCAACTATTTTGCGAGAAAGAAAAATCTGTGGAAACCAACACGCGCTGAATTTATCTCGAATGTTCAAGCCAGTTGTATATAATACGGACATGGTATATAAAAGAATACCAAATATGAAAGGTTTTTTCAGTTGATATGGTTGCGTGTTATCCAGGGAGTTTTCTCGGGTATGGAGAATGCGCGGAGTATTTTAAACGTATGGGGCATCCCACATACGAGATGACACAAGTTGCGATTAATGAACAACTACCCAATTTTGATCTAATCGGATTCGCTCGTGTGGTATCATCCAATTTGTTGTGTATGGGTGGGTAGACATATATCTAAAAAAAACTCTGGGTACCAATAGTGTTATTACGGTATATGATCAATTTAAAAATACTGATATCGCTGATTGTCTCCGAGTCACTTATATCATATCGGAAGCAAACTTCTGTTTGGTTACCTAAACTCGATAGTCTTGATAGTATAATTAACGATTACAAGGAAACATTTCCTGATATCGACGAATAATATACTGTTAAAGCGTCTACGGAGATCTTGGAAGTCAGAAATAAAAATGCAAAGGATCTTGGTTGAAGAATAATTGGTATATTCACCCAATGTGGAGCATATGATCACAAGCGACATTATTCAATATTAATTCTAGATGATGCTGAATACGACTTTATAATCGCGGATGCAACAGTTAGAAATATATGTGTCAGTCGAGAAAATGCCTACTTGTCCGATAGAACAAAATTCGGTACAATTGTTAGCTACTTTGATGGATATTCTCTCAAATAAGTACATCTAAAGGCATTAATGCTAGCTTATGTTTCAATCAATTTGCTATCGATGATAAATAGATTTCTTGTATTTGCAGTTAGAGTCGCCACAGATTCATTATATATATATATATATATATATATATATATATATATATATATATATATATATATATATATATATATATATATATATATATATATATATATATATACATATACACATATATATATATATATATATATATATATATATATATATATATATAACATAATATAATATAATATAATATAATATAATATAATATAATATAATATAATATAATATAATATAATATAATATAATATAATATAATATAATATAATATAATATAATATAATATAATATAATATAATATAATATAATATAATATAATATAATATAATATAATATAATATAATATAATATAATATAATATAATATAATATAATATAATATAACATAAAAAAGCAGTGGCTGAATTTACAAATCCCGATGAGTGTTGGGAGTCATGGAGAATAAAACAAGAACGGTTACACGATTATTCTAAATCAGCAGATTTTACGATTGAAGGTAATTACGTTTAAAAAAATCAAATGACAGAACTATCGATAGCACCTTCGTTATCCGATCCAATATGTAGATATAAAACCGTTTAATTAAATGGATGTGGCGGATCTGGAAAAACAACACGAGTGATCGAAATATTTCGAGGGAAGTCAGACAAGATTGTGCTAACACCAACACATATACTTGCAAGAAAGATGAAACAACGAGGAGTTGATTCTTGCACATATCCCATTTTTCTTCGATATAAAGGTGACGCATGGACTCCTGATCATATGGATGAGATATATATTCATGAAATTATTATTTGGGATGAGATAGGCACAGTGTCGTTAGATATATAAAAAATGTTTCTCGACTGATTGTTACTGAAAAATACAGCTGTGATAATGTGTGGCAATCATGGACAACCAGCACCTTTTCTAGGTTTGTCTCCGCATGATTGGTTAAATTGTTTTGCAGATTATTATGAAGAAACTAATATGGATCATATATCTCTTGATCCAGAATTAAGAGAGCTCAAGAAATTAAGCAGATTACAACCTGACAGAGTCAGGAACAGAAAAACAAACACTTGTGCTAAATGATACTGTGTTGGTTGATATCAGTGTTGTCGAAGATGATTCTTCACACGGATTGATTATATCCGATACGATTGTTTGGATCATTGATGATCGCATAGACTGGTCGAATTTCATTTATCTCGCAGTGTCCAAAGTACGAAGAATAAATCAACTTTGAAGAGTTCTTTTAGATTTTAATAACACCACAATCAGTGATATTGTCAGCGATGATATACCAAGAAAAAAAAACTCGCTGGTTATAAACAAGATAAAACATATAAACGAGAATTTGATATTGATGTTAAATGTATAATTAAACTGAAACAACAACAGAATAATCACTGCGCGAGATGTATTTGTATAATGCGTTGGCAGTATTCGGATAAAGATCCTGGCTAATTTACAGTGGGTAGAAAGGATAATAGTCGTGGTCATACCAAAGATAATGTAACATTGACCTGCCTAGAGTATAATCGAAATCACCGCGCTAATTAATACCATTCGGAGATAATTGAGTATCACTTGTAACTGTTCACGCTGAGGAGCAGTTGAATCTAATCTATTGATTGCGGGTCTACCCATGGATCTTACTATGTTAGATATTTTATGCGATGTGACACTCCAAATAGGATTAGTAGCTCTTTTTTACCACCTTCAATTTCACCTGGTTCATATAATATCTTACAGTGACACTGCCAAGTAATCGTTGTTTTGAAAAATCATTTTGCGGTTTTTGTACGGGTATATACATTGTTTGATCGCGATAACAGGTTTCGTATTGATTGTTCAAGTAATTTCATTACTTAGCTAAGCAATCACACCTGGTAATATGTTGACCCATTCACGAGATCGTTCATCTTCGATTTATTCCTTCGAGTATTGATATCCAAATAACCGCTCAGCAATTGTTCGATTAAAACGTTCTCCAATTGCCTTATCACGGTGTATGGCGGTATGTCCTCGTCGTATGGTGACATTATGATCCTTCATTGTTGGTAACATTGGACCATGAAATTCCTTGCTAGGATCAACTTGTAAAAGATTTGGCCACTGCAGAGGACCTCGTCGATAAATCCTTTCAAATGCAATAGACACCTTTGATGCCGCCTTCGTCAGCAATGGTTCAGCTTCCTTGTATCATTTCGCAGCATTAACTACGGTTAGCACATACTTGTATGTTCGTTTATTAACAGTGTCATGCGGCAGAAATAATATATCAGCCTGATGAAATTCATTAGGGACGCTGACAGCAAAGTGAACTTGTTTAGGCGGGGATAGATACATCTGCCGCACCACCTGTCTAACCAATCCGCCGCAGTAACGGTTTTGACTTTTGCCGCTTTGGCTAGTTTATTATTTTGCTGATTTACTCCGTTAGTATCCTCTTGGGGAACAATAAATAGATTTCATATTGTTATTTATTACCAGCGCCAAATACTAGTTTACCAGTTTACCAGCGCCAAATACCAGTTTACCCTTCATCGCAGATCTTTCTAACCTGGTAGCTAATAATTCCTTGAAAGATTTATTCTGAATTGAAATCAACACATGAATCAATTTCACATCTGCAATATGTCTATGTTGCAGATTGCTACTTGTATAAGCAACATCATCAGCATGACACACCTTATCAATAGCATTTATTGGATATTCGCCGGGTCGGGACTGGTCTTGATAATCGAATCGAATCTCTAATCGAGTTCCCGGACCACGATAACTATACGCTGGAAGGTGTTTTTCTCCTGGATATTTAGCCCATGAAGTCCCCGGAAGTCAAGTTTGCTGCATAATCACCTCCTCGTTTTTAAAGAAATCATTACCCGATTTCATAGAAACAGATCTAAATTTGTTGTAGCACATTGTACACACCTACCAGCATGTGCTGATCTGTTATTGCTTGTTGTAATTGTTGTCAAGGCGTTTGTGCTAATACGCGTCTTACATTTCACACAATACAGATCCATAATTATTTATAACATGAATATAATCGATTATTCAGCTACCCGACGAAGGGAATCTGTTAAACATCATGCGATGTTGGCAAATTCAATCAGAATGATTATATTTGGTTTTTCTGGAAGCGGTAAAACACAATTGTTACTTAATTTTATAAATAGATGGATGAAATGGCTAAATTTTTATTTGGTAGCACCGAGTGTAGACGATAAGCGATGTTACGAGGTGTTCAAGGATTTTCACGAGAAAGCGATATAGAAAATAGATGAAGATATTATTGAATTTATAACTGATATCGAAGAATCTCCGAGTATTGATTATGTTGATGTAAGTATTACCAATCTAGTTGTGTGGGATGATGTGACGCTAGACAATCAAAACAATTCCGCTAGGATATTTTCACGAGGTAGACATACAAATACTTATGTGATATATGTTACTCAGAGGTATACTTAAGTACCAAAAGTGATCAGTGACAATTGTAATATCCTCTCCGTGTTTAATGGAGTTGACAAACAAACACTTAGAAATATTCATGAAACCTGGTGCGACGGTGACATGAATTATAATAAAATTAGAATTGTTTTAAGTCAAGCTCAGTCAACTCCAAATCGATTTGTAACGATACATTTACGTGACCCTAGCTCAAGATATCATATCAGACTTGATCAAATATTCGGTTAAAACCATAATAACTAAGAAAACCACGACAACAAAATATTCGTTTGTGGTTTTGTTTCGTACCAAGCCGTATTGGTTTTGGATATTTTTTCTCGGTTTTGAGAAAGCCTTAGTTTGACAAACAGTACTAAGGTCAACCTTTGTATCCCACGAACTTGCATCAGGTCTCCTCTGCATTTTATGCCATCTGGACTTATCAGTCCCTAACCCTCCACCTTTATTTGCTACTAGGATAAAACTCTGTAAGATAAATAGAACAAAATTAATGCATAACATCTAAGCAAACCTAACAACCTGCTTACCTCCTGCAGCAGAACAATGAGATATCTGATTGTGTTCATTGCTTGAAAGACACGACCCAGTCACCAAGTGCAGAGTATAAATTCAAAAGTGTTCGCCATGTTATAGCAGTGTTGCACTGCTGAAAGAGACTGCCGTAAAGCAGAGAGGCTTCAGCTTTCCATCAGTTTTACTATTCATAAACCAATCTATAAAGCCGCTAGGTAGAACGTCATAAAGTCCATTTAGCCAAATTATTACAGTATAGTAATAAGATAACTGAGAGTTCAATCTGTAACGAGCTATTCCAGATAACTAAAAAACTAATGTCAAGAACACGTCACCACTTCCTAGTACTTTTTCTCCGGTAAACCCTTCCGGTACTGGTACAAAGCATTACAGATAAGACTCACAACACAATTTCAATTTACACGTCTCCACCATTCAGTTGCAATATAGAACTTCAGCAACAACAGTTAACATAATTTAAACCTATCTTTATGGATTTATGATTTGCAATCGTAATGAAGAAATTCTATAACATGCACTTTTACCTGTGACATTTAGATCCGCAGTGACGTTATAATAATATCTCCAATGATTCCCTGAATTCCATATTCTGCAGAGCAGACTTAAGTGCCCATATCCTGCAGGGTCATCCTCTCCGACATCAGTATGTTGTCAATGCACCTTGTGCTGCTTTCCGGCGACCTTTGGATATTATCCCTGATCAGCATATCTATGCACATGTGTTTACAAGGACAGAATGTGTATAAAGCTAGGACCCCTTTCACCTCACACATTATTGGTGATGACATGTATTCCTGGGTTAACCGGTAATTGTCACATTTACATATGGAGTATTTGAAAATGGTTATCAAATGTATTGTTTAACAAGAAGTCAGCATGTATAATATAGTGAAGAGCTGCACTTCAAATTTGAAATGTTGCAATATTTTGCAAATGATGCTGTACTGACTCAGCGACTACGCCTCATATTTGTGATAATTTAGCCACATATTATATGCTAGAACTTGTCATATGTTACTAGCAATAGCCAAACAAAACGGGATGGTTTTTCACACTTGGTTGTCAGCATACATGTATATCAACAACAGTCAAATCTGACCCCAGCTATGTTCGGAAAGACTTATCAATGTGGTTCCCACCTGGGTGCTAGCGAACACACACAAGGGTTGAAGAGCCACCAATAACACAACTGAGAAAAAATATGTATTAAACAAGAACCTCACTTCTCATCCTTCAGAAAATATCATACATTGACTCGAAACAAGACAATTTCTACTTTGTAACTGCTTGGTTTTGAAACCATCTTATATAAGTAAAAACATGACGTAAAATTTGGCAGCTGTGGCAATACTATTTAATTTCATTTACACCATTTTCATTTAGGGTCAAGTAGAGACTATCGTGTATCTTTTGGTGAATATCGCATGTCAACAATACCATTCTGTTAGGAGAAGTAATAATAAACATAATTTTTAAGGTAGCCTTTGTGACAGTTGTAATAGGTATATTGGATGCAAAGTTGGCCCAGTTTTCATTATGGACCAGCTCTATGATGTAATAATTGTGTTGAAAACAATGACATGTCGTTGCCTTCCGCTGATAAACAATACCAATTTTTTGGTACAAGATTCTGTGGACTTAATGTTTTCCGCACTTGTACCAAGGTAAACGATTACATTTATCTCTCAAGCAGTACATTGGACGATAACAAGGGTACGTATGGATCAATTGCAGGCAGTAGTATCACAATACAACAGATTTGTGTCAGGAAGCTGTGCTCTTTACGTAACAACCTGTTGCTGTTTAGCTGTAATTTTGGATGGGGACTTGTGGCTGTCGGTGGTGACGTTAACTAGGCTGAAGATAGTGATTTTCTCCTGGTGGCGTCAAAAGCTTCAGAAGTAAAGAGTCTGCAGTAAACGTGAAGGCGGATGTGGGTGGCGGGCTATTGTTGTGTAAAGCCATATACTTTGATAAACCTGGTGGTTGATCCAACATTGTTCATTTTTGCGGTTAAAGTATACATTTTGATTTTCCATGGTGATATATCCAGATGTCAGTCACATTGGTTTATAAATTCCATCCGTTGTTTCGTGTTTACTCGTTTTGATTAAATGTTCTTATTACTTCTAGCTAGGAACAATATGATTTCCTTATATGAATTGTTTAACGCATGTCATTCAAACTATTGGCACATGATGTTTCCTTAGATGAAGGTTCTGATACCTAGTGATACAGACATCTTTCAAGTGGTTAGAGTCTTAAGAGACTGGAAGTAGAAGTGTCTTGGTAAAGAAGAATCTCATTATTGTTGACCAAATGCTTGGTTAGAAATTTGTATTAACTCAAAGGATTGAGCACAGACCAATCGCAAGCATATAGATCGAGACGGCTTTCCTGGCCGTAAGTATTGGTGCGTTTTGCATGAACAATCCCATATAGGTGTTAATTATTGCAAATGTCAAGCTCTCCATACCCAAAACTATGTAAGATATTCGTATTCTCATTATACAAGATATTGAAACTAGGTCACACGTAAAAACGGGGTAACAGCCTCTGCATAAGTTGAAGGTTTCTGAAGCTTTGATTGATATTGCGAGCGAGTAACTAACTCATGGATGAGCAAGACCGTCACACATATGTAAGCGTTGCCGCGGATAAATTTATGTATCTGGTACTCGTAACAATTATTAGCGTTGGTCAAACTTTTAATGCATGCGAAGGGATGGGCGTATGTAAAGGCAATTTACTTAATTGAACTGAAGAACGTTTTTTGAACTTGTGTCCCCGTATATTTAGACTTTAGTACTTAGAGTGGAGCCTGTATCCAGCTGAGTAGGTAAAATAATGCTAACATGGTATTAAGCGGACATTTTTGACCCAGTGTGAATAGTGACGTGTCAATGTTCTACAGATCGTGTTATGTTTTGCCATATAAACTATGGAAAATAGTATTTAATGAACTATGTACCGCGGTCATGCAAGACGACTTGAGTGACGAGCGTGAATTATACCCAATGCACAAACTCTCCTAGAATGCCCATTGAGTTTGGGAAATGAGGGAGTATATAAGGTCGGCGTGTATCCAGAGATGACTGAAGAACAACGTGAACAAATTATAGCGAATTGGTGTAACCTGCTACCTATGTTTACGAACATACCATGCCAAGGGATGGAGAAACTGTAAATAAAAGTAAACAGCTCAGAGTCAATCAGAAATAATTGATATCCAATTTCCCCTTAATACACAGGATACGATCAACAATGACATAGGTACAATTGTAGATCGGAGGTTATTGCATACATCTATCTCCTCGAAATTGTCACATGTGGTATTGATCACTCGATACTAAATGTGTGCTTATGATGGGAAGAATAATCATCATATTTCTATAGATCATCATACAACTGGCTTAGCGATTCTGGAGAAGTGACAATAATTTATAAAATTCCATTATAGGACCGTTGCTTCTTGTTACTGCAGAATTCTGGAAGCATCTCCGGTACTTTTACCGTGATAGCAAAATAAATGTCGTATGTTTCAGTTACAATGGGGTAACATGACACTTGTAAAGTGCACTGTAAAATTTGGTATCCTGGCTTGTTACTATTAGTAGAAAATCAATGAACCTGAATCATTAAAGATTTATTACACTATAACCTTATGCTCCTATATCTTCAATCTTGATCCATTTGTTACATAATTATCGTATCACATTTTGAATGAATAATATACTTTTATGTAAATTATTTGAGACTATGCATTTATGTTACATATTGTTTAACTCAATGGTTTGTACTCTCGTTTAGTACATGTACATTATATGGTAAGAGTTAATCCTAACATATGTATATGTGTGTGTGTGTGTGTGTGTGTGTGTTTCATCATGCGGACCCTGACAATGGGATACTATAATACGTTATCTCTACATCAAGGTCGTAGAAGTGATCTCCAAATAAGGTATTTGAAGATAGAATTGAAATTGTAAAGATATTACACTTCAGCAGAAGGTATTAAATATTAAAGACGAAGTTAAGACAAACAAAACGTAACGTAATGAAATAAACGGTCGGAATAAATCATAGAAGGTTCATTCCGATTTTTGGTAGTGGTGCTCCACTATTATATATATATTTATATATATATATATATATATATATATATATATATATATATATATATATATATATATATATATATACAAATAAAACAAAAAATGTAAAAAAATCAAAACATTAAGGTTGAAATCATCAAACTCGATAATTATGTATTTCGGTCAGTTCGTTCGTTTGTTTCATTGATTAGGATTTTTAACGGGGCTTTAACACTTTTTCTTCATATCGCTACGATCTCTGCAGACGCGCTAACTACTATGTCACTGGAGCGATTTATTTTGGTCAGTATACACTAGCTAAATTAGAATATTGCGTGAAGTTCAACGTTTAGGAGGAACACTTGAGTCAGCTATCAGTGTCCAATATGAAATCAGCTCAATACCATTTAACCTCTACATTATATCCCACACGAAGGTAATTTTTTTTTAGTGGTGGGTCATAATCTTTTGTTTGGTGTTTCCAAACAACATAACTTGACAAGAATGATTTGAACATTATTTATGTCATGTTTAAAGTAAGCATTCGGAACCTCCCATTTGCAATGCTGGTGACAAAAAAGCAGCTTTGTATGCTTTATCTGTCATTTCATTAGACACATTTTTGCAGTAAAAATTCCTTCCGACGAGGGACATTATACTCATGATATGCACGGGTAGTTTAACCTGAATATTACTCACTGTATGTAAGTACGTATGTCTGAACATGAGGTGGAGCCACGACTGTAGACGTAGCTAATTCCAGGGTGCTGTGTGCTGTCTGTAAGTGTGTATACGGATTGTACATGTGGTTTATCCTGAAGGGTGCGACCGACCGATACAAATCTGACCCTAACCAAAGACTCAGTTTAACTGTGCGGTTTATCAGTTTGTGAATTGTACGGCTGTACAAGAATCAAGAGGCATATGTTTGTTCCAATCGTTGTTTCAAATGGGTACATTTTTCATTTATATGAGATTAATTTGCATCTTAGTTGTATTCCATGAGATTTATGTGAATCTCACTGACTGTGACGACCATTTGAAACATATTTGATTACCTTGAGATTGTTTGTATCAAGTTCGTAGTCTATACGTGAAATTATGTGAATATGTTAAAGTGCATACAAAAACTTGAAACGAGGTTTATTGAATCTGTATTTCAGATTGATATAATAGTTTTGGTTATTTTCAATGTTTGAATACTAGTATAGAGTGATTCGATCAATTGTAAGTTAAGAGCGTGTGAGAACCATTGTATGTATACAGAGGCGTAGCGATGATATTTTGCGCCCGGGGCCAAACTATAAAATTGGCGCCCCAGCGATCTTGTGAGAAATTTATTACCCTTGTTTTCTTATTATAATGTAACGCTGCAAGCCTCATTTTGGCGCCCCTGTACCTTGGCGCCCGAGGACATATGTACTCCCCCGCCCCCCCTCGCTACGCCTCTATATATATATATATATATATATATATATATATATATATATATATATATATATATATATATATATATATATATATATCTTACATATTTGTCTTTACTAATTAAGTTCATAACTTTCCATCTAACGCGTATTATGTTTGAGTTATATATGTAATCCAAAACCAACTCTGTTTCTATTCTGCGACATGGTTACCTGTGAGAGGGTAAAACTTCCAGCTGGCTGCGAAGTCGTACTCCTTTGAGGATAGCTCGCCCACCGTTGGTCCCCACTTGGGACTTAGTTCTCGCCTGTGCGTGATTATATGTGTGGCTCCAAGTAGTTGTGTAATGCGCAGCGGCCACATCTCAGAGAAAAGGTCTCGACTGGTCGGCTAAACCAGGGTGAGGGTAGCCGACGAGTCTTAAATCCTCCGTGAATTATGCTTTGTTTAGGTAGCTTGTGAAGACTGCGTGCGGCACCATGCGCTGAGGAACGAGCAGCTTGTCATCGGGTAGAAAGGCGATTCACAGCAAACCGACGTCGAGCGCCAGATGATCGAGATGTACATAGGACGGCATGGTCATCCACTTCACTCAGCTCGTCTCCGGTCGTCTCGACGTTCCGGGTATGAGAGCGTGGTCGACGAACTAAGCAACTCTTCCTCACAAAGTCACAACGCAAGTCATTCTTTTCATCCACCCATCCCATTTCATCACCAACTGAAGCCCTATGGCGACATGCAAGCAATGTATCGTCAGATGTAGGTACACTGGTAGCCGTAGCCACAAACCTGCATAGAGGCAGCTCGGGCAATTAGGGTCGTTGGCCACTAACATGGATCCGTAGTGAAATGCGGCAGCCCCATGAGTGACTGAGCGGACCTATTCAGGACTTGCTCCGAGCATGAACTGTGGATCACCAATACAGTCTTCTGCCTCCTTAACCGAAACCGGACGTCATGGATATACCCTCGTTTAAAGCTGACACCTTATCGACTACGTTATTGTCAGAAAGAGGGACATGCAGGATGTGCATGTGACCAATACCTTGTATGGCTCTGACTGTTTGACAGACAACAGTCTCACCGTCACCAAGCTCAACAACCCCATTGAGCCAAAATACTACCAGAGGGAAAGAAGGCTAGTAACCGACTGAAAATCGCCAAGCTGAAATTAACCAGTACGAGATAGTCTGTCATGGATGCCCTGGAAGAACGTCTGAAATCTACCTGTCTTAACAATCAGAATGTGGAGTCGGACTGGTCGGCATTCAGAGATATGATCACAACTTTGGAAATCATAGTACCCTCAACCAGAAAGCATCAAGACTGGTTTGATGAGAACTGTGACGTGATCAAGCAGTTGCTGTATGAGAAACATCGCCTCAATCAAACGTACCTCAACAACTCCAAGTCCACCTCGAGGAAAGATACGTACAACAAGATAATCAGCACTGTACAGCAGAGGCTACATCAGATGCAACATAAATGGTAGAGCAACAACGCTGATGAGATCCAGTGCTACGCATGACATGCATATCTTCTATAATGCCCAGAAATAAAGATTATGGACTACATCATCTGTGTCATAACCCTCCTAAGCGGAGACGGGAACACACTACTTACTGACAATAAGAAGAACCTTTAACGATGGTCTGAACACCTTGCATATCTGAACACTTTGATAGCATTCAGTTTCCCCGTTCATCCATCTATGATATGACTATGAGTCGTCTCCCCAATTACCCATCAATAAAATACTGGATGACCCTTCGACCTTGCTGGAGAAACATAAATCAAAGCACCTGGTTCAGACTCCATCCCAGCTAAAGTCTACAAGCAATGTAGCACAGATCCGAACGAAAGGCACCATCAAAAGCTTGTACTGATGTGGAAACAAGAGACGATCCCCCTGGATATCACAGACGCTTCCATAACACATAGGAAATATACTCGCCATAATCCTAATCCATAGCCTCACTACGCACCGTGACCAGGGACTAATGTCAGAAGTACAATGTGGATTACTAAAATTCGTGAGACTATCGACATAATGTTAGCTACGATGCAGCTACAAGAGAAATGACAAGAGCAACACACCTACCTTTTCTCCATCTACGTCGACATAACAAAAGCCTTTGATAATATCAGCATAGAAGGCTTGTGTAAGGTAATTACCTAGAACGAATGCCAAAGACAATGTATATCCATCATTCATCATTTACACGATGGCATGTAGGCACGAGTGCTGGACAATATAGTAACATCTGAGCTACTCCCAGTAACCAATGGCATCAAGCAGGGTCGTATTCTGATACAGACTCTCTTTAGTCTATTATCCTCTGCCATGATGAATAATGCTTTCAGAAACGGAAAGGTTGGAGTCCACATCAGGTTCCGTACATATAGAAAACTATCAAATTCCAGGAGGCTTCAAGCTAATACCAATGTAATGACAGACACCATCAGGGAATTCTTATTTGCTGATGTCTGCGCCCTAAATGCTGGCTCAGAAGCCAACCTGCAATGCAGGTTTGACAAGTTCTCCAGCTCTTGTAAACTATATGGTCTCACCATCAGTACTATTGAAACTGAAGTTCAGCATCATCTGGCCCCTGCATTGCCCTATGTTGAGCCCAACATAACCGTCAACAGCCACAAGCTCAACGTTGTGAACCGCTTCACCATGCTTGGTAGCACACTCAGAGCGTCACTATTGAGGATGTGGTGAACTTCGCAGACGAAACATACGGCAGCATGCAACACAAATATAAAATGGTAATGCAAAAGGTGACAAAATTGTACTATATAGTCCTACAGTTGCACTTGATCAAGATGTTACTCAGATAATAAACCAGATACTGAAACTATCTACATAGAAGCGTAATATACATATACCAAGGGGTGCAAGAATAATAGTGATTCTTGCGATGTATCTGAGTATGAAGTAAACCGATATCGTATTGTACAAAGCCGTATTCAGGATGAACAAAGATACGTATTGGTTCTGATATTGCTGTTCCGTCTCGTTAAAATTAAATCATTTTAGTTTATTCCGGATGTGATGTTTGCCATTGTATCGCTGCTTCAATAGTCCATGTAACAATAAATTTGACTTCATCAGGTTCTTGATCGTCATCATTATTATGTTAGAATGTGCATTTAATAGTTGAATTTCATATAGGGAATACATCTTGATACAGCTGACATGGGCTTGACATGAGTGGACCTCTATAGAAAACAGCTCATAGATTATGAATCACGAAATGACAGGCAGTTAAATGAAAACCTTAAATATACACTTTACAGTGACTTTATGGTCAGTTAACACCCATTGTGACGTGTTTTTTTTAAACAATTGTACTTATTACGCGATCTCAGCAGCAGTATAGGCAATGTTCTTAGATGAAAGTTTTTTACTAGTTACTCTTAAACATATATAAAAGGATCCGCTCTACGAAAATCTACATTACTTTTGCAGATTAAAATTGCTCTATAGGAGCACCCAAATACAAAAGCATTCTCACGTGCATCTCCGTAGACATTAATGGTATTAGCCATGTTTGGTTATATTTAAGATAATGGTTTAGTGAGAAGTGATGACGCAATCTCACTAAGATATGGAGACATGCCAGGATAATCATTATTGCTATACCACCCTCTAACAATCAAGTTGTTATATCACGTTTCAACAACATACACGAGACTTTAAGAAGTTTCAACTGAGTGTTGTAAACATTCGTTTTTTTATTTTGACTCTCTCTCTCTCTCTCTCTCTCTCTCTCTCTCTCTCTCTCTCTGTATATATATATATATATATATATATATATATATATATATATATATATCCCAAGGCCTTTTAGCGGTTACGTTCAAAATGAAAAAGATAAAATTTCAATAAAAGGATCAGTTTTTCAGTTTTTTGTATTTTAATTATACTTTTATTTTCTGTCATTTGTATTAATTGTCATCAGCCTCAAAATCAGAAATATATGTGGTGGTAGCTGCGCATAATCAGAAATACATGTCGTGGTATCAATCATATCCTGACAGGATCAATGTATACGTCTTATCACACCAAATAGAGATACAGCTAGGAAACGTGACACGCAGATAAATGTATGGAGTCTAAGTTGGGGTAACCTATGAGAGTATTTAGTTAAGGTTGCATTTATGTAATGCGTCAGACTACAAGAACATTTTTCAAGTTGGGAATGAAGCGAAGTAGTTAAATCTAAATTTATAATGCTTGTTTGACAGGGATTTTACAGGGATTGATGTTTACCATTACAATGATTGGGTAGAGGGAATTCTTAATTCGAGATACAATTCACTGTAGTTGTCAAAACGTGTTGTGTAAAAGCACAAATAAAGTAAGTGTGAAACGTGGTCAAGAACTATTTTTGTATTGACCAGGAAATTAAATCACGACCACAATAAGTTCATATTAACTGCATTATAAAATCCGCAGGGTAATACCTAAATATGTTTAGAGGGTGTTAACATAATACTATTGAACTCTCACCACTAGGAATCCTAGTGCCATTCATACGTTTGTCCGAGTTCAGCATGTATAAATGAATGTACGTATTATATGGCAAACTATTAGTGATCGAAACCCACTGGTTTAATCCAGGAACAAGTCTAATACTAAATAGGCCTCGAATGGAGTCTGAGTGGTGGTATCAGTTGAGAGTTGCACTTACATGCAAAATAACGTGAATATGACTTTAATGTTTATTTTCTTATAGAAGATCTTAACTATCACTAAAGAAAGAGCTTTAATATTGTACACGACAATGTTACACAATCAGTCAATCTTCTAAGTGAAGTAATAATAGTTATTATACACGAGGAAGTTATGGGTGATGCGAAGCACTTTGTGTCGACATAGATGAGAAGTAACGTTATGTTCTTCACCAGCCTTCGACTAATCCACTTACAATACACACTCAACAGAGGGCGCCCACGGTAAGTAATATAATAAATAACTTCACGTCCTCATATTTGAAACATTTATTGTTATAGCGTTACTTACCATATTTTTTTAGTAATGCCTAATTTTTGAGGATAAAAGCGTATAACATTTTGCATTCTATATTATACCGTTAAGACTGATATGTCCGTTGAAGATGGTCACTGATTTGGATATCATCTAATCGACAACTGTTTATCAAATACGCAGATACCTTCCGATCGTATGTGTGCTCGTTTCAATCAAATAACCTGCGCAAAATTGTTTTGATTATACTTGTCTTTTTCGTCCTAATTTCAAATGGCCTAATCTTGCTCAAAATATTTTTCATTGAAATGATCCTTACATACATACATACATATATACATACATACATACATACATACATACATACATACATACATACATACATACATACATACATACATACATACATACATACATACATACATACATACATACATACATACATACATACATACATACATACATACATACATAAATGCATACATACATACATACATACATACATACATACATACATACATACATACATACATACATACATACATACATACATACATACATACATACATACATACATACATACATAAATAGATACATACATACATATATACATAAACATACACGCAAACACATAAATTCATATATATATATATATATATATATATATATATATATATATATATATATATATATATATATATATATATATATATATATATACAAAATGTGCGTGTTTGTAAGATTGATGTGTGATATAATCCGTGCTTAGCAGAATATGAAGAATCTGGGCCTAGTTTAGTAGATGAACTGCTACATTTGTTACTGATATAAGTTAGAAGCCACATAATGTTGAAAGAATATATATATATATATATATATATATATATATATATATATATATATATATATATATATATATATATATATATATATATATATATATATATTCTTTCAATTAATATAAATATTCACACTTATGGTAATATATATTATATTTATCTAATTTATGCCTGACACCTTAGGAGAAGATTTGCATCGCTGCTAAATTACCTACACAACTTTAGATCTTGCTCTCAGCGTTAAGTACATAAAGCTTTTTATCTGGGCTGACTCGTTAATGTAGAACATAACACAGAAGTCATAATTTCGGTGTTTTTACAGTCAATAACTTCAATTTTGACCGTTTGGGATTGGATGCTACTAAACTGAATTGAAGGGTGAACTCTTGGAAATTTTGATTATGCGCCAATTTCACATTTACTGTTTGTTCTTTTCTCCGGTATAATACAAGCCATTTTGTCTACGAGATGACAAATATATATTCTGATTCAATGATTCAAATGCCATTAACAGACATATCAAGTTCATTTAAATCTGCCATCAAGTCAGTTTGAAAACTGAAAATATAAGCGGTGGGAACGTATATCCCTCTTTACCACCTAATGTACACTCAGTTCAGTTTGTTAAGTGATCATTGAATCTTAAATAAATTGATTTATTATATGTTCATTGTTTTATCCGTTAGTGTTACATTGTCAGAATCGTGCAATACTTTACGATACTGAACTCACCTGAATCTTCATATTGAACTCACTTCTGCCCAGTAATTTGTAAATAAATCATGCGCACTCTCGTAGTAAACGATTTAGGGTTTGGTTGATTAAATTTGTTTCTGAATGGACTTAAGCAGATGGTTTGTGGACTGCCTCATAGCAGGTGATTTGGCTCATTCCGCGTTAACCTTTTTGATGCAATATTTTGGATTTAGGCTAGCTGTAGCCTCCAGACATGAGCCTTGCAAGTAAGATACAAGTGACAAGGTATAATCTGTCTCCTTTTGCTGATTATAATACTGGCACATTCTATTTACAGTTTAACATCTTGAATGTTCTCAAAATGTACTTTCTTAGTTCTGCAAATACGAATTACATGAACCATGTCATGGGTTCAAAAGTTTAGTTACACATTTTGAAATTGTATTGTAATTTCGACTATATTTCCATGTGCGATGACATCCTCTTTACTGCAATCAAAATAAAAAACACATCAACATATTCCATAACATCTTTTTGATAACTGCAAAGACTTCATATTTTACCCAAAAATATTATTTCAATCATTTAATGACAGAACAGAAACACATATGAAGATGTAAATACATTTCTCCCTTGCTGCTGCAATCTGAGGTATTTTATGTAGAATTTGTACAGCTAACCCAGTCCTTAATCACTACATTTTTATCATCGACAACAATACCATATACTATAATTTCTAGATCCAATGGAAAAAATTTTGCAGTGCGCATTAATTCACAATATGACTCCAAATTTAAATTTTAAGTAGACCAAAACGCCCTTTTTTTCGACAACTATGTCCAGCGCGAGACTAAGTTAAAATGTAATTGGGTCGAGATTTGAGAGCATTAATAATGTTGTTGTGTAATAATGAATATGCGCTTGTGTATATGGCTTGAAATACAACATAAAATTAGCATTTAACAAAAAGGTTTTACATTCGTATGGGAAAATATAACTCGTTTTGTCTAATGTACTGTACTCCCATACTCGTGCAATATTTGCATCCAGAAATCTCATTCATATTATCCCATACGATTGTAATAACCTATCTATCTATCTATCTATCTATCTATCTATCTATCTATCTATCTATCTATCTATCTATCTATCTATCTATCTATCTATCAATCTATCTATCTATCTTATCTATCTATCTATCTATGTATCTATCTATCTATCTATCTATCTATCTATCTATCTATCTATCTATCTATCTATCTATCTATCTATCTATCTATCTATCTTATCTATCTATCTATCTATCTGTCTGTCTTATCTATCTATCTATCTATCTATCTATCTATCTATCTATCTATCTATCTATCTATCTATCTATCTATCTATCTGTCTGTCTGTCTGTCTGTCTGTCTGTGTGTGTGGATATTAATCTCAATCGATCACAATACAGTCTTATGAAACAACATGCCTTTATCATCGAAATAAACCTTTTTTCTGGAAGTCACATAATGTTGTGTCTGTTTATATATTTTCTAGCGCACTAAAGCAAATATAGCCATCCCGCTATATATCCAGTAAGGAAGTATTTATGCTTGTTAAAAGACTTGCATTTGCCTCAAATTATATCTGAAATCTATTGGTACAAACGAAATAAAGAGGAAAAGGAAATTACACATTGCGTTTGATACAGTACATCTCTGCCCTAGTTAAGCAAAGTTGTTCTTCGATCTAGAGATTTATCATTCAAGATTCGGGTCATAATGATCATGTCACTCAATGAAGGATTGACTCATGGGACAAGCATCAGTTAAAATTATTGATGTAGCACTTGAATAAAGTTTGTAAAGAAAAACCCGAATGATGAGATTCGATTAGAGTTTATTGTCTCTGCTATTAACAGAATTTGTCAACTCCATTCAATTCTAATGCTATGAATGATGGTCTTATAATTGTTTTACAAATATGTCTTCAGACTGCATTTGTATATTCTTTTCTTAAAGATGTATTCAGTCTGTATTTGTATTCTTTTTTTAAATATGTATTCAGTCTGTATTTGTAGTCTTTTCTCAAATATGTCTTCAGTCTGTATTTGTATTCTTTTCTCAAATATATCTCCAGTCTGTATTTGTATTCTGTTTTAAATATGGTTTCAGTCTGTATTTGTATTATTTTCTCAAATATGTTTTCAGTCTGTATTTGTATTATTTTCCCTTAATATGTTTTCAATCTATATTTGTATTTTTTTCTCGAATATGGCTCCAGTCTGTATTTGTATTCTTTTCTCAAATATGTCTTAAGTCTATATTTTTATTCTTGTCTCAAATATGCCTTAACCTGCTTGCATATTTCGTCATCAAAATCTCACTTTCATATTGGATATACAGTCTCTAAAAATCTCTATGTCGTTGGTAAAAATAAGTTCATCATAAGTAATCAGATATACAACATTTAAGTAATTAATGATAAGCAGCAGAGAGGGTGAACAGACCACGATTTCAAGCAAAAATAAGGCTTCCAGATAACGTTTTCGAGCAAAAAATGGCCTATACACTACGTTTTCAAGCAAAATATAAGACTTCCAACGAAATCTCATTTAACCAAAAAAAAAGGTCTCCATTTTTGCAAAACGGAGATTTTACGATTTTGCTCGCAACGATGTGGTCATCCACCCTCTCTGCTGCTACAGGTTAATAATTCTTTTACGATTTTAACCGAATATTTGATCGAGTCTTTATGATGAAAGTCCTTAGGACGAAAATCATTTATGATTTCACAAACAAACTAATCGCTAACACCTCCTCTTGTAAATCAATCAGATTATTTGACTGGTCGGTGAGTTTGAAATTAATTCTCGTTAACGAATTATTATGGCATCGCATGTAGACAGGATTAATTGGGTTTTCAATAATTAGGAATCCTGGAGGAGCTGTTGGTGAAAACGAATAAAGAATATATCCTTGCTGAGCTTGATTTGATTGCTCTAGATTAATTTGATAGCTTCCTTCGATAACATCACATACTAAATTGAGCGCAATCACCGATGAAATATTCACGTTGAACGGAGCGATATGCCTACCGCCACCGTCTGGGTCATTATTGTGTTTGAGGATTTTTATTTCCGGTGATGCTGTTTTTTTCCATGCATCATGAATTATTTTAAAACCAACATCGATGGTGTCACTGAGAAGTTTTTTTAGTTCTGGTACGTTATATCCTGGTAGTTTGAATGTGGGGATATCTTCAACGCGGATTTCATAGTCTAATGCAAATTCTGTTCTCGATTTTGGGTTACCTTCATCTAATATATCCTGAATAATTTTTAGGTTAAATGTTTCCATATCGTCGATAATTTTATTGCATGTTTCTACGACGCTGATAAATTCATCTCGGGTGAGAGAACCGGATTTAAGAGATATTAACAACAGTGAAAACTCATTATTCATTGCTGTGAAATTTTTAACGATTTCAGGTTTTTTAGCAAAAGGATACTCTGGCAATGATCTACCATCCGCCCTTTTTGGGAACATGAAACCAAAAAAATCTAAAGTGTTTTCGTGCTCTTTATAACTCTTTATTGGATTATCAGATTTTATCCTGTCTGTGATATAATCAGTTTTTTGTGGTTCTGGTAAATCAACGGTTTTTTCCCGGGGTGGTAATTCAGGCCATCCCAGTACGGTTCTAATAGAACTCTGATAGATATCTACGACGTATCCTTCTGTGCTTATTTCAATCGCGGATGATAGTGTGGGCTCATGAACTGTTATAGCTATTTTCGATTCTTTTCCAGTAATCGATTTTATTCTACGCGCGAATTCATTATTGATTTGTTCAATTTGGTATGACCCTGTTGGTATCGAAACAACTTTCCAGTCTGGAGTCCCGTCATCTTTATTCTTATTTGCAAACACTAAAGAATTATTGGGTTGTTGACCACCAAATGATTTTGATCTGATATTAGGCCAATTGTGATACACTCGTAGTTTTGCTAGCGCTATCTCCTTCACTGGGACCGGAGAGGGGAAATTCACACTGAATTCTGGATTCGTTGATGTTATTGATATCATGCTTGTTTGTATTGGGTTCGTGTTCTCCACTATTCGTTGAAGTAATTCCTGCGGTGTTGTCATTGTTATTTTACTCATGATTTATTTCTAATTTTGGTATCGCGGAATCATAAATACTGACCATCATTGAGAACTCACAATCTGGTATGGTTGATATTATTGAGATCATTTTGTTTTTTGGGTTCGTGTTTTCCGATTCCATCGGTGTTGTCATTGTTATTATACTCATGTTGTCGCTCTAATTTTGATATCGCTGAATCAAAAATACTGACCATCGCTGAGAATTCACTATCTGATATAATTGTATTATCGAGTGACGATGATATCATCAATGATAATTGCGAATATGCGGTTGATGCAATATGAAATTGAAGTAAGTAATTCTGCAGTTTACTCTGGCTGCATGATGATATCTTTTTTGCTATCCCGGTTGATATACCCCCGATTGTAGCCACCGCAGAAATGCAAATTGGAACTACGACCGGGGCAATCATTATAACCGATGCAAGTATTATTCCGGCGCCAGCGAGAACGCTTGACACCGAGTACATAGTAATATCAATTGCGGTGATTCTTCGTCGGTATTTTTTTATTTTTATTTGATACTCCTCGGCGAGGGTTTTGAGTCTATTCTGAAATTCTCTGACCTGATCATAGCGACATTGCGTTGATGAAATCATTTTTATTTTAAAAACACTAGCGTTTTCAATTGTGAAATCCTTTCAATTTAGTTATTTACTTAAATCCGCTACGAATTCCACATACCATGATACCGAATTTTTAGCCAAATTTTTATCAGTAGCTGTTATAGTGAACTTTTCAGTTGTATCCTTGTCGATGATCGTTGAAATCGTATTATTAACCCCGGATGAACTCGACGATGAAATATTAAATTGAATCGGTGTTACTAGTGTTAATCGATAAATACCTTTAACGGTTGCAGTGATATCTAATTTGTTGTTTGTAGGTGTCCACTCAAATGATCCGTGTTGGATTGTGTACACGACGTTATTGGTTTTCTCATGAGGAATTTTTGTTTTTTCAATGATTGTTATCATCCTCGAAAAATCACCTTTGACGGCTTCGATGAAGTTTTTCGTCTCATCGATGGATTTTTTAATATCAGGGAGTTTTATTTCAATTTTATCTAACGGGGTTCCAATAAATTTATCAATGATATTTCTACGAAATGATGTAAACTGTTTTCCGTGTTCTTCAATTTTAGATTGAAGTGTTGCTAGTTCTAACAGAGAATTATCCAACTCACTGTCATGGGTAGCAATCTTATCAGTGATCGTAGACACAAGTGCACCTGGTTTAAGTCGTCCGTCGCTGGAATACAACGCAATAGAGTTTTCAGCGGCGTTGCGCTGCCGTATCAAAATGTCATTCAATGACATATCACTGGATTTCAATTTACCCTGTTTGTCCTGAAATACAACTATTTCATTAGGATCAACATTTGTTAAGTTCAACGTCTCAGCGATTTCATCTTTGATTGTTTTTTTTATATCCTTGATAGAATCAGGGGGTGCAGTGCCATCGGGTTTGGGTTTCAAAGATCTCCCCCAAATATCAATCATGTTATTATAAAACTCTTTCTCTCTCTAAAATCGTTTCGATTTCCAGCGATTACTAGTGTATTCATTAACGACAATATGTGGTGGTTTTCCGCTTGGGTTACTCAAGGAGTTAGAAATAGCGTCAAGGACATTTAATACTTCGCTGCCACATATTGGTGGGTCATTCATTTGTTGTGTTGGTAGCGTAGAATACCAAGTCTTCACTGGAAGGGTTTTTATATAACGCAAAAACTCTTTTGGTGGGGCTAATCCATATGAATCGAAATAAACAATCCCACGTGGATCAATAGCGTATGCAACCCAGTGAGTTCCAGGTCCGGTGCTGTTATCTAAATTAATAATACCGGTTTCAACGCTGTTTGGTTGATGTGGTAATTGATCTTTCATAAAGACACCTCTGAAGTTTTTAATCGCTAGTTTTTTAGCAGCATCCATTAAATCAAAATTGGACATGGGAACCATCGAAGATTTGGGAACCATAGGTTCGGAAATCGAAGATTTCTGAATTAATAAATCGTTCCTGGTAGTCTTAGACCCTTTCCGCTGTACCACGAATACGGGGTTCCTGGTAGTCTTAGACCCAATCCGTGAACGGATCGTCCCTTTTTTTTATATCCTTTCCCAGTTGCTTTCTTTAGTGCCATTCCTGCTGCAGTACCAACGGCTCCTAACGCCGCTGCTTTAGCCACTGCTGGGGCTGCTGCTGCAATCAATGCTGGAATCGCAGCTAACAACGGAAATATACCGCCTGTTTTAATCATATTTTTGATAGCAGCCGCAGAAAGAGTAATCTGAACACCTTTTTTGGCTGCAAGTGCATCATTGAAATGTTTTATTTGACGAGTTGTCAGCGATAATTTATTTGCACCACCAGTCATTTGGTTGGGTTTCAACGTGATTGTGGTTCCACATTTTTTAGCCGATTCTGATTGCAATTTTTTGATTTGACCAGGAGTTAACGCAACACTAATAACACTATATGACATTATATATAATTGATTGATTCTAATGGAAAAATCCTTCGGATTTTCAATTACATGTTTTCTACTGGGGCATCTACCACTCTCATTCTTCCTCCAACCCCTTCAAGTATCATTGATTTATCACTAAGAATGACAGCAACCGCTCTATAATTAGCAATACCACCAGGGGTTACACGGGCTCTAAAATGTATATCAACAACAGATTGTCTTGTTAAATCAAGATGTTCCAGAGAAAAGTAATAAATCGGATACAGATTTTTAAAATCCCATTGTGATATTTGTAGACCGGTATCCACATTTTGATCGCGTGCCATAAATGACAACAATCTATGATAAACTCGTGCAATATGATTTTCTGTGTAATCAAGTTGTATATCCTCGGATGGTTCCTGTTGGCCGTTTATTCTCAGTGAGACGTCTTTCACACCAAACTGATCAAATATCATATGGCTGGAGAGTTGATTGCCAACTCGTGTGTTATCCTGTAACGCTACGAATATATGACGTGGCGCAGCAACACCTTGTTTTGATGCTAGGTTCCACGTGAATAACCCGTTCAGCTCTGATTGCTTCACATCTGTACTCACTGATAACCAACTCAACAACGACTTCCCCCCTTGGTCCATAAATGATAGTAATCGTTCTTTTGCGGTGATTGCTGGAGTCAACACTGGCATCCACAATGATATTTTTGTTAAATTGACTTTACCGGCATCAGCATTGGGATTTGCAGCATCTGCTGGAATCCTCCAAATCGCGTCGTTATCATCACCCTTTCGTACAAGCGATACTGTATGCTTCGCCCCGTAGATAACTTTTCTGACGTTTCTACAGAATCCAAATATGTGATGCAGTGGAATCGCGCATGAAAATGATTTACGTGCTCCTTGCAACATTGAAATACGTGTTGCAGCTCCTAGATTGAAATTAGCATCGTTGTTTATAATCATATTCTCGACATCAGCATCACTATTATCACGTTTTTTTGGTCGTCTTACAACAAATGGATTTCCTCCAGCGGTATTTTTAACATCTTTTGCAAACATCATAGAGGGTCCTGCTGATCTTGTATAATCATCGGAATATCTCGCTAACCCGATTATTGTTGCAGCCACATCAACATCACGATCTATCGACTCAATTTCTTTTCCATCAATGAGATATCTAGCACTCTCAAATAGCGCCATGATACCATTATTGACAAACCCGACTTGAGTACCATCTGGATACGGTGCTGGTACAGCAGTAGTATCAGCAGCTGTTACAAGTTCTCCTTCTACTTCAATAAACGCTTCACAGGGCAAAAAGTATTTACTGGTATCATGGACTTGAAGATCAATTCTTGCTCGACTATTTGAGTCTATGGCATGATAGGCGTAATATTGATAATCGCGTACAGAATCATCCTTGCCAACTGGGGCATCTATATCAAACGCTGGATCAGGTGACCTTTTGAACATTTTATTCTATTTATCAGAGTCTAAATCGCGATTTTCCATTTTCATCGTCGTAGTTTTTTAAAGCCACTTCCTGCTATCATATTTGCAATATTGCTTTGGTCGGGGGTTAAAGCCATCGACGCTAATTTTTCGTCTACTGCGTTATTTATAATTCTACTAACACTTGCAGGCATTTCCGCTGTAGAGGGTAACGGTTTTGAAAATCCTTTGGATTTCATCCGTGATTTCACTAATGATGTTATTTTATTCTTTGCGGCTGAAAACGCTTTTCCAGCGAAATCTCCAACAGCACTAATACCCTTATCACGAATAACATCAATGGCTTTCATTCCTAGTTGTTTAGCTAACGGCATCACTTTTGGAGCCATTCTCGCAAATAATCCTAAAATGGTATCACCGAGACCATCTCCGTAGTATGCTCTATAAACCGGAAACCGTGAATTAACTACGTAGACGGGGGTTGGTTTATCATGATTGTAGTGTATGATCATTATTTGAAATCAGAAACAATTTTTCAATTGACTTTTCAATTCAGTCACTATGATACCCACTTTCCACTAACTCGCCAATGAAATCTCGATATGTGCTGATATCCATGATACCACCCTGAAATAATCGTCTACAGATATCAGCTGCTTCATTAATTATTTCCGGTGAGTTATTTCCGGCTCGGAACCCTCCTACAAGAACCTCTAATCGTGATATATCACTGAGAACACTACCAGGACATGAAACGCTAGCGTTTCCAACTAGACCACTCCCCAGAAATGTCTTCTCATCGTATGGCTGTCTTATTTGGAGTTGAAATTTTTTCTTGAAGTCTCTGTATTCCTTCATCCTTCTATCTAAATTCCCAGTATTTATTTCATACACTATATCAGCCCATTCATTATGTGACATTCTATAATCCGAATAATTGTCCGTGAAAAACTTCTCTTGTGAATCATAGCTGTTAGCAGCGAATTCACCTAAATTGTCTATATCCTCGTTGAGAATGTGTTGTTTAGCGCTCTCGGTAAATATAATTGATTTAGGTAGTCCACTAACTAGTTCTTCCTGAAATTCTTTAAATTTTCGTTTCGAAGCGGTTGATATATCCTGAGGAAGTGATTGCAAGGATTTTTTTGTTTGTTTAGTTCTTTTTGCTATTTTTTCTAACACAGGAATAAGACCCTCTTCTTTTCTTTTACCGTCAGGATCATCTCCCAGTATAGCACGCTCTATCTCCTTCGTTGCTGTGGTTACTGGTTTAAACAATTCTTCAGATCCCGCAGCAAAATCAGTCTGCGCTTGTTGTCGTTGTTGCAGTTTATTCCGTACAGAGTCACGAATTGGTACAAATCTCCTGATTGCATCCAGTCGTTCACGAGTCAATCGGGTTGTTAATGCTTCATTGACCATTATTTGAAATCAGAAACAATTTTTCAATTGCAAAACAATTTTTCAATCCCGACCTAACACCATCGGATGGTCATGGAAGTGTTTTAACAGCTCTATCAATGATGGGGAAAGTCACATAATTGTATATAAAATAATTAATACTGTGACTTTCCCCACTTTCCCTTGATCAATCCGACATATCATAGATGATTTTTTAACATCACCATGGAAGCATTATTTCATCCTATCATTGATGGCGAAAGTATCATAATTGTATATAAAAATAATTAATACTGATAGTTTCGCCACTTTTCTATTTGATCAATCCATCGATTTTTGACATCCCTTAAGGGTCGTCTAAAAAAAATGATTAATGGTCGGGCAATCAAATAATGATTAATGGTCGGGCAATCAAATAATGATAAATGGTCAATCAAAATTGTTCATTTTCTTGAATTAACGCCCGTAGGTTTCTAATTTTAGAATTAACCTCCTTTTTCAATTCGTATTCGTACCCCAATTCTTTTCGTATTCGTTCTACGATGGTATACAACGGAGCAAACACACTTACGTCACTGGAAAATGCGAGAGAGTCCCGAATAGAATTCTGAATTCTTTTGATGAGCGCATACTTCTTTGGTAGCATATATTTATTGTTGTTAACTCCGTATTCTATATCCTGAAAATCAGACATGATTTGATCAGGATTTAACCCATCTGATAGTTCAATATCCCAACTTTTCAATTTTGAAATCTCGGATATGATGCTATTCATGTTTTCAGAATTCATTATTCTATAATAATGATATATTTCTAAATGAAAAATATGACGCATTAGACGTAACTAAATCGAATTTTCTGTCCAGTCCTTTTTGAAATAGCCGATCGACAAACCCCCTCTGCAACATATCGTACTGAGGGTCTACAAATATTGAAATACTTGCCGGCTTCATATATTTATTTAAATACTTTTTCTTCGTTAGTTATTGTATTCAAAGATTTCACAGGTCTCGCTTTTTTCGAGTATTTCCCAGTCCCCCCTCGTTTGGTATTCTCACTATGTGTGATTGCTTGAAGATTTGATAAGGAATTGTTCTTCGGATTAGAATCAATATGATCAATAACAAAACCATCTTTGATCAATCCATGGAAACATTCAAATACGAAACGATGATTGTAATATTTCTTCTTTCCAACAGTAAACATCAAATACCCCATACCATTATCCCTCCCAACTGGGTTCTTCAGTCTACGGTTTCTTACAACACCATCACTGGATGCTTCATAATTTGTACTCACAGGGTGCTGTCTGAATTCTTGGGTCATTCGTATACTATACTATTTGTCTAATTCAATGACTGATCCATTTGCAGGGATTCATTATACATAAATCTTTCATTTAGACACTTGTTTTTAGTATAGCATGAAAGAGTTCAAGAGATTGACTTAGAAAAATGCTGAATTCAATGCTGATAAGGAGTTTAAGAGATTATTAAAAATCAATCCTAGATTTAATCTCGATAGACCCAAAAAACGTAACAAACGTCCAAGAGACGGAAACATGAAAGAGTTTAAGAGATTATTAAAAATTAATCCTAAATTTAATATCGATAGACCCAAAAAACGTAACAAACGTCTAAGAGACGGAAATATGAAAGAGTTTAAGAGATTATTAAAAATTAATCCTAAATTTAATATCGATTGACCCAAAAAACGTAACAAACGTCCAAGAGACGGAAATATGAAAGAGTTTAAGAGATTATTAAAAATCAATCCTAGATTTAATCTCGATAGACCCAAAAAACGTAACAAAATTAATCCTAAATTTAATCTCGATAGACCAAAAAAAACGTCCAAGAAATTATCCTGGAAAGATGCTCAATTCAATCTCGATATAGTTTCTAATACACCAAAGAATACAATTCTTGATAAAGCCATGATTAGTAAAATCAGAGATTGTTTCAATGAATTTAAGCGTGATGGAGCATCTTATTGTTGGTCAACATGTCGAATTGATGGTGTTGTTGATGCTACCATGACTGATGAAAAAGCAGCAGTGATAATTTCACGTGTTGGGGAAAAACGGTATTTTTTCCGAATCAAATTCATTATCGAAGTCGATGGCAAATGGATTATTAGGGATAAATTTGAACCAATCCTCAAGAATAAAAAAGCTGTCATTGTGAGTAGAGATTCCAAACCAGGGATTCTAACCGGCATTGACAAACCATACTACGAAAGATCTTATCCCGTAACAGCAATGGTTTATGGGATATATCCGTTAAATGATAAACCCATTATCGCAAAACTAGCTCCTATGAAATATTCGTCAGGGCTTAATTGTGTAGCAGAACGAATAATAGAACAATTCACAAATGCATCCCGAGGAAATAAACTAACTGATCTGCGACGTAGGAAAATAACCGAGTGGGAACTGACAGTGAAACAGCATGGTGCAAAGATTTCTGATATAGCTAAATTAGAAGCATCATTAAAATTCCCAATATCAGTAACAACAATAACCGGAGAAGTATTATACGAACCGAAATATCAATCGCGAGGAGCTCCAATACAGATTATTGATCATAACAAACACGCGTGGACACCTGCGGTAACAGTATTTCCACGAGAACGAACCGTGAAATATATCCCTAAGGAGTTCGTCGGGGATGTTTTCTATGAAGAGAGATTATTTGATGCTATTCATGCGTTGTGTAAAGATGATCCTGTGTCAGTGTGGTTACTTAGAAGTGATGAAGATCCCGAAATAGGATTCGATCAATTTGTAAAACCAAATGGTGAATTATATCGCGTTGAAGAATTAGATAATAGAATGAGAAAAATCGCTAGTGATTTTTCACCGGAGAGTTTCCATGAAAAACTACTCACGGATAGTTTTACTATTCCATCAGTGGTAGCTCACTTCGCAAGAGAAAAAAACTCATGGCGTCCAACACGAAGTAATTTTCTCGAGGATGTTAAATTGAGTTGCGTCGCATTTGGTCATGGAGGACTGTGGAATACGAAATATCATCGTGATGGTATGATTTCAATTGATATATCCGCGTGTTACCCCGGAAGTTTTCTCGGATATGGGGAATGCGCTGAGTACTTCAAACGATTTGGACACCCCACACATGAAATGACTCGTGTTGCGATTAATGGACCATTACCTGATTTTGATTTAACCGGATTCGCTCGTGTGATATCATTCGAATTAGCTACAGGGTTACATCCGTATAGTTATGTTTGGCTCGGTAAACACCTATCTGAAAAGGCCTGGATGCCAATAGTGCTATTGAGATATATGATTGATTGTGGTATGCTAATATCGTTGATTGTTTCCGATGCTATTATATGCTATCGAGCTCAGAAAGAAGTTTGGCTACCACAACCCGATCTAGATAGAATAATCAGCGAACAGCGAAAACAATTCCCTGATTTCAATGAAGAACAAATCATGAATCGGTCTAAGAAGTTATTTGAAATTAAAAAAGAACAAGCAAAGGATCTCGGACGAAGAATAATCGGTAAATTTACCCAGGGTGGACGATACGACAACGCAAAATACTCTTCGCGGTTAATCATAGATGTCGCTGAATACGATTTTATTGTAGCGGATTTAATGAAACAGGGAAAACTTGTATCCCGTAAGGATGCTTTTCTATCTAATGGTGAGAAAATGGGTACGGTTGTTACCTACTGTGATGGATATAATTCCCAGTACACACATTTGAGAAGTTCAATGCTAGCCTATGCTTCTATTAATCTATTTTCGATGATAAATAGATTTCCTAATACCGCGGTTAGAGTGGCCACTGATTCGATGTATATACACAATAAATACAAATCAGCTGTAGCTAAATTCACAGATCCCGAAGAAAATTGGGGGCGTTGGCGATTTAAAAAGGAGATGCTACATGAGTATTGTGAATCCGCAGACGTTGCCATGGATGATAAATATCTTTGTTGTAACCGTATTGAAATTCAATCAGAATTTTCTAATGCACCACCGGTATCTGATCCAGTATGTAGATACAAGACAGTTTATTTAAACGGTTGTGGTGGGTCAGGAAAGACAACTCGTGCAATTGAATTATTTCGTCGGTCAACCATGATTGTGCTAACACCGACTCACAGACTCGCCAGAGAGATGATACAGCGAGGGGTAAATGCCTGTACTTACCATAGTTTCTTTCGATGGAAGGGTGACAAATGGACTCCTGAGCGTATGGGTGATAAATTCATTCCTGAAATCATAATTTGGGATGAAATATGCACAGTGTCATTAGATGTATTACAAACATTTCTCGAGTGGTTGTTAAACAAAAACACAAAAGTCGTCATGTGCGGTGATCACGGCCAACCACCACCATTTGTCGGTGCATCTCCACATGAATGGCTAAGGCTTTTTGTAGACTACTATGAAGAAATCACCACTGATTATAGATCACTTGATGAACGATTACGAGAATTTAAGAAACTAATTAGATTACAACCGAATAGAATCCAGTGCGAAATAGCGCGTGAAGTGATTTCAGAAACTCAAATGAATGATTTCTGGGAAATGTGGAGACCAAATGATTTGATAATTGCAAGTAGAAAAATAGTCAGGGATACACTTCAGATGAAGTTATTTGAATTGCATAAACAAAAATTTGCAACACTTCCAGTGCCTCTTTGTTATAGGCCATCGGATACACGAAAACAGAACATTGAAGTTGATATTCCAGGACAGAGTGAAAAACAATTTCTCGTATTAAATGATATTGTGCTGGTTGATATCAATGTCGTTGAAGATGCATTGCGTGCTAATAAATCCCCGTGGACGCTAGGATACGCAGCGACGATACATTCTTCACAGGGATTGACTATATCGGATACAATTGTTTGGATGGTGGATAATCACATCGAATGGTCGAATTTAGTCTATCTCGCAGTATCCAGAGTACGAAGAATAAATCAACTTCGAAGAATTGTCCTCGATGATGAAATCATTGGTGATGATAATGACACCACAATAAATGATATTGATGTTAGCATCATTAATAAAAAAATCTCCGGTTACAAACAACAGGACAAAAAAAAACAACGAGAATTTGATATTGATGCTGAATTAATAATTACGCTGAAGAAACAACAGAATAATCACTGCGCGAGTTGCAATTGTATAATGCGTTGGCAGTATTCGGATAAGGATCCTCGCCAATTCACCGTAGACAGAAAAAATAACAATCTCGGTCATGTCAGAAATAATGTGATGTTGACTTGTCTTGAGTGCAATAGACGCAACGGTGCTAGTTAAGACCATGCGGTGGCAATTGAGTATCCTCGGGAATTACCTGTAGTTGTTGTCGAGTAAAACCCCGCTGAGGGGCAGTTGAATCCAGTTTATAGACTGGAAGTCTACCAGTTGATCGTGTTATACTAGATATCTTATGCGTAGTGACGCTCCAAATAGGATCAGTAGCCCTTTTTCTACCCCCTTCAAGCTCTCCTGGTTCGTATAAGTACCTAACAGTGACATTACTACCAAGAATTGGTTCTTTGAAATCTTTTTGTGGTTGTACGGGTATTGACTTCTTTTTAATCGCGTTGATAGGTTTCATGTTGATTGTTCTAGTAATCTCGTTATTCAGTGCAGTAATCACAGATGGTAATCTTTTAACCCATTCACGGGATCGCTTTTCTTGAATGAATTCTTTTGCGTATTGATATCCAAATAACCGCTCAGCAATCGTCCGATTAAATCGTTCTACAATGGCCTGATCGCGATGTAACGCAGTATGCCCTCGTCGTATGGTGACATTATGATGTTTCATTGTAGATAACACTGCACCCTGAAATTCCTTTCCAGGATCAACCTGCAATAGATTTGGCCAGTGCAGAGGACCTCGTCGATAAATCCTCTCAAATGCAGAAGCAACTTCAGTGGCTGATTTTGTTTTTAACGGTTCTGCTTCTTTGTATCGACTTGCAATATCAACTACGGTTAATGCGTATTTGTAACCACGATCATGAGGTAAAAATAATATATCAGCCTGATGAACTTCATTAGGAGCGGTCACATCAAAATGCGAGAATTGAATTTGTTTAGGCGGTGGTAGATAAATTTGCCATAGTGTCTGTTTGGATAACCAATTAGCCGCAGTGGTTTTTTTCACTTTTGCAGCACTAGCGAGTTTATGGACTGCTGATTTACCCCTCCAGTATCCTCTTGGGGAATAATAAATTGATTCCATATTATTAATTACCGGCACCTAACATCAATTTACTTTTCATAGCCGATTTTATCAAAAATGAAGCCAATTTTTCTTTGAAGGATTTATCAGGAATAGCATTTAAAGCATGAATTAATTTCACATCTGCAAGATGCCTGTGTTGCAGATTACTGCTTTTATAAGCAACATCATGAAGGTGACAGGCCTTATCAATGGCGTTTATTGGTTCTTCACCGGGGTTGGGTTGATTTTGATTATTGAGTCTGATATCAAGTCTGGTTCCCGGTCCACAGTAGCTATATCCTGGAAGGTGCTTTTCTCCGGGGTACTTTGCCCATGGGGTTCCAGGGAGCTTTGCCAATTTGGCTGCGATATCACCTCCTCGTTTTTTTTAAATCAGATCTCATAGACACAAATCTAAATTTCTTTGTACCACATTGCATGCATTTACCAGAAAGCGCTGATCGGTTATTTTTAGTTGTAACCGTCGTCACATCATCTGTGCCAGTACGCGTTTTACACTTCACACAATATAGATCCATAATTTATGTATAGAAATATGGATATAATTGATTTTTCAGCGACGAAAACAAGAGAACCAATTAAGCATCATGCAGCGCTACCAAACTCTATCCGGATGATTATAATCGGGCCATCTGGATCCGGTAAAACGCAATTGTTACTCAATTTAATAATGAGATGGATGAAGTGGGATAAGTTGTATTTAATTGCCCCTAGCGTAGATGATCAACGATGTTATGAAGTGCTAAAAGATTTTAATGAAAACGCTTCAGAAATTAAGGGTGAGAACGCCATTGAATTTATAACCGATATCGATGAAGCACCGAGTATTGATGATATTGATGGAGATATTAACAATTTAGTCGTATACGACGAGATAATGTTGGATAAACAAAAAAATCCTGCAAGGATCTTTTCCCGGGGGCGTCACAAAAACACTGACGTGATATATGTCACTCAACGCTACACTCAGGTTCCAAAAGTCATCAGAGATAACTGCAATATTCTTTCTGTATTCAACGGCGTTGATACACATACGCTACGAAATATTTGGCAGACATGGTGTTCTGATATGGACTTCAATCAATTTAGAAATTTCTTTAGTCATGCTCAGTCAAAACCACACGGATTCGCAACAATAAATTTGCATGATCCTCGGACACGATATCGTATCGGACTGGATCAAATATTCGGTTAAAATCATTTCTTATTTTTTGTTAACCCAGAACTGAAAGTTCTAGCAGCAGAGAGGGTGGATGACCACATCGTTGCGAGCAAAATCGTAAAATCTCCGTTTTGCAAAACGGAGACTTTTTTTTTGGTTAAATGAGATTTCGTTGGAAGTCTTATATTTTGCTTGAAAACGTAGTGTATAGGCCATTTTTTGCTCGAAAACGTTATCTGGAAGCCTTATTTTTGCTTGAAATCGTGGTCTGTTCACCCTCTCTGCTGCTTGATATTAATGCCTATAGGTTTATCAGAGCATGAAAAACATCCTTGATCATTTCTTTTTTTCATATCAAAGACATAGTGTGACAACAAAATAAACTTTTCTCAATAAAATAAGGTTTATTTGAGGAACGTATAAAAAATATCTTATAAAGTTAGGTTTTAAGAATTACTAATGCAATAACACAATTATATTATAAATGCCTTTGTATGATATCAGTCTATCACAATAATGATAATATATGTATATTTCATTATATATATATATATATATATATATATATATATATATATATATATATATATATACATATATATATACATATATATATATATATATATATATATATAATAAAATAAACATATGTTAACATTATTGTGACAGACTGATATTATATGTATATAAGTATAAGTACCTACGCTACTTGAACGCTGAGCATGGAGCCGCCTGGCATATTGAAACGAATGAGAAATACTTGTTTCTACCCTATATTTATACATTTATAGTCGTTGGTTCTTGTATCTGTACATTTTACAATCATTCATAGGTCCAGTGACAACTTTGCATGATTTGCATGAAACAGGTGGAGAGAGAGAGAGAGAGAGAGAGAGAGAGACAGAGACAGAGACAGAGAGAATTTTGATGCAAATGCGAACCATATTTATTTCATCCAAAATACGGGGATAATTTATTTCTGCTTCTCTTTATTGCCTTTCATTGCTAATGATTATTCCTTTGAAAATCATCATTGATTTAGATAGTACAGAAGTGATAGCCTCCTGAGAAAAAACATATCCGCATATCAGTATCAATGCTTCATGGGTCCAGTTAAAAATGCCATCAGTATTTATTTATATAATTGATTTTAACCAACACTGTAAAAGCCTTGTCAGTTTTAATGTAAGTGACCAATATATTTATATATTATTTCTTTCAGAATGGACCATTTTACGATTCACATACAAAGACTGAATACTTTTTCATATTTTGGATTGCCTATATTTTGTGGAGCTGTCGGTGAATTTGCTGGTAACATACGAAAGTTATTCTTTTTCACATTGCATTTGGTCTTGGCCACCTTGTCGTCTTACACTTAAACGTATCCTATATTTTGCTTTTTGGAAAGGTTTGCTAGTCAGTGTGTTGTTCAGACCGTTCTGCTTTATATTTCAAACCAGACGTCTAAAATCCGGTTCCAGAAATTGGAATATTTTGGTATAAATTAAACGGTCTATAACATTACCTTTACCGCGGTAATTTCTAGTGAGAATAAAAGATAACTACACGAGGCTATATTTTTGCAATACCACACACCTTGGTGTATCGTAAGTGATGTTGTTGGCTAATAAGGCGGAAGCAGGCAACAAGCTTGTCACGCGCAAATGTGGCACTCAGAGTTAATGGGTCAAGGATCTTGTGTTTAGTAGGAACATGCTTCCTGTATACAATGCATTAAATTAATTATATCTGAGCAGCTCAGCAAGACCATGAATTTACTTGCGTGCGAATGCAGTTCATTAATTAAGGAATAGAGAAGGGTTTCAAATAAGATACCAGATATAATTTAAATTGAAATACATGAGATCTTTAATCTGGAAAAATTAGATTATTGGGTTAAGATTAAACTAAATGATTTATGATTTTTGACAGCAAAATCGTCTCAAAAACAATATTTAGCGCAGATGAAATGACAGTAAGAAAGCGATGCAGATAAGACACACAATATACTTAAATAATGATTTGCATCTTGTAATTAATCTTTGAAACAACAGTTCAACTGCCATATAAGTCATCATATATTTTACACATTTAAAATGGAAGGTTCGAAGTCGTTAAAGAAACAGCTTTCAATAACAGATTCATTGTCCAAAGAGAACAACTTTCAAGAGAGAGAGGGAGAGAGAGAGAGAGAGAGAGAGAGAGAGAGAGAGAGAGAGAGAGAGAGAGAGAGAGAGAGAGAGAGAGAGAGAGAAGAGAGAGAGAGAGATGAGAGAGAGAGAGGAGAGAGAGAGAAGATGTGTTATTCAATTCATATATATATAAATGGTCAGCATGCAATTTGGTACATAAGGAAAAGAAAAATATCAAGGGCACTGAACTAAAAGTTTTGAAAAATGATACAATTCTACAGGTGTCAGGGTCAGTATTACACCGTCTCTGGAACATTTAATTAGTTTCCACCCCTATAATTAACACCACTTGTCTCCCTTGTGTTCGTGATATTTTGCAATCAATAATATTTAGTACACTGCATTCCAATATGTTCACGACAATATAGCCATTTTTCCATAGTTTAGTCACATTGAATCATTCCCGCCTTGTGTTCGTCGTTTTAAAGAATAAATTATTTGTATTTTCTTTATTACTTTTGTGCATTTTTATGTTAACAATCCAATATTTGGATTAAATATATACGCATGTATTCATAATGTATTTGCTCATTCAAGTCATTCATAATTAAGCATTGTATTTATGTCATCGTAAAATGCGTTATGCTGTGAATCCGAGACATCCCTCTCGGTTATCTTGTTACACCCATTTAGTATGTATTCTTCAACATATTACAATTTACACTTTGGATTAACCAAATATCGCCACAGTACATCTGTGGAGCGTATTCTCAAAAAGGTTCATGCAAATCAAGTGTCTGCATTGAACTATATATTAATGAAACGAATTCTGAATATTTAAGTGCTTTCCATAACCATATTGCTGGGTATTAAGAAATGTTAATGGCAAGCGACAATTTAGTAAAAATATAAATTTAGTTGCCGGATCTTTTACTGAACTAGGTTGTGCGTTGTCAGTGCAACACAACAAATCATAATACAGTGCTGATCTAATCAAACCCTGAGGCCTATTATTTACAACGAATCACTGAAACATTAACATCCTCTGTTTAAAGGTGGTACGCTTTGAAGTATGTTTAATTCAGCAGCATCCCTATGGGTTTAACACCCACCGCGCTTACTTCATCAAGTCGTTCCCCCTCCACTTTCCTGGAGGTGGAATTGCTGTCATCACAAAGAATGCTGTGATAAAATGTCTTCAGTACAACATATCCTTCAATTTATCCAACTCATAATTAGAACTAGATAAAGCAACACTCACACTGGAACAAATGTCAGTCCATTTATACTGTTTATATCGCCCTCCTCCAGGTAGAAACAAATGATGACTGAAACTATCTTTTTGGAGCAGTTTCCGAATCATCTGGTGTATGAAAACCTATTTATTCTTGGAGATTTCAACTTTCTTTTTGACTGTCCTATAAACCCATACACGTCAAAACTATAGGTTCCATTCATATTTTCAACCTTAAGCAGTCAGTTAATCAACCCACCCATAACATTTTAGACTGGATTCTTCATAGACTTGATGATAATATTCTGCAATCCACCCTTTCTGTATCTCACGAACTTGCATCAGATCACCTTTGCGTTATATGTCATCTCGACGTATCAGTCCCTAACCCCAAACCTGTATTTGCTACTGAGAGAACCTCAGTATGAAAAAAGAACCAATCTAAGTCATGACATTCAAGAAGACCTAACAACTGTCTTACCTCCTACAGCAAAACAACTCGATAACTGCCTGCGTTCATTGCCTGAAAAAACATGCCCCAGCCACTGAGTGCGGAGTATCAATAGAAAGGTGTTCTTCGTGATATAGCAGTGTTAGGGACCAGTTTCGCACTGCTAAATGAGACCGCCGTAAAAGAGATAGGCTTTGGATTTCTACCATACTCGTTCTTTATAAACAAGTCTATGAAGCCGCTAAGAAGAACGTCACAACATAGTCTATTTAGCCAAAGTTATCCCACTAACTACTACTACGATCATGGAGTGTTCCAGCTGCAAAGAGCTCTTCGAGATAACTAACAAACAATTGTCAAGGAGCAAATGTAAACCACTTCCAACTCCCTACTCTCCAGTAGACCTTCCGGACATATTTGCAACTTTCTTCCGTGGCAAAGTACAAACCATTATAGAAACGCTTGACAACCCGATTTCAATTGACTTGTTGCCACCATACAGTTACGATAAAGACTTTTAGCGCCAACCATTAGGAGCATTTGAACCTATCTCAATGTATTTAGTGCGGACAATCGTTATGATTGTGCACTAATGTCATGTGAACTTGATACAATTCCAACATCACTGCTGCTTGAGTGATTGGATAAAATAATGCTTTCACTAACTGATGGTATTAATATATTTCTCTCTCATCTGGGTAATTCCTATCATTTTTCAAAACTTCCATCGTAAAGCCTATGCTGATGAAACCAACACTTTTCCAAAAGGATTTAAAGAACCATCTGCCCATGGTTTCTAATCTCCCGTTCATATAACATAATTGTAAAAAACATTATTCTAACCCAACTTGAATCTCGTTGGAATTTAAGTCTTTTTAGCAATGTATAGTCAGCTCATTATTCTTGCCACAGTACAGAAACTACTCTTCCGAAAGTATTTAATGACATTTTCTCTGCTTTGGATAGTAAGAAGATTACAGTCCTCACCCTCCTTGACTTGTCTGCAGCATTTGACACAATATACCATGATATAATACTTCACCGTCTGCGCAGGTCTTTTTGATTCACATTACTTTTGTTCAAGTCCTAAGTATTCAACATGACATTAATTTTATCTGCAAATCGAATACACTTTAGCCCAGTTGATAGATGTTGTAGTGTTCCACTGGTGTCTGTTCTGGACCTGTTCTCTTCATTTTGTGCACACAGACACACACACACACACACACACACACACACACACACACACACACACACATCCGCTCTCAAGTGTCATAGGGCATCACCCAATGTCTAACCAATTGTACGCTGATAAAACCCAAATATACAAGTCTAGCCACCCATCTGAAGTTGATGATACCATACAAGGAGTAGAGAGGTGCATTTCTGATGTGAAATCATGGATGCCATGTTGCAGAAGAATGATGAGAAACTGAGGCCATTCTGATCACTTTCTTATTCCCATCCATTCTGTACAGTTCGACTCAATATCTTCTACAGACACCTCAATAAGTTCAAAACATAGCTGACTGGATAAACTTTAGAGTATAACGATCAGAGTACATCTCCCCACTGCTATCTACCGTACACTGGCTGTCCATTCGATCAATAATCAAACACAACATTTGTTCTCTGTGCTATGTTTCACTGCCAGACTCCAGTCCAATATACCTATCCGACCTCATCCATGTGCACACACCAGCAAGATACTTAAACTCCTCTTCCGATAATCGTATACTCATTATTCCCACCATGAAAATAAAGTCATATAGACAACGTTCTTTTATATACTAGGGCCCAGTAACGTGAAACGAATTGCTCATTGAAATTAGACACAAAGACACGTTGATACCTTTCAAGAGTGCTCTTCAAACTCACATTTTTCGACTGCAAGAATGAACTTAAACACCTAATAAGGTTTCGTACCTTAACTATTTTCGCCAGTTTTTATATTTTCCAATTTCATTGTTTTTTATTTTTGTTCTTCTGTTGTCATATCGTTATTGATGTTGTAAAGCGCTTTGAGCTTCTAAAGATTAGGCGCTTTACACTATACAAAGTCAACATTATTATATATAGATATACTTATATATAAATCGTTCGATACGCATGAGTTTGTTTATCCATCAAAAGAACTTCCAAAATAATACGTAGGTTTCAGTCTCGCGCTCGGCCAATGTGGGTACGCTGGCTAGATGCTTCTAGTGACTCGTTGGTTCTTTCCGGGGTTTCACCATTAAATCTGGTTGCCATGTATAGCCAATATTGTGCTAAAAAATGGCGATACACTGTATGAATACAGCATCAATGATAACAACAACAACAACACGTACTACATACAAATTAAGACAAGCAAATGATCCAACCGTGTTAACGGTACACCCATGTAATTGTATAGACGCCAGCATATACTGTTTCAGAAATTTCAGAATATCCTTATGTTTGTTTGTTTTTTATGGTTCAATGCCATTTTTCAACACAATACAGGCTATGCGTGGCGGCCAGTATTAATGGTGGAGGATGAACCCGGGAAAACCCCCGGAAAAAAACATCAACCCACGAGAAACTACTGGCAAGCTTTCTCACATAACTACATTAACCGAATCTAGGACTCGAACCCACGCAGAGAGAGGTAAGATGGCAGTGATCCGTAACGGACAGCGCTTTAAACCACTCGGCCACTCGGCCGAGAATATCCTTAACCTCAGATATCAGAGACTTAAAAAACGGATTTCACTATATAACCTTCTCTTTGTTAAATGCTTCATTTTATATATGAAACCAAAATTGCATCTGCAAATGTTCAATCGCAGTTAACGATTTTGTTTAAGTTTGAGCCTTGAGAGTTAATTTTCACGGAATTAATAGAAAACTCATACATTATAACCATAATTGATCAATTTATCAATAATAACGACAACAGTATCAGACTGCTTATGTCCCCTGTTTCCTTCGCACGATACAAATAAGAAGTAATCAAGCCCGTCTCTGCTTATGTCCCCTGTTTCCTCCACATGATACAAGTAAGAAGTACTTGAGCCGTCTCTGTCCGTACACGCGATTTCAAATTAGCATATATTGTCATATAAACGAATGTGTAAAATATAAGTTCTATACCACTATTCACTCAATATAGCGACTTTATATGTTTGTTTTAACGGCGTTCTCGCAATCATGTTATACCTGCTATTTTATTATTCAGGTAAATCATATTGTGTAACATACAAAACAAACTTGTATGTAATGTCCAAATGAGATACGCTTATGTAAATCCAATAAATTATGGCAAAATTAGTTTTAACGTTTTGAATCGTAGAAGTAAAAAGATAACTTCATTATCTTCCTTTAATATAGTGAATATTGCATATGGTAAACCAACCACCCAATCATCTACTTACATCGGTATCAAAGAATATGGCGACACGCCAGGTTTGCCATATAATGCTTCCTTAGCCGTCGACGGTAATACAAACATCAGCTTTAAGAGTGATGGATGTAGCCACACAAATTTAAAGAGTAACAGCGCCTGGTGGAAAGTGGATCTGCTGGATCTTTACAATGTTTTAAACATTACCATTTACCAAAGATCGGATGGTTTGTATAAATAGTTTTCATTGCGTTAAGTTGAGACTGCGATACTAAGATTGGATGGTTGTGTTGGATAATTACTGAAGGCATATAAATTTTCTTTTATTTATATTAGCATACAACTGAATAACTTAAAGAGAACAAGAAAATTGCATAACCTAATTCGTATTTCGTACAAATCGAAAGTGCATGAAGTGAAAACAGAAAACTTATTTACGATTAAGGGATTAACTCATGCACAAAATCACGACTCACAGTATTATAGTAAAATGTAGATTACGTGAAACACTTGATCTTAGCCGCTACTTCGCTTTAAAAATACTAATTTCATGCCAAGGTTAATTTCATTGAATTGAGATACTTTTTGATGAAAATGGGGCATATTGATTTTGCAGGAAAAATAAACATTAGGTAAAAATAAGTTTTAAATGTCGAGGTCTGGTTCCAGAGGTAACATACATTACACCTCTCAATTATTAATCAATTTAGGACACATATGTTGTCTCAAGTATATATATTAAATATGTATACATCTGCTAGATTGGACGAACTAATAATTAAACCCTCACAAAAGAAGCATTTGTTGATTATGTTAATAATTAAAGGGGAATCACATTATTACATGAAACGAAACACACGACGTAAAATTAAATCAATTAATGAAGTTGAAATTGGAAGAATTACTACACATCGTTTTTTTTATAAATAAAATAGTGGAAAATTGTGGGAATATATTGTACTGTATATTTCGTTATTCATAAAGGCGTTAAATAATTTGTTAAATGGCAATGCATAAATAACCACATTAAATGAAACGCTTGTTCACGACGTATTTAGTTAGCTATATTAAAGCAAAAGAAGAAAGAAATTTAAAATAGTTGTATAATGATTATTTTAATAATATCCAAACATGATGGTATAAATGAGAGAAAGAGAGAGAGAGAGAGAGAGAGAGAGAGAGAGAGAGAGAGACAGACACACATACATACATACCTAGAAAGAAGGGACGGAGAGAAGAGATACACTTGCACGTTAATCGTATTTCAATATGGTGGTCCAACCAACTTACATATACCATTCAAAAAAAATACTTTATCGTTGTATCGATATCATTACAAATACTAAGAGGCAATTATATCTGCAAGATTGTTCTTGCATTCTTGTCAAAATCAAGAGATGCCAAATGTTGTGCTAAAATGTCCCTCGATCGATAATATACTACCTGAAGAGGATTCAGGAAAAGAAATAAACTCAATCATCAACAAGTAAAGTTGTAAATGTCGTTTCATGCTCTTCTAAAATTATCAACAGCTTAACCCTATTCGTGCCTATAGCTTTATATGCGGGCGGCAGTATAACGCCACACACACACACACACACACACACACACACACACATATATATATATATATATATATATGTATATGTGTATATATATATATATATATATATATATATATATATATATATATATATATATATATATATATGTATAAACGGATGTACTGGTTTTAAATGTGATTTGCAGGAATATTTATATGCGATCGTTGATGTCTCTGGCAGTAAGTAAGGTCACCTAGATGCCCCCGTTATCTCACACTGAAGTAGGTGTGCTCTTTTGCGATTATCTGCCACTGCAGATCATAGCTGGGGCATTGACTATATTCGAAGGAGATGGTATTCCGACGTTTTATGCACGTTTGCATGAATATGTTGAGGCTTTTGAAAAAGAACCGCGAACCTTGCTTAAAAATGAAGTAAATACCGAGTAATATCACACGTCGAGAAATGTAGAATGTATAAAATATCGAAGCGGGCATATAAAACAATTATGATTGACTTAATAACCCCAATCTCTTGTGAATTACGTGCACACTATCTGTAGGACAGACTTCGGAAAACTGTTTATGTTTGTGCTGCAGATATACGAAAGTGATGCGCAGTAAATTGGTGAAAGGCTACATAATACATACATTATGAACATCGACCTCATAAAGAGAAGTCATGCAATAGGAGACACATCAATTGGTTTAGTGACGATAAAGTATATGATTTTTTTTAATACTTTTCTGTCCGAATATATATTCATTATAGAACTGCATCAAGACAAACCTAAAGCGTTTTTGGAAATAGCGAGCAAGGTTAAACATGTCAGAGATGTACTCTTACAACAATTCGTATTTAATTGATTTGAGGTAAGCCTAACCACGCTACCCATGTAATGCTTCCTTAGCCGTTGACGGTAATACATACACCAGCTTTAAGAGTGATGGATGTAGCCACACATATTTAAATAGTAACAGTGCCTGGTGGGAAGTGGATCTGCTGGATCTTTACAATGTTTTAAACATTACAATTTACCATAGATATGATGATTTGTATAAATAGTTTTCATTGGTTGAAATTGAGAGTGAGATACTACGATTGGATGGTTGTGTTGGAGAAGATATCGAAGGCATATGAATTTTGTTTTAATGCTATTAGCGCATACAACTGAACAACTTAAAGAGAACAAGAAAATTGCATAACCTAATTCGTATTTCGTACGAATCGAACGTGCATGAAGAGAAAACAGAAAACAATTCGTTGTTGTTTATTGGATTATAACTTATATACGATTAAGAGATTAAATCATGGACAAAATCACGACTCACATGATTATTGTAAAATGTAGATTACATGAAACACTTGATCTTAGCCGTTCCTTTGCCTTAAAAATACTAATTTCATGCCAAGGTTGATTTTATTGAATTGAGATACTTTTTGACGAGAAAAGGGCATATTGTTTTTGCAGGAAAAATAAACATTAGGTAAAAATAAGTTTTTAAATGAGGAAGTTTGGTTCCAGAGGTAACATACATTCTATCTATCTATCTATCTATCTATCTATCTGTCTATCTATCTATCTATCTATCTGTCTGTCTGTCTGTCTGTCTGTCTGTCTGTCTGTCTATCTATCTATCTATCTATCTATCTATCTATCTATCTATCTATCTATCTATCTATCTATCTATCTATCTATCTATCTATCTATCTATCTATCTATCTATATATCCCTTAGTCTGGCCGACCGTTGGGGTACCACTCATGACCTAACAACCAGCTTCCTCCATTCCAATCTGTTCTCTGATACTTTCACTGTGTCACTCAACTTCAGTGCTGTCCACTCTGAGATGTTATCCTCCCGTCTTTTCCTCTGTTTTCCTCTCCTTCGCCCTCCCTGCACAGTACCTTCCATAATTATCTTAGCAAGCCCTGTTAATCGTGTGACATGTCCATACCATTTCATGTTGCACTTCTTCACAATGGTCAATAGCTCTTCATAGGGCCCAATGGCTTGCTTGATTCTGTTTCCCACTTCCTCATTCGTGACATCATATCTATATGTAATGCCAAGCATCCTTCGAAAGCATCTCATTTCAACAGCTTGTATCCTCCTTTTGAGATCCGATGTGAGGGTCCATGATTCACAGGCATATATGAATACAGATGCAACCAAGGAGCGCATCAGTCTGATTTTTGAGTTGACTGAGGTGTTTCTGTCTTTCCAAACTGTCTTTATTCTTGCCATTGCTGTTATTGTCAGCGCAATCCTGGACAATATTTCTGGTTTCGATCCCTCGTCTGCGACGATGGCTCCTAAGTACTTGAATTTATTACATACATTACACCTCTCAATTATTAATCAATTTAGGATATATATTTTGTCCGAAGTATATATTTTAAATATGAATACATCTGCTAGATATCATGTGCAATGGGTCAACAAATAACTATATCCTCACACAAAAGCATTTGTTGATTACCTTAATAATTATAGTGGAATCATATTATTACATGAAACGAAACAGACGACGTAAAAATAAATCAATTAATAAAGCTGAAATTTGAAGTATTACTACAAATCGGTTTCTTATAAATAAAATAGTGGTAAATTGAAGGAACATATTGTACTGTACATATTGTTATTCAAAAAGGCATTATATAATTTGTTCAATGGCAAAGCATACATAACCACATTAAATAAAAGGCTTGTTCACGACGTAGTTTGCTAACTCCATGAAAGCATAAGAGGAAAGAAATTCAATATAGTTGTATAATGATTATTTTAATAATATCTAACCTGATGGTAAGAATAAGAATCAGAGAGAAAGAGAGAAAGGGAGACAGACAGACAGACATACAGACAGACAGATATAACTAGAGAGAAGGGACAGAGAGAAGAGATACACTTGCAAGTTAATTGTAGTTCAGTATGGTGGTCCAACCAACTTTGCATATACCAATCCCAATAAATACTTTATCGTTGTACCGATATCAATACAAATACGGAAACGCAATTATATCTGCAAGATTGTTCTTGCATTCTTATCAAAATCAAGAGATACCAAATTTTGTGCTAAAATGTCCCTCGATCGATAATATACTACCTGAAGAGTATTCAAGAAAATAAATTAACACAATCATCAACAAGTAAAATTGCATATGTCGTTTCATGCGCTTCTAAAATTATCAACAACTTGACCCTACTCGTGCCTATAGCTTTATATGCGGGCGGCAGTATAACGCCAGACACACACACACACACACACACAAACATATATATATGTATGTATATATATATATATATATATATATATATATATATATATATATATATATATATATATATATATATATGCGATCGTTGAGGTCTTTGGCAGTAAGTAAAGTCACCTAGATGACCCCTCTATCTTGCGCTGAAGTAGGTGTTCTCTTCTGAGATTAACTGCCTTTGCAGATCATAGATGGGGCATTGATATTATTCGAACGTGATGGTATTCCGACGTTGTATGCACGTTTGCATGAATATATTGAGGCTATTGAAAATGAAACGCTAACTTTGCTTAAAAATAAATTAAATATGGAATAATATCACACGTCGGTAAATGTAGAATGTATAAAATATTGAAGCGGGCACATACAACAATCATGATTGGCTTACTAGCCCCAATCTCTGGTGAATTACGTGCACACTATCTGTAGGACAGACTGAGCAAAACTGTTTATGTTTGTGCTGCAGATATACGAAAGTGATGCGCAGTAAATTGGTGAAAGGCTACATAATACATACATTATGAACATCGACCTCATAAAGAGAAGTCATGCAATAGGAGACACTGCAAATGGGTTAGTGATGAAAAGTTTATGAAAACTTATTATGCGTTTCTGTCCGAATATATATTCATTATAGAACTGCATCAAGACATACCATACGCGTTTCTGGAAATGGCGAGCACGGTTAAACATGTCAAAAATGTACTCTCACAACAATTTGTACTTAATTAATTTGAGATCAGCACGTACACATTTGTGATAGGTGACTGATCCTTTTCAGCAATTGGCAGTCTTCACGATTGTTACACATCAAGGCCGGACTACCAGCACTCGTGACAATAAAGTCTGTACTGAGTACAATCGCAACACTGTCACCCACAATCGTTATCGACGTTGCCATCTCTGCGAAACAAAATCCAAGCATGCCATAGCGATAGCGGTTATTCCTAATGCCACATTGATATTACCATTGCCGCGCTTGTTTCTATGCAGAAAAGTTCTTGTTAAGTCTTCACTAATGAAATTGTATTTTCAATCATTCAGGGTAATTATGAATCATCATAGGTATTTCCTGCCGCTTTTACTTTGATATTCAGACTATCATTTTCTAGATCCGTGATGTACTTGGCAAATACCAGCCATGGACCAGCACCGTTGCTGTCACAACGACATTAATGATGCATGCCTCGAGGCGTTATCCATCGATGATGTATATCTCACTGATGAGAGCGGTGACTACCCAACTAATAACAAAAAGGTTTGTTAGTCCCGTCCGCGTGTGGCAACGACGGGTTTTCCGTTGTAAACATTTCCCACGTGACCGCAGAACATGCAAATCAGGTATCACTTATTGTGTCAAACTCTTTCTTTTGCCGAAAATGTTTTCACGGCCAGGTCACCAATGGTCCTGGATGTTTCATCCACGACCACGTTAACGGCAGCGTAAGTTTATGGGGGTCATTGCAATAAATAAAGCAGTACGTAGCCGTTTATGAATATATTACTAACACATGATTACTTCTCGTTATTCTGTAATCATCATATTGTATACCTGTTTTCGACCTATGATTCATTCTGGAAAGGCAATATATTGCAAAGGTCACTGATGTACAAATTTTCCATCAGTATTTAGCCACACAGAACGATCAGATGTCCATAGCTACATATCAACCACAACTGCTGTATGGACCTTTAATTGCTGTTGCATTGTAGGCAAACATGATTTGTAGGACAGACCAAAATTAAATCTCACAGGGACATCAGGGACTAAACGGTATATAATATATCATTGCGCGTACTGACCACCGAGCGACTACTAATAACTTACATGATCGTATTACACGTCTTATTTATCGCGATCATCGATGTAATAATTCGAATATAGCATTCAATATGGTGGATTAATTAGTGTGGCGTGGTTTACGACATATGAATCTTCACTCGCTATCCCTTATCACACCACTATATTCATCCGTAAATCACGTGGCCTTGCCAGCACGGATAATTTTGAGGACTCGCCAATATCACCTCCAAATCCTTTGGTAAATGGTTCCATAGCAGAGCATAACGTTGGTTCGTGGACGCTGATGGCAATACCTGATTCTTTGCAAGTGAATATACCCCTGAAATGCATCCTCAACACTGGTTCGATTTCGTATAAGCCCGTGGATATTCTTACCAGTTACTAATCAGACAAACCTTCCAGTATAGAATTTGAAGACAACACAGGCGAATTATTGCGGCAAATCCCCGAACACTTTATGGTTAACGGCGGCCATCCGGCTCATATTGAGCGTCACAACTTACTTTCAAATTCAGGTTGTATAGTGCTCAGGACATAATTGTGATTCAACTTGTGCTTGTGTTGTCAACAACTCATCACGATTCAGCATTAATATATCTGAGTAATCATCTGAGTAAGTCGTCATTCATTCATTAGTACATCAATCTGACATACACATCGGAGTCTGTGACAACACTGTAAAAATCGTGTGCTAGTCAATGCTGATTCGTTGGCTTTATCCACGGAATCGATGACGGTGCAAAGTTGTCCGATTAATGATTCCACTTGTTACTGTGGCCGATCGATTGATTGTTACAACGTGTAGGTGGCCTTGATTTTTTTTGTTTGGTAATCCTATTCCAGTTGCCATCTCCTCGACGGTGGTTGGAAAAGGGTAGCATGTGGTAATGTTTTCTGTAGGTGCACTACATATACTGATTTTTCTGATCTATAATCTGGATTCCCCCCGAATTCTAAATTATTCCATATCGCATATATAGTACTCAAAGTTCCTAGTATGTGCTGTTTGTTTTAAATGATTATAACCTACTGGCTCTGCTGGGGTCTCGAGTGCAAGAATGGTCTAAAGCGCCCTCTGTGACGGATCACTGCCATCTCACATCAATATGCGTGGGTTCGAGTCTCAGATTAGGTTGATCTGGATATGTGCGAAAGCTTGCCCGTAGTTTTGTGTCGGTCGGCGGTTCTTTTCGGGGGTTTTCCCGGATTCTTCCTACGCTGTTAAAGGGGACTAGAAACCAGTGGAAATATACAATAATATTAAATACACTGCAGAGAAAAACATGATTCTGCAGCGTCGTGTGCGACCGTACTGCCAATATTGAGACATTGGCATATCTTCTAGGCGCTGAGTTTCCGTGACCTCGTATGCATATTTTCCGCGCCTATTCGGTTACTTTCGGAAAGTGACGTCATACTAGCAACTCCAGCATCCAGACCTACAGTTGCAAGGTTCATTTCATATAGAGTACCATGCCGTTTTGCGTTGCTTACGGGTGTAATAGCATACATAGAAAAGGCTGTGGAGTTCATTTTTTTTTCTTTTCCAAATGATAAAGGGATAAAGAATGTCTGGATACATTATTACAAGCGAGTCGATTTCAATGCAACACCATACAGCAATCCGTGCCCATTACATTTCACAAAGGAATGTTACCAGAGGGATCCTAGAAACATAGAACCTCTAGGATACACGAATGCTAAGCCTAGACTAAAAGTTGAAACTGTTCCAGACATACCATTGTATATTTTAAATCCTGGTAGAGTGTCAAACGTACGAGTTACGAAAATAGGCAGAAGGCCGAGTAAGTGCTAATAACAAATATGACAGCCCGACACCTGATCGTGCTGATGAAATGAGTAAATGTTTTTTTCTTCTTCAAGATTACAATCTAAATAAAGTCACCACTGTCCTATGTATAATTGAGATCTGACTTTAATCAAATGGAATTTTTGCTTAAAAAAATAATAATAAGATTATCAACCCTTGACACGGTCGTGTTTTGAGAAAAACAATTTAAGAAATTTTAAAAAAAATATTAAAAAATTATTTAAAAAAACACAACCTTTCAGTCTATGCCTATTACTCGTAAAATGTATAAACGGAAATCTGTAATGATTGGAACTGATATAAAACTGTCCCTTGGGCAGTTTAAATAGCAGCGATTAAAAGAAAAGAGATCCGATATAAAATCAAAGTTTCACATTAACTGGCTGACAATAGAAATTGGGGGGAGGCGAGTATTGACCCCACCTATTTGCCCCGATGTGCAATTTCTCCCTGTGATACGCCTTATTATACCCCCGGACAAGACCTTTTTTTCATATTCTGGTCTGCATAATAGTTAGAGGTTAGAATTAAGTATACAAACATAATGGCAGTTTAACAAATTAACAATTATTCCTTATCATTGCACTTCTGTTGTGAAAAGGACTGGCCCTCTGACATAATTCAAAGAAACCATGTGCTACAGAGTGTGTATGTAAGCACCAGAAAGTCATTGACAAATAAGCGATGCCGAATTTTTTTGTAACTTCGATGACAAAGACTTCATTTTAAGAGTTCAAATCTGCAGTCAAACGTTACCGTACATGTATGTGGCCATTGTTTTCCCACATTTTATATCCCATCCTATTTCCATTAGTTTAAGTGTTAAGATATGTAACACTGTTTACTGAATTAAATATTTATTTTGAATTAGTTTTTTTAGGGGCACATATACTGCGTCGTATTTTTTTTATTCATTCTTTTAATTTAATCATAGTAATGAAACTTTACATAGATGGTAGTGGAATGTCAGGTGTTAACTGGTCGAGTTTTTTTTTAGGGCGGAAATGGAGATTTTGTTTGCAGAGAAAATTACGCATCCTTCATTGTGATAAATCATGGGTTTTAAACTAATTGGTGACAATTTTTTTACAAGAAGTACTTCTGCTGTAGTTAAATAATCTGAAATTTACGTGAATAATGTTTAATTTTAATCTATTTACTAAAGACAAAAAATGTCCTGTGATATTAACTATTTCTTCACTACAATATTCACAAGTGATAAAATAGAATATGACATTTGTGGACTGCACACTTGATGAAAAAATTACATATGGATTTTCTTCTTCTGAGAAATGAAAATTGAGAGACATATTGAAATAATCGGGAGTTAAGAGAGATTTTACGAGATAGGGAGGAAATACCTCCAAAATTGGAATTTATTTTCTTTCTTTCTTCTCTCGGCTTGAAAGTTAACACATATGAACTGTTCGGGTTTGTGGAATTTCAGTCAGGGCTAGTAAGTTTATTTAAGTCATCAGCCCGGCGCCTGTGCTTAAAACATTTCTTTCAGCACTGACCAGTACAGTACGTACTCTGTTAACGAATCATGTATATACTTACAGATTTGTGAATACACTAACTGTAGCATGCATGTAAATACACTGTAATTGAATCATAGAAAGGAAGCTTCTTATTGTTGAAATTGATTACGTATGATTTCCTCCTCGCAGATTTATTTGTGGGGTGTTGGTATTTTGTGTGTGTGAAAAATTACTTCCGATGAAAACCGTTATCAATGGCCTCTCTCGCTTGCCATGTTTCTGTTTGTATACGAGGACTTGCTAGTATGACATCACGAGACCACGTGATCTGTCGTCTCATTAAAACTCGGAAATACTCGGCAATTTACGGAATCATTGTATCTTCTTCGCAATATAATCAATATCCGCACACGATATTATTTTGTTAAACATTATATTCAAATTAGAATTTGTAAAGAATTACATTTATAAAATAAAAATTTTCATTTCTAGTCTCCTTTAATACTGGTCGGCATGTATAGACTATCGTGTGCTGAAAAGTGGCGTTAAACCCTGCAAGAACTACAACAACAATATAGACGTTTGCGATATCCATACGATTTACAGTATGTTTTCACACTTACCGGATATATTACCACGACCCTGACCAAAACAATAACCATATATTCAAGGATAATAATTAACTCATTGCTGAATGCATCACGATCTGTGTCCCATTAGTACGTGTCGAATGCTCCTACCTGGTTTTCTGAAAACGCATCTAAAGTACACTTGATACATTCTCAAATACCCCCAATAATCCATGGCATGCGTCCAATGGTCTCATCCGTTATTTGTTTGACTATCGAAAGTTTCTTCACTTCTTTACGATTTCGCTCGTGGGGTTTTAAAATGGTGAAAAGGTTTGCCTATAGCCATACATGATATCTACCCGCACAGTCTACAAATATATATTGTTACCTGTTTAGGTTCTTACATGACGTAACATAAAAGAGTGAAGAGAGCAAGCTTTGCAAACTTTTGGACATACTATATTATCTTAGACAAACAAGGTAAACATGAGAAAAGAACGAATCAAATCAAAAATTCGAGTTCCGAAAAAATAGTATCTCCTGACGTATGTTGATAGAACTAAAGTGCTGTTTTGTCCACTGTTCATTGTTGAATTGCTGAAAAATATAATCCAGTTTACATATATATATATATATATATATAAAAATATATATTTATATATATATATATATATATATATATATATATATATATATATATCTACAAGTTGAGCACATAGTTGTGGATTGTTTTGTACACTTCTTTCCAGGTAATACCGATTGGTTGAGTGGCTTTGTTACAAAAGGTAAATTGAGCAATGACAGCTTGGTTATAATTAATAACCCTAAATCAAACATGGCTGGGACAATCACAATACCTGTCAATACTAGTTTGAAATTCAAGGGAATCAGAATAGAGCTTACTAAAAAGAAGAATGAACGTGCTGTCATATGCCTATGTGAAGTAGAAGTACTTGCTGGTATGAGTCCTCCCTCTTTATCTTTTTATTTCGCTGGTAAACATATTTTAATTGCAATATTTTAGATGCACAAAAATATATATAACAAAACTCCTTATAGTACAGTCAAATTATACTGATTTCGTACAATATATCACCTACGATTTGGGTATTGTTACCTTGCGTAAGGTCTTGTCATTTGCTACATTTTTCAGCTATTGCATGATTTAAAAGAGTACAGCAAATCTACCGATTATTGTCTTCGAAAATAACTTTGATAGAGAGACAGTGAAATATATTACGTGGAAAATATGTATAGTTTATGTGCGTGAAATTAGCTGTGTACTTAATATTTAAACAAATTCATTTAAAATTCAATTTCTTTGGAGATTACAACATAACCTGGGCTTGATCTTGTCAAACAACTACTTTCTTGATGTGGAGAAAACACTAATATAAATGTAAGTGATATTGTCATAGACGTTGAAAAGAGGATCTTCATGACTGAATCTATGTTACTGAATCTGTAAAGGGAAAATAATAAAGGTATAATATAAAATGATTATAGAACATAAATAGTGCAACTATGACTGAAAAATGTACACGTTTTGTTTTGTATTTTAAACATGACAACGAAAATAAATCACAATTAACATCTGAATAATCGGAAAATGCATAATGATATATGCTACAAATTATAGTTTCATACTGTATCAGTCTTTTTATCCTGCCAACTGGTAATTGGCTTTACATTAGAGCAAAATGAAATTATCATTGGTCAGAATCATTCAACATGACACTTATTTCTGGTGTTACGATCAGTTTAGTTATAGGAACACTGTAACATGGTCCTATCGTGATTATGTGAATTTAATATTACAACTTTGTAAACATAACTTCATGGCCCTAATAAGTGTGTAATTTTACACTAATAAAGACAAGCAAACTAAAAATAAACGCATTGGATATATATGTGTGACACTGGTGGATAGAGGTAATTTAACTGCATGTATGACAGTATGAAAATACAGAACTTTAGCATCATCAAAACGTAGTAGGTTTAATGAAATTAAAACATTGTTGGTGTGTGTGGGGAAATGGTAATTAACAAATATATATGGCATTATGTGGACCAAGCTAATATGGATCGGCAGGGTAGTCTGTAGGAATGTATCTCTCTCTTTGAGCACAAAATATATTGAACATTATGGATCATTGCCGGTCCCTTCGTGGAGGTGTACGAAGTTCACATTCTGTGTCACGCTGAGAATGGATCTATTTGAATTATAACATTGAGTTCACCACATAATGTTATTAGTAAGTATCCACCTATGCTGACTACACACACATATACAGAACTATACACAGTCACGCCGAACAGCACATAATCAAACATTAAGTTAAGATAATATCTAACTGACCAACAGTCGAATCCAGTAACCAATTCTCATTTATTATTTCGAACTACTGGTAGTATCAATTCCTTTAATAATCAAGATGAGTGACTTTAGACATAAATAACGAAAATTGTTTTAATCTGATGCATTTGTATGAAAGTACTACCTAAAACGTCTCAGAAATATCTATGCATATGAACAATGTTCAAAGTCTTACTGAAACTACTGAACTTGCACGACATTTAGCAAAAACAAGACCGAGATCTCTACCCCCCGAAAAGTCCAACATGAAAGGTGATTAAAAGATTCCGAAATTTAAATGATTAAACAAAATCTGTACTATTATCATAAATTGACTTCTACTATATTAATACTACAATTCGAAATCTGATATCGAGTTTATAAAGGCATAAACGTTAAGTCCGAACTATGGAAGTGAGATTCACTTCAAGGCATGGAAAACATTATAAAATAAAGAAATTAAACATGTTGCAAAAATATTAATTTGAAATAATTTCAATTGCCTTAAATAACTTAGGGAGTGCTTCAAAATCATAGATACAAAATGACGAAAACATATTGTAATTGGCATACAAATGCAATATAGTTCTAACAGACTACCTATATTTTGTTTCAAGATATTTACAGAAGCAAACTAATGAATTAATGTCGTTGGAGATAAAAGGAAGGTAAAAAAAATATCGAATAATTAGGGACCTGAGCAGAATAAAATAGTTACGATCACAATATAATGTATATATTAGTTGATAAGGGATAAAACAATATATAGTAAATAGGCCAATGCGCAGTGGGGTAGAGTATAATATATATAAAGTTATGTTGCAGAAAAGGTTCAGATGTTTATCTAAAATAATCCACTTATGTGCATTAATCCTGTATTTCGATGCCTTCATTTGTTATTCCTTTAACAGCTGGTGCATTCAAATGAATTAGACATAAACGCTAGGTTCTCAATCCATACTATTTAAATACAATATTGTATTTTTAATGTTTCGTTCAAGTGGAATGTATTGAAAACAATTTTGACATTCGTTGTTTCTGTTTCATCTTGTCCTCAACGTTTTGGCAGGGATAGGGTCCTTTGGGTTTTCGTATCACTGAACCAGGAGCTAATATAATAAAAAAGAAAATATCACTGAGAAATTTGTTAGGTTCATTAATTGTCGATCACAAACGAGCAAAGAAATAGATTTCATGATATCTTGATGACCACTAGGATAGCAGTAAATCGTTCAATAGACGTCCGACATTAACTATATTCCTGTGCGTATGTACCGTATGTTTGGCATACATTGATCTGTAAATGCTGATAAAAAACAACAAAATAGATATGTGAGATCGATTCTGTTCTGTCGTAGCATATATTATATTACGATGTCGCTGCTGTGTGCTAAATGAGTAGCCTCAACATGACTAATTTCTTGTATTACAATTATTGTATAAAGATATTAATTGTAAAGTTCAATTGCAAACCTTGCTATTATATTAGCTTGTGTGGCAAATAGTGTGCTTCTCATACATGATTGCTAATTAATAGGTAGTATATATTTGGCATTTTCAACTAATGAACTGTACAAGACTGTGCAAAGAGAAAACATAAGACAATTGTGCTCCTACGAAGTAGGGTTCAATATTTGGAGATACTACGTATAATGGTACAAAGAGTCAACTGCAATTAACAGATGAATAACGCCCTGAGAACGTATGTTGCTAATGCTTCAAAATATGAGAACGCAAGGATAAAACTTGATATAGTAAATAATAACTGAAAATATATATGCAAAGATTTAGATACTAACTGTTAGTTAAATATTTAGAAAAATTTTAAGGGACAAGTGTGTAATCATTGCCACAATGTGGACAGCAATTCTAATTTGTTTGTATTCTACAGAAATAAATGTAGCAGAGAAGAAACTAGCTAAACAGTCATCGGTGTACAATGAGAGTAGCACAAGTTTTAGTGCATCATTGGCTGTTGACGGAAACACAGGCACACACTTTGCTGCGAAAAGTTGCAGCTGAACAAATCCAGGCGACGTTAACCCATGGTGGAGAGTTGACCTGCCGGCTGTCTATTTTGTTATCGGTATTAGGATTTACCAAAGAATGGATTGTAAGTATTGTGATTGCATCCAACAGCTGTTTGTGTGATTTTAAAAGCTTTTCGTTTGACAAAGTGTATCTGGTGAATGGATTACAATTGTTTTAACAATGCATGCAAAGCACGAACATTATATTTATTTGTTTCCTTATATATGCATTGTTCTAGATCTTCAAGGAAATTTTAAAAATTGAATTATAATCATGGACTGTACAACGGCAATACAAATCTAGTTCATAACACCCTCAGCTCTTCATAATCAACTTTTGTTCTTTTATTTATTTCATCTTTCAGCTCTTGCTACTCTTTAATTATTTCGTTCATATTGGTAACGTTGAGGGTCCACCGAAGATCTTATGAAAGCAATATAATAATTCAGTAGCATTACTCTAGAGACAGACCTTGTCAGTATTCATTGCGCCCAGGTGCAAGACGCACGTGCACTTCTACCATATAAGCTTCCTTACTGGTATAACTGTCATAAAATTATGGAAAATCTCTTGGTGGTGAATATTTAATCTAGGACAGTTGTGAGTTTCCTTTATTTCAGCAGCTTTTAATGTATAACATACCGATTAAGCATATATCCATTGCACCAAAGGATTGTAATCTTTGTCCAATGACTGCTGCATCAATAAGTCAGTTCTATTGAACAACACCCATACTATTGTATAATATTAACTGACTCAATGCTAGTTTGGCATATTTGTCCTTGAACGTACCCGGGATGGAGACAGCAGTAAATACAACATCGCAATTGTAGAGACAATTCCAGTATGGTTGTCGCATGGTGCTACTGCCAAGGATTACTCGTTACCACATGCTAACGCAAGAATTCCAAGTGGACAACACCACTTTGGTGGAACCATCGATGGATGAAGGTGAATTCCGCACAAAGAAACCTCGATAGTATTTCGATGTATACATCTGCCTGATTGTATTTGAAACTTATTCAGTTATTTATGCAGCTCAGATTATCTTTTGTGCGCCAATACATTATTCACGAACAACATCACCGATATCATATTCATGATGTCTTATAAAAGGGTTTTCTCGAGTTAGTAACTGTATTTATTAAATTAAACCTAAAGGTGAGATTTAATCAACAGTTGTAATGTCACTTTTTCACTCCGCACATTAAAGTACCCATTTCGATTCACAAGGGTAAAACAAATATTTGTCAACCGATTATTATGACAGACAATATATGCAGGTGCAGATGCGTTGTCTCTATTTAGTCCTCTGACTCCATAGTTGATGAAACCCCGAGCAGACGATAACTCTGAACAACTATTAATGTTGTTTTAAACTTGCTGTGAACACCTCAGATAGTGTCACAAGTTAGATTTATGGAATTGTTGAGGAAATGTCACAATATCAAGCACTACATGAAACCTGATGCGTAAAATTAGATATCGTCCGAAATGTTGTTAGACCAGATTAAACTTATTTTATTCCCTACCATGCAATCACAACCAAATACGTTCATGAAATTACAAGCACATCAATCATTTGTTTGTTATCCGTCCAACATAGCTCAACATTAATCCCACGTGTGGTTAGCAACACATTACGTCCAATGAATATTTTCATGGCAATACGCGTCATTAACATGTAGCATGATGTACTTTTAACGAATCACTTTATGCAGATGTCGATAGCGTTGATTATCTGATATCTGTTATTGTTATTGCTACTAATTAAAATATTTGGACGGAACTGATTTGTTTATGAAGCTTCGCATCGAATTGACGGCATGATTGTTCACTCTTGCATCCAACTCGTCCATGGTAGTCTCTTTATCGATGGCAGAAAGAAATGGATGTTGCCGCTGCCACTCATGTGTTTCAACATTTGCTGTAAGTCTATTACAACATTATAAAAAAGTTGAACATCAGTTGATAATACAGTCATATACAGTTAAATCATCATACAATCATCTTTAACAACTGTTGATAGTTTGCAGTACCAGTCCGGCAATGGATCAATGCACGACCGTAGTTTGGAAACACGGAACTTCCAATTCCATCAACATGTTTCAATGGTTTAGAATTTGCGGTTTTAAGAACTAATCAAAGTCTTCTGAATCACCATTGAATCGCGTTACTGCTGAGTGTAACTGAAATGACCTTGCTTATATCGCTTCAAACGATGTCATTTAATGTTTCGCGACGATGTCAACAGTATGTGATTTAACTGTGACTATGGGACGAAGTGGTAAAGACCGAATCGAAAACATGGGTTGTCAAAGGAGGTGGAAAAAACTAATGTTCTCTTTGAGGCTCTGCCTCTAGCATAGAAAAGTCAACTCATTTAAAACAAATTATCATAATATAAACAAGCAAACAGCGGATGTAAAGAGAAGGGCATTATAAACTTTTCTTCTACAGTCCGAGTGTGTATTTGAGAGATGATGCCGCCGTGGAAACCTTAGCAAGTGTATCAAAGTTGCTTCATGGTTGACCAAATAACTCTTGTAGCAGAGTTATATGCTCTTAAGAATAAAGATTTTACTTGGTATGGTTAATATCCAAAACCCAAACATTTGACATATGTAAAAAGTATGTGTCGTTGAAGTAATGATATTCTGCATGTTTCGCTAATGAACTCAGACGCATTCATACGAGGGTACCACATAATTGTCACAGCTTTTACAACTGGACCCGCGTAAAGAATATATTCAACATTTTGCTGCAGTTCTGATGAAACATCGTGTACGAGTTCGTGTTGGAATGTCAATATTCATCTTGACCAAGCTATTTCAAAACGACACGATTGCACATGCGCGGTACGGTATTTTGAAATTAATACGCGCAAACATTGTTCATGAGACATCGGATGGAGTGTGTACCTTCCGATGAGATAGCGCTGGTTGTGATATTCATCATCGGGGAATCTCTATATGTGTAGGGAAGTTTGTCCTATTGACCTATTGACCTGATCATCTGAATGCTCGTACAAGAGATGTTTTGACAAGTGTAACGCAAACTAATCAACTTGAATTATTTTGTCAGCTTGAACGTTTAATTAAAATGATAACATCAACAAATCCGCCATCAAAGATCTTTGTGGACGCATGGGCCGGGCCAACAATCAGATTTCGAAGTTTATGTGATGCAAAAATACTGATAAGTTCGACTCGAATTGGTTTGCGCAGATTGTTGATGTTTCATTAAAAATTCAACATTGGTCATGCGAATGATAAAGTCCTCCTGGCAATCATCTTATGCCTTAAGTTTTAGATGCGTAATAATATGGATAAACGGTCCCATCCAATTCAAGCACTCAAATGATCTTGGTGTTAGGCAAACAAGCTTGCAAATAGGATTAAAGACATTGCAAATGGAACTTCTAATTCCCTAGGTGGAAGTGACAGCTCCTTTACAACTCTACTAATAGGTGGCCGCTGCGAACTGCCGAATGTTATCGACTGTCATAACCAAGTCAGCGAATCAGTAGAGCTGTTATCGAATGCATTTCGCTTTGACGTCTAGCAATTTTAAAACAAAACTCAACCGAGTCATTGGCAAGATAGAACATTGGTACCTCAGTTTGCTCGTCACATAAAACTAATGTAAACAAAACCTGATTGGTGATTCCTGAGCGGTTTATGCTGTTGTGTTGTTTTTGTATACGGTGCTGGACGCATTAGATTCAAATAGGTACATCGAATTATCCAAACTCCACGTGAATGATATCAAGAAGTTTCATCTTTCATTGTACAGAATTATTTTGAAAATGTTTTTACCTCGCTCTGGCATTATTGTCTTCTGCGACTTTAAGCTAGTCCCACCACATTATCAATCATGTTCCGTGGTATATTCTTGGGTGTTAAATAGAAGGGTACGTCGTATGTATTGATGATTGTTATACAGATTAAGCAAAGCAAGCAAGCAGGATATGTACCGCAACTGAGTAGGTATCTCGCGAGTCCATCCCGACCGTATTTTGGAGTATTATCTATAGTATATAGAACCAAAATCTCTGAGATGTTACATTCACATAATGTGCACGTATCCAATACTGAAGTTAGCCAATCATCACCAGGTTGACTTTTACCCTTAACAATATTTCTCCTAGAATCTGTCATGCATCTGCATAATAAAGAACAATTTTGTAAGAAACGATGGTTCCAACTGCGATCGTTTCTCTGATAATAGGGTTTAGTAGAGCGTTAATGAAAACCTCGAATTTGACATTATATAATAGTTTGTAAAATATGTGATAGAGTCCTCCGTTCATCAATTATGATCGATCGTTTCACCAATTTAAAGTGCTATTTTACAATATAATTATTCATATCCTCAATGGTCCGTATAATGATGAGTACACATAGTAAACAACAGTAAATTTACATCATCCTCACGTTCTAGCTCGTTTACTTGAAGCATTTAGGATAATTTTATATTAGGGCAAATTTCATTCTAGCACTATGCGATATTGATAGTTTGTATTCATTGCGCTTTGAATCTTCTGACATGGAAAATAATACATTGCTGAATTATATAAAAATATCTTATCTCTCTATCTCCGTATATTCTAACACGTAAGTCTGGAAATTATAGCCCATCACTATAAATTTTGTAGCCTGAAAACAAATATCCATATACATATAAATACAGACAGACATACATACATACATACATCCATACATATATACATACATATATATATATATATAAATATATATATATATATATATATATATATATATATATATATATATATATATATATATATATATATACATACATATACATACATACATATGCATTGATACTTGTACACACACACACACGCACACACACGCACACACACACACATATATATATATATATATATATATATATATATATATATATATATATATATATATATATATATATATATATATATATATATATATATACATATATACATATATATACATACATACATATATGTATACATACTCGCACGCACGCACGCACGCACACGCGCACACACACACACACATTCATACATACATACATACATACATACATACATACATACATACATACATACATACATACATACATACATACATACATACATACATACATACATACATACATACATACATACATACATACATACATACATACATATGGACTTCATGAGAAAAAGCCGCTATCGTTAATTGGTTTGACGCAGCTCTACCGTGTTGTTATATTTTATTATATCTGTACTTGTTGTCTATCTTAGCCTACATTATCGTGTTTCATCATGCATCGGCTGTTCAGTTCGAATCCGTTTCTTCATTTAGTTGTTTTTTAAATGAGAACAATTATAATTGTTCTCAGCTGATTGCTCTACTGGTATGACGTTCTTTGTTCTGGAATAAACAGCCATCACGCGGCGTGCAGGACTAAACTAGCTGGGACAACATTTATCATTACTTAAATATAAATGGAAGTAAATAAAGAAACGTTTTTACAATATGGACCTGATTAGAACAGGCAGAAGTATTCCAGTTATATCATTTAAGCCCATTCCAGGTAAAAGATTTAATAACTCGGACGTTAATTCTGAGAACCTGCTGAAATCCATCTTAAATATTCAAACGTTGTGTCAACTGCCCCGGAGATACCACTGCGTATCCACTGCGTATTGCATCACTCAACGCCCAGAGAGTCGGACCACCGGAGAAGCGAACGTGAATAGTTAATTTCATCAACGATCAGATTATCGACCTCAACTTCCTGACAGAAACATGGCTAACAACATCAAGCGATGATCCCAAGTGCTCGGATTTAACAGCTACCGCTTACTCCATCAAGTCTGTCCCCTACCACTCTCGCGGAGGTGGCATTTATGTCATCACAACGAATTCCTCGATAAAATGTCATGAGTACAACGGAACCGTCTAGTTCTGCCACACTTCGTTTGAACCAGTACAAACAACACTCACACTGGAACAAATGTCAATCCATTTTTAATGTTTCTAACTCTATACTCCTAGTATAAGAAACAATCTGACTAAATCTCTCCTTTTGGAGCAGTTATCGAATCTCCTGGAGTATGGACATTCAATAGGTGGCAACTTGATTGTTCTTGAAGATTTCAACTTTCACTTTGAAAGGCTTGGAAACTCATTCACGTCAAAACTCATTGATTTCCATTCATGGTTTCAACCTTAAGCAGTCAGTTGACATCCGTGCAACCCTAACAACTTTCTAACCTCCTACATGAGAACAACTCGATAACTGCCTGCTTTCATTGCCTGAAAACATGCCCAAGCCACCAAGTGTAGAGTATGAATTCAAGAGTGTTCCCCGTGGAAAAGCAGTGTCAGAGACAAGCTTCGCACTGCTGAAAGAGCTCGCCGTAAATCAGCGCGGCTTCGGCTTTCCACCAAACGTTCTATGTTTAAACAAATCTGCGAAGCAGTTAAGAAGAAGGTCACAAACAGAGTCCAGTTATCGATTATTATCCCACTACAGTACTAAGATCACGAAGCGTTCCAATTGCTAATATGTCGTTGACATAACTAACAAACTAATGTTAAGGAAAACTGTAAACCACTTCCAACTACTTTCTCTTCAGTAGACCTTCCAGACCTATTTGCATCTTTCTTCCGTGATCAAATACAAACCGTTAACAAAACGCTTGACAACACAATTTCAAATAACTAGTATTCATACAGTTACGATACAGCGCCAAATATTAGGAGCATTTCAACCTGTCTATGGATTTAGTACGCACAATCGCGAGTACACCAAAGTCATGTGAACTCCATGGAGTAGAGCAATGCATTACTGATGTGAAATCATGGATGACATGTAGCAAGACTTTCTCATTCACATCCTTTACCTAAATGAATAAATACTATCAACAGTAATCTCACAGGGATCTTGTATATGGTATCATGTGGTATGGCGATGTCGACATGCAGTCTTGCAAGTTCGTCAATAATGGATGAAGTTTTTCGAACATTGTTGATTGCCTGGAGATCATCTAAGAGTCCATTCAGCGTGCTCGGAATATCCTAGGTACCTAGCTTGGGGATTGGAAGTTTCCTTGCTGTTGTTCGTTTGTTGTTTCTTGGTGCAATAGTTGCAGTCCGATTTGTTAGATATTCCTTGTACATAGTGTGCTGCAATCTGTTTTCTTAAAGCAGCATTTGGTTAGCAAAGATAGGCTACATCACAGTTAGAACTGATTAGATATGTTAACGTGGATGTAGATTTCCTAAATTATATTAACTAAGAGGGCGATCGGTTATACCAAGAATCTTGGATAATGTTTGTGAAATTAGTGATCGCTGTGAAAAACACGTTTTTCTGCTACTGGGAATTAAGAGGACGACAAGCAATTAATACCAGTCAATTTATGTTAAAATGTATCTGTAGAGTGACATGAATTGTATTGTTAATTTATATTGCCTGTCATGTAAATATATAACAATAATAACCTCATATTATTACAAACCAAATGAAAATTTAAACTTTCATGACGGCTTGTGCATGCACGCACATGTTTACAATTTCAACTCGATGTTAAACTTGTTCGCTAGATACATATATTAATTTCATAGCCAATCAACATCAACACAGACAAACCTTTTTTGAAACAGTATTATCTGTCTGTCTGTCTGTCTCTCTGTCTCTCTCTCTCTCTCTCTCTCGCTCTCTCTCGTACGCGCAACATTTTATTATGATTATATAAAATGATAACTTATTAAATGTTTGTTTATGCACAACTAGACGATCTTAAGTTAGTATAGTTCCACATTGCCGATTTTGTAATGGAATTTCTCTGAAATGACCATTAAGGGAGGAATTCGTGGTGTGGAAAGATGATGTAATGTCAGATTGTTTGGCTTAGTCAGTTACTAAAACTCGGCTAGAGATGTAGTACATGCACCTTGATACTGAGAGGCAGGCATGGAAGTATTCAAGAAAATGTTATTAGCCTCTAAAGTGCTGTCTTAATGGTGCAATTGCAGGTAAATGTAAAGAGCCAACCACATTAGATAATCTGAGGGAAAATCGTCTCATAAATAGTAACCGCTGATAGGTCAATACTGCGGTTTTTCAAAAGGTACAGACAATGAATGTAGGGTCTCACAGCACTGTCTTTTCAAAGGTACAGAAAACTGATTTAGAGTATCTGCATCAAATATATCGAATTTGTGCCTGTCGCCCACCAGCCTGATGGCTACCGATTAATGGATACATCATGGATTGTGTCCTTACGCTATTCATGCTCAAGGGAATGCCAAGGGAAATAATATGTTATTTTCCCAATTGGACATCATATGCTATACTAATTACGTATATAAATGTCATTTGTACCATAACAGGTGGGCCAGAATTAGATATGCTGTTATCAATGCATTCCCTGGTATATTTGTTTATAATATGAGTGAAATAAGATGTTCAGGTACCCACAATACGCCCCAAAATGATGGAAATGGTTTAGTATAGAGGCAGATTATCGTCACCACATCGCATATATAGTGTAAAGTTTCAACGATATGGGATATGTGTTTCTAGCCGTGGCCTTTATATTATGTTCTTTCTACTATCGTCATTGGCCTTTATACATTGACCTGTAGTGTCGTTTTCCATAAAAAAACTAATTTTAGCTGTAATCTTTGTATTTTTTTATACATATTATAGCCTGTGTCTACATCTCCGTTTGTTTGTACCACCCTGCCGATTTCAGTAACGATAAGCATAAACAAGATAAAAAGTCAATAAATCTTACTCAATTCATTCATTGATTTATACTTTTTATCCTGATTGCGACCAGGGTGTCCATAACACCTTTATCGTCTGAGCGTCTAACACGACACCATATTGCACACAATTTTGGGAAAGTCTTTTTTCCTCAAATAGAGTGACGTCATTGCTCCTATTTGGTTACTCCCGGATAATTCCGTCAATTACAGTAAGGTTAAGAGTGATATCTGTTTGCCACCTATAAAATCTGCCTTCTATGTACATACATACGTATTTATGCATCCGCCCCTTTGCTGAAAATAGACTTATCCAGGAACTGGAAATTGATCTCGAGGATGGCCATGGTTACAATACAAAATTTCGTTAAGCATCACACGCGTAGACGATAAAGGTGTTATATATACCCTGGTCACAATCGAGTTAAAATTTTAAATCAATGAATGAATTGAGTAAGATTTATTGACTTATCTTGTTTATGCTTTTCGTTACTGAAATCGGCTGGGGGTACAAACAAACGGGGATGTAAACACAGGCTATAGGTAATTCATTTAACGAAATCAGAAATGTACGAAAGTAATTTTGTTGAAAGGTTGCAGTAGCTGTAATCGCTAGCGATTTAGATAGCCAGATATGAAAATAGAAATCGCAATGACACGTTGTAAATTGTATATTAGATTATTATTGATGACTATGTCACTTTCTTCCAATAAAGCACGGTTGGTGGATATGAAGTGAATTTTAGTTTACCCAAAGAAAAATAAATATATATTGCGAAATAGATCGTAATTTAATCCCTCTTCATTTTCCTACTCTTATTGCTAAAGTGTTTATAATCTTGCCTTAAACAGAAGCACCGTGAACTTCTCGCTGCATATATATATATATATATATATATATATATATATATATATATATATATATATATATATATATATATATATGCATAATTTATGAATTAGTATGCATAGTTCTAAATTGGAGGTTCTGATGCAAGGTAAAATAAAATTTCCAAATTTGTTTACTACCAATGACTTGCATAGTTATGTCATAAGTAATTTGTTTTTCAGCTTTGTAGAATCATACATTTTTTTAATTAAATGTATTTTAATTTAATTTAATTACTATCATATGGTTGCCGACAATTGGATGACATAGTGAAGGTCCAGATGGCCTCGTAAAATGAATAGTAAGGTTTGGTCTTTTATCTTTTTTAAATTGTCCTTTGTCTGACCTCATATTTATACAGGTCTGGTACTATCGCGTGCTTGTTATATTCATATTTTTTGTAGGTGTTGGATTGAATAAATAGAAAATAAATGTTGATGGCTACACATCTTTAAACAGTCAAAGCAAATGCTACTTTTGTAACTTCCTCAGCTGAAGATGCTTTAGATAAGAATGTAAATGTAGCACAAAAAATGTTGAATGTTATAAAGGAGTGTATCTTTTTACAGCGGAGACGAATCGACTAAAAGGATTCACACTCGTTGGAGTACATGCCAATGGATCGAATGTGACAATACAAACCCCCCTAACCCTACCAAACTGGTGAGATTGTCATACACGTAGAACCGACAAGGATATTGAAAGAAATAAGGGTGCACCTTAATCATATTGATCTGCCTCAAGGACCAATAATTACTCTTTGTGAAGTGCAAGTGTTTGCTGGTAAGAGACCCATTCATATCGTGATTATTATTATTATTATTATTATTATTATTATTAGTATTATTATTATTATTATTATTATTATTATTATTATTATTATTATTACACAAAGTATATATTACATCATACAGTCTTGGTGTTGTAAGGCAGACACAAGCGCAACATTTGCTTTTGGGATCTTCAGCTACCATCGCCATCAGCTCCAGCTCCTAGACGGAGGGTTGAGCCACATGTCCCGGCCCCATGGCCAGTTCCAGTCCCACGTTGTAGGGCTTAGTATGTATGTATGTATGTATGTATGTATGTATGTATGTATGTATGTATGTATGTATGTATGTATGTATGTATGTATGTATGTATGTATGTATGCATGCATGCATGCATGCATGCATGCATGCATGCATGCATGTATTCAACCCTGCCGTATTGTATACTTCCGCGACTGTGCCTGAAAATCATGAGCTTGAAGCCGATCCTTGATATTACATAACGCAATATCGCCCGTTCTTTTTAAAATTAGCTACTGAATGGCCAAAATAACACCTTCGTCCCAGTGGCACCGCTAACGATGCCTCGAGATTTTGGGAAATTGTCTACGTAAAAAAAGCTGACATGGACATGATTGAAAGGACGGCACACATTCGTAGCGATCGATCCGTTGTATTTCGCACTGAAGAGATGTATCGACTTTCTTTATCAAGGCTAGCAATATTGTTCATACTGATTGTCACGGGGATTAATCTCAGGTAACGTTTTTGATTTGGATAATGGTACGTATTCTTTACGAGTCAACGATAGTGTAAGGCCACATACTGAATGTATTTTTTATAGTTGGAGAAGGGAGACAATATTAATGGATAAGAAAATCCACGGCACATGGATGATCCTCAATTAGCCTCGATGTATGAGTAGATAGGCCAATATAAACCATAGGGTTTGGGATTAATTTAAGCTTTTATTTTACTAATTATGTGATCGAGTATAAGATGAAATAATTATCAAATAAGGATACTCGATGTCAGTTCATTAGCATTGTAACCCTGATTTTAAAATTATCCAAACTAAATTACTGCGGGTTAATATTTGCTTAGGTCTATAATATAATTTATTTACTTTAAATGTTGCAATGTTTCAAATATTGTTAATGGAAGTTTAGTGGTGAGCTCAATGTTATTCGTTCTTTAATACGTACGCGTTTAACACTGATAAAAGAAAATGCATGCAAAGTCATAGAACGGTATTCAAAAGCAGTTGGTAAATATGCTCAAGAAACGTTAAATCTTCTTTGATGAAAGAATGATGTGTGAATACTACATCACAATTGGGTTCGTACGGAATCTATGCAATCTCGACATCATCGTTTTGGTTGTGCTGTATCAATGGATATTTAACATTGTTTTTGTGAAAGATATTTCGCTATGGACATGTTAACTTGACGGATAATATACTGGAACTATATGAAAAAATGTACATTATGGCCTAAACGTTAACAAAAAGCAGATAAATATCACAAATATTGTGTCCGTTGCTAATGGCATTTTCTGAGAAAACAAGGTTGCAAGTTATACATCTTACAAAATGTGTATACGTAGCCTCATGAGTTGGTATTATTGCTTCTCTTATATGTGTATACAGTATGGCAAGCGATATGAATTATGTTCATACTGTTACCTACTAAAGAAGATATTCTTATGTTGGTTTTAAAAAAGGAAAGAAATTAATAATATTTTAGTTTTCTTGTGAAACAAATCGTAACAAATGCAAAATATGATGTGCAACTAGCTGAATGACGTCGATCACATTTTACTCTTAATCACACTGAATTTCATCATGCTTTCGATTTGACTTTGAGTAAAATGTGCTAAAGAGATGAAAAGATGAACATCAGATGAGCAAGTACGGGATTCCTTTTCATTTTGCAATGAATACAAATTATGAATCAAGCGAATAAAATTAGTATCGACATTAATATTATTGCTAATATTATTATTATTATTATTATTAGTATTATTATTAGTAGTAGTAGTAGTAGCAGTAATTGTAGTTGTAGTAGTAGCAATAGTAGTTATAGTAGAAGTAGTAGTTTAAGTAGTAGTGTTAGTAGTAGTAGTTGTAGTACTAGTAGTAGTATCTGCATCCTTTGAAATGTAATCATTATAAGACATATATTCACAAGCCGTAATGATGGTTGTGGTTGAACTATAAAAACATTTTACAGACAGACACAATACAGTTATTCCGTGGTCATGACATAATTCACCACTTTGCTTAATAGGTCTTGTGCTTCAAAGTCTTTACATGAATTGTCCCAAATAGGAATCAATAACCGAATAGAATATTTCAGAAAACCAGTTTCTTTCTGTATATTAAGGACGATATGGAAACTAAAACAGCAAGAAGTCAGTCTAAACGTACATTTCATGTAATATAGTACATTGTCAATTATTAACGGCCTGATGCCAACATTCAGTTAGGTTGCAGTTAACATTTAGACAGTTTTTCCTGAATACTGCGGTATCGAACCTTTGAGGGAAGCGTCATCATCATCATCAGTCTCTAGTATGGTCGCTGAGACACAATATTGCTGACTATCTCAATAGTTTCCTCCTATTCTCTCGATCATGAGACAATGCCTGTGTCTCCTTGTCCATTCTGTGATGTTGTCAGCCTTCTTTTTTCTCTATCTACCTCTCATTATGCCACCTTGGACGCTGCCCTGCAGTACTGTTGTGGACAGACTATTGGCTCTAGTGACATGGCCATACCATTTCGGCTTTAATTTTTGACAGTGATGAGAAGGTTTTCACAATGGCCTGCTTTGTGCCTGATGATGTTACGCAAATCTTCATTTGTTATTTGGTCTATGTAAGAGATGCCAAGAATCGTTATATAGCATCTCATTTCAAGTGCCTGCATTCTTCGAAGTAATTCTGCTGTCATGGTCCAGGCCTCAGAAGAATAATAAAAGATTGAGATGACTAGTGCTCTCAATAGTATAATTGTAGTTTTCAGACATATATTATTGTCTCTCCATATGGGCCTTTGTTTTGACATAGCTGCGTTGTTAATGCTGCTCGTGACAAACGTTCTGCTCTTAATCCCTTTTTGATGATTATGGAACCAACATATTTTAACTGGCTCACTGTTTCCATTTCCTGTTCTCTGAATTTAATTTTGGTTCTTATCTCCATAAAAATCTGGAATATGCTCCATCCAGGTTCTTCACGAGGGTGGCAAGTTTATCTTCACTGCCTGCCAGCCCATCAATGTCATATGCAAAGCGTAGGTTAGTGATGTTACGCCCTCCAATGCCGACTTTCCCACAGTGGTGGTCCAGGGCTTTGCTCGCTGATGCGCTTTAAGTAGATGTTGAAAGGCACGGGTGACAGGAGACAGCCTCGACGTACTCCAACTGTTGTCTTGAACCAGTCCACCAAAGAACCTTGAACAATAACTACACTGATAGGCGTTGAGTACAGCTGCCTGATTGTATTGGTTAACATTCGACCCATGTTGTACTTCTTTATTGTGGCCCATAATGCTTCATGACACACTCTGTCAAAAGCCATTTTGAAAGTTTGGAACACATGATATATATATATATATATATATATATATATATATATATGTTTGAGTACGTTTCATACAAAACCCTGATATTGAATATTTGTTATGTTTTGCTTCTTCCACTTGGGAACCATGTCCTTTCTCCGGCGAGTATTTCTTCTGCTTGTGGCATCGGTCTGTTCAAGATGATATTCAGCATCACCTTACTAGCATGGCTGATCAAACTGATATTGCTGTACGTTTGGCACAGTTGTAGATTTTTGGGGATTGTTATAATCAGTGACTGGGTCCACTGTGTTGGCCATTCCTCTGTCTACCAGATCTTGTTGCAAATTGTTGTTAGCAGCTCTATCAGTGATCCCCCCCCTTAATAATAAATATAGCTGGGATGTTGTCATCTCCAGCTGCATTCCCATTCTTTAAGGCTCTCATTCCTGACTCCACCACTTCTTTGTGAATGTGGAACTCCTCATTATTTGTGGGCTTTTAAACTTCCAGTACCTCTGAGTCTTCTGTGGACGTAAGGTTGTAAAGGTCTTTACAATACTCAGTCCATCTTGCTGAAATGTCACATGCTTCTGATAGACAGTTTCCAGTTTCGTCTTGAACTCTACTGACTATTGCTTGCTTCTGTCTATTGAGGTTTATCACAATTTGGAATGCCTATTTGCTGTTATTCTTTATCAGACTGCTCTCTACTTCTGTTCACTTTTGTCCAATTCAATCTTAAGCTGCTTTCATCAAGTTTGTTTTCTGAATATTTTGTTTAGTTATCCATACTCCATTGCCTCTATTTGTGCGTCTGTTGTTTTTAAGGTCTCTTTGGACATCACACAGATTCAAAATCTTTTATATATCCCATGTTTTTTTTTCATTGGGCGTTGGAGGCCAATGATGTCCTTGGCAACTGTTGTCATGACTGTGTTGAAAGTATATGTCATCATTTTTATATCAACATCAATCACACGCAGTGGGGCAGATTATCTTCCAGTTGGGGTTTGGAGTGACTTGCATATGTTAGGGTCAGTCAGTTGTTCAAGGTTGAGTTTGAGCTTGAATTTCTTTGCCATGTTAATTTTCGTCATCCTCACCCATAATTTCTTAATCACTAGGTCGTGATTACCAACAACATCAGCACTTTGAAATGTTATTGTGTGTGCTCTATTGGTGCCAGATCGGCAACATTTCGGAACCAGTACATAGTCGATCTGGTTATGATGGGTTCCATTTGGTACATGACATGTCCAGCGTTGTGAAACTTCATATTGGCCTAGGGTGTTGGCTAGCACCAAGTTGTTGTATCTTCCGAACCCGAGCCGTTTCCCATTTCATTGGTAAGCTCATTGCAAGAAGGTCCGCAATGATCACCCCAGTCTTTAACAGCGTGATGGGGATGAGCATCAGAGAGTGAACCCTACAACGTTTTAGAGGCGTCTGTTTGGTAACCAAAGGCCTCCTATGAAACCAAACAAAATAATGTAACAAAACAGAACTATGGCCTCTGACCAACCGAGACGCATATTTGTTGTCACACCCTCTTTGCTGCGACTGTTTTATCTATAAAAAAGACCATCAAGTCCGATACTATATTTTGATTGTGGGTCATGTAAATTTTTTGTTATAAATCCGTATGGATTTGATGTAGCATGGCTAATGTCATTTCTAAAACGATTATAATCCATGTCACGGCTACACCAGGTCTGATGAATATTTCTTAGTGTGTGGGTATCAATAAAATTAAGCACAAAAAGAATATTACAATTGTCTCTGATCACTTTTGGAATTTGTGTAAATCTAATGGTTACATAAATTGCATTAGTATTTTTATGCTTGCCTCTAGAGAATATCCGAGCAAGATTTGATTGTTTGTCCACCATCACATCATCAAGCGCAATTAAATTATTAATAGATCCATCAATGAAATCAACATTCGGTGCTTCATTGATATCAGTGATAAATTCAATAACTATCACCACGCTTATACAACGATTTCGCGTTTTCATTAAACGTTTCTAACACTTTAAAGCTTCGTTGATTGTCTCAGATGGTGCTACTAAATACAACTTGTCCCATTGTGACCATCTCATTATTAGATTAAGTAATAGTTGCGTCTTTCCGTTTCCAGATTGTCCAATTATTATTCATCTTATCGAATTGGTAGCGCATCAATATTATGCCAAACAGGCTCATGTTTATTTTGTCTCTGATGAATCAGTTACATTTATATTCATGTTATTATAAATAAATTATGGATCTATGTGTGAAATGTAAGACGCGTACTACCACAAACGAATTGCCAACAATTACAACAATAAATAACAGATAAGCATATGCCGGTAAGTGTGCACAATAAGGTACAAAGAACTTTAGATTTATTTCTGAACAAGCAGGTGAAGATTTAAAAAAAAACAAGGAGATGATATTGCAGCAAGATTGACAAAAGTACCAGCCACTCCGTGGGCTAAATACCCAGGAGAAAAACATCTTAAAGGATATAATTACTGCGTGCTCGGAACCAGACTTAATATACAAATTGACAGCCAGGACCAACCAGGACCAGATGAATATCCCACAAATGCTATTGATAAGGCACGTCATGCTCATGTTGTGTCTTACATAAGTAACAATCTGCAGCATAGGCATATCGCAGATGTGAAATTCATTCACGTGTTAAATTCTATTACGAATTAATCGTTGAAGGAATCATTAGCTGACTTAACTGCGATGAAGGGCAAACTTGTGCTAGGTGCCGTTATTTAATCGGCTGCTTAATATTAGTATGGAGTCTATTTATTATTTCCCAGGAGGACACTGGAGGGATAACGCAGCTATTAATAACCTCGCCGAAGCTGCAAAGGTAAAAAAAATGTTACTTCAGCAGATTGGTTATCAAGACAGGCAATATGGCAGATTTATCTACCACCGCCTAAACAATATCACCGTGCACATTTTGATTTCATCATTCCAAATGATGTTCATTAGGCGGATATATTATTTATCCCACAAGACACTGTCAATACACGTACATACAATTATGCGTTAACCATCCTTGATGTTGCGAGTTGATACAAAGAAGCTGAGCCATTATCTAGGATAACAGCAGAAGTATTGGCAGCGTTTGAACGAATTTATCGACTAGGACCTTTGCAATTGCCAAAATATAGTACAGGTTGATCCTGGCAAAGAATATCAGGGTGCATTATCATCCCTGAAGAAGCATCAGACGGGTTTATTATGTAATACACCACGATCAGGCAATTCTTAAACGATTTAAACTAGCTCTTGCTCAGCGATTCTTAGGATATCAATACACGAAGGAATTTATTCAAAACAAGAGATATTGTGAATTGGTTGCAAGATTAACAAGTGTGATACATGCATTATATAATACAATTTCTCTAACAATCAATATGAAACCCAATGGCGCGATCAAAACAAAAAATAATTGGTTATGTCACTGTGATATATTAGTACGAAGGATGTGAGCTAGAAGGTGGTAACAAAAGGGCGACCCATCCTATCTGGAGTGTTACCACATACAAAATATCTAACATAGTAAGATCCACGGCTAGACCCGCAATCTACAGATTAGATTCAACAACTCCTCAGTGTGGGTTTACATGTGAACAGTTGCAAGTAATACCCGAGGGTACACAATTACCAGCGCGATCACTTAACTAGCACCTCTGCGTCTATTGCACTCAAGACAGGTCAGCATCGTATTCTCACGTGTATGACCACGATGGCTCTTTTTTCAATCTTATGTTAATGTTGATTTAATCAGGATGTGATAATTATGCCATTTTGGATAAGGTGTCTAATTTACTCTCGACATTGTGGGAAAATTGTTTTGCATTACTCATACCGAAGATTCATGATAATCCCATCATTACTTTACTTTCTGCGTACATAGTTAAAGGAAATAAGAGAATAATATCAAGCAATAATTGTGATGTTAAAGATATATAATATACGTTTTCTGTAAGCTTCTGAACAATTTCAAATTATTGTACGCTGCTGCCTTATATTATTATCCATTTCAGCGATGGCATCAACAGTAAAATGCCTGCCGTTAACTGTTACAGCATGTTTTGTGTTGTAACATCTTAATTGACAATCTTTAAAGACCTTCCTTCGTTTTTGTAAATCTTTATCCACTAAGCCTGTTATAATGGATACGACAGCATTGATTTATTGCGATGCGCTTGTATTAGTTAATCTAATGGGTTTACCTAATGAAAGAGAGGTCAGCATTATTATTCCACAATACGTGTCGGAATATTTACCCAATCTTATTCAGATTTTAAATCATACTGTATTCTCTGTTCACTTCATGCGATGATGCTTTTCCTGTATTAATTCATAGTGTTGATGGAATATTTCGGACCCAAACTTAAATTTGGGGAAGTAAATATTTAACATAACGGGACTAGTATAGCCCGACAGCACTGATATGTCTATTTTATTTTTAAAGATTTTATTTTAATTATTTTCAAAGATTTTATTTTAATTATGGCCAACTATATGTGTATCTTCACGTTAACATTACATTAATTTGTTTGGTTTATCCAATAATCTGTGAATTGCTCTCGCGCTCAAATAACAGTTATTGAACCTTCTTCTGCATATATTTATTCATGTGGGCCAAGCAACATTTTAATCCTGGTTTATTTATATAGCTCAATAATCGTAAACGGGCCAGATAAAGATACATGGAAAATAACGCTAATGATTTTGTCTAGATAGCGGACTGTTTCTATTAATTGTTCAATTATGCAATATATTTGATGAAAAATCATCTCTTTTATCACTTGTTTTAAATGTAATTGAAGGTTTCCAAATTGTTTTTACATTGTACTGTAGGCAAATGGTGAACAATAATCAAGTACCATTTGAAATGCAATATCTTCGAGGGTTAACTTTGGATATAATATTTATACAATATTTTCAAGTTATTGTTTTAATATTCGACCTTGAATTATCACAGTTTTTGTGAATATTTATTGAAGTTGTTCATGTGTTTAAATTCCGTTTTTTTGTTTTCATAATACCTTGTTTGGGTATCGTTAAACCTAATTATCATTATGATGTTTACTTTGTCTTCCATTTATTTAAAGAATAAGCATTGTAATCATGGGTGATAATATAAAGGTTTGTCTAACTGGTAATACATACAATGTCTCAGAACTATATGGTCCAGGTGCCCAAATTCGTTTCCTACTTCAATTTAATCCACCAATATATACAGTGTACAATTTAGCAAAAAAGAGAAATTGATATTTGAACTTTCCAAATGACAATGCGGAATGATATGTAACAATGAAAGTTTAATATATCAGTTACAAATTGTATATCTTGAAGAATTATTGAAATCTGCCATGTGTCATATCTTTCATTATTGCCGTGCAATGAATACACGGAAGGCAGATCTTTTCCCATATAGTCAAATGCTGGTATCGCATGTGAAATTTGATAGATACACAAACCTAGCATAATACAAAAAATGTTGTGTTTCTTTATTTAAGGAACCATGTGTCCGAAGCCACCTTCCTTTCCTCGGAAAGGATTATACAAGTTTATACCTGGCAATGAAGGAAACTGGTCGTATAATTTCTCATTAATAATACACTGCATCGAAGGATATATTCTTGATGAACCCATTTCAGTACGATGTGAGGATATCAATCGTTGGAATGGAACTGTTGGGTCCTGCTCAGGTATTTATCCCATTTCAATGGAAACACTCGTATAATCTGCAAATAAGCAGACCCTTTACATCAAATGCTGATGCGTGACCTAATATTATAAAAGCCACATATAACTTCAAGATCTCATCACTTACGTTCAACGAAATAGAATTTGTCAATTGATTAAGGAAAGTTTTATTTGTCCAGTCTATATGATAAAATAATATATTAGGCGTTGTTCACCTATATACTTAAATAAGCGATGCTTGTATTTTAATGGTTTTTATATAATGTATTAATCACTAACTCCCTCTGATATATGCGGCATGTACAGATTTCAACGCTGACTCTAAATGCTACTAAATGCTAGAAATTTCGTATGGAAGACCCACATTTATTAAATTATATGTTATCATTAGAACAAAGTATTTAATAGCCGAAATATTTGTATGGTAAACATTCAATCATATATATAATTCTAGTTGTCCTACAAGAAGAAATATTATAAACCTTTCGATGTCTCTTGGTTATTTTACCGTGTCTATAATGAAAAGGAAATACTAATTTAATATTTTATGCATTTCACCCATTATTATTAATACATGTGATAACAGTAATCGTGTTTGCCGAAATATTGATTTGTTATGTTACTTGAATTCCGAACTTTCCAGTTTGTTTTCTTTCCTGAATCTCGATCCCTTATAAAACATGCTCAGATATTCATCATTGCCAACAAGGCTTAAAACCAAAGAAAGTTAAGTTACAAAGTTTATAAATAAGTTTAGATTTACCTACAATATACAGACGAGAACAGCACTTCGTTGAAACAGAAAATGAACTCGGTAGTTTTGCACAATTACACTGTTTTGGCTCTTAGAACATGAAGATGAATCTCATGTTGACAATCCGTACTTAGTATGTAACTGTTAATTGCTGAAAAGAAATATTTTAGTACTTGAAAATATCTTGCAACAGTTTAAATAAGGATTTTACCTATAATCGTTGATGGTAACATTTTTGAGTATTTCAATTTCCTATCGAAATGTGTCTTCATTTTGGTTCCATTTTCCACCGTCTAAAGAGTTTTTCGTCGCCATATAAGTTAGTAACGTTTCATACCATGCTAAACTAGTTCCTTGGCTAGATTATATGCCCCTTTACTCAAAATAATATTCCAGCAAAGTGATTCTCTGATTATTGCAAAACATACAATATAACTGAACAGTAAAACTTAAATCGATCTAACGGATGATTTGAGTGGAAAATAAATCTTTTAAAAAAGTTAGATATTGCCAACATAAGTGTTTTCTTGTCTTCATTCTTTGTTACTCAGTACAATGACTTATAACATGCGTTATACTGTTTGTATGTATAAATAACATAAACTCGTCGATAGTTGACATAACAGAAGGAAACACGTCTGTTATACAACTATGTAGATTCATAGCACGTTTTCTAATCTCAGTAGTTTTGCAAACGAGAACAAAATAACAAACGTAGCTTATGCCGATTTGCTACAGGAATACGTTAAAGCGTTGTTCATGTAATATAATTATATATCAAAATTTACTATCTACTTATGTTAAAGTTATAAGACTACGTTAATAGTCGGATTCTCAAACAGTTTTGTGGCGTTGTCTATATATATATATATATATATATATATATATATATATATATATATATATATATATATATATATATATATATATACATATATATATATATATATATATCTGTGGGGGTTGGGGTGTAGTGTCATAATGTGGGTTTCGCAGTTTTTCCCCTTTATTTCCATTCGGGGCTCTGATAAAGCCACAACCTGTATCTCCCTTTGCTTTGGTGAGCACCAGACAGACAGGAAATGTGCATCCTATAGATTAGTAAGTCACGAATGTTGTCAAAACGTATGTATGTTATTTAGGTTGGATATGGCAAAAGGACGCGAGCATTGTTTAATCGATCATTACGTTCCAAGATATATAAAGATTGCTAGACGATTACATCAGCCACAACTAAGGCAGATTATATTAAAACGGTGGGTCTTGTATGTCTTTTAATTTAGAGATAGTTTCACTAATTTGAATTAATCGTTATACAGTTATAGAAGCTTTTGACAATATCTAAATGAAACAGAATGCTTCAGCTGAAAGAGCATATGTCATATCTGGCCGGCCTACAATTTCTATATGTCATTACTATTACTGGACCTTTCATGTATATAAAACTTTAGCCGCTTTATTTCTGATATGTGCTCGGACTTGTCAGAGAGTTTAAATTTTCGCAAACTATGTACCGAACTCGGCCAAGAAAATTATTGTATCTTCCATTGCGACATAATATAGTTTTACTTAACTTGTTGTGATGTCTTTGAGCTGTAAGAAGAGGTTCAGAATATGCAAGCACACGCGAATGTCATCGTATAAAAAAAAGAAAAAATTCCGAGCACAATCACATATAGTGGTTTCAATCGGTATTAACCTAGATTCTAATTTAGATCGATGCACCAGTGATTGTTGTCATTTCTGGTATTTCAGCCAGACCAGGACAAGCATTTGTTGCTGCATGAAGCCTACAAATAGCATCTACAAGCATACACGTGCACTCAAATAAAGCTGTTCATGATTTCGACTCAGCTTTTTTCCGTTTAAATTGTGGTTTTTCTTTTTCTTCATTAGTATAGTCTATTTCACGTTGATAACACAACCGCGTAGTGCATTTATACGTGGGCTGGCATGACTTGTCTATACTAGTCAAGCACCCTTCTCTTGGCATGTATATAAATGTTAGAGTCTTTCCTGGTCAGCAGTTAGATTCGGCGTCTAATTTTTTTATTGAGTTTTGTAAATACTGCTTTGCTAACCTTTCTACTTCTTCGCGTTTCAAAATTATTTTTAATTTAAGAATGTAAACCATCATTCGAACAATCCATTTGACTAGCAATAATAAGATTAAATCGTTCAACAAGAATCCTTTGGATACAAATTTAGTTATTTTTTGTTTTATTGTTTTTTTTTCGTCTTTGTTAGTTAATGTTGGTTTTATTGTAGATCTATAATAACTCAAAATTTATTGGCGAATATATTTTATTATGGGTTGACAAAACATTTGCTACTAAATTGCCGTCGACTTATCATTACTATTGCTTATGTACAATAAATGGTCTTATATAGATACCATCTTTTCATCATCAATGCCTATATGATTCGATATATTCACTATATGTATGTGTGTGTGTGCGTGTGTACGTAATATATGTATATATATATATATATATATATATATATATATATATATATTATATATATATATATATATATATATATATATATATATATATATATGCATACAGAGATATACATTGATACATTAATTATCGTACAGGCTTACAATGAGAACATCTTCGTTGTCACCCAAACACCTCTGGAGAAAACAATTGTGGATTTTTGGAGAATGGTGTGATCAACTCACTATCAGAAATGAAGGTAATTCTGTACTAAAACTATATATATTACGATAGATTCTTCTAATGCCTGTCCCTCAGTATCATTTGTCAAATAGCGATATTACAGTCATTTGATTGGTTAGCACAAATCCTAAGTCTGCTCGCCGATTCCAGAATATTTGTTCATGTTGTAAAGTAATTGCATGGCTCGTACACAGGATGAACTGAATTTGTCATGAAATAGAACGTTTGTCACGGAATATACTGATTTGGTATAGGAAGTAAAACACAAATATTGAATGCAACTAACTGGAATTATAGTGTTAATGTGAGCTTTATTTGTAAGTATGACTGGAATAGATAATAAGCACCCGCAAGTGGTATAATCATTTGAAACATTATTAGGCGTTTATTAATAATATCAAGAAATGTATGTAATGTGCTAAAATATTAATCATTTACGTCAAATCCCAAATAAGTTAATGTAGCTGCACGTAAAAGTTTAAATCTTAATTTGTGCTACATCATCGTCAACACTTCCTTCAGCGATCCAATACGTTGATCATTCAGGGAGTAATGCAGAGAGGAAATGTCAGACGGAACATATGTAATAGTCATTACCACAATATGGATAACACAGCTCTTCCGCTTCTGATTTTGATAATCATCGACAAAGTTTAAAGTTTTCACGAAGCCACACTTTCTTCCCTAAGGGAGACAACCAAACCTCAACACATGGGATAAATGGTTTCGTATGTCTTCGGAACCAAAATGTAATTATTTATAACAAACTTGTATCAAAATTACCCAAATATTCCACTCCCACATGAAACGTTTGACCTCAAGCTCAGCATACACATTATACATAGCACCAGTATTAGTGCCGTCGGTTGAACTCACCTATTACATTGGAAGTTAGCATTAAAAACAAATCCATGTACGGAAATATGTGCATGTAGCAAAGTAATTTTAAAACCCCTAAGATATCAGTCTAGCAAGGATGATATGCGTAAATATTTGCATTCGTTATATAGGACAAATGTGTATTAATGAAGTAAATGAATTGGGGGTGATGCCTCCCATGCTTATGGGCGTATGCCATTCTTGCAGGATTTCTACAGTAGATGATGCTAATTGAATATTTCTTATTGAATTATACAATTGCGATTGTGTAAGGTAAACCTATTCTGACAATGATAATACAGCGTATATTAATGTTCATGTTTGTGCTTGGGTATCTATATTGTATGTGCATAATGATACAAATACAGAATAAAATAATTCTTCAGTGCAAGAGTATAACAAAGTATTAGATAAGTATTCCTTATTTCAGTTTACGTCGTACTGAACATTTGTGTTGAGGGCTGATACTAGAGAACAAAGTGCCGTAAATGCGATATTAAATGATGTGCTACAGAAAATATATTTCGAAACACTTTGACAAAGTTAAACAAAGTCAAGAATATGGGTGAAAGAGGAACCGATTGCATTTTAGCCATACTATTGATATTATCTAGTCTTACAATTTAACTATATTCTACGTGTACAGTTAATATTTAAGACTGATAACATCTTGCGATTAAATGAGTTAATTCTTTGTTTTCCTGTACCTTTTCTTATAAGTTTTAAAACATTTGTTTATCGATACTCAAGGAAGAAGAGCGCTATTGGGCAGAGAACGAAGAAATATTAGAAATAGTTCCTTTCAGAATAACTCTTGAAAGTAAAACATCCGATGATATTTGCACAAATTATACCATGCTGCTGACTTAACATGATGAGGTTAGTCAATTAACTGAAGCAATCTTTTGTTATCTACGTATTAAGGTGTTTTTTATATCATTTTTAAAAAACAATTTAAAATGCATTAGTGAATATTCAGCAAACATAACACATCAAAGGCAAAAAAAAATGTATATATGTTGTCAATATTAATGTAAATATATAAGCTCTACATTTTTATTTTATGTACAAAAGCGTCTGAAATAAAATAAGTAATGAGGATTCAAAGAAAATTGTATACATAAATATTTTGATTCCAGAATTCAAAGAAAATTGTATACATAAATATTTTGACTCCAGAAGTTTACCTGAATGAGGTCAGATAATTAAATGAAAAAAGTCGCTATGAGTATTTTCCATTTACTAGTACACATGTACATTGTTTAATGGTTCATCAAACATATAAACAAAAGCCTAAGTACCAGAATACCAAATATGTATTGCCCTCATACTCATAACAGTTTACGATAAACACAGACAAGTAAAAGGACAACAACTGTATCATTTCACGCCTTACAGCTCTAACGTTGTCCACTTATGTCCACAACAACTGAAACGTTCACAAATCCCAAAGTTACTAAGTCTTTTAAAAGTAAAAATATAATCTGAACTCTGAATATGGGTTCACAATTGGAGTTGCTTATGTTGGTGCAAAGTTGCATTTTTATTTTGTTAAATTTACGTTTAATATGCGGGATAGACGCAATGAAACTCCCGTATATTATCTAGATTTATTTAATGAATCCTAAATGACTCAACTCCCAAACGTATATTGATTGTTTTGATAATGAGAACAGATATGCTTAGTATGAATTGCGCTTGTGAAATCACTGTCATTACTACTTTCAACAAGTCTTCAAATCGATGTTCGTTTATTGGTTACCATTAAAGTTTCGTATCAATTATATGAAGCAAATCATTGTTTTGCTTGAAATCAAGTATAGTACTGGTTTTAAACCTGATCGTTAAACTGAATAACATCGAA